>CP106733.1:0-1273750 GCA_025506655.1 Gossypium rotundifolium
AGAAGTACAAAAGCATAGTTCTTAAATTAAAAACAGAGAACGGAAAAGACAATGTTGAAGCAAAGATTCATACCTTATGAAGGGATTCCAAAAATCCCAAAAACAGAAACGGCAGTGTCCTTGCATTCCTTTGGGCGTCCGTTACAAAAAAGCTAAAAAACATAAGAGGAAAACTTTGAAATGAGACGGGCAGAATAAAGGAGAGAGTAAATGGAAAAGCAATGTTAGAAAACAAGGAAAATGAGATTGAGAATAAACTACGAAAAAGATGCCCATTATCACAAGACACAGTAACTGAGCAGAAACCCCAAAACCATGCCCATTCTCCAAGCCCAAAAAACCAGGACCCCTATCCCGAGTAGCAAAAAACCAATGGCCCAGTAGGACCAGAACAAAAAGAACACGAACCAATTCTCTTTCCTAAATTTGTTGAGACCTAGATATTGAAGACAAGGTGATTAAATTCCTGATCACATACCCATAAATTTTCATTTAGAAGGATTGACCATCTCAGAAATATGCAAAAGGAAATGAAGACATAAAGTAAGAAGTGCAGTTCCCTTTTCATGAATGTCAAGACAATGAGAGAACATAGCAGGATATAACAAACCTGGTTGCCCTAACTGATACCCACGTTTGCCCAAGCACGCACCTAGTTTGGCTTCAAATCTAGTGCCTAAAGATCCATACATAGACCAAAAGACTAAATTCAATAGTGCTGAAAATATGGCCACCACAGGCAAAGGGAAGTTCATCATCAAATAATTTTAAATGGACAATCTCAGTAACAGAGGCCAAACAAATCAAACTGCATGTGCAAGATCCGAATGCATTAACAAAGGCATTTTGAAAGAGATGATGAAGGGTATATGTAAATTGAGGAAGTGCATAATCAAATCATCTAAATTAACCAATAGCTTCAACAAATCAAATAACTAATTACATGGAGCTTAACAGAAGAGCTAGTTTGTCTTCTAAGGTCCAACTAGGTGCAACATGTTATTTGGAGAATCTTATTAGCAGCCTAAGGTTACAAAGATGGAGCAAGTAAATAATTCAACCCTACAAGAGGGCTGTATAACACACCAATGCATCACTTTACCATATGAATTTGGCACACAGAAGATTGACATGTTGGGTTATCACATGTTTTGCATTTCTTTATGCCATCCTTTCAATTGATTAAGCACAAGCCAAGTCCTAGGCACACTTTTTTGTATAGAAGCAAAAAAGCCCCCTCGTTTCAAGAAGCACAAATTTACATATTCACCTTAATTTACTCAAAAAAGTGCTCTTTTTACATCTTGCACCTCAAATGGTTCACGTAGTTACAGCACCCTTGCCAACATTGTCAACACCATAATTCATTTTTTTTATTCTGGCCTAACATGCAAAATAGTGAGCAACACACCATACAAATTGATCCTTAGTAAAATACTAATCCTCATATATTTTGAATTTCACACAGTACAGGTACTCCAACTTAGTAAAGAGAACCCCAAAATTTTAGGATAGGGAAAATAAATTTTAATTATAAAAAAGTAGTCATGAAATTAACATATCAGGCGGTATACAGATAGGCCACCACTATTCAAGGGGGAATGATGTAGAGGCTACCTGTTGATAAGCTAATATTGCATCAGCACTCTGCACACTGTTGGCTTGTGTTGCACCAAGCTTGTTCCAAAGAGAATAATCATTAGGTTTAATTTCAAAGCAGTTTTGAAAGATGCAATGGCCTTATCATATTCTCTCGACAAATTATACAGAACACCAAGGACAATGTGTACAGCAGCATCCTCAGGAGACATCTGAGCAGCTTCATTGAATAATCTAGCAACCTGTATGGCAGAAAACACTTCGATTAACACCAGAATATAACAATAACATTTCCAAAATGTAATTTTAGGGATAAGCTTCTAGTAATCGTAAGGAAAATTATGGTCTGCATTATGGTCTGCGTTTGCTCTGGCGACGTTTTCAACTCGATTGGCTTCTTTTTCGGCTTGTGCAACTGATGACACAGATGCATGTCTCAACATTTCATCTACCTGGTAGAAATAAAAGAATGCAATACAATCAGAAAAATAAGAATACCACTTATGGTAGAAAATTGGAGGCGGAAATTCTAATAGCATGCATTCAGCGAGACGGGACTGAAAACTAATTTCATAATAGTAGGTTTCTAAAGTTACAAAAATCTCTTCTATTTAACCCAGTGTAGAGGGGGGCAGTTAATTTCTTAACCCTTTTCTAACAAGAATTTCCATATTTAAATTTAAATTTATCATTATTAAAGACTTAAAGTCCCGTAAAGCTAGCAATTGAGCTGAGGGGAATCTTCTCAAGTAGAAAAGCTAATCATCTTCCTATTAACAACTTTCAAGTCTACTTCAATCCAAATTGCATTCAGTGATTAAACATTTTGTAATATAATAAAAAACCATGCAAGATCAACTTAATAACAAGCATCCAGAAATAAATGAACACAGGCTTTACTATTTTTAAGCTCTGGGCCATCCTATCTCCATAAGTGGCAACTAAAAATTCAATACAATTTAGAACATAGTAATGAGCATCAACCAAGACATTGCAACCTTCAATGTCAAGGTGTATGCCTAGCAATTGCACCTTAGCGCCAATGATAAAAGCACCCTATAGCCTTTAGGAAAAAGTACATTCGATCACACATGCACACTTGGTGCATCTAGATACACTTTTCTCGTAAGGCGATAGGTGCAAAACAAAAACCCAACTACTTCAAAGTAAATGAAAAGGAATGATCCCGTAATTCACATCAAGTGAAAAGGGAAGGAACATTTACTGTCGAAAATTATTCTAAAAAAAGAATTCTTTTTTCTACAAGAAGAAATTGATGAATAGAAGGAGAAGGAGAAACATAGGGCTGGGCTGACATGCTAGGAGAATCAGAGGGAGCAGCAGCAAGGACAGCTTCTTTCTCCGAAGCCATAAGGTAAAATGCCGGAGGCAAACAGGATAAGTGAGAACTCAAAACAAACAATCAGCTCTTCTTTATTTCATCATTCATTTATAAATATAATCACTAACCCTAGTTTCTTGCCTTTTGCATCGGGTGAAAAATTTATATAAAATTATATTTAATACAAATTTGTGTAAACCGCAGTTAGGTCTGAAGCAGGGCAGTGATAAATATAAATTTGTGTATATTTAATATAAATATAATCACTAACAGCACAGTTAGGTTGAAAGGTACTCGCCACATATGCCAAGCTCACTTCTATGCATACCTAGCTAAAGGATAAGCATTGTATAACTTATGCATATTATAAATAATTACTTACATTCCTCAAGCTTTGCAGGATAAATATCATGAGCATACTCCATTGGCTAGTACCTTTCAACCTTTTCAGGCATACCTCAATGAAGGTACAATTATATAAGTAATTACAACTTGTTCAGGGAAAAATATTGTGCAACATTTAAGCGAATATTTCCAGGAACTTAGCTTTTAATGCATGCTTCTACTTCTCAAACACTTAACCTACGAGACATACTTGCTATTCTTAGACACAGCCTTCAAGGCACACTTCGTCTTCTTCGGCACTTAGCCTTTAAGGCAAACTTCGTCTTCTATGACACTTAGCCTTCAAGGCATACTTCGTCTTCTTAAACACAGCCTTCAAGGAGGCATACTTCAACTTCTCAAACAACTAAATTTTTCAAAAACAAAGCCTCTTCAGGCACATTTAACCTTTTAAGGAAAATAGTGTTTCTAAGAACGCCTTGCACATTTATATTTTGCCTCCAAGGCTTCATGCATTCATACTTTGAATGTTTACACCTTGCCTTCAAGGCCTTGTGCGAATTTCACAAGAACAATCAAATCACAAACTTCGCAAAAATTTCCTCCAATTTTACGAAAGAAAGTAGGCAGAAAATTTTCTTGACAGAGCTTACCCGAACATAGACACTTCACTAATACTTTTTGTCTCGTAAGGTTACTTTATAACCTTCCATTCAACAGAGGGCAATTGTTACACATATCCTCACTTAACATACCTTCACCAGACCTCAACAATTGGGACAACCCCACCAAACAGAATAACCCCACCAATCACCACACTCTGCCCAAGGCCACGTCATGCCAACCTAAACCACTCTGTTGTCACTACTCTTTATCCTCGTTACATCAAATCACATAGCCACCCTAATACGGTACCCACTTTGAATAACAAGCCCACCAATAAAACAAGGACACATGGCTTATAAGTGTTCCCCTTAAATACTCCCCTCAAACCTTATACAAGAGGGGACCAATCTATCTACTACCACTTACAACTCTCGGCCCACCGAGTGAACTGCCTCCGACCTTCTTGCCACATTCTTATATTGTATCAACAGAACCCTCAGTTTAATAAAGTTTAGGGTTTTTAAATATTTTTATTTATTAGAAAATGTATATTATTATATAGTCTACGTTAAGTATTTTATCTTTTACAACAACAGTTTTTTATAAAAGATCTAGGCCAAACAAATCCTAAGCACCCAATTTCAAAACGAACATGTCAATTGATCCAATATTTCAAGGATAGAGCAGCAAAATATCAAAAGCTTATTTGAAGAAACACAATTATTGGTTAAGCAAATGCTTTAAATCAAATTGCTTCTGGGAACTGGGACCAATTCATAGCAGTAATATAAATAACATCAGGCATGATTCTCTACTTACATACTCCAGATCTCCTAAAGCTGGGGAATGCTAAAACACCATTGCCAAGTCTGATAGAATATAACCAATAGAGAACCGTACAAGAGAATGATTAGGAAAAACAATAAAAATATGTTTCAAGTTAACCATCAACAAAAATACCAAGCATGTTACAGGCAAAGTTGAAAGAAAAGAAAGTCATCATGATCGAAGTTTAGCAAATTGTAAAGCAGCATTAAACATATTTTGCAAACCAAATACCATTAAATTATAGAAATTGGTAGTCCAAATATTAGTGCATCTTATAGACTAATTTGAGCTCCCAAGGCTATGTTAATCAAAGGAAAAGAATAAACCCAGACAATCAGTTCTGATAGAAATAGACTTTTTCTATTATATTATTTCACAAGAAATTACACTAACATTTATACACATGGTGAGCCTAACTTTAGGAAACTCTAAACTAGGAAACAACGATTCTAGGATGCTGTCCCTTAAAAACAGCCTTAAAGTTAGGGGTATAAAATATCTACAAGATTATATAAAATATCTACAGATTCTCTTGAATATTCCTAACTAGGAAAGCTGTAATCGACATCCCCTCAAGTCGGGAAGTGGATATCATCCATTCTCACTTGTTTACTAGTTTCAAAGGTCTTCCCAGATAATCCTTTGGTTAAGATATCCGCCATTGACCATCGGTGGACACATATGGAGTGCAAATTAGGCCACCGTCAAGTTTCTCCTTGATGAAATGTCTCACAACCTCAATGTGTTTTGTACGATCATGTTGCAATGGATTATGTGCAATATTGATATGAACTTATTATCACAATCTGACTTCATTGGACCTTCCCACTTGATCTTCAAATCCTCCAAAATAATTTTCAGCCATAGTAATTCACAAATTCCAAGAGCCATCGCTCTAAATTTCGCTCGCACTAGATCTAGCCACAACATTCATTTTTTACTTCTCCAAGTTACAAGGTTGCCTCCTAGAAATGTGCATAGCCCGAGGTTGATCTTCTATCAACCATAGATCCTGCATAATCTGCATCAAGATAGGCTTCAAGAGTTAAATTCTCCCTTTCTTAAATAGGATTCCTTTGCTCGAGTACCTTTTAAATCATAGAATCTGCAGACACTCTAAGATGTGATTCTTTAGGATTGTGCATGAACCGACTTACAACACCAATCGCATAGGCAATATCCGGTCTAGTATGTGACAAGTAAATGAGCTTCCTACAAGTCTTTGATATGAACCTTTATCAACTACTGCATCTTCTAGTGCATCTCCAAGTTTGTGGTTCACTTCTATAGGTGTCTCTGCTGGTTTGCATCCCAACTTGCCCGTCTCTGTCAACAAATCAATTATGTATTTTTGCTGAGATATAAAGATTCCTTCCCGAGAGTGTGCCACTTCAATACCAAGGAAATATTTTAGTTTACCAAGCTCTTTGACCTCAAATTCTTTTACTAGGCATTTCTTCAAGTTTTCCATTTCTTCCAAATCATCACCTGTCACTATAATGTCATCTACATAGACTAACAAAGCAGTCATTCCCCCTGAAGATAAGTGCCTTACAAACAGAGTGTGATCTCCTTGACTCTGTTTATACCCCAGCTTGAGCATCACTTTGGTAAACCTTCCAAACCAGGCTCCTTGGGACTGCTTTTAGTCCGTCTGAGCCTTTTTAGTTTGCAAACCGCCATCTCAGATCTCGAACCAAAACCTGGTGGAACATCCATATAGACTTCCTCCTCAAGATCACCATGTAAGAAAGCATTCTTGATGTCAAACTGTTGTAGTTTCCAGCCTCTGTTCGCAGCAAGTGACAACAACACTCTCACAGTGTTCATCTTTGCAACCGGGGCAAATGTCTCAAGGTAATCTATTCCATACTTTTGAGTGTACCCTTTAGCAACTAATCTTGCTTTGTACCTCTCCAAAGAGCCATCTGAATTGTATTTTCATATACACCAATGACAACCAACTGCTTTTCTTTCCTTTCGGTAATTTTACCAAATCCCATGTCTTATTTTTTCAAGTGCTTCCATTTCGACATTCATGGCATTTTCCAATTCTCATTATTTAATGCCTCGAATCTGCTTTTGGGAATGGAGATTGAATTTAGGCTAGTAAGGAAGGTTTTGTGGTTATGGGACAAATTTTGTAGGACATGAATGAGTACAAGGATGTTTTGTACAGCCCTAGTTCCTTTTCTAATAGCAATAGGAAACTCATAGTCTCTCCGATCCGAATTTTCGTAGTATTCAAAGTAGGTTCAAGAGTTACCTCGGGTTGTAGAAGCAAAGAGGTTGTTTATCCGAAGAAGATGATTGAACTTGCAGGTGCCTTCTTCCTTGAGTAAACTAGTAAGGGCTAGTAGTGTCTGAATTCCTTTTGGTGACTTAGGTGTAGTAAGCTCAATTTCAAAGTTGCATAGGTCAAGGTGAGCAAGTGGTTGGTAGGTAAGAAATTTGAGTGTTTGGTTCTTTGAATAGGAGTTGGAAAATCAAGAAGAAAAATCTCTATCCTTATCTTCGTGAATAAGTTCTCCCCAAGATAAGGACGAGTAAAAAGTGTTCTTCTTCGCAAAAGTGACATCATTTGAAACAAAATATTTTTGGTGGTTGGATTGTAGCATTTGTACCCTTTTGTGTAGAGGAATAACCAAGAAAGACACATTTGATAGCTCGTGGATCGAGTTTTCCCTATTTTGAGAATGGACATGGACAAAGGCAACACACCCAAATATTTTAGGAGGAAGATTTGAGGTATGGAAATCGGGAAAAATTTCGATAGAGCTTGTATAGGACTTTATGAGTCAAGGACCTTTGTCATAACCTATTTATCAAATAAGTAGCGATTAAAATGCCTCCCCCAAAGATTGTTTAGGAACATTGCTTTGAAACAATAGGGCTCTAGTAATAGCTAAAGATGACCATTCTTTCTCTCGGCAACACCATTTTGTTAGGGTGTGTGAACACAAGAGGACTCATGGAGAATGCCTTTTCTTGAAAATATGAGGAGAGAAAGTGATTGAAATAGTCTTTAGCATTGTCATCCTAAACCGCTTTTATTGCACCCCAAATTGTGTTTTGATCAGTTGTAAAAGGTTTGAAAAATGACTTGACATCGATTTTGTTTTAATAGAAATATCCAAGACACACGGTACAATCATCAATAAAGGAAACGAACCACCGAGCCCAGAGATGTTTGAAATATTTGATGGTCCCCAAATATCACTATGAATAAGAGTAAAAGGAGCGGATGTTCTTTTATTGCTTCATCGAAAGGAGGTACGTTTATGTTTGGCAAGTTCACAAACATCACAATGGAAATTATCAACATTTATTCCTAGGAACAAGGAGGAAACATAAATTTAAGGGCTGGAAACGAAGGATGACCAAGGCGGAGGTGATGGAGCCAAATTAGGCCTTTATTAGCTTGAGCAGACTTGGATAGGAAAGATAATGTTGAGGAATTGAGCACTAACTTCTCCACTAGATTCTTCAAGATAGTATAGACCATTTGCTTCCTTAGCATGTCCAATCATCCTCTTCAGATTTCATTCTGGAAAAAACATTGTTTGGGATAAAAACCACACTACAATTAGAATCCTGGTAAGTTTTTGGATGGAGAGAAGATTGGGAAATAATTTAGGAACATGAAGGACATTTTTAAGGGTAAGGTCTTATTTATAACAATATCACCCCGACTACCCATTGTTACCATAGAACCATCGACTCGTAATCTTTCTATTACTAGGACAAGGGTATATGAAACAAATTTGTGGGAGGAAGGGTCATATGGTCAGAGCTCTGAGTCAATGACCCAAGACACATTGGATCGTGTCCGAGACATTAGAATTTTGAGAAGAGGAAATACCGAAAGTGCCAAAGCGCAAGTACTGTGGAAGAAGATTTTCCAATGTTCCCAAAGAACGTCTTTAACTTCTCAATTTCGTCTTTATTAAAAACACCGAATTCGTTCTTCATCCATCCGTCGT
Organism: Gossypium rotundifolium; assembly: GCA_025506655.1. Taxonomy (NCBI): domain Eukaryota; kingdom Viridiplantae; phylum Streptophyta; class Magnoliopsida; order Malvales; family Malvaceae; genus Gossypium; species Gossypium rotundifolium. The sequence goes on from CP106733.1 coordinate 8,704, forward strand.
GCTATATTTGCTCGCCTTGTTCCTTTGAGTGTCCATTGTTGTCGGAAAAATTCCTTTTTATTGTCTGTGGCTTCCATGAAGCTTCCAAAGATCGTTTTTGTGTGACGAGATTTTTACAGAGAGGTGCACCATATGAGACTCCACTTTTAATAGACCTTGTAGAATCTTTTCGCTTCATATCATTGCCGATTATTGTTCCATGGCAATTTTCCTCTCATCGACAAACCTTTTGTAACTAGGCGTAACCATCTACTCTATTATCGTCAAGCATAACTCCTCTTACGCCTTCTTCAAAGACGAACTATCGCGAGTGTCTCATTTAGTGATGGTAACTCCTCCTTTCCAAGTATTTGGACTCGATCGCATCAAATTCAACATTTAGCCCTAAGAAAATCATAAATTCGGTCCTTTTCAACGAACCTTTTCAAGAGTGTTGATCGAGATTTGACCGCATTTTAATGCACCGGTAATGATCCATCTCCGCCATAAGCTTTGCAAAAGATTAGAATATTCCGTGATGGAACGACTTCCTTGCTTTGTGGATGAAATCTTAGTCTTGATTTCATATATCGAGCAAAGATCACGAACCTTCGAATAAGTTTGTTTGTCTGACCTCCCATATTTCTTTAGATGAGTTAAGAAACATGCATGTGTCATCGATGTCGGGCATCATAGAATTCCATAACCAAGACATAACCATAGAGTCTTGTTCATCCCAAGCAAAACCGAGGATCTCCTTCAGAGGTCCTGTCTTCGAGTAAGTGATGCTGACTTTCCTCCGCTTTCAAGAACGTTCGAACCGGTGAGACCACTTCTGTAATTCTTCCCATTTAACCGATAGGCCACATGAATATTCTCGCAACTCACTTGTTTGGTGTGAATGTGGCGGAGAGATTTCGAACTATCCCATTTGTATTGGTTTGGATAATTTGAGACATAGTTCTTTTGAACAAAAGAAGGTGCTTAAGGGTTGTGTGGGAGGAAAAGATTACCGAAAAAAAATCCTAGAAATCGATCTAATCGATACCATGATAGAAATAGACTTTTTCTATTATATTATTTCACAAGAAATTACACTAACATTTATACACATGGTGAGCCTAACTTTAGGAAACTCTAAACTAGGAAACAATCGATTCTAGGGATCTGTCCCTTAAAAACAACCTTAAAGTTAGGGGTATAAAATATCTACAGGATTATATAAAATATCTACAGGATTCTACTGAATATTCCTAACTAGGAAACTGTAATCTGACAAGTTCACATATTGATAAAATCGTAGCTTACCCCTAAGATCATGTTCGATATATTAACAATCAAGTCATTACTGGAATCCTCGTCAAAAAGATCTGAGAATACTAGGAGGTAGAGAGAAGCCCATGCTGTAATTAAAGCATGGAAAGTTGAAAATCCCCTGTACAAGATAAGGCTATCTAGATCAATGTCGCAAAGAAATTTAGGAAAGAAAGTTATATTTTGAACAATTTTTTATACAAGAAAAAGGAAAAGAAGAAAAGAACATAGGACAAAATTGCACCGATTGTTCCATTCCACTTTTTCTTTATCACTTAGTTTTCCATATCCTTTGAAACAAAAAGGGCTGATAAAACCTTGTATATCATAGACCTGCAAGAATAATATCGAACATATTTAGAACTTAAATAGAGGGAGAGAGATTATCTCAAAATTAAAAGGCCGTTACTTAGAATCGAGGGTTAGTGTCAGATACAATATAAGGATGCATCCAACATGGGTATACTAAACCTTTTAAAGTTTTTCCATATATTTAGATCATCATATTTTAGAAAAAAAAATTAAGAGTCTAGGTAACATAGTTTAAAAAGACATAACTCAACACGTTGCATTAATCTCGAAAACATTTCAACAATCAAAAATACCAACAAATAGACCCAAATAGAGAAGTGAAATTACCTTTACTATATAAAAAGGAAATTCTTATGCAGCTACTCAATTTACTTCTAAAGCTAAAGCCAACTTATGATATTTAATGATAGAATTGCATTATGTTTCCAATGCATGATTCTTTTGTTTGGAAAGTTCAAATACTCCCAATGTAAGAATATCTGAATATGAGTATCAGAAATTAGATAAATATGTACATTCTGTATTCTAAAAGTGAAATGTGAATTCCGTTGTACTGATGACAAATCTAATACTGCAGTTCTAAATAGATTAACCTAAGATAAAGTGGTTTAAATCTAATCTTCAGTGGGTTTCGATAATTTCCCTAAATAGTCCACAAACTTTGGCAACTTAGAACAAACCTAATAAACTACTCCAACTTGGGCATGGACAGAAAATGTAGATATGGATAACTTTGACCCAAAATTCAAAGATACAGGTCCAAAAGTGGAACCACTACCAGGGTCTTTTAGCCATCAGTGTGGAGCTGTCTTATCCTAAGTTTCCCAAACCCTTTTATGATTCATTTGAGGTTAGAATCTTGGGAAGGCAGATCTTTTATGAGCGTCAGCACAATTTAGTCGCATCATTGTTGGTGCCAAACCATTTTTTTCTCAACCAACCTATTCTTCCTCTCTGTTTTAAGGCACTATTAAAAGCCATTCTCTTTTTCTTAATTGCCAATTTCAAAGCCTATTCCTAAATTCTGGATAAAAATAAATGGTAGAAACTGGCCGAATATGATTCTAAGCAATTTTATACAACCATAACTATTACCATTCCCCAGGAAAAAAAAAAAAGCTACCTATGGAGCTAATCTATCAACAAGATTCAGGAACAAATTTTAAGTAACACGAACTAGACAAGGCTGAGGATGGTTTACCGAGTGCCAAGATTAGAGTGTATTGAATTTATAAAAGATCGAAATGAAAAAGAAGATTAACAAAAGCCATTGAATTTGACCGAAATCTACGAAGAAGAAATAGCTGAAAAAATTTCCAATCCACCAAAATGTCATTGATGAAAGCAAAAGCGTATTGGACTACTTACAAGTTTGCAGGTGATGATGCCCCAAAAGCATGATGCGAGCCAATAAAATTCTTTAGTTGAAAAGGAGCGCAAATCCGCCATACTGCTGGTAGAGAAAGACAGGGTAAGACGAAAATGAATCAAAGACATGTGCAAACCTATCTGTCAGAAAGCAACAGTTGCAAAGTCCTGTTCAAAACTAATAATTACCATAGGGTATATATTAGAACATCATACTAGTAACTCAACCAAGTAAATTGAACAACAGTTTAGCAAAAAAGCATAAGAAATGGATGAGAAAATGGAAATTAAAAAGAAATATCCAACAATGTCCTTAAAACTTTTCCATAAAAGAGATGAAAACGGTAACAGAGACTTTGAAAAGAAAAAGAAAGGCAGGCAACACATAATGCAAATTGCTAGCAGACAGAGACAGCCTTACCTTTACAAACAAACCCAAAGGAAAATTGAGAAGATACTTGGTTACTTACAGAGAAAGGAAAGGGGGGGAAGGGGGGATGTTTGCGGGGAGGTCAGTGAAAGAGAGGAGTAGACTTTATTATTCATGTTGGGTGTCTCTCCTAACCAAGATGGGTGTTGCTCAGTTTTTAATAGATCATCTCTAGTAATCCATTTTAAAAGTTATCATATTCTTAATATAATATTATTTTTAATATAAATATAATTAGAAGTTTTATTTAATGTCAAATTCTCTTAGCATATTTTAATAGTCAATTTTATGACATTTCGATTGTGCGGTAATCTTTTGAGTAATTAAATAATTCTCAAAAATTTACAATTTTGTAATATATAAATATAAAAAAAAAACAAGATTAAAACGAAAAATACGGAATAATCAAATCTTCGCATACCTTAACAGCTTTCACAGTATCATGCCTCTCATATACAATAATCAAATCTCCACCTCTAATGCAGCGATTGAAAGATATCTTCATCAAGGAATCCATAAGCAATATCCTTAAAATACAATAATCAGCATAGTCTATGCATAATAACATAATTAATTTAAATATTCTGTTATTGTTTTTAAGCTGCAAAAAGGTTAAAAAATGAATGGAGAAGCAAAGCATACAAATATTTGCTCAACAACTTTTTCTCTTTGCAAATCAGATAGAGAACTCAAAATTTTCCTCCAATGAAATTCGGCTCCAAGTGTCCACGTACTCTAAAGTAATTGCCTTAACTGTTTTAAGATTGTCACGTACCACCTATGGCACACAGATGGTATACAGAAAAACTAGAAGTATCGACAGACAAACTATTGTAACCTATTGTCACGTACAACTTTGGACTAGAAGTATCAACAGAAAAACTAGTTGTAGAAGTTGAAGAAATTGTTTATGAGGCCCCACATGGTTGCATATTAGCCTAATCTTTTGTCTCTCTCTCATCCATCTCAGCACGATCTTCATGTGTCTCTTGCTTGTAAGTCCTCTCAATCCAACCTCCTGAACTCATACACACATTTCTACTCCATTATGTCAAGCACAGGCAAGTAAAGCATGAAAAGAACAATAATGCATGGAATTCAAGATCCTAAAATTATGCAACAATAAAACTGCACTGACCTTACTTCACTCTTGGGCTTGGCTTAATTAGATGTGGAAACAACAAATATAGATACACAATGCATACATATTTTAGTCTACTAAACAACTGACCTTGACTCGTTCTCAAGTATCACCGACGGTGAGGGGCCCATGCTCCTTGAGAATGTCAAAGATGACTCTGGTTATGGTCTGCATTTGCTCTGGCGACGTTTTCAGCTCGATTGGCTTCATTTTCGGCTTGGGTTTCGTTGAAAAGTACCGAATCATACTCCCAAACAGTCTCCCTAAATTTATAGCAGTTGAGTAGATGAGGATGAACTGTGTTTTATTTCATTTAAAATAAACTATAACAATCCCTATGCCACTCCAAAATAGTTTAACTATTTTAAACCAACCAAAACCATAAATTACAAACTATTTTGAAGATCCTTTATTTACTTGAAAAGGTGATAACAGAAATAAACTATTATGGTCCCAAGGCTGGGTTTGAGGCACCAGACGAGGGGCGCAAGAATTCAATCCGAAGAAAGGGTCTTTTCCTTTATTTTGATTCATATTTTTGCCTATGGTTGTGGAACTCCAAAGGAGTTGCCTAACTTTGATTTGCTGAAACATTCAACTTATTTTATTCATGAATAATTTTCTCTCAAAAGAGGTTTATAATTTAGGAAATAAGATGCAAAACCCTACTTTCTTATTCTAATACGGAAAATAAAAATATGACATCAGAATATCCTAATTTATTAGGAAAGTTTTATTTAAACTAATAAGATAATTTTAGGAAATAAAAATTAGAACCAAATCCCAACAAAATCAGTATCCTCATCAGATCCCCTAACATAAACACGAGATAATAAGAAAATAAAACCAAAGGGACATCAAAAATAGAATTGACAAAGACTGGTTGTGAACTCTAGCTTGTAATATAATATCATCCCATCCAATCAGTTAGAGAAGAAAGCTAATTATGTACCAAAAAAGAGGGAGAAACTCTAGGTAAAGAATGACTTTCCATCCTAAAATGATGATATCATAGTTAAGGAGTTCAAAATTGAATAACCAACCTTGAGAACCAAGTGTCAAGAACATCTGGATCCTGATAAACTTCTACGTCTTTTCCGTATTTATCACGAGCCTTCCTAAGAGCTTCCTCAGCACTCCTAGAAACTATATATTCATCTTCACAGTCTTTTCCAACAATGTACCAAACAGGTATGCGGTGTTCCCACCACAGCTGTCTGCTTATGCACCAATCCTTGATATTTGTCAGCCAATGATTATAAATCTGTAATCAAAATAAGCAGAAGTAAGCAAAGGCAGAAGCTAGCCAACAGAAGTAAACTTAAAGTAAAATATCCATTAAATAGGAAGAAAGGTCCTAGATGACAGTAGCATGTGCTGAGGAGTGTTGCAATATGAAAAATGACAAAATGTGGCCATCCTCTCAGCAGGGAGGAGAGTTAGCTAGACGGAGACTGGAAAATGACTAAAATGGTACCATCATCGGACATGATTGTGTCCTACCAGGGAACATGCATGTTTCCAAAATTTTCCTTATGCTTAGAAGGTCATACCTTTTATTTGTGTCCACTTAAACATGTTGACATGAGCATTAAATGCAGGTACTTTAATTAGGAAACATGGATAAGGCAGAACAGCATAGGTTAAGGGAAAGTGATGAGGTGAGTAAAGTTATCAAGAGTTATGCTTTCCATCATACCTTCTCAAATCTTTCAGGAATAATGGTCAATTCTCCCTTTTCAACTGCAAGAAGAGCCTTTTCAGCTAAGGCCTGCATTGTTACAAATCACTGCTTGCTTACTAGTGGCTCTAATACCTAATAAAAGAACAATAAAAGGGGAAAATAAGAGAACGAATTACTGAGAGAATAATTATCGACACTGTAACTTCAAAAACAAAAAGAATATAACTGAAAGATAACATGCACACCTCTCCGCCACGCTGAGATCTCGATACTCTTAAACTGTGGGGTTCCTTTTTCACAGCTAAGTCAGTCTCCTCAAGATTAGACCACAATTTCTTCCGTGCCTCAAATCGATCAAGGCCGCTAAAATTTAAGAGCCACCACCATAAGTACGACAAAAGAAAAGATGAACAGGAAACTTTAATTTAGCATTTGTTCAGAAAGTCCACAAATATTACCAGTAGAGTCCAGCAACCTCATGTAATGTCCCGTCCTTGTTCATAATCATTATGATCATGTCCAGGGCTTATCTTCAGTACACCAGTCCCAAAGTCTTTATCAACATACTGACACCATTGACATAACAAAGAAAGCAGAAGTGAGATTCTCAACCTGAAATTTCTTAATTTAATGGACACAGTTGAAACATTTGCCACCTCAACTAATCCCATTAAGCAGGTCAAGCAAACCATTTGTTTTCTAAAACTAGTGGCGAAGCCCACAATGAAGAAGCCTATAGGTTATGCAGGGAATACATCCTAAATTTGAAGCACAATTTCATCATGATGACCAAAATAACCTTAGGCAAGGCAGATATTCCACAGCTTCTGTAAGGCAGTGCATCTCAATTTCTTTGAAGCACGAAATGGACAATAGAAACTCCAAAATGTACTACACCTTTTACAACTAAAATGATATGATTTTATTATGCTAAAACAATCCAACATACTTTTTGCTTTAAAAATTGTGTTTCAGTTCCTCTGTCATGTGCATTCCTACCAATTTGAGTGACAAAGAGTAAGGAAAAATTAGCATTCATACATTGATGCAAAATTTGGAGAATGCAACAATACTTAGAAAAAAACAGAAACACATGCTTTTACCTTATCAGCGATGATAGGAACATGACGACCATATGTCATAGGGACAATTGCCATTTTCCCAAAATACTTGGAATATCGGTCATCCTGAACAAAAGTGATGTGTCAGTCATACAAGGATACAGAGTTGTGAGTTATAACTTTTGTGCAAGTTTTGCTGGATACCTATAGGCCATGACATCCCAAATCAAACAAAATCTGAAGGGTAGTCTAAGTTCTGGATTTATTGCAAGACAGGACACTTGGTATAAGGAATGAATAATTTATGTTACCAATCATTGGAGAAAAAAGAAAAGGCCACTATGGTTTACCTAAAAGAAAGCATTTTTTATGCTGCATCCAAAGATTCTTTAATAAAACTGTTATATGTTATGTTGCTCAAGTTAACCTTATTATTTAAACGAAAGATCTTTTTCCACATTAACCAATCACTGGTGCCTTTATCCAAGTGGCATCATGCAAGCAATGAATCGTCTTTTGTTTTTATTTAAATAACCTACACTTTCTATTTCTTTGTAAAGAATAGTCCTATCATATCAACAATTTCTCAAACAGTATCCTTTATTCGGCCCACAAGTTAGTAGGATCTAATTCTGAATAAATGCACTGAGTAATTGGATGAAGGAAATTTTCAGTTACATGAGTTACTAAAAAAAATGGTGAAAACGCAATGGAAATATTAACAAAAAAAATCTCACAATATTGCAAACGTAGTTATATTATAGTGGTCATGAACTAATGTTAAATATAAAATTTGATGATTCAACTGTACCTAGTTTAAAAATCTAAATGCAATATAATTATCAAATTCGATCAGTTAATGTATATACATGATAAGGATTTTACTAGAAATCCATAAAGATATAGCTTTTAACAGATTTTACTAGCTTTATAAATAGTGCATCATGTTGTTAATATTTCCTCTTCTTTTATGGTTTATTGTAATACATGCATTCGTAAGCTTCCATGAATAACTAGAAACAGAAATGGCCTTTATGTTTATCATAATATTTCATAAATGCTGCATCCTTATTCATATTTTCCAATTACTTCTATTCTTCTTCCTGCATTGTATGTTATTCTATTGCACTTCAAACCATACTCCAGCAAAACCCACATAAAGTTGGAAACATATTCCCATATGTAAGTACTTTAGTACTAAAGAAAAAGAGCAGAATACGAAGATTCTTTACACTACATTGATCAATATAATCAAAGACACAGCCTCTTAAGCACATAGGCACAGAAAGTAACAATTAAACAAGGACCATTGCATCACATCTTATAAAGTTTGAATTACCAGAAGTAACTACCTATCACTTGGCCATGCATTCTTCACAAGTATTTCAATAGAAAATGAAGGTGTTATACCTGAGGATGCACAGCTATAGCTACACCACCAAACAGAGTTTCAGGCCGTGTTGTTGCTATTGTTAAGAAATCACTTCTAATAGAGAGCAAATATTAAAGTATCAGTCAAAGTACATGGCACTATTAAAAAAGTAGATGCAAATGGTCTATTTGAGGACATTTATGTCCATATGAAATGAAAGCATGTGTAAATTTTATATTAAATCAAAAATAAAATAATAATACGATAAGGAGATTCTCTATCACTTGGTTACCACATTTGACATTCCAATTAGAGTAAATTTTTAAAGCTCTTAAGTTAACATAACATTCCAAAGAAAGGAGCATGGAAGCAGCTAAAAACCCTGGGTTTTATTAAACTTCCATTGTTAACTAAATAGGGTTTTGAATATTTGACTATAGTGCTATTAAACTACACTGTGGTCCATGGGTCACTGAATTAAATGTGAATTTCCGTTTTAATCTTTAAACCATGAAAAATTACAATTTAGTCATCCAACTATTTGAGATTATATATTTTGTTCACCAGATGACATGGCTTTTCTAATTGGTATATATATAATGTCAATTTGCTTTTAATTCTAAAATATTTAACCCTCAACATTTATACACATTTATACACTATGACAATTTAGTCTTAATTTTAAAATTTTAAAAGATTATAAAAAATTGTAATAAATTAAAATACTACACAAACTATTTCATTTTATATTAATTGTATAATATGAATTAAATAATATTATAATTAGCATATATATCATGTCAATTTGCTTTTAATTCTAAAATATTTAACCTCAACATTTATACACTATGACAACATTGAAAAAGAAAATCAAACAGCACTTGTATAAAGTAATAATTATCAAATGATTGGTCAAAGACAATTTTTAAATTCTGTAAGCTAACCCAAAACAGAAAAATCAAAAGAAAAAAAAATATTATTCAGAACCAGCATGCATCGAGAAATCAACTAAGACAATAAATGAAGAAGAAATTGGTTATGACATCATTAGAGAATATATCCAACACATCTTTTTTTCAGTCTCATAAAACCATCAACCAATAAGCAAATTAAAATTATGTTAATCTAAGGGTTGTAACTAGAACCTATTCACTTAAAAGATTACAACTCAATTTCCCTTCATGTAAGACTAGGTAACACAGATGAATATAATTCTATCTTTAACCAAAATCAGAGTATTTTCACCACATGTATATATCAATAATCACACAGAACTTCCCATTCAGCTGATATACAGAGATACCATGGGTCTACCTAAAACTTCCAATCAAAATCCATTTGCAAATCATATCAACAGAACTCAAACAATCCCAACTGTTTTAAAGAAAATATACCCAATACTTACCGACTAATGCAAGCACCTAGCAGTATGAAAAAGAAGACATATATGCATATACGAATCATGACAATCTCCACCAAATATGATAATGAAACCCAAATCGACAAAAACCTTTGCAATTAGCAAATCGGTTGAAATTCTCCAATTCTTATCAATATCAACAATCATCCCAACTAGATTATTATTATTATTATTTTAAAACTAAAGTACAGACATTTTGAGAAAACTAAGAAACAGAATGTTACAACTCACAACGAATTAAAAAGAAATGTTATTACCATCCAGAAAAACTACCATATAAACTCTACATGCGTCACAACTCCCACCAGGTTCCTAGAACTAAAATCAAACCAACACAGATGCAGTAAACAATTAACATACGGATGCTTTTTGTTTAAGCAATTAGTATTCTGCTAAGCAAAGATTTAAAAGAAATAGAAAATAACACAAAAGCTATAATATTAACCAGAGGGAAACAAGCAATCCAAAAATAAAGAAAAACATATAATAGACGATAAACAAACAAAAATGAAGAACAAGACCGACATCTATAGATCTGAAAGACGGAACGAAACAGTGATTTCTAAAGCTGAAAACCAAAAACCCTAAGAAAAACCCACTGAAATACAAGTAAAAAAGCATGGAGCTGAAACTAAAAAAGAGATTGATACCTGAAATGAGTCTCTGTTGAAACAGCGAATTTCAAAAATCACAAAAACCAGAAACGCCAGAGAAAACTCACTTCCTACCATAGCGTGTGTTTTTTCGGCCTGTGGATACCCAAAGCTAAAAAAAATGACAGGAAAACGTTGAAAAGAGACGGAGAGTGAGAGAGAATCGCCGAAGAATGGGGAGCAATGGACTGGATAGATATATTTGAGGATTTAAATTTCGAATGATGGGAAGGAAGCTGGCCTGATCGGAGGTAAGACGCTGGACAGTGTGGGAAGGCAGCGGCATTAGAAAGGACAATAAAGGAGGAAGAGAGAAAAAAAGAAAAATAGTAGAAGAAAGGGGAAAAGGTAAGAGAATAAACGGAGAACCGAACGGGAGAGAGATGAATGAAGAAAGAGTTTTTATGTTGTTTATTTTGAAAACGGTTTGAATTTTATTTTATTTTTTGAAAAAATTTCGGACTGGATATTAAAATAACTAAATAAGCAGTATGTACATAAACTGAATATAATAATAAAAGAGCCCATTTGACAAACTAAATGAAGTCCCAAAATCAATTCAGTACATGTGATACAAACTAAGCTTAATAATTGAGCAACCAAAACCTAAGCGTTTCACAGCCCCGAAACGAAAGCCCAAAAACACCAGCCCAACTGTAAATCTTAAGCCTCAAACTCAAACCCCAAGCCTTAAACTCATAGACCTCAAATCTGAATATTTCTAATCTAGTATATCTCTCTCAAGAATAACTACGATAAGTATCCCGATTCAAGCACGTAAAAAATCTGAATTGAATGTCAAAACAACCGATCCGGGCACGAAAATTACTGAACCGAAACAGAATATAATGGGAATATTGTTGGAATAATTTATCCCAATATGAGATATCTACGGAACAGAATAAGAATGAAAATTATGTAGAACAAGACATTAAAAAAATCTGTTCCGACGCAAGCTAAAACTAATAACACAATACTTATTAAAACGTCGTTATGAAAATATTTAATGTCAAATTCTCTGAAAATATTTAAAAACACAGTAAGATTTAATTATTGTTTTCTTATTCCCACAACAAAAGGGAAAATTAATAGAATAAAAGGTAAAGAACCAATAAAATGTTCCCATTTATTTTCTGCTAATCAATTACGGAAACAAACAATCGAAAAAAATAAAACACATAACAAGTGATAAACTATCAAAAAAATGACATCACAAGATTAAAAAGTCGAATATAAGCAGTGTTTCATAAGGCTGAACACCAAATCGAATAACAAAAACACATTGAAAAAACTAAAAAAGAAGCATAAATCTGAAAACTAAAACAGAGATGAAAACTTGTTCTAAAGATGAAAACCACAATCACAGAAATAAGAGAAGATAAGCATAGGTCTGAAACTAGAAAAGACGTGAAAAGAAAAAGTTAGTAGAAGTGAAAATCATACCTGAAATTACAATCCGATCAGGGGTGGGATTTCAATATCCTGCTGTAGCAAGTGTGTTTTTTTGGCACGTGGTTACACAAAAGCTAAAAAAAAAAATCAGGAAAAAAATATTGGAAAGGGACCCACATAGAATCTGCGAATTAAAGAAAGGGAGGAAGAGAACAAAAGAAAAAAAGGTAAAAATCAGAATAAAGGGAGACAGAGGAGACACAATTTACAGGAGAAAGAAGGGTCTCTCATCAAGGATTTAGAGAGACGTTGGAAGCTGTTTAATGTATCCAAAAATAGGATGAAAACTTTAAAGTGCACACTCAGTAATGTGTCATTGAGTGAGCTAAGAATCAATCATTATAGTAGGATGAAAACTCAGTGTTTGAATTGATTACAAGAGTTATTTTTTTTTTCAAGAAACACTTCCTTGCGAATGTCAAATATCCGGTATGCCCTCGAGGTTCAGCAGATGGCCATGCAATGTCTGTCAGAGAACTTGCAATGTCCCCCACACTTGCTTCACTTGAAGGCGGCCTCCTCTTGTGTGGAGGGCATGCAGTGGAATTCCCATCATTGACCTTCGAGTGATCCATTTTCCATTCACGGATTTCAACATACGGAGCAGTATTTCAAAGGTCCATATATCTGCACATATTACAAGCAAAGCTCATGATGCTTTAAAAGAAAAACTGCTCGAACAAGATAGGATAACTTGTTTCTAATATGTTACCTGTAAAGTCAGATCTAGCAGTATCACATGAACATTGCACTTGTTCGATGCACGGTGAGAAGGAACACAGAGTTCCATCTTGTTTCAACATGTTTCAAGCTGAAGGACTGGCTAGCCAAGGTTGCGGTAGGTCAAGAAATATGGAGTCAGCCAACCCAGAAAACTGATCGGGAAATCCCTCACCCTGCATACCTCAGACTCCCACAGTGACTAAAGTGCTTATTCCAGTCCTCTCAAAGTCCTCTCTGTTGAAGGAGTGAAAAATCGTAAAACATTCCTCCTTTCGCGAACCAACATAGAAGAATCAAAGAAAAAAACAACCATTCTTGGATCTTTCTATTATCAATTAGACAAACAGAAGCCATATAATGGGATAAAATATGCATCATAAATGAGCCCTACGCAAGGTTCCATAAAACCGAGATAATTTTGAGACTATGAAGCATGACAGCAACAGAATGTCGTATTTCAAAGAATACATCTACCTGAAAAGACTTCAGAAATCTACCAAGAATTCAAGCTCAACCTAAGCGGTATCCAAAATCATATTTCATAACTATCTTTGAAACCAAAATTTCATAACAATGCACTCACTAATGAAACTAATAAAGATCTGTAAACCGAGACAATTAGAGACAATGAAGTATCACGGCAACAAAATGTAGATCTATGAAGACATCAACTCAAGATAACCCAGTAGTCAAGTTTGACCTAAGCAATTACTATATCATATTTCATCACAATGCACTTTTGCAAACAATATATATTAAGGCCTACCTAGCTGAGGCAGCCCTCTGTTCATGGAAATCAAAGGTATACACATGCCCCGTTGGAGCCACAGCCCTTGCAAACGATGTTAATGAGCCACTACCGGTCCCAGATTCAAGAACCAAACAACCCAGAACTACTTCCAAGTACATAATCACAAAGCTAATATCTGCAATATAAAGAATCTGAGTCCTATGACTTAGAACCGAAGTCCATAACTCCGGTGTCGGGGCCAATAGGTAAACGAATCCACTTCTGTTGCTGAAAATTATAGAACCAAATGCCTTCTTGCCGTGCTTTAGAAGAATCTTCCTTTTTCTCCATGACGTGCTAGATACCTTCTTGATATCCTTATATGAAACTCTTAAGAGCATCTCTATATGCAGAAGCCCTTGTCATGTATAACCTCTGTAAAGCAGGCCTCAAAGTCTCCATCCCTCCTCTTGCAGCAATTGCTATTAAATCATTTCCATAGACAACATCAAAACAATGTAAAATTCAACAAGATAAACTATAATACCAGGAAAATAAGAGAGAAAAAAGGGTGAGACGAGAGAAATTTGGCCTAAAAAATTTCAGTTGAAATAGAGAAGTTGTACCAACAAGGTAAATGATGACAGAATAAGTAGAAAATGATCATGAGTTAAAAATTTTCTTTCTAAAATCAATAAAAGAAATATATATTAAGATGTTCAGAAAATAGAATGTCGGCAGATGGCACATCATGCTATCATTCTTCAGGGTGATACCAAAAAGAAGAAAAAAAGGTACCTAGGTAGCATAAGATAATGGTATGATCGTCACTGTAATGGCTCTAGACAATGAAACCCAGATAACTAAGACTGCTAGGAGACAAACGGTAATTTAATATCTTCCTTAACAACTGAACCTTGGCCTGGTGAAAAAGGGAATGCAGTCACGGATGACTCTGACCAGCAAGACGAAAAAGAAATCAAAGAATAAATTCCATGCTACCTCCAGACAAGTTCTACTGAAAAAGGAAATTGAAATGAAAACCTAACTGAACTCAAGCATTATGGGACTTTGTTCCTTGAGTTCCATAAGATGTCTCAAGCACGAATCCAACGGTTTATTGCAAATATAATATGCCGCATATTTTGCAAGTCATGCTATATACTTCTTGATTCGTTACAGACAACTTATACATCAGAACATTTCAAGATAAGAAACCACAAAGTAAAGTTCCTCACCAATATCATCCAAGGTTGAAGGTTCTGCCTTTGTACTTCTACTCTTATCTCCATTGGATTTACCTTCGGTCCCATCATCCTTCTTATTATCGTTTGGTCTAAGATCAGGACCAATATCCCTTACCCAACTTGCAGCATAAAGCCTAGAGGCCTCCTTCGAGACCTAAAGAAGGATGACAGGTTTTTACTACTTATATACTAAAAATAAATGCCTCTTATTCCCTAATGTATAGGCAAATAATAGGTTCTTGAGCATTATTTGACATTCAAGTGGTTAAGTTAACCATCAAGTAAGCAGAACAGTGCATAAAAGTCATTTGATCATTTCAATATCCCAATGATCTACTTTCCACCCTGATCACCAGCTAGCATCTGTTATATACTAAAGAAGGATGACAGGTTTTTACTAATATACTAAAAATAAATGCCTCTTATTCCCTAATGCATAGGCAAATAATACGTTCTTGAGCATTACTTGACATTCAAGTGGTTAAGTTAACCATCAAGTAAGCAGAACAGTACACCAGTCCCAAAGTATTTATCAGCACATTGTCACCATTGACATAACAAAGAAAGCAGAAGTGAGATTGTCAACCTGAAAGTACTTAATTTAATGGACACAGCTGAAACATTTGCCACCTCAACTAACCCCACTAAGCAGGTCAAGCAAACCATTTGTTTTCTAAAACTAGCGGTGAAGCCCACAATGAAGAAGCCTATATGTTATGCAGGGAATAAGATACATCCTAAATTTGAAGCAAAATTCCATCATGATGACCAAAATAACCTTAGGCAAGGCAGATATTCCACAGCTTGTGAAAGGCAGTGCATCTCACTTTCTTTGAAGCATGAAATGGACATTAGAGACTCCTAATTGTACTACACTTTTTACAAATAAAATGATATAATTTTATTAAGCTAAAACAATCTAACAGACTTTGGCTTTAAAATTTGTGTTTCAATTCCTGTGTCATGTGCATTCCTACCAATTTGAGTGACAAAGAGCAAGGAAAAATTAGCATTCGTACATTGATGCAAAATTTGGAGAATGCAACAATACTTAGAAAAAACAGAAACACTTGCTTTTACCTTATCAGAGATGATAGGAACATGATGACTATATGTCATAGGAACAATTGCCATTTTACCAACATACTTGGAATATCGCTCATCCTGAACAAAAGTGATGTGTCAGTTATACAAGGACACAGAGTTGTGAGTTATAAGTTTTGTGCAAGTTTCGCTGGATACCTATAGGCCATGACATCCCAAATCAAGCAAAATCTGAAGGCTAGTCTAAGTTCTGGATTTATTGCAAGACAGGACACTTGGTATAAGGAATGGAATAATTTATGTTACCAACCATCGGGGAAATAAGAAAAGGCCACTATCGTTTACTTAAAACAATGAGCATTTTTCATGCTGCATCCAAAGATTCTTTAATAAAACCGTTATATGTTAAGTTGCTCAAGTTAACCTTATTATTTAAAAGAAGATCTCTTTCCACATTAACCAATCACTGGTACCTTTGTCCAAGTGGCATCACGCTAGCAGTGAATAGTCTTTTGTTTTTATTTAAATAAACTACACTTTCTATTTCTTTGTAAAGTATGGCCCTATCATATCGATAATTTCTCAAACAGCATCCTTTATTCAGCCCACAAGATAGTAGGATCTACTTCTGAATTAATGCACTGAGTAATTGGATGAAGGAAATTTTCAGTTACAGGAGTTACTAAAAAATGGTGAAAACGCAATGGAAATATTAACAAAAAAATCTCACTATATTGCAATCGCAGTTATATATTATAGTGGTCATGAACTAATGTCAAATATAAAATTTGATGATTCAACTGTACCTAGTTTAAAAATCTAAATGCAATCTAATTATCAAATTTGATCAATTAATGTATATATGATAAGGATTTTACTAGAAATCCATAAAGATATAGCTTTTAACAGATTTTACTAGCTTTATGAATAGTGCATCATGTTGTTAATATTTCCTCTTCTTTTATGGTTTATTGTAATACATGCATTCGTAAGCTTCCATACGTAACTAGAAACAGAAATGGCTTTTATGTTTATCATAATATTTCATAAATGCTGCATCCTTATTCCTATTTTCCCATTACTTCTATCCTTCTTCCTGAATTGTATGTGATTCTATTGCACTTCAAAACATGCTCCAGAAAAACCCACATAAATTTGGAAACATATTCCCATATGTAAGTACTTTAGTACTAAAGAAAGAGAGCAGAATAGGATTCTTTAGACTACATTGATCAATATAATCAAAGACACTGCCTCTTAAGCACATAGGCACAGAAAGTAGCAATTAAACAAGGATCATTGCATCACATCTTATAAAGTTTGAATTACTAGAAGTAACTACCTATCACTTGGCCATGCATTCTTCACACGTATTTCAATAGAAAATAAAGGTGTTATACCTGAGGATGCACAGCTATAGATACATCACCAAACAGAGTTTCAGGCAGTGTTGTTGATATTGTTAAGAAATCACTCCTAATAGAGAGCAGATATTAAAGTATCAGTCAAAGTACATGGCAATATTAAAAAAGTAGATGCAAAATGATCTATTTGAGGACATTTATGTCCATATGTAATGAAAGCATATGTAAATTTTATATTAAATAAAAATAAAATAATATTAGGATATGGAGATTCTCTACCACTTTGTTACCACATTTGACATTCCAATTAGAGTAAATTTTAAAGCTCTTAAGGTAACACAACATTCCCTGTCTTCTATATCTTTTACTCTGGCAATTATGAATCCAGTTGTCTTACTACATTTTCTCCTTCGAGTTATTTAAGTCCATTCTTACTCCAGAAAAGCAAAGCAAACACACAAAAAATGCCTAACAAAAGTACCTTGAACTTCCAGCAACATGATACTTAATATAGTAGAGGGTACCAGGCTCTTCAGAATATTCTACTTCCTATGGGAACATGCAAGAGACAAAGCTGAATGGTAAAGAATGTAAAACAAAATGCACAAAAGGAAAAGCAATATCCCCATGCAAACAAGATTCATACCAAGTCTGAAACAGCAGTCTGTAACTTTAGAGACCAGTTAACCATGTAAGACCCTAAAAGAATATATCATATCAGTTAAACTAGGTTAGTTACTGAGACCAATATTGTGCAGTTAACAATCAAATCAAATCAGAAAATTTTGAGCTGAGTTGTATAGTTCAATATTTGATAAAATTAACAAACAAAAAAGAAAGTAGTTCCCACATCCTACCACCAAACACCAGAGAATATATTCAAGTCACCATGAAAAATAACTGTATTTGAAGTCCAAAAGAAAGCTTTTAAGTTTAAAACCTCCTTCCTTTCAGTATTTTCCTCAGCTATTTTCAGACCAGACATTCTATATGCACACGTACAATAATAAGTACAGGAAAGTCTATTTACATCAGTTCCATGTTACCAAGTCTGACCAGTCAATGACTAACTCAGACTAGATGTCAAATTGACGCATCGGTACTTCTAAATCAATACACCAAAGGGGGAACAGATATATAAAATTCCTTGTACATGTTAATACTAGTCTATCTTTGTTGTTTGTCGTTTGATATCATAATTTCTTCTAGATTTTTGGTGCACAGTAAGATAATATTGCCATTCTTTTCTTTTCCCTACGATGATGGGCTGCTGAAGCAAAGGAGGAAGATAGAATATTAAAATCAAATGAGAAAGTAAACATGCTAAACATCAGTTAGCAAAGTGAAACATGATAGTAATCAATGGAATTTTGGCATATACCTTCATAAATTAATCATTTTTCGTGAAGTCTAATAAATGCCTCTATAACAGCTCCTGCAATAGGAATGCAAGGTTCAGAACACAAACTTACCTTACTGATATTTGAACAACTGTAAGCGCCTGATTATTACTTTTATGTTTATCACTACTATTATTATTACCGCCATACGTACAATGCAAAGAAAACAAATGATGTAACAAGTAAAACAGGTCACAGATTGGAACTTTACACAGAAAATTATGTATAAAGAGGGCAGAATATAAATCAACAACAAAGCTGAAATCATTGTGTTTACAAAAGATTACTAGAAATAATACAACCATAAAGATCAATCATTTTTCCAGAAAACATTACACAAGTTAAAACTGAAGGCAGTTGGATAAGATTATTAGACTATTCCAAAATATGGCTTCCCTTTTTTCTTTCTAGTTTCGGGAGATCAGATGAGCAGAAATCATGATCATCAAGAGACTAACCTGAGTTGCAATAAGGATCACTTTCCTAGTCAAATTTTGGTCTGAAATAGCCTTGAGACAGCCACCTGACATCCAGGAGTTCCATAAATACTCTCAACAGAAATATATGTTAACAAAGTTCGTTACACGTAATGAACATATAACCATATCTAATTCTAAGCAAGGGACACATATGCTGAAGTTTAACAAAAAAAACTTTCTGACAGTTAATTCAGAACCGTAGAACAGTTGCTCATAACAGCATTTATAGACACACAAAACCTCCCAGAATAAAATAAACAAGTAAAAGCTTTACAAACATACAAAAATTGCAGGACTTGCATAAACGAAATACTTAAGATCAATATGTGGTCAAAATTTTAACTTGAAAAGTGACCCAATGTCTTTAATTATGCTAGCTATGTCGACCAAAAAAGAGGAATGAAATGACAAGCAAAAAAGGGTATTTCTTATTGTAGAGATAACAACCAAATGTAAAAACTTATTTTATACATGCATACATAGGGAGGAATCCACTTGTATGAGTGCAAAACTATTTAGTTTTATGCACTTTCGAAACCTTTCATAGGATATGTAATTGTTTAACCCTACCATCATTACTATCATATTTCACATTCTATTCACATACATCATCCATCAAGTTTTAAGAAAATTAAAAATATATTAAATTATTTGTTCAATGTAAAAACATTCAATCGCTAAATATATATTAAAAAAATAGTGTTCTCGATTAATATGATAGAGTTATTTCATCTATTTTAAACTTTACAAACACGAACCAGTATGATTATATTATTAAATCTAATGTTCGGTTCGTCAAAATATTAATTCTGTGAAAAGAATAAAAACACAACATAAACTCGATTTGGGAAAAAAAGCTAAAAGGCTATATAATACATGCCATAACAATAAAAAAACACTACACACGAAGACACAAACATGTCTAAATCAATATAATAAGAATTATTAACCCGTAAAATGCTATATAAAGATAAAATATGTAATCGCGATTATCCTACACATATTTGGACATGAAAAACTGAATATAACTGTATTAGACACATAAATAAGTTCATAAGGATAAAATAATTAAAACAACCTCTTTTCTAACATTAATACATTTAATCATTTACTTTAACTTCACTGAACCGAAAACTTTTTTTTTGGCCAGAGATAAGGAGCAAACAACATAAAAACATCAAAATTCAATTTTGAGAGGAAAATGGATTTCTAAATCCCTAAACCTAACAAAATAACTCTACCTTCTCCACTCCACCACCCTACGGCCACCACCATATTTCTAAATCACTAAGAAAATGGATTGTATATTCTCATCCATTACCCCGTATCCTTTCATAACTTTGAGAGGAAAACTACAACAGAGCATTTGTGTTACTAACCTGGCCCATTTGCTAGAGCAAGCAACCCAAGAATTTGTGGTTTTTGGGTCGTGTTCTTTTTTGTTCTGGGCCTATGTGGCCATTGGTTTTTTGCGGCTTGGGATAGTTGTCCTCTTTTTTTGGGCTGGGATAATGGGCATGTTTTCATAGTTTATTTTCTCCTCATTTTCCTTTTTTTCTAACAGTTCTTTCCCTTTTATTCTCTCCTTTATTATGTCCGTCTCATTTCAAATTTTACCTCTTATATTTTTTAGCTTTTTTGGAACTGACGCCTGAAAGAATTCAAAGAGACTATACTATGATTTTCTCTGCCGTTTCTGTTTTTTGGATTTTTGGAATCCCTTGCTTCATCAGGTATGTACCTTTGCTTCAACATTGTCTTTTCCGTTCTCTCTTTTAATTTAAGAATTATGCTTTTGTACTTGTATTTCTTGGTTTATTTTATGCCTTTTGGTTTTCAGGTTTTTCGATTTGTTTTATTTTTTTCTTAGCAAAATATTTTGAATCTGGTTCAGATTTTTTAAGTTTACTGGTCGTTTTAACTTTCATTCTTGTTCCGCAGTTTAATTTAAGATCTATTTTTATATTTTTCTTCCTGCTTTTGTCAATTTTCGTTTATATTCCGCTAAAGGGATATACCCATCATTACTCTCCTCGGGATAGCCTATTCCGAGGATATCCCGAAATCGTAATATCCCGTTCGGAATTATTAGTTCCTGGTTTGGTTTTTTAGGTTTAAGTTTTTGGTTCTATGTTTTTTCTGCCACTGTTTACTTTATTTTTAATGGGTTTTATTTTCGTATCTATGTCTTGTAATTTTTGGTTAGTTTATTGCCTCGCATATGTTATTTATTTTTGGATTGGTTGTTTGCCTCTGTTTAAGATTATTTGTTTAGTTTTATTGAACAATTTTTTTTTGTAATTTCGGCTTAGCTGAGTATTTTTGGTGGTTTTGGTTTTGGTTTTGGTTCTGGAGCTTGCGAGTATTTGAGCATTCACATTTATTTTTTACTGTTTCTAAAATTTCTATGGTTTATATATATTTTTAATAATTTTTTATTTCTTTGGCAGGCAAATGAGGAAATGATAAAACACTGATAGAGTTTTTAATACTCATGCACCAAATCTAATCAACGGTAAAAAGAGTCAGTCAATTGTTCCCATATTCTGTCCTATTTTTCCTTTATTTCTAACGTTCCTTTCTCCTTTATTAGCTACTCTTTTTCCCTTCTTTCATAACTTTGAGAAAATGGATTGCATATTCTCATCCATCACCACATATCTTTTGTCGTTGCCTGTTCATCTCTGTTTTTTGGTTTCAGATATATTTATTTATCACTCGAAGTGCTAAAGAATGAGTAGTTGGTTTTCGCTGTTGTTTCCAAGGGCATTGATTTTTTTCTCTATTGCTATCTGTCCTATCCATTTATTGTACTTTCCCGCTTCCTTTGGCTTTCAGTGCTTCTAGATATTTGGACACTTATGAATTGTTCGACAAAATGTCCCAAACAATATTGAATTCTTGAAACTAGTGTTTAGTTGCTGGAAATTGAGATGTTTTGTTGCTGTGATTGAGGTGTATAAATGTTGTTAATTGAGATGTTAAAGTGCTGCAAATTGAAGTGTTTAAAGGCTGTAAATTGAAGTGTTAAAGTGCTGCAAATTGAAGTATTTACATGCTGCAAATTGAAGTGTTAAAGTGCTGCAAAATGAAGTGTTTAAATGTTGTAAATTGAATTGTTTTAAGTACTGCAAATTGAATTGTTTAGTTGCTGGAAATTGAGATGTTTATGGCTGTAATTGAGTTGTATAAATGTTGTTAATTGGGATGTTAAAGTGTTGTAAGTTGAGGTGTTTAAATGCTGTAAATTGAAGTGTTTAATTGCTGTAAATTGAGGTGCTCAAATGATGTAAATTGAAGTGTTTAAGTACTGCAAATTGTGTTGTACAAATGAGTCTAAAATTAGTTATTGCACTGCATTTTTGGTGATTAAATGCAGTCGAAAATAAGTTAGAAAACAAAATTGCACTTGATGTTATTTTAAAACATGTTATGTTGTCATTGTAAGCTGTCCGAATATTCGTTTACACTGTCCAAATGATCACGAACATAAGTTGTATTATTGATATAAAATAAGTCATTGTAATGATGCAATTTAAGTTGCTTGAATGTTATAAATGTAGGTTGGCTAAATATGCAATTGGTATATTTGCGATGTTGTGGACGTGGTTTGAGTTGCTAAGAAATGATATGACCATAAATTAAATATAATGATGTGAATTGTTGTAAGGATGATAGTTGGTTGAGAAGCTTGTAATGCTTGATAGTATTGCTTGTGTTATTAGATCTAAATGGTGTCCATTGGTGCCAATTAAGGTAAGGTATGCTTCATTCCATCCATTCCTTCTTTCTTTTTTGTTTTCATTATTATCTCTTCCTCCCTTCTCGTACTTCGCGGATTCTCTTTTGGTCTCTTCCCCTGCTTCCTGGGAGAGTCATTACAGGTACGAACATTTACTTTAACTGTGTATTTGCCTTTTCATGTATTTTTTTAATTTCAGATCTATGCCTCTCTTTTTCTTTTTTTTGTTGGTTTTTTGGTTTTCATCTTTAGAATAAGTATGTCTTCAGTCTGCTTTTGTTTGAGTTTTTGGTTCTTAGCGTTATGAAAAACTGTTTTGGTTCGTCCTTTCAAATCTATTGATGTTTATATCATTGTTCTTTAGTCAGTTTATCGACTACTATGTGTTTTTTTGCTTATCAATTGTCTTTTTGCCTTTTCATTCCTGTTTTGGGGTGGTTTGTTTAGATGGGACGGTTTTGTGGTTTTTGGATCAGGTTCGTGTTCTTTTTGTTCTGGTCCTACTGGGCCATTGGTTTTTTGCTACTCGGGATAGTGGTCCTGGTTTTTTGGGCTGGGAGAATGGGCATGGTTTTGCGGTTTCTGCTCAGTTACTGTGACTTGTGATAATGGGCATTTTTTCATAGTTTATTCTCATCTCATTTTCCTTTTTTTCTAGCATTTCTTTCCCCTTTACTCTCTCCTTTATTCTGCCCGTCTCATTTCAAATTTTTCCTCTTATGTTTTTTAGCTTTTTTGTAACCGACCGCCAAAGGAATGCAAAGACACTGCCGTTTCTGTTTTGGAATCCCTTGCTTCATAAGGTACGAATCTTTGCTTCAACATTGTCTTTTCCGTTCTCTGTTTTTAATTTAAGAACTATGCTTTTGCACTTTTATTTCTTGGTTTATTTTATGGTTTTTGGTTTTCAGGTTTAGAAATCACTGTTTCTATTTGTTTCATTTTTTTCTTAGTAAAATATTTTGAATCTGGTTCAGATATTTTAAGTTTACTGGTGTTAATTTTCGTTCTTATTCTGCAGTTTTAATTTAAGATCTAGTTTTATTTTTTTCTTCCTGCTTGTGTTAATTTTCGTTCTTATTCCGCTAAAGGGACTCACCTCGGGATTCTGTGGCTTGCGAGTATTTGGGCATTCACATTTATTTTTTACTGTTTCTAAAATTTCTATGATTTTTATGTATATTTTTAATATTTTTTATACATTTTGCAGGCAACCGATGAGGAAATGACAACACTAATAGAATTTTTAAAACTCATGCACCAAATCTAATCAACGGTAAAAAAAAAGTCAGATACTTAAATGAGAATAAAAAAAATTTGAAATTGTACTGGGCGTGTGGCGTAATGACCAGCTTATTCCCATATTCTCTCCTATTTTTCCTTTATTTCTAACGTTGATGTATGTGTCATACTGTAAACTATTCTTGCAACAGGTGATGCTCATTTTATATATATATTTTTCTATTTGTTTCTTAAAACAAATTTCCCTCGAACAAATTCTGGTTGCGACCTGGAACTTGGTCTGGCCTTTAACAATTCAAAAGTCACTACTTTTGACCTTTTCCATTTTTATCTTAAAATGGATAGAAATGCAAACACCCCCTGCCCTTATAAGTTGGAGAAGATACGTCGTCCTTGTGCATTTTGACAAGTAGCCCGTTATTGGCCTAAAGTAATGCATCGAGACTTGTGGGGTAGCACATTCTAAGTAAGAACGAGAGAGTAGAGGTTCATTT
This sequence comes from Gossypium rotundifolium, assembly GCA_025506655.1. Lineage (NCBI taxonomy): Eukaryota > Viridiplantae > Streptophyta > Magnoliopsida > Malvales > Malvaceae > Gossypium > Gossypium rotundifolium. Next base: position 33,355 of record CP106733.1, read on the forward strand.
GTTTGTCTTGAGAGCTGTCTATATAAAGGGCTGTGTTTTTTATTTTGTTTAATTTATTTTCACTAGTGGTCTTGCTAAGGGTAATAGATGAGAATTTGTTGGAATTTTGAGGGATGCTTATTGTATTTAAGAGGATGGATTCTAAGGAATGAATGTGGAAGTGGCCTTATGCCTTGAAATTATTAGGTTCATTAATTGGATCAGTCAGCTGGTCAAATGTTTTCAGGGAAATGAGATAGCAGATGTATTAGGTAAGGCTGGCATTTGAAGGGAAGTATTTTCATGGCTTGATGGTGATATTTGTTCTGTTTTATTGAGTTCTCTGTGCTATCATTGGTATTTCCATGTCCTGGCGCTGTCTGTTCTTACTTGGTGTTTGAGTTTTGATTGACTTGTGCTACTGATGTTTTAATTCTACATATTGGTTCTGAAATGTCTTTGTCCTTTGTTTGCTTTTTGTGAGTGTTGTCAGTTTGTCTTAACAAAAAAAGAAGATACCAGGGTTTTTCATGTTCAAGTAACAGTTAAAAAGAATGCAATTGGCTTCATAATTGTTAATGGAAAGAGGTTATCACTTCCAAGAGAAGTTAAGTGGACCACGTTTAAAATTTTAGATAATTTTGATGATGAAAACTGGTGAAGGCCACTCATTGATAGATTAGAGTTTAAGTAGCTTTCAGGAATGCTAGCTGAAACTTCGGAAGATCCATTTCCAATTGAACAAATGAAAATGTTGTTGGCATTAGCAAAATCAGGAATATGTCCGCAACTAAGATTAGAGACCTAATGTACAAAGCTTGATTAGGTGAGCTGAATCAGGTAGAGATATTGTATGTAACAAAGCTTGATTAGATGGTTTGAATCAGGTAACTATATTGAAGCTGTTGAGGGTGTGTGGATTAGCAGCTGTGTATCATGTGTGTATCATGTCCGGGACTATGATGTTCACAAGCTCATGCAAAGGTAAAGATAATGTATGTAACTGTATTGATGCTGTCGAGGGTGTGTGGATTAGCGGCTGTGTATCATGTGTGTATCATGTCCGGGAGTATGATGTTCACAAGCTCATGCAACTAGAGGAACCGTTTGATATTTTCCTTTCACACGATTTGTTGCTCGGCATCACTGATTATGGGAACTGGCAACAACTTGTTTGCTACAAAAACATTTCAAAGATGAGGTAATTATAATCGATTGGTGGAAATGCATATACGTGAAAGAATGAAAATCTTCATATCAAGCAATGAGCAGTTTATTCCTTATTCTCTCCTGTTTTCCCTTATTTCTAATGTCTTTCTCCTTTCTTAACTACTGTTTTTCCCTTCTTTTCAAATATTTTCCTTCTCTCCTGATTTCTTTCTCCCAGCCTCCTTTCTTGTCCTTTCTTTCTTCACACACACAAATACGGTACACTAGAGTGAAACCCTAAGTTTTGTTTGCTGTTTCTGTTATTCGTGATTTTTTAAATCCCCTAATTCATTGGAGATTGATTTCAGGGATGAATATGTATTTAACTTGGTTTCTTTCCTTTTCATCTCTGTTTTTAGTTTCAAATATATGCTTCTCTCTACTAATATTTTCAGTTGACTTTTGCCAGGGTTTCCGGTTTTCTGATTCAAAGAGTCACTGTTAAGTTCCGTTGAAATTATGGATCTTGGTGTGGTACTTTTGTTTGTTTATCCTGTACTATATGTTTTTTATTTTTTGTATTGTTTGTTTCCGTCTACTTACGATTGTAGCTATCGTGATATCTTCTATTTCGTTTTATTTTTTGCTTCGCAAAATACTGTTTCGGTTTCTCTTTTTGGGCTTCTGTTTTGGTGTTTGGGCCTGTGCCCTGCTTAGTTTATGGCCTTGTGTTTTGTCTAGTTTTTGGGCTTTTATCCCCCTTGGAAGTTGTATTGAATGATGGAAGGCTGTCTGACCCTATTTGCAAATGCACTGTAAGTTGCTTCGATTGTCAAAGTTTCTAAATCTTTGTGTTCTCTTTTTGCATACTGGTTTGTGATCCATTTTTTTTGCTCGGGCCACGGATTTGGTTTTGTTTTTTTTTTTTTTTTTTTTTTTACAGTTTTGGGTTAAGTTGTTTTGGAATAGGTTTGCGTTGTTTTTATGTCCTGCTTTATTTTGATAGTATTTAATTTTAAAAAATTAGTAAAATATTTTTGAACATAACTGTTTAATTTTGAAGCAATTGTTTTTAAATTAAGTAAATTTAAAAAACTAATAAATTTAAAATTTTAAGTTTTTTTTTGTTTTGTTTTTGTATTAAAATGTAGAACAGTATATTAAACTGGCCCACTAGGTTCTATTTGTCAGGGATTTTGGTTGTCAGCAAATATAAATACTTTGTCTTTTTACATCTATTTTCTGTGGATTTTTGTCACTTACCTAAATTTGTTTTATGTTTTTTATTTTTGAATTTATGTTTCCCTCTGTTGTATGGATCTTTACTTCAGCATTGTCTTGGGCTTTTTCTGTTTTAATTTAAGATTTATGCTTTTCTACTTGTGTTTTTTGTTTTATGGCATTTATGTTTGGAAATCGCTGTTTTGGTATGTGTTTGAAATTTATTGATATGGTCTGTGAGCTACTTTGTGGTTGTTTTATGCTATACTTTCGTGAGAGAGAGAAGCCTTAAGTTCGTTTCTTGTTATTTTTAAATATGATTTTTTTTTTTTTTTTTTTGTTATTCAATTATGAAAAAGTTACAAAAAAGTCATTTGACTATTCAATTTTGTCTTTATTTGTTATCAGCTGACTAATGTAAAAATGAAAACACTTAAAAATTCAAAATAGTTGGGTGATCAAAAAAACAAAATTGAATAATTTAGTGACAAAATAAAAACTAATAATTAGATGATTATTTTGTAATTTTTAGTAGCTTGGTGGCTAGTTCCTTTTTTTGATGAATAAGAACATTAAAATTGAAAAGAAAAGATATTGGGATAAGAACATTACTATGCAATATGATGAAGGGAATAGCGTGTCTATTTCGGAAAAGACTATTTCGGAAAAGAATCAATGCAGTAGAGAATATGAATAATAAAGTAGTTGCCTGCAAAAGAGAGGCCATTGCTGGTGAAATCTTGTAGAACCAGAGTTTCTTTTTTTCCCAAATCATCCAACAAGAACAACCACACCGACATCCATAGATTTGAAAAGACGAACCGAAACAATATTTCATAGCGCTGAAAACCTAAAATCTATGGATGAAGCAAGTGATTTCAATATCACAAAAAAAAAAAAAAACGATTATATGTTTTTACTTATAAAATGGATAAGACAAAAAATGTATACACTGAATACTAAGAAGCTAAAATAATTCATACCATCATTTATCGTCAATAAAAACATTTGAAGAAAAGAACAATTAAGGCCATATTTCTTTTGTTACCAATAAAATATCTTTTACTAGATAGTCATTTACCTTTTCACTAAAAAAGGGAGAAAAAAAGAAAAATGAAGATACCAAAAAGGTGCTAAGTACATGTGTCAGAAAGATGAAATGAAGCAGGAAAAGGGTATTTGTAAAGAGCAGAAATGTATCACATTACAGAAGAGAAGATGCATAACTCGTTTGAGAAAGGACAGACAAATTGAGAAGGTTGGTCAGTATTAAAAATGGACAAAGTGTTTGGCTAATAAAATAAACAGGCTTATTGTAAAATCTTTACCAGAAGTGATAGCTTTAAAGCTTTCTGCCAATGGAAGCAAAATTCAAAGCCAATTAAAATTTCTTCAGTGCAACAGTGAGTACTGATATTTCTTTGTTACGAAAGAAATAAAATAATAAGTATTTTTCATTAAGGCAGCAATAAACAGCAAACATCACATACATCAACTTCAAAACATCATACTAAACAATCCCCTAGCTGCTAATCCATACACCCTCCACAGCTTCAATACAGTTACATACAATATCTTTACCTGATTCAAACCACCTAATCAAGCTTTGTTACATACAATATCTCTACCCGATTCAGCTCACCTAATCAAGCATTGTACATTAGGTCTCTAATTTTAGTTGCGGACATATTCCTGATTTTGCTAATGCCAACAACATTTTCATTTGTTCAATTTGGAATGGATCTTCCAAAGTTTCAGCTAGCATTCCTGAAAGCTACTTAAACTCTAATCTATCAATGAGTGGCCTTCACCAGTTTTCATCATCAAAATTATCTAAAATTTTAAACGTGGTCCACTTTAACTTCTCTTGGAAGTGATAACCTCTTTCCATGAGTGTTCTTGCGTACAAGACATGTTATTACCATCCAGAAAACTACCAAATAAACTCTACATGCGTCACAACTCCCACCGGGTTCCTAGAACTAAAATCAAGCCAACACAGATACAGTAAACAATTCACATACGGATGCTTTTTGTTTAGGCAATTAGTATTTTGCTAAGCAAAGATTTAAAAGAAATAGAAAATAACACAAAAGCTATAATATTAAACAGAGGGAAACAAACAATCCAAAAATAAAGAACAATGTATAGTAGACGGTAAACAAACAAAAATGAAGAACAAGGCCGACATCTATAGATCTGAAAGACGGAACGAAACAGTATTTCTAAAGCTGAAAACCAAAAACCCTAAGAAAAACCCACTGAAAGATATATTCATCGAGAAATCAATAAGCAATATACTTAAAAGACGGAAAACACAATCAATTGAATTCACAGATGATGTTGGACTAGTATGCAATTTCTTTACCAAAATTTACTCCCCAAAACGAAAATATTTACCACATATCCAAAGTTCCATTAAGAATAAACTATCACCTAGAATGCCAGGAAGACCTCAATTCATTCATATATATTTATATATGTATATAAATACAAAAAGAGCATCACCATTGTCAATGGAGATACTCATTATATCTGTAGTTTCTAAAGGTCACATTCTCAATACAGGAAAATTCCCAGGACATGTATCATTCTTGTGATTTCATGCCAACCCAACTCCACCAAATCTCTAACCTTGTATCTACAATAGGTATGCTGGAGAAGTCCAGAAAAGTCCAGAAAAATTTGAGATTCCAAATTCAAGCTCATATAATGATTGACTGTGATAATAGCTATTGATATAATATTTGATGTTTATACATTATTTTAGAAAGAAAGAAAGAAACCACAACAAAGCCCACAACTTGTATAGGTGCTCTCCTCTGCTGATGAAAGTTGGAAAAGTGTGGGCCATTAAACCAAGTTGCCAACTTCACAAATAAGTAAAGCCTCATAGAATAGCAAGATATTGCCATCAATCTTTTTGCACTAATAAGCCTCTTAGTTGATAGAAAACATTATTCACATTCTTTTACCTTATCAGAGATGATAGGAACATGACGACCATATGTCATAGGGACAATTGCCATTTTCCCAACATACTTGGAATATCACTCATCCTGAACAAAAGTGATGTGCCAGTCATACAAGGACACGGAGTTGTGAGTTATAACTCTTGTGCAAGTTTTGCTGGATACCTATAGGCCATTACATCCCAAATCAAACAAAACTTGAAGGGTAATCTAAGTTTTGGATTTATTGCAAGACAGGACACTTGGTATAAGGAATGAATAATTTATGTTAGCAATCATTGGGACCCAACGGCTCTTCAAGACACCACACCTTACTCAGGTATGTCCTCTCCTTTAATTGGAAATGGCACTCCTGCTCAGATTTCGTCAATTGGTACTAGATTTTTACCTACTTCATCTAGATTACTTCGCTTGTCCAATGTGTTATGTGTGCCATCTATAAGAAAAAATCTCATGTCGGTGTCCCAATTTGCTAATAAAAATGACGTGTTCTTTGAGTTTCACCCTACGTATTGTGTCATTAAGGACCTAAAGACGGGGGCGATCCTGCTGAAGGGCCACATACGTGACGAACTATATCATTTCTCTGTACCTGCTGAAGTTCCGTTTGTTGCTCACACCAAGGTTCAAAATAAAATTGTTGACTGTTCTGTGTTTGACTTGTGGCATAATCGCCTGGGTCATCCATCCTTTACTGTTGTTAAAAACGTTTTAGAAACATGTAATAACAAGTTTAATAAGGATTATACTAATCGAATCTGTGCTGCATGCCAACAAGGACGGTATCATAAATTGCCGTTTTCTTTGTCTACTACTGTGTATAAACCATTTGAGTTAATTGTGTCTGATTTGAAGGGTCCCGGGGCTGTAGCCAGTGGAAATAAATGGTACTATGTGTCGTTTGTTGATGCGTGCACTCGGTTTACTTAGATCTACCTCTTAAGTCAGAAATCTCAAGCGTTAGAGTGTTTTGTACGCTTTTCAAAGTTGGTTCAAACACAATTTGGCAAGTCAATAAAACAGTTTCAGAGTGACTGGGGTGGAGAATACCGGGCGTTTGCATCTGTCCTGGCTTCCAATGGAATTGTTCACCGGCTAACTTGTCCTTATACATCTGAACAAAACGGGATTGCTGAACGCAAGCATCGACATATTGTAGAAATAGACATCACTTTGTTAGCTCAAGCAGGACTATCCATGGAGTATTGGGGATACGCGTTTTGTTGTGCAGTACATCTTATCAATCATCTTTCAACTACAGTCCTACAAGGAAATTCTCCCTTTTCAGCCTTGTATGGTCATGAACCCACTTATGATTATTTACGAGTGTTTGGCTGCTGTTGTTATCCTTATCTACGTCCATATACAAAACACAAGTTGGATTTTAGATCACAACCCTCCACTTTTTTAGGCTACAGTACTCAACACAAAGGGTATCACTGTCTTCTTTCTGATCGTAAGGTGATTGTATCTCGACATGTTGTTTTTGATGAAAGTAAGTTCCTGTCATCTAAAGGTAAAGGTCAGTCTAAAAGCACAGGTTTGGGGTCTAAGGAAACCGTTTCACCAGTGTTTCCTCTAGTTCGAAAAAAATCTCCTTGCCCTGTGGAAACTTCGACAACACTATTAAATTTTACTCGGTCGTCATCCGCGGGTAATGCTGCCCCTTCCTCTGAGTCAATTCCGCCGTCGTTCACTGGTAATGTTGCATCTTCCTCTCATTCAATTTCGACTGGCTCTGTTGCTGAATCTAGTCGTCAAAATGCTAATGATAATGTTGATTTGTCTTGTCCTACGGGAGTAGTTGACACACGTCCATTGGTTCTTCCTCCTATTACTAGTGATACTGAACAGTTACCTAGTCTTAGGATTCCGACAAATAATGTTCATTCGATGGTGACTCGAGCCAAGGCTGGGGTTTTCAAACCCAAAGCAATGACCGTTGAAACTACAGAATCGTCAACAATAGAACAAGCATTTTTGTCTTCTGAGTGGACTGCTGCAGCATAAGCCGAGTATGATGCCCTTATTCGCAACTCAACTTGGGAGCTTGTTCCTCTTCCATTAAATCGCAAGGTCATCGAGTGTAAGTGGTTGTTCAAGACTAAAAGGAATCCAGATGGTACTGTTGCTCGGCGAAAAGCCAGATTGGTAACAAAAGGCTGTTCTTAGGTGCCGGGTTGTGATTTCAAAGAAACGTTTAGCCCAGTTGTCAAGCCTGCTACTATTCATGTTATACTGTCCATTGTCGTGTCTAGAGGATGGTCTCTTTGACAGGTCGATGTGAATAATGCTTTCTTGAACGGGGAATTGGATACTGAAGTTTTCATGCACCAACCACTAGGCTATGTTCGGTATGATTCGTCTGGTAAGCCACTTGTGTGTCGTCTTAAGAAAGCGTTATATGGTCTGCGTCAGGCACCGCGTGCTTGGTTTGAAAAGCTGAAACAATTTCTTGTGTTTATTGGGTTTATAGTTTCAAAGTCTGATGCGTCATTGTTTGTTCGAATTTAACCTGCCACCACTCTTTATGTCTTGGTGTATGTAGACGACATCATAGTCACTGGGAGCTTGACTACTGATATTGATCAGTTTGTTTGCTTGCTCAACGATGAGTTCTCGCTCAAGGACATGGGTAATCTCCACTATTTTCTCGGGATTGAGGTCCGTCGAAACACCTTAGGGTGTCTTCATTTATGTCAGACGAAATATATAAGAGATATACTTGATCACGCGTCGATGTCAAACGCAAAAGCTGTCCACACTCCTATGATAAGCTCGTCTGTAATATCTAAAAATGATGGTGAACTGTTGGCCGATCCAACTGAGTATAGAAGTCTTGTTGGAGCACTTCAGTACGTAGTTCTTACTCGTCCTGATATTGCTTACGCTGTAAATAAGATATGTCAATTTATGCATAGCGCTACAACTGTTCACATGGCTGCTCTCAAACTCATTTTGCGATATCTCTATGGTATTGTTGAGTATGGAGTCGTCATTAGGCACTCGGATCGTTTATCCTTGAGTGCATATGCTGATGCCAATTCGGGGTTCGATTTTGATGATTGACGCTCAACTTTTGGGTTTTGTGAATACTTTGGCACAACACCTGTTTCTTGGGGATCAAAGAAACAACAAGTGGTTGTTCGATCTATGGCCGAGGCCGAATACCGAAGTATTGCAGTAGCTATTAGTGAAGTTACATGGCTCCTCTCGTTGCTTCAGAAGTTACAAGTCAAATCAGATGATACTACTACTATTTGGTGTGTGACATTTCGGCAAGATGGCATTGCGACTAATCTTTTTTACACTCTAAGTTCAAGCATGTTGAGTTAGATCTATTTTTTGTTCGAGAGAAAGTTGCAGATGAGTCCGTTATCGTAGGGGAAGTTCCAGCTTGTGATCAAGTAGCGGATGTTCTTACCAAACCACTTTCAGCAACTTGTTTTCCGCATTTTCGTGATCTCCTTTGGTTTTACCCGTAGAGAAGCTGGGTGAATGTTAAAGCATTTAGTCAGGCTGGCAGTAGTTCAATTTTATGTACTTATGTTCGTAATTCTATTATAGTTCTGATAACAATTGGGCAATAGTTAGGAGGAGAAAGTGGAAATTCCAAAATTCTTGCACTTGTTACCATGATTTCTGTAGAAGTGATATGGAATTATTTTTTCAAGGACGCTAGCATTTTATGGTGGACTTTAACTGTACAACATTGCCATTTTTGTTCCTAATAATCAAATTATTCTCTCAAGCACATTAACATAGTTTTTGGAGCCATGTTGTATCAGTTGGATGTCCAAAACCAATCTTCTTGTATGTTAAACTCGTTCAATGTACTATGGTGTCAAACATATCTTTGTGCTCATCTTAGCAGTGTATAATAATTCATTCAATGTACATGTCTTTGTGCTCATACATTTCTGAAAAGGTATATGAGAGATGTGGAATTTATCTTAATGATTCTTGATCTTGAGCTAAGCTGTTAGGTGCTTTCACGTGCATAAGAAATCATTTTAGGAATCCCCTTCATATATGATACTTGAGACTGTTTTTCTCCTTGTGTGTTTGTTTGGTTAATGAATCAGAATTATTGATTCTCCTTACATTTTTCTTTTTTTTGGTATATTGAGGATGCTATTATAATCTTGCATGCTTGAGTGTTCAATCTCTCATTGCTCTTCTTAAAGCTACTGAATTGAAATTCTTTATTCATACACGTGGGTTGTGGTTGAAGTTGTATAGTGGATTCTTTAATCACCTGACCTTGGTTTGCTGAACAGCTGCTTGAATTTCTCTCTGACCCTCCATTTTCTTTTCAACATTCTTGAAAACATTTGGTTATCAATGTTTTTGACCACCTTGTTTTAGCAGGCATAATCACACGATGTCTATGGATCCCTTTGGAATGCAACTGGATGACAAGCCATCTTATATATGGCGAAGGGTTTTGCTTAAAGTAAGTGGAGAAGCACTTGCAGATCACTCTCAAAACATTGACAGAAAGGTTTTGATGCAAATAATTGTTTTAGCTTGTGTATTGTATCTTCTTTTCTTGATAATATTGAAGTGTCTGCTTGGATACAGATTACAATGGCTATTGCAAGGGAGGTTGCATCAGTGATGCGCTTGGGCATTGAGGCTAGTCTGAAGCCCCTTCTTCCATTTATATACTGTCCCTTTTTCTTTCTCCTCTAGTCGTTTTAAAAGTTGGTTGACTTTTTTCAATTTTAGCAAGTGTATTGTTGCAATATAATGTTTAATTGTTGTCAATTTTGCATTGAAAGCATGGGATGATTAAACCTTTAGATTGAAGATCATGCATTGCTATTGGAGATTGCTAACAAAGATATCTGCTTTATTTGGTTGGATTTCAAAAAGAAGTTTGAGCAGGATAAAGTATTCATACTACAAAATAAAATGGTATCAATCTTACTTATTAATGAAGTTGAGCTGACTTGAAATTAGTTGATAAAATGCTTTCAATGAAGGTATTAAAAATAATGGGAGGAAGTTGCTTAGCAAGAAAGAGTAGCTGGTTGTCATATGGGCTGACTGACTGAAGGAGGTTGCAATTGTGTCGGGGGGATCATATTTTTCATGAATCTTATTGGGCATGGGGTAAATGTTTTATTTTATTTGATGTTTCTTATGTTATAGTAGCAAAAGACATTGGAAATTTTATTTTATACATAGGAAGAATCAGCTCATTTATTAATAGACTATAAAAGAATAGCTGAAAGAAAGAATTAGTTATGCATCGAATTTTCTTTTATGCAATGACTGTAATCTTCTCTCTCATTTGTATTATTGCTGCGTTTGTTTTACTAGAATGTTTGCAACTGTAATGAATGCTGTATTTCTTCTGGCAACAATGGAGAGTATTGGCATCCCAACATGTATTCAGACTGCTTTTTGTATGTCGGAGGTTGCAGAGCCATATATACTTAGAAGGGCTGTGAGGCATTTGGAGAAAGGAAGAGTTGTCATTTGTGCAGTGGGAACTGGTAATCCGGTCTTCACCACAGTTACTGCCGCAGCACTTGGTTGTTCAGAAAGTAAGTATTTTTCTCTTTAGTCAGAATAAGGAGTGTAATCGATTCAACCCCTCTCAAGCAGTAAGAAGCTCTAAACTCGGTTTTGAGCTTGATTGACATCTGTTTTTAAAGCTCTAACTCAATCAGGGCTAAAAATAGAAGTGCTCATGCTTAGTTGATTAAGCTTGTTTTTCTAAGGTTTGTGAACCACATGGTCCAAACCAAGTGAACTAGGGCCAGGTATGCACAACCAGCCCACATCAGGCACATGACCGTCTCAGGCCGCGACCAGAACGGAGGAGAAGGGTCAAGCCGGTTCTGGAAACGTCTGGTGTGTGCCAGAAGCACCTGGGGCGCGTGGGAGAAGTGCCGAATGGTACCCACACCACGTCCAACAAGAAGTTGTGGGGCTTTCAATTCTTTCCCTGAAGATTTGAACCTTGGGAGTTTTGGTTTCAACATTGAAGCCTGTACCAATCTTTACTATTATTTAACATTGTCATTTACTCAATAGCAGACATTTCTGGTCCCTCCCCTTTTGATTAACAAATGGCATTCACATCTATATTTAGTCAAAGAAAAGTGAATACGCGTGTTAACAACTGGCTATCTCATGCTTCTCTGCAAATGGCATTCACATCTATAAATATGTCGAAGCTAGGCCTTATTTCTGGAAAATGGAAGCATAAGAACTGAGATATGGACCAACAGAGAAAGGGGGAATTATTTGTGTTCAATGATATGTATCACTAATTTTAATGAAACCAAGTAATGTGACAGGAACACAATACAACAAAATAAAGGCTGTCAATCATATCATTGTACATTTTTAGTGAGTGAAGATGAACAATCATTATAAATAAATAAACCAAACCCCCATGATTGTATCAGGTATGCAGATGAAGTTGAACGGAACCAACCTGGCCTAGATCCTCACCTTCTTATCCTAATTCAATTACTTGAAAAAACAAAAATGGATATGAAAAATCAGTCTCCATTATCCAACAAATTACCAAATTTTACAATTAAAACTCAAATCCAAATACCACTAAAATAAAATGACAATTAAAAGACACAAAATCTGTTGCCAAACAAATTTACCATCCTATACTAATTTTTCTAACTCTTCGTCTCTTTATAATGCTATGTATGAACAAAAAAAGTTAGTACATTAAGACACTATTAACAACATTATTACAATTTAAGAAGCCCCTGAATCTAATAATGGAATCTCCAAATTTGTAGAGCCAAAATTTGATGCAGATATTAAAAAAGAATGGCTAAAAGTTCCAAATTTGAGCAAAAAAATCGGAATTTGGAGAAGAAATTAAAGGCCCTGAAAGCAATGCAGAAGGGCTTGGCATGAACGCACTTCCCTGTAACATCGGGCTCCACTCATGCCACGGCGACATCATTCTCGCTTCCGAAGCTGGCGTAAAGAAGGTCCCCGTCGCCACCGCCGGCAACGTCTCCGGTGCAGGCGAAAGTATCCCTGTCGGTGTCCGAATCAGAGCAACTTCCATCCCACCTTCTCCCATAAATCCCGAGTCCACTATTTTCTCTCTCGGGCTCGGGCTCGCTTTTTCGGTCACTGCCAACCTTGCCGCCGGGGATACGTCACCATCGCCAGAGAAGTTGCCGGATGAAAGTCCCGTGTAGCGTTGGACGATTGACATGAACTCGGATTCTTTGGCGTGGATGACTTTGGGTGAGACGGCGTAGATGATAACCGGCTCCCGACGGCGTTGATCTGCAGCAACGGGTGGTGGGATGGAAGCAGCGGCAGCGTGGGGTGGTGGGTGAGGCGGTTTTTTGATTTTATGGGAGTCTTTGCAGACTCTGAGTGGGGTTGGGCGTGGACCTTGGATTTGTAGCTGACGCCTTGGGGTTGTCCCGCCGGCGGGGAATTGAGAGTCCATGGTTGATGATGAGCGGCGAAGAGACGGGTTTTTCGGGGTAGGAGAAGGGAAAGGGACGACCAAATTTGTTGGTAGATTTGAAGTGAATCATTTTGAACACTGTCAGGCAAAATTATTTGACTTTGGAAAACACGAACCAAAAAGAAAAGTCAATGCAATTATTCTTTCTCTCTTTCTTAAGTTTTTCCCTAATTATTCCTAATTTCTCTCCAATCACATTTCACACTTAAATTTTCATATTATATCATATAAGCTTCTTTTGGCCCCAAGGTTCTTTTGCTCTTCCCTTTCAGCAGGAAAATGCCAATTGGTGTCTAATGGTCTTAATTAATATAATTAATATTAAATAAACTATAATCATTAAAATGTGTATTACACAGAAAATTTCAATCAATTTCTACAATTATCAGCTAATCAAAACTTATGGTACTAAAAAGTAAAAATGCTAAAAATTCCATAATAACACTTAAATATTTTTTTAATAAAGTAGCTTTGTACAAAACAATTTAAAATTTGTTCGAAAGGTAAATTAATTATTATTCAAGTTTTAGTTTTCATCATTTAATTTAAAAATACAATTTGATCGATAAACTATTCAAAGTTTTTATTTAAATCTCTAAACTATTAAAATTAATGTTATATTATTTTTTATGTTCGCGCTACCTGTACCAATCGAAAATTTTATTTCTCCTTCTCTTATACAGTTAAATTTTTTTCATGAAACTATTTCAGAGTCGTGAATCTACGAACTAAATTTTAAATAGTTTTTCTCTCTGATCTCCAATAATGACCGTCAAATCGACTTGGATTTAAGGTATATTTTTCTACTTATTAATGGGTTCTGGTCTATTGTACCATTCGTTGAATTGTCACTTGGAGCTTACTAGCTGAACTTTAAAAAAATAACTTAAGAGCTCAATGACATAAATAAAATGTTTTGACTAGTTTAATGATCAAATTGTAATATTTTTTAGTCAAGTGACCAAAATAAAAAATTTACTCATAATTTACTGACCAATAATGTAACCTTTCTTCAAAATTGAAATGATATAGTTCACGAAGTTCAGTAATATTTTTTTTTTGTTTTCTTACTATATATTTTTAACAATATTAAGCCTTTTTATTATAATTTCCTACAACCATAAATTCCAAATTAACTTTTAAGTATGAAACTTCATCCATATATGATCAAGTTGGATGCTTGAATGATACCAATTACACAAAAGGGAAAAATAAGATGAATTTCTTTAAACTACATTGAAACCCTTTATGTTCTTGATCCAAATATTCAATCATTAACACAAACAATGCCTACAAATGCTGAAGTTACCATAAAGGAAAGAAGATAAGTGTATTTTCGTGGAGAAATTTTGAATTACCTCATATATTTGATTATTTAACCTCTACAAAAATATCATTTCGCCTAGGGAAATCTAAATTGCTCTCGAGAGTTCATACAAAAATGAAAAGAAAGGAAGACAAATTTCTTAAATTAAGATATTTTGAGTTTATTATATTTTGGGATAGAGTTGTGTAATAGGGGATTCTGAGTAGTGGATCTGAAGTGGGAATTAGGGGAGAAGATTAAGGGATTTTGGGGGTTATCGAGATTTTATTTTATTTTTTCCCATAACTGAATTTTGACTCTCTTTTCCAAAAAAGAAAAAATTCTGCATTCTACTCTTCTCCCTCTTCTCTTGCCAAAATTCTCTGAGTTTTTCCATCTTTCTCTTCTTTTTCTTCTTCTTGATTTTTCCCTAATCTATTTATTTTCCTTCATTTTAGCACGTGATTAGTGCTTGCTTAGTTTCGGTAAGTGTTTCTCTTTGTTTCTGTCATGAATCTCTTAGTGACTGAAGTGGTAATGTTTTTTCTCTGTGATTTGGGCGTAGGGGGAGGCTCAGACTGGTGAATTCAGTGTTCTCGTCTTAACAATAGTTAAACAGAGGGCTATCGTTGGCGGTAAGTTAGGTTTCTATTCGTTCTTGGTTGTCAATTCGCTTGTAAATCTGTTAAATTGATGTTGAGTATCTTGATTTTAGGCCTTGAAATGCTCAGGAATGATTAGGCATCAAAACGATACCAGGTGTGTACCTGAAACGCAGAAAACGAGATTCGGCTAAAAGTCAAAATTGCTTGTTGTCTAGAAATAGGAGAAATAAGAGAAAATAATGTGAAAAATTGTAGAGAAAGGAAATAAGGGTGTTAAAAACTAAGAAACCAACATTTTGCTCTAAAACAGTTTTGGACAGCAGCAGTAGTCTAACTTTAAAAAATCATCAAAAATAGTGTAAATTGAGTTAGAGGTTGAATAAAATATGAAATTAAAGTTTATTGAGTCTAGTCTTAATTTGGAATTCTGTAGCTCAATATATAAATAATTTAGTGATAATGACTCAAGTAGATAGCTTTGAATGAACATATAAGTAAATAGTGAAAACATATATGAGTATTGAGCTAGCATGGGTTACTTTAAAAATGGATCACACAGCCAAGGCCAATTTGGGCCGAATGGGCCAGACAGGCATGTAGGCCGACAAGGGCAGATAAAATGGGAGTGTGGGCTAATTTTCACCAAAATGTTTTTAATGTTGCACGGGTCGCCCAAGTCGACTGTGAACCTACTCTAGGGTCAGTAAGCACTACTTAGACCCCTAAATGTGTGCAATTGACTTAATGATATCTGTACTGGGCATGTTAATATCTGAACTGAATATATGTACTGAAATTGCATAATAGCATGTCATCTATTATATGTTACATTGCATTGGGTTAGGGGTTGTTATTCGGAGGAAGTGTACTAAAAAGCTTTAAGCCTAATTTACTGGCAGCTTAGCTGCAAACTATTGTTTTGTGTCGTATTCGGTACTACTTGGAGTGTAGGGATGGGTGGATTGATTATATCCCCACATGGAGTGTAGGGTTGGACGGAGATGGTGTGTAGAGGCTGGTTGGGTAGGATTTTGCTACTGCATAACTATTATTGCTACTGATATTGTGATGGGCTAATGCCCTACTGCATTTTGACACTTTACTGAGATGGGCTAAGGCCCAAATTGTCACTGATACTGAAAAGGGCTTAGGCCCAAGACTGTTCAACTGTGCACTATGAATACTAATTTTTGTTTGTTTCTGCGGGATTACACACTGAGTTTACATAAACTCACCCTTTTTGTTTAACATGCACAGGTAATTCCCAGACTTAGACGGATCGGTGCGGCGAAAGACTTAGCGGTGACCACAGTAATTTTTGGACTTCATGGTTTTCAATTTACGATTTATGATTTGATTATTATTGATTATTTACGTTGTAATTTAATGACCCTCATGGACTTTGGTTTTAAATTTGCGTTTTTATTTATTTATTTTACTTTATGGATTTATACCTGCTGGTCGTAGAAAATTTGGTTTTCAAAAAGTAAAGTAATTTCTAAACGCATGATCACCTAGACAGTTTTATTGAAGCTTTCGCAATGAGGGATGTTTCAAAATAAATGTTTTAAATGAATAAAGATGACTTCCTAAGTTCTAACAAAGGTTTACTAAAGATAATAACATGGAATGTTTTCATCGTAACAATGAGGTTTCAAAAACACTATCGTGTGACATTACCAGAAACGACCATAACGCTTAGGTCGGGTTTGGGGTGTTACTTAACCCGTTTAAATAATTTATTCATTAGTTGCCTTACAATTATAATGCAATAATAACTTAGTCATGGTTTTACTTAATCAAACATCGCACCAAGACCTATAATAACACAAACACAATTTTAATAATTTAAGTAGATAAAATGCAATTAACCTAACACGTATTAAATTCAAGCCATATGAATTAAATTAAACATATCAACATCACAAGTATTCATAGTCATGTTCATAATAACAACAATAAAATTAAAAGGATAAGGAACAATAATCAAATCCAGTGTTTTTCTGAGGCTTGACTAGCTCTACTCTTCCTTCTCTGTTTATTCTTGTTGAACTGAGGCTTCTATAAACACTTGAATACTGTTTCAAACAATGGTTGAAGGACTCTTTTCCAATAGGTGAAATCGGCAAGGGAATGGAAAGGAAAATGAAGAACAAATGAAGGGTTTTGAAGAGAGAAAGTAAGAGAGAAGTGAAAGGATGAGAGGTTTTGAGGTGTGATTGAAATGAGTAGCTAGGATCTCCAATACACCAATTAACTCATAGAGTCGAACAGATCCCAAAAGTGAAGCATAAAGCTAAAGCTAGCACTTTCCAGCACACCAAACATGTCCCATTGGATGGAGCTTAGCTCACGTTCCCTTATCTCTCCAACACGTCCTAGGGCCTCAACGCCCAAATCACATAATTTATATACGTAGCATGCCAACTATATCCAATGGTCTCATAAGGTCACAAGGCCAAAATATCCACATCACAATTACACATTTTTAAATAATGATTTGATGCAAATCATATCTGTTTATATTCATCAATTCACATCACAAAATTGTACGCAATACATGCTTATTAAATTCAAATCTAATTGCACTTAAGGTGCCACAATAATGCTTATTGAGCCATCATATATCTGTCAACATATGAGTGCATTAAAATCAGTTTATCACATACAAAAACCTGTTACATTAGCATCATATTCCACAATGCAACACATACATACTTACCGACTTTTGCACACTTTCACTGCACATCTTTGTATCACTAACACAACACTATTATTGTCATTCGACATATTTAATATACTCACAATACAATACAATTCACAATATTACATTATAATAATCAATTTATTGTTATTCACATATTCGCATAGTTTTCCAAAAATAAAACAAGGAAAATAGAGAGCTTACACTCGAAACTTATGATAGAGGTTTAGGCTATTCCTAAGCTCCCAATCAACACTAAGAATCATGTCTACAAGTAGCAATACCAAGCACTCACCAATTACGCTTTAGTCGAAAAGCCGAAAGCTTAAACTAGCTTTTCCTTGTCTTTCGCCTTGCTCGTAGAAGGTTCCAATGGTTCTGATGCTTAGCACATATTAACCACACAATATACATAATCAAAATTCAACCAAAGACTCACTTAAACCAACCAAAAATGCAAGCCTAAGCTATATTCCTCAAGAAACTGAAATTTCGACTAACAAAATTAAAACTCAAATATCTCGATCTATACTTAATCTTTTTGCCTAAAACGATTTCATTCATCTAATTATTCACCTATGACTGATTCTCAACCTTTAAACTATTCAAAACTACTCAATTCATGGTATAAAAATTTTTGACATGTCTATCGTAATTTTCACAAAAAGTTATTAAATCCTTAGAAATCCTTAACGAAACTTTAAAGTAAGTTTAGAAACCTTCTAATCATGTTAAAAATAATTGAAAAACACTTTGAAATCGCATTTTTATCCACAATCCCGAAATTCACCATTAAAGATCCAATTTTTTACTTTTATTTAGAACATGTATTTCAATGGCTAAAAATTCAGTTTAAGGGACTAGATATCATTTAAAACTAATAGAAATTCGAATGGTTACCTTCGATGGAAGAAAAACTAGCTTTGACACAAATCCAAAAAAACCCACGTTTGGAGAAGATGATGTAGATGATGAAGTTTTTAGGTGATTTTCTTGGTTTAAATGGAGGTTTTAAGGTTCAAGGGTGGTAGAAATCAAAGAGAATTATGAATTAAAAGTAAAAATTGATTGAGAGAGTAAATGAAAAACAAATGGGGAGTTTTAGATTTATTTTGGACATTTGGTCAATTTTCTTCATAACAACTCTTAACTTTGTCTCTTTTACAAATCAGTCCTATTTTCAAAATTAAAGCTATTTAAAACTCATTTTTAGGATTTGATTAAATTTTCTAAAAATCGTAATTGAAAACATTACCGATATACCATGTCATAGAATTTCGAACACTCGAAGGCTATAAAACTCCTAGGCCTTATTTTAGGGAGTGACAATAAACATTAATCGAAGTTAAAACATCATCTAAAGCTAACTCCAACCATATTAAGTTAGCTCATGGCTGGGCTACACAAATTCAAGTTGTTTTCGTATCAATATCCCAAAATATTAGTTTAGAACAGAAGAATTGAAACAAAATACAGAGGAAGAAATCTGGGTTTCAAAACTTCAATCCCCCTAATTAGGCGTCTTATTGCTCGTCTTCACCAAAGTTCACAATTAGCTCAACTTGCACTTCTTGCCACCATGAGACCTGTATCCAAGCTCAGAAAAATTGTCGTCCCTGTCTCTCTCATTTTTATTGCCTTTTATACTTGGCTTGTCCTCTAGGGTAAAAGTCATCAACCAATGATTGTTTTTCCCTAATTTTGAGGTAAATATTGTCTATGACACGTGCATGTAGGGGACCAAATGTTGAGTGTCTCATTACTGGCTGGGTGTTTGTCGTTTTCTTCACAAGCATTACCATGACAACCTCTCATAATGCCTCAGCAAACCTCCATCCTCTGTTATCCTTCTCCATTAAACCTGTCAATCAGCCACAATAAGACCTTTCCACAAGCAATTAAAAGTAAAGATACAATAAAGTAATCACCATCTCAAGTTCTTAAATGCACTGCTCGATTGACTAGAAATGGTCATGTGGTTACCAAAAATGAAGCTATTTTTACTTAAGTACAAGCAATTAATTAAGTCTAAAAGTATGAATTATAACTCATTTCAAGAGTTATCACACCCCCAAACCCGAATTATTCCTTTTCTTCAAGCAATGCAATGCAACGTAACAACTAATGCATGCTTCGATGCACTTTATTACATTTACTTACACTACCGAATTGATTAAACATTGGCAATTTTTAGTCTTCAGAATACCCTACACTCAAGAATATATGCATTCTATATAATAAAAACTCATTAAATCCAGAAATGCAAGAACCTTTCCCTAAAATTAGAATTTCCTTAAGTGCAGTTGTGTGCATTCGATTGTATTTAGTCAATTCTTAAAAAACATAGGAATTATTGTTCTAACTCATTTATTGTCGCTTTCAACTTGACTTTAACTAATGCTTCTCCCTTTTATTGCTTCACTCTTTGTTTTTGGGAATTCATTTCATCACACATGCCTTTCTACTTGGAAGTGAAGATGGAACAAACACCAAACTCCCAAGCTACTTAGCACATTCATGATTTGAAGTTATTTTCTTCACTCATATTTCCAACCACCTTTCTACTTCGAAGTGAAGATGGAGCAAACACCAAACTCCCAAGCTACTTAGCAGTCTTCCACAGCGAAGTGTCCCCAAATTACTTTAAGGTACTATTAAGAAATGCATCTCCAATGGAAAATACTGGTAAACAATATGATCAGGTTGGTATAGAAAAAGAACCAAGTGTGTCACATAACATTGATAGAAGATCACCACAGTAACAGGCTGAAAGTTTTGCTCATCATTTAGCTTCTCCTACTCCTCCAAGAAATCCATTAGCTTCATGGTCATTGCAAAATAAATATGTGTTGCAGTTAAATCCTTTTAGTCATCATTTTCCAACTGGCAATATTGACAAATATCCAGAGGAAACGCACCTGCTGTTGAAAGTATAAAAAAACAATCTAATCAGGTTGATACAGAAATGGAACTGAATGTGTCTCAACTTTTAAGGCCTCCAATATTAGAATCAAATCAAACTATGATTGCAAATGCAAATACTGAGCTCGATGGGAGCGATTTTGCTGGTCTTGTTGACCAATTTGTTAATGTTAATGATAGGAGACCTGATTCTGGTATTAATGTTGTCTAAGTGGATCCTAGGTTGGCTTAGAGAAAAATGGTTTAAGTAGGCCTAAAGTTGATATAGATTGTCAAACCAATATTTTTTGTTTATTTATTTATTTTGTTGATGTATTCAACATAATACTTTTTTTTTCTTATTGTTGCTGCTCTTATTGTTATTTTTATTATCCCTACAAAATTCCATGTTATGCCCTAGACAAGAAATAAATTATTGCAATATTTATTTCAAAAATAATGTAAAACATAAATTTAATAGATATAAAATAAATTTAATTAAACAATGAGAAGATAAAAATTCACAATTGATACTTATTTCATTTTAAAACAACTTTTATGAAAATTTTATATGAAATTTATTAAACAATCGAAAATATTTTACATCGCAAACACCAAAAAATATTAATTTTTCAAAAAATAACCTATTTTTCGAAATCATTTTACATCTAAACAAACGCCTTTAGCTTGCAAATGAGAGGTTATTTTAAGTACAAACTATAAAAATACTATAAATAAAGGGTAAAATACCTAAATATACCAAAAAAATAAAAAAATTATAGAATTAGACCAGTTTCTTGAAAATTTACGGAAAAGGGCCATTTCCCCTCAAAACGTGTCCATGTCAGCGCGTTTTGAGGGGAAATGGCAGGAAAGCGCGCCCCTGGGGATGCGCTTTAGCCTCCAACGGTAAAAAAAAAAATGGTCAGATTTTTTTTGACCGTTAGGGGCCCAACGGTAAAAAAAAATATAAAAACCCCCCACCCCTTATATTTTCTTCACACTTTAATCCTTACTCATTATTCTCTCAAATTCCTCTCAAAATTCTCTTTAAGTCCTTCAAACTTTCTCTAAAATTTCAAAATAGTCCTTTACGAGTTACAAAAAAGCCCTTTTTAATTTTTTAATATTTTTTAGAAAATTTTAAAATTTTCGATCGTATTACAATGGCCGGAGAATTACTTCATCTAGACAACAAGCACATCTCCGTCGAGCAAATGCAAATGGTAAGTTTTAATTTTAATTTTTCAATATTATTTAATATTTTTTAGGTCTATGCAATTTTAATTAATTTTTCTTTTATAATTTTTTAAACAGTCAGTAGATCGGGTGTTGCAATGCTATATTCGCAATATGCATGGTCCCCCATCACCGTTAATCGAGAATTACCTGCAGGAAGCGGGTTTTTGGCACATGGCCACGATAGGCCGGGGGTTCAAGTTGGAGCCGCCTTTGATCAGTGCGTAGATAGAGAGGTGGAGACCCGAGACGCACACTTTCCATCTTCCATGCGGAGAGTGTACCATCACTCTGGAAGATGTGCAGTTGCAGTTGGGATTGCCGGTGGACGAGTCGATAGTCACCGGGTCCGCAACTTCTGGTGATTGGATGGCCGTATGCTACGAGCTTCTGGGTGCCATTCCGGATAAAATTCAAGGAGGTCGGATCAAGATGGCCTGGTTATGAGACACATTCCTGGAGCCGAATGAGGGTTCGAATGAAATAGAGCGAATACGACATGCTCGGGCATACATTCTTCAGATAATTGGAGGCTATCTGATGCCAGACCTTTCTAGAAACCTCGTACACTTGAGATGATCTTTGAAACTTGTTAATTTTAGAAGCAAACGGTGAATTGAGTTGAAGTCCGCTGTTATCGAGGTTGTATTGGGAGATGCTTGGGTGACGCAATGAGTAAAGTGAAAATCGGAGGTTGCCTATCACTACTGCAGATCATGGGCATGGTTTCGATTTCCATTTTTACGTCTTTGACTCGACCACCCATATTCATTCCCACTGATAATGAGGTAAATTTAATGTTATATTTTACAATTATTACGTAGATTTATAGTATAATTGTATGCTAAAAATTTATTTAATTAGGTGGAACCATTCGACGAGTTATGCTGGATTGCCTACCTCGTTTGAAGATATACGACTTCTATTGGACCAACGGTCGAAATCACAAGTAAGTTTCGAATTTCGTATTTATAATTTAGTATTTCGTATTTAGTGTCTAGTATTATGTATATAACTAATATTTTGGTAATGTTAATATAATTTCAATAGACATCGTACGAGGATTTAGAAATTCGGACAGTAATTCCGGAGGAGTTCTTGCAAAATTCAAGCAGTTGGCACGTGAAGGTCCCATTGATCTCCTATGCGACCGTGGAGATGCACTAGTCAGATCGGGTTCTGCGACAATTTAGATTTCGGCAACCGATTCTCGTGCCATCTGAGGTGCTCAATGATGAGCACAAAGTGGACTTACGACAGTTGCACATGGATTGGCCAAGATTTTGGTCAACACATATCGAGACGTGGGAGAACCGATATGATTATTTACCTAATCGGGAATCGATCATCGTTTCGGAGTTAGTGTGCATGCCGGAATACATGCTATGGTTTATCCATGGTAAGCTATATTTGTTGTCGGAAGAAGAGCGGCGACGGTAATTTCGTCAACAAAGGGAACGTCGGGGCCCCTTAAATCCAAGGAGAAGGGGTGATGAGACGGGGCCATCAACAGCGCTGACACGGTCACCGGGCCTATCAACAGCGCCCACACAGTCACCATGCCTATCGGTTCAGCCGACGACACCGACATCACAGCCTTTACCCTTTATGCCAGGTGCGTACCCTACCCCTTATATGTATCCTAACCCATATATGTTTCCTTTTCCCAGTCCCAGCCCAGGTTGAAATGCATGGCGGGTTCGAGTCCGTTCCCGACTACTCCGGCTGGCCAGCCGATCTTGAGGCCGTCGTCGCGTGAGGGATCACAGGAGGCGCCATCGGGGAGCATTTATTTCAACCAGCCTCATTCACCATACGGGATTCAGACACCCCTGTTGTGGTTTATCCAAACACCTCCGGGGTCATTATTTTATCAAGGTGGGTCATCCTCGCAACACCCACGACCCCGCCGGAAGCTAGAAGAAGGAGGAATCCAGCGCGTAACCGCCGATCGCCCTCGTGTGGCTCTGATTCCGACCGATATCAACATTGATTCGGATGAGCTTTTTATTTTTTAAATTGTAATAAATTTTTTTATTTTTTTAATAAAAAAGTTATTTTTTATTTGTGTTTGTAATTTAATTTTAATATCTTCACTAAAATAGAAGTTGCTTATTTTTTGTATATAATTTAATTTGAATTTTTAATAAAATAAAAAGTTATTTTTATTTTTGTAATTTAGTTTTAATATATTTAATAAAATAATAGTCATTTAATTTTTTATTGTAATTTAATTTTAATACCTTTAATAAAATAGAAATTGTTTAATTTTTTAATTGTAATTTAATTTTAATATATGTAATAAAATAAGAATTTGTAACTTTATTGTATAAATAAGAAGTTTTTTATTTTTTATTTTATTGTAATTTAGTTTTAATATATTTAATAAATAAGAAGTTTTTTATTTTTATTTTTGTAATTTAATTTTAATATATTTAATAAAATAATAGTTGCTTATATGTTTTGTAATTTCATTTTAATATCTTTTATAAAATAAAATTTGTTTAAATTTTTTAAATTAAATTTTAAAAATTTTAACCTTTTTTTTACCGTTGCAGGGTTAAAGCGTGCCTCTGGGGACGCGCTTTGTGCCACCTCAGCAAAGCGCGTCCACATAGGAGCGTTTTTGTTGAGGTGGGACAAAACGCGTCCCCAAGAGCACGCTTTCCTGTCATTTTCCCTCAAAACGCGTTGACGTGGATGCATTTTGATAGGAAATGGCCTTTTTTTATAAATTTTCTAAAAATCAGCCCAATTCTGTAAATTTTTAATTTTTTTAGTATATTTGGGTAATTTACCCATAAATAAAGGTCATTATAGTTTAAGCGATATAAGCATATAGTCTAAAAGGTTAAACCCCCAAATTCGGCCTTCCGAAAGAGTTAAACCCCTAAAAACACTTCCGTCTTCCATCTCTCTTCTCCCTTAAACAAGCTTAACCCTAGCAACAATGGCATCCATGCTGGTACATTCACCTTTCTTGACTCATTTTTCTTCGCATCTTGAATTTATTTCTTTTTAACTGCTACTAAAATGTTTCTCTTTCTTCTTTGCAGCAACCCCAAATCATTCTTTTGAAAGAAGGGACGGACACATCACAGGGGAAGGCGCATCTCGTCAGCAACATAAACGCTTGCACCGCAGTGGCTGATGTGGTTAGAACGACCCTGGGTCCCAGGGGAATGGACAAGCTCATCCACGATGACAAAGGAAATGTCACCATTTCCAACGATGGCGCCACCATCATGAAGCTCCTCGATATTGTCCATCCTGCCGCCAAGATCCTTGTTGATATCGCCAAGTCTCAGGACTCCGAGGTCACACTCATTCTTCTTCTTCTTTTAATTTCTTTTCTGTTGTAGATTCGGACTCCTTTTCTCAAATTTATAGTTTGAGTTATAGTTCAACTAGTCGCATGGACATTGGGTTTTCATTACTAAACTGATAGTTCAATTTTAAGTTGGTTTTTATTCCGCATCGGGAATCTGATTAAAGGTATTGATGTTATGGAGATCCAATGCTTATTCATGCTGTTTAGATGATTTAAAGAACTTTTTTTCATGTGTATCTTACAGGTTGGTGATGGTACTACAACTGTTGTACTGCTAGCAGGAGAATTTTTAAAAGAGGCCAAGCCTTTTGTAGAGGATGGAGTCCACCCTCAAAATCTTATTCGCAGTTATCGAACTGCTTGCAATTTGGTGAATTTATTCCCCCCTCCCCCCTCTCCTCATGGTTTAGATGTTGCTATAGTCTTTATGAGTCTATTTATGTTGAATGTATTACATAATGGACAGGCAATTGAGAAGATCAAAGAACTAGCTGTTAGTATAGAGGGGAAAAGTCTAGAAGAGAAGAAAAGCTTATTAGCTAAATGTGCTGCTACAACACTTTCTTCAAAACTCATTGGTGGAGAAAAGGAGTTCTTTGCATCAATGGTTGTGGATGCTGTTATTGCTATTGGCAGTGAAGATAGGTTGAATATGATTGGAATTAAGAAGGTAGGCTTCTGTTCTTGCCTTATTTTCAACTTTTTTTTTTGCCTTTTACCCTTCTCTGGCTTTAGTACTTGGATCTTTTAAATTGGTGCCATACATTTTGTTATGGAAAATGATATTTTGGACCCAGTGTGTCTCATACTGCACTATCTTACTTTCTCGCTGAGTGTAGCGCTTAATTTATGTTTAGGTTCTCATCCCTTAGTGATTTAGTTTCATGTAAGTTTAAATGTTGCAATGCACCTTTAGGAAATGAGGTGGGCATACATTTGACTTTGATTTTTTGTAGAAACTTCTATATAGTGTAAAATATGGATTTTAGGGTCTAAATTACGATTTTATGTTTCTTGTATCAAATATCACTGTATCACATCAAAAATTGATCAATATATTTTTTCTAGGTTCCTGGTGGTAACATGAGGGATTCCTTTTTGGTTAATGGTGTTGCCTTTAAAAAGACATTTTCATATGCTGGTTTTGAGCAGCAGCCAAAGAAGTTTACGAATCCCAGAATACTTCTGTTAAACATCGAGTTGGAACTGAAATCTGAGAAAGAAAATGCTGAGATAAGGTAGTAGCTTTTGCTGTCTTAGATTTGAATTGTTTTTCATAAGTGGCTATTGACTCTGCCTTTTGCTTTATATGCTACAGACTTTCAGATCCATCACAATATCAATCAATAGTTGATGCAGAATGGAATATCATTTATGACAAGTTGGATAAATGTGTGAAGAGTGGTGCAAAAGTTGTTCTTTCACGGTTGGCTATTGGTGATTTGGCGACACAGGTGTGAGATTTTGCCTTGATCGTAGTTACTGCATTTGTATTTACTTGTTTCTTTAACTAATTATAACTAACACAATCTTTATAAAGCATTTTCCTTTTGGGGTTATGCTTTGACTAAATTGAGTTAATACATGTTTATGGTTGTGAAAATAAGTTTTATCTGGTGAAAAACCTATGGCCTTTCTCTGTCTGGCTACTTTATTACCTGCTTGTATGAGTTCTTTCATTGGGCATTGTATAAAAGATAATGTAGCCATGTGCATTTTCTTATTCGACAATAGTTTTTATTCTCTCTATTATAAATCATAACTATTTCTTTCCAGAATCTATGTTCTACCTATTGATAGTTTCGCTTTTGCATAGAATTTTGAGTGATATTTGTCAGTAATCATGACTAGCTTTTATTCTCTCAAGTTTTATTGACTTGAATGTTCATTGGCAGTATTTTGCAGATAGAGATATTTTCTGTGCTGGTCGTGTAGCTGAGGAAGATCTTAATCGGGTTGCTGCTGCAACTGGTGGAACCATACAAACATCTGTTAACAACATAATTGATGAGGTTGCAGCTTTCATTAGATGTACTGCTGAAAATGCAGCCAACTTTTATTTTTCAAGTTTAACCTGTCAAACTTTTCTGTCTTATTGAACTTCTTGAATTTAAATTTCTTCTTTTTTGTTTTGAAGGTTCTAGGAACATGTGAGGTTTTTGAGGAAAAGCAGGTTGGAAATGAAAGATTTAATATATTCAGCGGTTGCCCATCAGGACGGACAGCTACTATAGTTCTACGTGGTGGAGCAGATCAGGTTTTTCATATTTTACTAGTGATATTTATTGACGTGTATCACTTTTCATGCTGATGCTGGAGACTGCATTATTATTTTCAGTTCATTGAAGAAGCTGAGAGGAGCTTACATGATGCAATTATGATTGTTAGAAGAGCTTTGAAGAACTCTACTGTAGTTGCTGGAGGTGGTGCTATAGATGTATGTATTTACAATATAACAAGCTAACTTTTAAGCATATTTGAGGACAATTTTTTATCTTGATATGTAAAACTTGCCTTTGGTGGCAGATGGAGATAAGTCGATACTTGAGGCAGCATGCACGCACAATAGCTGGGAAATCTCAACTTTTTATTAACTCTTATGCAAAAGCACTTGAGGTGGGTGTTTCTGCATTTTTTTTTTCCTTCCTGGCTTAGCTGACATGGTTACTCATCTCCTTAGGATATAGATTCTGTAAGGCTGGGTCTCAGTCCTTAGAACTTGTGAATTTTCCCTTCCCCAATTTCCCCCTAGGCTTTGGCCTCTTGTATACCAAAAAAGGTTTTTTTTCGAAATTTTCTATGCAAAATAAGTCATGTACCTGACATGCATTTACACATAGACATGCCACAACATCAACTTTATGCTAAAGTCTCACTCCTTGATTTTGCTGAACCTTGTGAGTTATTAGTATTTTTTCTGGAAAATCGATACTCAAATTTGAATTCATTTTCATATCAAAAGGAACTTGCTGTGTGAATAATTACCAGAGAAACAATGTATTTGATACATCTGCAGGAAGATTTAATATTTTACCCATGTTACTATATACAGTTTATTTTCCTTGTTTATGTATGCTTTTATTTGGAGATCACTATATTATGCTGCCATAGTATGACTTCCTCAATTTCATCATGAGGACAATATATTTAGGAAGGTAGGGTGTAACTTTGCCTTCTATTAAGATGAAACTTTTGCATTTAACAATGGAAACAAGTATCTGACATCTTGATGTATCTTCTCATATTCAGGTTATTCCACGACAGCTTTGTGACAATGCTGGATTTGATGCAACTGATGTGTTGAACAAATTAAGGCACAAGCATGCACTTCCATCTGGTTTCATTCTTTTCTTGTCCTTTTTAGTTTTTGTTTTTTTATCTTTTCTTTTAACTATTGTTGTCAGTGAAAGGTTCTCATTTAACTGTTTGAGATTCTGAACAGGTGAGGGTGCACCTTACGGAGTGGACATCAACACTGGCGGAATAGCAGATTCATTTGCAAACTTTGTGTGGGAGCCATCAGTTGTAAAGGTGGCTTGACCAATTTCCGACTAACAATTGGTTATTTAATTCTTCACCTTTTAGTTCTTTGCTAATTTTAATTTCATAAATTTGGTGCCTCTGGCATCTGAAATGTTTGCTGACAGATCAATGCAATCAATGCTGCAACTGAGGCTGCATGTCTTATTCTAAGTGTCGATGAGACTGTTAAGAATCCCAAGGTAATGACTGTTGTTCCCTGTCTAAGATGCACATGCATACTTTTCTATGCTCTGTGTTGTGTCAGTTGCTTCTCTCCATGTGATCCTTATATCTCTATATGATGCAATCATTTGTGGACCAAAATGCTCCAGAATTTCAGTGATTGGTGTCTTTATCAGTGATATCAAGGGGGTTCAAAGCTCACTCTAGGTGCTAGAATCCTTATATTGCCTTGGGCGCAAGGTGTAAAGCACTAGCCTGAGTGAAGTAAAGCACAATATATTTATGTGCGAGTTTTTTGTATGTGTGTGTTTGTATATAAAGCTTAAGACATAATTGTGGTCTAGTTTATCTATGGAACATGCATTTTTTAATTAGTCAATATGCATGATTTCCTTGTGGTTCGTGCGTATAGCTGAATACAAATATTGAGAAATATGGAGTTTGATACTATCCATTTCTTACCAGTAAAGGTATAACTGATGGGAAAAGTGAAAAATGAATAAAATAAAAGAGAACCTCAATCAGGCAGTGGTTTTTTCATGCTTATTGCCTGCGCCCAGATTTGCGCCTAATCAAATAGGCCTTGCCTTTGATAACACTGGTCTTTATGAGAATCATAATCAGTGTTGTTGAGGTGTATGTTCTAATGCTAGACAGCAAAAGTGTCTCAGGAAATATAAGTGCACCTTTTACCCTTGATAAAGCTGCATAAATCCTCCTATTATTAAGTATTATAGATCAAAATATCGAGTTATTGGAGCTCACCCTTGGCTTAAAATTTTGTTAGCAAGACCTTGTGGTTGATAACCCTTCTTGAGGAATGATGCATGGAAAGCAATGTACAATCGCAGTAAATCTATGATCTGAGTAGTTTGACTTGCTTATACCCTTAGTGTTGACAATGCAAAATTTCATGATAATCAAATGTAGATGACAGTTAAATTTAAGTTTGTGGTTCTGAACTCGGGGGGGTTAGTTTTCTACCTAAAAGTTGACATGAAAGTTCAAATGCTAGTTATTTTATGTAATTATCTTCTTTTTTGTTTATCCAAAAATGTCCTTAAAGGATGTCAAGTCTTAATACAACTAAAAATATGGGAGCAGAAAGTGAACCTATGTTGCAACAGGAAAAATAAAGAGAAGTGGATGATGGCTACAATGTGAAATTTTCAGTTGACCAACTTGAGGAAATCTCTTTGATTTTAAAATTTCTCAAAGCCCTTCATTATTTAGAAAACTTGACATTCGAAGCCTGTCTTAATAATTACTCTTAAACCCTAAACTCAAAACTTTTAACAACAAAACTTTGTACTAGCTGCTATTGGTGCCACAAATTTTACCCCAGGTAACCTACCAAAGATCTCTTATCCGTAATCCCTAGCCTCTCTGGAGTTGTTAAAACCTGTGAGTCATGATGTTGTTATAGGATTCCCTCTGGTCATTAGGATCTTATTCATTTCCTAATAGAAGTGGAGATTGTTGAGATCAGTGATTGAAATTGAACTTGGTTTATCGCTTGTCTTTCCTCGCTTATTCATCTATAATGCTGTTGCTATAATTTGTTGTATTATGTATTGAGATTAATTAATGGCATTTTGGGAAGAGCAAAAGGAATGAGATACAATAAAATTGAGAATGTTTTTGGTCTTGATTGTTTTTTTTTTTGGGGGGTTAGTGATTGTTGAGTCTCAAGCAAATTTTCCTGATAACATTTGCTTGTAGGTATAGATATGTGTTGAACCACAAATCTAAAATAGTAATATCCGTTGTCACATTGACGCACTAATTTTATAATAATTATTTTTGAGAATATGGATGAGAAATGGAAAGGGAATTATTTTCGAGGACTTCCTTGTGGCAGGAAAAAAAACAAAGGCCTTAAGTTTATTAGTGCTGCAGAATGACCTACATTATGTCCATATTTGTGGAACTACTTGTCGGTGTTGATGCATGCCAATGCATTAGCAGGGCTTTGAAGCTCTTTCATTGCTTTTGTGTGTTTTTGCAGTCGGAGAGTGCACAGGGAGAAGCTGCTGCAAGTGCCATGGGTGGCAGAGGTCGCGGAGGTGGTTTCCCTGGCCGTGGACGAGGAATGAGGAGGCGTTGAGATAGCTGTTTCATTTTTTGTTATCAAAATTTGGTTGTGTTATTTCCTTGTATGTCGTTGTGAACTACCATTTTAAGGGCCAAAATGTGAAGGTGCCTATTAAGATGTGGCATCCGAATGACCAAAATCTGGGATTGAATGTTGGATTTTTTGTGAACTGTGGCTGGTGCTTTCGTTTGCTGTTGAAAATTACACTTGTTCCTTAAATTTATTTTTCAAAGGAATTTTTGTGAGTGAAGGAAAATGAAAATCTGTTTTTAATTAATTTGTCCATCAGTTTTATAAATATTGAATCTCTGTACCTTTTTTATTTGAAAATTTTGTTCTCTCTAATTTTGACGCGACAATTAGAAAATAGATAGAATAAAAATTATAAAAAATTAAGAAATTATATAAAATATAAAATTATTAATAAATTAGAAAACATTGCTTCTAAAACATTATTAAAATTATTAAAAACTGGTAAAAGATTATAAAATTAAAATGGTAATAAAATAAAAAATTATAAAACATTATAAAATACAAAAATAAAAATTCAGAAAAAAATACAAAATCTAAAAGAAAAAGTTGCGGCTAAATTAACCATATATGCCAAAAAAAATTTTATTGGTCAAATAGCCTTTTTTTTTTTTAGGAAAATAGGCCGTTTTTTGAGAGGGTGTGAAAATGCGTCTAGCTACGGTCATTTCCCTAATGGTAAAATTTCAAACGTGCCAACGATAAAATTTTAGCCTAGCCTGACGGTAACTTTTTGTCTTATAAATACCCAAGCTATTTTCCATTCTTTTCACTTAAATCCAAATCTTTTCATTCTCTTTAAACTCTCAATTCTCGCTATTCTCTCAAGAATAGTTCGAAATTTTCCAATAAATTTGTATATAAATATTCTAGTTTTATTTTATTATTTTGTAAACTATTCATTTTGATTAATTTTTCACGAATGACAAGTTCTCTAATTCATTTTGACGATAAGTACACTTTTGTCGTGCAATCGGTAAGGGTAAGGAAAATTTTTAATTTTCATTAATTTCAATCAAGTTAATTTTAAAGTTTTTAAAAATTTTAAATTATTTTGTTGGTATAAATAGGCGGATGATCGAGTTTTAGAAGGGTTCATACATAATTTATCTAAGAGCACACCGAGTGAAATTTGTCGTTATTTGCAAGATGCGAGATTCTTATATGCATCTCGTATGCTCAGGGTTGTAAATTGGATCCCACACTTATCAGCACGTTGGTGGAAAGATGGAGACCTGAGACATACACATTCCATCTTCTATGCAGTAAGTGTACAATCACACTTAAGGACGTAGCTTTACAATTCGGTTTACTTGTAGATGAGCCAGTCGTTAATGGGGCAGTAGTCATTCCTGGTAAGGAGGACCTTTGTGAGGCAGTTTTAGGGAAGGTGCGAAACAAGTTTTTGTTAGAAAAAATCCGGTTTGAAAATGACTTTATTGCATAACAGAAAATTAAAATTTTAAAAACCGACCCGATTTGTGATATTTATAACAATAAACTCTAACTAAATTCATACCTATGTTTTTAGTTCAGCGTGTAACACCCCTTACCCGTATTCAATGCCGGAACAAGGTATGAGGCATTACTGGACTTAAACACTAGCATTCATACAAAACCGAGATGTAAGTTTCCATCCAAATTTCAAACTTTTCACAATTAATCATATCATCCCAAAAACGAGCCTACGAGGCCCGAAATATGCTTCAAGAGTGGTTCAAGGCTAAACCGAGAACTCAGGAAAATTTTACAAAACTTAGAAAAATTTCATCATGAAACAGGACCACAAGCCCGTGTGACATATCACACGCCCGTGCTTCAGGTCGTGTCCAAATTAGGGGACATTCTGTTTATGACGTCATCAACCAAATAAGGTCACATGGACAAAGCACACGTCCGTGTCCTTAGGCCGTGTGGCGAATTAAATTTTAAAAATCAAGTGCAGACTTCACACGGTCGTATCGCACGTCTGTGTCTAAGGCCGTGTTATTCACACGGCTAAGACACACGCCCGTGTTTCTGCCCTTGTGTTAAATTCTGGACATTCTGTTTTGCAAATTTTAAAAACAGGGGACACACAGCCATATCACATGCCCATGTACCCAAGCCGTATGTGACACACGCCCGTGCGTCTACCCATGTAGACAAAATAAGGTTATTTCCCAGCCTCATTTCTCACCTAAATTTTCTATTCTTCCTACATCAACACTCACAAATATATTCCAGCCAATTTCAAGTAAAATCCAACCATAACATATATCAAAACATAAGTATTTTAGCCACTCCAATGGCTAAATTATGTACATATATCATTTACATATCATCATTTAACTACATTCCATCATTTAACTTAGTTAGACTATACATGCCATTAACAAAATAAGATTTTCATTTATACCAAAATCAAGGAGTTGATAGTGTGATGATAGCTCCAACCAATTTCCAACCTTCACAAGCTTTGAGCACTATAAACAGGGAAAATAAACCTAGTAAGCATTATATGCTTAGAAAGCTTGAACAACCAATATTTCACTTACCAATCTTATTTAAAATTTAAAAACATAAAGAAAGCATATATCCATCAATTTAGAAAATTTGCCTAGTCACAACATTCATTTAACATGTTGTCATAATATACAATAAGCATAGATGAGCTCATCATGGTGATCGTGTTGTCTTGTCAAGTTTTAAAATTTATAAAGAGAATGATCGAACCTGGAAACTAACTCTGACAACGATTGAGGCAAGTGAACCTATCGAACAGTAGTATAGCTTAGGCAAGATCGGATTTGTCGAACCCAAAGGTACTAAAAGTACTAATACTAACTTCCTTTTTATTATTTAGCCTAAAATAAGTGAAGTTGTAACTAACTACTAAGCTAAAGACGCAAAGACAAAAAGAATGAATTCGGGAAATAAATTGGGGAAAAACTCTGTTGATTAAGATGATACCCTTAGGAAGAATCCACCTAGACTTCACTGGTTATCTAACACTGAACCAGACGATTTATTCACTTGACTTGATCCGTAAGATTCCCTAATTTATATTAAACCCTCTCTCGAGGCGAATAACGTCTAACCCTAGGTTGATTAATTGAGATCTTTTTCTAATTAAAACACCCTAGAATTGCATTAACTCGATCTATGGACTCCCATATTAGGTTTCACCCTAATCCGACAAAATCTCGTCACCCTATCTCTAAGCGCGCGATCAACTCCCCTTAACTATGCTAGATCTACTCTTAAGTAGGGACTTTTGCTCCACCATCTAAGCACATCCAACTTGAATCAATATCCCGGAAATATTAGCACAAGGATTAAACCCACATAATTAAGAACAAATCAAATATTTATCATATAGTTCAGAAAATAATAACAAGATTCATCTAAGTTTCATCCCCTTCAGGTATCTGAAGGGTTTAGTTCATAACAATAAAAGAAAACATCTTAGAAGAAAATAAGAAATCCCTAAAACTCCCTGAAGGAATTGAAAGAGAGATCCTCCGTCTTGAGTAGAATCTTGGCTTTTTGAGATGGATCAACTGGCTTTCTTCGAGTGATTCCTATAAATCTGACCTTTTTAGCTCGGCTCCTTGGCCTAGCTAACCGCCCTCTTTCAGGTTACACTTAGGGTCTTTATATAGGCTCTTGGAATGCATTTTTTTCTCCCTAAGTATCCTTTTCCAAGTGAAATTTCTCTTTTCCACGACAGGGGCACGGCCATGGCACACGCCCATGTGAATCGACTTCAGGCCGTGTTCAGGTCTATTGATGGAGGCACGACCATGTGAATCGTGGTTAGGCCGTGTTCTAGTTAATTGACAAGGCATGGTCATGTGGCTAGAAGTCCAGGCCGTGTCGATTTCTACTTTGGCCTAAATTGGTCAGTTTTAGGCCCGTTCTTCGTTCTTTTCATCCTCTGGTGCTTTTCTAAGTATAAAACATGAAAAGAAAGGATTAAGAGCACCTTTTTTACATAATTTAAGGAATAAATCATCCAATCGTATGCTAAATGTGAGATTAAAATGTGTTACTTTTACTGTTTATCAAATACCCCCACACTTAAGCTTTTGCTTGTCCTCAAGTAAAATTCTCAACTTTACAATTAAAATGAACTTTCCATAATTCATAACTCCTATCAATAATGTCTGATCATAATTCATAGATAATTTATACATGGATAATTTAACTCAAAGAGTCCTAAAGATTCAAACAACATAAGTCATATATTTGGAGTTCAAAAAACATAGGTGTTTCCCCTTATCTGAATAGTTACCTTTTAATTCAAAACCGACAAGAATTGATATCCTCACTAAAGATTCACTCAAATCACTCGAAGTGTTTAAGGTTCAAGAAAAGGCACTCAAAAGTCAAACCTAAAAAGTTAATCCCATAGGCTTGCCTGAAAATCAAATTCCACTACTGTAAATTGAGATGATACACAAATCAAAAGGTTTTTAAAGGGTTGTAACGGGGCTTAGGTTAAAGGTGTAGATAAAGGCTGAATTAGAAAGTTTAGAATCGAGATCGAATTGACAATTTACCTACCTAGAAATACTGAAACGATAATAAATAATTACATCGACTGAAAAGTAGTAATCCTAATAATACGAGCTTTTCTTTTGACAAATAGACTTTAACTGTATAAGCTCACTTTTCATAATACTAATACTGAATATACTTCGATTTTTTTAGAAGAAATCAAATAAATACATGATAAAAGAAGGAACTTTATCAACTGAAATAAAGTAATTAGGTAACTGATCAAATCAATTCTCGGTAGAAGGGTAGTCAAATGAATGGTGATAACAAATACAAAGGGTTTTGGTTTAATATTAGTTGGTGAGTCAATAAAAAGGGTTGTTTAGGATTCAACGGGTTCACTAAACGTTAATTATGTAGGTAGGCTTTTTAGTGGAGTGAGTGGGTTAAAACCTAAGTGTCTTTATCATCTCTGTGTATCAAATAAAAAATGTGGTCTTGACATGTATAATTGAGGCAAGTTCTAGAATAACAATTCAATGTTGACATACTCATAATTAGAAAGTGAGCATGAAAAAGAATATATGCTCTATAAGGCTCAAAATCTCACAAAAATTATGGGTGTTTTTGACATCAACCTTGTAAATTTCAAATTTTAAAGTAACATTCAATTTCAGTTCAACAACCTAGAAAATTTTTTGATTTTTGAAAAATAGAATTATCATGCTTGATTCTCTAGTATCTTAAAATTTAAATCATCAATGCATAATTAACTACAACTTAATCAAAAACATATCAGTAAAAATTACAAATTATCAGAAATTTCATCCTAATTAGTAATATGAGGAAATTACTGAAGAACTAGATATAATTCAGGGATTTGAGAATAATGCAAAAAGTTGGCACTTTTACCCCCCACACTTAAGATGTACATTGCCGTCAATGTACAAAGATAGATAAATAATCATGTAATCAAAAGAGAAGGGGAAAAAGAATTCTTCCTGAATTCTGGATGACTCCTTGAATTTGTAGAGGTCGTGGTGAAAGATGACTTGGAGGAGGCAGTAGTGGCGTTTTCTATGGTCCTGGTGGGGTGGCTACCGACAATCTCTGTACTAGATGAAGAAATTGGGGAGCCTCTAAGGATATAGCCAGGAAACCTAAAGAAGCATTAAAAATATACCAATAATATAATTAAAGACAAGAAAAAAAAAGAGAAGGAGACTAAGAAGAAAAATAAAATTAAAAGAAAAGATTAATGGACTAAGGAGTCCTTATTATTGGATGGTTCACGAGGTGGGTGTGACTTCTAAGGCTGCCGAGGTGCTGGCTGTGGCGGAAGTGGCGTGATTCCCAAGTAAAACAAAATAAACTAAATTAAGCATAAGAAAGTCAAATAAAAGGAAATTGAAGCAAAAGAGAAAAGTAGAATAAAAGTTAAATGGTCTCAAAGACCCATGGCTTGTTGTTTGGATGAAACGGCTGGCATGAACTTATGTATAGGGGTCTTCCTTGAGGAAACTACACTTGCCTTCTTCCGCTTCTTCGTCATGGCTTTGGCGTAGCTCAAGAGTATAGAGACTTGTTATGTAGAGGAGAGAAATATGGTAGAGGGAAGGGAGAAGGGAAGAAAGAATGAAAGAAGGAGGGTGGGTGAGAAGAAGGGGAGGGAGTGATTTTAAATAAAATTTTTGGCCTCTGAAGCGTCCCCACGCCCGTGTACTGAGGGTGTGTCAATTCACACGGCCGCTTCGCATGGTCGTGTCTCAAGGCGTGTTGTTTACCCCACGTCCGTGTCTAACTTTTCACGCTTATTTTTTGGAAGTTAGTGTCGACCACGGGCGCGTCGCACGACCGTGGTATTTTTTTGGTGCCCGTAGGGGAGTGGTTGGAGTTCGTGACTTTGGGGAATTGATTTTGTCTGATTCGTACCTCTCTGCCATGTCAGTATAAATATTCTGTACTTCTACATGGCCACGG
This sequence comes from Gossypium rotundifolium, assembly GCA_025506655.1. Classification (NCBI taxonomy): domain Eukaryota; kingdom Viridiplantae; phylum Streptophyta; class Magnoliopsida; order Malvales; family Malvaceae; genus Gossypium; species Gossypium rotundifolium. The sequence goes on from CP106733.1 coordinate 70,528, forward strand.
CCATGGCTGTGGTGAAAGTGGCATGCCCGTGTTCTTCTTCACTTGGTCATTAGGAAAGGGCATGTGCCACCCGTGTTCGATAAGTCAGTATGTTGGCACGGTTGGTTAGCACAGGTGTATCCATCCTGTGTTTAGCAAGTCAATATAGTCCACGGTTGTAAAGCACGGGCGTGTTCTTCTCGTGTTCAGGAAAAATTTACCTCTTGTCATGCATGGCTACTAGTACGCTTGTGTTTTGTCTCGTGGTTCCCACACTGCCATAGACACGGCCGTGTGCAATGCCGTGTAGTCTAGAAATCTGTACCTTTGGTTAGTTTAAAACTAAGTTTTGAAGACTAAGAGAAGAAAAGAAAATAAAATGAAAACAAATGTGAAAGTAAATAGGATTAGTGCTCGGGTTGCCTCCCAAGAAGCGCTCGTTTATAGTCTTAAGCTAGACTTTCCTTGTAAAAAAAATTAGGGAGGTTTAAAGGTTTGAATATCTTCCCTCATGCTTACAGTTTTATTTTCTTGATAAAGTTTAAGTCGAGAAGCGTTTATAGGGTTGCTTACTTCGACTGTTCCGTATGGGAAAATATCGTGTACCTCAAGAGGGATTTCTTCGTTCTTGTTCAGGTCTGATGTGATGATTCGAGGATCTGTTTATCTAACAGTACTTGGTTTCCTATTTTGAAGTGGTTTGATGTTCCTATGAGCTCTTCTGGTGGCTCCTTCAATTTTTCTTTGTGTGATTCCGGTTCCTCCTTAAAGTGTGTCTTCCACTCTTCTAGTTTGTCGACCTTGAGGCTTTGTTCCTTGTGTAATTCTTCTTTGTTGGCACGGGATTCATGATCCGGCTCAGGTTTGTAACTTTGTGGTGTTTCCTGTGGTGAAATTTGAACAGATTGATTATCAACTGAATTTATTTTCTCACCTTCATCAATTGATGTCTTGGCTGAGTCAAGAGCTTGTAGACTAATTGATTCGTCACCTACACGAATTATGAGCTCTCCTGTACTAACATCAATTTTTGTTTTAGCAGTTGCTAAAAAGGGCCTTCCTAAAATTATGGAAATCGAATTATCCTCATCCATTTCTAAAACAACAAAATCTACTGGAAAAATGAATTTATCAATTTTTACAAGAACATCTTCTAAAATACCCCTAGGAATTCTAACAGTTTTATCATCTAATTGAATGCTCATCCTAGTTTGTTTGGGTTTCCCTAGACCTAGCTATTTAAATAATTTATAAGGCATGACGTTTATACTTGCCCCTAAATCAGCTAATGCATTATCAACAGTTAGTCTACCAATTAAACATGGAATTGTTAAACTCCCTGGATCTTTTAGCTTTCGCGGTAGTCTATTCTGTAACATTGCTGAGCATACTGCATTTAATTGCACATGTGGCTCTTCGTCTAGCTTACGCTTGTTCGTCAAGAGTTGTTTTAAATTTTTTCTCGAATCTGACATCTGAAAAAGAGATTTAAGAAGAGGTAAGTTGATAAGTAATTTCTTTAAAAGTTTAAGAAACTTATCGAACTGTTCCTCTGTATCATCTCTCTTTATTGCTTCGGGATAAGGTATGCGAGGTTGGTACTCTTTGATTACCGGTTTTGGCTTTTCTTGTGTTACCTCAACTTTACCTTCTTCTACCTCGTTTTCTTGTATTGGATTGGGTTCATCTAACCTTATACTATCATTAGATGTGATGGCTTGGATTTGCTCCTTTGGGTTAATCTCAGTGTTGCTTGGTAGACGCCCTTGTGGTCGTTCGAAAATTTCTAATCGAATTTTAGAAACTATCCTAGTAAGTTGTCCAACTGACTTAGTAAGTTCTCCAACTTGACTCTCGATCCCTTTGATTGATGCTTGTTGATTATCAAGCATTGTCTCGGTTTTTTGTAGACGAGTTTCTGTGGCGGCCATGAATTTTGTCAGTTTTCCTTTGAGGTTCGGCCTCTTTTCCTGTGGATAGGGCTGATTTTGAAAATTTTGAGGAGGTTGTCGTCTTTGATTTCCTTGATTTCCTTGACCTCCCCATGAAAAATTTGGGCGGTTCCTCCAACTTGGATTATAATTATTACTATAAGGGTTATTATTAGATCTGAAATTATTACCTATATAGTTCATCTGTTTGCTTTCTGTGCTTGGTTGGTAGGGTGGGTACTCAGAATTTGCCATAGTTCCACTTGCGTTGTACTGCATTACTAGCTGTACCTGCGAAGAACACAAACTATCATGCTTTTTATTCATCCTCTCAACCTATGTTGATAGCATGGTTACTGCGTCGATGTTGAAAACTCTGGCTGATTTCGATGGTTTTGTCCTTGTAACCTGTCACTGATAGTTATTTAGTGACATCTCTTCAATAAACTCGTAGGCTACTTCAGGAGTTCTGTTGTTCAGGGTTCCACCGGAGGCTGAATCAATTAGTTGCCTCATTGAGGGGTTCACACCGTTATAGAAAGTTTGGACTTGGAGCCATAAGGGTAAACCATGGTGCAGACAACTTCTCAAAAGATCCTTTTATCTCTCCCATACGTCGTATAATGTCTTTAAATCCATCTGCACAAAAGAAGAGATATCATTCCGTAATTTGGCTGTTTTGGCTGGTGGGAAATATTTTAATAAAAACTTTTTGGTCATTTGATCCCATGTAGTGATTGACCCTCGTGGTAACGAGTTTAACCACTGTTTGGCTTTATTCCTTAATGAAAAGGGAAATAACCGAAGCCGTATGGCATCATCAGAAACGCTATTTATTTTAAAGGTATCACATAACTCTAAAAAATTAGCTATATGAGTATTTGGGTCTTCGTCCTGCAAACCATCAAATTGAACAAATTGTTGAATCATTTGTATAGTGTTAGGTTTTAATTTAAAATTATTAGCAGCTATAGCAGGCCTAACTATACTCGATTCTGCTCCTGTTAAATGAGGTTTAGCATAATCATACATAGTACGCGGAGCATTGTTTTCTGCCACATCTTGTGGTAGTGGATTATTCTCGTCCATCCCTTCAGTAGGTGTAACACCCCTTACCTGAGACCGTTGCCGGAGTCGAGCACGATGCATTACTAGACTTAACTACTAATTCAGGGCATAAAAATTGAAACTGTCCATCTGCTTCATGTAGACTAAATTGACTATAACTCGAGTTACGAAACTCAAAATTTAAATCTGTAAATTTTCCTTGAAACTAGACTCATATATAATCTTACTAGAATTTTTCCAGAATTTTTCATGTGGCCAATTAGTACAGTTTATTCATTAAAGTTTCCCTTGTTTCACTGACCAACGGTTCTTACCTCTCCTAACCTAAAATCAAATATCTCATTGTAAAGTTTTCATATGTTGTTAGCACTTATTTCAATTGAAAATAGACTCACTAAGAAATCTATAAATATAAATTATAACTCATAATTCATTTTTTTACAATTTTTAATGAATTTCCAAAGTCAGAATAGGGGATTCCGAAATCATTCTGATTCTATCTCACCAAAATTCAAATATCACAGAATATAAAATTCCTTTGCCTACTTTGTTTCTTTCATATAAAAGTAGACACAATAATATTTAATACTATATCTTATTTACTTTCTAATTCCATTTATCCTATTTTTGGTGATTTTTCAAAATCACATCACTGCTGCTAACCAAAAAATGTTTCATTGCAAAATATGGTTAACTAGTTTGTAACATCTTTACCAAATTAACAACCAAATGCACTCATACTCTTATCTATCCATATGTCACAACGAATCAACCAAATGCACACAATAGATTTCATGAATACCCTTCAATCAAGACATATAGCATAATAACCAAATGAACGTAAGCCGTAATCAACAAAACCGTAGTAAAGCATTGAAGTTAGGCCATTTTCGCATGGCTTAATTTATACAAAACCAAAAACTAACATTTCAAATTTCAATCTAGCCTATACATGCCATAGGTTCGAAAATTTAACTTATAAAATACTGAAAACAGTTGATAGTGTGATGGACTTTGAAGATGATCCCGAGCTCGTAACTTGACTCCAAAATCTAATAAACAATGCAAACAAGCACATACAGTAAGCTATCATAGCTTAGTAAGTTATAAGCAATTACATAACAACAATGCATTATATCATTATATTAGTAAGGCCAATTTAAAATAATCACAATCGAGGTTTAAAACTATAACTATAATTTATATCACCATTTCTAAACCTTCACATTTCATAGCCTTAAGGCCAAACACACACACATTCAATAATAGATTTCACATCGATCTATAAATTACTTTCCCATCTCAAATAAATACATATACATTTATACAAGTATACACATATATCACATTTTCTTAATTTCATGTGCATATATCACTTACCGAATTTATCCTTGCATTTCAAACCCATATAAATCACCTATTAATATGTATAATACATAATTTCATTTCAATAGTTAATACTTACTTTAATATCCAAAAGATGATCTATCATCACATACCTGATCATTTTATTTCGTTTAACACATTCATTAATCGATACACTTAAAGGATCAGTAAATCCGTACACTCAGTGCCAAAACCTTATAACGTATCGCACACTTAGTGCCGTTACATTTAACATCTCGCACACTTAGTGCCAAATCCTTGTAACGTATCGCACACTTAGTGCCGTTACTTAAATTTTTCCCCACACACAATGCCATTCAACTGATCTCGCACACAGAGTGCTCAGTGAATAAATCCGCACACACAGTGCCATTCAACCTATCTCGCACACATAGTGCTCGGTGAATAAATTCGCACACACAGTGCCATTCAACCGATCTCGCACACACAGTGCCAGTCAACCGATCTCGCACACACAGTGCCCTTAGCCGATCATTTCCTCAATCACATAAACATATATAATTTCACTATCAATATTATCTATACCCAATTAAAACATCTACTATTCATAGTTCATTCTTCCATCTCAACCCATCATATTCGGCAACCATTAATACACATATAAATATATATACATATCAAGGATAACTCTTATCAATTATCAATTGCCAACACATTCGGCTAACATACAATATATGAACCTAACCACCGAATTCAATACAACCAAAATTCTTCTCTATTTATTTTCACATATACTATCACCCAATGTAAATATTTATACACATACTTTTATCCATCTCAAATAATCAAGCTTAAATATTCATATATATATAACATCTCATTCGACCAATAATTTTAAACAAAATTTTCTTCCATTTAACTTATGTTTAATAATATAGATCAAAATTGAATTAATCCAATTGCTTATAACTTACCTCGGAAGTCGACAATTTAAGCTTCCCGGCTATTCGTTCAATTTTGCCTTCCCCGGATCCAATTCCGTTTCCTTTTGTTCTTGATCTAAATAATTCCAATTTAAACTCAATAAATTTATTTTCATTCAATTTGATCCATAAACACTTAATTTAGCAATTTAAAAATTTACCCCTAACTTTTACAATCTATACAATTTAGTCCCTAATACAATACTCATGAATTACTCAAAATTGACCCAACTTCATTTAGGGCCGAATCATCCTAATGACTATATAAGTCCATATACTTCAATATTTTCTCAATTTGGCCCTTCCATAATAATATTTTCACAACCAAATTTTTAATTAGCTACATTCACCTGAGACCCAAGAGTAAAATATTTTCATCTAGCTCAAATATCCCATTTACTACCAAAAATCATCCTAAAACTCAAGTTATCATCAATGGCATAACCAACATACAAGACCATTTCACAAAATTAACATATGGGCTTTATAATAGGATGAACAATCATCTCAAAAATGCAAAAATCATTGAAAACCCAAAGCTAAAACTTACTTAATTGAAATGGATAAGTGCTGAACCCTTGTTGAACTTCTCCTTTCTTTTTCTTTTACTAGTTTTCGGCTATGGAAAAGAAAATGATGAACATGCATAGCTTTCTTCATTATTTTATGTTTTTATCCCACTATGTTAATATAATATATTATATTATTAATATAAAACATATATTTAACTTAACAAACAAACAAACACATGATATAATATCATCTTGCCGTCCACTACAAGAAGAATTGGGGAAATTGCAACATAAAACTCTTTAATTTAAAAGACATATTAATATAACCATCCGATTTAGTAAATAGCTAAATTTTTCTTACTTACTCAATTTAGTCCTTTCACTTAAATTAATCACTCAAACACACAAATTAATCTACGATATCATAACACATGCTTCAACATATAACATAAATGTCAGAAAAAAGATTAAAACATTTTTTTCTATCCCGAATTCGTGGTTCCAAAACCACCATTCCGATTAGGGTTGTAATTGGGCTGTTACAGTAGGATTGGATCTGCCTTCTCATTCTTCTTCTGTGTAATTTAAGGCTCGCCTAATTTCTCTGCGATTCCTGCGAGCGGTAGCTTCAATATCACTTTCGTATACTAGTGGTCCTTTCGGGTTCCTTCTAGTCATAAACTAGAGGTACCTGCTTAAGAAAAGAAAGAAAGAAAATTTAGCAAAAACAAACAAAAATAAAAATAAAATAAAAAATAAAAGTGAAAGTAAATTGCGAAAATAGAAAGAGTGGCTAAAGTAATAAAAATAGAGCTTTCTTAATATTTTAGTTCCCCGGCAACGGCGCCAACAACTTGATCGTGTTGTCTTGTCAAGTTTTAAAATTTATAAAGAGAATGATCGAACTTGGAAACTAACTCTGACAACGGTTGAGGCAAGTGCATCTATCGAACAGTAGTATAACTTAGGCAAGACCGGATTGTCAAACCCAAAGGAACTAAAAGTACTAATACTAATTTCTTTTTATTATTTAGCCTAAAATAAGTGAAGTTGTTTATTTATTCTAAATTTAACTAACTACTAAGCTAAAGACGCAAAGACAAAAAGAATGAATTTGGGGGAAATAACTTTGGGAAAAAACTCAGTTGATTAGGAAGAATCCACCTAGACTTCACTGGTTATCTAACACTGAACCAGGCGATTTATTCACTTGACTTGATCCGTAAGATTCCCTAATTTATATTAAACCCTCTCTCGAGGCGAATAACGTCTAACCCTAGGTTGATTAATTGAGATCTCTTTCTAATTAAAACACCCTAGAATCGCATTAACTCGATCTATGGACTCCCATGTTAGGTTTCACCCTAATCCGGCAAAATCTCGTCACCCTATCTCTAAGCGCGCGATCAACTCCCCTTAACTATGCTAGATCTACTCTTAAGCAGGGACTTTTACTCCACCACCTAAGCACATCCAACTTGAATCAATATCCCAAAAATATTAACACAAGGATTAAACCCACATAATTAAGAACAAATCAAATATTTATCATATAGTTCAGAAAACAATAACAAGATTCATCTAGGTTTCATCCCCTTCAGGTATCTGAATGGTTTAGTTCATAACAATAACAGAAAACATCTTAGAAGAAAATAAGAAATCCCTAAAACTCCCTGAAGGAATTGAAAGAGAGATCCTCCATCTTGAGTAGAATCCTGGCTTTTTGAGATGGATCAACTGGCTTTCTTCGAATGATTTCCATAAATCTGACCTTTTTAGCTCGGCTCCTTGGCCTAGCTAACCGCCCTCTTTCAGGTTACACTTAGGGTCTTTATATAGGCTCTTGGAATGTGTTTCTTTCTCCCTAAGTATCCTTTTCCGAGTGAAATTCCTTTTTTCCACGACAGGGGCACGGCCATGGCATTCGCCGGTGTGAATCGACTTCAGGCCATGTTTGGGTCTGTTGATGGAGACACGGCCGTGTGAATCGTGGTTAGGCCATGTTCTAGTTAATTGACGAGGCACGGTCGTGTGGCTAGAAGTCCAAGCCGTCTCGATTTTTACTTTGGCCCAAATTAGTCCGTTTTAGGCCTGTTCTTCGTTCTTTTCATCCTCCGGTGCTTTCTTGGGTATAAAACATGAAAAGAAAGGATTAAGAGCACCTTTTTACATTACTCAAGGAATAAATCATCCAATCATATGCTAAATGTGGGATTAAATATGCTACTTCTACGGTTTATCACATGCCATATGAGTATTTTATCCATTGAATCATTGAATTTTCGATGGATATTTCTAGTAGTACACTCGAGGTGCACAATTTCGTTATCCGTAAATTCATATCCAATAGTACCATTTAGGTACACTCTCGAGCCACATATCATACAATAGAGTTACCAGTCTAGGCTAAATTCTAGCTGTAGCACATATACTCTAAGGGTTTTATCAGATTGCCAGTCCAGGCTAAATCTAGTCAATTAGGATTACCAGTCCAGGCTAAATCCTAATTGGAACATATACTCGAGAGGCTCATTTTGGATTATCAGTCCGGGCTAAATCCATTCTTTAACACATGCAGTTTTAATAGGGTAATTTCATTTATCTAATCGAAATTCAATATTCAAACGAATTTTAACCCTTTTCAATCATTTTACATCATATACATATTTCAAGCTTAATGTACATATAATTCACATATCACATTTCATACAATTAACAATCAAATAACACATATATTCATACTTATTTAAGTTATACGAACTTACCTTGATAATTATTCTTATCTACTAATCTGAAACTTTCTCTTTCCTCGATCTCTCTTTATTTGGTATTTTGGGATCTATATAAATGAAATTAATCATAAATTTAATACTTTTCATATTCAATTGAACCCAATTCACATTCTAGGCAAAAGTACCTTGGCATTTTGGGATCTATATAAATGAAATTAATCATAAATTTAATACTTTTCATATTCAATTGAACCCAATTCACATTCTAGGCAAAAGTACCATTTTGCCCCTAAACTTTTAATAAATTCTAATTTCATCCCTAAGCTCGGAAAATTGAAATTCATGAAGTTTTACTCCTTATTCCAAGCCTAATCAAAATTCTAATACAACTTTTACACCACATGTATTCTCAAAATTTCAGAATTTTTCCATGAATTTCATCATTTTTCAATTTAGTCCCAAAACATGTTTCCATCAAAAATTACTTTGTACAAGTTGTTCATCTATCAACAACCTTTTAATTTCTACCATAATCTTTCAAATTTTAGCATATTCATCCATGGAAAATTTTCTATACTTTAATTTCTACTCAAATTAACCCCCAAATAGAGAAATTAAGCTTTCTCGATCTCAAAAATATAAAAATTACTAAAAATGAAACATAGAAACTTACCAATTTATGCTTGGAAAGCTTGTTTTCTCTCTCCTAGGGTTTCCATGTATTTTTGATGAAGAAGATTATATAAAATGATATTATTTTCTATTTTAATCTTTATTGTAATACCCCAAACTCGGTCTAGACGTTATTGCCGACTCTGGCAGTGTCACATTGGAGTGCTTTTTGAAATGTGGACTTGTTGATAAAACCCGTAAGAAGGTTAAAGCCTCTTTGTTAAAACTCAACTCATTCTAGCCATTTCTTATCCATCTTAAAAGGTCATTACTTTTAAAACACGGTTCGTTGCAGAAACATTTCAACTGTATTGCGAAAATGTGATGTTTTGAAAATAGTTATCATTTTAGAAAACCGAGTTCTACTTCTAACAGATATAAATCACAATACATCAAATCCTAAATTAAAAGCTAGAAAAATTATAGAGAGGCCTTATTACATAATTCAAAAACCCAGAACAAAATTTAATAGTAAATTAAAGCCAAATAAAAGAAAATATGAGCAGTAGTGTGGCCCTCTCCGAGTCCCTCGCAGCACCGATCCGCCAAACGCTGGGGATTACCTATACAACTAAAAACGGGTGAGTTTACGAAAATTTAGAGTGTAATCCCCTATCACTCGATCAATAATAATATGCGAAGAATACCAGGCCTTGGCCCTATTCAAGAATAATGCGATGTGAGCCATAGCCCATTTCAAGAATAAAGTGTGGGCCTAAGCCCAATCTGATGTCGATGCGGTACAAATATGCAACCTACCCCAATCCAGCCAACGCACCACCCGTACCAACCAACACGCCATGTGGGGATAAAATCAACCCACCCACCAAAGACACCAATATCGCGAAGATAGCCGCCAAGAATAAGATCGCGACAAAGTTGCCAAGAATAAAGAACGCAAAGAAAGCTACCAAGAATAAAGATATGTGGCGAGCTACCAAGATCAAAGATACTTTCTCCATAACAATATCCCAATCCAATGTAGTATGTCGTGTATGCAGAATGCCATGCTCAGAATTGGTCATACAAATCACAGATAAATCATAGACAAATTAGTCATGCAAATCACATGCAAATCAGTCATTTAAATCACAGACAAATCAGTCATTTAAATATCAGACAAATAAATCATTTACCTCGAGGGATAAAACGGTTATTTTACCCTTTGGAGGTATTATGGTCATTTTACCCTATAAAGACATTACGATCATCTTACCTACAGGGGTATTACGATTATTTTACCCTACAGGAGCATTACGGTCATTTTACCCTATAGGGGCATTACGGTCATTTTACCCTATAGGGGCATTACGGTCATTTCACCCTACAAAAGCGTTACGGTCATTTTACCCTACAGGGACATTATAGTTATTTACCCTATAAGGGCATTACGATCATTTCACCATATAGGGGCATTACGGTCATTTTACCCTACAGGGGCGTTACGGTCATTTTACCCTATAGGGGAATTACAGTTATTTTACCCTACAGGGGCATTACGATCATTTTACCCTACAAGGGCATTACAGTCATAACGGTGTAAATGGGCCCAAGGCCCATTGTTCAGCCTAAGTGGGCCCACACGCTCGTATGGCCCGTTTAGCCCAAAATTAATCACGGCTATGAGAACTATATAGCCCAGTCCAGTATTTGCCAATTATTGAGGATATTGTCTGTGTGGGGCCCACGAGCCCAATGGGCCTACATGACCTATTTTAGCCAAACGAGGCCTATGTCAGCCCAAGAGCACGAGAACACTCGTGGTGGCCCCGATTTACCACACAAGCGATCGCACGCTTGTGAGGCCACAAATGCTGAAGTTTTGACTTTTTAGCTTTTCGACTTTTACCGACTCATAGTAGAGAGGGTGTGATTACACACCTGTTAGTGCAACGAACAGGTTACCCCACACACGATCAACCTACAAGCAAAAGTTATGCGATTATTACTTTTAGATCACTAGTTGAAAATGATCGCACCCTTTTTCTCGATTTACTGCGCATAAGACAGATTTTATTAGCCATACTCGTGTAATACAAGGCTTGGATTGATGCCCTAGTCCAAAGAGTTAGAGTTGATTGGGTACTCGGCCAATACTACAAAACAATCTACTTATCCCACAGTATTCGGCCAAAGAGGTATTCAATGAAGAAGGTGGAAATGTGCAGAGAAGTAAGGCAGTCGATGCTCCACTGCTTGTCAGAGACTACCTTCCAAAAGGTAACAAGACAAGATTGATATTCAGTCACTATTGAACAAGCAGAGAAACAAAAGAGAGGGAAAAACAAGATGAAATATTCGGCTTACCAAAATGTTATGGAGACTCGGCTATTTCCTTAGGAAAAGAGAAAGAGAGGTGAAAGCAAAAATGATCTCGAGATGGTATATTTGGCCAAAGAGGGGACAGCTTGAGGAAGAGAGGAAAAGGAAGAAAAGAGAGGAAGGATTGCTCACGAAATTCACTTATTGATTGACAGGAAAAAGGAAAATGAACCAAAAACCAAACAATTGAGGGAAGGAAAAGGAGATTCGGCAGAGGAGAAGAAAGAAAAAAATGCAAAAGTGTTCAGAGAAAAGTGTCAAAGAGCCTACCAAATTTGGCAGAGACTAACACAATGCCGAAATGACCCAAACCCCTCCCCCAACCGAAATCTCAAGGCACAAGTTCCCCCAAATGGCACAACACCACCTCTCACCCAAATTCCTTAATTTTCTCCTAAAATTTCTCCCCTTATCCCTCTTTGAATCTTTCAATGACCAATTCAAACTCCACCCTTACTCTGTTTCAGTCCAACTCTACTACTACACAACTCATGCAGCAAAATAAATACCCTATTACGTAACCCATGACTTGAACCTCAGACCTCTCAGTTGCACAACACGCCACCTTGCCACTAGACCACTAACTCTTCTTGTGTCATAAAACACGCATTAATATTTATAAGGCCTATATGCCAGTGTCCAGATTCATTTAAGAGAAAAACTAAAAATTTTGCAAAAGCTAAGACTTGAACCTAGCCTTCTCAAACACTCCCGTACATCCAAATCACTTAGCCATTAAAGCAAACAAGCAATTTGTGACATTTTCTTGCACACATAAATATTTATGTGCAGTCTTCTAGCTGATCCCACGCTCAAGGCCCATTCCTTCTAGGCCCAAATTCGGGGCATTTATCATCTTATTAACTTTTTTATTTCCAATTTAGTCCTTGTACTTTTTCAATTTTTCCATGGATGATTCACCAAAAATATCAACATATTTTTCATCAATGGTCTAATTACCCTTTAAGGACCAGAAGTTTTAAATTCCATAGCTATTTAATCCTTATAGCTACTAGAATTTAAATTTGACATTTTATACAATTTAGTCATTTCTACAATTAAGCACCTAATTGATAAAATTTTCTTATCAAAATTCTCATGCAACTTTTCTACTACATTACTAATCATTTCATAATATTAAAATATTTTATCTTTCTGGCTCGGATTTGTGGTTACGAAACCACTATTTTGACTTCACTGAAATCGGGCTATTTCATAGCAGACGTTTGTTGTTCTCGGCTTTCAACCAAACGATCTTCTTCGCTATTTTTGTACCATGAAATGCTTCGAGTGTGGGCTCGAACCAATTGAATCGAAACACAAAACTAAAAAAAGATCTTTTTTTATTTTGGGAAAATGAAAATTCTCTCTTCTTTAATAAAATCTGGTAGAATTGTTATTTAGAGAAATATATATAATAGTTGAGAATAATTTCTCTCTATTTTTCGGCTGAGTAACAATCTCTCAAAGTTGTGTATTATGTCCTACGGATGCCATCTATTTATAAGAAGAGAAGGTAAAGCCCTTATTGAATTGTAATAGTTATTTTAAATAAAAAAGCAACTTCCTACTTAAAGTATAAGTGGGGTGGACAACACACTCTAGTATAGGTCTCTCACACATCAGGTCTAATTACGAGTACTTATTGAACTTTTTGACTCAGTACTCTTTAATGTAGTCCAACTAGATTTGTTTTTTCTATTTCCCAAAATAAACTTTAATATTCTATATAAAACAAATTTCTCATCCCTATTTTACCCTCAATAAAATTTTGATGATTTTACCCCTCGTAAAATTTCGAGAAAATATGTTCAATATTTCACAACTCAACATGTTCACTGTGACCGAATGATTTATTTTCATTTTTAGGCTTCAAAATAATTCAAAAACATAAAATTATTCTTTCTATCATTTTTAAGTAATCTATATATAATTGCAAATGAATCATTTCCATTTCCATTTTGAAACCTACATTCATTTCCAAATAATTCCATTTTTTCCATTTCAGAAAAAAAACATAATCATTCCTGAATGTGTCTCATTCCCTTTTCCTACTGTTCATTTTTATTCAAACACACAATTCATTTATGATTTCAATGAGCTAGCAGAGGGATGGATTGGACATATGTAATTAGGGCTCAAATGATTTAGAATTAAGTTTCAAATTTTTGCCTATTAATTATAAACTTATTTAGTCATGCAGTCATTCCACTATAGTATCGTGATTGAGCTCCGCTTAATGACAAACCATTGCGAAAGCAATTATTCAGTGCTCGTCGAGTGCATTGTCATAAGTGTGTTACCTTCATAGGATATCCTTGATCTCTTTGGGATAAAATGCATTCTCCCAATATGATCCTTTTTTATCTCATGGTAACCACTGCATATTCCATAATGAAAAGTCAATTACTATCGGATATTAATTAAGTCATTCATCATAAAAACAAAAGACCTATAACCATGTTTACTTTTCATCAACCATGTAATGCCAATAAATGGATATCATTTACACATGTCTCAGGTTATGAATTCCACTGTTATGAATGACGCTACATACTGCAGAAGTCATACGCCAAACACACTGCAGAAGTTGTACGCCAAACACACTAACTTTCAGTTCCTTATCTATTCGAACTCCGACTTTTACTTATATTAAAGTGTATGAGTCACGTAGTTGGTATGCCAAACTATGAACGTTATGTAACAACCCAGTTTTAGCTAAATCAGAATAGTGGTTTTAGAACAAAAAATTTGAGGTCTTAAAATTATTTTTAATATTATTTTTGGTATTTACAACATGTTATTTGATATGTGTGAAAATTTTGTAGTTTAATTTTGATAAAAAGGACTTAATCGCGTAAAATGCAAAAGTGGCTTTCTATTTGTTAAAGTACTTAATTGCTATGGTTTCTTATTTGTATAGCCTTAAATTTAAATTAGGCCATTAAAAATATGAATGGACGACATTAGGCTTGTACTATATAGTTTTCATATTAATTTATAAAGGTTAAAATGGTAAATTATGTGTTCATATGTAATAAAAAAATGAAACATAAATAACATGCATGTTCATCTTTTTATTGGCTGAATGTAAGAAGAAAAGAAACCATTGTTGAAGCTTTTAAGTTCGGCACCTATGAAGCTAGATTTAGGTATGTTATTTGCTCGATTTTTGATAATTTTTATATTTTTGAGATCGTTGCTTCGTATATTAGCTAGCCCATACTTAAATTTTTGAATTTGTTGATGAATTCATGAAATGCCATTGATGAATAATTAAGCTTTTTATTGTTTGATGATGGGTTATGAGAGTTTGATGTTAGATTATCATGTTTTACTAAGTGATTTTTGATAAAAATGCTTGTTGTGGATTAAATTGTAAAATTTGAAAATTTAGAGGTCAAAATGTAAATTAAATGGAATTAATGGGCTGCTAAGGACCTAGGGAAGATTCGGTCAAATATGGGTTTAAGGAAAATTTGTGTATTTTGTGTTGTTTTGAAATAGGGACTAAATTGAAAAAATATGAAATATTAGGGGCTAAAGTGCATTTATGTGTTTTTGGGTGAAATTGAATGAACTTCTAATTAAATTAGTTAAATTTAAATTGATTTAGATAAAGAAAGGAAGAAATCGGACTTGGACCGGAGAAAGTTGAAAGTTGTTGAATAGCCGTTCCGATCCGTTCGTTTTCGTACGAGGTAAGTTCATATGCAAATATATATTTTTAAATTTAAATGTATATATTGCCGAATTGAATTGTATATATATATTTCCAAATTGAATTGAGCATTGGAGGACTTGTTTCGAGCATGAATTGATTGAATTACGAAGTCGAAAGCCCCGTTTGAGCCTTAGGAATAGTATAGGTTACTGATGTCATGACATTAGGATTTTTGAGATGCGATTTCGTGTAAGACCATGTCTGGGACATTGGCATCATATATGATTAGTGTAAGACCCTGTCTGGGACAGAGGCATCGATATGTGATAACATGATGATTCAACGGGCAATGTCAAACGAATCCAAATGTGAATTTGAGCTAACTAATTCAGGTACATATAAGGTTTGTATGTGCATTGAAAAATAAGGTAAGCGAAGTTACTTATTATGGTATTATGGATTATATGATAAAAGTGATTGTATATGTGAAATAGATTAGTTAATGTGACCTATTTGAATTGAATTATTAATGTTCTTGTGATGATTTATTTGCTTATGGCTTACTAAACTTTTAAAGCTTACTTTGTGCATTCTTTTTCTATTTTATAGTTATATAAAGCTAGCTCGAGCCCGGGGATCGTCAAGGATCATCATCACATAATCGATCGTTATTTTAGTACTTTGAAAGCTTGCACTTTTGACATATGGCATGTATAGGCTAGTTCTAATATGGGTTGTTGTGAATTGTTTTAAAATAGCCATGCGGAAATGGCTTGATAATGATGTTAATGTTTGTGAATGATCGACCTTGTTAATGTGCTCATTTTGGGAAGTATGTTTGATGAACATGTGATTTGGCTCGAGTAATTACTTACTTGATGGATGTGTTTTCGATTTGTGATACATGTTTTTATAAACTATGTGATGTTTTTGCTATATATTGTGAATTTGGCTATTTGGAGTGGCTTACTATTGACCTATAATTTGAAGTACAATTATCTTAATATTGAGTCATGGAATTGGTATGAATTTTGAGGCTATTTTGATGACCGAATTAATGGCTCATTGGATGATTGAATATATGATGTCTAGACATGATATTTCGCATGTGAATTAGGTATGTTTTGACTTGTTTTATTGTATTGCACATGAACTGGTAATAATTTCAATTGTTTTTGGTTATTAAGTGATGCATGTTTATGTTTTATATATATGTATGCCTATTAAGCCGTATAGACCTTAACTTAGATTAATGTGTGAATGTGCATAATATACGAATTGCTTTGTTCATTAAATAGTTAACGGAGTGGGGTAATTATGGTTTGGTATTTGTGTTTAGAAGTGGCTATTGTTTTTTTAGGGTGGGATGCGAATATTATGATAGAATTAAAAGTATATTTGGCCATGGTGTAATGTCAACTATAGTCTTATATGCTAATGAATATTATGCCTTGTAATATGGATGGTCTGGTTTAACATGTGAATGTGTATAGATAAATAAATGGTATGTTTTCCATTTTGTTAAGGAAATGAAATTGCACTAAATGATGTCTTTATGTAAACTCGGTATATGAGATAAATTATGTTTGATTAAGAATTAGGTATTCAAATGACATGCAATTGATGGTTACATGGTTCGAACTCTGTATTTATGAAGCACATGCACTATGGTTTTGATGATTGTTAGTTGGTTCGTAATTTGATTAAATAAATGATATTGATATAGTTGAATATTGAACCATGATTCGTATATGTGAAATGACTACAAAAAGAATGATTGATTTTGGTTGATTATGTGATTCAAATATACGAATTTGACTTGTAGAAATAAGAGGATGGTTATTAATTGAGTCAGAAAAATTTTGTAAAGGAGATTATATTACTTTGTGCTTGAATTGAAATAAATGACAGTTCTAAGTTGTGTATTTGATTGGTAATGCCTAGTAACCTTAATCTGGTGACGGATACTGGTTAAGGATGTTACATTTTATTGGTATTAGAGCTATGGTTTAGTCGATTCTAGGACTAACATAGCGTGTGAGAGTCTAGCTATACATGCCATATATATAAATTGTGATAGTGTGATGATTCCTAACAATTAAAATGTGTTTTCATATAGTAAATAGATCCCGATCGAGCCGTAGCTGATGATATGGAAAGTAATGCGTCCGCTCCCACTTAAGGGATAGTGTCGACTGATTCTAGGCCGATTACGAGTAGTTATGAGGGAGACACTAAACAAGCCTTCTTCCATATGATGAACAAATGATTCAAACAGTATATCCAGACAAATTTGGTTGTTCAACAACCTCCACCTCCGCCTAATCCTCCTCAAATACCTGTGATACCTCAAGTTAACGATCCGATGCAATTGAATAAGCCTCCAGTTGATAAAATCAGAAAATATGGGGCCGAAGAGTTCAGAGCTACTGTCGATGATGATGCTGAGCGAGCTAAATTCTAGCTTGATAATACAATCTGGGTGTTCGATGATCTATTCTGTACCCTTGATGAATGTATCAAATGTACCTTATCTTTGCTTCGAGACACCGCGTACCACTGGTGTAGTACACTAGTATCAGTGGTTCCAAAAGAACGAGTTACTTGGGAGTTTTTCCAGACTGAATTTCGGAAGAAATATATCAGTCAGAGATTTATAGATAAAAAATACAAACAATTCATCGAGTTAAAACAAGGTCATATGACAGTGACAAAATATGACCGAAAATTTGTGAGACTCAGTAGATATGCTCGGGAATGTGTTTTGACTGAATCTATAATGTGTAAAAGATTTGAAGATGGTTTGAATGAAGACATTAAATTTTTAGTTGGAATTCTGAAAATCAAAAAGTTTGTGGTACTTGTCGAGCGAGCATGCAAAGCTGAAGAACTGGGGAAAAAGAAAAGAAAAACTGATTTTCAATCTAAAGATTCACAAAAAAGATCATCGAATAATTCATTTCAGTCGGCATCAAAGAAGTTTCGAGATGATTTTAGCTGTTCAAAGGCTACTGCGGGTTATTCTAAACGAGATCGAGACAGACCACCTGCGAGTTCGAAAGCTACTTCAATAGCTAGTGTTGGAAATGTCAGATCAAATTAACCTGAGTGCAAATATTGCGGTAAACAACATCCTGGAAATTGTAGATTGAACGATCGAGCTTGTTTGAATTGTGGATTATTAGATCATTTCATCCATAGATGTCCTGAGTTGGCCGAACAAGATACAGTGCAGAATGCGTGGCCGAGTAATACTGCAGCTAGAGGTAGACCACCCAGAAACACGGGTAATGTTAGTGGTAGCCAGAGAATGACTAAAGACACAGTTGTAAGATCTGAAGCTCGAGCACCTGCCAGAGCCTATGTTATTCGCGCTCGCGAAGAAGCTTTATCTCTAGATGTTATTACTAGTACTTTCACTCTCTATGATACTATTGTGATTGTATTGATAGATCTAGGATCAACTCATTCTTATGTATGTGAGACTTTAGTATCTAGTAAGACTTTGCCTGTAGAGTCTACTCAATTTGTGATTAGAGTATCGAGCCCCTTAGGCCAGTGTGTTATGGTTGATAAAGTATGCAAGAAATGTCCGTTGATAATTTAGGGTTTATGTTTTTCGGTCGATTTGATGTTATTTCCATTCGACAAATTTGATATAATTCTAGGTATGGATTGGTTAACATTGCATGATGCTATTGTAAACTACAAACGGAAGACGATTGGTTTGAGATGCCAGAATAATGAGATTATTCGGATTGAATCAGATGATTTGAATGGTTTACCGGCAGTGATTTCTTTGATGTTAGCTCGAAAATATATAAGAAAGGGTTGTGTAGCTTAATTTACTTATGTGCTCGACTCTAAAGTGACTGAAAAAAATATTGAATTAATACCAGTTGTGTGTAAATATCTGGATGTGTTTCCTGAAGAGTTACTGGGTTTGCCACCAATCCGAGAGGTAGAGTTTGGTATTGATTTAGTATCGGGAACAAATCCAATATCGATAGCTCCGTACAGAATGGCACCAACCAAATTAAAAGAGTTGAAAGCTCAGTTGCAAGAATTGACAGATAGAGGTTTTGCGTGACCGAGTTATTCTCCCTTAGGTGCACCAGTGTTGTTTTTGAAAAAGAAAGACGGAACTATGAGAATGTGCATCGATTATCGACAACTCAATAAAGTGGCTATCAAGAATAAATACCCTCTACCACGAATAGACGATTTTTTTGATCAGTTGAAAAGGGATATAGTGTTTTCAAAGATAGATTTGAGATCAGGCTACTATCAGCTGCGAGTTAAAGACTCTGATGTGCCAAAAACTGCTTTCTGAAAAAGGTATGGGCATTATGAGTTTTTAGTTATGCCTTTCGGATTAACGAATGCACCTGCTGTTTTTATGAACCTAATGAATCAAATCTTCAGACCATATTTGGATCAGTTTTTTGTTGTGTTTATAGATGACATCTTGATCTATTCCCGTGATGAATCTGAGCTTGCTGAGCACTTGAGAATTGTGTTACAGACTTTGCGTGATTAACAATTATATGCAAAGATCAGTAAATATGAATTTTGGTTGCGAGAAGTTAGTTTTCTGGGGCATATTGTGTCAGCATTGGGTATTCCGATTATTACAGATGATTTGTAAAAGGTTTCTCAATAATTGCAACTCCAATGACGAGACTACTTTAGAAAGATGTTAAGTTTGAGTGGACAGACAAGTGCCAGAAAAGTTTTGATCAGCTAAAAGCTTTATTGACTGAAGCTCCAGTGTTAGTTCAATAAGAATTGGGTAAAGAATTCGTAATCTATAGTGATGCATCATTGAATGGTTTGGGTTGTGTTTTGATGTAGGAAGGCAAAGTCATAGCTTATGCCTCGAAACAATTAAATTTGCATGAAAAAAATTACCCGACACACGATTTGGAATTAACAGCTATTGTGTTTGCGTTGAAAATTTGGCGCCACTATCTGTTCGGTGGGAAATGTCATGCTTATTCGGATCACAAAAGCTTATAATATTTGATGACTCAGAAAGATCTGAATCTACAACAGAGAAGGTGGTTAGAAATGTTAAAAGACTACGAGCTTGTGATAGACTATCATCCGGGAAAAGTAAATGTGGTTGGTGATGCTTTAAGCAGAAAATCTTTGTTTGCTCTGAGTGCGATGAACATTCAGTTGGCTATAACTGATGACAGTTCGATTGTGGCTGAGATGAAAGTGAAACCGTTATTCTTATAGCAGATTTGCGAAGCTCAGAAAGTTGATAATAATTTGTTAACAAAACAAGCTCAATGTGATTCGAACCTTGATTTGGAGTTTCAAGTTGATGTTAATGATTGTTTAAGATTCAGAGATCGAATATGTGTTCCAAGAAATTCAGAGTTAGTTCGGATGATTTTAAACGAAGCTCATAGTAGTCGGTTATTTGTTCATCTGGGAAGTACGAAAATGTGTAACGATCTGAAACAACTTTACTGGTGGTCTGATATGAAGCTTGATATCTCTGAATTTGTTTCATAATGTTTAATTTTTCAGCAAGTGAAAGTTGAGCATCAGGTACCATCTGGGTTATTGCAGTCGATTATGATTCCCAAGTGGAAATGGGACAGAATCACGATGGATTTTGAATTAGGTTTGCCCCTGTCTCCGAGTAAAAAGGACTCAATATGGGTGGTTGTTGATAGACTAACTAAATCACCTTATTTCATTCCAGTAAGCACGGATTGTTCGCTTGATAAGCTTGCCGAGTTGTACATTTCTCAAATTGTGAGATTGCATGGGGTACCTATTTCTATTGTTTCGGATATAGATTCGAGGTTCATATTGCGGTTTTGGAAGAAACTGCAAGATACATTAGGTACGAAACTACACTTCAATACTACTTTTCACCCACAGACGGATGGTCAATCCGAGCGGATTATTCAGATACTCGAGGATATGTTGAGATGTTGCATTCTTGAGTTTGAAGGTACGTGGGAACGATACTTGCCATTGATTGAATTTGCATATAAAAATAGCTTTCAATCGAGTATAAAAATAACACCATACGAGTTTTGTACAGTCAAAAATGCCGAACACCTTTGTACTGGACTAAACTCAGCGAAAATAAGGTTCACGGGGTTGATTTGATTAAAGAGATTGAACAAAAAGTGAAAATGATTCGTGATAGTTTGAAAGCAGTGTCAGATCATCAGAAATCGTACGCAAACTTGAAATGAAAAGATATTGAGTTTCAGATTGGGGATAGAGCATTTTTGAAAGTGTCTTTGTGGAAGAAAATAGTTAGATTTGGCAGAAAAGGCAAGTTAAGTACGAGGTACATCGGGTTGTATGAAATTATCGAGCGTATTGGGCTAGTTGCTTATAGATTGTTGTTGCCACCTGAATTAGAAAAGACTCATAATGTATTTTACGTATCGATGCTTTGACAATACAGATCAGATCCCTCGCATTTGATTTCCCCCTTTGAGATTGAGATTCAATCTGATATGACGTACAGCGAAGAACTTATCAGAGTTTTAGCTCGCAAGGTTAAATAATTGAGAAATAAGAAAATTTCATTAGTGAAAGTCTTATGGCATCGACACGGGGTCGAAGAAGCTACGTGGGAGCCCGAGGATGCTATGAGAGAACAATATCCGAACCTATTCATTGGTAAGATTTTTGGGGACAAAAATCCCTAAGGGGAGAGTTGTAATAGCCCAGTTTTAGCTAAATCAGAATAGTGGTTTCGAAACTGCAAATTTGAGGACTTAATCGTGTGAAATGCAAAAGTGGCTTTCTATTTGTTAAAGTACTTAATTGCTATGGTTTCTTATTTGTATAGCCCTTAAATTTAAATTAGGTCGTTATAAATATAAGTGGACTGCATTAGGCTTGTATTATATAGTTTTCATATTAATTTATAAAGGTTAAAATAATAAATTATGTGTTAATATGTAACAAATAAAATAAAACATAAATAACATGCATGTTCATCTTTTTGTTGGTCGAATGTGAGAAGAAAAGAAACCATTGTTGAAGCTTTTAAGTTCGGCACCTAGGAAGCTTGATTGAGGTATGTTATTTGCTCGATTTTTGATAATTTTTATGTTTTTGAGATCGTTGCTTCGTATACTAGCTAGCCCATACTTAAATTTTCAAATTTGTTGATGAATTCATGAAATGCCATTGATGAATAATTAAGCTTTTTGTTGTTTGATGATGGATTATGAGAGTTTGATGTTAGATTATCATGTTTTACTAAGTGATTTTTGATAGAAATGCTTGTCGATTAAATTGTGAAATTTGAAAATTTAGGGGTCAAAATGTGAAATAAATGGAATTAATAGGCTGCTAGGGACCTAGGGAAGATCCAATCAAGCATGGGCTTAAGGAATTTTTGTGTATTTTGTGTTGTTTTGAAATAGGGACTACATTGAAAAAATGTGAAATATTAGGGGCTAAAGTGCATTTGTGTGTTTTTGGATGAAATTGAATGAACTTTTAATTAAATAAGTTAAATTTAAATTGATTTAGATCTAGAAAGGAAGAAATCGGATTTGGATCGGGGGAAGTCAAAAGTTGTTGAATAGTCGTTCCAATCTGTTCGTTTCCATACGAGGTAAGTTCATATTCAAATAAATGTTTTTAAATTTAAATGTATATATTGCCAAATTGAATTGTATATAGATATATATTGCCGAATTGAATTGAGCATTTGAGGACTTGTTTCGAGCATGAATTGATTGAATTACGAAGTCAAAAGCCCCGTATGAGCCTTCGGAATAGTATAGGATACTGATGTCATGACATTAAGATTTTCGAGATGTGATTTCGTGTAAGACCATGTTTGGGACATTGGCATCTATATGATTCGTGTAAGGCCCTGTCTAGGATAGAGGCATCGATATATGATAACATGTAAGACCATATCTGGGATATGTCATTGTAAATGATATATGTGTTTCCGAGTATCCTTAACGATTCTGAATGGTTCAAGGCAATGTCAAACGAATCCAAATATAAATTTGAGCTAAATAATTCAGGTACGTATAAGGTTTGTATGTGCATTGAAAAATGAGGTAAGCGAAGTTAATTATTGTGGTATTATGGATTATATGAGAAAAGTGATTGTATATGTGAAATAGATTAGTTAAATGTAACCTATTCAAATTGAATTATTAATGTTCTTGTGACAATTTATTTGCTTATGGCTTACTAAGTTTTTAAAGCTTACTTTGTGCATTCTTTTTCTGTTTTATAGTTATATAAAGCTAGCTCGAGCTCGGGGATCGTCAAGGATCATCATCACACTATCAATCGTTACTTTGTTACTTTGAAAGCTTGCACTTTTGACATATGGCATGTCTAGGCTAGTTTTAATATGGTTTGTTTTGAATTGTATATAAATAGCCATGCGAAAATGGCTTGATAATGATGTTAATGTTTGTGAATGATCGACCTTGTTAATGTGCTCATTTTGGGAAGTATGTTTGATGAACATGTGATTCGGCTCGAGTAATTGCGTAGTTGATGGATGTGTTTTCGATTTGTGATACATGTTTTTATAAACTATGTGATGTCCTTGCTATATATTGTGAATTTGGCTATTTGAAGTGGCTTACTATTGACCTATAATTTGAAGTACAATTATCTTAATATTGAGTCATGGAATTGGTATGAATTTTGAGGCTATTTTGATGACCGAATTAATGGTTCATTGGATGATTGAATATATGATGTCTAGACATGATATTTCGCATGTGAATTAGGTATGCTTTGACTTGTTTTATTGTATTGCACATGAGCTGGTAATAATTACAATTGTTTTTGGTTATTAAGTGATGCATGTTTATGTTTTATATATATGTATGCCTATTAAGCCGTGTAGACCTTAACTTAGATTATTGTGTGAATGTGCATAATATACGAATTGGTTTGTTCATTAAATATTTAACGGAGTGGGGTAATTATGGTTTGGTATTTGTGTTTAGAAATGGCTTTTGGTTTTTTAGGGTGAGATGCGAATATTATGGTAGCATTAAAAGTATATTTGGCCACGGCGTAATGTTAACTATAGTCTTATATGCGAATGAATATTATGCCTTGTAATATGGTTGGTCTGGTTTAAAATGCGGATGTGTATAGATAAATACGTGGTATGTTTAGTATTTTGTTAAGGAAATGAAATTGCACTAAAGGATGTCTTAATGTATTCACGGTATATGAGATGAATTATGTTTGATTATGAATTAGGTATTCAAATGCCATGTAATTGATGGTCACATGGTTCGAACTTTGTATTTATGAAGCACGTGCACTATGGTTTTGATGATTGTTAGTTGGTTCATAATTTAACTAGATAAAAGATATTGATATAGTTGAATATTGAAGCATGATTCGTATATGTGAAATGACTAGAAAAAGCATGATTGGTTTTGGTCGATTATGTGATTCAAATATGCGAATTTGACTTGTAGAAATAAGAGGGTGGTTATTAATTGAGTTCAGAAAAATTTTGTAAAGGAGATTATATTACTTTGTGCTTGAATTGAAATAAATGACTGTTCTAAGTTGTGTATTTGATCGGTAATGCCTCGTAACATTAATTCGGTGACGAATACAGGTTAGGGGTATTACATTTTATTGGTATCAGAGCTATGGTTTAGTCGATTCTAGGACTAACGTAGCGCGTGAGAGTCTAGCTATACATGTCATATATATAAATTGTGATAGTGTGATGATTCCTAAAAATTAAAATGTGTTTTCGTATAGTAAATGGATCCCGATCGAGCCATAGCTGATGATGGGGAAAGTAATGTGCCCGCTCCCGCTCAAGGGCAGTGTCGGCCGATTCTAGGCCGATTACGAGTAGTCATGAGGGAGAGGCTAAACAAGCCTTTTTCCATATGATGAACGAATGGTTCACATAGTATATCTAGATAAATTTGGTTGTTCAACAACCTCCACCTTTGCCTAATCCTCTTCAAATACCTGTGATGCCTCAAGTTATCGATCCGATGCGATTGAATAAGCCTCCAGTTGATAAAATCAAAAAATATGGGACCGAAGAGTTTAGGGCTACTGTCGATGATGATGTTGAGCGAGCTGAATTCTGGCATTATAATACGATCCGGGTGTTCTGCCCTTCAATATGTTTCCTAAATAGCTCTCTAGTTATAAGAGTCTTGGCTAAAAAAATCCTTAGGGTTTGTCCTCATATGCGATTTTTGACTACGTCTACCATTTCGTCAAACACTATCGTCTCCCTTGTTTGTTTTGTCCTTATGTGGTTTGTTTTGGTTTAGATATATCAATACTGTTATAGTGCCATAGCTTTTTTATACCTCATATTTGGCCCTCCATAGTGAAGTTAGCAATGCAACCCTGCTTCACACTTATTCATACAATGGACTCGTTGCCTGGGTCAAAAAATAGCCCGATATCGATGTCCTTGAATCCCGATACATTTGAAAGTTAAAATCAGTATATCTGATGTTAATGTCCTTGTTCTTCTTAAATACTTGATTACCTAGATTCTCCTGATATTGACTCACCAACCCCACTACAAAATAGATATCTGGACGTGTGCATAACATAACATACATGAGACTTCCTACTGCCGAAGCATAAAGAACCTTTCACATGGTTTCTCTTTCTTATGCTGTCTTAGGACAGTCTTTTAAAGAGAGATGATATCCCGATATGCAGGGCTGATTTTCCTTCTTCGAATCGGTCATTGAGTAACATTCCAATACCTTTTCTATGTATGAAGCCTAAGACAGTGCTATCAATTTGTTCTTTCGATCCCTTAAGATTCGAATGCCTAGAACAAAATTAGTTTCTCCCAAGTCCTTCATGTTAAACTATTAGTTTAACCATAGTTTAACCGATGACAATGTCCCTACATCATTCCCAACGAGTAAAATGTTATCGACATGTAGAACGAGAAAGACTACCTTTCCATCCTTTAAACGTTTGTAAACACAAGGTTCATCTACGTTATGCTCAAATCCAAAAGTCTTGATCGCTTAATCAAATCATTGATTCCATGAGCGAGATGCTTGCTTAAGTTCGTATATAGATCTAAGTAGTTTGCAAACTTTATGTTTGTTTCCTTTTACTATATATTTGGTGGGTTGCATGATATAGATGCTCTCTTTAAGATACCCGTTCAAAGGTGCTTTCTTAACATCCATTTTCCAGATCACGTAATCGAGAGCCATTGAAATGAATAGTAATATGCAGATTGACTTGAGCATGACAACTGGAGAGAAGGTTTATTAGTAATCAATACCTTCTTTTTGAGTATAACCTTTTGCTACAAGTCTGGCATTATAAGTTTCCACTTTTCCATCAATATTTCTTTTTTTATTGTAGATCCGCTTACACCCTATGTGTCATACTCTAAGTCTAGCGGACTTAAGATTTTGGTGTATAATGGCAAATTAATTTGTTTTTCGAAGTGTAATATGCCCATATGTTTCTTTTGGCCTATAGGTGTAGGCATATAGCAACTGTTGTGTAAGCAAGTGAATATTTTATTCAATCAATTCAATCATACTCGGAATTTTCATGAAAGGAAACAATAAATAGTAAATTGGATTTTACCGGTAGGTTTTCAATGAAGGTAAGCCGAGTTGAGACAAACTGGTAACCTGTAGTTTTCTCAAAGACTTTAATGACGAGGGACTTGGACCATTTATTTCTGATTCTTTTCTTCTCATAGAGAATGTAATGATATCTTCAGCATTCGGTTTGAAGGATTCTGTTACAGATAAAAATCTTCCTCATCAATGATCATCAGTTGGACTATTTGGTCATTAAGAGGATGTCGAGTATTAAGGACATTCTTGTAGGAAAAAGAGGAACCAGCAGATAGAAACACACCTTGTCGAGAGGAATCGTCTTTAATGCACCTGTTACTGTCAGTAAGCACATCTTTTTCTTCAGCTGAAAGAGTTCTCCCAGGAAGTTCATGCGAGAGAGAAGCTTCCATCTGTGCTGGTGTCACTATTTCATCTAATGTAAATTTTAAAATATAAAGGAAATGAAAGGTATTTTTTATAGATTCAAAGTTTTTATTTTTATTTTTTCAAATTTGGGCTTCCATCTATTGATGTAATGAACAAATCCTAAAGATTGAGTTACTTCGAGCAATCTTAGCATGTCACTGCCAGCACATTGGGGGTAGTTAGAAACTTGACAAAAAGCTTGGCAGAGGACATTATTTGATCCCCAATGTCAAAGGACATTTTAAATTGGTTCTGGGGCGTGGGCAACTTGAAAGAGTCTCGATGGTTGGAGTTCATCAACTCTGGCCTGCTTTTTCTTTTACTGCTGCTGCGTTTTTGTGGTTTCTTTTATCTAAATATTATAAAAAATTAAATTATTTATTTAAATAATATTAATTTAAAATTATTTACTAGATTTAAAAGCAAATTACCACCTTGATAGCGATTTGGGATCCCAAAGTGAGATAAATAACCTAAATTAACATCTGGAAAAAACTTCAACAGTCCGAACCCAATGGTATAGAATTAAAAGCAAGTGAAAAGAACACCTTGGAAAACCCAAATAAGCATTTTGGGCACGTTAACCATGGAGCCGCCTTTCTTATAGTGCGTTGACCTCGGAAGTTTGAACACATGATCCAATAGCAGTCCAGATTCAATGACTTCGTCAATCTCTATATCCCCACCTACTACAATCAGAAACAGACCACCTGGTACGGTCACAGTCTTCTTTGTTTTTTTAGGCGATATTGGTATTTGTAAGATTTGAAAGGAAAGTGGAAAATGACCCACTCAGGCTTCAATGGGAAAGGAGTAGAGCTGAGCATGGGCTGGGCCACCCGGCCCGGCTCGAAGGCCCACCCGAAAAATGAGAGGGTTCGGGTAAAAATATAGGTCCGAAAAATAGGATTGGACAGAAAATGAAGTCCGTTTAAAAAATGGGTCGGGCCTTGAGTAAAAATTTCTTGGCCCGAGCCCGGCCAGAATTCATTAAAGGCAAAAAAAAATATTTTTTAAATATTATTTTCTTATTGTTTTTCTCTTTATTTTACTACCATTTTACTATTATGTTTCTATTATTTTTTGTTATTGTTTAGATATTATATAAAACTTATTTTATTGTTAATTTTGTTATTATTTTAAAAGTATTTGTTAATTTTGTTATTATTTTAGAGAAATTTGCTTGTTAAGTTGCATATATTTTAGTGTTATTTAAGTCTATATATTTTTTAAAATTTATTTCTCAATTTGTTGAAAAATATTTATTTTGATTTTTTAATATTTTTGATGTATTATATATATTTAAAAATTATATAAAATAATATAAAAATTAATACGGGTGGGTCGGGCCGGGCCCGGGTTTTAGTGTTTTTATATGGGCCGGGCTTGGGCAAAATTTTAGGCCCATTTTTGGGCCCAGCCCGGCCCGAGCCCAATGAACGGGCCTAAATTTTTAATTGGGCCCAACCCAAACCCGGCCCGGCCCGGCCCATGCACACCTCTAGAAAGGAGGGGTTACCCTTCTCCCGCTGCTTCAAAAACAAACATCAATCAGTGGCTGAAATGGGTTTCGCATAATAAAATTACCTGTTCAACCAGTAACGGTATTACGTGCATCATTAACTAGTATAGAACAACGGGAATGTTACAAGCTAAGTGACCACCTTCCATATACAAAAATCAACAAGAGTGTTACAAGTTCAAGTATTGGAGCATCGTTTTATCTTCACCCTGCAACAAAATTCCCATTGTCCCCTAATATTCCTACTACGAGTAGCCTTGAGCTAAAAATGCAATCACTTTTCTAGTTGGCTAGAAGAATGGGATGGCCAAATTTACCAGAATAGGGAGGGAGAATTCTTCCATCAAAGAAAAATACTCAATTTCATTGGACTTGGGGATGGAGAGGAAATGGATATTTGTCCTGTCCCCTATTTACAATTATCTCAAATAGGTCTCGTTCGTGGAGGGGTGCTCGGTGTTTGAACTTTTAGTACTGAAGTTTGAAGCCAAGGATCCAAAGTGTACTTTGGATTTGGTCTCAAAGCATTCCCAGAGATATCACACAAGTTGTAACTGCTCTGTCCTACAAACTGATAAGCCGGATGAGGAGGAGAAAGAAAACAACTCTTGTGAGCTCCACCATATCTTAATGGACTTGAACAAGGAGATACAGGCAAAGATGTGATTGCTCTTGCATTATCTCTGTACATATGAATACATGACAGGCAAGTTACTTTAGAACTTTGTGCCATAAACTTTTGAGTGCAGAAATGAAAGACAACATAATTAGTACCTCGGATTCCTCAAAGCTCTTGAAGTTGTAGTCATTCCCCTCATCTCATAATCTCCATCAAATGAAGGAACATTATTTCTAGTGGACTGCAGTTCTAATATGGGCTGTTCAGAAAGTTAAAAATAACAAGAGAGATTAGCTTAAATTCAGCTTTAGTTACTGATAAGAAAACTTCAAGTACATATGCTCATTCATATTTGCAAGCTAAAATAGCGCAAAACAAGATAAAGGTATGGCTGCTACTTGAAAAGGAAGGAAAGGAATATCAATTTGCATTTCAAGAGTAAAATAAAATTTTGAAAAGCGTCATAAAACATGGAAGAAGCTAAAACAAGCAAAGAAATTGCATTAAAAATTTGATGTATAGAAACATTAATTAAGAATCTATCGGTTCATATACCAATCAATTTCAAAACAATGTAATAAACATGAGCCAACTTTAGATCAGTTTAATACACATATTGTTTTCATGTTTAGATTTTAACAAGCGTAATGATTGCATCCATAACTTTCACCCAATTATAAATTCTAGTAAATAAGGTCATCTTGAAAGCACAATCTGTTCAGTAGCATTAAACCTTGTATGAAAAATAGTAGGTTTCTCTTTGTGCTGTATCCATTTCTGAAACAACATGATATGATGATCAAAGTCCATGATTTTTAAATTAAAACCAAGTAGCAGAAGTTGTTCCAAGTGTTTTCTAAATCAATCAGTTCAGGATGTATAAAAGATGATGTCTATACAATCAGAGTAATAAAAACCATCAGAAAAAGAAGAAACAGAAACAAGCATCTTAAGAATATATACCGGAGTGCGGCTTCCATCAAAAGTGTAAGGAAATGCATCCTTGGTTATACTGATGTTAGCAACTCTTGTTGTTGCTTGGTCATGAACGAAAGGGTGATCTAGCAGTTGCAAGGCTGTAGGACGTGCTGACGGTTCTCTTTGCAAGCAAAGCCTTATGAAACTTTTAGCTTCATTAGAAAGGCGATCAGGAATCTCTGGGATATCTTTACTGTTTCCAATTTTAAATATTGCAGCCACCTGTTGAATTCAGAATTAACAGAAGGATTGAACCTAATTCCTGAACAGTTTTGAGCTAGCTAGAAAAAGACACTATCCAAGAGATGTTAAGAATTAATATGTCGCACCCCTTCATACTGATTCCATGGTGGTTTTGATGTAGCCATTTCAAGTATGGTACAGCCTAGGCTCCAGATATCCACTGCAAGGTTGTAGCCATTTGTATTCATTACAACCTGAAATTGGAAAAATATACAAATAAGTGGCCATAATGGGAAAAATAATTAGCAATGAAATAGACTTGAAAAGGTTTTTAATGTGGAAAAAAAGGGGGTGATCCGTTATCATATAATTGAACGAGAGAGGAAAAGCAATACCTCAGGTGCCATCCAGTAAGGACTTCCCTTGAATGAAAGCATTGTACCACAAGCTGTTATCTAGATCAGAAAGAAAGAATTGTTCATTAACTGGTGAAAAAAAAGGAAGTAGGCAGACAAGATCACTGTCCATTTTCAGTTTTTATTTACACATTTCCAATTCGCTAGATTTACACCTGTAAATGTCACTTGTCATTTTCAATTTTAATTAGACTGTCAGTCTCAAGACTTCAACGTTAACCTCTCAGTTAGAACTGCGGTTCAAGTGATAGTCTAAAAGGCAATATAAATATTATATAGATATATTTATATAGATATATATATATATCAAAGACAATTTTCGTTTTAACCTCTGTTTTCTTTACAATCAAAACTAGCATCATATCAAAATGTCATGTAGTAGACACTTGTTACTCTTAGCTACTAACAAATTTCAGAGGCATTGAAGCTTCAGTATACTAGAATTAAGCTTATCATCCCCAAGATGAGATAAGGTAACATACATGTTTTGCCATGCCAAAGTCAGCCAACTTGATTTCACCAGTAGGATCTACTAATATGTTTGCCCCTTTTATGTCTCTGAAACATAAAACCCACAACTTTAAAAACATAACAAAGTTGATGCTAAATTTCCAAACTACAGACAACTAAATCATCCATAACTAGAAGTACATCCAAGTACCTGTGGACTGTATTTCTTCCATGCAAGTAAGCAAGCCCAGAAAGAATTTGTCTTGTATAGTTTTGAATGACAGGTTCCTTGAAGGCACCATATTCTTGAAGCAATTTGTGGATTGAACCACCAGAGACATATTCCAAGTAAACTGAGAGTGTTTCTTCACCCTGAAAAAATGGCAATTAGATTTACAATGAAGCAAGGTACAACTGGTATCAGGAGAAGGATTCCAAATATCATTCTCCATTCCCCTTTCTTTTCATTTCGTAATGTAAGTGAATTATTTGCATGTCATGTCTTCTAAAGCAGTATTTAAAAAAAATTACCAGTTCACTTCCATAGTACCGAACAATGTTTGGATGAGATAGCTGACTCAGCAAATTTATCTCCTGTTGACATTAAGAAGGATTAGAAAACCAGACACTAAAATGAGGCAACTTGTAAATGATCTCAATATCAACTGGTAAAAGAATAACAGAAATTATGTATCACTATTCAGTGAGAATCAGACAAAACTATTACCTGGTTCAGTTGCTTGAGGCTTTCTTTTGATGTTTGATCATCAGAGACAAGCCTGACTTCTTTTATTGCACACATCTGCCCACTTTCACTGTCAAGCGCGGATGCATAATACTTAGAAAAGTATACAATGGGAAGAAACTGAAAACATACTTAAGATCTTGGTAAATATCTTTTTTATCTTGCATATTAGCCGAATTGGAACCATGAAATACATGACAAGAGCTAATTTCTGTGACAGATAAATCTTAAGTCTTTTATGAATGGCAGAGTATGATAATTAACTGATACAAAAAGCAACTCCTACCTATTAAACCCAAGGTAAACATGTCCAAAAGTTCCCCTTCCTAAGAGTCTACCTCTTCGCCATTTCGATAGAGTAAAAGGAGTATTTTCATTCACTCCACAAGTTCTTGTGCTGGGCAAGGCAGCAGAGGGACTAGTAGGAGAACCTGGTGGAAGAGGCAACTTATGACACACGGACTTGCCATCTTCCTTTCTGCCTGTAGGAGACTCCAGACTAACTGCAGACAACTGATGATGAAGAGGTGATGTCGGGCTGGTTGCTCCTCTCGACCCCGGACCAGGGCTTCTCGACCTCGTGTTCATTCTAGTTTCACCTTGGCCTCTGGGATCAATATAGGACCTAGATTCAGTTAATGCCAGCTCTTTGAAAATCATTACAGGTAATGCTTCATTTGAGTGTGAACAACCCAATACCATACAATAATATTGAATATTTGGCTCGTTACAGACATGATATATTACTTACAGATGTAAGTATCCAACATGTATCATTCAAGAATTACATTCAATCTGAACATGAAATAGTGATTAATTTGTAAGTGTTAACACGAAATTTCAGTTCCAAAAGCTGAAAATATTAACAGATGGCAGACCCAAAAGGAAGGAAATATATATGGATAAAATTATTTAAATAAAAAAAAGAACATGTCAAACTCTGACACCCAAGAAAAGACAGAAAAAACTATATCTTATTAATTAATCAACAACTGCTTTATATACCAAAAGAAAAATTATCTGTAACTGCCCCATATTAATTCAGAGATTTTAATAATAAAAATGAAAATCAATCCTTCAATATTTAGAATCCAATACATGTAAGGGAAAAGGAAACCTGTATGCAAGGAATTGAACCGGATCATTTGCAATCTGATTATCTTCAGAAGAGCTATCACTTGAAACCGAATGCCACCCAGATCCTAACCCCACAACATGATCACTCTGCATCGATGAGATGGACGGTGTAGGCAAAGGAATCCCTACTTTTTCACCTGAATCCGAATCCAAACCCGAAAACCCGGATGACCCACCACCACTACAACCAACAACAACGCTGAACTCCCTGCTGGCACGTGGTGAATTACTGGTGGTTAAAACAAGCCCTCCTCCACCATCAAAGCTCTTAGAGTAGTTGTTGTTCTTGTCATCGGCGGCGGCGGCTGCTACTTTCATTTTACCAGCAGCGCCGCCGCCAGAAAAGCTGACAGTAGCATCTGGTTTATTAGGCGAAAGCTTGATTACTCCGATGCTAGTGCCTCGTAGACTTCGATTTTGACTCTCTTCTTTGTTCTTATTCGACTTTTTACCCCACCAAGCAGGCATTTTTTATAAAAGAAAATGTTATTCTCTATAAGACAATGATGATGATGATGAAGAAGAAGAAGAAATGTTCTGATTTGTGAAGAAAAAAAAAATTATATTGAGAGGAGGAAACCGAGAGGAAATGATGAGAGAGACTTCAGACAGAAAGGGAGAGAAGGATAGCTTTTATTTCTGCATTTATTTATTTTAATAAAATAAGATATAATATTTTAATGATAATATTTAGTTATAAAATTATTAGTTTTTTATAAATTTTTGAAACTATCTATACGTATGTGTGATAAATATATTGTTTTTTTAATGGGTCAAATAGACCGATTTTCAAGATTTAGGAAATAAATCTATTTTTGAGATAGAGTGTCAAAAAGTGGATGCATTTTGTATCAACGGTAAATTTTTAAACAGTCCAACTATTATGTTATTTTCCTATAAATGCTATATCATTTTTATTCTTTTCTCTCATATTCAACTCTTTTTATTCTCTCTAAACTCTCAATTCTCTCAAATTTCTCAAGATTTGTTTGAAATTTTCTAATATATTTGTATAAAAATATTATAGTTTTATTTTATTATTTTGTAGATTATTCATTTCAATTAAATTTTCACGAAACAAGTTTTCTTATTTGTTTCGACTACAAGCACATTTTCGTCACTCAATCGGTAATGGTAATGTAACACCCCTTAACCCTAAACCGTCACCGGAACAAGGTTACAAAGTATTATCGGAGTTAAACATAAATAAACGAGTAAATTGGGACATAATCCCGCGGCATAATTTAAAATTTTTCAAATTTCATCTTTACGACCTTAATATTGCCCTACAAGACCCAAAATATGATTAAGAAATGATTTGGGACTAAAATAGAAACTTTAAAAACTTTTTCTTGAAAATAGGGGCACATGCCCGTGTGGTTCGGGACATGCCCGTGTGGCCTACCCGTGGGGAAATCACATGGCCATGGGCAGATTCTGACTTACTACACACAGTAGTGGAACTAGCAGTGGCGATTCTTTGATTCGACTTTTGCCACACGGCTACCGGGCACGCCCATGTGTTCAGCCGTGTGAAAACCGCAATTTTCACCATTTTAGGTTATTAAAACCCACAAAATACACCTAATTCATACACAATCATAAATCATCCATTGTTTAAACAAAACTTAACCATTCCATAGCATCAACTCATATCAAAATCTGTATCATAAAGCTCATTCATTCAAGTATTTATCATCTCAAAACTTATCAAAAACATGACTAAGTTCACTTCAAAATCATATACACATATGTAGCTTATACATGCCATATTAAGATATATACATTTTCAAAAGGGTACCAAAACGAGTTTAGAAGTGTAATGATGATCCTTGACGGTCCCGAGCCTACAGTAGCTTTAACGACCTATAAAACAGAGAAAACACACACATAGAGTAAGCTTTCCAAAAGCTTAGTAAGTCAATATACAAACAAACTTAGCATGAGGCATATATGCAAATAAATACATTAACACATATCAATCACTTAGCAAATTATCACATATATGCTTTGATTCATATACCTTTGATCACATTTGACATATTCACATTTCAAGAATCACATAAACGTATAACTCATTTAACCAAAACTTTACCTATCATATTTTCAATTCCATATTCATAGCATCATAATAAGATCACACAGATGCTTACCTTGTATACAAAATTAGTGTATAATCAACGTACCTGAAATGGTTTTACAATTACATATTTGTTCATAGCTGGGATTTGCAATACGTATCACAAATTTCCCCGTTGAACCAATAGGAAACTAGTAGGATACTCAAAAAGCTCGGAATAGTTGTACAATGCCAACGTCCCAAACGAGGTCTTACATGCACTCGGATATCAGTGCCACTGTCCCAGACAGGGTTTTACATGAATCAATACGATGCCGATGTCCCCGACATGGTCTTACACGTAAAAGTCATATTGATGCCAACGTCCCAAACGTGGTCTTATTCATAAAGCTGATATTGATGCCAACGTCCCAGACGTGGTCTTACACGAGTCTTAGATCAATGCCAACGTCCCAGACGTGGTCTTACATGATAAAACAGAACAGACACCTATGTCATGACATATCTAATCCTATCAATTCCTAGGTTCGTATGGGACTTCTCATGATCCTTATTCAATAATAGTCATAAGAACAAATATAATATCATACAAATATGTTTATTTGCATAGTGACTTACCTCGGATTCGGTTTATCGGAATGAAAATGGTTACTCGATTACTTTCGCCTTCCCATGATCTAAGTCTGTTTTCTTCGGTTCTTAATCTAAACATATTCAGAATTAACCCTTTTATTCACTAATTCATTCAATTCAATCCATGGAAACATATTTAGGGCTATTTGCAAATTAACCCTCATATTTGCACATTTTATCAATATAGTCTATTTTTCTCAAAACATCAAATTCACAAAATCAATATATACACATACTTAACCGAATATACATATATATCATACAAGCCCATATTTTCCATCAAATTATCAATTTAGTCTTTCAATTTGTTATTTTCACAATTTATCCCTATTTAGCTAAATTCATCATAACTTCAAGAACAAAACATGTTCATAAAGCTCAAATATTTCATTTAACACCATAAATCACCATAAAACTCAACATATCATCAATGGCACATTTCATGAACAACACCAATTTATCAAATTGAGACATGGGCTTGATAGTATACTTAACAACAATCTCAAAAACATAAAAATTATCAAAATTCAAAACCAAAACATACCTTAATTATGCTTAATGAATGCCAAAACCTAGCTCAACGTTTCTTCTTTTTCTTTCTTCTAATTTTCGGTCAAAGAAGAGAAATAAAATATGAACACTCATATTTTGTTTCTTTAATCTAATATCATTTATTCATCTTACTAAAATGCCCTTCATTAAACATATAGGACAAACTAATACTATGGTTATTTAGACATTCTATTATCCACTATCATGTTTCTTTTATTATAAAATAATTATAACTTAATGAATAAGTAATAAGAAATTTATAACATATAATATAAACTAATAATCATAAAAAAAATATGCATGTACCACATTTATTACCGCCCACTATCATAGAATTGGCTTATTTGCCACATAAGTCCTTACATTTTATAAAGCCACAACACATAGGTGCTTTAGCAAATAGCAAGCAACTTTCACATTTCATGCAATTTAATCCTTTTGTCAAATTAACCACACAGACAATCAAATTAACTTACGAAAATTTTCCACATGCTTAATCACATAACAACAGCACAGAAAATAATATTAAAATATTATACGAACTCGAATTTGTGGTCCTGAAATCAATGTTTCGACTAGGGTATAAACCGGACTGTTACAGGTAAGGAAAAATTTTAATTTTTTTTTTTCAATTAAGTTAATTTTAAAGTTTTTAATTTAAAAAATTTTAGATTATTTTACTTTGTTGATATAAAAAGGTGGATGGTCGTGTTTTGGAGGGGTTCATACACAATTTATCAAACAGCCTAGACAGTGAAATTCATGGTTATTTGCAAGATGCATGATTTTTACATGTATCGCGTATGCTTGGGGGCTTAAATTGGATCCTACACTTATCAGCGTGTTGGTGGGAAGATGGAGAGTTGAGACACACACATTTCATCTTTCATGCGGTGAGTGTACAATTACAGTCAAGGACATTGTTTCGCAAATCAGTTTACTAGTGGATGGGCCAATTGTTAAGGGGGCACTGGTCATTCTTTGTAAGGAGGACCTTTGCGAGGAATTTTTAAGGAATGTGTTGAATAAATTTCAAGGTGGCCGGATAGAGATGAAATGGTTGGAAGATAATTTCAAAGATCTTCCTAAGGACCAATTGACATAAAAAAAGAACAATACGCCTGAGCATTCATCCTAAAGTTTATCGGGGGTATTCTAATGCCTGATAAATCTCAAAATTAGGTACACATAAGGTGTCTACTACACCTAGTCGACTTCAAAGAAAGCGGTTGATTGAGTTGGGGATTAGCTTTGTTGGCCACGTTGTACAAGGAGTTGTCTCGGGCGATGGAATTGAATAAGATGTCAATCAGTAGTTACTTGCTCATGTTGCAGTCGTAGGCATGGTGGCGACTACCATTTTTAGGTCCCCAAGTGGACAACCCTTATACATTCTCATTTGTGATAAGGTAAAATTTATTTAATAATAATATATAGTTACCATAGTAAATGTTGTTTATTTATTATATGTTAGAATTAACATACTGTTTGAATAGGTGAAACTATGGGCGGAGTTATGTGGGACAACAGGAGCAGCTCGAAGATATCCGGCTACTATTAGATCAATGCTCGAAACCATTGAATTTTTCACACCTATAATAATTACGCAATGATTTGGAATTTAAATTTTTGTAGCTAACAAAATTAATAATTGTACACTATAGTTTAAATGGATGTCATACTCGCCGATCCGAATATCATAGAATGTGCCCCGCTTGAATTTTTGGCCTTTCAGAGTAGGTGGGACGCGAATGTGCCATTGATAGTTTACATGACAGTGGAGATACACAAATCGGATCGAGTGATTCGGCAGTTCAAGTAGAGGCAAAAAATTTCGTCGGCACGGCAAGACATCGAAATAGTACACAAGCTTGATTTGCGAGGGAAAATCGACGAAAATTAACGAGAATTCAACAAAGATTATATCAAAATTTGGGATTATATGATGAATTTCATACCCATTTGCGAACCTTTTTTCACACCAAACATGACGACATCTATGGAGATCATGCCTTGGTTTAGACTAGCAAGCCATATCTGTTTTCGATGGAGGAGAGGAGTAGGAAAATTCGTCCGAAGAAATGCAAATGAAACCCGCAATACAGACTTGCCGAAAAGCCATATCTACTATCAATGTACCCTTGTTGGACCCGAATGTAGGGAGTAAATCATCAGTTATTCTATACCATATGTTACGATCAACATCTGTACTAAATTGCCAATCGATTTAGGTTGATGGCATACCGATATAAGTGCTTCCACCTTAGGACATCGAACAACTGAAGTTGAAATTGAACGCACTGACTAAATGTCATGCCAAAGTGTCGAGGTTCGAGTTACGCTTATAACCCAACTAATAATGGACGCCAAAGTTGAAATCGGTGCTTGAAACCAAAGAATGTCTTCCCATTTATGATTCGAGGACATCATAATCGGAGCTTTGTAACAAAGCAGTAAACCAACCTCACAACTGTATCGTAGGACTTTTTGCTTTTACTTCGATTCCCGCATCAGCTGCAACATTGGTCGAAAATGGACCAACTTCATCAACCTTGACAAACTTGACATATAACTCCATTATAGCATTTCCACTTAAGCAATGTGAATTTACGACTGCCTCCAGCTCCAGTTCACCTTTCACATTAAATAGTACATACTTAAAGGGTCCATTGATGCTAGATATCTACATTTTAGGCACAAAAACCCCAACTTTTCTAGTAATTCTAGTCATTAGCTCATACAATTGAATGGTATGATTGAAAGTCAATTCCATGGATTGGACTCCTGCAAATACGACCCCAACATCCATATTTCAAATTTGACGGTCGTAATAAATTACGGATTTCACTTATCAACTAGATTCAATTTAAAATTAATTAATTTTAGAACAAAAAAATCTTTAGATTCATACCCAAAGAAATGAAGACGACACTTACAATACAACTTTCCAAAAATGAACAAATTTGCTTGTGTCTAAGTATTGGATACTTTGGTAGTTTAATAGCAAAAAAGAATGAGGAGAGAGGGAATGCGTGCTTCAAAACGCATTTCAAAATACACATTTGCATCGAATAATAGTAATAATGAAGGGGTCTTCTATACTTGAAAATGTGTTTCAGCAGAACCAATTTTAGTAGACATATGCTTGAAAGAGTCTTCAGTGTTCTTGAAAACATGCTTGAAAACGTACCCAAGATTCCCGGGGGCAAGGCACCTTGGTAGGCTTTGAGTGGTGGTGAACAGAAAGCGCGTCCAGTTGGCAAGATTATTGGAAAAATTCAGTTTAAAAAACAATTTTCTTGCACATGAAAAATTAAAATTTTGAAAATTGACCCACTTTGTGATATTTATAACAATAAGCCTTAGACCAAAATCGTACCTGTGTTTTTTGTTAAGCAGATCCTTAATATTTTCCATATTTCAACCAAATGATCTTCTTCGCTATTCTCGTACCATGAACTACTTCGAGAGTGGGCTCAAATCAATTGAATTGAAACACAAATTTGGAAAAAAAAAATTCTTTTTGGGGTGAAAACAAAAATTCTCACTTCTATAATAGAAACAGATTAAATTGTTATTCTCAAAAATATATTTATAAGTTAATAATAAATCTTTTTATTTTTTAGTAGAATAACAATCTCTCAAAAGTTGTGTTAGTAGAGTTGTAGAGGTTTATTTTAAATAGAAAAATAACATCCTACTTAGGGTAAGAGAGCGGTGAACGACTCAGCCTTGTATTTCTACTAGGGTTTCCACCCCGTTCATGTTATATGAGGGATTTTGGGCCTTTCTCACATCGTGTCCAATTACAAGTATTGTAATATCCCTAAACTGGGTCTAGTAGTTTCGGGTATATTTTTCGAATTTCGAGTGTGAAACTAGGAATTTATGAGGTTTCTAGTAATTTTTAATTTAATTTAAGAGGTTAATTTCATCTAAAATCAATTAAACAATAATTCAAAAAATAAAAATATTTTGGAAAATTAATTTTAAAGTAATAAAATAATTACTAGCGAAAGTAATTAATTTGGGTTGAAAAGAATTTTAAAATAATTTTCATTGGGGTTAATTTGAGTTAAATTTAAATATTAATTAAATTGGATTTAATTATAAAATAAGGGAAATTTTTGAGTATTTATTTAGAAAATAAACCTTAAAATTCAAAATTTAGAGGGAAATGATTAAATGGTAAAGTAAGGGAAATGTGGGAGTGGCCATTAGAGAAATTCCCCAATTTTGAAATCTCTGGTGGGTTGTTTCAGTTTTAAACACAATGCATCTAATCTACTTTTCACACCATTTACATCACATTAGAGAGCTATAAATTTCATTTTCTTTACATGATTTAAAGATCTATCATCAGAGAATAGATCCAACCAATTTTCTTCTCACAATAATCTCTCAATTCATCCGAAATTATTATCAAAAGTAGCCAAAAATATTATGAAATTTCTCAAGTTTCTTAATCAAGATTTTCAATCAATGAATTTAGAGCGAATTAAAGGTAATCTTCAATCCTAAACTTGTTTTTACGAAGATTAGAAACATTTTTACATGATTTGAGTGATAATTATATGATTTTTTTATCAATGTCATCTTCTTCAAAAACTTAAGGTTCTTTAATGGTGGATCTTGAACTTTGAGAGGAAATCAACGAATCAATGTATGTTCCAACTCAAAATGGATCTATTAAAAGGTTTTTGGTCTTATTTATCAAGATTAAACATGATTTGTGAGGAAATTTGAAGAAATTTGAATTTCATCACATTCATGAACCAATTTTCTGGATTTTCGTGAAATTAATTTAAATGTGAAATTGATGATTTATTTATGTGTAATTGGCTTAGTATTGATGTTTGGAAGTGATTAGGAGGGCTGGAGAGACCGATTTTGTGAGGGATCGAGTTTTCAACTCGATGTTACAAATTCGATAAGGTATCTTTGTGAGAGAATATCGATTAGCATAGTTAATTAAAATTTATGTTTATTATAGCATTGGAAAGGTGGTAATGTCTACTTTACCTCTGTTGAAGCTTCGAGTCTTGAAGAAGGCCGAGAAAACCAAGATTGAAGCTTGAAATTGCTTAGTTGATCACTTGTTGTGGTAAAGTAAAATTGTGCGGTGAGTGTTTCTAAGGGCGATTTGGTAAATTGACCCTCAATAATGTTTAATTAGTACTTTAATTAATGATTAATACAATTAATTAATTATGGATAAATGGTTGATTTTGCAAGATTGGTATTAAATGTGCAAATTTTGAATTTGTATTGAAAAAAAAAAATTAGTAAGTGAGTTTTTGGGTGGTGTTGTGCTATTTAAGTAGATTAATTTTAAGGATGATTTTAAGCATGTGTATTGAAATTTTTATCATGTTATGTTGGTGTTAGAATTGGTAATTGAATATGGGAAATTGACAAATGAATTGCTTGATTTAATTGGATGCTATGTTACAAGTTATACATAATCATTTTGTCACATTTAATTGAGCACAATAATGATTGTTTTGTATCCTGTGTTTGACGGATTATATTGGCAACATGCATGGTAGATCCATTGGATATAGTTGGCATGTCATAGGATCTATGGGTACTCGTCATTATTTGTGACATTATGAGCACATGGCTCTAGGTGGACTGATTTGTTTGGAGTAGATGAGGGAGTTTTAAGCATGAAACTTCACTCAATGGGTTATTTGAGGCGCTAAAAGGGAACAAGTGCTTCGGCCCTCTCAACTCGGCGGATTGTATTTGATATTTGTGGGAGTTTGTAGATCCGTTTATCCGATGTATGAGCACCCGGTTAAGCCATGAGAACTGTATGCCAATATATTTATATATGATTATTGCTATATCAATTGATGATTGAATACCATGAATAATTACTTTTAGGTATTGAATATGCTTATGGAAATTCAATTGACATGTTTCATTAATTTGGGTGATAATTGGTGATTGATTGGTTATGAATTAAACATGAATTGGATGTTAATTTACTTATCATTTTTATTAACATTTACTGAGTTTTTTAAAGCTCACACCCTTAAATTCGTGCAGATAATCATCGGGATTGAGGAGCCAAGCAAGAAGGTTCCAAGAGATTTAGGCTTCGTGGAGACTTAATTACACATTTTAGAGGCTGTAGTCGGCCATTGTGGAACTCCCAGGAATTAGTTTGATTTTGGTTGTAATTGGACTTTGGACATTGGACATTTTATTTGGATGGTTTTATAATAATTTTGAGGCATGTTTGAGTTTAATTATTGAATAATTTACAGTGTATTGTTACTTGATAATACAGTGATTGATAACCCGGTGTGTGAAGTATGAATTTTATACTAACAATTGTCTAAATGAAGCTTCCATGGAGTGGTTTACTAGCGACTAAGGTACACCACTTGTTTGTTTTATTTGGTGTTTGATGTGCATGAAATAGATTGCATAATTGTATTTATTTGTGGCTTAATTGGTGCCAATAAATTCAATTGAGGGTGTATGTATATATATGTTAATTAATTGTAGTTAAATCAGGTTGCATTGGCCATTAAAATATGTAAAATCGGGTTTTAAAACGAGTTTTTCACAAAAATAGGTTTTGTGGTTTTCACACGGGCGTGTACCTGTCCACACAGGTGTGTGAGGGGTTGCACACGGGCGTGTGGGTAAGTAACACATAGGTGTGGAAACTGGAACTATCACACACGGGGTGTGTGGGATTTCCACTCGGGCGTGTGCGATCTACCAAAAAGTTTTTCACGACACTAACATGGTCATTTAATGACATAGGGTCTAGGGGAAACGGTCGTGTGGGTTTTTGAGGGTTTGAATTTGTCTTTTAATTTTGGTATTCTAATTTGTTTAAGTTACATTTTAGTTCAGAAAATTGATTAGTCTAATTAGAGCCCTAGATGATAAGGAAACTTGGTAAAATTTTAGGATTAGTCTCATAACGGGTGAAATTAGATATAAACAAACTTATTTCATAATTTGGAATAGTTTCTGATAGTTTGTATTTGTTACAATTTAGCCCTTAATAATAAAACTTGAATTAGACATAGTAAACAAACTCGAATGAAGCTGAAACTTTTAGGCTTGCATAATTTTGACTAAAATAAGGTCGATAAACATTTATATCTAAAGTCGGATTAGTTTTAACATAGGTGGTAAAATAACAAAAATACCCTTAGGTTAAATTGCCTAGGAAAGTTTAACATAGGTTAATTTACTTCCACATTACTAAATAACTAATAATCAAATAAGATTGAGGTGTTATAAGGTCGGGGTGTGTCTTGGGTGGTCGTTAGCCGGAAAGTCTTTTAGGTGGCTAATGTAACCCTTTGAATTCGAGTCGGTCCGTCCCGGTCGAGTTTGGAGTGTCACAAGTACTTCTTATGCCTTTTTGACCTTGTACCCTATAATATGATCCAACCAGATTCAGTTTTTCTATTTCCTAAAATAAAATTTAATATCTACATATTAAATAATTTTCTCAACCCAATATTACTCTAGTAAAATTTTGACAATTTTACCCTTAGTAAAATTTTGAGAAAATTCGTTCAATATGTCACAACTCAACATGTTCACTATGAACGAATAATTTATTTTCATTTTCAGGCTTCGAAATAGTCCAAAAATATAAATTCATTCTTCTGTCATTTTTTAAGTAATCCTATATAGGATTGCAAGTTTCCATTTTCATTTTCATTTTCACTTTTGGAAACCTACATTCATTTCCAAATGGTTTCATTTCTCTATTTAAGAGAAAACCATAATCATTCCTAAATGTTATCCATTTCTCAATTTTTTCTATTCATTCCGTTCATTTCTATTCAAACACAGAATTCATTTCTGGTTTCAACGAGCTTGCGAGGGACCGATTGAATATATGTAGTTGAGGCTCAAATGATTTATAATTAAGTTTTGGATTTTTTTCCTATTAATTATAAACTCATTTAGCCACTAAGTCATTCTACTATAGTATCATGAATGTGTAACAGTCATTTTTTAATGGTGTAGGAAATACTGGTTTCGGGCTACAAATTCGATGAGTGCATCTGTAAATATTATTATTTAATATTTACGAGTCAAATATAGTATTATAGTAAATTTTAATTTGGTAATTTTTTTTATTTTAATGAATTGTTAAGTTCAAGTGGTTTTTGAAAGTGAAGTATCGGGACCTCGTTTCCATAAACCGAGCCCGTAAATATTTTTATTAAATATTTACAGAGTGGTTATATATGTGTATTAAAGTTTGGTCCAGAAATTTTGATGTTTGGATAGTTAACTAAAAAAAGGACTAAATCATAAAAGTTACAAAATTCACTCACTATTGGTTTTTATTAATTAAATGGCTTATTTAATTAATGGGAGAGGACTTATATGGTAATTAAACCATTAGGATAAATCTTGGATGGTAAGTGGAAGAACTGAATTAAAATTTATGT
Organism: Gossypium rotundifolium; assembly: GCA_025506655.1. Taxonomy (NCBI): domain Eukaryota; kingdom Viridiplantae; phylum Streptophyta; class Magnoliopsida; order Malvales; family Malvaceae; genus Gossypium; species Gossypium rotundifolium. The sequence continues at coordinate 115,499 of CP106733.1, forward strand.
GTTTTATAATAATATTATTAAATTAATTAAATGTTAAAATAGTAAAAAAACATAAAAGAAAAGCATCAATCTCTTTCATTTTAACTTTCTTCCACCGAACCTCCATGGTCTTGAAGCTTGAAGTTTCGGCCTTGGTTTTGTATGCATGGTAAGCCTTTGTTAATCAGTTTTTTTTTTTTAATTTTATACTTTTGAAATCGTTACAGTTAGGTCCAGCTAATCCGTATCTTTGATTTTAAAATTGTTAAAGAATTTAAAACTTTTCATGATGATTCTTAGATGTTTTTGTTAGAAATTGTTAATTTGGAAGTTATGAAATGTTTAAGTACTATTTGATTAAAAAAGTTTTGTTAAATTTGTATTTAGGGAGTAAATTATTAAAATAGTAAATTTGTATGAAATTCTTGTGAATGGGTTAAATATGGGCTGTACAAGGACTATGTGAAATTCGGCTAGTGTGGTTTGGGATTAAATGTATTCAATTTGGAAGTTTCGAATTTAGAGACTTAATTGAATAAAAGGTAAAAATTTAGGGTAAAAGTATAAAATGTTGATAAAGGGTCAAATATGTGAATTTAATTATTTTATAATATTTGAACCGATTAATTGAATAAAATTAATATATTTAGATAAAAAAATAGACCACTCGATTCATAAACGCGGGAAAGGAAAAATTGTTGATTAGACGTTAGTCATTTTTGCTGCAAAATCGGTTTAGGTAAGTTCATATTAGGCTTATTATATTTATATTGATTTGAATTTAATTATTTATGTGTTTGTTTTTATACATTTATGTTATCATCAACATGACGAAAATAAATAACTTGTTGTTTAAGGTACATTTTGGGTCCACACGACTAGACACACAGGTGTGTGTCTTGGCTGTGTGAGACACACGGCTTGGTGGCACGGCCATATGTCGTCTGCTGAGTGCTTAGGGTGCAAGTCAAGTAGCACACGGCCTGGTACACAGGCGTGTAGGGCTATTTCGAGAGTTACACAACCTAGCACACGAACGTGTGACACGGCCGTGTGATCCTACTCAGTGAGTTACACGGGCAGGGACATGGTCGTGTGTCCCTATTTCGATTGTTAGTGTCTCAGCTGTGTGAGGCACACGGCCGTGTGACCCCTCAATTTTTTGTGAATTTTTCCTAGACTTTTCAAATGATTTCAAATTGGTCTCGATTTGTTTCTAAAGTATTTTTAAGGCCTCGAGGGCTCTATTTAAAGACGATATGGGTATGAATGTATGGTTTAAGTTCTATTTATAATGTTGAACGAAATTAATTATAAATATTTCAATTATTCGGTAATGCTCGTAACCTAAATCCGTGACGGAAAGAGGTTAGGGATGTTACAAAATTTGTTACTTAACTCTCTGTTACGAGATCTACCATTTTCAATAAAAAATAAGCTTTAAAATCATGGATCTTATGATTTCTTGATTAGATTTATAAAAGCTCAAATTGGAATCACATATTATATATTTAAACCATAAGAAGCCAGAATATTACCATTGATTTGAAAAACTCCACGAGGTTTGGATCAATTTGAACAAAAACGAGTTAATAAATAATAGAAATTTGAAGGAGAAATGATGAGTTTCTTTTGAAATCGAAGAAGAAAAATGTGTTTAGATGCTCAGAAAATCAAAATATTTGAGAGAATTTCGAGAGAAAACTCATAATCTTATATCTAACAAAATTTTCAAATGATCAAAAGTATGGAGGGAAGCGACAGTAGGTGGTCTTATATAGCCAACCAATTTTTAAAATTTAGTTTATTTACCATAAAGCCCCTTCCTATTCTCTCCCTTCTCCAACTAAATCCCCTTTCAATTAAAACTCTTTGTTTTCACATTTGACCTTTAAATTAAAATTTTGTTTCAATTTAATCCCTACTAATTTATATTTATTGACCTGATTGTTATTTTTATTAATTTTATTATTTATTTTATTTTATTTTCTATGACTTTTATTCCAATATCTCTCTCAAGCCCATGACTTAATTACTATATTCTACTAACCGATTTTCAGGGTGTGACAATCGGTTAGACCATCCTAATCAATAATGATACAATAAGATAAGAATTTACATAGATATTTATTAAAGGAGATTCTTCATTTATCAACTATTGCTTGTTCTCAATGAAGATTTAAAATCTCACTAGAAAAATTTAAGATTGAATCTCTTGCATTTTTTAAAGAAATATGGGTTCCTTTTATCTTGCAAGTGGATATTTCGATATGATTTTAGTAAATGCATCTACAAGTTAATCACATGTGAATTATTAACTCGCAGCCTGTAGTTTGCGACATTACTTATTTAATGATTTTTTATGAACAAAACTTTTAGATTATGCAATCGAAATATTTTCTACTAATGTTTGTAGGTTTATTTCTCAGGCTTTAAATGATTAATGTATGCTAGATTACAGTGCGAATAACTATTGCAAAGCTTGTTGCTTATACATATAAAATAGTTTAGCAGAATATATGAAGTAAATGCCACCAATTAGTAGCTAAATCATATCTTTTGAGAGCAAAACTTTTGTATATGTATAAGGATATAATATTTTATATGAATTGACACTTGTATGCATCATACTAATAAATTATGTTAAATACTCATCTAAATTGGCTTTTGACCAGAGCCAAATATAACCCATTTTAAAAAAATTTGAGTATGCAATATATGTTTAAGTTGCTCCAGCACAATGCACAAAATGGATATTTAAAGAAAGTTAAGAATATATATTAATTATTAATCTTATTGTATTATTAAATGTCTTGAAGCAATTAGAATTTTAATTATGATATGATTTGGTAATTACTATTTTAATTTGATAGTTTTCTAACATTGGGGAGAGAGAAATAACAGTTGAATAAAATCATTAATTGTGATGAGTTATCATTATCCAAATCCTCAGATAAAGTAATTTGAACCAAAATTTCAAAATGAGGTTTCACTTTATTACAAGTTAACAGGTAAGATGTATTTATTGACCTAATAAGAATATCTAAGTGTTATATATCAACTAATGTGTTGAAATCTAAGTAGAAAAACCTATTAGAATAAATGAAAGTATTGCATGCCTAAAGCATGATAAATTGATTGTTTCCAAAAAAGCTTTCGTAAAAAAAAAACACTAAACCAAGATGATGATATAATGGAAACATGTACTCCTGAAGAGATCAATATATAACTAATTATTAAAACTCCAAAAGAGATTCAGATATCTAAATATGAAAATGGTGAAAATAAAAAATCTCGATAAGTTATGTTAATACGAGATAATGTGGAATCAAAATGAAAAGTTGCCGACAACGATTTCGCATGCAATACTACTGTTAAAATAATGAAAGAAAAGGAAGATCTTGAATCAATTTGTCAAGAAATATAAACATGAAATACATTGGCTAAAATGAAAAAACACAATTCAAGTAAAATTAAATTCATAAAGTTTCTGGATTGATGCTCTAAACATTTAATGGTATAAAGCAGGTGAGATTCAAACGAATAGTCTTGCGAAAACAAAATAGGAAATATGAAGTTTTCGCTAAGTCCTAACATTGATTATGAAAAATATTCTTTTTCAGTGGATGCAATAACCTTTAGATATCTTATTATTCTGGCAATTTATACTTGACATGTGTCTTATGATTGTTGTTACAATCTATATTATGAAAGTTTATATTAAAATCCTTGAAGAATTTAAAATGCTAGAAGCATACATAAATTCCCAAGAAATTGTTTCATACAGTTGTGTAAATATTTATATGAATTTATTTGAGCATGTATTAGTATAAATAGACTATGATTAAAGTTTATTATAAATTTTTCCATTCATGACTTTCAAAGGAATGATGATATAAATATTTAGTAAGGTCGTTCAAGTGATCATTTGAAAATAATATCTAATATTAAAACACGTAGAATTTGAGATATCATATAATGTTATCATGAGTAAAGTAAATATACGCTATACACTTTTTTCCTTAACCAAAGTTTTATCCTACTAAATTTTCTTAATTTTGTTTTAATAAGACACATTATCTATCAAAACCATCCAAAGAAGAGTGTTATAAATATTTCATTTTTAAATGAATGTTCATGAATATAAATTTAATATACATTAAGACTCTAATGTTTATTAGAGGTAATCTTTTATGTTATGCCTATAAATATAAACATTGTAAAAACATTATAAACATGATCAATAAATTTTATGATTCTCTTTTGCTCTAACAGTTTATCTTTATTTCATAAGATATAACAATTTATTTGAAAATTTAAATGTATCAAATCCTAAAGCTACTTTATTACACAATCTCGTAAATAAAACATGGAAATCTAGACGGATTAAATTAATATAAATTATATATAAAACCGTGTAAAATTAAATTAATTTTGTGACATTTGCCAAATGCTTGACCAATATCGATATATTTAAAAGCAAAAACGAATATTCCACATATTAAGAGCTAAGTCTATCTATGCTCTTGAATTTTCGCAAACACCTCAAAGTACAAAAAGTACCTGAGCCAAAGAAAAATAAAATTAGGGGCATCATGTTGAGGAAATAAAACACAGCTCGTACCCGAAAGAAAACGGAGCAAAATGCTCTCTTCTTCCGTTTTCTTCTTCAGGAAGCAGCCAAAACATTTGTGTAGGAACATATACCGGGGCAACTTTAGCTGCAAACTGCTTCAATTGCAAGTCTCTTAGTAGTACCAGGACACAAGCCCTTATCGAAGTTCTCTTCTGTTAGTTCTATGGCACACTCATTCTTACCTAGGCAGACCTGCCGTGCACAGAACATTAGGAAGGAAAAAATAGTGTTAATTAATATGCATTAATACTATACGCAGATATGTGTGTTCACTGAACATGACTATAAATTATCACCTAGATTACGGGTTTATTTGCAATCACAGGTTAGTTGACTTGGTTTCTCGGACATTCTTAGTCCAACTATTACTGTTATACAAACTCCTTGGCACCAGATTCTGCTGCCAACTTTTCTAATATTTTGCAAATTCTTGGCTACGGTTGATTCCTTGAGTAATTGGACATTACATGCACATGACTTATGGCTATGCGGAGATGCGATAACCTAAACTTTTGGGTTAAGCGAAATGGCAATATGTACTGTGTCTATATCTATCTATACCATATTTAAGCCTGTAAATAAATTGATATCATAAATCAATTAGACACCAACTTAAACACCAACTTAATTGAAAAATGACCAAAAAAAAACTTGTTCTTTTATAAAGTAATAAAAATATAACCATGAGATTGTATTTATCTTTGTATATTTTATATAAAATCCAAAAATCAATTTAAATCTAAAATATATACCAAAAATTTAAACCTAAAACCATGGAAGTTATAGCTTTAATTTTACTATTTCACCCAAAGTCATATTTAACTTTTATATAAAATATGTCATGCATATTTCTTTCTTAGCATACATTGTGAATATATCATAATCTAATATATAAATAACACTTAACTGAGTCACAAGTAACTCCATTTACTTATCAAAAAACCTCCTCCCTTAAAAATCTCACTCAAATAATAGCATACATAAAAGTGAAACTATATAATGAAAATTTAAATATTATATTTTTATAAATAAAAAAATCATCCACTCTTTTACTTTTCTCTCCACTGTTTAAGAAACCAACACCCTTTTCCTTTTAAAACCTACAGCGTATGTATATAAAACCGCGTATTTATAATTCAGATCTTATTTAAAAATAATCTCTAACACATAATAAAACATATGGTTTAAATTTAATTATAATAACATATGCGATACATACAAAACTAAAATAAAAAATAGTTTAAATTGTAAGAAAAAATTAAATACGTAAATATAATTTAATTAATAAAAATTAAAGATTGAATTAACCTAAAGCTATAACACAATCAACAACATTATCTATATATATTGAACATGATGCTGGTTGAAAATAAATTTTATGCAAAAAGCACCCTTGAAAATTTTATATTTCCTTTTAAAATTACCACTATCTTAGAAAATATAATTTTCTTAAAAGATTAATCATATATTGATACTATTATTTAAGTCGTCGATCAAGTTGATGTCTTAAATTAATTAGATATCAATTAATTTGGAAAAAGACTAATTCAACTTTTCTATTAAATGATTATATATTATTTTGGTGGCTATTTTTAATCCTTTTATACAATTTTAAATAAATGAACTAAAACTAACATATTTAAGTTCCAAAAACGCATTCAATGAATTCATAAACAAGTTCTTACCACTACACCAATAATAATTATTAAGTAAATTTTAAAAAGTAATTTTTACATAAAATGCTTTCTGCCACCTACTAAATCTGACAGAATTAGTATCACGAGTCAATCAAGAACCAACTCGATTAAAAAATTTATGAAACTATCCTTTCGTGTTTAAAATAAGTTATACTTTTCGAGGTTACTTTAGTTGTTTTATTTTCTATAAAACAAGTGAAAAATTACCACTAAAACAAAGCTTTATTTAATCTAATATTTACGTTTTAATTATATTATGCATATCTTATTACCTCCATCGATTATATATATTAATAATATTATTGATTGAGTTAGTTTACAAGTTAACTCGGTATCAGCTCAAGATTAATACAACACTATGATAAACAATCATAGTGTATTTAATATTTTAATCTGATGTATTTATGTTTTAAATTTCATTTTACTAACAATTAAATCTAATTTTTTCATTTTAATAATGTACATATTGCATATGTATATTCTAAATACGTAATTTCTACATACATACATTTGTTATAGGTATAGTTATATTGATAATATTGTTATTGATTGAGTTGGTATCACAAGTTAACTCAACATCACCTAACGATTAATGACAATATTAAGATAAACAATAATATTGCATTTAATATTCTTAATCTAATTTGTTTACATGCTTAAATTTCGTTTTACTCACAATTTAATCTATTTTTATTTGTAATATTGTACATCTTTCACATGATATTATTAATTAATTTCAAACCATATATTTTATTATTTATTATATATTATTTTAAACACTTATTGGTAGTTTTCATATGCATACGCATGAAAGGAGACTAATTTATTTCTTCTGTTAGATGATTACTATTGTTATTTTAACTTTACAAAGTTAACATATCTAAATTTTGAAGACGTCTTCAATGGATTTATAAACAAACATTTTTATCACTGCACTAATAATAATTATTGAGTAACTTTTAAAAGATATTTTCTTACCAGCATCGTGTATCTATACTATTATTTAAATATTTAATAATGTCACTATCAATCGAGCACTTACTCAATTAAAAATTACAAAAATAATCATGCATATTTAAAATAAATTATATTATTTGAGATTACTTTAATCTTTTTCATTTTTATAAAACCAATAAAAGTTATATATAGTAAAATTTAAACCCATTCCATTTGGGTCAATAAACAGTTAACTTTAACACTAAAATAAAGTTTTATTTTGACCTAATATTTACATTTTAATTGTATTATGCATACTTTATTATCTCCATCAATTATATATATATTAATAATTAATTGAGTTGATGTCACAAGTTAACTTAATATTAATATAACATCATAATAAATAATTGTAAAGTATTTAATTTTTTAATATGATGTATTTATATGCTTAAATTTTATTTTACTCATAATTTAATTTAATTTTTATTTTAATACCGTATATATTATATACTTATTATTAACTAGTTCCAAACCCTACGTTTTAATTATTTATTATATACTATATTCAAACCTATATTTTAAATAGGTTGTTTGCTCACACGTACTGGGTGAAAGGTATACTAGTATTATCTATGGTTCTTCACCCACTTATACAGCTGAAGTTGGAGTAACCTTACCTTTTCGACTGCCAATGTTGAGTTAGGATCATGGCACTCCCCCTTGCTGTAAGAACCACACTTTCCTGTAGGATTTCCGAAGCTAGCAAATTTCACATTAGAAATCAAAGTATTTTTTGGGCACTTCAGATGGGCAGCCGGTTTTCCACTTCCACCTTTACGTACTGGCGCCTGGTCTACCATAGGAAAGTCCTCAGCAATGAGAGAACATAAGCCTGATATTTTGCGTTTCGAGAACGTAATTTTTGTTGGATCTCCACCTTTCTCCTCAAAGATAACCAAAATGTTTCCAGATGGCTTGAACCAAGAACGGGGAACATGGTACCTGGTAAATCGCAAAAACACATTTTTAATCACTCCTCCAAGAAAGCTTTTCTTTTCTTTTTTTAAGATGAAGTCTGGAGAATAAAAAGGAAGCCTTTTAAGGGAAGTAACATATTCAAAGTAGAATATGGTGATAAGGGTATGCAAGGGACAAAGAGTGATGACGTATCTTAAAATTTCACGATTTTAGTCTAGCTTTAAGTCAATAAAATAGAAAAACAATAACTAGGTGGCTTCAAGTCCACCGATTATTGATAAACTAAAATGGAAAACACAAACACATGTAAATTGCCTTGAATAACTAATGTATTACCCATAAACAGACCAAAAAATAATATAACATGATATATTAACATGGTTGATCAATAATTGAAATTTCTTAACCTTGGATATCTGAAAGATTTGGCAAATATTCCTACGTTTGTCAATATAACCCTTTTGGTATATCAACCCCAGCCATGCTTTTGTGAGTTTTCTCTATAAAAAATTCTATGGTCAAGGAAATTATATTACTAACACCCATTTATTTAATGCATTTAGTGTGAAGCCTGAATTCAGGAGAAGAGTAGTTTTAATCATCTCTGACTGGGCTTACCATCTTTGTGTTGGTTCTCCACAACCAGTAAGGCATTTGTCTGGGAAGAATTTTCCTCTGTAATCACACTCCTCTACACACTTCTCATGTACAGAGCTTTTTATTGGCCAGTATCTTCCAATCTCTTCTCCATTTAACCATGCTAGACCTTTTCCCATATGAATCATATCCAGACCAACTGGTCCATCCCCTGATGGAGAATCCACAACAACCTGTCAAAGCTTAAATACTTCATTTCTTTCCTTTCTTTTTCTTTCAATGTTGAACAATGGTGGACTAAGCAATTAAGTATTTAGCTGCAAAAAATATTTATCCAAAATTAAATTTGACCAGGAAATAAGAGCCTTTTACCTTGTACCATGTCAAAGGCTGATTTTTTGGTGGTTCTGAGGTTGACACCCAATTTATGCTATTCAAACCGTCTGGTTTGTATATACTCAAGTGTTCTCCTTGCAATCCAATCTGCATAGAGCACAACAAGGATAGAAAAAGGCTTTCAGAGAGGCTGTAACTAATAAGATATTCTAGCCCTTCCAAGGCTTAGGAAGATAAGAGATGCTTCCTTTCGGGAACAAATTCTTTGAACCTATGGCCACATCAACCTTAGCTTTTCACTGTTTTGAATATGATGGATAGTCTAAGAATAAATCAACGATGACAGGGCTCAGTCGCTTTATTAATATGTGATATTTAGCTAGCTGGACAGCCCATCTTGCTTAAATTAGATTACTAGCATTAAGCACTATAATTGTACAGCCACTTTGCCATAGCATAAAAAAATCTAGGTTTTAAAGTGATAATGCGACAATTTTATCTTATTTTCAAACATTATATGGTAAAATATGATAAAATTATAGAATTGACTATAATCCACTATTGAAAATTCTCAAAGTATTAGAAGACTAAATTTATGCCAAAGACTGATGAATTAGTCAAGCTTGGGACCAATTTGAAAATACCACTGATGGAGAACATCCTAGGAAGTTTTGGAAGAAAATCTATTTGAAGCCTAAATGGTCAAAACTTTCAAGGGTCTAACCGACTATTATCCCAACAAATTTCAATCCAATATACAGCTTTGCAAATTAAAAAAAAAAAAAAATACAGTTTTGCACTTTCAAAGACTGACAATCAAATAAAATATGAGAAATTATTCTCGCCCAAACTCAATAAAGCCAAATACCTTGTAGGTCCATCTAGACATAGATAAATCCATTGTTCCATTGTTGAGCCCCTCGATCTTGACACTTGTTAGTCCTGCTCCTACCCATTCATATAACCCTCCTGCATTCTAAAACCAGGAATAGTCTTGACTTTCAAAAGCATATCATGACTGAAGAAAAATACAAAGTCCCAAGGCAAATAGTACAAAGCTATACAACTAGTAAAATTATAGAAGGAACGGGAATTATTAATTCCAACTTGCTTGTGAATATGATTACATATATAAAAAATATAGCAATTTAAAAGCCCAAGATCAGATGTGGGATGGGAACGGATAAGGAGAATCAAGATATTTCACCATTAGCCACTAATGATCCATTCTACATCCAGTTTAGGATCCACATATAGTCACCAGAATAGGACCCAAATCAGACTCAACATAGTTGACAAATCAGCCGAAACTTGAAGAATTCAGATAGAAGAAAAAGTTCAAGAAAACATCCTACAGTGCTTATGGACTCTATAGATAATTTCATACTTCACTCATGCTTATAAGCAAGAAATAAAATGACAAATCTCAAAAAAAAGGTTGTGTCTATCAACATGTCCGAATAAAACAGATTCATATTGAAGATAAACTGTTTAAAACATCAGAGGATCACCCGTATGCATAGGAAGAGGAGTCAGAAGCAGCTCGAGAGAATATAGAAAATCACCTAAGGTTCCTAATACCCTATTTTTGGGTAGTTATGAGGAAGCCCAAGGAAGGAGGGGGCCTCATCTCTCCTAAAGAGAGGTAAGAACTGCACGGCCAAGCTTTTGCTTGTTAAAAGCCCTACAAACTTGGTCCAAGGGAAATTCACTCATTAAAGCGGCAAGAAAGATATGTGGAAAAAAGTTCAAAAATGTCTTCTTAAATTACCCAACAATTAGATTTGATGCAGATTAGCCTTTTAAAGTTTCAGTACTGCATGTTTCAAATTAGTTGAAGAGAAGGAAGAACCATGGATAACTAGAATATCCAGTAAAATTTTAACAACCAATCAAAATGATGCTAAAATTTGAAAGAAGAGGGCAGCTAGGAAACAAAGCCTATCATGTAAGTGAAAACCAGCATTGCTGCCATGGAACTCAAAACAAATATTGGAATACTTAAACAAACATGCAAGCAAGACTGTGTTTTAAGAGTAACTAACCTGTAGGCCCACTGTCATGCTTAACAATGCAATTTCATTCTTTCCCGCCTTGAGAGAAATTGGACTCTCAAATTTGAAGGGAGAATGTGAGCCATTTCCAGAAGCACTACCTGTAAAATACCGGAATTTTTTTAAAATTTTATTACAATTATCTCCACGTGATAGACCCATAGCAAACTTGGGGAAATACAATGTTGTTCAATTTATAACTTGCAAAATAAATCAATCAACAATATCCATTAACTAAAAGGCAAGGAGAATCTTTGTTGGTGCACAGGTATATACGCATGTATTAATAGGAACCACTTTAAAAATTAGGTTATAGTGGAACTTATGATGGGAAAATATTACTTATATGCCATCTGCAGCCATTTGCTCAGTCTTTAATGATCAGTTAGGTTTTAAAGAAACATGCTTTCAACAATCAACAACCATGAAAGAAATGACAAAGTCAAATTAGAAGCAAAGCACATCATATTGATTGTGAAATTTCCATGTGGAATCTGGAGCCCTGAATAATGCTGCACAGCCATCATCTCCAATGGGACACCCTTGCAACTTGGAGTTGACAACTTGAATGTCTCAAGTTCAAACCTTGGAGATAGGACAGAATCACCTCCCAATATATAGCAGCTATAGCTCAAGTCCAGTGGACCACCATATACAGCAAAGAAACAATTATTAATGACCACCACCACCACCATTATTAGTTTCATTGTTGAAATGGTTAAAAGTCAGTTTTGGAATCCTAAACCCTAGTGTTGTAAAATAGTAAAAAGTTTTTCCTAGAGGCTATGACAGTGAAATTATCCTAAAAATAGAAAACCAAAGCTGGAAAACCATATGACATATGAAGCTACTTATGGCAATTGAAGTTTCCAGCATGCTGATCTGGGTTGTTTGTTCGTAGTCCCTAAAAGAAAACTAAGCCAGAGAAGAGAAATGGAACTTACACCCAATTTAAGGTGTTTCGTATCATGTTATTATCACAAATAAATATTAAAGTCATGAGATTCATGGCACTCAAGTATAAATATATATCAATAATGGAGCCTGCAGTCAAGGAAGATCCAAACTATAGACTATAGAGGCAAAGGAACTTCTGCTAAGGTGACAACAATAGAAAAACATGAAAAACAAATTCAAGGCATGGAGTATGATTCCCCAAAACTCACATTGAGAATTTGTTAGAATCCACTATCATTTATATGTAGAGATTTGTATCTAACTTGTAGGCAACTTCAGTAGACAAAAATAGTGAGACCCAAAGCGCACAATACACAAAAATCATCTCACAAGTATCAAGTCTCTATAAATATACCACAGGGGGATCCTCAGAAATTCCAAATGTGGGATTTGGGGTGTGGTAACAACTAGGTCCTAGAAATGTTCATTCTACTTTCCTTTAGCATCAAGCATGAATTCTGACTCCAAAAGTCTGACTTGCTCACCGAACAATGAGAAGTGAAGAAAACAACTTAATTTAAATTAAATTGTCTATCCGGACCAGGAAATGGAGAAGTGCAAAATTTGAGAGTAAGGGTGATAGTACACAAGATGAAAATTGCATATTGACATGCCTATCAATAATTTTATTATAAGATAGTATTTCAAGAAAGGACATTTAGGAACACCAGTAATAACCTTGGAGTTCTTGATTCACAAAAGCATGAAGAGCATGCCCCTTTGACTCAATAAGGAGAACTGGACGGCTTGCCTTCTTCAGAAATTCTTCATTTTCACCAACAATTATGCTGCAATTCAAGGATACTCATACTATGAGCTGGTAAGGCTATATTACAATATCATAGAACCAAGACTTACTAAAGGCATATGCACACTCCAAAACCAAGTTGAATTTGGATCAAGTTAGCATACCAGAAGAGCTTTATATCTCAGATACTATAGTATAGATAAGAAACTTTGCTTCTCAAATGAAAGAAGGTTTTAAAGTTATGAAATACATACCACAGCAAGAAGAGTTTAATTGGGAAAAGAATTATAAAATTAGCATAACACTGATTTCTCATATGGTTCGTTTTTTTTTTTTTTTATGTTATCCGTAAGCTTAGAAAGGCCAGAGCTCCAAATACATGCAATTCAGTTTTTATGAATCCTTGTTAAGCATTTAGCACCCGTAATTAATACTATAAGACACTGTACCACAAATATATCAGCATGATTCCTTCTTCAGGGGGGGGGGGGGAGGCAGTATCGGGCACCTATAAGTTATAACCTCTATAGCTAGAAGAAACATTGAACCACTATCAAACGATGATAATCAGGTGATGGGAGATAAAATGAGTAAATTCACAAATCTATAAACACCAAAGATCCATATCATTAAGCCAATGATGGTGGAACAACATGATATGCTTCTACTTTAAGGCATGCCCCTTCATGCCTATTTATAAATCATTTAGTCATCCAAATCCTATTGAACTCTGAAAGACAAGTTTAGCCAGTTCCACAGAGAAATACAAACCTGGTTGTATACCAGAGGTAGTCAGTAGTATCTTTCGTGGTATTTATATGATCCACAAAACCATTTTTAGCAAAGTCAGCTACTCCCCAGATTCCAGCATTCTCCACAAATACATCCCATTTAAGAGCTTTCAAGCCTTTACTTGGGGACGTGACTGATGGCGTCAACTCCTCCGGCATCATTTCAACTAGAGATGCCTGTGAACCTACCTGTTGACATATAGCAATCAGAGGCTGAGCTTTTTTGGAGCAAGAGGAGCCCTTGCCCCCTCCCACCTCCCCCACACCCAAAATTTTGACAATTCTTCCCATATATATGAATATATATACATATAAATTCATACTGGTCCCTTCAAAATAAATTTATACATTATAGATTAAAAAAAGTAAAATTAATTTTTTTTTATTTGACTTGCCAATTTTTGTTTTTAAACTCTTCAAATTAATCAATTTGTCATTGAAGTCACTGTCATATGTTCTGTGAACTTAGAACTGATTTTTCTAAATATTAGCCTTTTCTACAAAACTACAAGACATCTACTAAGAGTATTGAAAGGTTGGATTTTTTTTATATCTTTGCCGCCCTGTGCTTGTCTTCTTCAATTTTCAACTCCAAATCCCTAACTAGAATATTTAGATATATACATACTAGTTTTACAAAGTTTTCCATCTTTTATGCATGTGAGAATTCCATATCTTTGCTAAGTTTTGAATATTTTACAAGAACCCTTTTACTTTCTATGGCTAAAATATATATTAGCTTGTTTAAAAATTAAATTCATTACATCCCAAGTCAGGAAACTCAAAAAAAAAAAAAAAAAAAATTATTCTAGGAAATAAGATTAAGAGAGCAAAATGGTATATATTATATATAGGTATATATGTGTGCATGAAAATAACAGCAAAGTAGATATGTTTGCAACGAATTCAGTCAAAAATTATAACAAGAACATGTTCTATGAGATCGCAACTTTTTTCTTAAGCAATTTAATCTTGTAATTTCCCCCCACCCCCACAAATAAAAAGAAATATATATAGGTGAATATATATAAATGTCAAGATCTGCCACTATAGGCAATGGATGAATGTTCAGACATTGATGTGTATAAATAATTTTTTTGAAAAAAAAAAAATGAAAATTTACCTTCGCCGTGTTAAACACAACATTCTTACAGTCGGGCAGAATGCTGACTGACCATGAAGGCAGGTGGTATGACACATTCCGGAACACTACATTCTTGTCAGTTTTATCATCCAGGTTAGCAAGAAAGGCAGCACATACTTCTGAACCATCATCATAAACATCAGCCTGCAGTCAAGTGGTTGTTCAGATAACAAAAGTCAATCAAAAGAATAGAATAATTGAGTCATTAACACACAGTAAGTTTTATATATCTGCAATAATGCCACATTTTAGAATAACATGGAAACAAGACAACAAAAACTTCAGGAGAAAACAAGTAACTCAAATATGTTAACTAAACGGGATTAATGACATAAGACATTCTAGCATCTTGCTACCTATCACAATATAATCAAAATTTCTACTCTTGTCCCGAAAATGACTTAAATATGTGCTGTTCTTATCAAGCAGCTACCTAATGTCCTGAGTATTTATCTAATTAAGAGTGCAGGTTACAATATTTACATTTTGGTGAAAAAGTACTTTTTGACCCAGCTAAACAAATTCTCGTACCAGAGATTCTAAAATTGAGAATCTACTTAGTGTCCAGATAAATTTGGCTGATTAAAAATGTATGTTACAGGATTGATATTTTGGTGAAATAGTACTTTTTGACCTAGTTGTTAGCATCAAAAGATTTTGTGAAAACAAATTGTTGTTTCAAATTCTACATTGACCGTCTCATATTATGTTTTGTGTCTTCAAGGTTTCAATTTCCCTGAAAAACCTTTTTTTCCCCAGTGCCTCCAAGCGAAGGCTACATTTTAACAAAAACATCAAAAGCAACAATCACAGAAGGGATGTTTAAGATTCTTATAAAAAGGGGTTTTCTTGAACTCAAAACAATTTTTTTACTCTCATGAAGGGAAGTTCTTTATGAATGAGGTAAGGTAGCAACTGCCACCAAACCTCTTTAGAAAAGTGAAAAGACAGAAGTAAAGGGGAACTTTAAAGTTGGTGATCTGCCCCCACATGAAGAGGTGAGCACCCAAGAGGTGGAGTAGTACTAAGGAAGAGCAACAATGATAGGAGATTAGGAGAGAAATACTATTACCTGAAACTAACTGGTAATCAAAACAATTTAGAAATATACTTGGAAATTTGACTAAAATGTTGCAAATGTTTAAATGGTATGATTTGGAGAACTCAATAATTTTCTAATATGTACTTATGTTGTATTTTTAAGTTTAAATGAATCTAAAAAGATATTTCAAATTGGAAGATGAGTACAAGGTAACGACTGAGCTTATAACAATTTAAGGGATAAAAGTTAACACATAAAAGTTGTTTAACCGTAAAAGCAACAAGACTTACCTGAATATGCAAATATGATTTACTAACAAAATCCCAGCAAAAGAAAAATGTCATCTCAAATGTTATGTGGAACAAGTTGTAAAGAAGGAAAGCTTACCTCTTGGGAAGGACCTAGTGATAAAGTAGTTGGTTCACTCTTTAGCAATGCATGCTCAGATAACTTTATAGTTTTATGGAGTTCCTTTAGGTGTCCCCATTTTGGAAGCCTAGGTAACCCTAAAAGAAAACCCACCAAATATTTAAATACTCTGGAAGAGAATACACTTACTGACAGATACCATTAAAATAGCTTACCATACTCATCAATTGGAGCTTCATAATCATAACTTGTTGTAATGAAAGGTCCACCTGATGTTCGACCAAAGTTTGTTCCACCATGATACTACACGACAGAATAAAGAAAGTAAATGCTAAGGAACAAAATGACCAAGTAACACATTAACAAATAAGTTCACTACATGCGTTCAAAAAGATATCTGACACTAGGATTGACTAGCACACCATGTAGTAATTATGTACACTTCCTCCTTTCTGGAAAAATCGAGCAACAGAAAAAGCAACATCTTCTGCTGGCCTGTGAGGGTCTCTTGCCCCAAATGTTTTAAACCTGAAAAAGCAAAATACTGATTGCAGCAAAACTGAACAGAAATCAGATGATCATAAAACGCACGCACACAAAGAACCATATATCCAGGTTATTAATCGAAAATAAAAGGAAATAGAACCCTAAAGAAAAAAAGAATCGTGAAGGAAACACCCCTCAATATAAAGTACATATTTGAAAGCAAATAGTTCCAGTCAAACACGTAATAAGTGTGGTTATCAAAAGGTTCCCGTTGCTCTAAAACTCTATATTTCTTCTAAAGATTATGTATCATCAGAGAAAAACAAAATCATATTTGATATGCAAGATTACCGAACACATCCAACATGAAATTAATCAACTGAAACAAACAGTAAATTAAAAAATTACCATCCAGGCCAATTTTCAGTCCAAATTTTGGGCTTTTTTGGAGAATTAGGTGTGAATTGATCACAGTAAAAGGAGTTACAAGTATTAATCTGCAACATAGAAGAAACGTTATCGTTAGTCTTTATGCTAAATAGATAAGTTTTTTTATCATGTAATAAATAAAAGCAATAGCTCTGAACATTTTCTTTTATTGCAAGCAACCATGACCCAATTTAAAATTTTAGAAAACATAAAACCTGAAGCAAGAAGCACAAAGTTGTTATAATAGAGAATATAGTGGACACTGAATCTTAATAATCCAGAAAATCAACTCAACACAACCATATAGCTGCTACCCTAGTAGCATGTATATAATGAAAGCATATTTGATCCTATTAGTCTATGCCGACTGTTTTAAGGCAAACAGCTAACGAGTGCTTATAGGCCATAGATAAAGGTACACCTACAGATATCATGGAATCCCAAAATATGGACTATAGATGTTGGCAGGACAAGTTTTATCTTTTTAATATCCTTGGATGTACTGTTATACATGAGTTCTTCCTTTCACAAAAATAATATTTAACTATGTAGTATGTGTACATGCAGGGAATAAAAAATGAAAATAAGAACAGAGAAAACAAGATTTCCATATGAAAAGTAACTGAAATTGTTGGACATGAGTGGATTCTAAGAGTTATTCATGGGAGGAAATGCTAAATTTATAAATGCAAATTGTATTTGGCTTCTTAACTTAACAACATTGATCTGAAATGAACGAACCTATAATATCACAGAAAAATAAATGTCTACTGGAGAATAAGGAACAGCTTAGGCCTTTTTCTTTTCAGCAACTATGAGAATTCAAGATTATGACTTATGAGATACTGAAAAGTAATCGGTTTTGGCATCTTACCCTAGCCCATTCAGAAGAATTATGGGACTGAAATTTATTTTAAAATATAATATAAGAAAAAATATAGCACAAATTGGACACATGCAAACAGAAGGAATCATAATTCATTTGCATTCATTTGGCAGAAAATTTAAGTTAAAGTGGTAATGTGAAAGTGAAAATGGATGAACAGATCGATGGATAGAGAAAATAGGGATAAAGACTGAATCTGTCATTAGAAAGAAAAAATTAAAAGTGAAAAAAAAATCTCACCACAGGGTCAGGAGCATCATCTTGTTGACACATTATCCAAGGTACTCCAATATTCTGAGAAACTGCCATTCTAGCAGCCCATGTAACATAACGCTTTGCCCCTTCTCCATAAAATTTTTCGTAATATCCATATTCATTTTCAACCTGCAGTTAAGAGGACGATGTTTAATGTACACTGACAGCAATTGCTTCGAACCGCGAGCGCATCAATTGATTGAAAAAATAATAAAAAGATGCTTCAAGCAAGAAGCGGAATTGAAAATGAAAAGGCAAAGAAATGAGCATAAACTAATGCAGCATTCTTCTTTCTATGGTAAGAACTATTGATATGTCAATCTTTCAATATATCAGCACTTAACTTTACATCAACGCAGGCTGCATAACTAGAAAGTTGACTGCTATCCAGTATTGTTTTCAATAATATCTCATGAATTCACTTAAACGTTTTCACACATCTATTCAAGGAAAACACACACCATGCGTGATCTAAACAAACTCAACTTCTTGAGAAAGTGGATATTCTTCTTAGAAAAATACCATTCAAAGTAAACAAGTCATAATTGATATGGTTAGATTCAAAAAACTCACAATAGTATCTTCGATTTACAATTTCAAAAATGTAAAAATTGTGAAGATGCCCCTAGAGTTATTATACTTGTTCCTTTCACGTAAACTCAAGGATGGAAGATTCGTAAATAATATTTCTTTGAGATTTTACTCATGAAAAATGGAAATAGCAAAATGAACTGTTTCATTGATAACCAAATCATCCCAATGGCAAGGAAGAAGTCCTAGAACGTTTATGTC
Organism: Gossypium rotundifolium; assembly: GCA_025506655.1. NCBI lineage: Eukaryota > Viridiplantae > Streptophyta > Magnoliopsida > Malvales > Malvaceae > Gossypium > Gossypium rotundifolium. The sequence goes on from CP106733.1 coordinate 134,614, forward strand.
CCAAGTTCAAGTCCACTACATGTTTTAGTTTGACTTTATGTTGGTTCTGTTTTCTTTATCTTTGTTTGGTCTGTTTATTGATTTCTTCCATAAATTACTACATGATTTACATTGAAATTCGAAAGTTATTTGATTGCAATTAGAATTTGTACTTTTAAATGAAAATGTGACCTCAAAAAGAACAAAGTACAATTCAAGGATTTCAAGCTATAGCATAGCATCTCTTAGAGTCAGGATTAGAGGAGAGGACCCTCCATGTGTAGATTTTCTATTCAAGTGGAACAAACGAAAATGAATGTTAACAAAAGTTAACAACCTCTCTATTGCTCAAGTAACGAATTTCTCAAACCATTAGTCACTATGATAGCACAAATTTAATCAATGTATCACGACGTCATACCCTCAGATGTAAGCATAATACCTATCATGCAGGGTAAATTTTAAGAGAGCATCCCATCTTAAACAAATCTTCTGTAGGTGGAGAGATCTGTGTCATATAATGTGCCCAGCATACCCCAAAATTGTTTGGGAGTTTTGTAACCACATAACACTCCTCATCAAATGTAGGGGCATAGACAAGATACCAAATTTAATCAACGTGTAATTTTATCATGCTTGAAAGAATTGACTCCCTACATTTTTATTTTGTCCATGATATTTCAATGCACCCATCATCGCCAATCAAATATGCATGATCCAACAAATTTGAAACTAATACATGCTAATCGTGATTAAAGATGTAACGGAAAGTAATAAAATGAAAAATAAAGGAGGAGCTGGAGCACATGTTAATGCACAGCTCAGACCAGCAGGTTCAGAAAAGGAAAATTTCTCAAAGGCCACTTCCAAGTTTAGTATTGTACATGCCTGAGCCAGGATGATTGGACCTCCTTGCGGTGCAAAAAGCTTCTCCTGCTTCATGAGGTTCACTATGAATGTTGTGAAATTCCGCATGTAATACTAAGCCACAAAAAACAACCAACTCAATAAGTTAGCAGTAAAGCACGAAATTAACAGTTTAACAATAAAGGTAGATATAACTACAGGGGCCACTATTCCCCAAACTAGAACAACAAGAGATCCAAATTCTCACCTTGAAGGGTTCATTATCAGTTCGAAACACGGTTCCAGGGACATAGTGCAACCAGGCAGGTACGCCCCTGCATTAAACACATTTTATTTAATCCAAGCAAGGAACGCATAGCTCCTTGATGCTTTAATATAATCAAATCAATATATGTTTAATTCAGTGACTTCAGGAATCAAGCATCATTATTTTAAAATCTAGGATAAAAATGTAAACACACCCAAAATTCCATTCAGCAGCTACAAAGGGGCCAATTCGAAGAATCATATACATCCCGGCTTGCTGAACAATCTTTACAAATTTGACTAGATCGTATCGCCCTTCAAAATTGTACTGCAAATTAACAATCAAAGGTCAGAAGCTTTGAGCTTCGTCGACAAAAAGTACGTCACATTTTGAGCAGTATTCGTCCAACAAACCAATGCAACAGATTTGGAAAACTCACTTTTCCTGGAGAAAGCTCATGTCCATTCCAAAATACGTAAGATTCAATGACATCAACCCCTCCTTCCTTTGCTGTTTGAACCAGCCCTGGCCACATCTGCCACATTACAGTTAAAGATTAAGCTTATGAAAATTCAGAATGTACATTCCAAAGAAACCATTAAAATGGATAAACAAGTAATATGTGAATTGCTTAAACTGAAAAAGAAGCAAAATTGGATGAAGAAAGTTGATTAGGAAAATCTTCGCATCGTTGAAGAGATTGTGACACCGCATCAATTACATGACTTCCGCATTGAAATGAAGCTTTGTATTAAGTAAAGTGAATGGGAAAAAGTGTAGTAAAATGCAAATGTGCACCAGAAAAAAGAAAGAATCAAATCCCATTAGAAATTTGGCATATTGGTTGTGCCATTTTAGAAAGAGTAAAGTATGTAAAATAGAAGTGAAAAAGAAACCGCCTTACCGCAGGAACGCTGCGGGGGTAATGAATGGCAGCGGAAATGAGAAGCTTGCGTTGGCCATCAATGATGAGAGAGCGGCGGTCATAGGTTACATTGCCAGCGAAACAAGAGTTAAACAACGAAGTAAAGAAACAAAACAAGAGAAAAAGGAAGAAGATCTTCATTTATCTTTGTCTTAATCTGGATTTTTTTAGATTTGAGCTCGACTTTAAGAGTTTTAGGTTTTATAGGAAAGAGGAATTAAGGCTGAAGAGAAGAGAGAGTGACAGTGACAGTGACAGTGATAAATTCATGTGCATAAGCGTTGGCATTGCTGACTGCTGAGACACTCAATGTGACAGACAGCCGTGGGATGTGGGAAAGAGTAGTGGATAACTCTGGACAACTGGGAAGATTTGCCGCGTTTTCTTTTCTTCTTTTTTTTATTTTTTGCCGACAAAATATCTAACAAATCGATACTGATCGTCGGTGTTGGACGACTGTTTGGATAGCTTGCAATCTATATATCCAACATCGTCTCGAGGAGAGAAATCCAATCTGATCATACATTAGGCGAAGATCCAGTCAAAAAAAGCTTGTCAGAGTAAAAGAATGAGGTTTCTAAGTATACTATCCTTGTATTAAAAGTTAGGTCACACTATGAGATCTGATAAAATCCTCATGAAATTAATATTAAAAAAATCATATTCCTTCAGTCTAATTCTTTTGTTGATGGGCAATTATAAAAAGTTGATTTATAATTTTTATAAAATAAATTCAAAAACTATTAAAACTATTTAAAATTTAAAAATAAAATTACGAAAAATATAAATGGTTCCAAAAATTCAAAATGTATTATTTATCCCGTGAATAGTAATAAAATCTCTCCAACTTTTGAACTACTTTTTAATTTATATTAAATCGAATTTAAACAAATATTTTAACTTAATGTAATTCAATTATATATAAAAATCATTTAAATTTAATTATAAATTATTATTATGAAATAATTTTAATAATGGTACAAACTCTAAATCAGTTGCAATTGTATTTAAGTTATTATAATTTTTATAGAATATATTATTATATTTTTAAAATGCATTATATAAAAATTCCTACAACCTGTAAATATAAATTACTACAATAAAATAATAATAAATAGTAATATAGAACAGTAAATAAATCTTCCCTTCTAAGCAATAAGCTTAGTCTTAGTCTTAACCTTAACCTCAATGTACGCCAAATTTTCATAATATAATCGATCCCAATACGACTTGCAAATTGACTTTTGTCAATTTTCTAACTGCGATACACGTGCTCACAATTTAAAATTTCAATAATCTTATAATTTGAAAAATCCAACTCGAATTAATAGTCTCAACTGCATGGGTCTTTTAAATTCAATCTCTATCTCCCTCGATGGAATTCAACTGGCTTTTTCCAGTTAAACATGCCAATTTGTTCGCGAGAATTTGAACACAGCACAGCCAATTCGTCTTCCCAACTGTATGTTAAACAACTGCTATATAATGGAGAGATAGAAAATATTGAGTACAGAGATTTTTTTAGTGGGTTCGTATCTCACAATTTGTTTTGTTGGAGTAATTTCCGGACTAAAACTAAAAAAAGTTTAGTTAATTATGAAAAAAAATCATACTTTAAAAATAAATTTATTAAATTATGGGTGATGGAAAGGGGAAAGGGCCAGGTAATTAAACCAGAAAGGGTTGAAAGTAAAAAAAATTCAGAGATTTGCATAATGTAAATCGGGCAGGAAAGGGGAGGAAAAAAATTATTAAATGCAAAGCAAAGTATGTGTTTAATTGGATGTAAACACTAAGTATTTATACACACTTCAGTGTTAAAATGTAGTTAGATTTTTTTCTAAATATTATCACTAAATATTCTTAAATATTATCACTAAATAATTCAAAATTTAAAATTTAAATTTAAATTAAACACTAAATTTAAACTAATTACAGAGTTGTAACAATATAAAAATTCTTCAATCTTTATTCAGTCACTTTTTAAAAGAAATCTTCAACCCTTCAATATTTTTCCAGTCATCCTAAATCTTCAATGTTTCAATTAAACTCTCCTCTTTATTTTTGTTCCAATTTAATTCCTTTTTTTAAAAGTTTAAATTTAGCACACTAATTTCATTCTTGATGAAAAAATTTCAAATTTAATAGCATTTTAATCTTAGATTTTTTTTTGTCCATTTTCCAACCATGTAGTTGGAGTGGCAATTATAAAAACGTAAAAATCAATATCTATAGTTTTGTTGATTTGATCCTTATCTATATAATAAATTTCATTCCAGATAAGAAAATTCCAAATTTAATAGCATTTTAATCTTAAATTTTTTTATCCATTTTCCAACTAAGTAGATAAAAATGGTAAAAGTCAATATCTATAGTTTTGTTGATTTGATCCTTATCCATATAATACATATCTTTATAATAATTTTTGTTTTAAAATTATTTAAATTTAAAAATTTTGCACGAGTTTAATAATTACTATAAAATTTATTATTATATAATTTTATTTTTAAAATCCTTTTCATAGAAATAAATCTTAAATTGACCTACAATTCGAAGTAAATTATTTTAAAATATTATAAAATAATAACACGTAAATTATTTTAAAATATAATACAATAATAAAAATTTCTCTCTAAATTAAATGACTATGAAAATTACTTAAATATATTTTGAAAAGATTAATATCTTAAGTGAATAAATTTAAAGTTAAAACAAATAAATTGGGAAAATTATATAAAGTATAATATAAAATGGGAAAAACATAAAATAATATTGAGAGAATAATTAAAAACATGACATGAATATTATATCAACTAAATTATGTCGCACCATGATGTTACTGTTAAACAAAATTTCTATGTAAAGTATATATTTATTAAAACAAATTATTTATTGAAAGAAGTATAGGTGGAGCGATCTTGCGTGCAATTTTTATTAATTAACCATTCGTGATAAATGTTAAAAAAACATGTTTTAATCTCATTTTGAATATGATATTAATGATAAATTTTATGTTCTTAATACTTAAAAGAATATTTGGGAGTAAAATGAGTGAAAATCAAAGTGACCTATAAGAGCTACACAGGCTAACCCCTTCTACATGACCGTGTCAGTTACATGGGATTGCACACCAAACTTTTCAAAAACGTACTTTTAAGGTTTTTCGGGCATTCTAATAATATATATGACAAAAATAAGATGATAGGAGTGCGTCATCGTAGAATACTGAAAAAAGTAATTCGAAAAACACCATTGAAGCTGACTGTGAAGCAGATTTCTATCAAGATTGAACAGTTAATTTATTAGCAGGTTATCATGAGTTTTTTTATTTCTTTCGATTATATTATTTCTTGGTTGTTTTTATTTGCAAGCATTAATTAAATTTCTAAACACCTGGGAGAGATGAACTCTATGATAGATTTTATCGTTTGATTTTTATTTTACGCAATAAATAATTGAATATTGTTCTGAATTATGTGTGCTTCATTATTAGTTTGATATTTTTAAATTATTGATCAATGTTTGATATGCTTAAATTAAAAAAATTAATTAAAAAGTAATTTCAATTAATCAATATAAAATTAGTTACTTTTACTCTAAAATATATACTAAAATAGACATTATTCCTTCTTAGTAAAATGTCGGTTCAATTGAAAATATTAAAATGCTTACAGTTGATTACATCTCACCAGCATCAACTAAAGGTAAAACACAGGCATTTCTCTGCCCAAACGCCAAACCTATTCCTCCATCGTTAAACCTTGTTTAGCCAGAACATGGTCGACTGTATTTCCATTATCCTAAATATATTATAATTTAATAAATTAAAAATAATAAAAGATTAGCTGTTCCTTTATAATTCATCAGAACGATTTATACAATCCTGAATCTTCTCAGGTACCAAAGAAATATTAAAAAAGTGAAAAAGATATTAATTTATATATAAGCTTTCGCCAACAACAAAAATCTATTATAACAATTAGAGAATAAAAATGAAAAATAAAAATATGACATTGAAGTTAGAGAATCGTGGCTACAATATCACGTGACATTAGGAACAAAATCAATCTCGTCATAAATTTATCTTTCCATAATAAAATATAGGAAAATATTTAGTACGTTAGTGAAAATTTTAAATAAGATCAGAAGTTTTATAAAAATATATAATTATTTTTAAAATTATTTACAAAATAAAAATATATCAAATATTAATTTAATAAGATAATAAATAACACAGAAACATGTTACCTAGACCTTAATTTGGGTCCCATTCCATGTGAAGAAAATATTCGTTCTGTCTCGTATTGTTAGATCATTATTAACTCTCACAAAGTTAACAATAACTTTAAACACTTGAAAAAAAAATCATTAACACTGTTAAAAAATCATCAACACTCTTACAAGGTACAATATTTTTATTATTATAAAAGTCAAGCATATATAATATTAAGTTTGTAATTTTATATATTAATCGTTTTGTATTTTAATGATAAAATGCAGAATTAATGAAAGATAATTTTAAAAATATAAAAGCATGTTAAAAATAAGATTAAAGTAATCACCATGGCATGGATAGCCACTATTTTTATCGAAATGTTGATTTTAAAAATGTTGATTTCTTTCGATATACCGTTTTAATTTATTGATATTTAAAAGAAATTATTTAATACATATATATAATTTTTTTAAAATATCAAATGAAATTAATTAATTTTAAATATAAAATATTTATTAATAAATTTAAAATATAAAATATTCATTAATTATATAAAATGCTGATCAATAAATTTCATAAATTCATTGTAAAAAAATTACTTTATTAATTACTTTATTTTCAGCTAGAGCATATTGTTCCAACCTTTACAATTTGGAACTAGGTGAAAAGAGTTGATGTGGCTGATATTAACCGAAACTTTCATAGGAATGAAAAAGAAAATTTTATATTTTGATTTATTAAAAAGGAGATTTTTACTATAATAAATGATAGTATAAAAGATGGAGAGAATTAAAAGAAAACCCGAAGCCCCATACAAAAAACCCTTCAGTAGTCGACAAAGCCACTGTAGCTTGAAGTGTTGCTTTCCAACTAATGACACAATTTTCAAAGCAAATAGGTAACCTGTGAGATACCTTTTTCCATCTAAGTCTCATGCATAATTAGAATAAACATATCCGGCTAAACATTTTTGAGTTCTTCCAAACTCTAAGCCCATGTTAGAAGTATCCTTTAAATATCTAAAAATCCAATTAACTGCATGCAAGTGTAACTTACCAGGATTGGCCATATATCGACTAACAACATTAACAACATCTGAAATATCAGGACGGGTGCATACCATTGCATACATCAAACTTCCAACTGTGCTTGAATAAGGTGCTTTTGACATGTACCTTTCGTCTTCTTCATTCTATGGGGAATCTAAAATTGAGAGTTTAAAGCCTGCAACTAAAGGAGTACTTACTAGTTTAGCATATTGCATCTCAAATCGCTCAATGATCTTCTTGATGTACCTTTGTTGCGATAAAAATAATTTCTTGGAATGTTTTAACTCTCAAATTTTACATCCCCAAAATTTTCTTTACTGCACCTAAATCTTTCATCTCAAAATTAAAGTTAAACATGGTTTTAAGAAGATAAATTTCAGATAGATTTTTAGCTGCAATTAACATATCATCAACATAAAACAATAAATATATAAAAGAAACTCTACAAAGACTTTTGTAAGAGGCAAACATGATATTCTTTACCTTCAAATTTGAAGCCTTCCAATTGTTGCATATAGATATATTCCTCAACGTCACCATGAACGAAAGCAATTTTTACATCTAACTACTATAACTAAAGATTATTTGATGCAACAAAGGCCAAAAGCACTCGAATGGAAATATGTTTCATAACGGAGAGAAAACATCATGAAAATAAACTCCTTCCACTTGATTGTAGCCCTTTGCAATCAGTTTTGCCTTCTTTCTTTTTAAACACCCATTTGCAACCGACGATTCTTTTACTGATGGGTTGTTTAACTAGCCTCCATGTCTCGTTCTTTTGAAGCTATTCCATCTCTTCTTCTATTGCAACGAGCCATTTGCTAGCATCGGAGGCTTGAACTACCTTATAATAACATGCCCCAGGCTGTGTAACAATTGAACAAAGGGACATACGGTTGTGTCCCAACTCGGGTCTCCACTTATGTAACTCACTGAGTTGGGTCACATGGCTGTGTCATTGGCCATGTGCCAGACCGTGTAACTTTCTGACTTGTGACACACAGTTGTGTCGTAGGCCGTGTAGCTCACTGACTTAATACACTAAGAATTTTTAAAAATGACACACAACCATGTAACCAGGCCATATGACAGCACGTGTCCCAGGCTGTGTGATCTATAAATTGACCTTAATTTGAAGCCAATTCAAGACCAAAACACACCTAACCAACCATCCCATTTGTGCACACATTCAAAGGATTTAAACATCAATCAAAACACTTAAAAACATACAATTTCAAACATCCTAATTTATGTAACTAATATGCCATTCAAAGGCACCACATTTGTGTCAAAAACATCGTTTATCAAATCAAAGCAACATAACCATATTTCAAGCATAGAACCTAATTCTTTTATCTACTAATTGATATCACATATGACCATTTACATGCCATCACAAACATACCAAAAGGATCTTGTATACAAGTACTTAAAAGTGGCCAAAATGGCCTAACTTGATAAGGCATTAATGTCCACCAAACCAAACATAATATTCAAAGCATATGCATACCAAAACATCCATTACACATTCAAGAAATACTATTACAAAAGATCCTATGCATGCCATTTATAACATTGGCTAAAATACACAAAAACTACAGAAATGATTGCTGGATAGTATGATTGATCCCCGATAAGCTTCCAACCAAACGAGCATCCGATAATCTATAAAAAAGAAAAGTAAATATGTAAGCAACGAGTGCTTTGTAAGCTCGTATAAACTCAAACATAACTTACCATTTCCTTAGCATAAACTATAAAATATGCATAATGTCATTACCAATACCATAAGCTTAGTAAAAGCCTATACAAGCATCATCAAACTCACAAGTTAGTAGGTTCATCCGTGATACATATGAGTTCAACCATATTGTAAGTTGATTTCTTATACACATTATTTAACTTATCAACCTTATCATAATATTATGAACCATTTCAATTGTATGTTTACCATGCCATTTCCTTTACTTACCTGTTGAACCATCTAGAATTACATCAGATACTCAAGAATGCTCACACATATTGTGCCTTTCCATATAACCGTAACCTTTCATTTTCAATGGTGCTCACACGAGCTATGAAATGGGTCTGCTCATACGAGTTGTAAGTCAAAATGTTAGCTATACGATGCTGCTCACATGAGTTGTAGAGAATCCATAACAAATGCAGGACCTCATCCATTAGTAGGACATTCATGCACCCGAAACATGAAATCCCTAATGACATGTTATTCATATCATTAGAATTCTTAAGGTTCAAACGGGATTCGTTATCCGTCAATTATTCATACATCGATACATATACAATTTCAAATATGTTTATAGTAACACAACATAGTAAATAATCAATTTAGTTAACATTAATACGATCATAATTTATACGAACTTACCTCGATAGCTATGGTCGTTATAGTCGAGTTGAAATATAGTCCAAAGCTTTTGCTTTTCTCCAATTTAAGTCTGATTGTTGTTTCTCTTGATCTAGATAGATAATTTCATTCAATTAAATACTTCAAATACTCAATTCAATCCATATTTCATATTTATGTAAAATTATGAAGTTACCCATAATATTTTAACTTTTTACAAATTAGTCCTTAAGCTCGTAACTTGAAAATTAATCATTTTAATCCTCCATACAAGCTAGCCAAATTTCTTAGGGACTCATATCAACCCACTTAAATCATCATTTCATAATTTACCATGAAATTTTACTATTTTCACAAATAACTCACTAAGTACAATTTCACCAAAAATCACTTAACAAAACATGTTTGTTTAACAACTAAAGTTAATAATCTATAAACTAACATCAAAGCCTATTCAAAAACAACCATGGAAAGTCCCTCAACCTTTAAAAATTTTTCAATTTAACCCCCAGGTTAGCTAGACTAAGCTAAAACGAGCTTAAAAACATAAAAATCACTAAAAAGGAGCAAAAATTACATACCATGCATGTGGAATAAGCCTTGTCTGAAACTTAGAAAGCTAAACAATGGTGAATAAATTTTGGCAACAAAAAAGAAAAAGATGATAGCTTTGTTTTATCTTTTATTTACTTAATCTTTTAATATAGTTACCAAATTACCAAATTACCAAATTAACCTTTTAAAACTATTAAAATTCCATTAAAACCTATCCATAAACATCTACTAACTTATAACATGGCATATTTACTATCTAAGTTCTTTGGATTTCCTTTCCATAGCCATTTAGCCCTTTAGACTAATAGAATTCAACATTTGCACCTTTTTCAATTTAGTTATTTTTACCTAATTAACCATTTAAACTTCAAAATTTCTTAACGAAACTTTAATACAACCTTAATATAATCTCGTAGAGATTAAAATAATAATAAAATAACAACTCACTCGTTATAATTGTGGTCTCAAAACTACTATTTTTGAAGCCACAAAAAACGGGCTGTTACAGAAATAGAATCGTATTACTGCTCTGAAAGGTGGTAATAGTTCATGGATCTATGAGGATGAAGCCTTGCAACTTGAAGCTATCAATTTCTTTCAAGAGTTATATGGTTAGCAACTAGAACCCATAAGTATTTTACTCCCTAGCTCATTTCATTCTCTTGATAGTTGTGATATTCAATTCCTTGAAAAGGAGGTTTCTAATGATGAGATCAAAGCAACCCTTTTTGATATGGCCTCGTTGAAGGATCCTCATACACACAATGAGGAGCAAACATAGAAACAAGAGCTCTATGGCTGTCTAAATCAACCTGGAAAAAGCCGACGATAAAGTAAGGTGGAAGTTCATTGAAGCTTCCTTCGAGTTACTGGTAGCCCTAATATGCTTGTTAATGTTATAGTGTTTACTATTACGAGTTCTACTATGCATGTGTTATAGAATGGAGCTCCAACACAAAAATTTAAGCCGGCAAGAGGTATTCATCAAGGATGTTCGCTTTCACCGTATCTCTTTGTCCTATGCATGAAATGACTCGGTCATAGCTTTCATTAAGCCATTGAGGGTGGCCTTTGGAGGCCCATTATATTGTTGAGATTTGGTTTGGCTCTCTCGCATCTTTTTTTTTTTTTTGCGACGATCTGGTCATCTTTGAACAAGTAGACCAACAAGAAATTTTGTCACTTAAAGACATTTTAGAGAGATTTTGTGGGTTTTCTAGACATCAGATCAATGTTCAAAAGACTGGCATTTATTTTTCCAAAAATATAGATGATGCTATTAGCTTACAATTGAGCGATATTCTTGATTTTCATAGGGTTCATAATCTTGACATGTATTTTGGGGTACTTCTTCTCCATGAAAGGATTTCGAATTGTACCTTGCGCTTTGTGGTTGATAAGATTCGCAGCAAACTAAACGGATGGGGTGCCAAGAAACTCTCTATAGCTGGTCGAGCTACCTTGGCTTAGTCAGTTTTTTTATCTGTTCCCAACTATTTCATGCAGTCTATGATGATTCCTACAGGAATATGTGATGAGATGGAACGTATTGTCAGACAATTCATATGGGGTACATTTAATGGCCTTCAGAAGGCGTCATTGGTTAACTGAGAGTCTGTTTGTCAACCTCGATCTTGTGGGGCCATTGTCATTAGACACCTAAGGGACCAGAGTAGATCTTTCATGATGAAATTAGGGTACAATTTAGCCCTTAAACAAGATACCTTATGGGTTCATGTAGTATCTCATAAGGGAAATGCTCTTTTTTATGGAAAGCTCTTTCGAAGGTTTGGCCCTTAATTCGAGAAAATTTTTGTTGGTAAGTTGGTAATGGGACCAATATTTGGTGTTGGAGAGATCAGTGGATCCCAGAGGTGGGGCCTTTGATTGATCATACTCTGACCCATGTCAATATTAAATTAGACTGTATGCTTAATGATATGGTCAATGAGGAGGGTTATTGGAACTTGGAGTTTTTTCATCTTTGGTTGCTGGAGGTAATTATTAAACGTATTATGGGTATTCCTTCACCCCACCCGTTTGTAGGTTTTAACAAGATTATTTGGACTTAAAATTCAAATGGTATCTTCTCTCTTAAAAGTGCTTATTGATATATTCGGGAAAGGACATAGATACCGAAGGATGCCCAATAGAATACTTCATGGAAATTTTAGGAACCTCAAAGAGTTATATTCTTCATATGACTTGTTTTAAAACAAAGGCTGATAACTAACATGGAGTGTGCTAAGCGAAGTATTACTTTACAAAGTAATCATATCTAACATCTAAGCTTTTTAATTTATCATTCAACACCAAGAATCCTCAAAATCATCAATGACAAATTTCTAAACATTGGATAATTTTGCAATTAAACCCCTTAGGTTAGCTAGATTGTGTTATTATAAACTCAAAACATAATAATTACTAAAAATGGTAGTAATTGTTGAAAGTCAAGCCAAGACAGCTTGGCCTCCGAACATGTCTTCTAGTTTGTTTAGAATCGCTTTACCAGTTTTACACCTATCTATTTGCTTATAATGGGTGTTGGTCACGCTTGCCAGCATATAACAACGAGCTATCTCATCAGACTCCTCCCAACGTTTTCTAGCCTCAGTTTGAGTGGCCGAAGGGCACTTATTATAAAGAACTATTTTTAGTTTCTCACTACTTAGGACAATCATCAGGTTCCTTTCTCATTCCTTGTAGTTATTTTCGCTCAGTTTGTTTTCGATAAGTATTTTTAATAAGGGATTAGGTGCCATTCTCAAACTAAAAATAAAGCATTCATTCATTAATATCTTTGTATTAAACAAATATTTGAAAATGTTTTGCAACATTACGATATGTATTAAGATGATGCATGCCTTTTACATTAAACCTTGAAACTAGGCAACAATAATTGCTACACCCATTGAAACAAGCCACCATGGGGTGATCATGATCAATTGGATTTCCAGTCAATTAGTACATGAACCTAATTCTTTAGGCATTCCCATGTACTAATAATCGTGTAATATTTGACCATCATTATACCTTAAGTAGAGTTTCGTGGGGAATTAGTGGACCATAAGTTTATCCAAGTCGCAAACTAGGCCTACAACACTAGACGAATGAAGAAATTTAAATTTTAATTCGACCTAAATTTAAAAAAAATGTAAAGTTCAAAAATTAATGTAGACAAAAGATAATTTAAAAATCGTAAAATTTATCAAATTCAAATTCTAAAAGTGTGTTTGGTTGGATCGAAAAGTAAAAAATGAAAAGAAGAAAAGTGGGAAAAATAAATTATGTGCTTACAAAAAAAAAATAAAAGAGATGATCATTTTCATTCTAATGTATAAAAATCAATCCTTTAAATTAAAAAAAAAAATAAGTAAAGCGAAATGAGAAAATATGTATGCTAATTCAAAATAATATATTTTTCAAATATTTTTTTCATTTTCAACTTGAAAATTATTTTTCTCTTTTTTTTTTTTTTTTTTTTGTTTTCTTACTGAGTGGTATTTTACCTAAATGTTGGACGGAAAAAAAGTTTTGCTTCAACCCGAAGTCATTTAATCTTCGAGACGAGCCCAGTGTCACTTCCGAGAATAGCAGCACCATAGTCATGATCCAAATTGTCATAAATCATTTCACTCTCTCTTTTTTTTTCCTGGAAAGATTAAAATTCCATAAATTCCGAGAAATTTGGAGTTTTACAAGATTTCAACTTAGAGTTGCAACATGATTAATCACACTATCATTTTCTTCGTGCAAATATTACCTAAAACTAGAATGTTTTGCCTGCTTGACTTCAATTTTAATTATAAATATAATTATTTATTAAAATTATTAATATAGACTTCATAAACTTTAACAAAATAGAAAAATCAATATTAAAAATATTAAAATTTTACTCGTGTGATGACATTATACAAATAGCTAATGAAATTATAAATATTAAGGTACCAAATTATATATATAATATAATATAATATAAAAATTAAATCTTAAATTCTAAAAAGTATAGGGACCAAAATAAAATTTAAACTTTTATGTACTAAATAAAATAAAAAGATTAGAGTTGAAGTTAACCATTTTATGTTTACAATTAAAAAGAAAAAGTCTTGACCAACTGTCAAACAAGGAAGGGCCTTAGGCCTTCCTTTTATATAATAGTAGTATTTACATATACAGTAGTATAGACACTGGGTTTCGCTTTTGCTTAATTTCCAAATGAGAAATCTTGAGTGTAAGCCAAAACCATTTTTTATATATTAAATTGAAATCTAAAATATTTCAAAGTAAAAATAATCCCAATCTCATATGGATAAGTAAATTATATAAAAGAATTCACATAAAATAAATTCAACATATAAAATATTAATTTTTAGAATAAATTATACCAACAATCACTCAATTTTAATACAGTTAACAAAACAATCACTTGATTTCAATTCAGTCATTCAACTTTAAAAAAATAACAAATCAAACAATAACGTTATCGAAAAGTGACAAATCAATCACTCATTAACATTTTTCGTCACAAGTTTAACGGTACCGCTAACTTGCCAATGGACATTGGATGAGGTAAAGTTGAGTGACATTTTTTTGTCAACCCGATATTTTTACTTTATGCGTAATATGTTTATACTTCTTTTTCTCCATCCAACAATATATGTTTTCAAATATGGTGATCTGCTTCACTCTACCATCAATCTCTTTTGTCTCCTCTATCTTCCAATCTCTCCCCATCCAGATTCTGTCATGCCAAAATCCAAAACCACAACTTCCAATCTATGCCCTCGTGTCTGCCATCTTTGTGTCGCCAAACCACAACTTTCAATCTTATGTTGCCAAAACTAGAAACACATATTGCAACCTAACTGCTTGTGAAAATGTCACAATGAGCTACCCTTTTCAAATAGCAACCTAACCTCTCAAATGCGGCGCCATTGGTTCGAACTCGACTGCGATAGCAACAACCGCACCATTTTATCCCTAAATCATGACAGATTCTACGTCCAAAGCATCTGGTATGAACACTCTACTATTTTGACGTGGCTAGTAAACAGTAAAAGAAGAAGAAATGGAGATGACCTGAGATGGGATGGTGCATTTGGCCGGATATGATGGAAAAAAGCTCTCAACCATTCTCGTCACCGGAACTGTTCTTTATGAAGCTTACCTCACCGCCGTCGCCACGATCCACAACCTCATGTTGTTGCTAAACTCATGTCACTTTTCCGTTAGGTTTGTAAGAGAAAAAGATTAAAAAGACTGATTTATTATTTTTTTGAAAGACTGAATTGAAATTAAAATGACTATTTTATCAGCTAAATCCAAGTTGAGAGAATTTTATCATAGAATAGAGCAAATTCTCCGAACACCAAAAACAACTTTTTATAACTATGCAATTGGATTTGTCACCAATACGACACCCACATGATATAATAAACCATAGCGAAAACATAAACATACCACTACCACAATAAGGTTAAACCGTGGGACAATCCAAATAAATCAAGAATGAAAATCTAAAAAAGAAAAAAAGAGAAAGAAAAGAGTTTACTGAAATGAGAAAAGGAAACCCACCGAGCTAGTTAAAGAAGAGCAGGAAAATAAACGAAACGGTGAATCAAAAAAAGAACAAAGAAATTGTATCCTACTAAGTATAAGTGCCACTTTCACGCAGATGTCATTAGTGATTAGACATGGGTGGAGGTAGCTTCAACGATAGCTCGCCACGACTTTTTTTTGTAGATTGCGAAACCCAAATGCCAGGAAAATAAAACGACATTTGGAATCTTTTAAACTACAGGTATAGATAACATGCTAATTTCAGCCTTTTGTTCATATCAATCAGCAAGCTTAATGGACCCCTATTAGATGGCTCAAATTGTTAATCAGACACAGCAACTTGGGCATGCATTTCCACCAAATTTCAAGGAAATCATACGAACAATCAAACCACTAAAACGAGATTATGTTTTGTTTGAAATGTGCAGCTTAAAATACTTTGACAACAATACTTGATAACCCACGAACATCCCGTGAAGGGTCAACGTCAGTCAAGTCACAAAGTACATTATTATTAGGATGTGCAACATCATCTCAGCCTGAAATCTGTTCTTATGTTTCAGACATAACAGAAATTACTAAGAAAAAAATTAAAATCCTTCCAGTTTCGAAACTTCCATGACCAAACTTGCATCTCATTCTTCAGGTGAGTCTGAGCGGAGAGCTGATATTAAACCAACAAGATGTCATCAGAATACATTTCATTAATGGACAATAATGATATCAACGAAACGTTATTCTGAAAATGGATAAAAAAAAAATATAGAAGGAATGACCAAAGAGTGTGAAGACAATAAATGACACTTGTATCCCTGTATGTCGCAGACAAATTTCACCTGATAACGGAAGTATTCTTCACATCTTTTCAATCATATGTCAGCATACAATCACATATTTCAAATATATGCCATGATTCAAAACAAGTGAAGGTGTAGTTAAATACTACGAGATAGAAGTCGTTTGATCAAACCAGTACTTTTTTCTTCACATTTTTGCAATTACACAGATAAAAATGTCTACCAAAGAAAAGTAACACAACGGGCAAAAGTTAGTATACAGAAACCGAGCAAATCATGCAACCTCATACAGCAAATAGCGTGAAAGTGTGTTTTAGTTTGCAGGAATTACGCAAATGATGTAGGATTCAAACCAACATAAAGTTCATAACTTTAAACATCCTATACTAAAGGGAATTCAAAACCAATAAGCATCCACAAAAGATTTAAGCTTCTAGGTCACTTCACCAGTTATTTTATTTATCTAATATTAAGCAATAGAAGCTAGCTAGTTCAATATCTCACCATTTCTATCAAGCATAATTTGCAGAGGTTTTCTTTCTCACCAACAAAAAAAAAAAAAAACTCAATAAATAATACCCTCCATTTAATCCCAATAGATAACGTAAAGGATACTAAGTAGGCTTGCTCATTATAGACTTAAAACTGTAGGCCAATGCATCAAACTAGAAGCGAATGGCACAAGTGATTGATCAAACTCCACAAGGATTCATGCAAGCAAAACATAGTTGATGTAATTAGGTCTGACCACCATGCTTCAGCTAGCTATGTCATGTAAACCAGCAGGATACGAGCTTTGAGTCATCAAGCATTATCCTAAAGAATTTTAAGCCGAAGTCAACTAAAGAGTTAATTTCAATCAGGGAAAGCACTCCAGAAAACAAAGAATTAGAAGGCAGAACGTCTTCAACATACTAGCTGAGCGGCTAAAGATTAGCGACCATATCTGGCCGATGCAAAGAACGAACGAATACGCTGCAAAAACCTAACCAAACAAAACATAGCAAACACCGTCCTTCATTGCATTGGTTCAAAAAGGCACGATTTGAAGAAGAACTCAGAGAAAGCATCAACCAAACAGATCCAAATTTAAAATATTTAGGGTTTCAATTTAATTCCAAATTTGTGCTGTTTTAGCTAAAAGAATTAGTCATCAGACGAGCAAGATAAAAAATATTTCAAATATATATAATAAGTTAAAACAGCAACGAGATTACATAAAATGAATCGGAAATGACAGGGAAGAAACCCCAGATCTAACATATAAAGAAGAAGGAAAAGAGAAACATACTAGGCTTTTCAGGCTTTCCATCCGTCCACTTGGAGATGGAGAAATGAACTTTCTCACGACTAAGGGCTTCAGTCTTGTAAGGTTCCTTTAAGCAGTTTCTAACGAGGTTGGCGCATATGTTGGAGTAGGTTATATAAGTCATGCCGGCTGCACGCCAGAATGGAACCGCCGCGTTCGACGCCATTTTCTTCTTTCTTTGGCTGTGTTGTGGCTGCAAAAACTAAACTGCGGAAAATGGGGGAGAGATGTTCGTTCTTCACATTTCGGTAACTGATACCACCCAATGGGGGGCTTTATTTATTTTGTGACTCGGTTTTGGGCCTCTTAGCCTAAGCTTCAGTATATTTTGCGTTTACCGTTTTATCCCAACATTTATCTTTATTTTCATTTTGGTTTAGATATCCCAATATCTATGTACTGTTTTGAAATATAAATTTTAATTTATATATTTAAATTCTGAGATATTTAATATTTATACTTTTATTATTTAAAAATAAAGTTAGCAGAAGGATGAGATGGAGAGCTGCATTTGCGATAGTCAAAGGAGGAAGGAATAATGGCCTTGGTGGTGCAGTAATTGCAAGAGATGACATGGGATGTTCTACCTTAATTTGTAAAAGGATGGAGACTGAATCTAGACTGTTAAGCAAGAGTGATGTCAATTCAATGGATGCTTGTATTGATGAATCAGAAAGGATTGGAACAAGGCCAAGTTATTAATGGGGGTAGGAAATGGATAAACATTCTCCAGCGGAAGCTACAGCCGGCGTTGAATGACGTTAAAAGTTTTCTCCATACAGTTAAGTTAACAAGCTCAAAGCAGAGGGATTCAAACATAGTCAAAACGGGCATAGGAATGGGCAATAGTTGCAGGTAGGGCAAAGAAGTCCATTTGTTGGCCTTAATTGCATTCGTTTTTCTTTTGCCTTCCTTTTATTGTTAATTGTAAAATAAAAAGTAAAAAGAAAAATAAATGAGCCAACGAAGTATGTGAAATGGGATTTTGGTTTAAATGAGTTGGTGTCTTAGTAGACTATATTTAGATACTTGATTGTTAGATAAATAACGTATTTTCTTTTGCTTCTAAGTAACTAGTATTTCTGTACAAATTTAGGTTTTTATAAAGATTCGGTTGTTGTCTTCTCTTCTTCAACCAATTCAATACATGCATCAATAGAAAAAGAATTCAAACATAAATAAGATTAAACTTTTTTTTTTAAATCTTACAAACTTCTTGACTTTTTCTGATTTTTTTTTTTTTTGAAATGAAATAAAAGTTAAAAGTTTGGAAAAAAAACTTCAGTTCACAAGTTTCCTTCCCAAATTCGTTGAATTTCTCTCCTATGTTCTTTTTTCAATTAAGAAAAAAAGAAAATAAAAGAAATCTCGAATGAAACTTATTCTTGAATATCGTGGTCTTGTTCAATGGTAAATTCTTGAGCTAATAGATTCACTTCTAGCTAGGTTTAGATGAGTAAGAAGAAAGGAGAATAAAAGAGAGAATGAAGAAGATAAATAAATATTTTTATAATTTTTAGAATCAAAATCAAATTAAAATACATACATATAAAAGCAGAAAGTTATTTTTCTAAAATCATGACTAAATTAACACAATGTGTAAATGTTAGGAATTAAATTTATTATTATGTTAATTTAAAATTGTCATGCCATCTTTCTATCACACAGTTAATGTAATTGAATAATAAAAAAGAAAAAGACATAAATATTCTATAGTCTACTCAAATTAATAACTAAAAGAAATAAAACTTCAGACAGATTTCTTAATCGCTTAATTTCTATTAAAATTCTGATGATCAGGCAATTGTACTTCCAATCTTAGAGCAGAGCACTGAGTAGACACATTGGACCTGGAATTCAAATAAGCTAAGCATAGAGATATATGTTGTGCTATAGTGTACATAAATATATAGATATATAGAGAGACGGGGGTTGTATGCGTTCCCCATAAAACAATAAGTTATATACACTTGTGTAGAATAGAGAAAAAGGTGCTTTTTACAAAGTTTTCCAGGCCAACAGATAACCCTTCTATTGCAGCATGATTCTTATCCAAAAACTTATAGTATACTTCTATCTACAGAAAAGGGGATAATGGCATCAGCTGTATAGCATGTAGTAATCTCTGAAACCTAAAGCTGTACATTTGAGCAATATATACCAATATAGTAGTTCAGAATCGATAATTCTCATGTACCTTTGCTGGTACTGGAATGTTCAGCTGCAGAGGCAACATTAGATGTGTAAGCCTTACCCCCTTCACTAAGCAACAAGTTTTTCATCACTTTGTAACCCCGAAGTTCCTCTAATGCATCGGTGGTTGTCTTTGATGCAACAAGCCTAAAAGATGCTATACTCGGAGCAGCAGCATGTTCAACAGTCACAGCTTCCGAGATCTGACTTTGCTTTGGGATGCTGTTGCTCAAGATTTCCGGCCTTGAGGCTTCTGAAAAATTAAGGGAGACGTTTTGGCGAAGAGGAGGGGCCTTTTTCAGCATTCGGACAAGAGCACCAACAGCAGCATCCTGGGATTTTCTATTCATAAACAACCCTGCTTCATTTGGATCAGATGGATTTCCTCTTCTAACGTAAGACTCAGGTCTACATAGCATGCCAAAAGGCCAATTCAGTTTACCCAATAATTCAAAAAATATTAAACAGTAGCAGAGGTATCTAGCTAGTTTCAGTTAAAATCCATATAGGCCAATTAAGATAAAAGTATTTATAGATGACCATGATAAAGGATATATGCTGTTTTCTCCAATTTGGGAAATCTTAAAAATGACTGATTGTGGCTTTGGAGATGAACATTAACTCTTTTAGATTAAGGACTACCTTCAGTTAAATGATTTTCTTGAGAGAACTACCAGTTGTAGAAAAGAAAATGTCCCAATCTAGCTAGCTTTAAAACTTTTGAACTTGTCAACTGGTCCACTCATGGTAACAGACATCTAATTCACTACTGTCCCTGATAGAAGACCATATTAATGAACCAAACCTGATTTTGAATTGCTGGGTACCAAACCAAGACATTATAGTCCCCACATTTGACCACAACATAAAGTAGCCCAATTATGGTACCCTAAAAAGGTTAACCTAAATGATTCCTGTCTTTTAACGATGACAAACTAGCCTTCCTATCCTCCAGTCAATATAACATGTCATTCTTAATCACAGATCATTTTTTGGGGGACCTCCAATTAATCATCTATATTTAAATTAATTTAATGTATTCACCAACTAACAATGAGAATAATGCAGCTATTGTTAGGGGTTTCCTCAACAGAAAGGCTGAGTCATACAGAAATTCGCCTCCAATCCAACCTTGTGACCTAAAGATGCACTCCCACTTTCCTAGATATATATATATATATATATATATGGTTAAATTTAATGAGTTATAAACCAATACTGATTGCACATTACATTTGCACAGCTTTCGGCTAAACATAACTAACACTAGAAACTTCAGCATGTATATTCGATTGAACTTCTTCATTCTATTAATCGTTTGGCCAAAACAAACTTCTTAAAGTTAACAAGTCAGGCTGTCTTTGTAAAAACTAGAAAGAATTATATGGTAACTCCCCATAGATGATAAACAGATACCTATACCGATTCCTGAACCAGATATTCCACTATGGCTACTACCTGAACTACAGATTGAAATTTACAATAACCACCTCGTTTTCCTTCTCAAAAGAAAGAAAATTTTACATGGTCTCTCTCTGTAGACGATAGACAGATACTTATCCCAATTCCTGAAACAGATAATCCTCTAGAACTACTACTTGGAATAGATATAGAAATTTATATTGCAAGCCAGGGTGTCTTTCTCAAAACTAGAAAGCAAAGTTAGTTGGTAACTCTCCAAAGATACTATATTACAATTCCTAAACCAGATACTCCAATACTTGGGTTCCTATCAACACAATATTGAAATTTATAATGCAAAATCTCTTTGCTGAAGAACGATTATGCAGTTTCCTAGAAGGTTCATCAATTGTGATGCTAACTTTACATCTTCAGAGATCAAAACTCGTTCACACACACAAAAGGGAGATTTACTACTCTTAGCATACAAATGATGGCTTTTGGTAAGTTGGTAACATTTTGAGCGGTAGGACACAGCAACTTAGAAAAATTACCCCAAGGCCGGTTAAAACAACCAAATCAAGTTCCAAACCAATGATACAGAAAATTGATGCCACAGTCTCAATTCATGTTAAATTGATGCCACAGTCTCAATTCATGTTAACAATAATTAATAAGATGTAAAATCCTCAAGAAATCAGGATAAAAATAACATCAGGTAGTTATAAGTAGAAATAGTAAATTAATTGTATGCACTGGAATAATCCACAATGATGCAAAAGGATTAATTTAGAAAAAAGAAAAAAAAGAAGAAACAATTTACATGATGAATTCTGCAGATTACCTGCTACCAGGGTCCATCATTTCACCATCCTCCACATCAAATGGACAAGGAAACTCAGAGTAGTCAAAATCATCTTGTAAAGACCTACTGGAACTTCTAGAACATGAAATTCGTGGTGAGCTGTTGGAAAAAGCTTTCACTCCAGAGTATTTCCAACAGTCTTCTTTCCCGAAAGAAAATATCTACAAGAGACAAAAGATGAATAAATTCCAAGTTGCAAAACAAGATACTAGAACTCACAACATACAAATGATGTGTATATGAATACCTTCTCAATAGTAGCATCAGTTTCAGCAGGAACCCTAATATTATCAGTCCTAGAAGTACCAGCTCTTGTAATTTTAAGGGGAGGTGACGGTGGCAAATTCTGCTTGCCAGACAATGCAGGGGAATTAGCAAGCTTGGGAGCCGCTATGTTAACAGGAGCACTTTCAGAGCGTAAAAGAGCTTTTGACAAATGAGTCCTAGGAATGTAGATGGGGAGTGATGGTGAGGGAGAGGGGGAAGGGGAAGCAGAGAAATTGGGGGAAGGACAATACTCATCAAAGTTTGTATCCCTCTTGTGAGCTATTGATGTTTCAGGAGGATGAGGAGGTAAGCTCATAGGTGGCAAACCACGAGAGCTTGGGTTAGAAACCGAAGCATTTGATTCTGAATGCGTTGGTGATGGTGAGAAAGAAACCAGAGGTGGTGAGGCCTTGTAATGGTCATAACTCCAACTATGTCTTCTTGAGAATGGTAAAGATGACGGAGAGCCATGTGATACAGGAAGAGATGGAAATCTCCTCAGGGGGTCTGCCAATGGGCTTCCAACATAATCTGGTATAAATTGAGGGGACATAGGGGTTGATGATTCGGAGCTCATATCTGAGATTGATGAATAGTACAAAACTGAAAGGCAAAGCCTTCCGCAAGAAGTGTCCACAGGGGTAAACCAAAATCTCTGCATATCTACCTCTTCTTTATGAGTCAAGGGTTCAACAAAAGAAGATGCCCTAGGAACAAGCTTAAAGGAACGAATTAGACCAGATGAATTCAGATCACGAAAAATGTTGTATGCAGGTAAAAGCCTGACAGTCACGTATAAGGACCTCAACATCAATATCAATTTCTTATATAATGCACTCAAGTTATTACAACTTGACCTTCTATTCCCTGAATTACAATCCCTACCCTTTCTACTTTCATGCTGCACGAACCATCTTTCTATGATTTTTTCACATTTCATCTCACTGCCTGATTCATCTTGATCAGAATTCCAGAAATATGAATTCTTATTTTTAGATGACAAATTCCTAACAAGATCACTTGTGGGGGAAAAGCTTGCGGGTCCCCAATCAAGTGGTTTCTGCTCCAATATAACATCGACAACAACCGGCTCAAAATTACTCTGTCGACAAAGGTCAAGATTTTCTAGAGCTGAAGGGCACTCCCTAAGAGCTAAATTGAACCATTTATCTCTTGGTCTCACACTAGATGAAGATGAAGAGGATGAAGATGGAGATGACACAGTTTGTTCGCCACTATAATGACGTGATGATACATAAGAAGACCTCGATTCAAGTATTATTAGAAGACTCTTATAGAAGAATTCAGTGATAACTTGTTCCATTTTGGCAGCTTCAGTGTGAGAATTTGTGTGAGTTGATGTCATAATTTTTAAATTTGCTAAAATAGGAACAATCAAATCCTTTTAAGAGAATTGCCCTTATAAACTTGAAACACCTCTGAAGATAATCTCACTGCAAATAAGAAACCATAAGGAACAATCAAAGGCTCATCCATCGACAAAACCCCAGTAAGAAATAAGTCAAAAAAGGGACTAAATTAACCAGTGAAAATAGCAAAATTAAGTTGCTAACAGAAAACAGTACAAGCAGCAGCCATACAAATATTATATCAAATAAAACTATCAAAATTATTAGAAAAATCCAATTTTAAAACAAACAAACCACTTAGAAGTTAGATTTCTTATGTTCTTTATATAATTAAAAACGCGTGTTGTGTAAGGAACACGTTTGAACACTTTTTTTTTTTTTTGCGTTTTGGGTTTTTCCCATTTTCATCCATCTCAGTTTCCACAGAAATTTAATTCGCAAAATTTGAAAGAACTTCCAGAGCAAATAGAAAACAGCATACGCAAAAACTAAAAACCAAGCTAAATTTAAAATGTTTAAAAATAATAATAGGGCAAAGAAAGCTAAGACAGAAGCCAACTCACCTGTTTGTTAATGGACTGAGTTTATTGAACCATATTTTCCTGTATCTTTTTCTCTCTTTAACATGCTTATCTCCTTGTTTAGTAAAAAGAAAAGAAAAGAGAAACTTCTTTAAATTTGTTTTTATTTATTTATTTAGGGAAAGGAAAGAAGAAAAACAACTCATTGTGGAATTAGAAGTTAGAAGGAAGAATGGGAGAGGAACAGGGACCATGGGAGGTAACATCCCAGCTTGATCTTGCCACGTCATCACTCTAGAGGGCCTATGGGAGCTAAGGCCCCAGCTTGATCTTACCATACCGTGACTCATGTCCAATCAATGTTTGGTTCGCTAAAATGTGTTTGAACATGATAAAAAAGAAATAATTAATTAATAAAATAAAAATTATTTTATAGAAATGGAATAGATTAATAATAAGAATGAATAATAGTATTACTTGTTTGGTTAACCAGAATGATATTGAGCCATATGTAAAAAACAACTATATAATCACTTAATTAATCTTAAATCAAATAGATGACATTTAATTATAGATATGTTGTTATATATTTAAAGTAATTATAGTTTATAAAATATTATACTGTTATGGTATTCGTCATTATCGCCTCGTTATTCAGTTATCCGACTAAGATTGACCGATCCAATAGTGATAGCTTGCATAGTTTGGTTACATGAGTTCGTATTATCATGCAAACGAACCTACACTTAAGGAACATGTGTTAATCTTAGAATAGAGTATGTGTTGGCATGCATGGAGGCCTACCTAGGACGTTGCATCCAGGAACCCTTATCATATAAATAGGAAAATTAGCCTCATTAAAGGACGGACTCACAAAGATATTCAACAATTTGGTGCGGTGAGCGTGGACAGACTTTTGACCGTCAAAAAATCAGAAAGCAAAGATGACTCACCCTAATGAGAACTTCCTTAGCAACTTCCCATCAGATCAAGTTGGAGGTTCTAACACCGACAATCAACCTCGAGAGATGGACCTTTTCTCTGGATGGGTCGCTGATTGACCAAAAAACTTAGGTAACTCAGGCCAAGGAGGTGCCTCCAATTCTTTTGATCTCAATGTTTCTTTTAGTCAGGGGCCATCTTTTCCCTCTGATTTGGGAGCATAGCTACAACAATTGTTTGGTTTATAGGAACAACTAAGGTTAATGAAAGAACAGATGACTCAAGGTACTATGTTGGAGTAGCAACAATTGTTTCATCAAGAGCTGTTAAGGCAGAATGAGTAGAGAAAGATGCAATTTGATCATTCTAATCTCTAGGAAAATGTTGCGCCTCTCAAAGAGGAAGCTGTTGGAGCATATGCAAAGTCGTGGTAGAATGAGATGGATGCTTTGCGTAGGGACCTTCAGGAATTACACCCTAACGTACAATATATGGATTGGTTGTTTTGTTCTAACAACCCTTTGTCTCTAGAAGTTAAAGCTATGGACCTAGCATTAGAGTTAAAAGTACCAAAAGAGATGTTTGAAGGTAGAAGAGACCCAAGAGCACATCTCATGCAATATAATGACTATATGAATGTGTGAAGGGATTTTGACATAGCAAAGTGTAAGGCTTTCTCAACAACTCTCAAGGGAAGCGCGAAAGATTAGTACTTATCTTTGCCACAGGGTTCTATTTGAAGTTTCTCATAGTTGGGTCAAATATTTCTGGGTAGGTTTTGTGCTCATAGAACGATAGTGAGCAGCCCCAATGGGTTTAATGTCAGTGAAGTAGAATGATGGATAATCTTTACAAGATTATGTGAAACGGTTTCATGCAGCCACGTTGAACATGAAAAACTTGGAGGATCAATGGGCTATTGATGCCTTCATTATGGGAATTCAAAATGAGCATGTTCAGTGCTCGTTTACTGATAACAGACCGTAGAGTTTGGTGGACTTATATGAAAGGGCACATAAGTTTGCTAAAGTTGAAAAAATTAAAAGAGTAACCTAAGGCACCTTTCAGAGGGATGATAGGCAGTTTAGAAGTTATCAGTGTGTGCATGGCCAACAAGGTCCTTCTTCTCAGAGCTTACGGGTCCAAGGTGTGAGACAACAAATGAGTTATTTAAAAAATGAGTCACCAAGGGCATTTCGGAGGCCTCAGGGTGAGCACACAAGAAGGTATGTTCCCCATGGAAAATTTAAAGTTTCTCCTTTACAAGCTTTGCATACCTATATTCTTAATTAGGTGAGAAGCTTGGGAATTTTGTCGTGTCCACCACCTATGCAACTGAGTCAGTTAACGTATAATTCAATGGATAAATGTAGTTTTCATAATGACAGGGATCACAAGAGAGAGGATTGTTTCTCTTTGAAGGATGCCACAGAAGAGACTGTAAAAATTAACGAGCTAAACGATTTTGTAACCTAGGAGGCTTTACCACTATGGTAGAGTTCGCGAGGTGCTGATAAAGGTAAACAGAAGATCAGAGACACAATACATATCATAATTGATACATATGAAGAATAGACGACGTCTAACGCAAAAAGGATGGCTCATCTCAATAGCGTGATGTCAGTTAGTTCGTCAAATATGTTACGTCAACAAGAGAAATGGAGGGTAGAATTTAATTAAGAAGACGAGGATTTAGTGTGTGACAAGGAAGAAAATGACCCTATGGTTGTGACAACAACTATTGCTAAATTTAAGGTTAAAATAATTTTGGTTGATAGTGGAAGTGTTGTATAGGTTTTAACTTAGGACATGTATCAGAAGATGAGGTTAAAGGGACAAGCTTTGAAGAAGGCGAACCCTTTATATGACTTCATCAACCGTCCAATCAAGGGAAAAATGTGTACCACTTTACCTATTACCCTTAGGGATGGCGAGCACACTATTATAGAATACGTTCAGTTTTTTGTGGTAAACCATCCTCTGGCTTACAATGCCATTTTTGGGGCATCCTATTATCCGAATGGCCAGAATAATAATTGCTACCTTTTGCATAAAAATTAAATTCCCTACCAAAATGGGGGTAGGATTTATGAAATTAGACTAGCAGTTAGCTAGGCAATGTCATATGTTATCGATCAAACAAACTCACGAGCAAGAGCTGCAAGATCAGAGTTTGCAACAGGTAGTGGTGCTAGTCAGGTTTTGGGTTTGCATAGTTTGGATGTTAGAAGCGAGGAAAGAGTTCGCAAGCCAGAGGCATAGAGGTAAAAAAAACTTAGCAATTATTTTATGATGACACAAAAAGGTTGGTAAGGATTTCATCGGCATTAGCAGAAGAGGAAAAAAGGGACTTAGTACAATGTTTGAAACAAAATTCGAATGTTTTTGTATGGTCAGCAGTGAACATGCCTGGGGTGGATCCATGGGTGATTGTGCATCGGCTAAATGTGTCTCCTGAAGTCAAGGCAGTTAAGCTAAAAAGAAGAAGGCTCGTTCCACAGGTTGTGGAAGCTATCAAACAGGAGGTAAGAAAATTGCTTTCAGGGGGTTTATTCGAGAAATGGCATACCCTGACTAGGTATCGAACGTTGTCATGGTAAAAAAAAGCTAATGGAAAATGGAGAATGTGTATTGATTTTACCAGTCTCAAAAAAATATGCCCAAATGATAGTTTTCCTTTACCCTCAATTGACAGATTAGTGGATGCTTTGGTAGGTCATAAGTTCATGATCTTCATGGATGCATTCTCAGGGTATAATCAAATTTCTATGGCTTAGGAAGACCAGTATAAGATTGCTTTTGTTATAGAGAATGGTTTTTTTCTGCTATCGGGTTATACTTTTGGGTTAAAGAACACAAGAGCAACATACCAACAATTGTTTAATAAGATTTTCAAAGAAATGATTGGTCGCAACATTGAGGTTTATGTAGATGATATGTTAGTGAAGAATACTACTTTAGGGGGCACATTGAGGATTTTTCTAAAGTTTTTTCTTTTTTGTGAGCCTATAATATGAAGTTAAATCCATAGAAGTGTGCTTTTAGAGTAAGAGTAGGAAAGTTTTTGGGCTTCATGGTTTCAGAAAGATGTATAAAGGCGAACCTTGAAAAGATTCAGGCTATTTTAGACATGGCTCCCCTGAATACTATTAAAGACATTCAACGCCTAAGGGAAGGGTGGTCGCACTGAATAGGTTCGTGTCCAAAATGGTAGATAAATGTTTACCTTTCTTCAAAGAATTAAGGACTTCCTCTAGTTTGATAGAGGAATGTCAGACTGCTTTTGAACAGCATAAATCGTATCTAACGTCTCCACTACTTCAGATTTCTCCACTAGTGGAGAAGTCTCTTTCTCTTTATTTGGTAACATCTAAAAAAAAAGTTGCAGCAGTTTTGATCAGAACAGAAAGAGTTCGCCAGTTTCCCGTATACTATTTTAGTAAATTATTACAAAATGGCGAACAAAGATATTTAAAGACAGATAAGCTTATTTTTGCTTTAGTAGTGGTAGCTCACAAGTTGTGACAATATTTTCAAGCCCATCATGTGATGGTCATGACAAACCAACCTATTAGGGACATATTGTCTGGAGTTGATACTTTAGAAAAAATGACCAAGTGGGGAATCGAGCTAGCAGAATTTAGAATAGAGTATGCTCCGAGAAAAGTAATCAAACTCAGATATTAGTTGACTTTATAGTAAAATGTTCTTTTGATAGATCGTCAGACCTTACAGGTGACTTGTTAATTTGAAGATACTATTACTCACATAGATGATATAATAGCAAGTTACATTGGTTATTGAAATTTTATTTGACAAATATTCACTTTTTCTCATGATATTTTGTTACATATATACATTTGGTTCTAAAAAAATTTCTATTGATTATACAAGATCTAGTTGTTAGCACATCATAGAGACAAGGTAGCCCAATTGCTAAGCCAAAATGCTAGACAATATATGTAGATGGCTCAAAAACAAAGAAAGTATCAAGAGTAGGTGTCCTCTTTATTGACTCTAATGAGAATGAATGGCAATACAGACTTTCCTTTGGATTCCAAACATCCAACAACGTTACGGAGTACGAATCACTAATTTCTAGGCTACAGCTAGCCCAATAGCTGAGGGTAAATGAGTTAACAATATTCACCGATTCTCAATTAGTAGCAAAGAAAATGAGTAGAGAATATGAGGTAAAAGAGCCTAGTTTAAAGAAATATCATGCCATGGTTGAACTGCTCACTCAATTTGATAATACAGAAGTTCAACAGTTATTCAGGACAAAGAACATTGAAGCTGACATTTTATCTAAGAGCTTCTTCGATCATTATTAAGTAAAGAGGGAAGATTTTGTTGGAACATCAAGCCACTCCGAGCAGTGATAGTCAATAAGTGTTTGATTTGAGTCAAGAGCAAACACAGATGGCCCTTATAATTCAAGCCTTACAAGGGAAAAGTCAACAACTAAACAAAAACGAGTTAGCCAAGATGCAACATAAAGCTACAAGAAATATCATGTTAGAGGGTGTACTATATAAAAAGGGTTACTCCCGGCCACTTTTGAGATGCCACACTCTTGCTGAAGCTGAGTGAATATATGGTTATCACTTGGAAGGAAGATTGTTAGCCCATAAAGTTCTCAGGTAGGGGTATTATTGGCCAACCATACAAAAATATGCTCATGACATGGTTCGCACTTGTGATTTCTGTCAGAAACATGCTCCAGTACAACGATTACCAGTTGAACCCCTACAATTGATGTCTAGACCTTGATCATTTGCAACATGGGGGACAGATATCTTGGGTCCATTTCTAATTGCCACAGCTCAAAAGAAGTTCAAAGTTGTTATTGTGGATAATTTTAATAAATGGGTAGAAGTTGAAGCTTTGGCTACAATAGAAAGAGGCAAATAGAATATTTTGTTTGGAGATTCATTATTTTCAGGTTCAACATCCCACATTTGATCATAACAGATAATGGAACTCAATTCCAGGGAAAATTCAAGAGCTTCTGTATAGACCTACAGATATCACTCACCTAAAACTCTATGAAAACGCCCCAAACAAATAGTCAAGTGGAAGTAATGAACAAGAAAATCCTGAAAACTTTAAAGAAGAAATTTGATGATGCTAAGGGTACCTGGCTCGAAAAACTTTCAGGAATTATATGGGCCTTAGGAACATCTCCTCACACAGCAATCGAGGAAACAACATTCTCATTGGTATATGGAGCAGAAGCAGTAATCCTTGCTGAAATAGACTTGTATCCCACTGAACATCTCATTTTGATGAAAATGCCAATCAGAAAGCCATCAAACTCAATTTAGATCTTATCTACGAAATTAGAGAAGCAATAGAAGTCAAGAACACTGCGCGAGCTCAGCAAGTGGCTCAATATTACAACTCTAGGGTAAAAAACAAGCAATTTCAAGTGGGCAATCTAGTCTTGAGAAATATTGAGACCACTTTATCGGCACCACAGAAAGGAAAAAAGGCTCCCAATTGGGAAGGGCCCTACAAAATTTTTGAGAAAATAGGCTTTATAAGTTTTTCAAGTGAGCTGATTTACGATCGCATCTCTATTCTAATAGCTCGTTGATTTACGATCACAACCTAAGTTCATTGATTTATGATCACGAACAATTTCTTTTGAGTTAGCTGATTTACGATTGCAACTCCATTCTAATAACTCATTGATTTACGATCACGATTGATATTATTAAGGCTCACTGATTTGCGATCATAGCCCAAGTTCATTGATTTACAATCACGAACAATTTCTTCTGAGTTAGCTGATTTACAATCGCAACTCCATTCTAATTGTTCACTGATTTATGATCAAATTTGATATTATTAAGGCTCGCTAATTTGCGATCACAGTCTAAGTTCATTGATTTACGATCATGAATGATTTCTTCTATTAAACTAAGATTTATTTGATAATATGTTTTGGTATAACAAATTAAAGTGTTTTTTGAATAAAAGTTAAAGTTGAACAAAATTGGGCAAAATTGATAAAATCAAATTAAAATTATTTAAATTGAGTTAAACATTTTCAATCATGTTAAAACTATTTTAAACAAATTAGTATTGCTTCAAACTAAAAAGTATTGATACTTTTTGGCCAAGTATTGATAGTTTTCAAGATATTGATACCATTATAAAATCAATCCCAAATTGACTATCTGTTTTCAATCAACATAAAAAGTATTGATACCTTCCCAAAAAATCTCGATACCTTTTACTAGGTATCGATAATTTATCTTTGGTATCGTTGTAAACTAACTTTAACGGTCATTAAATCAGACATTAAATGCTAATAGTATTGATAATCATAAAAAAAAGTATTGATACCTTTTGTTCCAGGTGAATTTAATGAAATAGTATTTTCATCCCTAATGGCTCTATTAAATTTCAAAACAACCTCAACTGTTGGAAATGTATTAGAGGGTATAAATACCATGTTCCAAAGGTCCAACAACAATGAGAGAGATTATCAAGCTTAAAGATCAATTAAAACAACCTTAATGATTAATTCTTTCATATTCTTCTTGTAAACACTTGTGAGTTTTCATTGTACTCATTCAACTCAAATGTTATTATTTGTGTATGTGCTTAATTGGCACATATCAATCTTGTAAGGATTACTTCTTAGTTTGCTATTTTTATTCTCTTTGAGAGGGTTGAGTCATAAGGTTTGGGTAGAAGCCTTAAAAGAGTTGCAATATTAAGATTTTGAGTAGAAATCTTAAAGGAGATTATAAGGTTAAACCTTGTCCTCAAAGGTTGTTAAATTAGTGAATTTGGGAAAATCCCTAGTTATGAAAAGCTAAGGTAATGGAGTTGGCAATTGGGGCCGTACCACTATAAATTGTTATGTTCATTGTTGCACATTTTTTCGTTGCTTCCAAAAATTTTCTTAAGGCTCATTCACCCCCTATTGGTGATTTCAAGTTGATTTTTCAAGCTAACATATTCTAAGTTAGCTAATTTATAATAACAATTCTATTCTAACAGCTTAATGATTTACGATCACAGCTGACATTGCTAAGGCTCACTGATTTATGATCACAACCTAAGTTCATTGATCTACAATTATGAAAAGTTTTCTAAGTTAGTTGATTTACGATTGCAACTCCATTCTAATAGCTCGCTACCTTACGATTATAGATAATATTATTAAGGCTTGCTAATTTATGATCATGAATGATTTTGTAACACCCTTTACCCATATCTGATGCCAGAATAGAGTACGAGGCATTACCGGACTTATTCACAAGCAAACATTCAAAACCGAGACATGAATTTCTACTCAAATTTAAAACTTTTCAAAAACATACATATTATCCCTATTACGAGCCTTCGAGGCCCAAAACATGCATCGAAAGTGGTTCGGGACTAAACCGAAAACTTTAAAAACTTTTTGGAAAACTTAGAAAAAATTTCGTGTAAAAGGCGTCACACGCCCGTGTGGATTCGAGACATGCCCGTGTGACCCTAAGATATGCCTGTGCTTCAGGCCGTGTTCAAATTAGGGTGCATTCTGTTTATGATGTCATCATCAAATTGAGGTCACATGGCCAAGTTACACGCCTGTGTGCTTAGGCCGTGTGATTGATTAAATTTTTATAATTTTTCATAAAATAGGTGTAGACTTCATACGGCCAAGGCACACGCCCGTGTTCAAGGTCGTTCCGTCCACACGGCTGAGACACACGCTCATGTCTCTGATCGTGCGTCAAATTTCGAGAATTCTGTTTCAAATTTTTAAGGTGCAGGGGACACACGGTTTCAATACACGCCCATGAGGCAGGCCGTGTGTGGCTTAGACACACGCCCGTGTGGACAAAAATTTACCATTTCAGACCATTTTTCTCACCCATACACCTTTAATTTGCACTTAACATTTTCATTTACCAATATAGTCCAACCCAATCAACCAAATCCAAACCAAAACATGTATCATTTACATATATTTTAACATATTCATCACACTAGGTTATAATACATATTTTATCATTCAAGTCATACCATTACTATTTAATCTATATCATTTTTACTAAATTTATATACATGCCATATAAATCAGAAGATGATTTACAAAAGCTATCGGAAATAATCTGGATAGTGTGATCCTTCGTGCTGATCCGATCCTCTGTATCTATATTAATCTACAAGAACATTAAACACACAAATATAAGCTTATGAAAGCTTAGCAAACTCATAGGCATAGAAAATAATTCTTACCGAATACTTTATAACAATCATACAATATATAATTTCACTAATCCATCATGTCAATCACAAAATCAATGATAAAATTTACTTGATTGAGCTCAATATCAATGATTAATCGATTTCAATCTCTTGGGTCTATTTATCGCTTACTTTTCTTAATCAAAGTAGGGAGAGGTTCGGAATTGATTACTTCGTTTTCACAATGCCATAGTATAACTATGATCTTGCACATAGTCACATATCATACACCGAAGCCATAGCCCAGCTATGGTCTTATACGGAAAGCACATATCACACCGATGCTATAGCCCAACTATGGTCTTATATGGAAATCACATATCACACCGATGCCATAGCCCAGCTATGGTCTTATATAGAAATCACATATCACACCGATGCCATAGCCCAGATATGGTCTTATACGGAAATCACATATCACATATTGCCATGGTCCAACCATGGTCTTTTCCGTCAATGCGTATTAGTCACTGAACGAAAGTACTCAATCTGATGTTCCACTAAATTAGAAATTTTATTCAAACATTCATATACAATAACATACCAAAGCATTCATGAAATTTTCATAGCAATTCATTAAATTTAGCCATATGAACTTACCTGGGCTAATTTGCAAAAGTCGTAGAAATTCAAGGACTATTCTAGCAATTTTTCCTTTCCACGATTCACTTCGGGTTCTTGATATGGAGCAAGATTATGAAAAACTAGTTTGGAGGAACTCTTCTATGGCGTTTTTGGCTGTCAGTTTTTAAGAAATGTCTAGATTTCTCTTTTAATTGATATTTTATTTGTTTAATTTTGCAAAATTTATAATTTTGCCCTTATTTCACCTAATTTCAGATTTTTTCTTGCTTATGCTGCCTCAGCCATTCCCTTTAGGCTAATTTGCCTTTTTAATCCTCCCTCATTTGATACTTAAGTTATTTAATCATTTGAGCAAAGTTTGTTCATTTTACAATTTAGTCCTTTTTAATTAATTAACTATCAAAACGTTAATATTTCCTAACGAAACTTTAATACTGACTCAATAACGCTCCATAAATATTTCTAAAAATATTTATGGCTCGGTTTATGAATTTGAGTTCTCGATTCCTCGTTCTTGACTCATTTGACCTAATAATTTTTTAATTCACAAAATTCCCTAATTCAAATATATTTCTAAATTCACACTTGACTTATAATTATTAATTACTAAAATTTTCAAACTTACTTGTCAAATTTAGTGATCTCGAATCACTGTTTCCCTACACCACTGAAATTTAGACTGTTATCGCAACGCCATTCAAATAGCTCGTGAATTTATGATCACAACTGATATTATCAAGGCTCGCTGATTTTTTATCACTCCCTACGTTCATTGATTTTTTTATCATGAAAATTTTCTTCTGAGTTAGCTGATTTACGTTCGCAACTCTATTCAAACAACTTGCTGATTTACGATCACAGTTGATATTATTGAGGCTTGTTAATTTATGATCACATCCTAAGTTCATTGATTTATGATCATGAACAATTTCATCTGAGTTAGTGAATTTAAGATTGCAACTCCATTCTAACAGCTCGCTGACTTACGATCACAACTGATATTATTAAGGCTTGTTGATTTATGGTCACAGACTAAGTTCATTGATTTACGATCATGAACGATTTCATCTGAGTTAGCTTATTTATGATTGCAAATCCAATCAAACTGTAACACCTCTAACCAGTCTTCGTCGTCAGATTAAGGTTACGAAGCATTACCGTACAATCGGGAACATTTAAACAGTCAATAATTTAATCACATCATAAACCATCCGTACACATGCACGCTGTCCCTAAATCGTGTCCTCGAAGCCCTAAAATTAGCTTAGAAGTAATTCGAGACCAATTTGAAAGCGTTTGAAAATATTAGGACAAAGTTGGAAAATTTAAGAAATAGGGGTCTCACGGCTAAGACACATGCTCGTGTCTTAGGCCGTGTAACCTTCGAATTAGGGACACACGGTCGTGTCCCAACCCATGTCCTCAGCTGTGTAACTCTCTGAGTAGGGTTAGATGGCCGTGTCACACGCTCGTGTGCCAGGCCGTGTGTTAGGTCGTGTAACTCACTGGCTTGCACCCTAAGAAAATCATCAGATGACACACGACCGCATTGCTAGGCCGTGTGCTTCACACGATTGAGTCACACGTCCGTGTCTCAAATCGTGTAAACCCAAATTTCACCTAAATCAAGCCATTTCATAACCTAACCATGCATGGACATTCAACTCATTTGTGCACACATAAAAAGAAACCTAAACAACATCCAAACATACATAAAAAATGCCATTTCAAACATCCTAAGTCAACTAACCAATGTGCCATTCAAAGACACAACATTTGCATCCAAACATCATTTATCTAACATGTCAAAAAGCTACATTTCATGCTTAGTCCATATAGGTACTAAAACATACCACATTTAACCGCTAATCAACCATTCAAAACATACCATAAGATCATGATTTTCCATCACTAAAAATGGTTAAGATGACCTTAGTTATGAAGCCATACAAGTCTATCATATAAACATAAACTTCAAGACATAAGCATAATAATTCAACCATTTAATACATTCATAAGCCATCAATACTAAAGACCTATACCTGATAATATTGCCATTTCTATGCATGATAGCCTAGCTCAAATATGAACTAAAACATGTCACAAGTAATCACTTTCAAACCATCATCAATATTCCAAATAACCTTATAAACAAGCATTGTAAAGTAACCAACATCACATAACTTGGTAAGGCATCAAAGTGTACCAAACTAATATAACTTACCAAAGCTTATACATATAAAAACACCATTAACCCATGCTTCATGATACTATTACAAATCACCCTATACATACCATTATAAACCTTAGCCAAAATACTCAAATCTACTGATTTGTCTACTGGATAGTGTGATAGATCTTCGACGAACTTCCAACCGATTGAGCTTCCAATAATCTGTAAAACAAAGGAAAAAAAATAACTATGTCAGCAATGAATGCTTAGTAAGCTTGTATAAACTTTAAACATAATATACCATTTCAATAATGAACTTTATAGAATAAGTCTAAACCTTTACCAATGCCTTAAGCTTAATAAAAGCCTATATAACACCACCAAACTAACAAATTAGCATACTTGTTCATGATACATATTAAATCAACCATATATATATAAACATAACATTCAAGTCATCATCATTAACATACAATCATGTTTCATTCCATTTGCTTACTTACCATTTCCAATACCATGAGTTTAATATAAATCTATTCAAGCATCATCAAGCTCACATGTTAGTAGATTCATAGATAATCATATGAACTTATTTATAACATCAATAGATTTCGTAAGATACAATACATAAGCATCAACCTTTTCATATAGTTATGAACCTTTCCATTAAGTCACTTACCGTTCCATTCCTTTTCTTACCCGTTGAACCATCTAGAATTATATCGGATACTCAGGAAAGCTAACATGAAGTATGCCTTTACATATAACCATAACCTTTCCTTTACATCATTACTTACACGAGTTGTGAAATGGGTCTACTCACACGAACTGTGGGTCGAAATGTAAGCTACACGATGCTGCTCACACGAGCTGTGGAGTATTGGCAACAAATGCAGGACCTCAGTCATCGATAAGACATTCAAAACCAGCACGCGAAACATGAAATTTCTAATGACATGTCATTTGTATCCTAAGCATTTTTAAAGTTCAACTGGGACTCGATATATGTCAATTCATCATATTATGGATACATTCATATATATATATTGATTCATTTACATTAAAAACAACATACTAAACATTTAATTTAAATAACATTATAAGGATTACAGTTCATACAAATTTACCTGACTAAATTGCAGCAAAGACTAAGTACAGACGCTATATAATAATTTTCTCTTCTTTTTGATTTTCCACTCGTTCTTGTTCTAAAATAATAATTCCATTCAATTCACCAACTCTAACAAAAAAATCAATTCATTTATGCAATTAAGTCCTTTTGACATTGTACAAAATTACCCCCAATATTTTACTTTTATACAATTTAGACCTTAAGCCCAAAACATGCAAATTAACCATTTCTATTCAATTAATCCATATATATTCATAATTTACTCTATTTTCCTTGAATTTTACCTTTTTCATAAATCAATCCTTAAACTTGAAAATCACCAAATTTTACTTAACAAAATACTTAAATTTAACAAAAAAGCTTAATAATCTATCATAAAATTTCAAGAACACTTCAATTTCATCTATGGTAAAATTCTAAACATTTAACAATTTAACAAATTGACCCCCGAGCTAGCTAAATTAAGCTATAACGATCTCAAAAATATAAAAATTACGAGAAACCAACAAAAATAACACTTATATGCATAGACTTTTATTTGGCCGAAAATTAAAGCTTCTCAAATGGAGTTTCTTCCTCTCTTTTCGAGGAAGAAACAAAGTAAGATGATACTTATCTATTTTTACTTTTGTTTTATTATTTTAATACTTAAGCATTAATTTAATAAAACATTTCAAATAATAACTTAAGAATAAACCACATTGCCGTCCACTATTACCAATTATGAACCATCCATTTTTTAATTTATACAAATGGGCACTTCAATACTAATAATAATTGACTTTTGCACTTTTTACAAATTAGTCATTTTTAATTAATTAATTATCTAAACATTAAAATTTCTTAACCAAATTTTAATACAACCTTAATAACACTTCGTAAATATTTCGGCTCAGTTTATAAAAAACGAGGTCCTGATACCTCATTTTCTAAAATCATTTGACTTTAGGGTCATACCATTGGAACCTAATTATTCATTCAAATAACATAATTTGCCAATTCAAATTTTATTTTGAACTATAATTGACTCATAAATATTAAATAATAACATTTACGAACTTACTCGACGAATTTGTGGTCCCGAAACCACTGTTTTTGACACCACTGAAAAATGAGTTGTTACACAAATAGCTTGTTGATTTACGATCACAACTGATATTATTTGCTGATTTACGATCACAGCCTAAGTTCATTGATTTACGATCATGAAAAATTTCTTCTGAGTTAGCTGATTTACGATCGCAACTTCATTCTAATAGCTCATTGATTTATGATCGCAACCTAAGATCATTGATCACAATCGATGTCATTAAGGCCTACTGATTCATTATCACAATTCAGGTACATTGATTTCAAATCACACTTAAGTTAACAATTTGATGGTTCTCAATCATCATTAGATTTATACCTGCTTAAGTCTTTTACGATGACAACTTAATTAGGCAATTTATTCGAATGAAATTATGATTCAACTACCAAAAGGTTTAAGCATTAAACAAAAAGATAATCCTCTCATTTCAAAATATATTGCAACAAGTACAACAAATACAAAGAAATCAAGATATTGCATTGGTATCCTTGGGATTAGCGAATTCCTCTTCTTCTTCCATTTCTTCGTTATCATTTTTTTCACATCCAATAATGGAAGTAACACTAGTTTCAGTAAGAGTATCAACAAGATAAAGTTTGTTGGAATTTTTCCACTCTTCAAAAAAATCCTCCCAAGCAGCTTCAGAAGGGAAACGAATATCAAAATCTGGATAGGCACTTATGATATGACTTAGAGCGTCGAAATTTACCTTGCGAGCATTGAAGGGACCACCAATCACATAGGTATGCAGCAGAATATTTGATTTCAATTCTGGTAAATAATCTTGAAAATTTTGCATTGTATTCGCCTTTTATTTCTCCAAGGCTTCTTCATGATGTTTTTTCAAATTAGCCATAGCAAGTTTATATTGTTTGCCTATAAACGTCTGTTTTTCAATGGTGTCGAAAACAGTGATTTTGAGACCACAATGCTGAAAAGAAAGTCCATAGATATATTTAATTAATATTTATGAGTTAAATATAGTATAATAGTGATCTTGATTTAATTGATTTTATTAATTGGTCAGTTAGTCAAGGTGCAAGTGGTGCGTACCGAAAGTAAAGTGATTTTGAAAAATAAGGTATCAGGACCTCGTTTCTGTAAATCGAGCTCATAAATATTTTAATTAAATATTTACAGAGTTTTTTTTATAAGTCGATTAAAGTTTGATTTGGTATTTTTATGAGTTGATAGTTAATCAATGAAAATGACTAAATTGTAAAAATTATAAAAGTTAATTGCTATTGATTTTTTATTAAAAGGCTTTAATAACATTATTTTAAGGACTTTCATTGAAATTAAACCTTAGTTCATTTAAATGTATGGTTGGTGCATATGTTTTAATTTTTCTTGTTAATTATTAATTAAATTAATAATAATGAAGTATGTTAAAGTAAAAAAAATAAAGCATTATCATAAATTTTGGCTTCCACCACCGATTCTTCAATAAAGAAATAACCAAGAAGCCATTTTTGAACCAAGGTTCATCCAATCTTGGTAACCTTTCATGGTAAGTTTTTCCAACTTCGTTTTTAATAAATTTTATATTTTTAAGATTGTTGCAACTAGGTCCAACTAACCTATATCTCTGTTTTCAAAATTTTTAAATATTTCTAAAGCTTTAATTGATGAAAATTGATGTTTTTGATGTTTAATAGTTTGATTATAAGCTAATATATGTTTAAAGACTAATTTGTTAAGTAAATTTTGTTAGTTTTGCATATAAGGACTAAAATGAAAAGTTGATGAAATTATCGTAAGATTTATTTAAATTTAGGTTTTAAAGGGCTGTAGAAGGACATAATTGAATCTTAAAGAAAAACGAAGTTCAATTGTGAGAGTTATAATAGTTTTGATTTTAGGGACTAAATTGCATAAAATGTAAAAGTTTTGAGGTATTTGAATAATAAAATTAAACTACCATATACTTATAATAGGATGATATAAGATGTTTGGAATTGATAAACTGAATTGAATATTGAATAGATCAGAAATTAGACCAAATTGAAGATAATCAGGGAAATGATAAAATTTGCTAATTAGTCCTTAGAGAGTTGTTTGCTTGCTGTTTTGACCAGGTAAATTCACAAAGTATGATTGTATTTAAATTATCTTACATTTGATTGTGAATTTGTATTTGTTTGATATTAATTTGAATGGTTCACAATTTGGTATAAAAGGTGAGTTATGGATTGATTTGCAAAGGAATGATAAATTGACGACCTAAATTGAATTAAATTTAATATAGTATGATTGGGTGAAATTGTCACTTTTGTGAATTGATGATTGATTAATGAAATTATGATATGGAATTGAGAAATTGTACCCTATTAACTGTTCGGGCAGAGTCAGATATAGTTGGCATGCCGTAGGATAGGAAGAGATTAGGGTTATATGATTATGTGTCGGGGATTATTGGGCACCCCATTTTTCGGTTATACCGACCAGTGTTGGGCACTTCTATTTTTTGATTTTACCGACCAACGCAGGGTGCAACTTATTATTTTCGGATTTATCCGATAGGCACTAGGTGATAAATTGGTGTGATTGGTTGGATCTGTGTATCCGTCCGAGTTCGAGTTAAGTTAATAAGGGTATAAAATGTGATATTTGATTTGTGACAAATAAGTTGGATTGATAATTGTGATATGATGATACAAAATTGATTAACAATATGTATGAATATCAATAGTATTGAATGCTCATATGTATCGAAAATTTGAGCTAGAGGGCCAATATGGAAATGTGATAAATCTATGAATTTGATCCTGAATTCGAACAATAAAACTAATTAATGACTGCCATTTTATTGAAATTGGATGTACCGTTGACAACAAAATGATATGATATGATATCATTTTTAGATTAATTAATGAAGCTTGTATACATTGATACATGCGTACCATTGAAACTTTTAATTGTATTTGTAAATTGTAATGTTGATTGGAATGTTGTGAATGGTATTGAATTGTTGATTCTATGTGATTGGTATTAAAATTAATTGAAATGCTAAATGTTCAAATTTTTATATGGATTGGTTATAGAATGAACTCACCTTGTTGATATAGGGTTGCCAGATATATGCAAAATTGTCAAGTATAATAACTTGTTGTATAAATTTATAAAATGAGGTAAGTTATTGTTTTAATAATTGTGAACTTACTAAGCATTTGTAATGTTTACCCCATTATTTCCTTTTCCCTATAGATTGCCAGCTTAAGAAACTGTCAAGCGGATCAATGAGAAGTTCACACTATCATGTTATTGTTTTGGTAATCTTTTAATCGTTTAAGCTCGATTTTGTGGCATGTATATAAGTGATTCATTTTTTATCAATCTTGAATG
The DNA here is from genome assembly GCA_025506655.1 of Gossypium rotundifolium. Classification (NCBI taxonomy): domain Eukaryota; kingdom Viridiplantae; phylum Streptophyta; class Magnoliopsida; order Malvales; family Malvaceae; genus Gossypium; species Gossypium rotundifolium. Next base: position 176,628 of record CP106733.1, read on the forward strand.
TTGGTACTTTGGTTTTTGATTGTGGTTTGAGTTTTGAATGATTATATGCTATGTGCATAAGATGGTTAAAACTTGTACATGTTGATGAATGTGCTGGCATGGTTATGTTTGTATAAAAGTTCATCTGGCAACTTGGTATATGTGGTATTTGGTTGAAATGAAAATGCTTGAATGGCATATTTGAGGTTTATATCTATGAAATGATAATAGCATGAGAATGATTATGGTTGTATAAGTTTAGTTGATATGGTTGAAACATATGTGATGAATGGTTAATGATATAACATGTTTATAAATGTGTGGTATAATGTGATATATACCTAGGTGTTATATATGAGTTTAATTGAAAATGATAGTTTGGTTGAATCTTGGTTAACGGTTGTTTATGAGAATGAAAATGTTTATATTATGTAAGTGTATGTTCGGTAATAAGTGAAGCTATAAATGTGGTTCATGAATGACAAATTGAAAGAGTAATAGTAGTGTTAAAGTGATGGAATTGAATGGATAAGCATGTTGAATGATATGTGAATTTCATAAAATGAAATGGTATGCTTAAGTGCCTAATTGATGCATAATGGTTTGGTTGATTTTGCAAATGATTAAATGCATGATTTTGCATGTTTGAATTGATTTTATGTAGGAATAAGTGTGCTTTTATGCGCCTTTTGTATGTTATATTTGTTTGGGCATGAAAATGGACCAAAATGTATGATTTTTTTACCAAATGAGACAAAAAAATATCCATACCAAGTGATGAGGTATCGATACTTTACCAAATGAACAGTGTTTTCAAATTGGCAAAATGCCAAAATAGCATAGATACTAAACAATACTTTTTCATATGATTATCGATACACATTCCCAAATTTTGAAAAGTATTTAGTTTGGTCCTTATTTGTATCCAAGTTATCCTCAAAGCTTTCGTAAGCTCGATAAAAGCTCGAATTTAATTGTGTATCATAATATCTAAGTGATTATGATTGGATTGAATATTTGAATTGTTTATATATGATGTAAATGATTTGAAATTAAAAAAAAAGTTAGAAAATGTCTCCAGTCGGTCACGAGTTTGTTTATGATATTCTTTATTGTATCATTGTTGATTGCACGAACTATAATGTGAAATGATGATTTTATTGTAAATTTGTTAGTAGTTGCTCCGACAACGAATGTGGCATCTTGTTGCTCAGACCCAACGATCAGGGTAATGGGTATTACATCGCCCTTGGCTTTCATGGTCTCATCCAAAACAACCTTCTCAGCTCACATACCTCTGATCTATTTATATAATTTCTTATTGGCTTTTTCAGAAAAAGTGAGGCGAATCTCTAACCTTTTATTTTGCTCCACCAGTTTACTATTGTCTTCCTCCAACTGTTTATGCAGTTCGAGAGCCCTCTTTAAGGATCCCATGGTGAACTGGTAAGCATTCATAGACTCCATCTTTTTTACCTCCTCTTCGTCAATACCTTCGGCGAGCCCCACACTAATCATCCCAGCTTCAGCTAGAGCCACTTGAAGAGATAATACAAGTTCCTCCAGTGATGGCTTCTTCACACTTGTAGACAATCCAAAAAGGCAAATATACTCATTTGCTTCTTGAGGCATTAACTCTTTTCACTTTCTACCTACCTCAATAGGGCAATAAGAAAACTCTTGCACACTTAGGTGGTCACACCAGGAAAACAATGTCTGGGCTTTTCCACCAGTAGACATAAACTTCAATGAGCCCCCAAGAGACTATGTTCAAAAATCACCTTGAAGGCATCTTCAATTAATGATCTTGGAAGAGATAAGGATACTGGTGGAGAAGGAATCATAGGAGGGATTGTAGTGGAGGTCACCACAGTACCAGATGATGTTGCACGATCCTTCCCTTTCTTTCGGCAAAGTTCCTTCAAAGGACTACTTGTTGGATCTAGTGCCCTGAGTGTAGTATATTAGTTTGTAAACTTGTAATTTTTCTAAATAGATTGATTAATAAAATTATTCATGAATTAAATTAGTATGGGTTGTATTATTTTCCTCACATGGTTTTTAAATGCAAAGAAAAATAGAATCAAATGTTGCTTATTGGTTGTCTAAATGTTTAACTAATACTAAACAATATTACGTGGTCGGATCGTAGTACAGGAGGATAGCTTGTATAACTAGATGAACTTAAATATTTCATTAGTCTAATTGGAAATTAGCAAACTAATTGAAAGACTAATATGTCATCTATCAAGTCCAATAGGGGAGATGCCTTATCTTGGGCATCAGAGCGGATGACTCCTAGAAGATAGAGACATAGGTGTGACTAACTAGACTGATAGTACATCAAATAGGACCCAAGAAAAATAGATCCTAAATCCGCTTATAGATTTATTCATTTTGACATTCATAATGTGACATACCTAAATCCTGAGTTGATGGCAGACTACGTACACATGACTCGTACACTTTGATGTAAGTAAAAGCTCGAGTTTAAATAGATAAAGAACCGAAAACTGATGCATTGAGCGTACGACTTCTGTAGTATGTAGCGTCATTCACAATAGTGGAATTTATAGCAAAAAACATGAGTAAATGATATCTCATTGGCATTACATGTTGATGAAAAGTAAATGTGGCTATGGATCGTCCGTCTTTGTGATGGATAACTTGTTCACTATTTGATAATAATTGACTTTTCATAAAGAAAGATGTAATAGTTACTATGAGATAAAATAGGATCATATTGGGAGAATGAATATTATGCCAAAGAGATCAATGATACCCTGTGAAGGTAACACACTTATGACAAGGTCATTAAACGAGAACTAAGTAGTTACTTTCGTAATGTTATGTCGTTGAGAAGAACTCAGTCACGATACTATAGTAGAATGACTTCATGACTAAATAAAATTTTAATTAATAGGCGAAAATTTGAAACTTAATTATAAATCATTTGAGCCTTAACAACATATGTCCAATCAGTCCCCCCGTTAGCTCATTGAAACCAGAAATGAATTGCGTATTTGAATAGAAATGAACGGGATGAATAGAAAAAATAAATGCGAAACATTTAGGAATGATTATGGTTTTCTCTAACATGGAGAAATAGAATCATTTGGAAATAAATGTAGGTTTCCAAAAATGAAAATAGAAATGAATATGAAAACTTGCAATCCTATATAGGATTACTTAAAAAATAATGGAAGAATAAGTTTATGTTTTTGGACTGTTTTGAAGACCAAAAATGAAAATAAATCATTCATTCATAGTGAACATGTTGAGTTGTGACATATTAAACGAATTTTCTTGAAATTTTAACGAAGGTAAAATCATCAAAAATTTATCAAAGGTAAAATTGTCGAAATTTTACTAGGATAAGATAATTATTTAATGTGTAGATATTAAAGTTAATTTTGGGAAATAAAAAAATCTAAATCGGATTGGATCATATTATTGAGTACTTAGTTAAAAAGGCCTAAAAAATACTCGTAATCGGACCCGATGTGAAAGAGGACCAAAACCCTTCATATAACTTGAAGGGGACGGCAACCCTAATAGAAATACAAGGGTGAGTCTTTCATCCCTCCTACTCTAAGTAGGATATTTTTCTATTTAAAATAAACATTTACAACTCTACAAGGGTTTTACCTTCTCTCTCTATCGGTAGAACTATTGACATAACTTTTGAGAGATTATTGTTCTGCCGAAAAATAAAAAGAATTTATTCTCAACTTATAAATATATTTTTTAGAATAACAATTTTACCGATTTCTATTATAGAAGAGAGAATTTTGTTTTTACCCCAAACGAAAATTTTTTGAATTAGTAAATTTCATGAAATTAGGAGTTATTAAGGTACAGGAACTAAGTCGCGTAAGGGTTAAAAGTTGAATTATAGATTGAAATAAACTAAAGGGGCTAATGTAGCAATTAAACCATTTAATAAATGGTTGTGAATAGGTGGCCAATCATGGGCTAAATGTTATACATGTGTATATTAAATATATATGTTATATATATATATATATTAAGTAATAATAATGATAATAAAATGAAAACATAATAAAGAAAAAGAAATGAAAGTGGGAAGAAAGAGATGAATACATGCAAATTAGAAAAAGAAAGAAAGAAAAAGAAAAAAGAGAACGCACGACTAGGGACCTTAAGGGTTCAAACCCAAATTGGTTAATACAATTTAGTCCCTATTCTTGTAATTTTTATATTTTTGGAATCCCGAAACCTAAGGCCACCCGACTCATGTTGTAATTTTTAGTATTGTTCAAGATTTTAGATGTTGAAATTATTGAATAGTTTAAGTATTAGAAATTAAATAGATAGATTTATAAGTTAGACATGAAAAATGACTAAATTGTAGAATAAATTGTTGATTTTGAGCAATAGGGACTAAATTTTAAAAATTTTGAAATCAAGGGGTCAAATTGGAAAAGAGGAAGCTAATTTAGTATAACGGCCTAATTTTCAGTGGTGTCGAAAATGATGATTTGAGATCTTTAAATTCGATAAGTAAGATTGAACAAGATAGTAATTAAATATTTATGAGTCAAGTAATAATTTAGAAGAATTTGTGAATTGGTGAATTAAAAGAATTTATTAGGTCAAATAGGTCAAAAAAATGAGGTATCGAGACCTCGAATTTGAAAATCGAGCCATAAATATTTTTAAAAATATTTATGGAGTGTCATTAAGTTAGTATTAAATTTTGGTTGAGAAATTTAAACGTTTGGTTAGTCAATTAAATAAAAAAGACTAAATTGTAACAAATGCAAAATTACTAGAAGGATTAAATAGCTCAAGTGTTAAAAAAAGAGGATTTAAAGGGAAATTAAACCTAAAAATGAATAGGTTGGACGGAAAAGGCAAGAAAATTACCAGAAAAATAAGAGAAATAAGGGCAAAATTAGAAATTTTACAATTTTAACATATAAAATAAGGACAAAATTGAAAAATCTAGAGATCTCTTCATATTTTCTCAACCAAAACGCCATAGGAGGTCTGGAGAAAGCTGGTTTTTCATATTTTTACATCATGTGAGTTTAATTCTTGCTTTTCCTTGATAATTTTTATGTTTTTATGACTTTTACAACTACGTCCCCTTATAGAATTCATTAGTTTTTTATTTGGTGGGTGAAATTAGAAGTTACCCTAGCTGAGTAAAGGAAGTTTATGATGAATTATTATGAAATTTAAATTCTAATTTCATATTAAGGTGGTTTTATTAAGTGATTTTGATAGAAAATGGTATTTAGGACCTAATTGTGAAAAAGTTGTGAATTAGACGTTGGTGTTGAAATTAAGAATATCAAAGGTTGTGAAATAGTTTATAATGATAAAATAAAGTGCTAATTGAGAAAAAGTAGTTCAATTGATGGGTGAATTGAGTAGGGACTAAATTGTAAAAATTACAAAATTTGGGGTAAAAGTGTAATTTTAAAAATTGAATAGCATAATTTATGAAGTGAAATAGAAATGAAATAAATGCTAATGAGTGAAAATATTTTACATTATAGATCAAGGATCCAAAGAAGAACGAGGAATAGAAAAAGTTGCGGAATAGTCCCTAAATTTCAATATCTTCTACAAACTAGTCGGGTAAGTTCATATGGTTGAATTTACATGTTTATTTGTGAAGGACTGAATGATATAATGTGTTGTTAAATATGAATTTGCTATGGGATTGTGAAAATTATGATAAAATAAAAGAATAAAGGCGGTAATTCAAATTAAGAAAAACGCAAAATTAAGTACGTTCGTATCGTGACATGTGATGAACTGACGGATAAGACCATGATTGATCCATGGCAAAGTGTGAAACGTAGGTATGGTATTAACCTTACTGAGTTGTGAAATGTAGGTATGGTATCATCCATACTGAGTTGTGAAACGTAGGTATGGTATTAACCATACTGAGTTAAGAAACATATGTATGGTATTTCCCATACCGAGTTGTGAAATAAAGGTAAAATACGTAATTATCTTGAATATATTAACTATTTCTTTATTTTTTCGATCGCTTGGAAGGGATAAAAGAAACATATTGTTCTTTCTTCAATAATTTCTGATCTCTAGTGGACCTCTCAGTAGGGTTCGAACCCAGATGAAGTTTTGACCATCTATCAGAGAAAAAAGAACGAATGGATCTTGTAGGATTCTCAAGAAATTCTTCGATTTCTTCCTAAAGCAGATGATTATTCATCCGCTTCTCACGTTCCGTGAATAGCCGGGACATTGAGGAATATTCAGAAAGGCACTTAGGGAATCGGTCTGATTCTATCTCCGTTCATTCTATTTGAAGAAAGGAAGGATCCCATAGAATCGATCTTTCTTTTAGTTGTTGAATCTCTCTTTGATTGATCAATGTGTGATATTCCGAATCCTCATTACTAATGGAATCGAAACGATCTCTGGATTGATCAGAAGATCCTTTCAATTGGTGAGAATCCATTACTTGAACGAAACTAGATCTTGTGGAATCATATTTAATATTTGACGATACATTCCGTACCTTGCTAAAAAATCTATCCCTGTTTATCAACCATACATTGTCTAACCAAATCCAATTCTCTCTCGATATGTTCCTTAAAAAATTTGATTCGTGTGGATTCTTCCAACTAACGAAGAAATGGTATTTCAATGAGGAAAACCATAGTGAGTTGTGAAACGTGACACTGAGCAACGGCGTACTCAAATTCGTAAGACGTTTCCTAATTTGATAATAAGTAATACAAGAGGAGTGAACCAAATGAAAGAAATTGAGTAGTTGTTAAAGTTGAGCTCAACTATGTGAAGTATTATAACAGTGGTTGTGAATGGCAGGAAACTTTAGTAAATGTTTTGTTATTGTTTGGAAATATATGTTTGATAAGCATTACTTTTAAACTTAAAACTTACTAAGCTTCAATAAGCTTACTTGTGTGTGTTTGATATTTTTATATAGATTGAATTAAAGGGAAGTTGGTAGATCGGATCATCACAACAAAGCTCACTATCCAGATCAATTTCGGTAGCTTTTGTTTTATGTTTAAAGATTGATATGGCATGTATAGAGTTTAAATGAAATGAAGTAAATATATTATAAACTAGTTAACAATATTTTGTACTAAAACAGTTTTTGGTTAGTAGCAGTAGTTCGACTTTGAAAATTCACCATAAATTACGAAAATCGAGTTAGAGGTTGAATAATACATCAAATTAAAGCTTATCGAATCTAGTTTCACATAAAAGAACGTGTAAGCAAAAGTCTTTCATATTAGGAGATATTTGAATTTTTGTAAGACAGGGTCAAAATGGTATCTGAAGTCCCCTGTTTAGACTTTAGAAAATCATTTAAAATTGTGTAAAAATAATTATGAGTTATAATTTATATGTCTAGATTCCTTAGTGAGTCTACTTTCAATAGAAATAAGTTTGAACAACATATAAGAATTATAAATTGAGATAATTAATTTTTAGTGAAGAGTGGTCAGAACCATTGGACAGTGGAACAAGGGAGACTTTAATGAATAAACTGTACTAATTGGCCAAACTAAAAATTCTGAAAATCTTATGGTGAAAAGATATATGAGTCTAGTTTCACGAAAAATTTACGGATCTAAATTTCAAATTTCGTAACTCGAGTTATAATTAAATTAATGATTGTTACGCAGATGGACAAATTTACTGTGAATGATGAAATAAATTATTTTTATACCCGAATTGATAGGTTAAGTTAAATAATACCTCGTGCTCGACTCCGACAACGGTCTCGAGTAAGTGGTGTTACATTTAGTTGAAGTGAAATTAGTATAAAAATTTAAAGTTAAATGTGAAGGTTAAAAACTAGTCTTGGTTTAGGGACTAAATTAAAAAATAAGCAAAATATAGTGTGAAAATTCAAATTTTATGTGAAATTTAAATGTGTAGTATTAATGTGATTTAATTAATTATTTCTGTAGCTAACGTCATACCGAAATCCTCGAGAAAAAAGTGGAAGGATAAAATCGACGTCGAATAGCTCAAAAATCACAGTTTGTGATACTATAATCCGAATTAAATAGTAGATTGTTGCATATTTAATTGTTTACATATGGTAAACATTTGAGATGAGTACTTGGTACTTGAGATTTGAATTGAATTCAAAATAGATTGGAAATAGATTGATTTTGTGGATTATATGATTATTGAATTGACTATATGTGATAATGTGTATATGTGAAATTAAGACATCAGTTGTATTGAAAAGTGAAATGAAACCCTATTAACTGTTCGGGCTAAGTCGGATATAGATGGCATGCCATATGATAGGAAGAGTTCAGGGATTACTTCGATCTCCAGTCAATGAGGCATTGGGTGCTAATTTGCTTCGATTTAACCAATGAGACACTATGATATGAAATGATGAAATGAGATGTGAAACTTGAAATGAATTTAAGTATTGATCAAAGAAACAAATCACGTCATTGCATAAGTTGAAACATTCGAATGTTATATGAAATGCCTTTGTTATATATGTACTTGTAACATGTGGAATTTAAAGGATGAATAAAGAATGAAAAATTTGTATCATGAATTTGAAACATAAGTGTTTAATATTTCTTGTTGCATTCTCATATTTTGATTTCTAGTATCAAGTTTATATTATTCGGATTATAGAAATACCACTAGGTTTTACTCAGCATGCGGTTTTTGTTTTCCGTGTGCAGACTAGGTACTTTTCGACTTATCGCCGACTTAGCATCAAACAACAAATCTCGAGCTCAAGTGTGGTGATATCTTATTTTGTAATGGCATGTACCTAAGAAGTCTTTTGTTGATATTGTTTATAAGGTGTTGTTATTAGTTGCTAGTGAAATGATGCTTAAATGTGTATATGGTTGTGGTTGAGGCTATCTTGGTATGTTAGCCTAGTTTATATTTTGGTATGTGATAGATTAAAGTTTAGTAATTTAAATAGCTAAGTGATAGTCCAATTATGGTAAATTTGATATCGATGGAAGTCTTGAATGATTAATGCTTTGTTGATGTGCTTTGAAGTTATAAAATGTAGTACCAATGAGGGTACATTGATAAGACATATTAAGTGATTAATTTGGTATATTATGAGCATGTTTAATCGTGTTTTGAGTAGGTTAAATGATTGGTAAATGAGTTGCTTAATGTCCAAGCAAGTAGGAAATGGTAAACTTGATTTTCAGGGTACTTTTAGGTGCACACGGCTGTGTGTCACATACGGGCGTGTGACTCAAGTCAGTGAGTTACACCGGCAGAGACACAGACGTGTGTCTCAAGTCAGTGAGTTACACGGGTAAAGACACGGGCTGGGACAAGGTCGTGTGTCCCAACTTCGAGAGTCACACGGCCTGGGGCATGCCACACAACCTGGCCATACGGTCGTGTGTCCCTCATTTTAAGGAATTTTTGAAAATGAACTTAAACTTCTAGAATTGTTTCAAATTAGTCCCTGCCTATTTTTAAATTATTTTTAGGGTCCCTTAGACTTGAAATAGGGGTTGTAAGAGTAATTTTTACTCTGAATTGGAATGGATTAGTAAACATATACTTGGTGCATTCTACTAACATCATCAAAGATAAAGAAAATAAATAGTCAAAGTATTGACCTATACTCTAATGCTAATAATTAGAATAGTCTTGTGTATAACTGACTTCTAGAATTCAAGAGGGGATAAATAGTGATAAGAGTGTAGACAGTGGAAAATCAAGTTTAGAAATGCATAACATAATTTATTATTCGAATGTATAAGATTCTAGCATGAATTGACGTGACCTGCTCCTGCATATTATAATGTTATTGATTAGCTTACATGTTAATTATGATTGATTAATTATCTGATCCGTTAGTAATGCTCGTGACCTTAATCCGACGACAGAGAGGGGTTAGGTGTGTTACATTGTCAATTAGGAATCACTTTATTCCTGAACTCTCTTGGGTCCGATCCTTGGAATACTTGAGTATTCCATTGTAATACTAAAAAATTTACAACTCGACCTATTACACTTGCAATATACTGTCTTATTATTAATTATTTTTGTGTTGATTCTTAGCCCCGATGCACGCACGTCGAGGTGCAGTCAAGTATTGAAGTGGCAAAGTCAAACACAAGCATTGTTATCTTTCAAAAGAAGTATGTGTTGGATACATTAAAAGAAATGGAGATGGTGGGTTGCAAACTTGTTGGTACACCAATGGATCCTAATGTCAAACTTATTCTAAGAGAAAAGGTAGCTCCCAAAAGATCCTAGCCAATGTCAAAGGTTTGCTTGGGAAATTGAATTATCTTACTATCATATGTCTAGATATTTCTTTTCTAATGAGTGTGATCAATCAATTTCTTCAAGCTCCTTGTGGTAGTCATTAGGATGCAATAGTACGCATCCTTCGATACGTCTCTTGTAAAAGGCTTGTTGTACGAAAATAAGGGAAACCCATAGATAATTGGGGTATCAGATGCTAATTGGGTGAGATCTTCAAATAGGAGGTCCACTTCAAGATATAGTATCTTCATTATCATGGAAAAGAACAAAAAATAAGACATGATTGCAAGATCAATCACAAAAGTAGAATATGGAGCTATGTCCCTAGTCACTTGCGAACTTATCTAGTTGAAACTTCTTCAAGAGTTAAGATGTAAGGTTGACATCTTAATGAAGTTAATATATGATAATCAATCATCTCTACATTTTGCTACAAATTTAGTGTTTCATGAAAGGACAAAATACATAAAGATAGAGTGTCACTTTGTCAACATTCAAGTCGAAGTGTATCGCTACTAGTTCAATTCTAATGATCATTTAGTTGACATTTCACTAAATTTGTTAGGAAACGTCAGATTAAGCATATATGTAACAAGTTAGGTGCATATGATCTACAAGTTAGCTAACATTCTCCTATCTTGTTCTCTCCTCTCTTTTCTTTCTCCTTAGTTTTCTCTTCAACGACAGTAGCCTCTTATGGCAAAAGCCTACAATAGCATTTTTCCCCTCTTTTTCTTTTCTTTTTCCTGTCTCCTTGTAAACATAAAGGACTAAATTTGTTATTATACCAATAAAAAAGATTATGTTAACCTTCCATTAACTATTTAACAAGGTGACCAAAAAATCAAATTTCAAAAATGTTAATGGCTAAATTGAAAGTTATTTATAATGAGTAACCAAAATAAAACACTCTCATAGTTGGATGACTATCCGTGTAATTTACTTTTTAAATATATTTGCATCATTCATATGTATAACCAGGGACTAAATTATAGTAATGTGAGTGAGAACAAAGAAACTCTAGAAGAATCTACATTTTGAAATGTAAGTAAATATTATTGTCCACCAGAGTTCTTCAAGCCCCACTGCTCAGTACTGGTATTTTCAATTGACTCTCAATCTCATCAAACACAATGCCTTATAGACATGGTCAAAAGCTAGTAGGAACTGGAGCTATCAGTTTTGTGAGTAAATTCCGGAAGAAGCACATCAAAATCACTTACACTCCACTCTGCAGTCTCTCTTGTGCGGCTCACATATATTTCCGTGCCAATGTTGATTGAAGACCAGATCCGCCTTGCAGGTTTTGTTCCTGGATCCTGTGCAACATAGCAGCAAAATAGCGTTTTTTTTTTTTTTTCATTGATTAAAGCCTCGAAGCCGGAAGCATGTTAGCAATGAAATATTGAACAAAAAACTGTATATTCAGATGCTAGTATGTCTTTTAATGTTACATGGACACCTATTTTTGGCAACATGTCAATAATATATTGCTTAGCCAATTTGTGGAGTTTTACATTCTAAAGAATGCCTACCCATGTTCTGGGAGCTTTTGCCTTATGACTGCAAACAAGGAATATCCACAATTTAGATAGATACGGACCCGGTGAATGCAAGTCCATCTTTATATCTTAATTCTCACACAGGAGAAAAGCTCGAAATTCTTGACTGAATTAACAAACTCAAGACAACAAGAGTAAAATTCTTCTAGCAATAAAAAACGTCCGTTCATAACTGCAACTTTAACTATAAATCCTATGTTAGAAGTACGATAATGACTACAAGACGCCAAATGGCGAACCACCTAAAATCCTAGATACTCTGTTGAGAAAGTTACATATATAACCTTAGTAGGGCAAAATGTAAAACATTGGCTTAAGGAAGATCCAAAATAATGCAACGCCATCTAAGATGAGGCAAATATAGAATGCGATGTATAGTCTTGAAAAGTTTTATGCATCAATGTCAAAGGATTTTATCAATATCAGGAAAACACAGTAAAAAGGATGATCAAGTATGGTTCTACTTAATATACAAACAAATATTCGCCAACAATAATGCAATCAAACCAAACAAAATAGAAAACTTTAATGCAGAAGAGATAAGGACGCAAGAAAGTGTTAAGAGTTAAATGCACTTTTGGTCTCTAATGGTTTAATGAGGCTTCATTCTGATCTCTTTCATTTAAGTCCCAAGCTCATTAACTTCCACTGTAGAATCAATTAAACTTAGGGAAAATGTTGAAATGTGAGGCAAAACAAAGTGTTTTCCAACTAGGTATTATCTTTTTATCTTGAAAAATAAAACCACTTAAAGAAGTATATCTGTTGCAATTCAAAAATGTTTGAGACCTGAATGCAATCAAGATATTATTCATATATTATCTAGATTCAGAAAAACAAGATATTATTCATATATTTAACTGACTTTGCTGGAATCAGTAAGGTACTGTATGGTGAGTGCTTTTACTGCTTGTTTCTTCTTTACTCCAAAAAAGATATCATTTGATGCAAAAGGTAACAATCATATGGAAACTAATTTTACCAAAGATTTAATATAAACCAATTGCACTGACAAAACGTGATCCGCGTGGCCCAACCTTAGGGAATGAAAACCAAATTAACTTTTTGTTGTGATTGAGCTTGTGCTTGCGCCTGCTATCAGTAATCCATGAAGTAGCGGAAAAGGCATGGATTTGCTCAGCCAACTAACCATATAGAAAATTCAACAAAAGCCTGGGGCCTATTAAAAATTTAACAATCCTTTTAAAAAATCTAACTAGTTTGCTCAATAGGGAATATTTTTGACAGGTTAAAATGATTTTAATGTAAACAAATGGTGCGATGACATCTCCTTCATGAGCGAAAGGGAAATAGTTAATCATAAAACCTACAAAGCAACTTAATGTGCAATGTGAATTGCAATTAAAGCCAGAGTCACTCATACATCCTTCAAAAGATCAGAGTTTCATTTTCCCACTTCGAAATCGATATGTACAAGAGAGAGAAAGAGAGAAATGCACAGGCATACTGTTTTTAGGCAATCAACAAATTACTATTTATTTGCATTAAATCTACTGATTTCTGTTGTATCTTTCTTCTTCTTCTTCTTCTTCTTCTTTAAAAATTAGCAATGGTCAATTTACTCTAATGAAGCAATTGTTGCAAAATCAACTTTAAAAATTGGATAAAAGGCAAGTATAAAGTACAAATTAGTGTGTTCAGAAGCAGCATGTTCTAGTTTAGCAGAAGGACAAAAGCTTGAAAGCATTAGAGTTTAAGCCTAGTGATTTTATATTTAATAAATATACAACTAACATTAAGTCATAAAAAGAGGAAAATAAATTGCTTTAGATTTCTTATGAATAAATTGCTACTCTTATGGACAAAATAGGATCCTCATAAGTTTTCCATCTTTTATTGATTCTACACTAAAGAACTAACCCTGAACAAGATTAATAAAAAGAAGAAACAATAATCTAAGGAGAATGTCCATCCTGCTAAAACAGTAACAGCCAAATGGCCTTCCCCTTCTCTTTAATCTCTTCTCAAGAGCCTTTTCTATGAGTTTTCTGTTTCAAACGCATTTCTAATTTGTACTTATTTCTAGAACTAAATGACTGACTACTTTTATTTTCTTTTCCTTTCCCATCTCTTTTTACACTCCACTATTTTTTTTTTCAGATTTCTGCAGGAAATTTTGCGTCTTTGAGCCTTTCTCTATGTCTAGTTGATCTCCTAAAAACCAAATCTCCTTTTCATTCTCCTACTATATGTAATTTTATTGAGAAATGATAGTGGTAAGAGTAAGTGTGTGAGATAAGAAGTGTTATGTGTCGAAATGATGCTTTAAAAGTATAAATATTGGTAGTGGAAAAATATGCAAGCTACACTCTACGAGCTATCTGTGCCCCAGTAAGAATGCAGGCTTATAAGTTGAAGCACCTTATATCCAGAGCCTGGTTGTTGGAATTTCTCGCAACATTACATTAGTGCAATTATGTGATGCCTCACCTACAGGCATACTTCTAAAGCTCTTTCCAGAAAACTACTTAATAAAATCCTTGTAATTGTGACAATTTAATTATCAATGAACTATATAACAACTAATTAAAACCATCACTTAGTAATTAAATAAAGACTAAAAGAACTGTAAGGCAGAAATTCTATGCACCAAGATGGGAGCCCACAACCAAAGAGAGATAACTAAACAAAAAAGGGGCATTCAACCAGTTTCTTAACTGATTTCATTATATTGCTCCACAAAAATAACAAATACCTGATAGAAGTATAAACGGCTTGAGAGAGCACCCACATCAAGCTCCCAAGTTCTTCTGTCCCCAATCCATCCATCTCCTTTCTTTTCAGGATAGCCATGCACAGCCCATTCAGGATGTGGAAGAATTTGTACTAACTCCTGTGATTGTGGGTTGCTATATGGATCACATATATCATATGGCTTCTCCAGATATTTGGCATTTCCTGGGCTGCAATATAGATGATATGCAGAATATGGAAACCGATCTGTCTCATTTCTGTATATTATCTCACCAGTGGGACTAATGTGGTAAGGTGGGCAGGAAACCAAGTTATCAGGGCGGCACCAGCTTGTAGTTTCTGGATTAATAATCATCTCACTGTATCTAGTCACATCTGTCAGAACATCGCCATCACATGGTTCTCCATTGTTTTTCCAACAACTTCCTATGTCCAGTAGATAAAATTGACTGTTGGGTCCTCCTCCAAGTTTTATATCAAGTGTCAGCCTTACCATGAAATTTGGAGATTCAGGCAACTGACAGATCAAAGTAAAACAAATAGATCATATTTTTGAAACTAAAACCTAAAGCTATATCAACAGATCGGCTCAACAGAAAAAAGGAGACACAACTCCTTGGGTACATAGTGAAGCTATTAGGATAAATAGAGATACCAAATTTTTTTATCTCTTGGAACGTTAAAGAAGAGAGGCAGCTTAAGATCTCCAGGGTATATGCACAAATTTACAAGAAAATCAAATTCAGACCTATATTTCATTTCTAAGTATGAACAGTATAAACTAAGTAGCACACATAATCAAAGAAAATACTCGTATACAAGTTCCAGTTTGTCAAAGTACATGCAAACAACAAACCTTTTTCAACATGCCACGTCCATTATAGTGATAACCACCATTAAATCCTTCCGTTGCATCCGCACGTAGATATAACATAAGCCAGGGATATTTAGTTGATGTTGTCAACCTGTGAGAAAAAATCCAACTTCCTGTGCTGGTATTCTTCTTCCATGAGACTGAAAAAAAGGAGTTATTGCCCACATTTTCACCCAAGTTGGCATCAAGGTCATATGTTCCATTAAATTCTCCAGTTAAATAAACCTTCTGGTTGCCACCCAGCATTGAGTACTTGTGGTAAACAACTGGTTGATTCATACATCCCTCACCAAAACACGGAAAATTTCTGTCTGTCACTATTTTACTTACTTTTTGTCCATTTTCTGGACAGAGAGAAGTGTTTTTGTCAAAATTCCCATTTTTAACCATGATCATCCAAAATTGCCAGGGATTTGGGGATTCCTGTACCTCACATAAAGAACCAAGATACAGTTCTTTCTCCTTTGCAAACAGGTCAGGGTCAGCATAAGACTCAAAGCCCATTATAGGAAATTTATCACCAGCTCCTAACCAGTTGTCAGTTTCATTCACTTTGTGAAGTACTCTGCACTGACTGCCATTATTAACAAGGCTGCCACCCAGATAAACTGATGAACAGAACAGGACAGTAGAGTGTTCAATATTTGAAAAGGATATGTGATATTATTCTTTTTCAGTTTTATACTTAACAAATAAATTTTGATTTTTTGTGATACATGTGGATATTGGACTTTAACACATTCTTCGCTTGCTTATTATGGTTAATAAGATGACAAGGAAACGGAATGCAGTAGCCTAGTTGAAGATAATTACTTAAATCAGGATCCCTACAGTTTCTTCAAATCCTATCACTAACTTGAGGATTAAATGTTTCCCATGATGTGGGGGAAAAATTAAGATCAATTACAGAAAGATTGTGGACATAATTGGAACAATGCAGCCGGATTGAACAGCATTATGGTCTTATCAAAGAAACCAAAACACATTTTAGGAAACTATTTTGTACCGAAGAAATCAATTTGCTACAAGGTTCTAATGAATGAAAGAATTAAGAGAAAAAGAAGAAACCAGAGTAATTTGGATAAAAGAATAAGGAACCTAGATGTACCGTACCTATGACAAATTTTCCAGAAACTCTTAAAAGGTATGAAATATATATCTCAAAAGAAAGTTAGAAACTTATCTAGACTTCAAAAAAAAAAAAAATCAAAAGGAAAATCCAATACATGACATCAAATGGTTCAACTAACAAACTGTTAGAAATAGGCTTGTTCTATTATTTATTCTCACAAGGAATTACACTAATATTTATATACATAGTGAACCTCACTTAGAAAACTATATACTAGGAAACAGACTAATTCTAGGGATGCTGTCCCTTAAAAAATATCATCCATTCTCAGCTTGCTTACAGTTTCTGAAAGATCTTCCCAGATAATCCTTTGGTAAGTATGTCTGCCAGTTGACCATCAGTGGACACATATGGAGTGCAAATTAGGCCACTGTCAAGTTTCTCCTTTATAAAATGTCTGTCAACCTCAATGTGCTTCGTACGATCATGTTGAACTGGATTATGTGCAATATTGATAGCCGACTTATTATCACAATACAACTTCATTGGACATTCCCACTTGATCTTCAAATCTTCCAAAATAATTTTCAGCCATAATAATTCACAAATTCCAAGAGCCATTGCTCTAAATTCAGCTTCTGCACTAGATCTAGCCACAACATTCTGTTTTTTACTCCTCCAAGTCACAAGGTTGCCTCCTAAAAAAGTGCAATAGCCCGAGGTTGATCTTCTATCAACCATAGACCCTGCATAATCTGCATCAGTATAGGCTTCAAGGGTTAGATTCTCCTCTTTCTTAAATAGGATTCCTTTCCCTGGAGTGCCTTTTAAGTACTGTAGAATCTGATACACAGCTCGAAGATGTGATCCTTTGGGATTGTGCATGAACTGACTTACAACACCAACTGCATAGGCAATATCCAGTCTAGTATGTGACAAATAAATGAGCTTTCCCACAAATCTTTGATATGAACCTTTATCAACTGCTGCATCTTCTAGTGCATCTCCAAGTTTGTGGTTCACCTCTATGGGTGTCTCTGCTGGTTTACATCCCAACTTGCCCGTCTCTGTCAACAAATCAATTATGTATTTTTGCTGAGATATGAAGATTCCTTCCCGAGAGTGTGCTACTTCAATACCAAGGAAATATTTTAACTTACCAAGCTCTTTGACTTCAAATTCTTTTACTAGGCATTTTTTTAAATTTTCCATTCCTTCCAGTTCATCACCAGTCACTATAATGTCATCTACATAGACTAATAAAGCGGTCATTCCCCCTGAAGATGAGTGCTTTACAAACAGAGTGTGATCTTCTTGACTCTTTTTATACCCCAACTTGAGCATTACTTTGGTAAATCTTCCAAACTAAGCTCTCGGGGACTGTTTTAGTCCGTACAAAGCATTTTTTAGTTTGCAAACTACCTGTCCTGTATTTGGACCGAATCCTAGTGGAACATCCATATAGACTTCCTCCTCAAGATCACCGTGTAAAAAGGCATTTTTGATGTCATATTGCTGTAATTTCCAGCCTCGGTTGGCAGCGAGTGACAACAACACTCTCACAGTGTTCATCTTTGCAACAGGGGCAAATGTCTCAAGGTAGTCTATTCCATACATTTGAGTGTACCCTTTAGCAACCAATCTTGCTTTGTACCTCTCCAAAGAACCATCTAACTTATATTTCACTGTGTACACCCAACGATATCCAACGGGTTTCTTTCCTCTCGGTAATTTTACCAAATCCCATGTCTTATTTTTTTCAAAGGCTTCCATTTCAATCTTCATGGCATTTTTCCAATTCTCATCATCTAATGCCTCAGATACAGTTTTGGGAATGGAGATAGAATTTAGGCTAGTAAGAAAGGCTTTGTGGTTATGGGACAAATTTTTGTAAGACATGAATAAGTACAAGGGATGTTTTGTACAGGCTCTAATACCTTTTCTAATAGCAATGGGAAAGTCATAGTCTCTCTGATCTGAATTTTCAATAGTATTCAAAGTAGGTTCAACAATTACCTCGGGTTGTAGAGAAGCAGGTTGTATATCCGAAGAAGATGATTGAACTTCCACCGGTGCCTTCTTTCTTGAGTAAACCAATAAAGGACGAGTAGTATCCTGAATCCCTTTTTGTGATTTGGGTGTATTAGGCTCTATTTCGGGTTGCATAGGTTCAAGTTGGGCAGGCTGGTTGGTAGGCAAAGACTGAGTGTTTGGCAGCTGGACAAGAGCTGGAAAATCAAAGTTGGGCAGGCTGGTTGGTAGGCACCGATCGAAAGTGTTTGGTCACGGATGAGAGCTGGAAAATCAAGAAGAAAGAATTCTCTGTCCGTATCTTCTGTGAATAAGATCTCCCCCTGAAGATAAGGACGAGTAAAGAAATTCTCTTGTTCTGCAAAAGTAACATCCGCTGAAACATAATTTTTTTTTGTGGCTGGATGATAGCATTTGTACCCTTTTTGTGTGGAAGAATAACAGAGAAAGACACATTTGACAACTCGTGGATCGAGTTTTCCCCTATTTTGAGAATGTACATGTACAAAGGCAACACATCCAAATATTTTGGGAGTAAGGTTTGAGGTATTGAAATCAGGAAAGAATTTTGCTAGAACTTGCATAGGACTTTGAGTGTCAAGGACTTTTGTAGGCAATCTATTTATCATATGATTAGCAATTAACACAGCCTCCCCCCAGTATTGTTTAGGGATTTTTTTTGAAACAAGAGAGCTCTGGTAATAGCTAAAATGTGACCATTCTTTCTTTCGGCAACACCATTTTGTTGGGGTGTGCTAAGACAAGATGACTCATGTATAATGCCTTTTTCTTGAAAAAATGGAGAGAGAAATTGATTGAAATAGCCCTTCGCATTGTCTGACCTAAACTTTTTTATTTCAGCTCCAAATTGTGTTTTGATCATGTTGTAAAAGGTTGAAAAGACAGTCCTTACATCAGATTTCTATTTTAAAAGAAATATCCAAGACACACGGGTACAATCATCAATAAAGGATACAAACCAACGAGCCCCAGAGATGTTTGAAATAGTGGATGGTCCCCAAATATCACTATGAATAAGAGTAAAAGGAGCGGATGTTCTTTTATTGCTTACTGGAAAAGAGGTACGTTTATGTTTGGCAAGTTCACAGACATCACAATGGAATTTTTCAACAGTTATCCCTTTGAACAATGAAGGAAACATAATTTTAAGGACCCTAAATGATGGATGACCAAGGCGGAGGTGATGAAGCCAAATTTGGTCTTTATTGGTTTTAACAGATTTGGATATGAAAGATAATGGTGAGAAATTCAAAGCACTAACTTCTCCACCAGATTCTTCAAGATAGTATAGGCCATTTACTTCCTTAGCATGTCCAATCATCCTCCTCGTATTCTGTTCCTGAAAAAACATCGATTGGGATAAAAAACCACACTACAATTAGAGTCTTTGGTAATTTTTTTGATGGAGAGAAGGTTGGTAAATAGTTTTGGAACGTGAAGGACATTTTTAAGAGTAAGAGTTGTTTATAACAATATCACCCTGACCAGCCACTGTGATCACAGAACCATCGGCTATTGTTATCTTTCTATTATTAGGACAAGGTGTATATGAAACAAATTTTTGTGAGGAGTGGGTCATGTGGTCTGTAGCTCCTGAGTCAAGGACCCAAGACCTGTTGGTGACTTTATCCGAGACTTTAGAATCTTGAGAAGAGTATATCCTAAAAAAGCCAAACTACAAGTACCTGTTGAAGAAAATTTTTCCAATGATCCCAGCAAAGTCTTCAACTTCTCAATTTCATCTTTATTAAATGCACCAGGTGATTCTTGAGAATTCTTTTCTCCATCCAACTTTCTTGCTATATTTGCTCGCCCTAGTTCCTTTGGTTGTCCACCGGTTTCTGAAAAATTCTTTTTAATTGTCTGTGGCTTCCCATGGAGCTTCAAGCATTTTTCTTTAGTGTGACGAGATTTTTACAAGAGGTGCACCATATGGACTCCCTTTTAATAGGCCTTGTAAGTTCTGGCTCGCTTACTATCGCCGCTAGTTGGTCGCTCGTGCCAAATCTCCTCTCATGTACAGCCTTTGTATCTAAGGCGAAACTATCCACTTGACTATTCTCAATCATAACTCCTCTTCTTCCTTCTTCAAAGACGAATAATCGCGATTGTCTCATGTAGTGATGGTAGCTCCTCTTTCCAAGTATTTGGACTCTTATCGCATCAAACTCAACATTTAGCCCAAAGAAGAAAATCATAAATTTGATCCTTTTCAACGAACCTTTTCAGAGTGTTGCATCCGACCGCACTTCAACCGAATGCACCGGTAATGATCCATCTCTTGCCATAAGCTATGCAATGATTAGAATACTCGTGATTGACCGACTTACTTGCTTGGTAGATGAAATCTTAGTCTTGATTTCATAGATTTAAGCAAAGATCTCGAACTTTAGAATAAGTTTGCTTCATAGCCTCCCATATTTCTTTGGATGAGTTAAGAAACATGCATGTATCACCGATTTCGCATCATAGAATTCCATAACCAAGACATTACCATAGATTCTTGCTCATCCCAAGCATCAAACTTAGGATCTCCTTCTTTAGGTCCTGTTCGAGTAAGTGACTCACTTTCCTCTTCCCTTCAAGAACGTGCGAATCTACCGAGACCACTTCAAGTAATTCTTCCCATTTAACCTGTAGGCCACTTGAATGTTCTCGCAACTCACTTGTTGGGTTGGGGTTGTTCATAGAGACTTCAACTATCCCCATTGGTATTGGTTTGGACAATTTCGTACATATTTCTTTTGAACAAAATAGACAAAGCTTGAGGGTTGAGCGGGAGTAAAAAAAATATACCGCATAAAAGAAAAAAATTCGTAAATCGTGCTAATCGATACCATGTTAAAATAGGCTTTTTTTGTTATATATTCTCACAAGGAATTACACTAATATTTATATACATAGTGAGCCTAACTTAAGAAACTCTATACTAAGAAACAGACTAATTCTAGGGATGCTGTCCCTTAAAAAATAGCCTTAAAGTTAGGGATAGCAATCAATAAAATATTTACAGAATCCTATCTGATACACTCAAGAGTCCTTATGAGGAAACTATAATCTGACACAAACTTTCAGAAGTCAATTAAAATGGGAGTTAGGTTGTAAACAGATCATCCTTTTGTTAAAAAGTTGACTCGTACAGAGATGGCACAACAAAGGGACAAGGGTCTTTCCTAGAATTGTGACAAACCATACTCGTTCAAGCATCAATGTAAAAAATTGTTTTGGTTGGAGATAAAAGATCCCGACAATGTTTCACAAAATCAAGAGGAGAGTAGTCAAACTAAAATATCCTTGCATGCAATAATGGGCCAAGAAAATGCACAAGCTATTCAATCTTGAGCTTGTGGACAAGCTTTAGTCCTTTAGTTGGACTATTTATTTTAATATTTTATTTGAACTATGTAACCTCTATTCAAGAAGCCAACTTGGGAGAAACAAAATTAAGTCAGAATTTATTTTTAAAAATTAAGAGATTTAAGACTTTCTCTCAACAAATCTAAGGTCTGGAATTCCCTTCAACAAGCTCCACTTGTTCACTATAGGTCATTCACACGAAAGAAACAAGGAGAAAAGCCCCGCTAAGTCAAACGATTTCCCTAAAAATCGTCTAGTGACCTGATCCATAACTAGGGACCGTAACAAAGTGCCACATACAAATCTAAAATACATATATTTTTTATTTTGATAAAATATTAATTAATATCATTTAAAAATTTTAAGAAATAATGTTAGTTTTTTTAATGTGTGCCTACTCCCTAGAAAATTCAAGTTGGGATGTCATGTCATCCACAAGAAAGCCACAAGGCTGAATTCAGTTACATAATTTTAAAAATTTTATCAATTGTCCTTAAACTAACTTTTAATAAAGTCCTGGGTTAAGATTATAAAAAATGGTAGAGAAAGTAGTGATCGAACTGAATTCAGATTTCAACCAATTTTCAGAAAGTAGAAAACAAGTGAATGTGTAAAAATACAGGGAAATGTTAAGTTTGGGCTTAGCGATGTTGGCTACCAGAACATGTGATGAAGAAGAAAGCATGGATTCCAAAACCAACAATGTTGTAGAAGGAAATGAGACTCACAACTTTGCAGGTCAAAAGAAAGTTGAAGAAAGGGGTAAAATGGTAACTAAGGTCAATGATCAATTTCATTTTTATCTTGAAATCCCCATTTGAAAATAGTTAGTAGTTAGTAGGGAAGTTTTTAGATACGTTTGATCTTAGAGATTAAGCAATATCCATTACTAGGAATTCAAGTATGCACCTAATTACATAATTCAATCAGTCCAAGTCAAAATGGCTTTAATAACAATATGATATTGGGGAAGTTGATTCGCCACTATAATCTTCATCAAAAGCATTTAGAAATGCTGAGAAACTGTGTTGCCTGGCCAACAGATTCACAGGTATCGCATTCTTTTTAAAGTTGAAAACAACGATTCTGCAGGCCTCTCAACAGGTCAGCAACAGCATTGAAAAAGAAAGTTTACCCAATTATGCATTTACCATTACCAACTCCCAGTTGATAGGAATAACGACCATTGCATATACGTTTACACAATGTCACTTGATTATTGGTAGTACCTATCTATTCTAGGGTATTATAGAAATAACTTCAAGATTTTGTTTGAACACATGGTATTTCAGATTTCGGTATTAGTGTGCAGGGTTGTAATTTTAATTGATAAAGAAATGAAGTAAGAAAAAGATCAACAGACCACCTGACTGATCAACAGCGTACTGTAAGAGAATAAAGAAAGGGCGGAGGTACCGGAGTCAGAAGAGCAGTAAAGATCAGTACAATCAGCCCAGCGGGGGCTGCCCACGTTAGG
This sequence comes from Gossypium rotundifolium, assembly GCA_025506655.1. Lineage (NCBI taxonomy): Eukaryota > Viridiplantae > Streptophyta > Magnoliopsida > Malvales > Malvaceae > Gossypium > Gossypium rotundifolium. The sequence continues at coordinate 199,985 of CP106733.1, forward strand.
AACTTCAAAGCCAACTTCGTTGCAGAAATTCCAAGCTTCCAAAGCAACTCTGACGTTTGGGTTCGTCATTCCAGGGTCCCCAACGGCAGAAACGTAGTTGGTAGGCTCACCATGAATCAACAAATATGCAGAACATTGACCAAACAATTGTTGGGCAACAAAGACAAGTACCAAACAAGAAAAACCCATTTTGGTTTTTAGCTACTACGGCTCTGAATTGGTGTGGTTTCTGCTCATTAAAAACCAAGACGCGAGTTGGCCGCACGTTCCATCTCTTGCGTGGTGGCAGTGGCGAGGGGTCGTGGGAGATGAGGAAAGGAGTTTGTTTTGCTTTGCTTTAAAGTCTAGCTCTTTTTGGGTCGCTTTCTATTTCTATTATTTGTTATTTATTCTAACATTTTTGGGTAAATATCTCAAAAATACCAAAAAAAATTAAAAATTACCGGAAAGGACAGGTTTCAAAAATATTAATCGGAAGGGTAATTTCCTAAAAATCGAGTCCACGCCACTGCTTTTTTGGGGAAAGGCTAAAGCGTCCATGGGAGCGCTTTAGTTACCTCAAAGAAAAACGCCCCACGAGGGCGCACTTTTTTGAGGTGGCCTAAAGCGCCCCCATGGACGCCGCTTTTAGCCGCAGTATGATGGTCAATTTTTTTGACCGTTGGGGTCCAACGGTAAAAAAACTATAAATACCCCAACCCTTCATTTTTTCACACTTCAATCCTTTCTCATTTTCTCTCAATTTTCTCTCAATTTGCTCTCAATTTTCTCTCAAGTTTCTCTCAAAGCCCTTGAAATTTACGCTTAAATTTCAAAATAGTCTTTACTATTTACTAAAAAGCCTTTTATAATTTTTTAATATATTTATTTTTTAGAAAATTTAAAATTCTTTATCGAGTACAATGGTCGGGATTTACGTCGCCAGACAAAGAATCACATCAAGGCCGAGCAATTGAAAATGGTAAGTTTGAATTTTAATTTTCAATATTATTAATTTTTTAATTATGCAATTTTAATTAATTTTAAATTTTATAATTTTTAAACAATCTGTAGATCGTGTTGCAATGTTATATTCACAACATGCCCGGTCCCCATCGCCATTGATCGAGAATTACTGCGGAAGCGGGTTTTTGCACACGGCCACGATAGGTCGGGGTTCAAGTTGGACCCGATTTTGATCGGTAGCGTTGATAGAGAGGTGGAGACCGAGACGACACTTTCCATCTCGCCATGCGAGAGTGTACCATCACCTAGAAGATGTGCGCGCATATTGGGATTACCGGTGGATCTGCCCAGAGTCACCGTCCGTAACATCTCTCGATTGGATGGTCAGATGCTACGAGCTCCTAGGTGCCATTCCGGATAAATTGCAAGGAGGTCGGATCGATATGGTTTGGTTACGAGACGATTCCGCAAACCGAATGAAGGTTCGATGAAGATGAAAGAATACGGTATGCACGGCATACATACTTGAGATAATTGAGGCTATCGATGCCGGACCTCTAGAACTCGTCCACCGAGATGGCTCCAAACTTGTTGATTTCAGAGCATCGGTGAATTGAGTTGGGGTCCGCCGCTATCGAGGTTGTACCGGAGATGTGCGGGCGATGGTGCCGAGTAAAGCAAAAATCTGAGGTTGCCTATCACTCTCGCAGTCATGGGCATGGTTTCGATTTCCATTTTACGCCCTCGACTCGACCAAACCATATTTATTCCCACCGATAACGAGGTAAATTTAATATTATATTTTACAATTATGTCGTAGATTTATAGTATAATTGCATGCTAAAAGTTTATTTAATTAGGTGGAACCATCCGACGAGTCATGTTGGAATACCGACTCGCTTGAGGATATACATGACTCTATTGGAACAAAGGCTCAATCACAAGTAAGTGTCGAATTTCGTTATTATAATTTAGTATTTATGTATATAACTAATATTTTGGTAATGTTAATATAGTTTCAATGGACACCGCGACGAGGATCCCAAAATTCGGCAAGAATTAGGAGGAGTTCCTCCAAAATCGAGCAGTTAGCACGTTAAGGTCCCGCTAATCACCTACGCGACCGTGGAGATGCACCACGATCGAGTTATGCGGCAATTTGGATGTCGGCAATCGATTCCGTGGTTCTCGAGGTGCTCGATGATGAGCACAGTGTGGACTTACTACGGCAAAGACACCAATTAGCCAATATTTTGGTCAGAACATATCGAGACGTGGGAAAATCGGTATGACTTTTTACCTAACCGGGAACCGATCGTAGTTCCTGAGTTAGCGTGCGTGCCAGAGTACATGCCATGGTTTAGAATCCATGGCAAGTCGTATCTATTGTCGGATGAAGAGAGGCGACGCAAATTCATGCGAAGGGAACGCGTCGGGCCCTTTACATTTAAGGAGAAGGGTGATGAGACGGCCCAAAGAATAAATACCTACACAATCATCGGGCCCATCAACAAGCGCCTACACAATCACCGGGCCCATCGGTTCGGTGACAACACCGACAACACAGCGTCCACAGTTTATGCGGTGCGTACTCGCCCTTACATGTATCCTCCTAACCCATATATGTTTCCTTTTCTAGTCCCCTGTGTTGGAATGCATGGTCGGGTTCGAGTCCGTCTCGACAACTCCTTTTAGTCACCGATCGTGAGGCCGACGTCGTGTGGGATTAGAGGAGGCGCCGTCGGGAGCGATTCTTTCTACCAGCTCCTTCACCGTGACGGATGCGCCACCCCGCCGTGGTTTATGCAAACACCTCCGGTCATTATTTTATCAAGGTGGGTCATCATCGCAACACCTGTAACAGACTCCACCGCCGAGGATCGGATTCCTCGCTGAGGTTCCACGACCCACCGAAAGCTAGAAGAAGGAGGAATCCAGTACAGAATCGGCCGATCGCCCTGTGTGGCACTTGGTTCCCACCCAAGATCCGCACTAAACCCTAAACCCCTAATTTGAGTAATTGTAAATTAATTTATAATTTGAGTTTAGTTTTTTGTAATTAAGGTTTAATTTTTGTAATTAAGTTGTAATATATTTAATAAAATTTGAGTTTTTTTTGTAATTTAATTTTTTAATTTATTTAATTTTAATAACTTTGGCAAAATAGGTTTGGTTTTTTTTTGTAATTAAGTTGTAATATATTTAATAAAATTTGAGTTTGTTTTTTTGTAATTTAATTTTTTAATTTATTTAATTTTAATAACTTTGACAAAATAGGTTTGGTTTTTTTTTGTAATTAAGTTGTAATATATTTAATAAAATTTGAGTTTGTTTTTTTTGTAATTTAATTTTTTAATTTATTTAATTTTAATAACTTTGACAAAATAGGTTTGGTTTATTTTTTTTTGTAATTAAGTTGTAATATATTTTATACAATTTGAGTTTTTTTTTGTAATTTAATTTTTTAATTTATTTAATTTTAATAACTTTGACAAAATAGGTTTGGTTTATTTTTTTTTTGTAATTAAGTTGTAATATATTTAATACAATTTGAGTTTGTTTTTTTTGTAATTTAATTTTTTATTTATTTAATTTTTTAAATTTAATTTTTTATATAATAAAATTGAGTTTACTTTTATTTGTTTTGTATTTTAATTTTTTATTTTAATTTTAATATCTTTGATAAGATAGAAATGATTTAATTTTTTAATTTAATTTTTAATTTAATTTTAATAACTTGAATAAAATAAAAGTTGGTTTAGTTAAGCATCAACGTTGATTAGGATGAATTGTTTTATTTTTAAATTGTAATAATTTTTTTATTTTTGAATAAAAAGTTGTTTGATTATTTGTGTTTGTATTTTAATTTTAATTATCTTATATTTAATAAATTTGAGTTATTGTACAAAAGTTCACCGTTTTCCTTCAAAAAATGTAAATTACATAGCCAAAGAAGAGACAAACAAGCTAAGAACACCGTCAACTAGTCCGATTTGGACACGAGCGAGATGTATGGCGGGTTCCTACACCACCTACATCGCCGACTTTGGTTGGTCGGTTCTCTGATATCCATATTGTTGCGTATTCTAGTCGAGGAAGGTCGATCTTTTGGTTTTGCGTCTCAATTCTCTATCCCAATGCACTTATACGGTGCAAGCGATACCGATGGCCACTTACGCTCATCTGGGACTGGTGGGAATACGTGTTCCACACATTGTACATGTTTTCTAATTTGTAGACTTCACGACATAGCTCATGGGGTCAAGACGAAGATTATGACAAGCCGCAAGTATATGAGCACATGGGTAACGGCGCATCAAATATCCTACAGTCGCATGTCCTATTTGTCAAGTGTACACGATAATGCCCGCCAACAATACCTTGGTTCGGTCTATCAAACTCCGTGACACGAAACCATAGGCTGTCGCGGTCGTGACAAACTATGTGCATGGTGTTCGCCGTGCCTTCCCACGGTTAATTTCTTGCAAGACCTTCTGCTCCATACATGGCCTCCTTGCATCGCCTCGATAACTCAACGCTCTCTTGTAAATAGTGCCGCTAAATGAAAATATGTCTCCCGTAAAATCGCTGTAATCGGCAGATGACGAGTTCCTTTTAGCACAAAATTTATGCATTCGGCCAGGTTCGTGGCCATATGACCATATCGTAGGCCGCCGTCATATACTTGTGTCCACTGTTCAAAAGGAATATTACACAGGTACTCTACGCCTTCGGCGTTATCTGCGCGCAAACTGGCCAATATCTCGTGAAAACGGTCTTTATTGATCTCGTACCCTACCAATATACGTTGATATCGAATATTACATACCACTATTCAATTGCGAATAAATTGAAAATTTCAAAAGAAATTATATTAATAGATATTTCATACCCATATCGGTCACTTGCCGTTTCTGTCTTTTAGATCGGTGTTGCCCATAGTAGTTGGATGAAACATGCCTCAGGCAATATCGATGGTGTGTGCGATGCCACATGCTTCCCTCGTCGTTCTATTGTCGCAAGTATTCCAGGCCCCGATCCGATATAACATATGATATGTCGTTAAGGCGGATATGCCTCCTTAACCTAGATAGGAAGAAGTCCCACCATCACCGACTTCGGTGTTATTGCAAACGCAATCGGAAGGATTCTCCCACAGCCGTCTTATGCCACAGCTAACAATAGCCGATGTATATATCTACCATACATGAAGGTACCGTCAATTTGTACCAATGGCTTGCAGTATGTAAAAGCATTTCGGCATTGCTTAAATGTCCAGAACAGGCGCTTGAACACTGTGCATCCACGGAGCAGACGATCGTTGTAGTACGCCGCCTGTTTCAATGTCTCATAGTCGCTGGGACATATCTCTCCAAAGACCTTACACCACCGCCACACTTTATTATATGAAGCGCCCCACCGACCGTGCAACTTTTTCAACGCTTCGCTTGGCTATCCAAGCCTTTTCGAAGAGGCGTGTACCCCATTTGCTACGAATATTGCCAATTAAGGCCAAGATCGTAGTTTTAGGATCGGCCTTCACCGTCAGATTATTAAATCACCAACATGTCGAATCCATCCTCGGATGATCTTGTGTTACACCACAACGGCACGTTAAATAATGCAACATTACATAATATTAGTGTTATTCGAAATCATTGAAAACATAGTGGTACTGTACCGGTAAGACATGTATACGGACCTTTGTACTTCTTCACCTCCCACATCCTCGTCCTTTTCCTCAACGACGCCATGATTTTCCATGCACATGTACCGTCTTGCACAAAGACACTTCGCCTCGCACTCTATCGAGCTTTGATTTAACCATAGTGTAGTTAACCACGTTCTCGATGTCAGTATTGTTTCAATGCACCAAGAAAAGTGTTCTTGTTGGAAAACTGGTTACCAACTTCTAATTGGTCCGAATCCAACGAAGAATTTGTACGGTCACGCGTCCGGTGTGGTAGTTCAGGAAACTCCAATGCATCATCTTGAGATAGATCGACATTATGCATGTGCGCTAGAAGTGAGTATGCCCTGAATAGCGGATCTTCTTCTTCTTCGTCTGAACCGCCCTCAACATCTTCAGATACAATTGGAATGGGCTCCGGTTCAGAAAATAGTCCAACTTTTCCACCGTCAGGCCCTGGCTCCCGAGGTGGATCCACATCGGATTCATCGTCGATCCTCCATAACTCGCAACAAATGAGGGCCCTCATTGGTGGATGCCGCGGTAATACATCATCCCTCCTTAAACATCTTTCGTAAAGATTCCAATCATATGTGGATTGCCATCCACTAGAAGTTGATGACGCCCCCAATACGTATTTCGCCATCCGACGCCGATTGACGAATATGCATGTCCCATCCACTAACCGAAAGTGTCGTGCGGGGTTATGTTTTCCATACTACCACCGCACACGGCACTTCGTGTTTTGCCTCCCACTTACAGAGTGTCGACTTGGGGTCGTGTATTCCCCTCGAACAATACTAGATGTTGAGGTCACAGCCAGATCACTTGGAGATGAAAATTCTACATATACTTCGATATAGGGTGAACCACTAGCAAGATGAGTCTCCACCATTGCCTCAAGGCTCCGATGACCTTTGATGTCGAATGCGTCATATCTTACCGGATCAACCGAAGCGCAAAATCTACACTTAATAGACTGAACTTTCATTGGCGTTGTTTTAAATATTTTACGCCTAATTCTTTTGCGAAGTTCTACCAAATCGACGTTTCGATTAAAACTCAATCGCACCGTGTTCTCCGATAAGAAAACAACACCATCTTGATTGTCACGACTTCACCATCGTAGTAAATAACAAAGATTAATACGCTTACTCATTTTCAATTTTTTTCCTTTTGCTTGAATTTGCTTTTCGCCAACCGAGAATGCAATTTGGTGATTATAGCCTAATTTTGTCTGACAAAGATCAGTAGCAAAAGTGCGCCCACGTGGGAGCGCTTTTCGGTTCTCGGTAATAGTGCACCCTATGGAAGCATTTTTGGCCACCGTTTGTTCGTAAACGTCTCCTCAAAATAATTTTACCGGCGACCATCGTAGCAAAAGCGCCCACGTGAGGCGTTTTACCACGGTTTGTTTCAAACGTCTCCTCAAAATTATTTTGCCGAGACTATCGCCCAAAAATTATTTCATTTTTCACATTGCAAGTGAACGGAAGATTCTCAAAATCGCGTCACGTCGGTAGCGCTTTTTGGGAAAGTTAAAAAGCGTCCATGGGGGCGCTTTAGGTTACATCGCAAAGCGCCTCGTGGGGCGTTTTTTTGAGGTGGCCTAAAGCGCTCCCCATAGACGCGCTTTAGCCGCTTTCCCAAAAAACGCTTACGTATGCGCGATTGGGGAAATTGCCCTTCCTCAATATTTTGAAACCCGTCTTTCCGATAATTTTTGATTTTTTTGGTATTTTGGGATATTTGCCCAACATTTTGTGCTTCGGTTCAAAATAAAATATTAGATGATTTATAATCATGAGTTGATAATATGATTATTTTACATAATTTTTATATTTAATTCGGTATATTTTTAAATTAAATCCTACTAAATTTATAATTTTATGATTTAATTCTTATCATGGATGCAATTGATCAAAAGCAAGTTAAAAAAGGCCAAATTAAAAGAAAATCATGGAAATAGGGCCAAATCAAAAAGATGGAAGAAGTCAAGGACTCATCAAGCAATTAACTTTGTAAAAAGCCAAGAATAGGAAATTTTATTTTTAGATTATTTTATTTATTTATTTATTTTTATTTTTATTTAAGATTTTATATTAATTTAATTAAGCCTATTTTTAGTAAATCTATTAGTATAAATAGGGGTTATTTGTAATTAGATAAGGAATCAATCAATTCTCTCTTTTCCTATTTCTATTTGGAGTTGTTTTTCTCTCTTTTCCTATTTCAATTTTAAATAGTATTTCTTTTATTATTTTTCCTTCAAGTTAACGTGAGATAATCTGCCCAATTCAATTCTTTTTTGTTTGTTTTCCCAAAATTGGTTTAATTGCCTTCAAAGCCCCTTCTCTTTCCAATTTCTATCATCCTCCACAAAAACACTTTCCACCACCTTCAAGCATGAGTAAAATCATGTCACACTAAACCCCTTTCAACTTTAAGCCGGTATCAACCCCGTCAAAAACTCGTGAGTTACGAACCCAAGCTATTCAACTCCCGATTTCTGATACTTATTATTTCTCCAGATTAAGAGTATGACTTCGTCAGCTCACAAAGTCAAGTCATGCTAAGTAAAAAAAGACGTCGTTTGAGTTAGTGCGGCTAGACATACAGTTGGAATTCCAAAAGGATCGATTGTCTAATTGGTCTTCCGTGAACAGATTGGCGTGCCAAGTGGGGATTGCTGTTTGGTTCCGTCAAGGGAAGTAGTAACCGGATTTAAATGTCCCAACGTTTGAGGGCATTGGTTCGAGCTAGGCTCTTCTAGAATGCAAAGCTGCTGGAGTTCTAAACCACGAACGTTTTGTAGGTTGTTCGATCGGTAAGGGTTAGTTATAGTACGTTCCATAACTAATTCACACAAGAAAGAGTTGGTGTCTGAGGCGTCCTTGGTAGCTATAACTAGCTTATCGAAAAAGACGAGTTTATCTAATTTCGAGGATCGGGTTAAAGACGGAAAAACCCACGCTTAAGGCTGAGCTAAGTTTTATCGATTTATTTTCAGATTATTTCAATTTTATTTACCTATTTAGTTTGTTACTTTTTATGTTTTTATTTTTTGTGTTTGTTTCAGGTTTAATATTTTACTCCCCCCGAACGTCGTGGGCACGACAATTGCCCAGACATTAATTTGGTCAAGAGATAGACAATTTTTTAGTATAACCAGTCTCTGTGGGATCGACCCTACTCCCTATACTGCTTAAATTTGCAAATTAGGTGTAGGTTTATATTGGTGGAATCGATAGCCATCATTTTGGTGCCGTTGTCGGGGACTGGCAACACTTACAATTGTTTAAATCGTCTTCATGACCAGATCTTCATCAGGTGATCTCGAATACAACTCAAAGATCGAGAAATCAGCGCGAGCGCGATGAAAAGAGACAGAAGCTCTTAAACGCACAAGTAAAGCAGAAGCAGGACAAGGGATCCGAGAATCTGACGTCGAAAAATTGAGTGAAGCAATTTGTGTAGAGGCAATTTGACGTGGGAAACAAGTCGAAGTGGTTGGACCTGAGACCAAACCACTTCTTGAACCAAAAAAAGCGAAAGAAAACCTTGGTAAACCAAAAAAGATGGCGAATCGAACCATTCGTCAATTAGCTGCTGCTCCCAACGAGCAAACACCGTTATGCATCAACTATCCAACCGGAGGAACCCCGTTTGAGTTTAAGTCAGGCTTGATTCACCTTTTTCCCACCTTTTGAGGCTTGAAGAATGAAAATCCACATACCACTTGAGAGAATTCCACATGGTCTGCTCAAGCATGAAACCGCAGGGAGTACCCGAAGATGAAATCAAACTTCGGGCTTTTTCTTTTTTTTTAGTTGATACAGCAGAAGAATAGTTATTTTACTTACCCCCCGGTTCTATAACAACGTGGAATGACTTATCTCGTGTTTTTCTTGACAGATTCTTTTTAGTATCACGAGCAGCTGAACTTCGGAAGGACATAGTGGGAATTCGCCAAGTAGAGAATGAATCGCTCTACGACTATTGGGAGCGATACAAAAAACTATGTGCAATTGACCGAACAATCACTCCTTCAGTATTTCTACGAGGGATTACTCCCTATGGAAATGAAGACGATCGATGCTGCTAGTGGAGGGGCGCTTGTCAATATGACTCCTTAAAGGGCAAGAGAATTGATATCCACCATGGCGGTAAATTCTCAACAGTATCGACCTAATTCAGAACCCACAAGACGGGTTAATGGGGTAAACGTTACATCTTTAGAAGATAAATTGGATAAACTTACCAATGTTGTTCAATCTTTGCTTACAGAAAAGAAAAACCCGACCCATCTGTGTGGAATTTATTCTACATCCGAACATCTGACGGATTCATGCCTAATCCTTAACGACAATTCAATGGCACATGTTGATGCTGTCGGAGGTCTTCCAGGACCTCCACAAAGACGCTATGATCCTTTCTCCAACACCTACAATCCCGGGTGGAAGGATCATCCCAACTTGAGTTATGGAGGTAATCCCCGATATAATCCAACGTACCAATAGAGACCTCAGCAACCACCACAATAACAATTAAGGTAGAGCACATCTCTAGAAACTATTATGGAAAGACTTGCCGCCGATACTACAAAATATCAACAAAGGACAGATGCATCAATACAAGAACTAACTAATCAAGTTAGTAAACTCTCGATGGTAGTTAATCGCTTGGAGTCTCAAGGTAAATTACCTTCCCAGACAGAGTCGAATCCTCAACAAAATGTAAGTGCAATAACTCTTCGTAGCGGTAAGGTTCTGAAAACAGTGCCAGCCAAAAGTCATGGGCAAGACAAAGAACGGGAAAAACAAATCTCGGATCCAACAACTAGGCCAGAATCAGAAATTCAGAGACCAGTTATGATGCCACCTCCTTTTCCAGGTAATCTTGCAACGGATAAGAAAGAGAATGAGGAAAAAGAAATCCTCAAGACATTCAGGAAGGTGGAGGTAAATATCCCTTTACTCGACGCTATCAAACAAAACCCTCTGCGAAATTTCTAAAAAAATTGTGCTCTAGCAAGAGAAGGTTGATAGGTAATGAAAGAGTAAATGTAGGAGAAAATGTCTCCGCAAAACTGCAAAAGAAAGTTCCTCCCAAATACAAGGACCAATGTATGTTTGCTATTTCTTGTGAGATAGGTAATGTAGGCATTAAGAAAGCCATGTGTGATTTAGGGGCTTCAATTAATGTTATGCCTTATTTTACCTATAAGTTGATTAACGCGGGTCCTTTAAAAGAGATAGGAGTAATAATCCAGTTGGCGGACAGGTCAGTCGTCTATCCTGAAGGGCTACTTGAAGACGTCCTTGTTAAAGTTAACGAATTAGTTTTCCCTGCAGATTTCTACATTATCAATATGGAAAATGATAACTCAACTAATTCGTCTGACATTTTACTTGGAAAGCCGTTCCTAAGCACCGCGCGAACGAAAATTGATATTTGGAGTGGAACACTCACCATGGAATTTGATGGCGAAGTGGTTAGGTTTAATGTTTATGAGGATATGGGACAGCCCAATGATAAGTTACAAACTTTGCCTTGCAGGAATGCTGATCTTGATGTTAAGCAAGAGGAATTATCGATAATCTAAAAACCAGTACATGAAGTTGTGATGAAAGCCTCGAAGTTAAAGCTAAAATCATTTCTAGAACGTACAAGTATTCCGACAGAGAAAAATGCAAACTTGAACGAATAAGCTCAAAGACTCCTCAATCCACTAATGATAGGGGAACCTGGGAAGGGCTTTAAGGATAGTGGAAAAAGGTCGAAACCTTTCTGCAAGGACATCCAAGTGCACAAGATGGAGAACTTAATTCTCAATAAGCCAAACGGATAACATTTAAGGTCGTCGAGCTAACGACTTTAAACAAAAGCGCTTTTTGGGAGGCAACCCAAATTTCTTCTCATTTATTTAATTTTAAATTTTTAGTAAATCTAGGGTGTAGATAAATAAATTTTTACTTAGTTCAATTAATTTGATGTTTTCAGGGAAACAATGGAGAGCATGAATTTTTCCCGAAAGTCGGATAACAGTGGTGACGCGGGCACGACATGCTAATTTGGTGAAAAATATTTACCTAAAAAAAAACCAACTACTTAACCTTCATAAAATACCAAAACCCAAACCCAATACCTATCCATTCAACCCATCCACACTTACCCAAAAACACCCTCAAAACAAACCCTCTCCCCACAACCAACCCACGCTGCTGTCACCATCTCCGTCACCGTCTTCCTTCTCTTTGCTATAAGGTTAAGGTGTGGCAATGGGTATATGCATGTCTAGGATTGGATATAGGGAGAGCTTGGTACTTAAGCGGTCTTAATGTCTCACCTCCTCTTCTCCGGAATCCTACCTGGTGCATAGTATCTTTTCACTTTAATCAAGTCTCCAAAATCCTCGATATCTTGCAAAGCCGTTACCCCCAACATCGACAAAATCATTGAAGACACACATAGGGAGTACTCTAAACTTTTTATTTTGTTTATTTGAGCTGCTGATTTATTCTTTAATTATCTATAATATGACACATGCATGCTTGAGGACAAGCTTAGAATAAGTAGGGGGATGAATATATATGAATATAGTACGTATGCATGGATGGTTGATTGGTTCTTGCTGCATGTTTTCTCTTTTGCATATGTTCAATCTTGCATTGAATTTATTCAACAGTTTATTTGACATTGAGCTTTTAATCTCACACTTAGTCAACTTGGACAATTGGGAAAATTTTTTGAATTTAAATGCTCAAGTGTATAGATTAATCGACACTTGTATTTTAAGGTTGATGTATGTAGCTAGATTTTCATGAATTGATTGTTTGAAAAAAAATATTTGCTTGTGCATAAATAAATGAAAAAAAACAAAAAAAACAAAAAATGAAAAAAAAAAATTAAAAGGCTCAAGTTATGAGTGAAAGTTTCGAAAACGTGACCGGATTGAGTAACCGGGGCGAGGTGCTTGGGTTGTCATCTCGTCTAGCTTAAAAAGGTTCGAGTGACAAGTCCACAACTTAAAAACATTCCGCTAACAGAGCCCAATAATAAAGACTGCTTGAACTGAGTAACCGGGATAGGGTGCTTGGGTTGTCATCCTAGTTCGTGTAAAAAGGTTTGACCATGTCTAGTTTATTTTTCTAAAAGTATATTAATAATGCATTGCAATTTATTGGATTCAAACTTTATTTCATGAAATTATCTAGTTCTCATATGTCGAATTTTATGACACTTGTCTTGTTGATTAAACTATATGTTTTGAGCATTGATTTAATTATTTTTGCCTATGCTATTTACGTTGAGTATGGATGCAAAAAAAAAAAGGCTCGATTTTTAATAAATTGTAGAATTGATTCTAATGTTTGAAAGAACAACATGCTTGAGGGCAAGCATGAGCTAAGTAGGGGGATTTGATAACATGATTTCTTGTATTTAATTCGGTTTATTTTTGAATTAAACCCTACTAAATTTGTAATTTTATGATTTAATTCTTGTCAGGGATGCAATTGATCAAAAGCAAGCTAAAAAGGGCCAAATTGAAAGAAAATCATAGAAATGGGGTCAAATCAAAAAGATGGAGGAAGCTAAGGACTCATCAAGCAATTGACTTTGTAAAAAGCCAAGAATAGGAAATTCTATTTTTAGATTATTTTATTTTTATTTATTTATTTTTATTTTTATTTAAGATTTTATATTAATTTAATTAAGTCTATTTTTAGTAAATCTATTAGTATAAATAGGGTTATTTGTAATTGGATAATAAATCAATCAATTCTCTCTTTTCCCATTCCTATTTGGAGTTGTTTTTCTCTCTTTTCCTATTTCAATTTTGAATAGGATTTCTTTTATTTTTTTTTCCTTCAAGTTAACGTGAGATAATCTGCCTATTTCAATTCCTTTTTGTTTGTTTTCCCAAAATTGGTTTAATTTCCTTCAAAGCCCCTTCCCTTTCCAATTTCCATCATCCTCCACAAAAACACTTTCCACCACCTTCAAGCATGAGTAAAATCATGCCACACTAAACCCCTTTCAACTTTAAGCCGGTATCAACCCCGTCAAAAACCCGTGAGTTACGAACCGAGCTATTCAACCCCCGATTTTCGATACTTATTATTTCTCCGGATTAAGAGTATGACTTCGTCAGCCCACAAAGTCAAGTCATGCTAAGTCAAAAAGACGCTGTTTGAGTTAGTGCTGCTAGACATACAGCTTGGAATTCAAAGGATCGATTGTCTAATTGGTCTTCCGTGAACACATTGGTGTGCCAAGTGGGGATTGCTGTTTGGTTCCGTCAAGGGAAGTAGTAACCGGATTTAAATGTCCCAACGTTTGAGGGCATTGGTTCGAGCTAGGCTCTTCTAGAACGCAAAGCTGCCGGAGTTCTAAACCACGAACGTTTCGTAGGTTGTTCGATCGGTAAGGGTTACTTATAGGACGTTCCATAACTAATTCACACAAGGAAGAGTTGGTGTCCGAGGCGTCCTTGGTAGCTATAACTAGCTTATCGGAAAAAACGAGTTCATCTAATTTCGAGGATCGGGTCAAAGACGAAAAACTCGCGCTTAAGGCTGAGCTAAGTTTTATCGATTTATTTTCAGATTATTTTAATTTTATTTACCTACTTAGTCTGTTACTTTTTACGTTTTTATTTTTTGTGTTTGTTTCAGGTTTAATATTTTACTCGCCCCGAACGTCGCGGGTACGACAATTGTCCAGACATTAATCTGGTCAAGAGATAGATAATTTTTTAGTATAACCAGTCTCTGTGGGATCGACCCTACTCCCTATACTGCTTAAATTTGCAAATTAGGTGTAGGTTTATATTGGTGGAATCGACAACCATCATGAGTTATTCTCATTATTCTCATTAACTTGTAATGAGTTATCTTGTTGAACTTTTGATTCAAATTACACTTCGTTTAACTTATTATAAATTATTATTTTTCTCTTTAATATTGAGAAAATTATAGAATCAAAATGGTAATCACAAATCATATCATAATTAAATTTCTAATACATTCAAAACATTTAATAATACAAAGAGACTTGTAATTAATATATATTCTCAACTTTCTTTGAGGATTCACTCATCTTTATGCGTTGTGATAAAGCAATTGGAACATATACGCACATATAAAAATTCAAAGATGAGAAATATTTAGCTCTTGATCAAAAATCAATTGTAATGGGAATATTTATAACTTACTGGTTTGATGCATACAACACGTAAATCAATATAATCTCATATTAAAAGAGGAAGTTTAGTTCTCATAAGTAATGATTTAGACATTAATCAGAGGTGTTCAATCAATAATTTCTCTAAACTATTATCCGCATAAATAACAAACTTTTACAAAAGTTTTTCAAACTCAATCAATAAAAGACTGAGATACAAACACATCAATATTAGCAAGATGAATCGTCTTAATTACATGATTTGAAATTAATTATTTAAACAAGCAATATTACAAATGGTAGGTTACAAGTTGATAACACATACGTGATTGTTTTATAGATGCATCTACCAAAATCATATAATATCAAAATCATTCACATGGTGGATGTAACACCCTTTACCCGTATTCAACGTCGGAACCGGGTACGAGGCATTACTTGACTTATCTCACTTGGAAATATAACTTTGGGCTATAAAATTTCATTCCCAAATTAAAACTTCTCATTCATATGCATAACATATTTACCATGGACCTATGAGGCCTTAAACATGCAAAATGAGGGTTTTAGAATCAAATCGGGAACTTTCAGACACTTAGAAAATTTTGACATGAAACAGTGCCACACGCCCGTGTAGGAAGGCCGTGTGGTCACACATGCCCAAGTCCTTAGCCCGTGTGGAATTTATTTTCTAATTCGAAACTACAGGGATTTTCACACGGCCGGACATACGCCTGTGTCCCTCACATGGCCTCGACACGCCCGTGTCTTAACCCATGTGCCAAAACCATGGCATTCTGTTTATGACGTCATCACTTCACTATGGTCATATGGTCAAGGTACACGCCTGTGTCCTTAGACCGTGTGTCGAATTAAATTCTAAATTTTAAGTGCAGACTTCACACGGCCTGGACACACGCCCATGTCTATGGTTGTGCCCCTAACATGGTTGAGACACACGGCCGTGTCTCTGCCCGTGTGTTTACTACTAAGCATACTGACTTGTAAACCTTGCATATAAGGGGACACACGGCCGATCAACACGCCCATGGGGCTGACCGTGTGTCACACACGGCCTAGACACATGCCCGTGTGTCTACCCATGTGGACATTAATAAAGCTATATTCCAAGCCAAATGCCACCCTACATAGCAACCATACTTATACCAACTCAATTCAACACATCCATACAAGCATAAATTTCATAATTTCATCATCATTGTATATATATATAAACTTGTCAAGTATTGGCCCAATTCCAATGACCATTTACAAAATGACTTTAATAACATAAATAGTATAACACTTTGGACATCAATATAACATAACAAAATACCCAAGTCCTATACATGCCATACCCAAAATAAGTCTAACTTGTTATACCAAAGAGATGTCGATAGTGTGATTTCTAAACTCCGACGTCCCACGATCCTCGAGCTATTTTGGCAATACTACAAGGAAAAAGGAAATGAAAGAGGTAAGCATAAAGCTTAGTAAGTTTACATGAAGATAAATAACAATAATAAGTTCATAATGATATCCATCCATAGTATTAGATAACCACACAAATCTATAAGCACTTTACCATAACTTACTCGTACTTGTTCTTATCTAGCATATATCATGCCACACATATTGTAAATGTTCTGTGTGAATTACTCATGGGTATCTGTATGCACTCAATCACATAGCTTTAATACAAATCTTATTTTTATTTCCAAGCTTGTTTAATTATCCCATTAAATCACTAGGGATACTTGTAACACCCCTAACCCGTTTCCGTCGCCAGATTAGGGTTACAGGCATTACCAAATAGCCAAATCTTTTTCAATCAATTAATTCTTATCTTAGACAAACAAAGCACATGGGTATAGTCTATATATATATATATACTTGATATACCAAGTTAAAACATATTCAATATAATCATTCACATATACAAAACGATCAAATAACATACTTCTATCCTCATTATTAGCATATTTATCTATTTTATTCTATAATACAGTCATCTATTTAGTACCACTACCTTTGTAACCGTTTCATGCAAACATGCCTCACGTACTATTTCATTTTTAATCAAGCACACCGAACCTTGTAGTTGGAACTATTAATAAGCATCATTACGGTTACATGCATATATCACTTGACTTTACCTCTATAGACTAATAGACAATATACTTCGTTTATATATAAACGAATATATCCGAATACGCATAACCTTAGCTTTTAATGCTTAACCACAACCTAAGTCAAAGACCGAATGTGCCAAATAAACTTCCATAACTCATGCAAAATTTATATTACTAATTGTACAACAATTAAACATACATGAACATAGGTCTCAAAACCAACTCAACCTAAAAACATAAGTATATAAACCATACATTGACCGAATATTCATTATCACTTTTCCATAATTTGTAACTACTTATACTTATCATTATCAACGAATCCAACAAGTTAACTTACATATACAATCTTTGATCATAATATCACTCATATTACTTAACCGAATCAACTATATTAAGTAACAACGACCCAAGTCAAGTTTTTCTTCAACTAGATACATAACATTCATATCACCCATTCACATTTCAAATAGTACCTAAACCACATCCGAATACAAACATTAATTCATAGCATGAGCAAGCCATTTCATCAAAACACATGAACAAAATTTAACCTAAATAGATAGCCATATTTGCATGGCTAAATATATATATACATGATCAAGTATCATTAGTAATACCATTCAGTCTAGCCTATACATGCCTTTTCAACTCAAAAACTAAGTTTATCAATACCAAAAGAGAGTCGATAATGTGGTTGACTTCTTCAAAGATCCTTCGAGCCCGTAGCTTGAATCAAAAGTCTATAAAACAGAAATACAAACACATACAGAATAAGCTCACTAGCTTAGTAAGTCTTAAGCAAAAGATAATTCACTAATCAAGTACTTTAACATTTTTAATCATTAAATGTAGAACATTGTATATGTATATTTTGATATGCAATTGATACAAAACCGAATACTAGTGATATATTAACTCAATTATTTATACTTCACTACCATCAACCTGCAACTCATCAAAGCACAAAGTACATATATTACATGAATCACATGTTTATAATCATGTAGATTTAACATTCATATCCATTACATTATCACACTAAAAATTTTATTATTTTTATATTCATACCTGTCGATTACAAGCTCAAATTCGCATAACACCATTCTTAATATAATATTTCAACTCAAGTAATGTTAATCACAACTTACCTTACTTCTGATGAATTCAATGGGACTTAAGCTTACCTGAGTTTTTAACTCAATAGATTCACTATGTTTCACCTCGATCAATTTATGGTTTCTTTGTTCTAACGTATCACCGGCATTAAGCCTGCTAGGCACGAAGCCCGAATATATCACCGACACTAAGCCTGCTAGGCACGAAGCCCAAATATATCACCTGCACAAAGCCTGCTAGGCACAAAGCCTGAATATATCACCGACACTAAGCCTGTTAGGCACGAAGCCCGAATATATCACCGGCACTAAGCCTGCTAGGCACGAAGCCGAATATATCATCAAGACTAAGCTCGCTAGGCACGAAGCCGAATATATCACCAAGACTAAGCTCGCTAGGCAATAAGCCCGAATATATCACCGGCACTAAGCCTGCTAGGCAATAAGCTTGAATCAATTCATAAACCAGTCCATCAAATTACATGTCTTAACACTATCATCACTAACTAAACATATACACAATTAACATTCACATATCACAACTAATGTACAAATTCTTATCACATGTACAAAAACTCATCTAATCCATTATAAAGCCTTTACATTCGGCTAACACATATATTCATACTCAAATTTATCAAATAATTTCATTGAACCTATTCATAAATAATTCTTTAACATACTTTAGCTTAAAGACTTACCTAGACTGTCGACGAACCGCGTTATCCGGCTATTCGATAACCTTTGTCTTTCCCCGATCCAAATCCGTTTTTCTTTGTTCTTGATCTAAACACATTAAAATTTAGCTTATTCAAGTACATTTCATCCCAATTTAGTCCCAAAACACATAAAAAGGTAATTTACCATTTTAGCCTAATGTTTCATATTTTTACCATTTAGTCCTATTTGCATAAAACACAAAATACACAAAATTTCACTAAACTATACAAGGGCCGAATATTTATGGGGACCCAACAAGTCCATATCTTCCATTTATTTTAATTTTATCCCCCTCACAAATTTATTTTTTTCAATTTAGCCCTAAATATTCAATTTCACCAAAATTTCCAATACAAAATATATTAATCTTTAACATATCTTTAAAATAAAATCATCAACCATCAAAAATTACATGAACACATCAATGGTCGAATATCAAACATGCTTAGATTCAAAAATTTCAACATGGGTAAGCTACCGTTTGAAGCAACGATCTCAAAAACGTCAAAATTATCAAAATTGACTAAAAACTCACCTTGAATTTTAGCCTAGAAGTGCCGAAAATCAAAGAACCCAAAGCTTTATTTCTTCCTCCAATATTCGCCAAGAAGAAGTGAAAAGATGATGGCTTTGTTTTATGTTATTTTAACATATATTATGTTATTTAGCTAATTACTAATATAACCATTTAATAAAAATAATGCTAACATATATAATAAGGGCAATGGTGACTTTAGCCACCCACTAACTTTAAAAATGGGCTAATTGCCTTTTTAATATCCCACTTTAAAAAGCCATCATCAAATAGGTACTTTTCACTATAGTTTGCAACTTTTACTTTTTACGCGATTAAGTCCTTTTTTCTAAATTAAACACACAAACAATAAAATTTTTCTACGAGACATTCACACACATTAATTCACATATAATAAACACAAAATATAATATTAAAATATTTCTCAGACTCGGATTCGTGGTCCCTAAACCACCGTTCCGATTAGGGTCAAATTCGGTCTGTTACAATACTCAAAGACAGATATTCATTGTTATTAACATAATCGCGAAGCCAATGCCCCATCCCAGATGTGGTCTGATATGGGATTACCTCTGAATACTGATGCCATATCCCGAATATGGTCTTATACGGAATCACATATTAAGTATCGATGCCATATCCCGGATATGGTCTTATACGATTCTCATATTCAATATCGAAGCCATATCCTAGATATGGTCTTATACGGAATCTCAATTTGGTGCTGAGGCCATGTGCCCGACATGGTCTTACACGGGACCTTATCCTTCTCATGTCTCGATGATAGTGTTCTCACATTCATTATAGTCTAATCGGAGCTTCAACATCTCAACTTTCTCATTCAACACCAAATACTCAATTTCATAAAATATCATATATCATTATAATATCAGACATTCTCAAACATACTAGCATAAATGTTGAATTTATCTCATACAAACTTACCTCGATTTCAAAATAGGCTAGATTGTCGATCTAGTCTGATATTTTATTCTTTCCCCGATCGAGGTTGATTCTTGGTTCTTCTTGCTCTATAATAGCAAATTAGCTCATTTAATTATCACATTAATAAATACATTTCAATAATCATGTAACATCCAGAATTTGGGGGCTATGCATTTTTAAATTGTATGTTGTTGCATGCCTATGTGTAGTTGAGTGTACTTTGGAAGTTTTAGGAACTTCAGTATGTAAGTGAATGCCTTAGAGAAATATTAAATTTTTAAGACTTAAGATGGAACTAAGCAAGATAGGCTTTAAGAAATATTGGCAAGAGGTTTTAAGCATAATAAGTCAATTGGCAAGGTGGTAATGGTGCATGGGTGAATGCTTGAGGGGAAGAGGTTCGAATCCCCTAGCTAGCAAGTGGAAGAATTTTAATTTTTTCTTTCTTTCCTATAGTGTCGGCCAAGCCTTATCTAGAATGGATGGACATTCTTTTAATTTTGGATAGTAGACCATTGGAAAAAGGCAAGTTGGAAGTTATGGTATGGAATCATGAGGTTATGGAAGGAAAAGGGGACAAAGGGCTTGAAGAGGGGATGATGTTTTGGAAGTTTTTTCATGGTCATTTGACCATGAACCTAGACGGCATAAGGGGCTAAGGGGGATTGGTTTATTTGTGACTGAAATTAAGGGATTGATGGGGAAGAAATGAGGAGGAAAAAGGGGATCATGTTGGTAAGGTGTTGGCCGAATTTTTGCATAAGCATTAGGGGTGAAAGTTGGCCAAAACTTTAACCAATTTGTGCATCTTTTCTTTTCCCCAAACTTTGTTTCTTAGCCAAATACATATTACACAAAAAAGATAAACCTTTCTCTTCTCTTTTAGTCATTTGAAATTTTACCATTTCGGTTTTGAGTAGTCTTTTTAGTTTCTTTTCTCCAAAACATATCATCTTTCTCTCCTCTTTGTAACCGAAAATACCAAAGTTTCAAAGACCTTTTTCTTCACTTTTTCCCTCATGGCTGAATGCACATAAGCTTCTAAACCTACCTCTTTTCTTTTGAAAATCATCATCATCATCTTCTTCTTCTTTCAATCTTTCTCTTTCTCTTTCTTTCTCTTTTCTTCTTCTTTCTCTCAACCGAAACCATCTTCTACCATAACCAAAACCACCATTCTTTTATTCTCTTTTGTCAAACTGAACCATCTTCCATTTTCATCTTCTTCTTTCTTTTCTTTTATTGAAAATCGAAACCACCATAGCCAAAAATACTATCTTTTCTCTTCTCTTTTTGTCTAAGCCGAAATCATCATTTCTTTTCTTCTATATTGATAAGGCCGAATCTTCTAATAATTCAAGTAAGGATTTGTATCAATTGTTCTCATTATCTTCTTTTAGAATAGCCGATTTAGAAACCTAATTCTCACATTTTCTCCTAGGCCGAATCTTTGAAGGGGATTTTAAGGATTCTTTTTGGTAGCCAACGTTTTAGGAGAGATCATTTGGGATCATCCAAGGTAAGGATTATCATATTTGATTATATCGTTTTTAGATAGATTACTAATCGATTTCATTTTAGGGGACTCAATCGATCAGATATTTTTCGTAAACGTAAGATTTCAAGACTAACAAGATAGGTTCGAAAAGAGCGGTAAGGAGTGTTTGGAAGAGGGGAGGCTCTGTTATATCCTCAAACTTCAAACGAAGGGTGACGGGATCGAGATTTTCCACCGGTGTGGACCCTCCGCTAACGAAGATCGTTTATTTGAAGTCGTATGCATAACCGAACCACTTTTCGTTCGTGGGTTGTCAACGGGTTTTGATCCATCTATCGGAGAGAAACCACATATAACGGTTATCCGAGATTCCGAGGGTAAGGAATTAGATCTTTCATCAATAGTGTAGATTACAAGTATTAGTGTGTTCTAATCAAGTGTGATAATTAATTAGGTGTCGACGAGCGGGAAGGTATCATTTTCACTGTCATAAGGTGTGTAACATTATACTAAATTCTCATAGATCTATAATAAATGTGATTTGTATGAAAATATGTTTGATAATGGTTGCGGGTACCATTCAGTGGTATACGATATTCAGGTATGTTTACCCTAATATTTCGTTATTATTGCTATATGCATAAATATGAAATAAGTATGACTCTGTTATGATTTTGGGGTATATTGCATAAAATCGGAATAATATGTATGTGCATGGGCATATGGGTGTTATTGATAAAGGGGAAGTGTTCCGGTGGTTTTACCACATTATCTGGTGACTTTGGTCACATATTTTGAATCCGGTGACTTGGTCACATATGTGAATCTGGTGACTTCGGTCACATATTTTGAATCCGGTGACTTCGATCACAATTATCTGGTGGCCATGCCACAAAATTATAAGGCGATGTGCATGTTGACCGCAAAGAATCGCCTTCGATGGTGTGTAGCGGATGGAGGGTCGATTTAGTAATCCCCACGGTGTGATTGGTAGGTACGGGTGGTGTGTAGCGGATGGATATTTAGGTGGGCCCGGGTTTGCATTTCATTATATATATATCCATGTGATTTCTAAATGATTTTATTTGATTTGCTATAAAAATGGGCTTATGGCTAAATATGACTTAAATGGGCTTATGGCTATATGTGTTATTAAATGGGCTTAAAGGCCATGATCAATTGGGCTTTTAGTGTTTTTGTTACACATTGAGTCTATGACTCACCCTTTTATGGGATATCTTTCAGGTGACTCTTAGCACGATGAATCGGGTTAGCGAGGACTACGTGGTGGCCAAAGCTCAACAAAGTATTTTGGAGTTTATTGCAATAATACCTATTAAGTTTATTTTTATTACTTAGGATTTATTATGGGTTTGGTTATTTTGTAATAAAGCCGCTATGAACTGTTTTAATTTTGCGTTTTGGATTTTTAATCTGCTACGAACAATATTTACTAAATAACTCAATGATTTTTTTTAAAAAATAACTTAAACTGTTTTTGACATCTAAACTTCTATGGTTTTTACAATACTAATAAGTCTTTCATTAAATTTGGTTTTCTTTTAATTTATAATTTTCTCTTAAAAATAACGTTTTAAGAAGATACAAATTTATTTAACAATACGATTTCTACGCGATCATTAAATTAATCTGTTTTATATGAAACCATCATATTTTCTTAATAAACAATACGAGATTTAATCAAAGTTTTACTCGAGGAACATATCGAATCTGGTTAGGCTTTTGGGCTGGGTTTGGGGTGTTTCAAATCATGCTTTGGAAAAATTACTATTTTACCTTAGACTTTTGTAAAATGACCATTTTATCCCTAGGCTCGGTAATCAGTTCTAATCAAATTTCTACCTGTAACGAGCCTAGGTGAACATTTATTCTCTTATGGCTATCATCAAAACCCAACATTTCACACATTTACAACAAATTTTACAACATTTACAAAAAGGTCCATTTAGGTGTTTTCATGATAACACCTTTCACAAAAGTTGTTTATTAAACATCTATGACTCGTTTTCTTCCATAAAAATGCAGCAAACAACTTAAATGCTCACATAAAAAATCCTTAAACTTTTCACCATATTGCAAGATAGTCCCCTCTTTAAAAAGCTTAAGCTTTAGGGGTTTCAAAAGTACAATTTTTATCAAGAAATGATCACTAATGCACTTATTTGGAAGGAGAGAAGCTTGCTAAAATTTTAAGCTCTCAAACCCCTTAGTTTGCTGCCAATTTTTGGTGGAGAAGAAGAGAGAAAAAGATGATATTTTTCTTTTCTTTATTTTATTATAACACATCAATTTAATCCACCTAATATCAGCCACTTTGACCAATTTTGACAATTTTTGTCTCCTATGACCGGCCACCCTATCCTTAGGGGTCAATTGCACTTTAAAGACCTCCAATTAATATTCTTTAGCTATTAAACACCTTTAGCTTATAAATTAGAACTTTTACACTTTATGCTATTTAGTCATTTTTCGCAATTAAGCATGAAATCGCTAAAACTAAAGCACCAAAACTTTCATGTACTTGTATAATCATGCTCTAACTCATAAAATAACATGAAAATAATTTTTTCAGACCTCGGAATAGTGGTTTTGAAACTACTATTCTGACTAGCCCCTAAATCGGGCTGTTACAGTGGATGAATGAACCCATATTTATTTCAGAAATGTAATATATTAAATCTCACCTTTAACTAGTGAGTTTCTAACAATCAATTTTGATTGAGAATAAGCAACAAATGAGAATTCTTTAAATTAAAGAATCTTTTGGTTCTTTAATGCATGTCCATATGAATTCTCAATTAATTTTTGCATCATATATGATTTAGGATGATCTAACTGGTCACGCCAAGTAGTAAATGTATTTGTATTAGTAAACTTCTGGTTTACTTTAACATGCGTTTCAATTGTACTAAATTGTAACAAATTGATAATTTTACTATCATTCATTTTACTTTGTATCCACATATAAGTACTATTGTGACGTTTACTGCTCGAAATATCTATATCAATTTGAAGTCTATAATGCCACTAAGTCAATAAATATAATTTCCAAATAATTATATGCAACATTCGCTTCAGGGAATATGCCAAAATCTTCAAATGCAAGGTATTTGGTCTAGTGGTATAATTCTCATTTCAGATGTGAAAAGTCTGTCGCGTGTGAATATGATATGCAAATTGTGCAAGTATACACGTCGAATCAAGTAATAAAGTGATAAGTGGAATCGTCTCCACAAGGATCGAATTAGATATAAGAGTGGTCAAGTTATTATAATAAATTGTGAGTAATGTTATGACAAAGTCAGGTTAAGTACGCAGCAGTAAATTAAAATAAAAAGGATGTGTTCGATGTGAATAC
The DNA here is from genome assembly GCA_025506655.1 of Gossypium rotundifolium. Taxonomy (NCBI): domain Eukaryota; kingdom Viridiplantae; phylum Streptophyta; class Magnoliopsida; order Malvales; family Malvaceae; genus Gossypium; species Gossypium rotundifolium. The sequence goes on from CP106733.1 coordinate 225,133, forward strand.
TGACTAACAATAGAAAATGCTAAGGCAAAGCAAGAGAAAAAATACAATGGCAATTACGTGAATAAAATGTGAGCAAAGAAATAAATAACTAAGAACGTTATAGCAAAGATACTGCGACAATGAATTAAAGGTCTATGATGTTGATTGGAATGTTGGGATGCTCTTACTTTTAGTAATGCCTTAGCAAAATCATACTTAATCTACTGCTTAGAAGAGACCTAAAGTGACCTGCTTCTTTCAATAGCAAGGTCTCAAGTTACCTAGCCTGTGTCTATAGGCCTTATCACGGTACCTTGCACTATGTTGTCTTCATTCCAAATGAATGTTGCTCTATGTTTAGAGTCTACTACAAGTATCTATCAAGTACTTACTCATGTCATTCAATTACGGTCCAACTAATACAACCTTTTCAGAATTAGATTCAATTTTATGGGTATACTGCACATTCATCAATGCCTAAGGAATGTCTGCATACACTTAGGAAATAAAAATAATTGAATGAAACAGCAAATTAAATAAAATATATGATTCAACCATTAAAGAAAATAAAAATTTTCATCATGTAATCCCAACCCTATGAGATTTAACTCATGGATTGGTGATTAAAATTCAAGTTCGAAATAACATCCAACATCGTTTTTAATCAAATTAATTTATGAAGAACAAAACAAGAAATAATGGAAAAACTTAAGAAGATGGCTATCACCAAATCAATCCTCAATCCAACAGCGCAGCGTCCTGTGATGGCTGAGAGGGATTACCTTCGGTCTCCCTTTTTTGTCTTTACTCAGCCGTTACCCTCAATTGTTGCCTCCGGATCTCTACATTTAAGGCTTCCTCTTTCGACTTCTTATATGTTTTTTCTTCCTAGAATAGCTTTAACTGCCCACAATATCTTTTGCTTTTTTTTAGGCAGATTTTTCTAGTACAAGTAGTGTTGGGTTGAAACTGGTCTGTGATGAGTGTTGACTCGGTCATCTTCTTGAATTGCCATGGCATATAAGGTGGCAAACTGTCCAACCTTTTGCCCTGGTAAACCTTCACTCATTTATTTCTTTCTCTATATATTGCACCTACCACACACCCCTTCCACATGCAATTAAAAATATCTAACATATTACCTTCAAAGCTTCAAAAACGGCCCCACTAAAGGGTTTGTTATCAAGCTCGACATGAGCAAAGCATATAATTGTGTGGAGTGGAATTTTATATATAACTTAATAATACATAATAAACTCTAAATTTTTTGTATAATTAAAAATTTGTACTACAAATATATTTTTATTTAAATATTTATATAGTTTTGATATAAATTTTTGATTTTTAATTCTTGAAAGTTCAGTTTAATATTCTCTAACATGTAACTGTATGCAATAATATTTTATCATATATTATTATTCCCGAGAGGGGTCTCCATCAAGGAGATCCCCTCTTCCCTTATTTGTTCTTATTTTGCATGGAAGCATTTTCGAGTATGCTTATTTATACTCAAGAGAATAAATTTTTAAGAGGAATCCGGGCTAGTATAAACGGCTTTAGGATTAATCACATGTTCTTCACTGACGACACCCTTCTTTTCGTGAGAAATAAAAAAAAGTAATGTTGAGAGTCTTGTTAATATGCTAAAGATTTTTGCTGACGTCTCAGGTCAATAAATTAATTTTGAAAAGTCAATGGTTCTTGTTAGTCCCAACACTCCTAGGGCTCAAAGAAATACTTTTGGCGATCTTCTTGGCATTAAGTTGGTAGAGAAATTAGACAACTACCTTGGCCTTCCTATTCCGATTGGTAAAAAGAAAACTGCGGCTTTCCAAGATATTACTAATAGATTTTCTTGTTGGATCAACAATTAGACCAAGAGGCTGCTATCCTTTAGTGGCAAAGAAGTGTTTATCAAAGCGATCCTCCAATCTATTCCAACGTATGCACTGTCAATTTTCTTAGCTCCTAAAGGTGTGATCGAATATATACAAGCAAAGCTAAGTAAAATATGGTGATCGGGCAAGGAAAAAGGCAAATTATGGTCGATGCATCCTTGGAGGACTTTGTGTCACCCTAAGGGTATGGGTGGTCTTGGCATAAGGGATATTCGGCTTTTCAATTTGGCTCTTATTGGGCGTCAAGTATGGAGGCTTATTAACAGCAATGATACCCTCTGTTTTAAAGTGTTATCTTCAAAATACTTTCCTGATGGTAATATATTTCATGCCAAAAGAGTTGTCAATGCTTTCTTTACTTGGTCTAGCATTGCGGCGGTGAGAGAAGCTCTTAAAGACGGTTTCGATTAGCAAGTTAGGAGTGGTGACCAGATTAACATTCGGGTTGACAATTGGGGGGTGGAAGGTTTAAATGGTGATGCTCTCAATGTTAATATGCTCAACCCTAATGAAAAAAGTGTGAAATATCTTTGGTTTGGGGATGGTAGACGTTGGAACATTGATAAAGTTTATAAACTTTACGAGCAAGATTAAAGTGACAAAATTTGTAACTTACCTATAATGGATGAGGGCCATTGCGATAGAACTGTATGGTTTCACAACCCTCATGGTTATTGCACATTGAAATCTGTTTATTCCTGGTTACTTTTGAAAGAGATGGGGTTTGGTCCTCATAAGTTCTTTTGGAAAGCCCTTTAGAAACTCGACACTTTACCTAAGGTTTGGGTGTTTACATGGCGTGTGGGGCATGAGATCTTCCCTACGAATTTCAAAATTGCCTCTATTAGGCGTGGTTTTGATCAGGGGTGTCCCAGGTACGGGGTTGAAGCTGAGACTCTTATACATACTCTTAAAGACTACCAAACATCTCGAGTGGTTCTTTCTATAGGTGGATGGAATGTGAGCACTATTTCGAAGAAGTATGGTTGCTGTATTGACTGGTTGGAAGACATGATGAGAGTCATTGATAAAAGAGCAATGGTTGACCTTATGAAAACATTATGGAACTGCTGGAATAATATAAATAATTATATTTTCAGGGGTAAAAAAGAGGAAGCGCAGATCATCTGAGAGAGGGCCAGCACCCTTAGCAAAGAATTTCGCATTTGTAAACTGTTGAATGAATCATTGCTTTCCCAGAATATTGCTGTTAAGAAATGGGAAAAACCTCTAAAGGGTTTTGTAAAAATAAACTTCGACGCTACAATGGGTGTTAACAGAATTGGGTATGGGACGATCATTAGGGGTGATAAAGGCTTTGTATTAAGGGGTAGGGGTTTATAGAAACAAGGATGTCGGTGCATGAAGTGGAGTGTTATGCTTTTGAGACTACCATTAAGCTGGGGTGTCAGCTTAATATTAAAGGAGATGTCCTATTTGAAATGGATAACGCTGGCCTGGTTAACAAGATTAGGAACCATAGTACAGACGCCACAATCATTTACGCACGAATTAAGGCGTGTAAAGAAGCCTTCAACAATTTCAATTCAGCTAATTTAATTTGGACCAGGTGGTCTTGTAATGTTGTTGCTGACTTCATTTGTACGAAAATGTGTAATGAGGCTAAAACTTGGTTTTTTATATGGACCTTCTGTTAGATATCCATAATGTTGTAATTTGTGATGTTACTTAATAAATGAGTTGACCTTTGGGGTCTTTTTTGTTCAAAAAAAGAGTATCTAACATGTAAACACTGTCCAAGCTCCTAATGCAAATAAAATGTCCTAAAATGCCATTAAATGTACCCAAGTACAATCAATTAGCTAGGTTTAAAGGCATGAAATATAACTATTTTCGAGAGTTATCACACCCTTAAACATGAGTTATTACTTGTCCTCAAGAAAAAAATATGCATGAATGCATGTATGCAGCAGTGTTGACAATGAATGTACTTATCTTGTACTGTCAATCTATTCGAAGACTAATATATACATCAGTTCTCAACCATTTTCTCTCGTTAAAAACCTGTTCGAGTTTTAAAGGTTTGATTTAATGAATGTAGTGTAGAAAATTACTCCCTAAAAACCAAATTTTCTAAGTTTCATGTATGTTCTAGCCATGGCAAATATCTCCTAGCTTACTCAGTTCATTTGTTACCTAAACTCAAATCACTCTTGCTTTAAGCATGCTTGTATAAACCATTTACATTCGTTTTTTTTTTTTTAATAGAATATATTAGTATATTAGGGGATTTATCATGTCACAAAATTCTTTGACTTGATAATCACAATGAAGCATACACCGAATTACCTAGTACTCAATCATGTCACAATTTAAACAGAAATCACTCTTGAAGCTAAGGCTTTTGACTAAAAAGATGGATGGAGTAAATAACTATCTCTTTAACTACTCAGCTCGTTACTATAGCGGATTGCCTCTAATTTATTTACTTTCTATTACACACTCTTAATTAAAATCACCTTTCTAGTCAACAACACGATGGAGCAAACAAAGTGGTGCTAACTTACTCGGCAATTTGAAGCATTGGAGTGCCTATTATCCTTTATTTAATAATGCCAAGGTAAAATTACTAAATTTGGTTTCAAAAGTCCCTAAGTTCATTAGAAAATACTCACTATAACTCGAAAAAACTGAGTATAGAACATTTCATTTTTAGAAATTAATTTTCAAGCAACCAATACTAAGCTAAATTCACCTAATCCACTGTCACATGTTCTAAGTGTATTGAAGAATCTAAGCTCATCATCGAACATCATAAGTACAAATTGTACTCTTCATAGGCAAACAATACGTAATAGTTACATTGTCATGGCAAAGCAAATTCAACTAAACTAAAATGATTATACTAAAATGATCATACATACTAAATATAAAATGCAACCTAAATGCACAAAACACCCCCAAACCTAAGGGATGCATTGTTCTCAATGCATGACCAAAATAGAACAACCAAAATAGAATCTTTTACAAAAAATGCCATAGCAAAAGAAATGAAATGCAAGATGCATGAAAGAAATAGAAAACTTAGCTGGCTTGGAGTAGCATGTAGATACTTCATTCTACCCGAAGAGTGCAAAATTCTTTTTTTTTTCCGTATTTTTCTCTTTTTTTTCACTATTTTGATCACTTTTTTGTGGAAAATATTTTTTAATGTTCTAAGAGAGTGCCAAGCATTAGTCTGTAACATTTTAGATCGTTTGGAAAACATTTACCTACTGAAAAAAATTTAAAAAAATTCCTGGGTAAAAACTGTTTTGAGTCTATTTTGCTATAAATTAGTTTATAAAAGCACAAAGAACACCCAAAATCAAGAAATTGATACCACATGATAGAGACATGTGCGGAACAAGATCGCAAGTTTTTCCAAGTCGTAGATTTGATCTAGGGCTCTAGATGAATGGTGAAAACTTTGAGTTTGATTAGACCTAAAATACAAACAATCCAGGTTAGATATATGTAAATGAAAGAGTAGTCAATAAAAACTTAATGAATAAGTAAGAAAGAACAAGTAAACTGAATTGAAAAATTAGGGTTCCTGAGAGTCTAAGTGGACCTAGAGAAGTAAACTTATTCTTGATGAAATTGAGCCAAAACAAAGCTACCAAATAGATTAAAACAAATTTGAGAAATCAAGTACTAAAATCGAAAAGAAACGAAGGAAAAAAAAAGAATCAAGTTCGGTCAGCCAAGAACAATGAAGAACCAATCAATTGATGATGTTTTGACCCATTCTTGAAGGAATAATAGCTATCAAATTGAAATTTAAACAAAAGAAACAAAATAGATTAGTAATAGACTAAAATTGAATAAAAAAGAAACCTAGATTGAAAGTAAAATAGGGGCGGCTGGGAGAGAGTTCAAGAATGATGAAATTAGGATCTCTTGAGTCAAAAGAACCCATTCTTGAACTTCAAGAAATGCTCCAACTAGATTTGAAATTAAAAATCACAAAACAAAATGTTAAAATAAGTAATTAAGCCAAAAATATACTATTTTGTGCAAGATGAATTTGACACAAAGAAAGAAAGAAAGAACTTCTATTTTTGGATGCTTCTTGATGAGAAAAGATAAGAGAACATCCTTTTTGAAAGAAATCAGACCTAAAATTTAATAAAATAAAGGTTAGATTCAAAATAACAAGAACATAATAGAAAAATAAAGAAAAGAAATAATAAAGATGTAAGCAGATAGCGATGGCGTGTAGAAGTCCTAAGGATCCTCGGAAATAAGATGAATTCACAACCCCCTTCAAACGATTCTAATTTCTCCTGTAAGAAAAAAATTTTGAGGATGATTCCCCTAATCTAAAAGATTGATAAAACTTATTCTAAAAGAAAACTCAAGAAATTTTTGAAGAAAAACTCAAAGAGAATTTTATTAGCAAAAAATATGATGAATTAATGAATGAAATTACAAATTAAAGGTGGGCACACTATATATAGCCACCCAAACCCTAACTAATCTCCTAACCCTAATAGAATTTTATGTGTATGCCAACTCGTCAAATAACTAACTAACTAATTAATATGTGAAAATGAATCTATGGTTGGATTTGATGATGAATTCGTCCAAGGCTCATAATAGGCTTCTTGGGCTGAATTTTTATATATTGATCCATTTATTTAATAAAACTTGGACAGAAAATTAAAAGTTTTACAATTTTGGCTACTTTGACAATTTGGCCTGATATTCAACCGAGTCATTCTCTACTTCATATTGGGCTTGTAGACATCTTAATGACTCGATTTTCAAGAACTTGGATTTGTGATCCATTTGCTCCTGAAATTAACTCATTCAAGCTCGTAAGTGTAATCCATCATGCACCAACTTTAAGAATCGATTTCTTGGACCAAGAATTTTAAGATTTCAAATCTTGATTTTCTTAGTTCTTGAAATCTCCTAAAACATCAAATTTGGACCAAGATTCGATTTCTTGATTTTCTTGAAAACAATAAAGTGAATCTTTATTTTCCTTTTGCCTCGTATACATGTCCAAGGCCTTCATCATGAAGTCTTAGATAATCTCGTATAGTCTTAACTTGATTTGCTTCGCTTTCAATCTCATTATTAAACTTTGTGGTACAGTAAACCCAACACAACCATGAATCTAAAATTGGGCATTGAACCTCAAATCAAGAAAACATGACTTACTAGAGAAAACTTTAATGAATCAATCAAATACATTTTATTATATATTGTGAATTTCAAAAATTACAATCAATAATTAATACTTACACTCAATTTAAAAACAAAACAAAATTTCCTTAAATAGAGAAAAATAGTATAATATATTAGACATAATAAATTTTAATAGATGAAAAATATATAAATTTATTAACTATTGAATAAAAAGTAATAGAAATATTAAAAAAATTAAAAAAAAATATGAGCATCCTAAAATAAACTTAAAGTAACTATTTACAGTTACATACAGCAATTATATAAAATTTTATACTCACAGCGGGAGCTAAATTTGGGAGCAGCTTGACCATGAAAACTAATGAACAAAAATGTTGGGAGCAGCGTGTCACCAAAAGCAACCATAGGAAGAGAAAGCTATTTTTCCGGTACTAAGCAATCACTTCCCTTGCCCTTTCTTCAATGTTCAATGGCGTTCGTTGCTTATTCTGCTTCAATTACTGCACTCCTGCCTTTCAACAGTATGCTCTCTCTCTCTCTCTCTCTCTCTCTCTCTCTCTCTCTCTCTCTCATTTGCTTTTCATAATCTGTTTGACAAAAATCGAAAATTTCTTTTTATTAGGAATTTTTAGCGGGGGAATGGGTAAGAAATGGAATGGACTATCTCCTGGTTATTCCGCGAGGTTGAGGGCTGGACCCTCCGCTTTATCCAGAACATCCAGTTTTTCTTCGGCCGCGGCAGGAAAGGCTGGCGGAGCTCCGCCGCTACCACAATTATCTGAAGCTGATAAAACGCTTCCTATTTACACATGGCCTCATAAAAAGGTTTGCTTCCATAGTCCTTCCGACAAACATATGCTTTTATAAACTATGGATCGATGACGGACCATTGGGAATTCATAATAACTCAGTTTGACAAAAATCATTCTAACTAATATGAAGATTTATTGTGATGACCTCTGAACTTGCTAAAATCCTGTCATATTTGTAAAATTATTTACGTAACGGCTTCCATGAATATGACATCATTACATAAAGGTTTCTAGAAGCTTTAACGCTGGCACCTTTGGACATGAAACAATGGAAAAGGGACAGTCTGCACCAACTCAATTTCACACAAACGAAAAAAACAGTGTTAGGAATTTGACCATCTCGATTCTTGTATGATCTCTGCTTACAGAAGCCAAGGGTGTGCATTTTAGGCGGTGGATTTGGTGGTTTATATACTGCTTTAAGGCTAGAATCGCTTTTATGGCCTGAGGACAAGAAACCTCAGGTATGTTGAGATCGAATATTGATTATTATTTACTTTACTTCCGTAGTTTCCAAAACATCATAGTCTGCGGAGCATGAATATTATGCTGTTCAATGTGACTAGATATTTGGAAACTACTGTTTCTTTAACTTTTGTCTGTTATCTGTTTTGTTTTAGTATGTTACCTCTTAATTTGATAAGTTGAGTAAGTAAGAAATCCTAGAAGTTTAGAAGCTTGCAAACTAGCATCTTTTGATTGCTTCACCATGATATGCATATGGCATATGTACACTTTAGTTCATTGATGTCATTCCCCTTTCTCCTGTTAAAAAGAAGATAGTATCTAAACCCTGATACTGTGACATATCGTTTTCACCCCTTCTCAACTGATTTGGTTACTTTATCGAATGTGGGATCAGGTGCTTCTAGTTGATCAGTCTGAACGATTTGTTTTCAAACCCATGTTGTATGAGCTTCTATCTGGAGGTAATTTTTTTCTAGATCAAATTATGGGGACATGGTTTCTTGTTTCTATAGAAAATATAGTTGAACATTCTTTTCAGATAAAATCTACAGCTTGATTGTTGTTGTAACTATTTTTTACTGCAGAAGTGGATGAGTGGGAAATTGCGCCTCGCTTTTCAGAGTTACTTGCAAACACTGGTGTTGAGTTTCTCCAGGACAGGGTAAAACTATTACATCCATTTGATCATTGGGGAATGAATGGCCATAAACAGTCGAGTTGCGGTGGCACTGTGCTGCTTGAAAGTGGCCTTCTCATTGAGTATGACTGGTACAATTTTGTTACCCTGACTACCAGACCTAGTTGCTTATGATGATATCTTTTAAGGTTTTCTTAAAGACCACTTCTCATTGATTTTGTTGCTTCCTCATCCATTCTTGTGCTATATTTCTAGACTTTAATCCACTGAACACATTTTGAATATTCGATGTGAGAAAAAATATGTATTGTTTGTCTTGTATGGTTCTAACACTATTATTCAACTCTCCGGCAACATTTATGAAGTTTGCATAAGTGGTCTTCTTGAGTAGCATACGTATACAGATATGTTATTATGGGGGTTGCTTGTACTTTCTGAATGCCCATCTGATGCCATTGTATCTTATCTTGGGCAGCCAGGTTGGTTCTTGCTTTGGGAGCTGAAGCTAAACTTGATGTTGTACCGGGTGCTTTAGAATTTGCATTACCATTCTCTACCCTAGAGGATGCATGTGTAAGAGTCCTATAGCTACCCCTCTTCATATCTCAATGGAGTCTTAATTTAGTTTGTTGTTTGCTGATGGAATCTATCTTTTAAATCCTTACATGTTACGCTTTTTATGCAGAGGGTTGACGAGAAGTTAAAAACACTGGAGCGAACTAAGTTTGGTAAAGATTCTTTTATCCGTGTGGCTGTAGTTGGTTGTGGTTATTCTGGAGTGGAATTAGCTGCCACTATCTCAGAGAGACTACAAGATAGAGGAATAGTACAAGCTATTAATGTCGAAAGCACAATCTGTCCAACTGCCCCTACTGGGAATAGGGAAGCAGCCTTAAAAGTAAGATACCAACTTTTAGAAAACATGAGAAATTTGGCCTTTTTTCTTCTTATATTACCATGGTTTTTCACTATTAATGATAAATTCTCCAGAGAGTGGTTTTTTTTCTGGTGTTTAAGAAGAAAAGGAGTTTGTATTGTTACATTTATGTTATAGAGGGCTTGTGTTACAGTCCTGACTGATGGGTCTTGTCACCGGAGGATTCACAGGAAAACTGTTTGTCTTATCAGGGCTCTTTCCCTGAATTTTACCTCTTCCTCGTGAATGACCTATGATTAATAAGTGGAATTCGTAAAAGGGAATTCCAGACCTTAAGACTCGTTAGAGAGAATCTTAAATCCTGTAAAATTTGCTTAATCTGACTTAATTATATTGCTATCATTTGGCCTTTTAAATAGAGGTTAAATAGGTTTACTTATTTGAATAAAAGACTTAAAAGCTGAGAAAAATAAAATAAAGACTCTAAGTAAAGAAAGCCTCCTAATATCTCTCTAAAGTACTAATTAAAAAGGATCTCCTATAAAACTCATAAATAAAATCTTCAAATACTTATAATAAAATAATAAACTAATCTAATAATTACTTGACGTCTAACATTACTCCCCTCTTGGAAAAAGAGCTTGTTCGCATGCTTGAAATTGAATAGCTTGTGCATTGTTTTTGGCCCATTATTGCATGTAAAGATATTTCAGTTACCTTAGGCTCTTGATCTTGTGCAACATCATTGGATCTTTTATCTCCAACCAAAATACATTTTTATATTGGTGTCAAAACGAGTATGGTTAGTCACAATTGTAACAAAGACCCTTGTCTCCTCACTCTGCCATCCCTACATGAGTCTCCCTTTTAATAAAAGGAGGATCTTTCTTGCTAGCACTAGTATCTGTTGTCAATTTCCAACTACACAAGTCGATAGCTTGTATTAGTTGATATTTTGTCTAAAAAGTTCACGCCAGATTCATGGCTTGAACCAAGTTTTCAGGTTTCTGCATCTCCATTTATTCGGATTGAATCTGATAATATTGTAGTAAACAAATTAATTTGTTGATCCAGTCTCATGGAATTTACACAAGTTAACAGTTCTTAAAATTGGCAAAGGTAGTCTTCCACCAATCTTGTTTGATTCAACTTCACTAGTTCCCGAAAGGGTTCTTGCACGGTGGTGTTCCAAATCGTAGATTACAGTATTCTTTGAATGCTTTCCATGAAAGATTAGGCTCTTCCTGCTCCATTTGATGATACCACAATTGTGGCCTTCCTATCAAGTGAAAAGCAGCTAGACCCACTTTGTCTATTTTTGGCTGTTTCTTATTCGCAAAGAGCTTCTCACATTAGTACAACCAGATTAGAGGGTTTTCTGTCCCATCGGAAATCGGGAAATCCGCTTTCCTGTATCATGGAACCACACCGGATCCTATTGTTGTCTCTAATCAGTTTTCCTGTTTCCCTAGCTAACTCTATTTTTTGACAAAATGCTGTTACTGCTGCCAACCCTTTTTCCCTTATCAAATTTTTGATTGGAAATTATCAATTCCCTCATCTGCAGCATGAACTGATTGATCTTCAACTCTATACCTCTTATAAATGACTCTAACTCCTCTCTCGTAATGGAATTGCCCATTGTTCCTAGCTCTGAAGTCAAGTTGTTACAGTCCCGACTGATGGGTCTTGTCACCGGAGGATTCACAGGCAAACCGTCTGTTTTATCAGGGCTCTTTCCCTGATTTTTACCCCTTCCTCGTGAATGACCTATGATTAACAAGTGGAACTCGTCGAAAGGAATTCTGGACCTTAAGATTCGTTAAAGAGGATCTTAAATCTTGTAAAATTTACTTAGGGTGTGCTTGGTTGGGTGGAAAAGTGGAGGGATGGGAGGGAATGGAAAAGTGGAAAGTAAATAAATTTTGAGTATGCTTGGTTGGGAAGAAAAGTGAGATTAAAGAAAATTGGAATGATGAGAGGAGAAAAAAATGAGAAAGATGTGCATTTGTCAAGTATTTTATTTTCTTTCCTTCCATTTTTCAACTCTACCAAGCAATGAAGGGAAAGAAAAAGTAATTTTCTTTCCATTTTTCCATCTCTTCTACCAAGCACACCTATGGAAGAAAAATTATGTTTTCCCATCCTTCCAATTTTCTTTCCGCTCAACCAAGCACAGCCTTAATCAGACTTGTTGCTACCAATCGGCCTCTTAAATAGAGGTGACATAGGTTTACTTATTTGAATAAAAGACGTATAAGCTAAGAAAACTAAAATAAAGACTTTAAATAAAGAAAGACTCCTAATATCTCTCTAAATTACTTTTAATTAAAAAAGATCTCTTAAAGATATAAAACTCATAGATAAAATCTTCTAATACTTCTCCTAATAAAATAATAAACTAATCTAATAATTAATTGACGTCTAACAGTTTGCATGATGGTTGCATGCCCAAGAAGGCGTGATTGGTTTTCGAAAATGGTAATGGGCATTCTGATCCTGGTAGTGGATGGATTTTCAAGTTGTATTCAGGAACCTATTATTCAGTGCATGCCCTCCGCTGGTGACCTATTTTTGGATTTATACTACCAAAGGAGAGACTGATCTTAAGCTTGAACTCCGGAGAAAATTTTCATCATGTATGCTGCAACGAATGTATATGATGTAAAGAAGGCTTATACCAGGAGTTATGTATTAAATAGTATGGCTCTGGTGCCAGTTGAGTAGAAAATGACTGTGTTTAAAGTGGTATAGACATTTAAGGTGAAGGAAAATGTTACTTGGGCTCAAGGGCGAGGTGTTGGATGCAGGTATGTGTTTGACATGGGTATGCTCATTTTTTTCTGAAGTTCTTTTTCCAATGTATCCCCTTACCCATCTCTGAATATCTATCAGATACTCAGGGAAAATGAAGAGTCCAGGTAATGTAGATAATGCAATTTACTTGAGAAAAAAAACATGTCAAAAGGAGAAGACTGGAAAAAACTGTGGGAAGTACTAGAAAACTTTTTGTTTTAATGGAACTTAATGGGAGTTATCATAAAGCAGAATGGTTGAATATGATTCATGTAAGCTGATTCTCTTTAGGTGGAAAAGGCTTTTTCTTTTTTGGTTCTTGAATAACAATAAGTTAAACGTTAAACTTCAATTCTTCTAGCACTAGGGTAATTTAATTTGAAACACTACTTTTTCACTTTTCCTTAAATTTATTTGTAGATAAGGTGCTGAAATTCTGTAAAAACATGATAATTTCTTATTGCACAGCAGGTGCATTGTCATTTCATTTTTAAGCTGAAGTTGAAGTGTAAATGTCTTCATGTTGTTTTGTAATGCTCCCATTAACAATATTATTTCAAAGAGTCAGGCATGGGAGCTTTGATATTAATGCTGTTAGATGTGTCCGTAAGCGTATGAAGTTCTTATTATCTAGTCTTATGCTTTTAATTCATATGTTTGTAGTATGTAGATTTTAGCTGTTGAAGCAGCCTTAACTTTTGTTTTACAATGTTTCTGCTATTGGACTAGTAGGTTCTTTCATCTAGGAAAGTTCAACTTCTCCTGGGTTATTTCGTTCGTTGCATACAGAGGGTCAGAGACGTGGAAGCTTCAGGTGATGTGACTGTGATAAGAGAAGGCAAGGACATTGCGAAGCACAACTCTGACAAATATGTTTTGGAGCTGCAACCTGCTGAAAAGGGATTAAAAAGTCAAAATCTAGAAGCAGACTTGGTGTTATGGACGGTTGGGTCCAGACCACTTCTTCCTGAACTTGAACCCTGTGACAAACCCCATGAACTTCCACTGAATGCAAGAGGACAAGCAGAAACAGATGAAACTCTTCGTGTTAAGGGCCATCCCCGCATATTTGCACTTGGTGACTCAGCTTCTCTAAGGGACTCAACTGGAAAGCTTCTGCCAGCCACAGCTCAGGTATAGCCTGTTTCACTGCTTGATGAAGCACTGTCAAAACTTTATGCTCTTACTTTTTCTGAGGGGAACTGAAGGTTTTTAATGGATCCAGAACCGAACTTCCTAAACCTATAATGTTTTCTACTTTGCTTATTTTTGTTTGATTGACTTTGCTTGCTTGTTTTTCCCAGGTTGCTTTTCAGCAAGCGGACTTTGCTGGCTGGAATCTATGGGCAGCCATTAATCACCGTCCATTGTTGCCTTTTAGGTTAGAATTATTGGCATTTATTAGTTTAATGTAAATTGCATGGCTTGGTATGGCACCAATGAAGTTTTAGTTTTCTCTAAGCTATGTACCTTAATATTATTTTTCTTTGGTCCTGGTCCTTTTTGCTGCTGCGTGTTCTCAATAAAGCCAGCATACATCTGTTCCTCCATTAAGATTTTACATATTAACTGATGTAATTGGTTCCTTGAAATGTTTTGCAATATGAAAACTACTCACATTTGTAAGTTGAATATCTAATGAAGGGATGAATGTGATCTGAGGTTCCTCAGACAATATAGTCCCAAAAAATAATGCTGTAGTTGCTTCGTTTGCAATTTTGATTAAGTGTAGATCATACTTTGACAGTAGTTTTAGTAGTCATTAAGGTTTAGCTTTTATTCTTTGGTTCTCTTAGCTCCCTCAATTTTTGTTGGGTTCATCATTCAGATAATACTGCTCTGTTATGTTGCTAATTTTTCACTTGAAATGACCAATTCTATGCCTTCTTTATGTCGCATGTCCCATCTTGTAAAATGGAAAACTTAAGGTCTTCGGGATATAGCTATTTGAAGTTGGTAGAGTATGCATGTGTTTTGTCAACAAATTTTAAATATATATATATATATATATATGCTCAAGATTGGTACATTGCGTAAGTTCTTGAACTATAATAAGTTGTCTAAAAACTATCATGTCTGACTATCAGATTCCAGAATCTTGGAGAGATGATGACCCTGGGTAGAAACGATGCAGCTATTTCACCAAGTTTCGTTGATGGTCTCACCTTAGAGGGTCCTATTGGTCATGCTGGTTAGTTGTTTTTTGTGCATTGAAAATATCCCAACTTTGTCTATTTTCGCTCTTATGTCAAGTGTTTAACCTAATCTCTCATAATTTCAGCAAGGAAATTAGCATACTTGATCAGATTACCTACAGAGGAGCACCGGTTTAAGGTGGGACTTAGCTGGTTTGCTAAGTCGGCCGTAGATTCAGTTGCTTTGCTGCAGAGCACTCTAACAAAGGTCCTTTCAGGAACATAAATTCTGTAAGAAAGCAACACTGGTTGGGTCATTGGGTTTTATGTACCGTATAAATACATTATTTTTAGTATTATTTTATTTCAAGAGCTTTTCCTTCTAATAAATTTGAGTGGCTAAGGGCTCTGAATAATCCTGGGTAGTTGTATGTGGATTAGGTATGCATATTATAAAAGAAATTTATGTGTTTGAGCTTGGAACCGCTAGATTTCTATATTTCCGTACTCTTCTCCATCCATGAATACGAGACTTTTAATCTGTTAAAATAGATTCACTTTTTAAAGCAATCCAATCCATTGAGTTGCTTATAGATTGTTGATACACAATTGGGAAGACAGTGGTTGATGGGGATTCATATGATGGTGTTGAGAGCTAAAGAGGGTAGTTTCAGATGTTATAGAGGAAGATCATATGTGAAGTAATTTAGCAGAGTTTTGGTATGAAAAGTGTGTTCTGTCCAAATATGGTCAACAAAAAGGGGGTTTATATGCTTTGGAGTAATCCCTTTGAGACAAGTGTCTTGCTGGGGGAAAGCAGTTAACCGAGTCACGCTGGGTTTTCAACTTTCTCATTGTCTTGCTCTGAGGGGTCAACAGGTGGGGGGCCACATGTTCACCTCTTATGCATTCAAGAGATTGGCGTTGATCAAGGAAGCAACTTGACTATATAGGTGTAGCAATCCTATGTTTTTGGGCGAGATATCTCCTTTACTTGAGGTAGTGTTTCAGTCCAAGAGTTGGACGAAATCTTCCTTTTCTTATAGTCGGAACAATTAATTTGAACAAGATGGTTACAGATTAATGACTAAAAATATTTTGATACGAGTGATACATATACTTTCATTGTCACGTGCATAATACTACAACTTACGATATATATAGTTTCATTGTCACGTGATATGCACGTAAATATTAGATTTTAATATAATAAACTAATTTATATAAAAATATTAATAATTAAAAGAATTTAAGAAAATTTTAATGTTGAATTCAAAATGAAAATAAAATATAATTCAAATTTAAATGAAATAATATATTAAAGAATAAAATTCTAACACAAAATAACAATTGAATCATTAGCTATCATAAATTTTCTATTTAGAATTCTTTTTCTAATCTCATTAAATTATAGTATATTTACTCCAACTAGTTTTCTTATCCCGTGTGGTTCGTATGTATAAAATTTTGAAATATAATATATACTTTAATTTTGAGGAAGAACATTTAAAAGATGAAACTATTATAATATGTAGATATATAATTAATGATTCAGAAAGATAATACATATGATATAATTTTTTACTCGTTAATAATTAAATATCATTAAATTATTTTGTAAGTTTATTATAATTTTTATGAATGATGTAACAAATAATTTAAGAATATTATTCTATAAATAAATACTTGAATAAGTAATAACAATAATTTTGCATTGCTCGCTCTCTCTCTATATATATTTGTAAAAAGCTAACTGCTGTAATAAATCTTCAATTCTTTAATGTAGCAAGTTGCAAATAATGATATTTTAGGAAAAATATTTAAAAAAAGTATGTCATTAGTAAATATAAATTTTTTGTAACATTATTATAATTTTTAAAATATATTACTGGTAAAAACATTTAAAGTCTATCTAAAATTTCAAATATATTTTTATTGATTTTTTAAAGTTTAGGATTTTTAAATTTCATATCATTTTTTATTTTTCAATAATGTTTTTAAATAGTATTCAATTTTACTTTTAAAATTTTTAATAGTATTTATAAAAACTTAAAAGTATATAAATATTTTAAAAATTAAATGACTAATTAAATAATATTTCATTTTGTTTTTAAAATTTATTTTAGTAGTATTTTATATATTTTTAAAAAATTTGTATAAATTTTAAAACTTTTTAATAAAACTTTTAAACTTTTAAAAATTTTCATATTTTATTTTTAAAGGACAAATTATTTGGATTTTTATTTAAAATATTAATGATATAACTATAATTTGATTTTATTACAAAAAAAACAAATTTAATGGATAATTAAAACTAAAAACTAAATATAAATTATGAGATAGTGTCACTTGTTATAAATTTAGTGTATATATCTTGTTGTATTAAATATGTAATAACTCGTTTTTCAAAGTGGTATCAAAATGGTGGTTTCAAACTCGTATTCGATGGTTGAGTAAATTAATATTTATGAGTCTATTATAGAGTTATATTAAGTCTTGGTCCAATAATTTTAGTGATTCATTGATTAATTAAAAAAAGAATTAAATTGTAAAAATAATAAAAGTTAGTCACTATTGATTTTATTAATTAAATGGCTTATTTAGTAAAAATGGGAGGACTTATATGGTATTTAGACCCTAATAAATTGACATGGACGGTTAATGCTTTATTTTTACTTAAATTATATGATAAAATTATAAAAAATTTAAGTTAGAAGTTAAGAAAACATAAAATAATTAGTAAACCATCATCATATTTATTCTCTTGGCTTTAAACAGAAACACCATTGCTCTTCTATGTAAGTGAATTTTAATTGTTTTTTCGTAATTCGTGTGTTTTTGATATTGTTATAGCTCAATTTAGTTAATTCAGGGATTATTCGTAAAAGCTGTTAAAGGTTTTAAAACTTAGTATTATTGATTTTTAATGTTTTTGGTGTTAAATAATATATTAGTAAACTTGGTTGTTAAATGAGACTAATTTGTGAAGGGATTTTTGTTAGTTTTGAGCCTAGGGACTAATATGGAAATATGTTAACCTTAGCATGAAATTTCTGTAAATTTTAGTACTTGAAGGTTGGTTAGGAATGAAAATATAATTGGTTTTAAGGTTGGGGTTTAAATGTGAAAGTTATAATAATTTTGATTTTAGGAACTAAATTAAATAAAGTGTAAAAGTTTAGAGAAATTTTGTAAAATGAATTAATAGGTCAACATAATAATTAAATATTTAAAATAATTTAATTTAATTATATTTTCTTACCATTTGTAATTGAACGTCGAAAATATATTTGTGATCCAAACGAATAAGTTGATTTTCCGTTTTACAATTTATAAGGAAAAAATAAAATCGAAAAGAATAAGATTCAAAGAAAGATTTAAAAAATAATTAAAAATTGTGGATTAAGAATTGAAGATTTAGGATTGAGTATTGAGTTGAAAAGAATGGAGTTTAAAGGAGTTTATATAAAAAAATTATAGTAGTTAAAAAAGTTATCGTTGAAAGGAAAGCGCATTATATCATTGAAAGCACGACCGGTGGGACGCGTTCTCTTTTCTCTCTTTAATAATAACATAAATCGATAAATTTTAAAAAATATATAATTTCTCAAAAAAAATTATTTGCAGCATATATCTATAAATTAACCGTCTAACTCAGCTATTATATAGAAGAATTAAAAAAAGACAATGTCTGACTCAGCACTTGTCAGTTGCATGTATATGCAAACTAATTAACGCACCTAAGTCGTACAAATACCTGAAAATAAGATACTGTTGTTTTCCTTTGACGTTTCATTTTCAAACCTTTTTTTATTGTTTTCATTAATTCAATTCTCAAAAATAAAATTATTATTTTTATATTGCCACCAATCATATATATCAACATCAGCAACAGATTGACTTCTCTCAATTACTTTTTTTTAAATTAATAAAATTTTTATAATAAAAATTGATTTGAAAATTAAATGAAAATTACAATAATAATATTTATTATTTTATAAAAGAAATAAATTTTCGATAATTGCTCAATTAAATTGACCTAATCAAAGAGAAACACAAACACTTAAATAGAATAAAAACAGGTGATGGTGGTTGATTTTATAAATAAACAATGAAAAAAAATAACGGATAAATAGTAGAGAGTCAAATTTAACCTAAATTATGTGTGTACGAACGTAACTTTTGGTTAAGCACTTGATTAATAAAGTAAATAATTAAAAATTGAGAATCAAATTAAATTTGATTTCCTTATTTAACTCTTTTAACTAATTTTAGATTAGTTGTGGGGTGTTCTAATTTCAACTATAAAATAGAAATCAGCTACTTCAAAAGTTAAAATTTGACATTGAGCATAAACGACACTCGGCGAGTCGGCTGGCCGTCGGGGACCCATTTTTCATTTGAGAAAATTACAGATACGGGCGGTGGATAACAAATTATCAGAGTCTTGGTCTACCGCCATTAATAATTAATAAAAAACGCCCCCAGCCTCCGCCACCCCCTCCCCAAAAGAATCAGAGCTTGAGGGAGGCTTTTGCCAACGATCAAGGCAACCTTTTATGCTCGTCGACAAAGGAAAAGAATATTTGAAATCTCTTAGGGTCAAGGCTTTTGTCAATTTATTTTCCAAACCAGATTTGGTAAGATCTTTTTTGTATTTTCATTTCCGGTTTATTTTCGAAAACCTTTTCATTATTTTATTTAACTAACACCATACCACAAATGAAAAATACACAATGGATTTTTATTTTTGGGTTAATGCACTATTTGGGGTTTGAATTTGACAAGTATTCTTAAATTTGGATGTGAATTTTTTTTATTTAAGTTAGTTTTTTAATTTAATAATTGTTCCCGCATTAGGTCTGAATTTTTTTGTGTAAGTTAGTCCCTGAACTTGACAATTATTTTTACATTGGGACTTAAACTTTATTTTATCCAAGTTAGTCCTTATATTTCATTAAAAAAAAATAAGCCTCAATGTAAGAACAATTACCAAGTTCAGAGAAGACAAAAAAAAATTCAAGCCTCAATGTAAGAAGAGAACAATTACCAAAATAAAAAAATAAACTTGAGATAAGAAAATAATTTAAACATTAATGTAGGAACTATTACCAAGCTCAACCTCAAAAATGCATTAATCATTTATTTTATTGAATATTGGTAATCGAATCTAAATTTTCATATTACACAACACCAAAATCTTATCACTAAGCCAAGTTTTTGTGTTGCTTATAATACGTGAATTTAGTGTATCATGTCTAATATTTGTTGTTGAGTATTCTTACTTGTTAACAAGGGTGAAATCAAAAATTTTTTAGGGATCTAGATTAAATTATAATTTTTACGATAAAAATATAATTTTATCATTTTAATAAATTATATTTTATAATTTTTAAAAGTTTAAATTAAATTTTATGTTTTTAAAGAGAAATAAAGTGTAATTTTACTATATTAATATAGAATTTTTTTTTTTTATTTTAGGATGCTGGGCTGTTTCGCCTGTGCTTGTTAACGGCATAATTATTTGGAAGAATTTATGGCTTTACCCCTTTAGACTCAAAAACTGAGAAGTAAATGAAACATGAAAGGAAAAGACAAAATGATGTGGTATGGTATGGTGTTAGTAATCAAAAGTAATGGAAAGTAATAGTATTAAGGTACACAAAATCAAAATAATTATATGTTTTGACTTTTAAGTTCCATTTTTGTAATTCCGCCTCTTCCACTTCTTCACACAGTCCAAGAGTTAATGTCTTTTCCTTTATCTTTTTGAGTGGATATCAGTTCAATCATTAGATGATTATTCTTTTTCCCTAGAAGAGCTCACTCCTTTCGCATGCGTTCACGTCACTAATAAAAGACAATTATTTATGTCTTGTCAATTTTATATACTACTATCTTTAGAAACATACTGATATTGTATATTTAGAACAACATATTATTAAAATTAAAAAAATGTTACTTTCAAATATTTAAATATTTTTTATTTAATACTGGCAAGCTATTATTATTATATAACAAATATATTTATTAAAATATATATAAAATGGTGAATTGAGTTTTTATTGGATTGATATGAGTATTATTTTAAATAAATTCAAAGATACTAACAATGACTGAATCCTATATTGTATTTCTTTTTGACCATACAGAAAATTTTGCTGACATAAGTCTTTCCATCTTTTTCTTTGGTAAGGGAACTCTGATTCTTATATTTTGCTTTGATTTTGGGCAGATCATTCTCTCTTTTTTGCATGCAAACCACCAATTGAATCAAGGGTTCACTGAAGAAATTTGCTGCTTTTTTATTTAAATTGTAAGTTATGCCAAATTTGTGGACAAGAGTTGGCTTGCTTTGCTGATTCTGGTTTTCTCATTTGTATTTGGTTGAACAGTTTTTGAATTTAATTTTACCAATATCATGATTGGATTGGATTGGATTGGAATGCAGGTTGATAAAAGAAAGCAAAAGTTATCATGCAGAAGTTTGATTGTAGTACGATGGACTTTGAAGAGAGAGTAGAGATTGATGATTTTGAAAGCGAAGTTATGGAGAGGATTTACAGTAAACCTCTTTTGATTAAGAGAGTGAACACCACATCCCAGATCGCTATTGTGGGTGCTAATGTTTGCCCCGTTGAGAGCCTTGATTATGAGTAAGCAACCCTTTCCCCTGCGTTTCTTCATTTAATTTCTGTAAGTATACCCAAATTCCCCACTTTTTTTTTTTGGTGTATGACAGGGTTCCAGAAAATGAATTAGTGAATGAGGATTGGAGGTCAAGGAGGACGGTTCAAATATTTCAGTATATTCTGCTTAAGTGGGCCTTTGCACTTATTATAGGGCTAAGCACTGGCTTAGTTGGCATCTTTAACAATATAGCAGTTGAGAATATTGCTGGGTTCAAGCTGCTGCTCACCACAGAACTCATGCTGAAGCACAAGTAAGCCAGCTATTCTATTGCCTGCAACATTTCAATTTCTCAATGCCTTAAATTTATTCATGCTATGTTCTGCTTATGTTACTGAATTGAAAACATACTATTATCATTTTACTGTCAATTCTAATGTGGGTTAGATGTTTAATTGGATTTACTTGACAGTTCCGTATGATAATTTGGACATGTTACTGATTCAGTGCAGATATTACAAGGCTTTTGCAGCATATGCTGGCTGCAATTTAGGTCTGGCAACATCCGCTGCAGCTCTTTGTGCTTTTATTGCTCCAGCAGCGGCGGGTTCTGGTATTCCCGAAGTGAAAGCGTACCTGAATGGTGTGGATGCTTATTCCATATTGGCTCCAAGCACTCTTTTTGTAAAGGTGAATGTCATTGGTATTGTAAGCCAATATTTAAGAACATTTCTTTCACCTGTCATTTATTACCTATTTGTGCTCCTGATATACTGGTTTACCCTTTATGCATATCTCATTACATACAAAACAATACTGGGACAGCAGGGCAATCTTCGATGTTTTGACTGATGATTAAACCTGTTTTCTCCGGTTGCGAATATACTTTTAATTTTCTTATGCTTATACCTGGCAGATTTTTGGTTCAATTTTTGGGGTGGCTGCTGGATTTGTTGTTGGCAAAGAAGGGCCTATGGTTCACACGGGTTCTTGCATAGCTTCTTTGATTGGGCAAGGAGGTTCCCGTAAATACCATTTGACTTGGAGATGGCTTAGATATTTCAAAAATGATCGTGACAGGAGAGACTTAATAACCTGTGGAGCTGCTGCTGGTGTGGCTGCTGCCTTTCGTGCTCCTGTTGGTGGTGTCCTCTTTGCTCTTGAAGAGGCAGCTTCATGGTAACCCCCTATCTTATCAACAAAATGGGTTTTTGTGTTACTACCTCATGCTATTGAGGCCGTAACCTTTTTTTTTTTTTTTACATGTTCAATGGCAAGTCTCAAAACACCTTCTTCTACTAAACAAGGTAAAAAAAGCATGATATTGTGATCATTTGGAGAACTGTTTGGAAGTCTGACATGCAGGTGCAAACGGGAGAATGTGTGAACAACAATCATGACCTAAATGGTGCTTGAATATATGATTTCATCAGGATTTGTTCATGTTTCAAAAGAGTGCATTTTGGAATGGATAGTACACGTATATTCTTTAGTGATATGTATATCTTCCGTTGCTTGTCTACAGGTGGAGGAGTGCTCTTCTTTGGAGAACCTTTTTCACAACAGCTGTAGTTGCTATAGTTTTGAGAGGTTTCATACAATTGTGCTCTACTGGAACTTGTGGGTTGTTTGGGCAAGGAGGACTGATTATGTATGATATCAGTGCAGCCAAAGTTGTATATAGCACTCCAGATATACTGGCTGTGATACTTCTAGGGATCATTGGAGGAATCCTTGGAAGCCTATATAACTATCTTGTGGATAAGGTCCTTCGCACCTACAGCATCATCAATGAGTATGTAACACACTCAATCATAGATCTTGGAGTATTCAAGTAGTTCATTAATTTTGTTAACGTTATTAACATTATCCCGTCAATAATCTTTGCTTGTGAATTGTCACTTGTTTTCATTTGATGAAAAGTCCTACAGCCTAATGGTTCTGTTTCTGCAGAAGAGGAGCTGCTGTTAAGATCTTACTTGTTATTATGATCTCCCTGTTAACATCAATCTGTTGTTACGGCTTGCCGTGGTTGGCTACATGCATCCCCTGCCCCGCCGATGCATCTACAAGTTGCCCCAACACTGATGTATCTGGCAACTACAAGAGCTTCCAGTGTCCACCTGGTCATTACAATGACCTGGCTTCACTGTTTCTAAACACTAATGATGATGCTATTCGCAACCTATTGAGTACCAATACCGAGAAAGAATTTCATATCTCCTCTCTTTTAATCTTCTTTGTTGCTGTTTACTGCCTTGGCATTATCACTTATGGCATAGCTATCCCCTCTGGGCTCTTCATCCCTGTCATATTGGCTGGATCTTGCTATGGCCGCCTTGTTGGTAGACTATTTGAACCAATATCTAAACTTGATGTTGGACTCTTTTCCCTCCTTGGTGCAGCTTCATTTCTTGGTGGCACTATGAGAATGACAGTTTCCCTATGTGTTATACTGCTTGAGCTCACTAATGATTTATTGATGCTTCCCCTTGTAATGTTGGTTCTCCTTATCTCAAAAACAATGGGTGATATGTTCAACAAGGGTGTGTACGACCAAATAGTAAAACTAAAAGGATTGCCATACATGGAGGCTCATCCAGATCCTTACATGAAACATTTAATAGCTCGGGATGTTGTTACAGGTCCTTTGATCACCTTTTCTGGTGTTGAAAAGGTGGGAAACATTCTACTTGCATTGAAAAATACAGGACATAATGGGTTCCCTGTAATTGATGAACCACCATTTTCAGATGCACCTGAATTGTGCGGCCTTGTTCTAAGATCTCAGTTGCTTGTTTTGCTTAAGGGAAAGGCTTTTTCAAAGGACAGGGTACTTGCGGGCAACAAGGTTTTACGTAAAATTTCTGAACTAGACTTTGCCAAGGCTGGGTCAGGAAAGGGACTGAAACTAGAGGACCTAGACATTCAAGAGGAGGAGTGGGACATGTATGTTGATCTCCATCCTATTGCCAATACATCACCATACACCGTTGTTGAGACCATGTCACTCGCCAAAGCTGCAGTTCTCTTCCGTGAACTTGGTCTTCGCCACATGTGTGTTGTACCAAAGAGTCAGGGAGTAAGTCTCTCGCGCTCAATATTTTTGTGTGTACTAAATGCAGGCAATTTTGTATGAACTAATCGATTTTATATATGCTAAATGCAGAGACCTCCAATTGTCGGAATCTTGACAAGGCATGACTTCCAGCCAGAGCATATTCTGGGACTGTACCCTCACGTCAGGTTCCAACAGTGAGATTCTAATGAGCTTATATTGGTGGATTAATGTTTTATGGTAAGTTGAAGATGGATGTTTGGCGTCCTTGCTGCAAATGAAATCCAAACATTTTTGTAAGCATAGTATTTCAGGAAGAGGGCTTTATGTCATCTCAAGGCAAACATGTTTGAAGCAAAACATCATAAGCATTCAGCCTTCCCTCAAATATAAACAGTTAGATTTCTTTTCCTCATGTTAGAGTGCATGCAAAGTTGTTGTTGGTAGCAATTGAACATAATTGCCATGGAATTTGTTGTTGGCGCAATAGGAGGCTCTACATTTTACAATGAACATGGTGATGATGATTTTGTTTTCATTGTTACCTTTTTCTTTTTCATAAAAAGTAAAAAATCTTCATATTAATTATTTCTTTGTGTTGCAAGAACTTGAGATTTAAATCCTCAGATAGCGGTGGAAGATTCTACATGAGAGCTACATTTCATTTTGTAGTTCTACTTCATGATTACATCACAACCATCAAAACATATAACTTTTTATCTAGCGTGTAATATTATATTCTCTTGGAAGAAATAAACTCGAGAATCCTGAGCCATGGGAGCCAACCATTCCCAATTGTCTCGAAAAAATAAACCCAGACAAAGCAAGAAAAACATGAAAAAACAAAAAAGACAGTAAGGTGTTTTTGTTGAAGTCATTCAAGTAATAAATCTCTCACAACAATTGATTGCATCATGTTTATATTTTCATTTTGGTCACCCAAAAATGTGCTTTTAAAGTATTAATTGGGGTAAAAAATTAAGGATTAAAGTGAAAATAAATAAAAACTAAATAATATACAAAATTGTCAAATTATACTTGTTTATCCTATTGCAAAAATTCTAAAACTCTTTTTCAATATTAAAATTTTAAATTTTAAAACATCAAAATAAATTAAACCTTGCAATTGTTTTATCCATCGATAATGTCAATGAATTTACTACTATAATATTGAAATTAATTAATTTAATTTCACTCTAAATTTTAAATTTTTATTTTATGTTCCCAATTATCATTAATCAAATCAACCCAAATAAATCATATTTAAAATGGCCTCTGAAATTTAAATTTCTTTTGATCATATAATCTAAAATGATAAAATAAAATAAAATAAATGATTAAAATATATCTTTTCCGCTCATAATGATTTATTTGATATTCATGTTTTAATTTTTTTTTTAGAACAATGGATGTTTATCTACCAGTAAATTTTAAATATATATATATATATATTTGTGATATTAAAATTCACATTTTATACATTTCAAGTATATAATAATATTGGATTTTAATTAATAGGATGTCTAACTTGACATTGGATTTTACATCTTTTAATATATATTATTATAATTTTTTATATTTTATATTTAGAAATTTATTCAAGTATTAACTCTATTTTAAAATTAGAATATTTTTATTAATAATTATAAATTAAATTATAATTACTTTTAAATGAGTGACAATAATTTTTAAATGTATAATTATCTAACTTTTATTTTTAACTTTTTTAACTATTAATAATTCTAAATTAAATATTATAATTATTTTAAATATAAATTTAATAATATGATGGAAATTGGAAAGTAAAGGATATTCTTATTAATTCAAAATTTTTCAAACTCATATTTTTATATATTATTATATTATAAAATTTTCTTTTAAAATTAAAATTATATAAAGAACATAAATTTAACGTACACGTTATTATTATATTATATATAATTTGATATGATAGGTTATTTTTAAAAATTAAGATTATAGATGATAGGTTATCTTTAGGAATAAAATTCTATCCATTTTATTTATTTTTTAGAAAAAAAAAACTGGACTACACCACGGCGTCCATCAGTTCATGGCATCCAAAGGAGCTATAAGACCATATCAACAGCATTCGCACGTGTGGGTACCTCTATCAACCGCACGGTAATCGCGTTTCAGTTATTGTCTTGGCTAGCTCATAAGTCAGACCATTGCATAATGTTGGTTGAATCTTTTGCTTCTCCAGGTTGGTTGTGCAAGTGTTTCTTTGCTTCCCAATTTTCTCTTATTTCCTCTTCTACCCATAGCTTCTCCTTCTCGCTCTTAAGCTTCGGTTACCCTTTTCAATCCCATGTCCCTACTTCCTTTTGAATCAGGCGTCTTCTCTCGTCTTCAATTCTTCCATTGCCATGTCTCTTCTTTCAGACTTGTCTCACACCTTGGGGACTTGCGAAGGATGCTTTCCAATTTTTTTTTTCTGCTTTATGTTTCAATTTTGATGTCGGTTCTTTCTTTGCTTGTACAAATAAATCTGCGAATACCTTGATTTTGCGAATTAGATCGCCAACAATCCGCGTCAGGGATCGTGCGATTCAATTCAGTAATATAATTCTGGCATCTCTGCTTTTCCTGATGATTGTTTAAATTTTTGTTTCATTCATGTCTCAGGTATTGTTTAGCCAGGGATCTGCCGTGCCGTATCGAAATCGGATTCTATGATATGAGCCTATTCCGGCTTGATATTATAGTCTGCTGCATGAGTAGGTAATGAAGGGTTTTCATGAGAGGAATGATTCTCTGAATTGCTCTTCTAAAGCTTCTATTGATAGCTCACCTACCCCTGGAACTGGATCAGAACCAGGTCCCAACGACTCTAAGTTCTCAAAGACTTCTCTCTGGTCAAATTTCTTTGCTTCTGCTTTCTCAGTATTTGACACATACAGTGAGTCGTCTTCATCTTCGGCTTGTGAAAAGAAGTCCTCATTTTCTAAAACCAATGGGTGGACAGCAGCTGTGAAGAGGGTTGTCTCCGGTGGCTCAATGAGGAGGATTCACGAGCGTGTTTTAGGGCCGAGCAAGATTGGAATATCTAGCTCAACTAGCGACATATGGCTTCTAGGTCTCTGCTATAAAATTTCACAGGAGTCCTCTGGAGACGTGGATGCCTCCAGTGCATTAGCTGCATTCAAACAAGACTTTTCATCACGAATATTGATGACATATCGTAAAGGTATTCGTCATCAAGTTTGTGCTTTACAGGATGTGTGATGATAATACATTTTCTAAGTTGTTCGATTACAGGTTTTGATGCTATTGGTGAGACAAAAATCACAAGTGATGCCAGTTGGGGTTGCATGCTTAGAAGTAGCCAGATGCTTGTTGCACAGGTGTATTTTCGTTTTATTTTATTTTTCTCTCAAGAATGTTCAAATAGTCACTATGGTATGACTTTTGATCATGAAAATTGGCATTGCCTGTTATCTTGGGATTATTTTAGCTTTCATTGCCTGTTATCTTGGGTTTATTTTTTAGCTAGTTCATGTAGTGGTTTTCTTCCCTTGCAGGCATTGCTTTTTCATAGATTGGGGAGATCTTGGCGAAAACCTTCACAAAAGGTTGTTTGATTGATTTATTTTTGAGGGCTGGTCTTGCTTATCTTCTCTTACTCATCTGGGATTAAGATTCTAACCTTTTTGCCTATGCAGCCATTTGACCTGGCATATATTGAGATTTTGCATCAGTTTGGTGATTCTGAAGCCTCAGCTTTCTCCATTCATAATCTTGTTGAAGCTGGAAAGAATTATGGACTTGCTGCTGGGTCATGGGTAGGCCCATATGCCATGTGTCGCTCGTGGGAATCTCTTGCTCGCAGTAAGAGGGAGGAAAATGACCTTGAATGCCAGTTACTTCCTATGGCTGTTTATGTTGTTTCTGGTGATGAAGATGGTGAGAGAGGAGGAGCTCCGGTTGTCTGCATTGAAGATGCTTCTAGACATTGTTTTGAATTTTCACGACACCAAGCTGACTGGACACCTATTCTTTTGCTTGTACCCTTGGTTCTTGGACTTGACAAAGTAAATCCCAGGTTTGTGAGCTTATTACGTTTCTTTATTTCATTCTTTCATGTTTGATAGATTCATCGGGCATTATCCTTTCCGTAAATTGATTTATCAAGTTTGTATCAATTAGTTTTCTGATTCTGAATTTTTCTTCAGTCTGGTTCAATCTCCAGACACCTATGATTGCTAAAATTAAGACTTCCACTTTAAGTATTATTGCAAGACTGTCCACTTAATAGTGAGAAGATAGGATTTTCTTACTCCTATTTGGTGCTAAATAATCAACTGGCACGTTCCTAAAATTCTTAGGTAACAACATTGGATAAATTCTAGGTCAGTTTATCATAGCATGGTTGTTGTCTCCTATTCTGAGCTGTGATTATATTGAAGATGAGTGCATTGATTTAGTGAAATTTAATGAAGGAATCAAGACTAGGTTCTTCAAAGAAAAGAAGTTACTAAGTAAACTTTTGAACATTTTTTTCAACACCCTCTGTTGCTTATCGCAAAAGATAGATTGGAAAGTCTGAGTGGGTTTTCAATTTTTTATGCTAGACATGTTTGCCGGAATTTATCCTAACAAAGTAATTGATCTGTTTCATTTCAGAAAGGCATCTTGCAAATGGCTACTTCTTTAATTAGTACTTGTTATTTTGGTGGAATTATTGGTAAAATCCCACCGTTGGTTCCCTTAGTTAGAAAATTAGGCCACGTGTATCCCTAAAATTATAATCCTAAGATGGCCTTATTAAGTTGTATGAGCTCAGAAAGTGGATCATGAGTTATTTGCCCCTCCTTGGCTGTATGGGCACCACCTAAATGGATTGATGGATTTTTTTCCCCTTAGATAAATTCTATATAGAAGGATTAGTATGCTTATGCATTCAGAGTGAAGTGAATATCTAAATAGTGTCCTTTTGTAGAATATCAATAAGCAATAATGAGCAAAAACAGTCGTCTACTTTTTTATTATAGTTTCACCCAAAATTGTCATTTACTATTTGACCATAATTTATCTTTTCTTCAACAAGGAGATGATTGGAATATTTTCTCTTCTATGTCAAATTGGTTCGATTGTATATGTTTTAGCATTAAACAGCCTCTCTATGTTTTATTAGTATGCTTGTTTTGCCATTGAAGTTGCATGATTAAACTATTGGTTTAATCATTTATGATCTGGTCTGTAAGATCCATATAACTTTCCAGTTGTGGTAAATTAAGAGTAACTACCAAGTTATATGGAGAATTTTTTCATCTTTAGTTGTGAGAAAAAGTTGATCCAACTGTATAACTAGTGATCATGATGTTAAAGATTATCAGCCTTATGGCATAGCGTGCACTATATAATGGTGGTAGCGACTCCCTTCACCATTGCTATTCATTGCAATTGGGGTGTAAAATGTGATCTACATGCGTAGCAGCATAAAACAAGCTAACAGCTATAATGGTACTCTAAAGCCATGATTGATTTCTTATACTTCTCTATTATTAGTTTCTTCTTCTTTTTTTTAATTAAATCAAATGGAAAACCCATACCAAAACTGAGGGAACTCATCCAAATCCAAGCAGTTCAACCAGAATCAAAATAAAAGTGGGAATTAATAAGGTAAGAAACAATATTCAGATAGGCTACCCTTTCTCACAATTTTATGAATTTAAATTGTGGATGGCATGGAGAGATCTCTTTTGTAGCTTCTATGGTCGTGGGTTTTAGATTATATGTCATTTTCTCTAGTCTTGATTCTTGAAAGAGAGATCAGACTTGAGAGTTGAAACAGAGTGACTGTGACTAAGTGGGTGAGGTGAGAGTGGTTGGCTTTAGATTGTGGATGGTATGAGATGGCCGTTTTAAATTGTGGAAGGGCATGGAGAGATCTATCTTGTATCTTCCATGATCATGGGTTTTAGCTTATGCATAATTTTCTGTTGTCTTGATTCTTGAGAGAGATTGATCAGACTTGAGAGTTGAAAATCCTAAAGAGAGGCCATGATGGTACGGGTGAGGTATGAGAGTGATTGGTTGGGTTGGACGAAGGTGGTTCTACCATGGAATGAGGAAGAAAAATGGACAAGATCTTAGGAAAATGAATACATAAGAGAAATATTATGGTTGGAGGATTTTGGAGGCTTGTGTTTCTTGTGGCATCTAAAAGAGGAGAAATTATTTTATGAACCCTCCTTACCATATCATCCATGTTCCCTTCTTACCAACTGTACATATGATGTGGAAAAGAGAAGATGTGTCTATTTTTAATTGGTAGGGACCATGGATGATGTGGTAAGAAGGGTTCATAAAATAATTTCTCCTAAAAGAGATTTGATTTTTCATTACTTTTTTGAAAATTTAGGAGGGAAAAGAAAATGGTTAGTTGAATTTGAGATTTTGATTAAAATTTGGTACAATTGTCAATTGTTGATGACTGAATCTATGCTATTATGTAAGCTTTTGATAGAGTTGGTGTCAGTTGGAAAGTGACAAAAGGGTTATTCATTTTACAAAATTATATTATTATGAGGGTGTTTTTGTCTTTTCGCATTTTAATAAATCAATAAAAACTTATTTTTGGTAGGGTTTGAACCAATAGCACTATGAATTTTAAATCTTCAACTTTACTTTTTCATCCAATGCTTTATTTGGTTCTTAATAAATTTTAATAAATATATTTGTTACATAATAATTTTTTCACCCACATCTTGGTGTGCCATAATCTAATATTTTTTATGAGTTTATTTATGTTCCTTTAAGAAAACAATTAATTTGAGTTACCGTATAATACATTTTGAAATTTCAGTGGAAATTTATATTTGTTATCTGGTGTAGCCTTCTGTGAAAAAAATGCTTACTGAAGTGGAGGGTTTTATCAAAGTTATTCTTGATTGTATGTGTTTGATTGAGATTAGGTCGCAAATGATTATGTTTTCTTTTTCAATTAAGTGTTGCACATGGGCATGTGGCCTAATTGTAAAGTGCATTTATCCTTGCTTACGAAGACATGCTTGAATCCCCTTCTCAATAATTATGTCTTCGGAGAAAGAAATTTATTTAAACTGTTCGTCCCTTATTTTTCCCGATTAAATTAATGTGAACTTGACTTTATATATGATACCTTTTCAATCATATATATTTATAGCACTTATGTCCATAGTTTGTCTATACGACCTTTTAAATGTGCATATTAACTTCTAAAGTATAGCTAAAGAATGTGAATAATTTATTTTATCATGTAAATTAAAGAATTACGTAATTAATTACTTAAGATATCATAATTAGAAGTTTCGAGCGGCAGAATTATTTTTTGCTTCATTCAATGGTAGGTTATGCAGAACTGACAGAATATTTTAGACAAGCAGTTTGATTACATCAATTTTATCATTTTTTACCACATCCACAATAAATTTGGTGTCATTGAAAACTTGGTTGGGATTGCAATTTAAATCTCTTTTTATAAATGAACCTGACAATTGCTTTTAGTATTTGAAAAATATTTTTATGCTTTTTTGTTTTGTTTCCAGTAATGTCCCCTGTACACTTTCTAGTGTAATGATCATCTTGCTTTGCATGCGTCTGTCTTTATTCTGTATGAATGGAAGTCCATAGGTTTGAGCCATACCGAGGGAGGTAGTTCACTCTCATTCCCTAATTAAGTCCTGCCCTGCTCTCCCCTAGATTGACTTGACATATCTTGGAAGAGATCTCAGTTAAACAGGGGTGTGCATTTCTGTGTTTCCTTATACATTGTACTGTTTACTACATGTTGAAAAGATGAATTCAGCTTTCGGAATGCTTGTTGAGATAATAAAGTATTCTGTTCACTGTATTCAGGATGTGGAGATTTTAGTATGCTACTTTACATCTATATTGTCTGTTTCATTTTTTGTCCATAAAAGATTTCCTGACCAGATAAGAAACAAATTTATATTTCCTTTATTCCATAATTGCTGGTCTCATTTCTATTTTCAAATTTTAAAAGTATTTTCCTCTTTTTTTATAAATACTTGAGGATATTTTCTATCAAACCTCCAACTTTACCACAGCCATTATGTTATTCATGCTCGTCATTTTCCTTGAACAGTTCTTGTTTGACATATTTTTGGACATAAATATGGGACTAAGATACTCCAAAGATATTTAAGAATTTGGAAAAGGATGGTCATATCACTAAATTCTCACCTTCGAGTCTGAGTGACATGGCAGCCAATTCGATCTTCTTGAAGAAAGAAAATCAGTAATTGTTTTAAATGGGCACATTTTGTTATCAATGTGAGTGCATTAAATGTTTCCTTAAGCATTGAGCTGGTAAAAAAAGGTTACTGCTTATTTAGAGTCAGTAAAACATGTATATACTTCAATTAGTACTCCTTGTTTTTCCTCACAGAAACAAGTAGCTTCATAGTAATAAATTATTAATTTGAGCTTGAACTGCCATATTTCTAATCACTTGGAATTTCCTATATTTTTTATCAGGTATATTCCATCACTGCAAGCAACATTCACCTTTCCACAGTGCCTTGGCATTTTGGGTGGGAAACCTGGTGCCTCAACTTACATTGTTGGCGTTCAAGAAGAAAATGTTTTCTACCTTGATCCACATGATGTTCAGCCGGTAAATTACTCGGTTTCTCAACATCACCACTCATATGTTACATTCTATTGTTCTTTTAAATGTGATGTAAGTACTTAAGCTGATAGGCTCATCTGGGGAACTTCTTTTGCTTGTTTGGTTTGTTGCTGATGAATGTCTTTTCTCTTCACTGAGACTCTGTTCTGGAAATTGTTTATTTGGCCACTTGTGTGAAAAGTTATAGGAGTAATATAAATCCTTGTATGAACCAAACCTATATGTATTCTTTCAAGTCAGAATTGATTGGTAACTTCAGATGCTTAAAGCCTGTTATTCATCCACTGGCATGATAGTGAAGAGGGTCTGAAACTTGTTTCTTAAATCTTATTCAAGCCCTTTATTCATGCAGTGCTGAAGTAGAAAGAATGAAAAAACCTCAGCCAAGGGTAAAAATTGAATTTGGAATAGAAGTAAGGAGAATGAAATGGTTTTAAGATTGTAAAACCTTAACAGATCCAAGTGTAAATGGTTGCTTATTATGTATAGAAGACTATTTATACTGGAGTTACAACATCGTTTTCTCCTAACCCTTAAATACATATTTCTGGTTTCTCCATCCTTTTAACAACCAGGTTTCTGAAAAATAAATGTTATACTTGCATAAACAATGTAGGATGTCTCTTACCAAAAAAACTGTAGAATGTCATCATCTAACTTTCAATGATGGTTACTGGATCTACTTGGTACACTTTCATCGTTAGAAGCAATGCATATTCTCAAAAATTTGCTTGTAATGTAGAGTGGATCAAGTGTAAAAGACGATTCGAATTAGTCTGAGATTTTCCAACTTGGTTAGATGTAAGAGATAATAACAAAACAAGAAGGCAGTCACTTTGTCATTTCCTTCCAATACTGGCATTTACGCGTAGTTGCTTTCTCCGTTGATTTTACTTAGAGTTTTTCTTGGCTTGCATGAATACAGGTTGAGAATAGTAAAAGAAAAATGTTCATATTTTTTTTTTGAATCCAGAATCTATATTTAGCAGTGGGTTTAAAGGGAACCTTAGAAATATTTTATTATCAGTTTCCAGTGAACTTGAAACAAATGTCATTTCAATCCTATTTGATATTTGAAGAGAAGTTTAATGGTCATTTCTTGTTGCTGTCCTTTTCTCTCATCTCTAGGAATATCTGTTATGTTTGGAGTAAGGTTTACGTTCTCCTGCTGCCCTTCTGGCTAATGAGTTTGGCAGCTCATTTGCAGTCCCAAACATGTTATGGCCCTTACCGAAATACCCATTTTATATTTTTTGGATGACAATATTACCCATTTAATTATTTACATATTTAATAATTGAGTTTTAATTTATTGTTTGAAACAATTTTTTTTAAAGACAATGTAAAAAATTTTAGTGTAAAATTTTAAGAGTAGCTTCCACAATATTATCTGTTTTGGTATGATATCTTCACAATAATTTACTTAAATTCAAGAAAATGAATTTACTTTTCGAAGACAGGTTCTTATTAGACACTTTCACTTTTCACATCACGTTCTCACAACTCTTCTAAAACTTGCGTGTTCGAACTTGAGCTTTTTCCAATTCCAATTGCTGGACTATATCCAAATGTGCTTTTGTGTATGCTTGCTGTATCTTAGTTGGGTTAAAATCGAAGTTAGGAGTTTATGTTAGTTGTAGTGACACTGAAATTTTCTTTACCAGGTAGTTAATCTGAGTTCGGATAATCTGGAGGCTGATACATCATCTTATCACTGCAAGTAAGTACCTTTCTCTGATTAACTTGTATGTTTTACATACATTGGTTCTTTTCCCCTTAATTTTGTTGTCTCTTGTATGCTCCAGTATTATACGATACATTCCTCTGGATTCACTTGATCCATCCTTAGCAATTGGATTTTTCTGCCGAGACAAAGGTTTTCCTGTTAATCTTGTTGGTATTTACAATTTTACATCATAGGTTTGGACCAGGCCTACTTATTGACTATGAAATGAGCTTGTTCTTTCTATCTTGATCTTTTTGGCAGATGATTTCGATGATTTTTGTTTCCGGGCATCCAAACTAGCTGATGAATCGAATGGTGCTCCCTTGTTCACTGTTGCTCAAACTCATAGTGTTTTTAAGCCTATTAACCATGGTGATACTATGGCTGATGCCGGTGGGGATCGAATGGATGATTCCATTGGTGTACTGCCTACAGGTGACGTGGATGGCAACAGTCATGAGGATGACTGGCAGCTCCTTTGATGGAGCTTTCTGTATCTTTTACCCGATTATTATGTAGACGTAATAGAAGAACCATAATTACAACGTGTGTAGGTTAGTATTTTGAGTTGTAATGATTCTTTCACTAAATTTCAAACTATTTGCTAAGTTATAATTTATACAATTGACTACCAGTGATCAACAGATACGTGCAATTATTGTTGGATTTTATTTGGCAGACATTCTATTTCAATGTTATATTAGTTAGAAGATGAGGTAATTCATCAAATTACGAGTTTATAACACGGTAGTAGATATGGTCTCGTTATTGGTTGTATTAGTCTCTATGTATTATTAGTGCTGAGCAAGAAAAATTAAATTGAATTAATTTTTAATATATAATTAATTTTTTATGGTATACAAATAAATATTTTATATTTAAAATAGTTGAAATAATTTGAAAGTTTTTGAAAAATTATTTTTAAGAAGTATTTGTGAAAATAATTAGAAATTTTGTTAAATAATATTCAAAAGTCATAAAATAAAATTTATTTTGTCAAAATAAATTAAAATATTCAAAATAAAAAATTAATATGAAAAATCGACTGAATTGAATTATGGATGATTCAATAAAATCTAAAAGAAAACTTGATCGAATTGAATTGATATCACTTGTAGTATATATCGTTTTGATTTTAAATTGGTACTAAGTAGTTTAATTTTCATTTAGGTCAAAATTTCAATGTGTTTCAATTCGTTTAAGTCAATATCAACTCATCTTGATGCGTATTGTTTAAATTGATAATATAAATTCGGTTGCTTTTTTTGCTATTTTTTTACTATTGTGCTATTATTTCACTACTATGTTACTATTTTGTTGTTATTGTTTGGATATTGTATAAATTTTGTTTTATTATTAATTTTATTACTATTTTAGAGACATTTACTTGTTAAGTTGTACCTATCTTAGTTTATTTTTAATTTATTAGAAAATATTTATTTTAATATTTTTAGTATTTTTAATATATTATATATTTTTTTAAAAATATATAAAAGAATAATATAAAAAAATTAATATAGGTGGGCCACCCAAGTTCGGATTTTAAAATTTTTATTTGAGTCGGACTTGAATAAAATTTTTGACCCATTTTTTAGGCTAAACTTAAAATTTTATTTTAGGCTGACCATAAACACCTCTAATTTAGAGCCATTTATACTAAAATTTTGTTGATGACTAAATAAAAAGAAATTACCCCTTTGAGAAAAACTAATGAGGTGGATATTACACAAATCGTAAGTGGAAAATAGAAAAAGTGATTTGGCAGTGAGTTTGGGATTCTGTCAGCCCATATGCCCATAGTGACTAAAATGAAACTAAAGTGCTTAAATTGCAAATTGGGTTACTATATGTGCAGTTTACCCTCTAGCTTTATTTCCGCCAGCAAAGAGAAGTGCAAAATATAAGTTAAAAGATTCCAAAACAGATCTACGCTGGTACCGAACTTCTCCTTTGATACAATAAGCGAGTATCTCTCTGGTTTTTGTATGTTTGTTTTAATTTGAACAACTCAGAAAAAAGAAGTCTTCTTTTTCTTTTGTTTTCGATCTTGGAGCTCCCATAAACCCTAATCCGAGAGACAGAGAAAAGGAAAACTATGGCGCCGCCAGCAGCAGCGGGCGGAGGAGGAGGAGGAGAAGAAGGACAGCAACCGCGACAGCAGCAGCAACAAAATGGATTTGGACAGACCATAACTGGAATTATTAGGATCGCCGTGTTTTGGTACTTTGCTTCCAAATTCTTTTCTCCAAAAAAGCCAACCGATCCCTCTAACCTCATCTCCAATCTCTTCCAGAAGGGCGAACCCCTGGTATGTTGGTTTCATCAAATTTCACTAAACAAACTAACCCAAACCCACAGTTTTAAATGATTTTTTGGGTTCTGTTTTTAGGATATGTGGCTTTATCTTTCCGAGCATGAAAAGTTCAATGATTTTGGAAACGAAGCTTCTCTTGTATGGCATGAGACTAACATTCCTTATGTCACTTGGGGTCCTGAAAGTACCCGTACTCTTTCTTTGAAATACTATCCTTCCCAGGTAACTTGTTTAAGAATGTTTCCTTTTACTTGCTTGCAATTTGGTTGTTTGTTGCACTCTTACAGTTAGCGAACATGAACAATATGCGTTAATCTTTCAGGCCTTGAAAAACAATGGCAGTCTTTATGCCCACGTTTTCTTTGCACGCTCTGGTTACCCTCCAGATCCTAATGACCCTGAATTCCAGCCTCAAGCTACCTTTGGGAGGACTCACTGTGAGTCTCCCTTTCTCTCAAAAGATTCTTTTTCCAATTGCTGGAGATAATGGTGATCAAGTAACCAAGTAACCTCCTTTTAATTCATTTCAGCTGTTGTGGCATACTTGCCCAAGTCAAGATCAGATAAGAGGAAAAGTCTTCTTGGAAACACCAAAGAAGGGGAAGCAGTTGAATATGTGGCTATGGTTTGTTCTTTCCTAGTATAACTTATTTCATTGATGGATGTTCTTTCTTTTAAGAAGTTTGGGTTCAAGTAGAATAGACCTAATCTTTCTTGGTGTTTATGTGTTTGAACTTTGAATTTCGTTTAATGTTCTTCATGATAGCATCTCTTTCATTTTTGTCCTCATATGTGCTTCTATTACCCTTGAATTATGCAACAATATAATGATAATGGTTTTAGCACGGAATCATGTTGCTTCAGGTGGCTGATGATGCTGAAACTGACTCTAAAGGTGATGGCCCTGACGAGTGGATTGCTTATTGGAAACCAAATATCACCATTAACTTGGTTGAAGATTTCACACGGTAAGTTTCTACTTGATGTCTTGCTTCTATAAATGTTCTGTAAACTTGCTTCTATAAATGTTCTGTAAACATATGCTTCAATGTTGTTTATTTTTTATTATTTGGTATGAGTTTATGCCAGTGGTTCTGGAAAATTAACTATTTTCTTTTGCCTTAATTCTTTTCCAGATATGGGCACAATGCTGTACCACCAAATATTGCTCCTTGTATCCTTACATTCCTTAAAGTTTTGTCATTCCTTATCTCAGTTATGGTTATTGAGTCCTATATAATTCTGCACTTTCTTAGTTGATTTTTGTAGTCTTATGAGTCCTTTATTTGTTCTTCAAAGAATGTTTAGGTTTTACCTGTTATGATTTGGATTCTGGGACATCTTTTTCTTTTGGAAAGATAAATTTGGTCAAGACTCAGTCCTATATGAAAGTGAAGTTATGTATAAGAGTTAATCTAGGAAGGAAAGTCAGATTATTGAAGGATGACAGCTCAGCTGAGCCACTCTTCTCGACACTAGTATAGATTGTAACTAGATAGTGACTATTGAAGACTAGCTCAGCCATTCTTGTCATTGATTAGTATAAATAAGTACCATATTGGAGCTAATCTAGGAAGGGAATTTACAGGATTACAAAGCATAGTTTGAAGCTACTTTTCCGTATCATATGTATTTTCAGCAATTGTTGATTGATCAGAATATAGACTTTTATAGTTTTGCTCAGCTGTAATAGCATTTCTGTACTTGAAGACTTAATGGAACTTATCCAACCCAACTAAGCCTTTATGCCAATTCCTCATTCAGTTGGGTTTGGCTATATGAATTTTCTCCATTATGACTTTTTCTGGTCAACTCTTCATTCTAACTAATTAAGGCTCTATGCATTTTTTTAAAAAGAAAATTTTTGTGCCATGACGATCAATTGATTCTTTATTGATCCAATCAAAATTTTATTGTCTTGAGTTACCAATGCCCTAATTTTATTGTATATATTTTTATAGAAAATAATTTTATTGTTGTGTCTTGGCTTACCAATGCCCTAATTTTTTTTAGAAATTCCTGTGTTTCCTATTTTGTAAATGAGCTGCAGCTGCAGAGCTTTGAGTTTCTTGACTTCAAATTTGCAGACATAAATATTGAGCCTAGTACAGGAAATTACTACCCGACCATCTTCTTCAACGAATTTTGGTTACTTAGAGATAAATTGATTGCAATTAATGAGTCGGTCAGAGAGTTGCCATTAAATTTGGAGGTTGGCCCCATAAGCATGATGAAGTGGCAACTATTCCTGCAAATTGACCAATCATTCCAAATTCATCGTAGTTATGGAAGCATGCTTGAAGGCGAGGCAGATGAACTAAAGGTAATTCTTATTTTTTATTATTGTGGAAAATTTACATATCTCAGATTTATGACTATTGAAAAAGGTTAAAAGTATGTTTATATGATATACTTTTTTATGTCAAAGTTACATTTTAAGAATTTAGAAACTAAAAAGTATCTCATTTTTCATGAGAGCAACTAACTCTAAACCTTGAACTTCTATACATTGAAGTGAAGAATTCTTTTGTTTGCGCCTAATTTCTCTGAGTGCTAACTATATACTTGATCAATTTTTGTAGAGGGTCTTCTTAGAAGGAAATCCGTACTTGCTAGTGATCACCATGGTTGTTTCTCTGCTTCATTCCGTGTTTGATTTCCTGGCTTTCAAAAATGGTAAAATAATTCTGTCGTTTTGGAGATTTTTTATCCATACGTGGATGGGTTTTGATAATTTTCTCATACACTCTGGAAACAAAGGTTTAAGATGTTGGCTTTCTTCTCTGCAGATATCCAATTTTGGAACAAAAATAAGTCTATGGAAGGACTGTCTGCAAAGTCTGTCGTAGTGAGCTTTCTGTGTCAGCTCGTTGTTTTCCTCTATTTACTTGATAATGAGACCTCATGGATGATACTGGCAAGTTCAGGAATTGGTGTCTGCATCGAATTTTGGAAAATAGGGAAAGCAATGCACATAGAGGTATGAGCTCATTTTTGCATTTGTTTTTCTATGTATTATTTGAATTGTGAGCATCCTTCCAAGAAGGAAAAAGCAAAAAGGGCTTGTTTTTAGATGCATTTATTCCGTAAGTTTGATACTGAATGAGATCATTCTGTGGGTCTGTCTGTTAAACTTTCCTGATACTGTGAGGATATAGGTGACCATGCTTTCTTCTTGGTTAA
Organism: Gossypium rotundifolium; assembly: GCA_025506655.1. Lineage (NCBI taxonomy): Eukaryota > Viridiplantae > Streptophyta > Magnoliopsida > Malvales > Malvaceae > Gossypium > Gossypium rotundifolium. Next base: position 265,462 of record CP106733.1, read on the forward strand.
CTGAGTTCACTCCTAAAAAGTATTTTATGTTGAAAGACCATTATTTTGAGGATTGTAAATGTATTTTGATTATGCTTTCATACTCTTACCTGTATCTGAATGCAGAAACCGTCATTTTCAATCTGCTGTATGAATGCCTTTTCCATGCATGTTTCTTGTTTAGATACCTCATTCTTCTTCTCTATTTTGTTGTTGCTTGAAAAGTAAAAATAGAACAATCATTCTTCTTACTTTTCTTCAGTACCAATCTAATTGTTTGTCTACTCTGGAAGTTTTATTATTCTGTCCTTTTTTGGTAGTGTGCATGAAATGTTATGTGGATCCTATGTCGTCATTACCTTTTATTTGAAACTTGATCTTTAGCGTTTGATGGTGTTATGTATAGGCTAAATCTGGTTATCTGCAAACTTTTAGTTAATTTATTGAAGAGTATCTAAATCTGTAACAATTCCTTTTCATCTTCAGATTGATAGAAGTGGAAGGATACCTATGTTGAGGTTTCGAGATCGCGATTCGTATGCAAGTAATAAAACTAAGGAATATGATGATATAGCGATGAAATATCTATCCTATGTGCTCTTCTTCCTTGTTGCATGTTTTTCTGTTTACTCTCTTATGTATGAGCGCCATAAGAGCTGGTATTCCTGGATTCTCTCTTCACTCACTAGCTGTGTATACATGTTTGGTAAGCCATCTGTCCTTTCATGTTTCTTGCTTTGATACTTCTGTTAGTTACCCACTGTCAACTCCAACTTAACATAGTGAAATTCTGATGTTTTGAAAGTTGGACAAGACCATGACAATTCCTATAAAAAAAATTCTTTCCTCAGGGGCCTTCTAGTGTAGTAATCTGCTTTTTTTTAATGGAAAAAAAAAAAACCTCTATGCATTATGTAACCTTTGATCCTTGGTCTCTTTCTATGTTTCTCTCAAGTCTGTTGCTGGTATAAAAATTCTGGTCAACAAAAAAATTATGGCAAATCATGTGTCGCCAGGCTTAGGAAAAAGCTACCTAGTGTTGTTAGGTAGAAGACAAAAGGTTATACCTTATAACGGGGTAAGCAAGGAGCCGTCTACATTAACATTACTAGTGGAAATTGGGTCCATTTTGTTGAAATTCAACTTGGGTTGCCTGTTTCATAATATCTGATCATTACATAAATTGTTTTATTATCAGGCTTATTAGTTATATATCATGATTGAAAGGGGATGACAAAATTGATTATTTCTTATGGCTAAAAAAATTGGTTTGGACAATGATCTTCAACTTCTGCTTTCTAATATTGATGCTGGGTTCCTTTTACATCTAATAACTGTTACAGAAAGTTTGAGGTTTATTTATTTGCTGCTGGATTATCAATTGACCAACTTAAACCGCAAAAATCTGCGCTCCTATGTTTTTGGCAGGTTTTATTATGATGTGCCCTCAACTTTTCATAAACTATAAGCTTAAGTCTGTAGCTCATTTACCCTGGAGGCAAATGACTTACAAGTTCCTCAACACCATCATTGATGATCTCTTTGCGTTCGTCATAAAAATGCCAACACTTCATCGGCTTTCTGTCTTCCGTGATGGTAAGATATAATTCTCTTTTCTTTTTAATATAAGAGGAAAAAAAAAATGCTTTGCTTGGTTGTGAGGAAGGAGGAAAGAGAAAAAGTGCTGTAATCTGAGTTGAAGATCATTCTGTATTAAATGAAACGTGTTGTTTTTCCTTGAATATTTCTGGTGTAAATCACATTCTCATTCTGATTGGGATGCTTAATTTTTGCAGATCTTATATTTTTAATCTACCTGTACCAGAGATGGGTATATCCTGTGGATAAGAAACGTATAAATGAATTTGGTTTTGGTGGTGAGGATGAGCATGGTCAGACGTCAGCCATTGCCGATCAAGATGACAAGAAAACCAACTGAGCTTACGCCCTATTACATTTTGCTCTAGCCACCATTAGTGCCAAAAAGAAATGCAAAAAACAAAAAAGAAATGTAAAAGATTCTGGTAGTGTGTCCACGATATTTTGTAAGAATTTTACTAGTTTAAACTAGAAAATTGTTCACTAAAAATTTTGGTTACAGGTCGTTGGCTATTCTAATATCAGGTAGCCGATATCTTTTGCTTTTACTCCCCCTGGTTTCCTTTGCTTTTACTTGCCACTTTTGTTTGACCATTCGAAACTTGAGCCACGTGCATACTAAGTCCATAAAAAAAATTAGTCTATGCCACTGCCGTCAGCATTTTTTCTCATTTCTCTTCGGTTTTCGTTTCACTCACTGGAAAAATAAAACTCTCTGCCTTCTCACACTGTTACGTGGTGACCACTGTTGTTGATCTAGCTTGGCGGAGTTGACTCATCCCTTTATTCTGGTGACACTCAACGTCTCGTTTCCTTGGGTTCGATGTGTTTCGTTTAGAAGAGCACAAAATCGTACTTGTCAAAATTGCAGCACCAGTTAGGGGTATCCCGATTTAGTGGCTGATACCAGCAGTGATGGTGTTGGGTTACCGTTTGTTTTTTGGTACAAAGACGAGAGTTTAAACAAAAGCATTGTTACAAATGACTAGCCTTGCTATAGTTATTCCTTGCACATCTTTTAACAGCGTACTGCCAATTTCCACCCGTGGTTCTTCAAATATGTGAATAGAAATCTCATAGAAATCGCCTGCCCTTTTTCTATGCACTTTTCATGCCCCTTTTTCCTTTTTGCTCGAATAAGGAACGTGTAACATCATCGACAAAAAAAACGTGTAACATCACTTTTTTTCTTTTTTTTTTTTTGTTTTAAAAAAAAGCAAATCTAAATTTTCATTTAAAAAAAAAAAATCTATATCAATTCGTACTGTCAATTAGTTCAACCCTTGTCTCTAAACCGATACTCCGACTAGTTTGATCCGGTTCTAATCAATGAAAGAATTTTTTTGATCCCATCCGGTTGAGCAAGCAAAAGGTGAAGTTCAAAAATAGAATTAATCGCCAAGTCTCAACTTCGAAAGGGCAAATTTATAGCATGGTTAGCATTGCCAAACATTATAAAGGAAGAAGAAAAATTATGAAAAAAAATAAAATAGTTTTAGAAATTATATGGTGTGACAATCTAATATTGATATAACATTTTAGTGTAAAAGAGAACGAAAGAATAGTTTAAGTAACTAACGACAAAAAAAAAAAAAAAACTTAGATGCCAACTTGGGGAAAAAAAGGTATAATTTAAGTATTAATTTTGAATTAATTCTTGTTTTGAAGAAAACAAGAAACTTCATGGTAACCAAAGGAAGTACCAAAAATAGTTTAACACTACCTGTAAAAAAAAAAAAATAAAAAGTTTTACGTACCAAGATAAAAAAGGTATAGTTTAGGTACAAATTCTAAGTTAGCCCTATATCTATTATTATAAGATGATGAAATTTATTATTTTATATATAAATTTTGCCCAAAATATTACTTAAATAAAATTTATCATTCTTTTATATCATTTTAGTTAAAATAAAAATGTATTTTCTCGATTAAAAGAAAAGCCCTAACTATTTATAACTTTCCAATTTCAATTTATTTATTTAAGAAAAGGGTATAAAATTAATTTATTAAAGAAATGCATTCATTTACAAAATTAAATATTTATGTATTAAATAATAATAATAATAACTTTTATAAGGATCATTTAGTAAAATGTACTTTCTAGTAATTTTAGGTTCCGTCATCCAAACAGCAAAAGTTTATATTCTAACCAAATGAACTAACCATTGTAATGTAACATATCGAGTGAGGTGCTAAGTAACTTTAGATTCCGTAAATCAAACACATCATAATTGTTTAAGTTATTTACTTTCTGCTTTCAAAAAGAAAAGTTATGTAGTATTCATCAGCCTGGCATATTTATGCATAAAACAATTAACTACTTGATCAATGATGTCAATTATTAATGGTAGCAAGCAGTTTGAAGAACCACGCAAAACAAGGCAAGTTGTGGCAATTATATGTAGAAAACACAAGTTATTTCATGTGAAATTCAACTAAAGGTCTCCCGTAAAAGCAAGGAAATAATACATTTTATATATGAGGACGATTACTCATTAATATGTTATCTACATTTTACTTGGTAGAGGTAGATACTTAGTATGACGACCTTGAGCTATAATTTTACCAGTACTTTTCTTCCTAAACTCAACACTGAGGACAGCAACAGCCTTCCCAACATGTAAACACTTTGCTTCTATCTCAATATCCTCCTACATAGCAATAACATTACGCAAATTCATAAATGGCTTAATGTATTATTTCACACAACCTTGCTGGAAAGAAACACCACCACCACAACAACAACAATAATCATACAAATGAAATACAATGTTCTAGGGTTGATGGCCAGTTGTCATAAACCTTCACCATCTCCAATTTAAAAACTTGAGAGCAAAACCAATAAATTTAGACGTGATATGCCAAAAAGGAAGGCTATATCTTAGAAATAAGTGAGTGCATAAAGAAAAGGTAGCTAAATTGGTTACATCTTAGAAATAAGTGTATGCATAAAGAAAAGGTGGCTAAATTGATATTTCTCTGCCATGTTCTAGACAATGAAATGCAAGGGACAGAAAGCAGATCACAACAATAAATTTCAGTTCATTTTTCAAGAGAGATATAGTTTAGATGCTAAGTAAAGTTGAAAAAGAAACAATGCAACTCTTATGCTGATAGTTTAAATGCTAAGTAGAGTTGGAAAGAACGAATGCAACTCTTATGCTGATGAATTTGAAAAACAGTTTGGCCACCATAGTAAGAAAAGAAAAGAAATGCCTACACAAATAACGATTCTAAGAAGAAATTCTTCCTAGTGAAAACATTTTTCTTAGAAGGAGAGCCGCTCCAGGGAACTAAAAGGACTGTCTTTTGATCTCCTAGATTGCACCTTGTGCCACATTACAATTAAGAAACGTGCAGCAATCTTGACAGCCAACAATCAATGGTCAAGGCTTTGCAAAAGGTATAACAGCATTATTAAGTATTAAAGGAAAGAGTCCTCTAGTGTTAGAAATACCAAAAACTTAAAAAGAAATTAAGCAATGATCTGAATTTTATTCAATAGAAGACTTCCCTTTCTGTTTACATCTGTTGCTATTTATATAGCTTGAGTAATGAATCTCAACTAAGCTAAATTCTTGAATTATTAGTTATCTTAACCAGAATTTACCTAACTATTAGCATTTTAGCATGTGATTCGTATGCTAATATTCTCCCTGCTTTCTCTTTTTTTTTTTTTTTTCTAATATCTAGTTACTCTCCTCCAACCCTGTCAACTCAACACTTCAATAAACTTTTTCCCTGTAACTAGATCATTGGAGGGCACACTAAAACAACTCCAGGGCCCGTTTGTGTTTCTTTGTCCTGTAGCTTATCTTCTCACATCAAGTTTAAATATATCAAGTTCACTCCTCAATAATAACAACATAGAATGATTTTAATTAGGATATAATACTAAAGAAATTCACATATATTTTATTTGCAATAGCTAGTTTGTTTATCCAAGAATGTCTACTATGCAACTGATTGAAACCCAACAAGTGGTGAACATTGCAAAATACTGAACAAATTAAGGGGAAATTTGGAGCAGTAACTAAAAAGTTTCAAGCGTAGTATTAACAAAAACCAGTAACCTATCAAGAAAGACATGTGTATCAGCAATTAGCAACGGTATGAAACTTCAAAAACGTTGCAAAACTGGTCAAGATTCATGCCTATCTATGCACATAAAAGAAACTGCTCAAGCAAAATTTATTTTCACAGTAAAACATGAAAGTACCTCTTCTTTTTCTTTTTTTTTTCTTTTTCATTATTGTTAGTCATTCAAATTGTTACTATAAAATAAAAGCAGTAGCAATACTCACATCAGCATAAGCAGCATCCATGAAAGAAATATTGATCTCAACTGAAGTTCCAGTAAAGGTACCTCCAGCAGTGTATATTGCTGCGGAGGAAACCATGTCTAGAAATGTCGCTACGGCTCCACTATGCAAGTAATTTCCCTCGTTCTTTGCACAAATATATTATAATCAGTAATCTAGAACATGAAAGGAAGGGATATCCATGGTTCTATTAATTTGCTTTCTAGAAATCTTAACCTAAATGGATGATTCATAAATAAGATCAGTGAATTACCAACAGACGAGGGGTGACCTTAAAAGAGCAAACGACGCGATTGGTTTCGATGAGTTCAACGCGGAGACCATGCATAATTAGGCGTTCGAAAAATCTCAAAGGCAGCTTATCTCCATCTATGGTGGCTGAGCTCTCCAAGTATCTCTTCACTTTTTCCACCTCCATCCCCTTCAGCTGTTTACGATCTCATCAAATCAGCTCAGTTGCACTCCACAAGACTAATTTTCTTCACTCAATTTCTTCTTCTTCTTCTTCTTTTTATTTCTCAACGAGCTTTTCCGGCCGAAAACAAACAAACAAAGGACTGCAGCTAACATGACAGCCCTGCTCATTTCCATGGATGACAGATCCATTTCGAGCCACAAAAAATAAATTTATAAATACTATTAAATTTATAAATAGCGGTGGGTATGTTTAGATTAACAATAAAATATATTTATATTATATTTATATTAAAATATAATTAAACTTATATATTTATGATAATAATTTTATATATTAAGTAGATTGTTATCTAAAATTATATAATAATAACTAATAATAATTTTACTTTCTATAAAACTTAAAAAATACAAAGATAAATACATGGTTCGAGTAATCACAAGTATCAAACTATTACAATAAAAAATATATTGTCCGAGTAACCACCAAGTACAATCAAACTATTACAGCATAAATGGACTAAGAACTAATATAGTCCAAACTAAAACCAATTAACTGGGACTAATTAGACTAAAACTCCTGTACAATAACATGATCAGACTCAGAGATCAACCTACGCATAAAATTTAAATTTTACTATTATTTTAAAATTTTAAATACTTAATATATATATATATATATATATTGATTTTATGATTTTACGATCATGTCAAAATTAAATTTAACAAAAAATATATTTTAAATAAAATTATACTTTTTAAATAAAATTATTCTTTTAATCAATAGTATATTTTATTAAAGGGCACAATTTTTATATTTATTATTTACACTTTTTAATTACACATTGTTTTATTTTTATTTTTTGGCATTTTCATCTAGATCACTTTATAAATGTGCAAAATATGTTCTTTTTTTCATTGTTTTGATATTTTTTTCAATTTACAGTTATTTTCTTAGTGTTCTACTGAAGATAATCAAAATATGAAGTATTAAAACATTTTATTATTGCTTAATAGTTTTAAAATTTTAAACTTATTAATATTTTAATTTAATTTAATTAAGTTAATAAATGATTTTAAATTCTATTATGATAGTATTTTAGGATAATATATTTTTAATTTATTTTCTCTACTTTTATTTATTAGTAATTTTAAATGAAATAAATGTTTCATTTTATAATTTTAAAATTATAAAAGATATTGATTTTCATTTATTTAAACCTATTTTTATTAAGGTTTTATTTTAAATGGCTTTTCATTTTTAATTATTTATACTTTTTTGAAAATCTCATTTATATAATCTTAATTATATTGAAGTGTAAAATTTAAAATTACAAACATGGAATTAAAAATAAATTTGTTGATATATAATTTTTTATTAATATAAATATATATACATATCTAATGAATTTTTTAATAATTTTCTTTTACACTTCGTATATTTTACACACAAAAAAATTGTTCTGATATAAGTTCAGTATTTAGTTTATTTTTCTTTTAACTTTAATTTATTTTGATCATTAAGATAATATGAAAGTTTATAAATTAATATAATTTTAAAAGTTTAAATAAATAAAACATTAAAATTTTTAATTATTTGAATTTGAATTTGAATTTAAAATTATTTCACAATCGTACCTATTTCTTATATTTTGATTAAATAATAAATTATTATTAAATTTATTTTCTTTTTTATTATACTTAAATTATAATTTAAGTAATATTCATAATGTCTTTTATTATATTAAGATAATATTTAAAATATTTTAATTAACTTATTTTATATATTAAATAAATAAAACCGCATGAGTAACAAGTTAATATATAATATTTTAAAATTTTAAACACATTCTAGATGCAAAAACAAGTTCTTTTAATATACTTATTAATCATTCGTTAAACATAAAAAATAGTGTCATGAATTCCATTAGGATAATCCACACCAAACATTAAAGGATTAGTCTTTTCTGGGCCCATGTTAGCAATATCGTGGACAACTCTATTTTCTGATCCACATTCCAAAAGGAAAGATACAAGTAACAATAACTTGATGATACTCCTGCAACAAAAAAAATAATGGATAAAAATTGAGATAACAAATAGGGACCAAAACTAAAATTTGACCATTGTTTAATCACAAAAAAATATAAAGCAAAAAGCTGTATAATTGTACACCTGTCATGAATGGCATTCCTTCTAGAAAAAATTAACTAAATTGATACTTTTGGTCATTAAAATGAATAAATGAGATTGAAATGGAAAGAGTAAATACTACAAAGTCAAATCCCACGCCATAATATAAATGACATCGTCAACATTTATCATACTTAAATCTACATGACGCTTGCGCGTGCCCAGCACTCATCAATCAAAATTGCTTCAAACGGAAGACAAAGCTAATTATAACAAAATTAAGATATTACCATAAGTATTGTAATGAGATGGGGTCTTCTCTAATTAACTGATGTGTACCCAACTTTCTTTTTCACATTGATTTGCATTGCAGTTTAAATGTAATCCTAGTGGCAATAGAGCTTGATTGATGAATCAGCACCAGCAGTGAATAACCAGGGCTGCCTTGGATGGAACTTACAGTCCATTACTCCTGCAATCAACACCACATTTACTTACCTACTGCCCATACATAACTTCAAACAACAAACCAAGTATATGCACCTAGATTGTTGTCTTAACTTGATATCCAAACCCAGTAGTAAAAGTATAACTTACCTCTTCCATCATAACTAGTATGCCCTCTCAGAATTTCCAATGGTACAATTAGCGGATTCTGGTTAAGATCTGCATAAACCATGCCATGAAAGATGTAGGCCGTGCAATCATCCGAGCATGATGCAAATAGCGGGTATGAGCGATGGAATGCCACTTTAGTAATGTCTTTAGGATGACACCTGAAATGCCAAAAATAAATGTGAAGTATAAAACAAAGAAAAAAGACTAGCCTAAAAATTCTCAAATGGTAAATCTAAAACTGCACACTCGCTATAAATAGTCTTAGCATATTGACTTTCCTTACTGCTACCAAACTATGATATAGTTAGTTAAATGGTATTTAATAACCTCACCAATCAGCAAAAGAACTTGATCAATGCCTATCTATAGCAGTTTCACAAGATAGAAGAAATTATATACAATTAAAAGCAATGTTTATAGTTTCAAGAGAATCAGTCACACACTTGAGAGTTTTGTAAGGTTTTGATGACAGATCCATGTCAAACCAACACAATTTTCCCTCTTTGCTCCCCACAATTAAATTATCACCTACAGAAGAAACAGACATCATATATTATTTTAAGAAGAAAGCCGATAGTAGGTGGAAAGAAGGAAAAGAGAGCAACAACAAATTAAAGAGGAAAAAAAATACCAGCAGGATGAACAGCAATTGATGAAACTTCACGCAGTTGAGTCTCAAGCTTTTTTATTAGCTTTTGCTTCAACAAGTCATACACACGAACATTCTTCTTTGTTGCAACAAAAAAGATAGAACGAGTAGGATGAAAAACTGATGATACTGGGAGCCCATGGAGCTTAAAAGGGAATCGCTGAGTAAGCCTTTTAGAGAGCTGATGTATGAGAATTGCTCTTGATTCTCGTGATTAACAAGTTAAGAAACCAACGAAATGACCAAAAGAATCATATGGGAGCAAAAATCTCTTATGTGCAGAAGCAATATCTTAAGATAAGAAGACCTGACCAAAGATCAGCAACAACAAAGAAATATACGCAAAAGAAATGAGAAGACTTCAGGAAACACCCCAAATTGTTCTTTTCACAATGATTACTACATATGACATCAATTGATGCTTAAAATAGACCTAAAATTATAAAGTTAATAAGATGAGATTAAAAAAAGGATATCTGCTGGCATCACTGTAGAAAGATAGTCTCCCTTACGATGCCATTCTATTGAAGATACAGTCTGCAAAACCATATCCAAGCAAATTATTATCATTTTCCTATAAAACCTTCCAACTGGTCTCAATTTCAGCATTACTAGATAATTTTGAATACACCTAAAGAGGAAGTGACAGAACCAAGTACCCTATAATGCCTTAGTCTGATGCAGTCATACTTTTCATCTTGAATCCAGCTTAAGAAAGATGACAAATCATCTGTGCATTAAAGTGACATTTTCCAGAGTCAGACCATATCCGTTTTATTATATGCGTGGGGAAGAATATATGTTTCAAACAGACCAGAATCATCAGAGGTAGGTGTTCCAATATGCAGAAGTTCCTTAATTCTTTTCTGTTCCTCCTCATTCCCAAATCCAGTGTTCAAAATAAGTACATCAGCTCCCCTATCAAATATTAGTGTATTAGCATAGAACGCATAAACACTGCTTCATTTGATAAAAACAGGCAGTGAAAAAGAAGATACAAAAAGCATAGAGTGATATCAATACTGCAATTACTATCTAATCAGTCTTACACTGAAGCTGCAAGAATAGGAAGCTCTGGCAAAGGATTCCATGCAACAAGCTGAACGGCTTCACCAATCTCCCAAACTCTAAGACATCTACCAGTCTCTACCTCCCAAATCCGCACAGTTCCATCCTTAGAACCTTTGCAAACAAAAGCAATTATCAAACGCTTGTGTACTGGTTTTATATTTGTGAAAGGAATCATTTAATACTTTGATAACAAATTGTAGTTTATAAATGTTCATACCGGAAGCAATCCATTGCCCTGAAGGTTCCACTGATATTGACAAAACTGCACCCTCATGACCTCTATACTCAAGATAACATGTAGATGGGTAAGGCCTGAGATCTTTTCGACTAGGTAACTTGGGCTTGAGGGATTCAGGGTCGATATTAATCTGAAGCATATATAAGGGCAATTCAGATTAGCTTGGTTGATATGAGAAAAGAGAACTGTAGAGGAGAATTCACGATTATGACAGAAAACCATTAAGATTTCCTCCAAACAGAAACTCGGACTTACACGTTTCTTCCGTACTCTAGGGCACAAGTATAGATCCAAGCATCGTTCAAATGAGTCCTTGATAGCATTCTCATATGCCGGGATGCTTCTAAAGGATGTGAACCTACGCATATCAACATGATTAGTATGCTAGATCTAACATACAAGTGACTAAATACTTTCAAGTCAAATTGTAATTAACAAATAATGCTTTATTATATTACTTTTTAGGAATAAATTTAGGGCGATCTTCTTCGTACATCAGCTGATAAGAGTTGATCTCTTCTTGTGTTGGTATGTATTCTAAAGAAGGATTATATGATTCCTCATGACCTGAAAATTGATAAGAGCAAAGCTTTCATAATAGCTCAAATAGCATAGCAAAATGTAAGTTTAAACAACATGGCCCAAGGTCAAACCTGGCAATTTAGGTTTAGGAGGGGGAATGTAAGCCAAATGCTTAGTCCTATCAGCTGAGCTTGAATCATCTCCCCAGAGGCGATAAAAACGAGGTTCTTCTTTGGGCTGGTCAAACTTTATTAATCCTTTACGAATTGCCCTAACATACTCAACAACCTGTAGACTCACAAGTCAACTATTAAGAAAAAACAGAACAACATTCACCCTTATGAACAATTTTGTCTTTCCTATTCCTAGCAAATAATCATTACAAGTTTTTACTTCACAGGTATAAATGAAGCTGGAAAAAAGCAGCTGCAGAGGGAGTTGGAGGGACAAGGTTCTCACCCATCATCTGAAACCTATACATGTAAAGAATTACCTTTTTGCTCTCCCATTTTGAAGGAATAAACCGCCTCTTTGGTTCCGGAGCATTAGATAAAGGATGTTTCGCATCATCCCACTTAAACCAATCAACATAAGGCTGCAAGAAATGGCTGTGAATTAACCTTGAGAATAAAGCCAATACAAAATCTAAGGCCAAATATCATCAATGCGTATGAACATGAGTAACATACCGCATATGGATCAAATTCAGCATGTGGTGCCTTCCCTTTGAGCAATCTACGAATATGTTTGATCTCTTCTTTAGTCAGCTCAACTTCCTCATCATTATATTCATCATAAATCTTGCGCCTGATGGAAACAACATTCAGCGGTGTAAATGAATGTATGATGCAATGTGCCATTAGAGTTAAAATGTACTTAGGAAACATTATTTAATTAATAAATAGTATTTTTTTTTTTAAAAAAAAAGGAAAAGAAGCATCCAGTAACACTCATTGTGTGAGACAATAATTTCCCAACTTTAGCAACTTAGCTTCCATGTACTTATTGGACAAAAAGAAACTGAGACTGAAATGTATGTGTATAAAGGCAGAGACCCATTACTGAGCAAGAACGTCATGTGAAATAGAGATAAAGAAGCCTAAATATCATTGAAAATATCATAGCTTCCCAAATATAGCAAAAGAAGAGAAAGGAAATAACTAAAGACCAATTGTTACTAACATAAAAACTAAATAATCAGTAGCAGGAAAACTAACCAATTCTTTGAATCATCAGCACTTGCGAGAAAGGAATCAAGTTTATCTTGTCTTTCTTTCTTTGTTATCTTTCTACCGGCAATGTCATACCCAATATGTTTTTCATCCTTGTACCACTCCAATGGAACATCACCAATTGTATTTCGAGGAGCCACCTTTTAAGCAAAAAAAGAGATATAAGAATCTAAATAAAAATATGATTTCTAGAATACTAAAAGCCATGCCTGACCTCATCTTCAGATGAGTCACTCTCATCAACTGCTTGATGGGATTGGGAGCTTTCACTATGCTCGTCTTGATCATGGTTATCGTCCAAGAAATCATTATCACCTCTTTCAATGACATCCTGATATTGTTACTCTTAATTAATAGTTGCATTAACACATAAATATCCATGTTAAAGAGATAAAAATGTTTTCAAGCACGCTGAGAAACATAGCAAGGAAGGCATAAACTTCTATATTATTGAAACAGAAGAGATGTCCTCTGGGTTCACTTGTATTCTTCATCTTTTTTAAAAAGCTTGTATTGTCAAAAAAAAAGACAGGAACAGTTACCTCAACTCTCGTCTCCAAAGGGTTCACATTATCCAACTTCTGACTCTCCTGTTGACTCATAGTCCTCAAACTTGGAGTCAAAAACCTTGAAGATTTCCTGGAATTGCAAAAGGAAGTTCTAAAAAAAAGTTGCTTGATATAAATGGTGATTTATCAAGAAAATTAGCCACCGATAAAAATGAATAAATTAGCTAAAAGATTCAAGCAAAATAAAAAATAAAAAAATCCAGCCTACCATCTAAAGACATAATACCCTATCCGAAGAGGAGCCAAAGGATTCACTTTATCCACCTTCTGACATTCTAACTCTAAAAGATTCATGGTTTGACTTGACAGTTGACAAAAATGATAAAGAAGTAATTCAAAAGAAATAAAATAGTGATGCTAACGCAAGTATACTTAAAGCATAATGACGTAAGGCCACAGTGGCTAAAATTATTGCAAGGCTTGGACATGATGCACTAGGTGCATATACATTCATATGTTCTTTTTTTCCTAGTTTCTTATAAGCTTTGTAATTTACTAAGCATCATTGTTGATACTCTTCAAAACATCTAAGTGGACACTTAACAGAAAAGAGGAAACAGTCCACATTCCCAAGAAACAGCCCCACATTAATCCTCAAACAAACTCAAAAGGTATTAGCCTATATTAAAGTAACAGACTCCTGTTTCAACAAACAATGCTAGTAAAATAGCCTATCCCCTTAAATCCAGACAATGCACCAAGTCAGAGAAATAGTTGAATGCCCTTCATAGAAGATAAAGGCAGAAAGCCTTCTAAAAATCAGCTTCCCTACTTCTGAATCAAAAAGCTAGCAAGAGAAACCAGAATTTTTTTTCTTTTTCTTTTTTACTCAGCCAATAAAGAATACTTTATTATAAAAAGACAACAGAAAAAAGAACAATAAAGTTGGGACATACAATCACTTGTTAGAAGCATAGCAGATCTCAGCAAAGGAACCAAATGCAGACTCAAAAAGACATGGAACCTGATTACATTTACTCCATCAAAACTGATGTTAAGAAAAAGACCATACAACTAGCAGCTCAAAAAATTTGGAAACTCAGAAACTCAATTATATTAAAGTCTCAGCAAACGGGTCATATTGTCTCCGAGAAAAAAAACATGTATTGTATAATTCAGACGCCATAATTGTTTTGTGGGAGGGCAGTAGTGGGCAAATTATTGTTTGATAGCATAGGTTAGTTGAACGCACGAATGGAAGTGTAACAGTATTTCACCAAAGCAAAACTTCGACATAATGCACAAGTATCTGACATCGCTCAAGGCTGAGAAACAAATTTAAGCTATTCTTTCACCAGTTTCTACAAAGCTAATATCGGAAACGTAACTTCCAAAGCAAAAGAAAAAAAAAAACAATGGCAACTACCTTAGCCATTAATGCTCTAAGAAAACTCTTTTCTCCAATAAAGACAGGGAACTGTATCTATCTTTTTAAGATGAAGCTCTAGGATGCAGACAAAGATTCATACTGAAACTGAAATTATCAAACAATAACAAACCAAGCGAACCTACAAATTTGAAGGAATGCTTGACAGGGAAGTCGGTAAATTAATAAATTTGATAATATAAGGGGAAAAAAAGGCAAAAGCTTTAAAGCAAAGTCATAAAATTGATAAAAGAAAAGGAGAGAATTAAAGCATATTGAACTGCTTTGCTGTTCAGCCAAACTGAGAGACGAGAGAAGAAGAAAAAAAACCTGACAAGAAGCTGACTAAAGGGAGTCCACAGCAGCAAGGGAAGAAGAAGGGACTATCGCCGGCGCGGAAGAGAGAAAGGAAGATTACGTGCTGGGGGAAGAAAGAGCATTAAAGTTAAAACCCTGACCAAAATGAAATTAAAACCCTATTTCTTAGAAAAAAAAATAAAATAAATAAAACCCTAGACCTGGTTAGCTTTCTTTTTCACAAGGGTGAAGCACTGAAGCTAAAGAAAAATACGTATCCTTCTATCGTACTAATTTTTCTTACGCATATTCGCTTTTTACCCTAAACTTTATAAACTAAAATATTTTAGTTATTTAGTTGTTACATTTGTCAAATAATTTAAAATAGATAATTTTGAATTATACAATATATATTTAATTTAAAAATTAAAAATATAAAAAATACATTTAATATTTATAATTTTAAAAAATTTAATTGCTAACTTAGGATGTCATGTTAGCGATGTTAATTTTTTCTTTCAATTTAAAGTGATTTGATAAATTATGTTTAATTATTAAAAAGACGAAAAGTTAAATAAAAGATTAAAATGATTTTTTTGGTAAAATTGAAAGCGAAATAAATTATTATGTCAATTTCTTACACTATGCATTAATATATATAAATTAAATTATTTTAATCAATAAGTGTCTGGTGTAGTGACAAGACATATTGCATTCTAAAAAAAATGTTCAAACCTTGAAAAAGGGCAACCATGAACATTGAAAATATTTCGTTAAACGTACTTGAACAATAATATATATTAAATTTGTAACACAATATATCTGGCCCAATCGTCGAGCCCGAATATTAGAATGTCACACCACCGTCACATGTCATAAACAAAAATTAAAAGCTTATTCTCAAAGTTCCATTTTAGTATCCATATATGCTTTAAGTCAAACTTACTCTTAAATTGTCATTGTTACATGCTAAATATACATCAGATAGTCATATAACAATAGTTTAACATGCATAAGGTCAATTCAGCAAAATCTCAAAATTGACTATGTAGGTATCGATACTAGAATATAGGTATCGATATTTCCTTCATTCGGTATCGATACCGAATGAAAAATCGGTACCAAAACAACATTCTGTTTCTTATCTAAAATCCGAAGTCTAAAAATTATCGATATTTTTCAAAAAGTATCTATTATTTTAACCTGAGTATCGATACTCGTGATAAGATATCAATACCAAATTACTTTACTGACTTCCTGCACTTTCAAAAACATGGAGGTGTCGATATTAAAACCCGAATATCG
The DNA here is from genome assembly GCA_025506655.1 of Gossypium rotundifolium. Taxonomy (NCBI): domain Eukaryota; kingdom Viridiplantae; phylum Streptophyta; class Magnoliopsida; order Malvales; family Malvaceae; genus Gossypium; species Gossypium rotundifolium. The sequence goes on from CP106733.1 coordinate 281,776, forward strand.
ATTAAAGTATTAATTTAGTACTTATTATGGTTCATATGTAGTTATATATATAATTTAAATTATGGTTCATATGTATTTATTCCTTCCTTTAATTCTTCGTACTATAATTCAATTAAAGTATTAATTAGATCTTTTAGTGTTTAGGTTAAAATTGATCTGATAGTCGCCTCCTTTGGGTACGATCCTTAGAATACTCACTTACTTCGTTGTAAAACTATATTACAACTCAACCCGTGTACTTGTGAATACCGCCTTATTGCAGTATTCACACTCTGGACGTTAGTACATCCGGAGGCGATCAACCTCCGCGGCAACGACTCCAACAACTTGAATAACTCCGAATGAACTAACGGTATAAAAAAAGGGTATCCGCAAGTATATAGATCAGGTTGTAATATAATTACAACGGAGTAGGTAAGTACTCCAAGGATCGTGTCTAAGGAGTCAAGTACTAAATTAACTCTAACTTAAATATAAATAGATCTAATGAATACTTTAATCGAATTATAGTACAAAGAATTAAAAGAAGGGTTTTTGGATAAATAATAATAATAAGAAGAAGAAGAAAAGAAATAAAAGAAAATTAAATAAACAAAAAGCAAGAAATCAAATAAGGAAATATATATCAAATCTAGGCATGGACAATTAGCTCGCTTTGGTAATCGTAATCAACTACGTCTCGAATTTTTTTGTTCAATCAACTAGTAAGTACCCCAGCAGGATCTTCTGATACATCTTCTGAAATACTGAGTCGGCAAGAACTACTTATCTTCCAACCTTACAGTCTAAACTGGTTTAGGGTTAAGATGTTCACCGATAAGCCATACCAATTTTGGATTAATTCTCACCTTAATGACTTTCTAGGGTTGTCAGGTCTAGGGTTTAGGTTCTTTCTTTTCTGAACAAATGATCTGTTAAGAAATCTCTACGAAACAGTTAATTATTCATACCTCCACTCGTTAATTCCCCACAGGAGGATTAGTTCCTCATGGATCTAGTATACAATATAAATTTGAATGAATGAATGAACATAAAGAACAATTTCAAGAATAGAGTTTAGAAGAAGTCTGATTGTATTGAATTTAAGTGATGAATCCTCATAGAGTTTGAGAATAATTTCATAATATGATTTCTCCCCAAAAGTAAATAACAAGAACAAGAATAAAAATCTAAAACCTAAGAGAAGGGAAAAACTAAAGACTAAATTAAAGAGAAAGTTATATAATAGAAAGAGGTGTCCATAGCATGTGTTAGCTAAGCCTATTTATAAACTTAGAATGGTCGTCATCCTTAACCTTAGGTCAGCTGACGTTCCCGAGCTTAAAGTTGGATTATGCTGACCAAAACACTCTTGGCTTGTATTAATTTCTCGTACAAAGACGATGTCGCAACACACCAGGTCCTATGTCGCAACATCGAGGGTAGTATGCTCAGCTTCAGTGTGTCTTCAGGGCTATGTTCCGACATCCTCATGCTATGCCGCAACATCGAAGGCAATCTTGGGCTTCTTCAGTTCTGCTCCATATATTGCGACATCCAATGCTCCGTATTGCAACTTAGCGATCAGTATCGAGTTAATGCGACTTCTAATGGTCTCCTGCACACTCACAAAGTATATTAGCTCATATTTAGGCTTCATTCAACCCCTAAAGTCAATAAAAGACTCAAATTACACATTTTATTACATTTAACTAAACTTGTTGAAATGTAATTAAAACACAACTAAAATGTTTATGTTAAAGCTCCTAAAGTGCGAAAACTAGTTTAATCTGCTACACCAAATTACGACAGATCAACTGCGCTCTCGCAAAGCATATTAACTCACCCTTAGGCCTTATTTGGCCCCTAAGGTCAATAAAAGACTCAAATTATCAATTTATTGAATTTAAATAAAGTAACGAAACTTATTCCAAAATCTAACTAAAACTTGTATTCAAGCTTCTCAAATGCGAAAACTAGTTTAATCTGTTACCTCAAACAACAGATCAATTCCTTAAAATAAAAGCAAGACACTTTTAAATCAGCAAATGGTTAAACCAAAAGTAGTAAAAAAAAAGTTTAGTTATATTTTAGAAAAATAAATGCTAAGTGCAGAAAAAGAAAAAGCTATTTTTTTTTTTTTTATTCCAAGTGCTTTAACAAAATGAAGAGGGCTTTGTTGGATTTATGTGGGTCGATGGCATATTGTAGTGTTATTTTCTCCTTTCACATCATAAAATACCGGCGTATGTATCCAAATTACTTCCATCAGTTAAACCACAGCTTCCTCATTTGCCTCTTTAGCAATCTTTCCAAGTCTGTCCTTCAGGACTATAACTTGGCCAAGTTGGTGTTAAGGTCTCTTAACTTAAGACAAACGTTTATTTGAGTATTTTTCCAAATAATTACTACAAAAACAAAATTTAGCTATGAACTATATATTTATAGTTTAGCCAAGGTGAATTCAAGACAGCTTCAGAAAACCATAGCCTTGTGTTTCAAGCAGGAAGTGCCATCAGCCATGGGCAATTCCACCATCATTGAAAGATGGTGGTTTGAGTATTTTTCCAAATAATTACTACAAAAACAAAATTTAGCTATGAACTATATATTTATAGTTTAGCCAAGGTGAATTCAAGACAGCTTCAGAAAACCATAGCCTTGTGTTTCAAGCAGGAAGTGCCATCAGCCATGGGCAATTCCACCATCATTGAAAGATGGTGGTTTGTAACGTTTGCAAGTTTTATAGTTGTTCTTCTATTGTTCCTCAACCACAGCCCTGGTAACAACAATATATCAGTACTTCAAAATTTAACAATGCCGATTGAAGCTTCCAATGGTTTCCCCATGCACAAGCAATCTCCAATGCCCCCAAGCGTCATTGAGAATGAAGAACCAGATAAATCTTCAAATGAACCTTTGTCCAGCTCTCAATCTTGCATAATTCTAACTGAAACATCCTCTTCTCAGGTTCCTTTATCAGGCTTGCAAAACTCAAAACCAGCCTTACCAGGTTTGCAAACCGCAAACTTACCAGACTTATCTGATAGTGTGAAGCAAGCAACCACTTCGTTCCAGCAGCCTCAGGTTTGGGAGATGCAAAACCATCAGAATTGAGTGATAAAATTGAAGCAAGAACAGCAGATTCTTCTCTGGTTTCTGTGTTGGAGGCGCAAAATCAAGAACAACCCAAGGACAATGCTGACGAGGTACCGGTGACAATGGAGGAAGGAAGAAAATGCAACATCTTCGAAGGAAAATGGGTTTACGATCCTAAGGAAAGTCCTCTATATGATTCAGCGATGTGTCCATTTTTAAGCGAAACAACGAGTTGCAGAAGGAATGGACGACCGGTCAAGGAATATGAGAAATGGAGGTGGGAAATTAATGAGTGTAAGATTCCACGGTAAGCAACAAAATTTGACTCTGGTTTTTAAAATAATTGATATAGTTTCCATATTTTATTGTTTTGTTTCCCTCTAAAGATTTAATGCCAAGGACATGTTGGAAAGGCTTCGAGGGAAGAGAGTCGTAATAGTTGGGGACTCCATCAACCATAGCCAATTTGAATCTCTTGCTTGCCTTCTGTATTCTGCTATACCTGGCCTATCTTCTTTCGATGCTCTGAATCGGGTCTTCAGGGCTGAGGTAAAGCATATAATTAAAGAAATTGAAAAGTACTTTCACCATATGGATAGAAGCAATTGTTTGTACGTAGATGTTCCTCTTTACATTGATTCTTCAATATTGGGTCTTAAGTCTTAACATTTTTCAATAACTTGCTTTGCTTTGGTTTTGTTTGTTGTGGTGTTGACAAGAACATATTTGATTTTACAGTCTTATAACTTGGTTATTCAGTTTGACTGGACTGAATTTCTTGTGGAATTACTTGTGAACAAGACGGATGGCAAAAATACTTTAAAACTTGATTCACTTGTCCCTACTGCTAGGAAATGGAAAGATGTTGTGTCATGGTCTACCAGAAGCATACTTGTCTGAGAGGCATGAGAAATGGATGGCTGAATATGGACGAGTTTATAAGAATGACGCATTAGAAAGAAATGCAATTCAAAATATTCAAAAGCAATGTGGAGTTTATAGAGTCGTTCAATGCCGCAGGAAACCGTGGTTACAAGCTAACCATAAATGAATTTGCAGATCAGACCAACGACTTTAAGGCTTACAGGAACAGATACGGAAGGCCCCAGAGACTGAAATCAAGAAAACAGACATCATTTAGGTACGAGAATGTAACAAGTTTGCCTGCCAGCATAGACCGGAGGAAAAGAGGAGCCGTTACGCCCATCAAGGACCAAGCACAATGTGGTAAGCAATATGTTACAGTTAGAGCATACACCTAAATCTTACTTTGATAAACCAAAATAATGAAAAACTCGTTTAGAAAACAGGTAGCTGCCGGGCATTTTCGGCTGTCGCAGCAACTGAAGGAAATCACCAACTACAAGACAACTAATTTCCTTGTCTAAGCAAGAACTGGTTGATTGTGATAAAGGTGTGGATCAGGGAGGTGAAGATGGTGAAATGGAAGATGAATTTGAATTCAGAATCAGAAATCGTGGCATTGCATCAGAAGCCACTTACCCTTACAAGGGTGATGATGGTACTTGCAACAAATCAAACGAAGCTTCCCATGCAGCTACAATTAGTGGCTATGAGATTGTTCCTGCAAATAATGAACAGGCGTTACAGAAAGCTGTTGCAAACCAACCGGTATCAGTGTCCATTGATGCCGGAGGTTATGCCTTCCAATTCTACTCGAGACAAGTTTTCACCGGAGAGTGCGGAACTGAACTAGTCCATGATATTACAGCTCTTGGGTACGGTACCTCTGAAGATTGTATTGATTATTGGCTTATCAAGAATTCAAGGGGCACAGGATGGGGTGAAAAAGGATACATCATGATGCAGCGAAACATCAAAGCTAAAGGTCTTTGTGGCATAGCCATGGACTCCTCTTATCCAACAGTCTAAAACAAAAAAACTTCAATATCATGATTACAATCTTCATCTATGACTAACCTATCTTAATTCCTGTTTTCTCCACTCTGTTGATGCCCCAGAATTGATTATCTTAGCAAGCAAAAATATGGCAGTTCAATGTAAACTTGACACTAAAATTACTTCTGCTAAGATACTGCTTTAATGCTCAGGTCCTCAAATAAGCTGTTCGCAAAGAAAATCACACCTAATGTCATGATTACAATCTTCATGTTAAGCCATGATTACAATCTTTCACGTCCTCAAACAAGCTGTCAAGAGAACATCCAATTAGAAAACCTTCTCGTGTGGTCCTTTACCCCATTTTAAGTGATAGCTTAACAGATTCCAGTCCTCTATCTTCCTTGGGTTGAAACCAAAAAGGTCACCACAATGCCCAATTCACATCACCTTATCTCTGAATATACAAATCATAAGCATTAACAAAGAAGTTGAAGCGTTTTCAGGTTAGATAAAGGAATTATAAAAGGGATAAGTATTAGTTCAAATGTTCATTGAGAATAGATTTAGTAGTAAAGCACAATTTTGAATGCTAACTAGCATGAAAGCTAATTACCAACAAATGAAGAAGTGCAGCCAAAATATATAACCACAGCAGACCCAAAAGTTAAAGACCTCAATTGATTTGCCAAAAGGAATTCCAAACAGAAAGTACGGATAGAATTTGGATTGAAATCAGTATACTCACTTTTATAGAATTTAGTCCATAAAGCAACTAGTAACATCGAAGCATTCAGCAACAATAACTGAGACGACCTCTAGTGGGAAGTCATAAGTGATAATTCTACCACCAATCCAATTGTGTTGGATTCGAGTACGATATCGAAGGCTGAATTGAGACTAAACCCAAGAAACTTGGGTATTTCGATATTAAAGATTGCCAGAAAATTTTTAACTACACTAATTGCATGGTTTACTTTGATTAAAAAAGCTACCTTGAGGAAGAAAGATAAAGACAATTACAAGGCAAAACCCTTCAAGAAATCAGAATCACGCTTGGCTTTCTCCTGAAATTTCTTAAACCATCTATCCAAAATGTCCATAGGGACTACCAACTTAGACCCATCAACCCCACAGAACGACTGCATAAAGTTGAACAAGTTTTCCCCAACTTTCAACGCCATGCGTTCGATCTTCTTCTCAGCAGCCACATCCAAGGACGGCAAGGCAACCAGATCCTCCACCGACACACCAATCTTGGCGGAAGGCGCGGCGGAATCAGGAGCAGTCAACTGCATCTGCCCTCCAGGCTCAGGCCAAATCAGGGAAAGCACGGCGGAGGGGCGTTGAAGAGTGACGGCGCCGCAGAAAACGAAGGGAGAACCAGGGGACTGGACGTAAACAGCCAAAGCCTTATCTGGGGGCAAAGTGACGTTGTTCAAGAGGAAGATGCACATATCACCAATTTGATGGTAGGATTCGCCAACGAAAGTGTTCATGTCGAGCACCCAATGGAAGGTATCAATTTGGGTGAAGCTAGAGATGTCCATTGGGAAGCTTCGGTTGGGGAATACCACTCCGAACATTCTTGAGCCTTGTGTCTTTTGCCTTTCGCCAAGCAAGGTTTTATGTGGTTTTCCAACAGCGAAGCAAGGTCTGAGTTTGAGAAATGTCTAGCAGCATCCAGAACAACGAAGAACATGCGACATTGATTTGCTTTCCTTCATTGCATTTGTTGGGGACATGCGACTGGGTTGTCTTTGCCGTGTCCACGAAACCTGTTAAGTAAATGACAACCTCTACAAATGAGGCCCAATGGCAGTAGTGTGGGCTATTCTGATACACCACAAGGCCTCGGATTAAAACTTGCTAGTCCTGGTTTTGGACCCCCTAAAGCTACCAATTGGGTTTGCTCTTATCAATGTAAGGTTCGAGTAACTTAATAAAGCTGTTTGTTTAAATAATTAATTTTAAATCATTCAATTATAATATCTCTGTTTAATATCTAAACTATTATTTATGATAATTAAATTTTCTATTTCAATATAAGATTATATTGATTTATTACAATTAATTTTTAATTAAATAAACATTTAAATAAGTAAAATTTATTTTGATTTCTAATTATTCTTACTATCTTTTTATTTTATAAAATTCTGAAATTAATGTAATATTTTTAATCTCTAATTTATTATTTTTACCTTACATTTAAAAGGGTATTTTATCATAAAATAATATTTTTATGCAAAATTTATGGAAAAGAACCTATTTTCTAATTATTTACCGGAAATTGTCATTTTCTCTGAAAACTAGTCCACGTCAGCGCTCCCTCGGGAACATGTTTTAGCCCGTGTTTTTTTCACAAAAAAACTATTCTCAAATTAAATTTTCAAAAATATCATTTTTAAATATTATAAAATAGACCAAATTTTTAAAATTTAAGAGAATAAACATTTATAAATGTTAAAAGTGACAAAATTATTTTTTAAAATGTCATCAATTAATATGAAAATATAACTTACAAAGGAAATCTTTATATAGATCCAAAGTCTCATTTTTTTTGTTTTCTTAAACAATGTAAAATATAAGATATGTGTATATATAGACTCATTAATAATTTTACGCTTTTTCTTAAACAATGTGACATTCATTTATCTTTTAACTAACAACATGAGATAAAATGTTACACTATATTTAATTTTTCTTTTACAAAATAATTTCTATTTTTTATATTTTGTCAACATTTTCTCATATTATAAAATTATCTTTTGAAATCTTTAATCTTGTTGCATTTTAGAATTATTAACATATACAAAAATTATTAAAAAAGAATAAATTATACATATAAAACTTGTATATGTAATAATCTATTCAATTTTAAATCTTTAAAGTTAATATCAATATAATTCTAATTTTTAAAATAATTTTTATTATTTAAATTTAAAAGTTATACTTTTAATATTTTTATTATTTATTTTATTTTATATTATGAATATTTGATTAATAAATAAATAATAAATATTTGATACTCAAATAATATTTTTTATAATTTTAAAATTTTAATATATCTTTTAAATATTTATTTATTTTAATATTTTATTATACTAATTAATTTTTAATTTTAATTTAATTTAATTTTCATCACATAATAAATGTCAATAAATTTATTTCATATATATTTTAACTAGATAAATAATCTATTTAAACATAATATATAATTATGTTAAATAATTTTTTTTTTATACATAAAATATATAATATACATAAAATATAATAAATATTAATTTTGTATTTTATATCTAAATTTTTGTAATATAACAAATATTAAGGTTTTTTTTATAAAAAATTTAAACTCTAATAAGAATAAAATATAATATAACATTTAAACTCATATTACTAATTAAAATAAAAATAATCCCACATTATTTAAAAATAAACTACAAAACTATCTATATATACACATATTTTATATTTTACTTTACTCAAAAAATCAACAAAATAAAATTTTAAGTTTATAAAAAATTTACTTTAATGACACATTTAAAAAATATTGTTGTCCAGCCTTAATAAAGATTTATACTTTAATTCAAAAATTAATTTTTAAAAAAAACACAGATTTAAACGAGTCCTCGAAAGAGCAAAAACGCACCCAAAAAACGCAATTTTAACTAACGTAACAAAAAAGGCTTCCCGTAGACGCATTTTCTTGCTGACGTGAATGCGTCTTTAAAAAAATCGACTCTTTCCAATAAATAATTTAAAAACCGATCTCGTTCAATAAATTTTGTAAAAAAAAAGATATATATTTTCTGATACTTTGTTCCATTTAAAAACTTTTAGAAAATTAATAACAATGAAATTTTATATATTAAATGAAATAATAATTCCATTTATACCCTTCAAAATAATATTCTTCAAAAACTCAAATAGCCAATTTCAACATTATTTTACCATCTTACGCAATTTTGAAAAGGACATTCAAGCCCCCAAAAACAAATCGAGTTTCATTTTTCCATAAGAAAATTACTGCATTTTCTGAATCATTCCAAAAATTCTTTCTTCAATCCCAGCTCTCTATCTTACATTGCTTGAACAATAATATGAAGGAAACATCAACAGTTAAAACAATATTTTATTAAAAAAACAAATCTTTTAACCAAAAATGCAGGGAATCAACATGAATTCCAGTTCCAAGGTACAGTTCGCATTTTGCTTACTAACATTTGAAGTACGATAGATAAAGTAGACTAGAAGGATGGCCTATCAGAAAAAATTACAGAGGTAGGAACATAAATTCTTCACGCCGTTTAGGTACTTCATTGACAACCTCAGAATGACATTTCAGATCCGGGAACAGTATATAATATAATCACTTCTTCACCAAACAGTTTCCCACTTCCTAGAATTTATTCCTTCTAGGAGGGAGTGGCAGGCTCAACTGGAACGAACGAGTAACTTCATTTGGGTTGAAGCTTAGAAACCTAAAACATGAGTATAATGACTTTCCCAAATGGTAATGCAAATATATCCAACACAAGTAGAGGAACTGAACACAAAGCCTCTAGCCAAACACATGGCTGTCAGCTGGCTATGCTAAAAACTTCAAATAAAGGTTAGAAGCGCATGATTGAACCTTGCCAAAACAAAAAGACAAAGAAAGAAGAATATACTTCCATACGGTTTCGCTTTAGAGTTACCCTTACGCTTGTCTTCTCTTTTTCTGGCTTTGAAGCATAGGGTTGAGATCTTTGAAGAGTTCTATTGGAAAATATTGGGCCCCAAGTAGGAAGGAGTGAGGCTGTCGCAGCATGACCTAGCTAGGGTTAGCAATATAGCATCCGCATCTTACTAACTGAAGATAGATCATGCTGGCAGCTTCACTTTTTCCCTTGTAGACTTTTCCTTTCGAACTTGCATTATGAGGAAATAACCAACTTTGTATTTATAAACGTAAGAACTAATAACTCATGGAAAACATGCTGAATATTCTTCCATATTCTTGATGACAATGATTTGAAGTTTAGAAATAGAACTCAAAAGCTTAAAACAACATAAGAAGTGAAGATTTTATGAACATGCTAGACTGCTAACGGAGCTGCAAACAAGCATTTCAAAAAATTTTGAAGGAAATGGGGTGAACTACAAGATTTTTAAAAAAAAAATGAAGCTGTGAGAGAATATGAAGAAAAACCCTAAGGAATGAAAATATAAACAACCGATTCTTTATTCAAAAAGAAGTAATAAAAATAAAAAACAAAAAGAAAAGATGGTGGTGATGCAGCTGCAGATTATACAGTTATTTATAAAGGGTTGAAGAATGAGGAGGTTGGTGTTAACCAAACGAGAGAAGAAAAAAAGGTAGATGGAGCTTGAACCGTTGAATGAAGTGGCTCATAAAGACAAAACCCACCTCGCAGAACAGTAACAAGATCATGAGGACAGCTAAGAGAGAGGAGTCTTAATAGAGAAAAAGCTTAACAAAGGCTATGGACATAGATGTATCATAACGGGCTAACAGGTGGTAAGATAGGGCGGCATGGCAGGTGGGGGCTTCTCAGCTCTCATCTCTGGATATCAATACTGTAGTAAGCCTAGACTGTGTAGTAGAGGAACATAGGGTTCGTACCTCATTTCCTAATATTGACTGTTGCTCATCACTCATCAGAGGGCAGAAGGGGTACTGCCATGCAATTATTGGGATCAATTTCAAAAATTAAATAATTTATGCTAGTAGTAACTAGTTAACTCGTTTCCCTTTTCTTTGAGAATTTCAATGCGTTGTTTTGGACTACTTGGGGAACATAATCAGTTTGTATGTGTCTCTTTCTCCCTCTCTTAATTTTTTTTTCATTTCCAACCTTTGTTCAAAGTTCAGTCGTCAATGCATGTTTACAGATGATTTTAATGCTTCTTCCCGTCCATCGAGAAAAAAGAAAACCAAAACCCAACAATGTTTGAATAATTTACACATCCAATTATGACCTTCTTCTTTTTTTTTTTTACTCAAATTATATATTTTTTTAAAGTTATAATGGATCTGGAAATTGTTGATGAACAGATCCTTCGGGGAAGGGGCAGAGACCTTTACAATGAAATTATCAGATGTCAAAACGCATAATAGATTACACAACCTCAGAACTAAGAGCGGGAAAACAAAGAGATGGAACAAGAACAAGAAGAAGAGGAATCAACAAAAGAAAGCTAAGGGAAGGAGATGATGATCTGTCCTCATCACCACCGTCCACTTTATCATTAACAACAACATTAACATCATCCTCGATTCAATCAGCAACAGCACCATCATCTCCTTCAACACTGGATTCTCCCGCCAGACGTCTGAAAATGACAAGCTCTGAATAGCGCAGCATATTTTACTAGTAAAATGAAAACTCAGCTTTTAGAAGATTAGACCAACCCAAACCAAACCCCTCTCTACAATTCTCCCGTTAATATTTTGACCCTTTTTTGTTGTTAACAAATAATTTTATTTTGATTTTAATTTTAATTTTAAAAATTCAAAAATTTATAAGAATACATAAACATTTTCAAAATTATAATTAAATTAATATAATATTAAATAATTGAAGCTTAAATTTATTATGATAGCGATTTTTCAGCTTTCACATATCTTTTATGAGTGCAATTAATAGAAATGGATCAAATAAAATAATCTCCATTAATTAAATGGTAAATTAAAAAAAATCATAATTGGTCATAAAAATGATTTCATAATTAGGTAAAAATTAAAATATAAATATAATTGAGTAATAAAAAAAATAAACCCTAGTTGGATGATCTATGTAGATTACCCACAAAGTTTTTAAGTTCATATCTCTAAGGAGCGTTTTCAGTTCCACTTCCTACAAGATGTTAGCTTTATTAGCACAGGAAAAACAAATGAAATGATGCAGTTGCTACGTAATTATCAAGAAGTTTGAGCTAAAGGAAGATAAGGAAATCATGTGAGAGAGAGGGGGGGGGAAGAGAGGAAGATGATGACAGTACTGTGATGGAAAGTGAGGTATGTGTGTTAACAATACAATGGATGGCCTCCTGGCTTTTGGTTCTCTTAGCACTGACTTTTCAATGCATGCTCAATCTTTGGAGACTGGATGCTATTAGTTTATTCAAAGGCCTACATACACCTAAGTATTGTACCATCAAATTTTCTGGTTAGTAGTTCCATATGGACTACCAAGCTCTTTGGGGTTGTCTCTCTCCTGATGCCTGCCTAAGTATGGTTGCTACTATATTTTTGTTTCTTCTTTAGGACAATGGCAACGACATTCGTATAGTCCCTTTCGTTGCCATTAACTTTTATGGGCACATGGGTGTGGGAGATTCTGTTCTTGGACCTTGCTTGGCCCAACTCCTACCATGCCTGGAGGATATCGACAAACTCGAACTAACTCCTTAATTCTCAATTAACGAATACCAATTATCACGTAGTTGCTTTAAATGATCAAATAGGTCAATTAAACCATAAGCTCATGGCTGAAACAGTAGGCTGGATGGAATTTTAAACCATGCTAATACATTACTCTTTATTTATCTTAATACTACCATTTTCTTGTATAAAAGCAAAGCATGACATGAACACGACAAAAAAGATATAACTAGAAAGGGAAAACAGTATCTAGATAGTAAAAGCGCTAGAAAACAATTAAGAAATAGCTTGGTTGTGTTGCCAGCTAGTGTTAACTTTCTGTTACCTTCATAGTAGCCCTTCGTATTTATAAATGCAGCAGCTAGTAGCTAGGCATCTCTGTATCTGACTCTCTGAAGAAGGGCACTGTGGTCTACAAGTGTGGATTCCATAGGGCGGTCCCAGTGACTTTCGCCATTACCCTTTGGTACATCAAGTGCTTGATGAAGATAGGACCTAAAACATCGTCTACTTTGGGTATCATTAACACACTATATTCATCACTGCAACAGAAAATGAAAGTGTCAAAGTTTCAGCCAGTATTACCTTCGGATATGGGTAGAATCAAGTATCTTTGTTTTTTTTTCGAAAATGACTAAAAAAATGATTATTTATAAAAATGGCTCAAATAAAAAATCATGTAAACTATGAAATTTACAGTGTGTGTTGGTGATGGCCCAATCATTACATTTTTAAATATTAGTTTTTTGAGTGTGGTATATATTTTTCAAACATCTTTGCAGGCAGGGAAAAGAAAAAAATATATATTTTTTAATAGGTGGTGTCGATCTCTCAAGCAGCAGTGGAGAAATTTAAAAATAGAACATTTAACTTCACAACATAAACAATTATACAAATTAAATACTAACATATAATAATTAAATCTAATCATGGTAAAAATACACTTATGGGCTTTAATTCGAGTCTTCGGGGCCCTAAAAATAGTTTAGGATCAAATCAGAACAAATCAAAAAATTTAGGAAAAACTTGAAAACTTTTGAAAAGGAGGTCACAAGGCTGTGTGACGTAGCCCAAACTATGTGAACATTCAATGTTGAGTCACACGACTATGTCTTAGGCTGTGTGCTAGACCAACATTCAAGCCTTATTATATGCTAAAACACACATATCATTTAATCTAAATGTCTAACCAATGTACCCTCCTGGATACCATAAGTTAACATCCAAATCAACTCAAACTAAATGTCATAAATTCATGCTTTAAACATACATATTGTAACAACCCGTTTTGAGTGATGCCAGAAACTGTGGTTTTGGGACCACAATTTCGACGAGTGAATTATTTTTTTGTTATTTATTTAATGCCTACGGGATTATGTTAAGGTAGTAGTAAAATTTCGTTAAGAAATTTTGATGTTTAAATGGTTAATTAGGTGAAAAAGACTAAATCATAAAAGGTGTGAAAGTTGGGTTCTATTAGTTAAAAGGGTCAAATGGCTATGAAATATTAAATAAACTAAAGGACTTGAATGGTAAATATACCATTTAAAGTGTTAGTGGATGTGCATGGATAAGGTTTTATTGAAATTTTGATAGTTTTTAAAGGTTCAAATTATAATTGAGTAAATAAAACCTAAATTAAATAAAACAAAATTGGCTTTATCTTTTCTAACCTCCTTCTCCACGTAAAATTCTAGGAAAGAATAGCCATTTTAGGGTTCTAAAGTTCGGCCAATTTAGATGCTTACATTGTAAGTTGTTTCGGTTCCATTTTTAATTTTTTTTATGTTTTTGAGTTCATTTTAACTTAGTCTAGCTAGTACGAGGATTAATTTGCAAAATTTTTCAAGGTTGAGGGACTTACCATGGATTTTTTTGAATTGGTTTTGATGTTAGTTGATAGATTATTAATCTTTGTTGTAAAATAAACATGTTTTGTTAAGTGATTTTTGATTAAATTACAAATAGGGATTAAATTGTTAAAGGTATGAATCCATGGGTTTTTTTGTGAATTTTTGATAAATATGAGTTTCTTTAAGGTCCCTTGCAACATGGGTTAAGTTGGATTTAGGTTAAAGTGGTTAGATTTTAAGTTATGAGCTTAAGGACTAAATTGTGAAAAGTTAAAGTATTAAGGGCAATTTTATAATTTTGCATAAAATGAAATATGGATTAAATTTAATATTAGAAGTACTTAATTCATTGAAATTATTTATTTAAATCCAGATAAACCATGATCAGACTTAAATCGAGGAAAAACTAAAACTTCGGACTAGTTTGGATTACACTTCTACGACCCTAGTTGTCGAGGTAAGTTCGTATAAACTATGATCATTCTTAATGTTAATTAAATTAACTATATACTATGTTTTTGTAATGTAAATGAATCTATATATAAATGTATCCATGTTATAATGAATTGATAGATAATGAGTTCCATTTGAACTTTGAGAATTCTTAGGATACAAATGACATGTCATTAGGGATTTCATGTTTCAGGTGTTGGTCTTGAATGTCCTACCGTTGGCTGAGGTCCTACATTTGTTGCGGATTCTCCACAGCTCGTGAGAGCAGCATCGTGTAATTACATTTTGGCCTACAGCTCATGTGATAATTGATGTAAAGGAAAGGTTACAGTTATATGTAAAGGCACACTATGTGTGAGTTTTCCCTAGTATCCGATGTAATTCTAGATGGTTCAACGGATAAGAAAAGGAAATGAAATAGTAAGTATGCAAATGGAATGAATCATGATCTCATGAAAACATTGATGAGTTAATTTGATGCGATCATGACTAAGGCTGCTGCTGCCAAACCTATCGAGCTTCCCTTAAGGCCAATCACTAGGGCATGAGCCAAGAAATTCAAAGAAGTCATCTCGTGCTATATTGACCGAATTTGGGGAGAAGAAGTTGTGGACCTCATCGATCAGTCATGGACTACTTCTTCATGCATTCCATGCAGCTCGCTAAAAGCTGGATTTTAATTTTAACTTTGGTATGTTTGGTTGCTGGAATTAGAACAATAATTTATTTTAGTTAATTATAGTTTGAGTCTTTAAAGTGTCTTAAGTCTATTATTGTGTGTTATTTAGTATAGCATTTTAATGTGTTCAGATTAAGACATCATGTTACTTAAGTTTGCATCATAAATTATGACATGCATTTAAAGTTTGTATCATTAAGTCATGTATTAAGTAATTCATTTATTCATTTAATTTACATCTTAAACCAAGCATTTAAGCATCTTAGTTGTTTGAGTTTGTTTATATAATTATGTTATTTAATTTGGCTGTTATTATTTTAATGCATAAGTTATAGTGTGCTTAATTTTTCTTAAATAAATTAATTTTGTGTCTAATTATTTGTTCTAGGAAAGTCCAAAAGGCTGGTCACATCTTTTAAAGTTACAATAGTGTTGTTCGTTTACCAAGAAGAGTCAAATGCTGTCACATTCAAATGACTGTTCAATTTTAGTATAAAAGAGTGTGCATTTGGTCACTTATTTGTTAGTGCATTAAGGAACGTTTTTGGTAGATATTGAAGCACTCAAAGCTCATTATGGTAGCTTTTAAATGGATTAAAAGTGACTTTTCAAGTTTGATAAGTTTTTGTAGTCTTAATCCTTCATTATGAAATCGTTATGACGCTGAAGTGGACACAATTTAAAAAAAATAATTTATTTCGATAAATAATTAAATAATAGATCTATTTTGTAATTTAAAAAAAAGTATTTATTGGTAAATTGATCAGGAGGACCACTTTATTTATTTTTAAATTTTATTTTTTTTCCTTCTTTTTCCTGATTTTCCTTTTCTCCTTCCCAATTTCTCTTTTTTATATTTTCTTTTTATTTTTCTTGCCGCCGTTTACAGCTGTCGGAGCTGCGATCGGGCACCATCAGAACACTTCTCTCCACCATCTCTCTTCAAATTGTCGGTTAGTTTTCCAAGAATCCGACCCAAATTTGATGAAACAAAGGCCAAAGCTTCGGTCCCTTTTTTCTTTCTCCGATCTCCCTTTTACACCGTCAGATCACCACCGGTCTCCGGTATGTGGTACATCGTGCCGTGGTTCGCCTTACCACCGTTGGGATCGTCGAACAGAGATCCAGAGTTCCGAACCCGAACTCGAACAGATAAGTCCTTTGACTTACCTTTCTATTTTTTGCTTCTCTTTTTTTTTTTTGTTACTGATTTTGGGTTATTTGGTTGTGGTTATGCTTTCGGTTATTTGGTTTTGCTAGGTTTGGGATGTTGAGTGGAGGTGATGAGTGGGGCAATGATGGTGGTGCCCGAATGGTGAGGTGATGGAGGGTGCTGCTACGGTGGTACCGAGAAGGTTGATTATTAGAGGCTCAGTATCGGTTGAGGGAGCGAGAGAATGATGATTGGTGATGAAGAGTCACTGGTGATCCCCGAGAGAGGGGCCGGAGGTGATGGAGAAAAATGGTGAGAAAGGCCCCCGATTTTTCTTTCTGTTCTTGCTGTTTTATGGAAGGTGGTGTTTGAGAGGGATGACAGGAGCTGTGGCTGGCAGAGGTAGGGAGTGGCCGAGAGGATGGTTTCAAACGGGTAGGATGGCTGGTGCAGGGTCTTAGGGACCAAATTGCAAAGCTTGAAAAGTTGACGGGCTTTTTTGGATTTTTCCATTTTCTTATTTTTAAATTTCTAATTTTTTGATGTAATTTAATAAAATGTTATATATATTCAAAATTATAAAATTAAAAGCTAATTGGCTGAAGCCCAAAAACTTATTTAAAATGGAAAAAAAAACATTTAAGCCCAAATTCACTTTAGGTTGAAGCCCAACTCCCATTCAAAAGGTACAAATTAATTTGCACAAAATTACCCCAAATTTATAATAAAAAAAAGTCCAATCAAAACCCAAATTTAAGGAGTCCATTATTTGTAAATATATGAACCAGATTAAATCAAAATGTAAAAATGTCCAACAAATGAGTAATTTTGTGGGCTTTTAAAATCAACAATTAAAATTAAGCTAAATTGGATTGATTGTGAAACACTATGTTGAGCCCGACGAAATTCAGTGTCAACAATACCAAAATGTAATATTTTACGTTTGAAAAATATATGGAGACTGGCATGATGGTAGGGACTTCCCTTTACGAGTTCATTAGAAATGGCTAGTAGTGGACGCTAGCGATCATGATCATCCATCTCTTTTGTTGTAGTCCCTTTCTTGTAACCATCTTTTGCTAAGTTTCTATTTAATAAATTTTAAAGATTTTATAGATGAAAATAGTAAGTATTAATGAAAATGGGCTTTTACAGTTATTAGCTTAAGCAACACGGTAGAGAGATGCTTTTGATATATATATATAGATACACTTAGGATGAAGAAGGCCAGGCAAATATCTATTCATATATATGTAGTGCGAAAGTCAATACTGAGCTGTGGTTGTGGAAAAGAGGGGATTTGCAGCAGAAGGTAAAAGAAAAAAAAGCATGGAAAAGAAGGGTTTGGTAATTATTAGGATTTGAAGGAAAGAGGGTAAAAGTAAAGTTTGTTGAGATGAGATTCCCTGATGGAAGATGACATATGCAAATTCCTGTTGAGAGAGGAAAGGGGGAAGGAAGAGAGGAGGGGAATAGAAGAGGAGCTTTTGGTTTGTCTGTTGTGCTGCAGAGGGATTCAAAAGAAAGGAAAGCAGTCTCTTTTTAGTAGGCAAATGGTATGTATATCACGTATTGTACCTTAGTCCTGCAACTCCCACATACTTTCTAAAAGCTTGGATATAATATACCCATAAGCACTGAACTACTTTCATTAATCCCAAGGCTCCTCTCCATGTTGTTGAACTTGAATATACTAACAAGGATTTGTCTGCAAGAATCTTTATCTTTTTAGCTGGTTAAAGTTGTTAAAGAGTAAGGTGGTAATGAATTGGATTGATCTCCTAACAATTGACTCTTAAACCATTTGTTACCACGCAAAGTTAGGCTACTCTCTTTAGCCTGAGTTGGTGCATTTAACTATTTACAGCTCTTCTGTTGCCCAAATTAATTTCATGCTTACCCTTCAATCTAAATAGTATCCGTCTTTTTTTTTCCTTCAGAAAAGTAAGGCCTCAAACATTCACAAGCAAATGGAATAAATTGGACTGCATGGGCTCATACAATCAAAGCAGGGGCCTAATATTATCTGAACGTAATATCATGTAATTTCAACCACTAACCTAAACTACTAACATCTGTTGTATATATGACTTGCTGAGACTCTAGATTTAGACCCAAAACGATTTGCTAACCTAAAGCTGCGATATAGGACGTGCACAGAAATTTATAAAGTCTCACCACTCACCAGGCCGGAAAAAAAGAAGACTCAAGTGTTGTTTCAAACTTTCAAAGTTATATCCATCATCTTTTTCACAACCGTTGACATTGTCTTTGCCTTCTCCTTTTCTTGTTTTACTACTATTTTGTTGCCCTTTTGGGTTAGTACCACTACGTCCCGGACCACCAACACACCAGCACATTTTCACACAACACCATCAACTTAGTAAACCTTTTTTCACTCACGCTTACAACAGGTTTTACAGCCCCCCTCCCCCACCCTCCCTCTTTACAAAAGGCTGCATATTTGTATGGTGTATATATATTATATTATCCAATTTCTTATACCATCCCACGAAAAAAAAGTGGTAAAAGGAAAAAGAATTTCTTGGAAATTGATTGCATTATCAATCTTTAAGAGGAATTTGAAGTGTGAAGAGGAAAAGGGAAAGTGATGTGATTGTATTTCTAAACAAACTACAACCACGCATATTTAAGTTTGGGCATGAGTATGATTATAAGTAGACTTGAAAATTCGTGTTTATGATTTTTTAATGTATTGTGTGGTTTAATAATGTGACCTAAAATTATCCGATTTAGGTTCAAATGGAAACAAAGGAAACCCTGTTTGGGGTTTGGGTTAGTCAAGCGATATTTCCCTTTTTTAAGGTTGTCTTTTCTTCTTCTTCTTCTTCATCTTCTTCTTAGGAGTCCGCTCTCCTCTGGGATCTACTTTTTGTGATCCTTTCAAATTGAACCATAACTTGTCATGTGCAAACACAAAAAGTAGGGAAAAGAAAAGAAGACGACATAGAGTTATTGCCTTGTTTAGCCTTTGATTTTACTTTCATTAGCTGATGAAGCATCTTTGCGAAAAAGAAGGCATATATGTATAGAATTTGTTGACAACCTTTTTCTCCCTAAATTCTATGCTAAATACAACATTCCTTGACGGTTGAATATTTTAATTAGCTTTATTATTGTCACAAAAGGTTCCTCCATCATCCCTGGTGGATAGACCGCCTTCAAGTGTTTAAAAGAGGAAAATGAGAACTCAAAAAGAAAGTTAACTACACATTCTTGGCCAATGATATTAGGTAAGCCGCAGGAACTGGAAGGGCAGGATCGTGAATCCAAACAGAACAAAGGTGTGTCGCTCCACCGACATCTCATTTCCTCCCTCTCGAAACTCTAGATATAGCATAAAACGAAGGGTACAACGGCAATTGAAATGCATGCATGACAATTGATAAGCATGGCATTCCATGAAAACATGTAGGGTCATATCATGATGATGGAGAGAGAGAGAAGAATAGTCGCATCACATGCAAAAACTGAATAATGACTGATGAATATTCTTTTTCCTTTATTTTATGCTATACGTTGCATTTTGGAAAAGAAAAATGCATATTCATTCATAATCCATGAGCATCCAAAGGATTTTAGCATTGGATTCTACTAATATTTGCTTTCCACTTTATTATTTGCATTTCAAACCTAATTTAAAAAAAAAAAATATTCCAAACACATTCTACATCTGTATGGGTCACTTAATACCACGAAGCCATCGGCTCTTCTTATTTTTCGGATGCGCCAGATTAATGCATTAGCCATTGAAATTCTAATGACTAACCAAACCTTTGAATTACTATTTTGAGTTGCTTTAATTTTAACTAAGTTTAAATTATTTTAAATTTAAATCATTCCACTTTAGTTTTGAGTGATGTTATTATAAGTTTTTAGGTTGTTTCGAGTTATTTGTTAAGATAATTTTGAGTCTAGGGTTTGTTGAGTAGGGCCGACTCCTTAAGGAGAAGTGTTCGATGTGTCGTCCACTAGACAGTTGGTTGAGCCCTAACAATGGTCGGATTTTATTGTCCTCGAGTCGTGTCGGAGTTTTTATTTCCTGCCTTTCTCGAGAGTCGTGCACAAATGTCATATGGTAAGTTTAGATTATCTAAGTTAGAGACTTTGATTTTTTTATTTAGGTTATTGTAGGTTAGCAACATTTTGGGTTTTGGTCACTTTATGTAACATCCCTAAAACCCCTCAAGTTAGGAAATAGTGTCATTTTTGGGAATACATGTGATCGAATTTTTGAAGTAAATAGCATAAGAATTAACTGTGTTAGTTGAGAAGGTAGATGCATACTAGAGGGAATTGAAAAAAAATTGTGTTGAGAAAATTAAATCTGGGGTATAGACTGAATTGTACGAAAGTGAAAAATGTTGGGACAAAAGTGTGAAAATTAAAAGTATAAGAGGATTAAATTGAAATGATGGGAAAAGAGGAATGATTGGATGTGCAAATTTACCAAAAGTAAGTATGAATCAAGGATAGAATAAGATTGACCAGGGTCAAAATGGTTTTTCTTAAATGGATAATTATGGATAAATATCTCATTTTTGTTGGAAGCTTTTCCACCATTGGATTAAATTGAAAAGTGAGATAAAATGGTGGCCATTAGATTAAAATCATTATATTTAGATTTTTTATGTTATCTTTATTATTTTATTTAAAATATATATTTAATGGAAAGATGGAGAAATCCTTCTTTAACCAATGTCACTAACCATTCATGAGAGAAATAATTTTCATTTCTTTACGATCTAGTCCTTTTCCACCACTTCTAACCAAATCAAGCTTCAAACCTTCAAAATTTCTTAGAGATTTTTTGTAAACCAATAGAGGAACAATATAGAGAGAGCCTAGTTTCATATGGAGACGAGTTATGTTCATGTTGGAGGAGAGAGAAAATCAAGTTAGGATTTGAAATCAAGAGAACAAGGTATGAATATCAAGGTTTTGACATGTTTTTAAGTTTAATTTTGTTAGATAAGTATGGAAGTCATGTTAAAGTAGAGATTTCTCATAAAAAGTGGTTCAAGATTGGATATAGGTAAGTACCCTTGAATTCTCTTGTTAACAAGGACTAAATTGTGAACTTTATGAAATTTATAATTGAAATG
Source organism: Gossypium rotundifolium (assembly GCA_025506655.1). Classification (NCBI taxonomy): domain Eukaryota; kingdom Viridiplantae; phylum Streptophyta; class Magnoliopsida; order Malvales; family Malvaceae; genus Gossypium; species Gossypium rotundifolium. The sequence goes on from CP106733.1 coordinate 303,365, forward strand.
AGAGAGGTGAAGTGCATAAAATTAGACATGTGAAATAAGATATTATGATGAATTACTTAATTAAAGTTTTATGTGGTAGTGAATTTGAATGAAAGGTGAAATTAGAATGTATTATAACAATTATTGAATTTTCATGATGTTAAGGACTAAATTGTAAGATATTCAAAATGACAAAAATATATTAACAATGTTGTGAATTATTCAAGTGAAGTGTTACATGGAAGTAAATTTTTTAAAGTGACAAGTAGTGAACATTGAACTTCGTGGTAAAAGGGCTAAATTGAAAAGTATGTGAAAGTTTTATGTTTTATTATTTGATAAGTGAAAATGATGTAGATAGTATGAAATATATGATGTATTATTGACGAAGAATTTAGTGAATAAAATCTTGTGATTATTGTAATTAATTGCAATATACAACTATTCTTTAAATAGTAAAAATGAGGACTAAATTGAAGAGCTACAAAAGTGTAGTGAAATTGTGAAATTGTTGAAATATCACATTCGTGTGTAAATAATGTAAATCTAGTGATATTCAAGTGCCCATGTAGACTAGTGTTGAACTTCGTGGATATAGCTGGTATACCATAGGAACCCTAGCACTCCCATGTTAATCATGATATTGCACTTTAGTACTCGTGTTTTCACCACTTATGTGCTTTGTGTATCATGTTATGTTCTGTGTACCCATCTTGTTCAAATAAGTTTAGCACAGGTTAAAAAGTCATGGTAAGTGATTTTCTAATAACAATTCTTGTTTAACTATGAAGTGATAAAATAGTGAATCAAAGTATTATAGTGAATTGTTATTAGAAAATCACTTACCATGACTTTTGAAAGAAGATCGTCATCAACACATCTCATCACATCATCAAGGCTTAGGGGAAAGAGTATGAAATTTAACTCATGGTCTGGATTATGGCATGTACATAAGTCCAATTCGAGTATCTATGTCTAGTAATGCAAGTGAAGGTACTTAGAGAAGCTTAAATGTTTTGATGGCCTAGTGAAATCGTTTAAATTATGCAATGAGCATATGATGAAGTATATGATATTTTGAGGTGTTTGATGGTTTAAAATGATTGAAATATGTTTGAGAATGCTTGGTATTGAAATTGGCATGAAATGAAAGTGCTTTGGGCATGTTTTAGGGTCCCCTACAATTGAAGTATTAGTACTTATTGAACTTGTATCAGTACAAGTAAATGAATAGTTCTAGGGAAGATATATTGATACTTGAAATAGTGAGTATCGATACAAGTGCCCTGTTTTACCATATTTTTGCTCAACTTGGCTTGTAAGGGGCCTGAATGACCTCCAATCACAACCAAATCATAAGGGATGCTTGGAAATGACCCGAGATACCTCAAAAGAGTTTAAAATAATAATAATAATAAAGTGTATAAATAGAATGTGAATTAAATTGACTCGAAGTCCAAATTCTATTGCTTGGGTTATCAGATTAATCTGGGTAAGGAGTATTACAATTTAAATTTGGGTTATTTCGAATAATTTGTTTGAATAATTTTAAATTTAAAATTATTTTAAAATACAAATCATTTCAAGTTTATATTTCTTTTTCAATTTGAGTTAAAGTAAATTCAATTGAAATCTGGATTGTTAATTTAAAACTAATGAAATCAAATTTTTAGTTTATTGAGGATGTAACCATACATTACTAATGAATGTATTTCTTTGAGAAAGATGGTAGGGAAAATTGATTGTGCCTTTATTAACTGACCCCTTAGTGACCCCTGTTTGTTAATCAATTTGACCATTAATCTCATTGATATGACCGATGAAAGCCACTAAGAATAATCACGTGATAGTATTCTAATGTGGATATGCTGACCTGACATGTCACACCAACAAAAAATAATAAATTTTTAAAATAATTAATATATGCCTATAAAATGAATTTTGATTATCTAAATTAATTTTAGATGAATTTTTGGTTATCTAACTTATATATTTTAATATTTTACAATAAATGATAGATGTTTTCTAAGTTTTTGCTCATTTGAAATTTTTAATATATATATATTTAGAATTTAGAATTTTTAGTAACTTTTTTATAAATTTTAGTTTTACGTTCATTCAAAATGAATTTAGACAATCATTTTTCTAAATTCATTCTATATGTACACATTAATTTGATGTGGCATGCCATGTGACAGTTTTTGGTGGCTTCTGTCAGTCATTTCAACGAGGTTAACAATCAGACCGGTCAACTGACAGTTTTTATTAATGGAAAGAGCCGATTGATATTTTTAAGTCACAAAGGGTTCAATTGAGTGCATTTTTTCATAATGGCTCAAGCTTTTTTACTCCTAAACATTTATTTTATGACATGTGACATGTATCATGTGCATATAAATTTTTATGACACACCATGATTATTTTGCATTATTTTCCATTTTTAATAGATTTCCTTTTCTTCTCTTTAACAATCTCTAGGTCTTCTTAGTTGATATGAATGGAATTTTGGACTAAAATTTCCCCAAGATGTACTAATAATGTTGAAGCCTTGAACACAAAATAGAATTTTGCTGCAAGAACATGTATAGAAGAAGAAACAGCAAAGTTGTTGATGGGTATTCATATACCCTTTGTCCTTTTCTCCACTTGGTATATATTCTTTCAAGGAGTCAACACAAATAATTGTGAAGAAACAAAGAAGATATTTGGTAAGACATACAATATCCTCTTAATAAAAAATTTTCTCACCTTGCGGCCCGACAACAATGCCATTTCCATTTAACCATAAGGTGTTTTTTGAGGGAAAGATGAACATAAAAGAAGATAGGCACAAACACAGCTTTAATACCATTGAACACTAGTCCAGATATTTAATAATAATAATAAAGGCAAAATTAATTCAACCAATATGGAAATAAACGAGTGAACTTTTTTTTCTTTTTGGGAAATTCAACTCCAAAAAGGAAAAAGACCCTGAAGAGGAGATGGTCATAGGCGACTCTATGGTTTACTATCATTGCCCTTCTTTTCCCTCTAAATTATTTTTTATTTTACCCTTTTTTCGGCTTCAACAATCAGCCCATGTTTCGGAGGCAGGCTCAGCGAATCCAAAACCTTGGGGTTTCAACAGCGAGTGGTCTCTCTCAAAGTGCTGCTGTAACTCCACTTCCCCCGCGTATGTTAGCACATCCTTCACGTTCATGCTGACGCTAACATTCCCATTGCCGCCGCCGCCACCATGATGCTGATGATGGTCTCCGGTCAAACCTAGAAAATCCCTGGTGAAACGGTCGCTGCTCTTCTGCCACGTGGCCAGGTTCCCGGACGCGAAACCGAAGAAATCCATGCCGTTGTTGTTGTTGTTTATCTGCGTGGCGGTTGCACCGACGGTGGCAGCCTTTTGAAGCAACGCAGTGGCCGACAAGTGAGGAGAGGTCGACGTGGCAGCAGCAATGGATGGAGCGTTGTTGCTGACGTGGAGGCTTTGTAAGGGTGAGGTGATGAGCGTCTTTTGATGCGGCAGCGCTTCTTGGAAGAATGGCGCCAAATGGTGAGACTCGGGCGTTACATGAAGTGGGTTATTAGGGTTACGGTTAGATGTTTGAGTAGGGTCGACCCATGGGTTGAGAGATATATGGGTTTCAAAGGGGAAAAGAGAAGAAGGATTTGTGGTGGGGTTGGCTTGGGATGTCAAATGATGGAGAGCAGGATTCGTGGCGGCGGCCGCGGCGAGTTGGTTGGCGGAAAGCCTTGCACTTTCTTCAGCTAATGCATCGCAAAATGCCCTGTGAGTTATGAAGCTGTCCTTCCTGTATAACGACAGCATTTCAAAAAGAAACGTTTATGAAGTAATATTAATCAACTGCATTAGCAATCAATTTTGATAAATAATAAATTGAGGTAATAACCATAAATGAATTTCAAATATAAATGCTAAAACGAATATAGAAATTATAAAAGAATAATAAAATTTATTTGGGTTAATAATTGGTGTATGAAAATTAATATTTTTAATAATATTATTTTTAGGGTATATTTTTAAAAAATTATAATATATTTTACTACTCCATTCAATTCTGGTAATATGTAAGACATCCAAGAAATGCATTCTATGATGGAGAGTTTTTGGATTGTAATAGAAAGTGAATTTGTGACATTGGTGAACGAGAGAGAAAAAGGAAAGGTTTTTTAATTGAAAACAAAGGAGAAGCCATCATTGTTGGTCAAATGTAAAGGATCGAGGAGTGAGTAGAGAAAGAAAGAGATATGCATGACAGATAGTTAATTGATGCGTATACAATACATGCAAAGATGACTCAAATTTTGAAGAATTTATCAAGTAATGATGGGATATAGTCAATAGTGCTATCTACAATCCATTTATGCATGCACAACCATGAATCTAATCGATGCAGCCAAAAAGAAAATCATAATGAGCTGCAGATATTTTTGCAGTGTTCTCTGAAAGTTAACAATCCCATATGCCTATCACCCATGAAATCCCAAAAAATAAAAGCAATAATTATAACTTCTTTTGCTTTTTCTTGGATATCCATCATTACATGCAAAAGAGCCCTTGCATGAATTGGGTATGATAATAAAACCATGTTTAATCAGGCTATATATATTGAGAAATGAACCAAAGCCTAAAAGCAATTGAATGATGCATGAAGAATATGATAACATACTCCAGATTTGATGACTGTTTTCCTTATCTTTTTCACAACATGATTTTCACTTTCAGAAATGAACATGGCAGCTGGTTCAGATTTTCAGAGGCAATGCTTTCACAAAGGTCACCAGTAACAGACACTTGTATTAATGGTGTCCACTTGCTGCCACTGCATTTAATTAAGTTCCAGATATATTCCACGCATAGCTTACCACTCTTGTGTTTAAAAAAAAAACACACAAAATCCTAAACTCAATTACGTTATATTATTGTTGTTTCAAGTAGAAAAAGGGGTTACCTAGAGAAAAGGGTTCCACAATCACATCTGTATTCTCTTGTTCCACATGTCTTAGTATGAGCTTTCCAATCAGATTGAACAGCGTAAATCTTTGAGCATTTCTCACACTTCCATTTCTTCTCTCCATGTTTTCTGCAATAATGCTTTTTAATGCCAGTAAGATCCCCTAAAGCCCTTGAAGGATGGTGGTGGACACATGTAGGTTCAGGGCAAACATAAGCTCTCTTTTTGATCTCTTTGTTGTTTCTTTGCTTCAGTTTCCACGGAAGGTTATGGCCTCTTCTATGGAGTTGAAGGTTCTGATCTCGTTGGAAACCTTTGTTACAGATCTCACACACAAATCTGTTGGTAGCCAATAGTGTCTTCGGAGATAAAGCAATCACTTCAGCATCTGGGTCTGTACTAACACCATCAAACACTTAGAATGAAATCCTTGGAGGGATATGTGATGAGAGAATTTAACTAAGCCTTACCTGGATTCCCTGGGAGGCTTCTTTTCTTCTTGATATTTTGTGGTTGCTGCTGTGGAGAAATGGTTGAAACAATAGGGATTAAGGCACAAAAGTCTTGAACAACTCTGGTACAAGAAGAAACAGTGGTACTAGCTTCTTCAGACAAAGAAGTGGAATTGGACATAGCTGTGGGAAACATGACAGCTGAGAAAGAAGAAAACTCCAAGCAAGAAAAAACCAAAGAGAAAACTGATCCCTGATCGTTGTTTTGTTTGATATATGTTGTTTCACTTTATTCTTATAGCTCTCTTTCAAAGGGTGACCACTTTGCAACTCTGAAAGATTGGGGGGGTGGGGGTAAATAAAAAAAAAGAGAGCAGCAAAGGGTATAGCCCAGAAATAGAGAATTCCCAGCTCTGGATATAAACTAAACACGATTTGTCAATAAACAGGAGGCAGTGAGTGGCAAAAGCAAAATATCTCGTGAAGAGATGATGATGATGGGTTATTCTCCAAGTCGCTTTCTAGCCATGGATTGCTTGTCTGAACAACTCTGCTGCAACGCAATTCAGATGCATACATACTTATGTATATATATGCATCTCTTTCCTAGATATATAACAAGCTGAAAATTGCTCTCTCCATGCTATCATATAGAAAATACAGACAATATATAAGATGTTGTTTATGTGTATATAAGGATTCACAGATAGATTTGAGAGTGAGAGAAGGAGAGAGAAAGTTTTAAGTATCAGGTTCCTGTATATATATATATATAAATAGAGTACACAATGGTGACGGTTATACTGACTGACCAAGGAGAGAAAAATTTAAAGAAACATGTCTAATGTCATTGATAAGGGTTATATTTAATGTGGCGTATGCTTTTATTTATTATCATATAATTTATACACTATTAATACATCCTAAAATAATATATTAAGAAATTATCTTAAAAATAAATAAAAAAGAATCCCTTGAAACAAGAAAAGAGAGCCGAAGAGAAAAGCTAAGAATTTTAGAAAGTATGCAATTCAAAGCAATGACTAGGAAATACCCCAGTCCCACTTGACTTAAGCAAACAATAATTTCGGTCAATTAGTATTTATTTTAATGGTAATCTGTGTGTGTGTGTGTATCTTTTGAACTCTGACGTTGGTACTTTCTTTCTGTCTTTTCCTTTGTCCCTCTTATAAAACACCCAAACCCTAAAAGGGGTGGGGGGTTGATTTGAATGGAATGATAATATTAAAAGTAAGGATATATAGCTTTGCTTACCACAAGAAGATGATAGCTTAGAAAAATGAGAAGCTTAGGAGAAATAAATAAGAAAGGTTGGGGGAGTAGCAAAAGGCAAAGGGCTAAGCTACCTAGTTTGAGAATTGAGACATAGCCCTTCTGCTCTCAAGTCTCTCAACCTTTTTCTAATAATACCCCACAACTAACATGATTGATCAATTCATTAACTCACTCTCATCACCACACATTCTTAGAAAACCTGTTATTGAATCATAATGTAAAAGCAAACTCCTATCTTCTCATATATGGCTTTTACTTGTTTAACAATGTTTGATATTTTTGGCTTAATTATGTTATTACATGCATATCTTTGGCTGAATTTTGGGTATCTTAATGAATATCTTTTACATCCCACTATGCATTTTTTTTTTTTATCATGTTCTCTCTCTCTCTCTCTCTTTCTTTTGTTATTTTTATTCTCTCACCATATCCCCCTACTGTGTGTTAGTGAAAAAAAATAATGCTCAAGCAAACCCCACCATGGGGAATTTGGAAGGCCTCTCTTTTCTTTTTCTCTCCCTTCTTTATATAACTTTATTTATTCCAAACCCAAATGTAAAGCATAGGGATCATATAGCATCAATTTGACGATTCTATCCCCCCCCCTCCCTCCCTCCTTCCCTCCCTCTTCATTTAGATTTACCTTTTAAAACAGTAGGAACTTGAAGGGCTTAAAAAAGTTTAAAATTGAATAATTTATTACTAGGAGGGACCAAAACTGATATCATTTCATTTATTCAATGAAAGCCAAGGCTCCTACCTGCATGTAAATCTATAAAGGGAGTGAGTTAACAATGCAAGAACTTTTATACATATATATGACCTATTTGTGTTGTGAACTTGCTGCATGGTAGGTAGTAAGGAATCCAATGAGATATGGGTCGGGGCGGGGCTGGCTTCATTCAGCTTTAGAGTGAGATTCATATGCTCATTTCCTTTTTGGATAAGATGAGATTTATTTATGCTTTCATTGATTCACCTTTTAAGGCCGAAAAGTCTTCTGTGTTTTGCTTCGTGTGCATGCTATTATCATCACCATTTAACATTATAATATTATGTTATCTACTCCAATCCAATTATCTGTTTTTTTTTACTTAAAATTAACTTATTGATTATTTGTATATATTAAATTATAAAATAAAATTTTAAAAATCATAATATATTCTAAGCAAGATTTTTAAGACTAAACCGATAGTCGAACTAGTTAGGCCACTGGTTCATATGGTTCGATTGAATTAATATTTAAAAAATAATCATCAGTTTAATCGATTTTTTCTTTGTTCAACTGGTCTGTATTGGTTTGCGAGTCAATTGATATGATGCCTCTCTTGGATTGTTTGCTCGACTGGTTCAAACAACCATGACTCTAAGGCTCTATACTTTGTACATTTAAAATTTAGTCCACCTACTTTTATTTTCAAGAATTTAATTCTTCTACCTTTTGGATTTATAAATCTACTTTCAGGTTATATATAATCACATAACATTTTAATTGAAAAGTTAACAATATTAGCTATTTGAACTAATTCATTACATTTTAAAAATATTAAACTAATTAATAACATTATAAAAATATTGAGACTAAATTATGTTAGAAATTAAAATATAAAGATGAAATCTCAATATTAAGCATATTAGAAGGACCAACAATAAAAATTAACCACTTTTATAAAATGTAAAAGAAGGAGCAGCAGCATTGTGGGTGTATGCCATGTGTCAACATGAGATAAACCCTTGGACCTTACTTTTTTTTCTTTTTTGTCCAAGGTATCCACTGAAGTAAGTCCACTTAGTAACATTTCATGTCCGGTAGACCTATTAAAAGGATAGACACTAGCCACAAGTTTAAAGCTATTTTAAACCATATTTTAATATGGTATAGATTATATATCTAACTCAAAACTATATAATTTCCAAACTAAAACAAGAATATATAAAAGATTTTCTCAAGTTTTACCCTAACGTTAAATCGTTCAATTAGTAAGGTATATATGTGCAGATTTGATTTTCTTTCCTTGTCAAATTATGCTATTAGTCACTGTACTATGTGTAAGTTGAAGATTTAGTCTACATATTTTGATTTGATCATTTTTAGTTCTTGTACTTTTTAAATTTCAAAATTTCAATCCTAATTCAAATATTAGATGTTACATTCTGCTATTTCGAAATTCTTACGTTGGAAACATATTATATGTATAATATAGTGTTAGATTGCTATTTTCATGAAATACTCTCAAAAAAAGCCACATCATTTTAGTCAATGGATTTAGCGATACCATTTCGGACATGATTGAAATTTCTAAGTTCCAAAATTATAGGGATTAAAAATGATCAAAATGGAGAATAGGAAATAAATCCACAATTTGTGTATAGTACGAGACTAATACTAGAATTTGACCCAATGAATTTAACTACTACTATTTAAGTCAAAATTTAAATTTCAAAAATTCATATCAATAATAGAATTTAACACTTTTTAAGAACGGGGAGGAATCCATTTGTATTGGTGTGAAACTAACATGGTTTTATAAATAGGGGCGAAGCCAGGGGGCTAGCATGGGCCCCGACCCCCCTTAAAATGTAAAATTTCTATTTAGGACCTTAAAATTTTTTAAAAATTTTAAATTAGTAAAAGTAAAATTGCACTTTGCCATCCCTAAAATTATAAAAGTTTGATTTAATTCTTTACAAATTATAAAGATATAAACTATAAAAAATTAAAATTTCATCCGCCCCCTAAAAATTGTTCTAGCTTCGCCCCTGTTATCAAAATGGACTTTTTTATATAAAACAAATAGTTAATTTTTTTTTACTCCAAACTTACCATGTACGATATTTATGAATGAAATATGAAACATAATGGCTAAATCGTTAAAATATTTAATCTTATACAAATGGTGTTATAAAATATTGAAGTGGCAACATACAAAGTTAAATAGGGTGGTCACTGACTAATATTAGCTCTTCCCATTGCTAGTCTTTTCCAAACCTAACTTTAATGATTTTAAATTCTTGACTACAAACAAGTACCTTAAATGTTAACAAACAATTACACTAAATCAATGTAAATTTTTTTGGGCATTCATGACCATATGAGAAAAGATTATATGAAACTGTAATTTCATCTCAATACAGTATTTTTATATTATATTTAGTGAGAAGGGATTGTATAAAACTATAATTTTATGTCATCCTTATCTCTTTCCAATATGAGAATGACAAAGCTGAAAATCAGCAGAGAAAAATCTGATTTGTCATTTTACTATTGAAAAGTGATAAGAATAACATGAAATCACAGTTTTATACAATCCCTTCTCACCAAATATAATATAAATTTCCCGTATTCGAATACTCAAGTAGAGTTACTATATATAATCTTGAATTGGCAATGCAAATTTTTATTTTGTTCTGATTTACTTCTATATATATATTTATTTATTTTTCTATGTTTTGGATGCAGTGAGAGGGGGAATGGGGAAAGAATAGGGATTAGGGAACCGTCCAAGGGCCAAAGGGGCCCATGCGCTTTTTCACGGGTTCCTTCCATTACCATTACAAGATTCTCGCATGCAATTTTGGCTCTCTTGCCCCGCAATCTCACAAATTAAGTATTTCTGTGCATCAATGTTTTCTTTTTGGGGGGTCTTTTTCTATGCTTTACAGGAAATTTTCTTATCATTTTCTCCTTTGTCTTCTTTATCTTATCAATGATTCTGTTTCCCATTTTTAGCTATTTATGTGACCATGTAATAAGCTCATATATTAAGGCACATGGTGCTATATGTAAGTATGTTGGGCGAGATACTTAAATAAGAATGTTAGATTTTTTTTTAAAAAAAAAAAAAAACACTAAACCAATTCTCCTATTCTGAATTGCAGTATTGCTATGACCAGTCAAACTTGATGTGTTTACTATATCTAGCAATAGCATTGACAGGTATGTTAACCCTACATTAGGTTGGAAAAAAAAAATGTGTAAACATATACTTAGTGAGTTGCACATGCATCAAATATGTCTTCTCAAATCGGTGTTATCTAGCAAATTAGTATGTTTCGTTAATCTCTTTGGATTGGGATTAAGTGCAAATTCCTGGGGGTGAGTGTCAGCAGTTTCAAGGTACTGAAAGCCTGAGCTCAACTTGGACTGAAAGCCGGGCTTTAAAATTCAGACCCCAAAATACTAGAAAGGCCCGTTTATATGGTCTCAAAGTGGGGTTGAGGACGATGATAGCACAACGCCCACATCGTAAATCATATTATCCATAAGTATGATGGTCCTTTTGTAATAGCATCGTATCCCTTAAGAATGTGATTATGATAGCAAAATTATCTAAAAAAATTTACCCGAAAAGTCGAGAGACAAAAGGGAGTAAACTTTAGAGATAAATATACAAAACATATGTAACTACTATCACTTGCTACTAATTTTCTCTGATCAAGCATGATCTTGTAGAAGAAGGCATAATGCAAGTACAAATTTAGCACCAACTCTTTTGACATTATCTTCAACTAAAATTAGAATTTTACCAGAAGAATAATTTCATATATACCAACAGCATAGGCAACCATACTTTCAACAAGGTTTTGTATGTTATATGTCTATCTAATGTACGCTTGCTCCTTGTGAGCCAGTGTTTCTATGGTAGACCTGAGAATTAAATCGATTCAACCAACCCAATTTCCAGCATCGTAGACCTGAGAATTGGATTGATCTCCTAACAATTGACTCATAAATCATTTGTTACTAAGCAAAGTTTGGCTACACTCTTTAACTTGTGTTGGTGCATTTAACTAAGCAAAGTTGTTAAATTTGTTCGTCCGACCTCTCATTACATGGCATATATATTCTGCTCCGAGACATTCTATGCCAAGGACAAAACCCTCGCCTCAGGATCAACAAAGGACATCTTGCCCAACTGATAATCTTCCACACAAAGTGGAGTAAGTGCAGGTGTAGCCGCATAGGCAGAAAGCAAGTGAATGCTGCAAAAAAAAAAAAAAGTCAATTCAAAAATAATTTTTTTGCACAGCGAAAAAAAATTGAAAATCGAGCTGGTTTGTAATATTTATAACATGCTTTGAGCGAAACTATAATAGCCCAATTTTTCAGTGGCATCGAAAATGACGGTTTTGAAACCCTATTTTTGACAAGGGAGTCCGTAACTATTATTATTTAATATTTACGAGGTTAGTGTAATGTTTAATTAAAGTTTGGTTCATTAATATTTTTAACCGGATAGTTAAATAAAGTATAATGACTTAATCGTAAAAATTGTAAAAATTTAATCGATATAGATTTCTATTTAGCTAAGGGACAAGATAAGCCATTTGGCCATTTTTATTGGTGCATAATGGAAGATGATGACATCCTCCACTTATGTTAACTTATGGTGATTAAGTTAAGTTTAATTAAAGTTTAAATTAACTAATCATGTTTTAACTAAAGGTTAATCTTGGTATAAATACTAATGAAAAAAATGAGCATAATGCTCATCTTCTTCATGATCTACACGAGTAGAAGAAAAGATAAATAGGGTTTCCAACATTTCAAGCGCAAGTCCTTCAATTGGTAAGTGAATTGAAGTCGTTTCTTGTAACTTTTATGTTTTTGGAATACCGAGAGCTTGATTTATCTAGCCCAGGGATTAATTTGTGAAACTGTTAAAGTTCAAAAAAGTTACCATTGATGAATTTTGAAGCTTTTGGTATCAAATTGATAGGTTTTGAGCTTAGTTATGAAAATGACTAGCTTGTAAAGTGAAAATTGTTAATTTTGAACATAGGGACTAAAGTGCAATAACTTTGATTTTGGCATGAATTTTTTGTAATTATAGGTTTAGGTAGTCTATAAAAGGATGAAATTGAGATCGATTTTGAAATCAAAGTTCAAATTTAAAAGTTATGGAAAATTTGGTTTTAGGGACTAAATTGAATAAAATGCAAAAATTGAAGGAATATCTGATAAATAAAATTGAATTGATATATGATGAAAGTATGTTGTTGTGGAATGTATGGAATTGATAGTTTGAAATTAATTACTATATAAATCAGGATTTGACTCAAGTCGAGGATAACTTGGGAAAATGGAAATTATGGATTAGTCCCTACTGTGAATCTAATTTGCTGATTTTGTTAAGTAAGTTCATATGGTATATTTATGTTTTGAACCTTATGTATGTTTAATGTGAATACCTATAATTTTAATGAACATATAACTATGAACTTGTACGATGAAAATTACCCTGATGAAACTTCATAAATGTATCTTACTCTCGGTTACAGGTTGATTTTTTATCATATCGAGCTCCAACATTTGTTGTAGACTCGAAGATACATGATGGACTGATAATTTGTTGTCGTTTTAAAGGTTTAGCCTAGACTAGTAAACTTACATGTATTTATAGTTTTGGTCAAGCTATTTGATGTGTCAATATAAAAGATTAGCCCGGACAGGTAACCTGACACGATTTTATGCTCAACACAGAAGAGCCTTTGATGTAATTAATACTTGTGTAATTGTTCATAGATTTTCATCGGGTAATACAGTTAATATGAAAGGTGAAAACGAAATGTGTTGTGCAAAATGCTCAAAAATATGATAGTGAAGGAGCTAATATATGTATATCTATGAATGAGATGTGGTTAGATTGAAATGAATATAACTCACCTTGTTGTATTTTGCTTTGATGAATTAGGTAAACTTGATAATTTATGTTAGTTTTGTAACACCACTAACCCGTCTTCATCGCCAGATTAGGGTTACGGAGTATTACCGAACAAATCGTAACATTTAACATCACATAAAAACAATTAATCATATTTAAATATTAACATTCAATCTCAATATTCATTCATAGCATAAACACATTTGCGGATCATAATCGAGCTTATGAGGCCTTAAAAATAGTTTGGGATCAATCAGAGACTAATTTAAAATAAAACCGAAAATTCTAGAAAAATTTGAAATTTTAGAAACAGGGTCACACAGCAGTGTGACTCGAAGGCATAGCCGTGTGGCCAACCGTGTACAATTCGAAATATGGGACACACGACCGTATCCCAGTCCGTGTGTCAACTCGTGTAGGTATTCAAACTAGGGTCACACGACCGTGTGCCAGACAGTGTGTGCATTCGAAGTAAGGTCACACGGCCGTGTAACTCTCTGTGGCCGTGTGGCTCAACCTGCACTTAAAATTAAAATGACGCACGGCCGTATGGTGTGGCTGTGTGTGGCACACGACCGTCTGATAGCTCGTGACCCCTAATGCAAGCCAATTCAACCTCAATTACTTGGGCACCAAACCAAACCATTTCCACACACATTCATATGGTTAAAACACATTCAAACACATATAAAACATGTCAAATCATTCATTCTATATGCCTAACCAATATGTCATCAATTAGCACCACAATCCACGTACCAAAACAATTCGAATCAATTCACAAATTCATATCATAAACATAATCTCACGCACCATTTAATCATTTCACTCACTTTCCACTATACCATAAGCCATATATATTTACAAGGCATTCATAAGTGACTAAATTACATATTTACACCAATATTTACCAGCCAACAATTAACGATATATAAACACAAATAAGCTTGGCATAAACTCAATCCATGCCATATTGCTAAAATTGTATTAAAGCTCCTATTACATGTCATTTATAACAAAAAACAAAAATCAACCAAAAACTACCAAAATGAAGGACAAATAGTGTGAATATGCTCTGAAGAGATTCTGTAACATCCTAGAACCGGGGCTATTTATGGTTAAATGATTTTTTTTCTTGTGTTTGAATTGCTATAGTATTAATTGTGGAATAATACTACTTAATTAGAGGTCTTGAGTGGGCTTGGTTTAGTAGAAAATTTTAATTTGGAAGCTTTAAAGATAGGGAGCCTCGGAAGATAGGGGTTAAGTATAAATTTAGGTAATTATGGCACAAGGAATAGGCTTGGTGCAATTGGTTGGGTGCGTCTAAGGGTGTTGCAAAGGCCTGGGTTCGAGGCATGATGGCTGCAAGTGGCATTTTATTTTTTTGGGTAAACGGCCTGGGGAGGTCTTATAAATAAATGGTGGGGTAAATTGGCATGAAAGTCGGGCTGGAAGAGGTGGCTAGGGACGTGGAAGAGAGGGCTGCGGTGGTAGGTCCTGCGTTGAACCAAGCAAAGAATGGATTTTATCTCTTTTTCTCTTTTAGCGTTAGAAGGAACTAAGGAGGAAGGCCTAAAAGAAATTATGGCGTTTGTATCACAAAGCAACGCTTCGCCCAAGTGGCTCAGGCGTTACTTGGTCGCATGGGTTCTAACAGTCCCATGTTCGAGACCTATGGGCGTGGTGGTTTTTCTTTTATTTTTCAAAAAGGAAAGGCAATTGGACTGACACATGGGTGTTTGGTTCCTTGTTTTTGCATTTGGCTGGAGGTTGGCAAGCACATGGATTCTTTGTTTTTTTTATTTATTTGATGGGATTAATAAGGATAACATGAGGATAATAATTAGTTTTTAAATTGGATTTTTTTATTATTATTAATTCTAAGGATAATAAAAGATAAAGAAGACATTGGTTGGATTAAATTATGATAAGTTGGCAGAGGAAAAATAGCTTTGTGTTTAATTCAAATTCTTTTGAATTACTTCAAATGAGTGGCCTAGAATTGTTTTGGGAATTGGCCGAATTTTAAACTCTTCAAAGAAGAGTGGACGGCAAGCATAGGTGTAGGGGGAGGCCGAATGTGCTTAAGAGAATTACTTGGAATTTTCGGCTAACAATTTATTTAGCCTTCATCTTTTCTTTTCTCTCTTTTTCAAAACCGAAAACTATTCTCTTTGTTCTTAGATTTTGGCGAAATTCTTTACTCATTCTCATCTCACACCTCTTCTTTCTCTTTTCTTCTTTTCTAGGATACCAAATCACCATTGCTATTTTCTTTCTCCCTTGAACCGAAAACTCTTTTCTACTCTCTTCATTGGCGAATCCCCAACCTTTTCTTCTTTTTTTTTTAGTAGGTCGAACCTACTCCTTAGCCATATAGAATTTCCTTCTCCATACTTTGTGAGGTCTTGGCGAATATTGAAGCAAGGGTAAGTATGTCAAACTCCTCTCCCATAGCCTTTTCTCTATCGATTTGGTTAGTTGGAAAAGCGAAATTAATCCAAATGATTAATCAAGAGTGGAATTGATTATGTTTAGGTTAGGGATCTCAAGGTATACGATTCAAGTTCCATTCTCGGTCAAGCAATTTTGGTAAGGATCAATGAATTTAGTTAATATTCGTTTTAAGTCAAGGCTACTAACCTAAGGTTGTCGATTATTAGGGAAGCAAAAACGCTTGGAGTGTGGTGGTAGTTATTTAAAGGCACTCAGGTAAGGATTCGGGTTTAAAAGGAGAACCCTTTTAAATATTTGGTTTGGCCGATTGGGCCATAGTACTAATCCTATGTTGGCGAATATAGGTGCGAGAGAACTGTGGTGACCAACATCTCTTTTCGGATTTAGATCATTCGGTGGTGACAGTGTGTACATACACACTTATAATAATTAATTAAATGCATGCTATGTGTAAATCGCTTTATGTAGATATGGAATTAGTACCTTAATGGTACAAGCGAGGATCTCGGTAAGTCTCATCAATATGAGATTGATAATAATGCTTTTGGGAAGCATAGCTTATGTGATACATGTGATAAATGTATGTTGTTATAAACTCTGTTATAATATGATTTGATATGGGTTGATGAGTGGAGGGGGCAGTATTATTAGTGTCGACGGACACCAGTGTTTTGGTAACACACTGTGACTACGGTCACCAGAGGTTTGGTACCTCCAGAGGTTTGGCACCTCATAGTGTCTCATCCCTGTGGCTTAGCACCACCGTGGGTTGGCCCCACTTTGAGATATGGGATTGACGCCAGTGATTTGGTATCACGCGATGGGTTGGCCCCATCAACCGATTTGTGTCTTCGGACACCAGAGGTTTGGCACCTCCAGTGATTTGGTATCACATCTGTGACTATACGTCACCAGTGGTTTGGCACCACCAGTGGTTTGGTACCACAATGGGGTAGACAGAGGCGTTTGGTTGGCTAGGTTGGGTATATGTCTTAATGCATGATTAATGTGTTATATAGTGTGTATGATGTGGTATTTACCCGGGGGAAGGGTTACATACTGAGTCTTGGTGACTCACCTTCTCCTTTATTTTTTTCAGGTGACACATAGTTCGCGGATATGGAGCCGGAGGGACTTGAGGTGGCCATGCAGTGGAGTTTTAAATTTGTTAGACTTTGAATTTGGTTCTTTACATTTTCTTTACTTTTGGTTGATTTTAATTGGGTTGTAATAAGGCCTCCTAAAATTATTTTATTATTGTGATATGCTTGAAGTATTCGTTTCAAACTTTATGATTATAAGAATGAATTCACATGTTTTTCCAAAGCAATCGAAAAGGGTTTTCAAGTACCATCGGGTACATATAAAATATACATAATAACTTGACTTAACAAATATTTTCAAAATAAATCCAAGTATAAGATTTGTACACCTCAACTGTTTTTAACAAAATGCTATCTTTTATCAAAAACTTAAACCGATTTTAAAAGATTTCAAAAGATTTCTCTCCGTAGCAAACCAAATTCCGATTGAAGTGTTTGGGCGGGTTTGAAATATTACAAATTGGTATCGAGCCAGTTCAAAACTTCATTTGTGGGGCCCAAGGAAAAAAAATGTTTTAGTAGGCCTTTTGAAGTATTTTTGGGTTTTGAATAGCATGGCACCGAGTCTCGGCACCTATCCGCCTGTAAGTACTCTAAACTTCTTTGTGAATTAATTTTACGAGAAGGGTAGGAAGCATGGAACATAGAATAGACTTATAGGAATAAACCTAGGATTAGATTACTCAAACACACAAAGCGAGACATAAGACTTAAAGAACTAAACCAACCTATGACCAAGTCACCGAGCTAGGGTGTGGTAACCCCTGATGCATGTCTAGGATTGGATCCAGGAAGAGCCTAGTATTTAAGCGGTCAGAGTGACTCACCACCTCTTGCAGTATCCTACCAGTGCGTAGCTTTGGTTCACCCTAACTCAAAAGGGCTCGGTGGTGTGGCAACCTCATGCGCATGTCTAGAAAGGTTTGGTGGGAGCTTGGTATTTAAGCGATCCGCGTGACTCACCTCCTCTCCATTCGAATCCTACCTGGTGTGTAGCTCTGGTTCACCCTGACCAAGAGGGCTCGGTCATAGGCTAAACATAACAACTAAAACCCGAAAGGGAACTAACCATGTTTTTGAAAAAGAAGAAAACAACAAAACCCTAGTTTCTTTAAAACTTTTAAAGTCACTCTTCCAAATATGAGAACAACCATTTTTACAATGTTTTTCTCGAAAAAGTTGATTTGTGAAAATTACAGAAATACTCTTAGGGGTGAAATTACTAAAATACCCTTGACTTATAAAATATTAATTCAATGGTTTTGGCCAAAAATTTTGAGAAATATTCAAACACTATACTTTGAAAATCATCAATAAATTACTTTGGTTTTAGGAAATTACGAAAATGCCCTCAACTTGTAAAATTACCAAAACGACCCGGAGTACAAAATCTTTGCAACATCATCGTTTTAAGAAAGGAAAACTCTCAAAAGGGACCCTCAGAGTTTTACAACTGTTAAAATACCCCAGATTTGTTAAATATTTCAAAATTATCCCGATTGACAAAATTACCAAAATACCCCTAGTTTTCAAAATGAGGTCATAACTTCAAATTTTATAAATTTTCAGGAATGCTCTTCAGTTTTGGAAGTTTCAAAGTGACTGCTTTACTAAAAGTTGAAATCTCTCGATTTTATTCTGAAAATACCTCAGAGGAAAATGACGAAAATACCCCAGGTTAAAGCAGGATGTAAATGTCCAGAAGAGTGAATAGGTATGGAAAGTACTAGGGAATGAATGTGGCCTTTGTGTGAACTAGGGTAGAAGACTTAAAACATTGTTTGATCGAAAGAATCCTTATTAAACTTTTCATAAAATTCTTGGCGGATAATCAAGTGGAACAAATTACTAATCCATAAAATTTTCTTAATCGATTAAAAGCGCGTTAGATAGAATGAGTTCTAGAGGGCGTGGCCGGCGTGGACGTGATAGGGGAAGAATGACCATATCTCGAACCCGTTAGGTCGTGACATGGTTCGAAAATGAGGTACCACCGCCACCACCCCCCAACTTTTGGAGTGAGGAGCAGGATCGAGACGGGAGGAGAGGCGATGTCGTAAGTTGTGTTGCGAGTCCTCGAGTGGGTAGCTAGGGCTAGTAGGAATTTGGGAGCTCAAAATTGGTTCCAGAGAATTCGGTCTAATGAGTGAGGTATTTTGAGGTGTGTCGGGAGTAGCACCCAAAGTCTTGTGAAATCTTGGCTAGAATCAACGAAAAGGATCATGGACGATCTTGACACGACTAATGAGGAGAAGTGAAAGGAGCCGTGTCGCTCGAAGGATGAAGCATATCGATGGTGGCTCACGATTCGAGATGGTGCCACGGCGGATGATCTTACATGGGATTACTTTAGAGTTGCTTTTCGGAAGAATGCGTGGGCACCGGTACACCGATGCTCGAGAGAAAGGCTTTTCGGGATTAGTGCAAGGAACTAAGTCGAAGGTCGGAATATGAGGCGAATTCTTAAAGGTGAGTAGATATGTTAGAGGCATTGTGGCTATTGAATAAAACCTTGTGTCCGCTTTGAGGACGGACTTAGAGATGATTTGAGGTCGCTAATCGCCCCACAAAGAGGTTCGTGAGTTTTCGTCTTTAGTGGAAAAGGCTAAGGTAGCCGAAGGGATCAAGGAGACCGTAAGACGAAGCATGATAGGAACAACGGAAGAGAGGCTTTGGATCGCTGGATCGGGCAGTAATGTGGAGAAGAGGGCTAGATTTGGGGAATCAGGAAGAACTACAAAGCCTGCTCAGTGGCCACCTCAGTGTGTTAGATGCGGAAATCCCATTCAGGAGAATGTTTGGCTAGAAGTAAAGGGTGCTTTGAATGTGGGTCATTCGATCACCGTGTAAGGGATTATCCTCGGAAGTTAGCTAAGAATCAACCAGAGGTCGAAATCGTACTCGGGTTAGAAACGAAGGACCACCACAGAGGGTCGAGGTGCGGATAGAGGTAATGGTAATGGTAACGGGCATGGCCGAGGTCTTGAAGGTGCAGAGGCGAGGCAACCAAGGTTGGTTTATGCGGTTGGCGTCGCGAGGAGGAAGATGTGCGGATATGACAACGGGTAAGTTTCTTATTCCGAATACTTTTATTTGTCTTGGTTATGGTTACGTTAGTTCACTCTTAGGTTGCTAGTAAAGTGTATGGAACTTGGATTATGGACGTAGGGAATGTTTGTAGGAAGTATGATAGTTCTTTAAGATCGAGTCTTGCAGAGAGCGTAGTGTGATGAGTTAAGGATGCACGATTGAGCGATAGTAAGTAATTTTGAGGACGAAATTATTTTAAGGGGTAGAATTGTAACACCCCAAATTAGAGGTTGTTTGTGGTTAGCTAATTTTTCTTGTGTACTTGAAGGGTTAAATTATAGTATTTATTTGACATATTCAAGGGCTAAAATTAACTTGAGTTAGGCTTGGTTTAGTGTTAAAATTTTTTTTTAGAAGCTTTAAAGGAGGGAGCTAGGAAGATAAGGCTTTAGTAAAATTTTGGGTGAGTTATGGCACAAGGAATAGGCTTGGTGCAAGTGGTTGCAAGGTGCGTCTAAGGGTGTTGCAAGGGCTTGGGTTTGAGGCATAATGGTGCAAGTGGCATTTTAATTTTTTGGGTTGGCGTTACAAATGGAAGAAGGCTTATAAATAAATGGTGACTTAAATTGGCATGAAACTCATTGGAAAAGTGGTGCCGTGGTCACTGGAAGAGAGAGGTGTGGTAGGTCCTGCGTTCGAACCAAAGAAGAATGGGGATTTGCATGTTTTTTTTGATTTAGTGATTATGGGAACTAAGGAGGAAGGTTTAAAATTTAAATGGTGTGGCTTTATCACAATGAAAGTCGGGTTGGAAGAAGTGCCTAGGGGCGTGGAAGTTACTTGGTGCGTGAGGTCTAATAGGTCCCATGAACCAGACCTATGGGCAACGGTGGTTTTCTTTTATTTTGCAAGGTTGGCGTGAAAGTGGAGTGGCCGGCACATGGGTCTTTGGTTCCTTGTTTTTGCATTCGGCTGGAGTTGGCAAGCACATGGATTCTTTGTTTTTTATTTATTTGATGGGATTAATAAGGATAACATGAGGATAATAATTAGTTTTTAAATTGGATTTTTTATTATTATTAATTCTAAGGATAATAAAAGATAAAGAAGACATTGGTTGGATTAAATTATGATAAGTTGGCAGAGGAAAAATAGCTTTGTGTTTAATTCAAATTCTTTTGAATTACTTCAAATGAGTGGCCTAGAATTGTTTTGGGAATTGGCCGAATTTTAAACTCTTCAAAGAAGAGTGGACGGCAAGCATAGGTGTAGGGGGAGGCCGAATGTGCTTAAGAGAATTACTTGGAATTTTCGGCTAACAATTTATTTAGCCTTCATCTTTTCTTTTCTCTCTTTTTCAAAACCGAAAACTATTCTCTTTGTTCTTAGATTTTGGCCGAAATTCCTTACTCATTCTCATCTCACACCTCTTCTTTCTCTTTTCTTCTTTTCTAGGAGACCGAAATCACCATTGCTATTTTCTTTCTCCCCTTGGAACTGAAAACTCTTTTCTACTCTCTTCATTGGCGAATCCCCAACCTTTTCTTCTCTTTTTTTTAGTAGGCGAACCTACTCCTTAGCCATAGCCAATTTCCTTCTCCATACTTTGTGAGGTCTTGGCGAATATTGAAGCAAAGGGTAAGTGTCAAACTCCTCTCCCATAGCCTTTTCTCTATCGATTTGGTTAGTTGGAAAAGCCAAATTAATCCGATGATTAATCGGTGGTGAAATTGATTATGTTTAGGTCTTGGGATCTCAAGGTATCGATTCAAGTTCCATTCTCGGTCAAGTAATTTTGGTAAGGATCAATGAATTTAGTTAATATTCGTTTTAAGCGAAGGCTACTAACCTAAGGTTGCCGATTATTAGGGAAGCGTAAACGCTTGGAGTGTGGTGGTAGTTATTTAAAGGCACTTCGGGTAAGGATTCGGGTTCAAAAGGAGAACCCTTTTAAATATTTGGTTTGGCCGATTGGGCCATAGTACTAATCCTATGTTGGCCGAATATAGGTGCAGAGAGAACTGTGGTGACCAACATCTCTTTTCGGGATTTAGATCATTCGGTGGTGACAGTGTGTACATACACACTTATAATAATTAATTAAATGCATGCTATGTGTAAATCGCTTTATGTAGATATGGAATTAGTACCTTAATGGTACAAGCGAGGATCTCGGTAAGTCTCTGTCAATATGTGATTGATAATAATGCTTTTGGGAAGCATAGCTTATTTGATACATGTGATAAATGTATGTTGTTATAAACTCTGTTATAATATGATTTGATATGGGTTGATGAGTGGAGGGGCGATATTATTAGTGTCGGCGGACACCGGTGTTTTAGTAACACTGCTTGTGACTACGGTCACCGAGGTTTGGTACCTCAGGAGGTTTGGCACCTCATAGCGTCTCATCCACGTGGCTTAGCACCACCGTGGGTTGGCCCCACTTTGAGATATGGGATTGACGCGGTGATTTGGTATCACGCGATGGGTTGGCCCCATCAACCGATTTGTGTCTTCGGACACGGAGGTTTGGCACCTCCAAGTGATTTGGTATCACATCTGTGACTATCGTCACCGAGTGGTTTGGCACCACCGGTGGTTTGGTACCACAATGGGGTAGACAGAGGCGTTTGGTTGGCTAGGTTGGGTATATGTCTTAATGCATGATTAATGTGTTATATAGTGTGTATGATGTGGTATTTACCCGGGGGAAGGGTTACATACTAAGTCTTGGTGACTCACCTTCTCCTTTATTTTTTTTCCCGGTGACACATAGTTCAGCGGATATGGGCCGGAGGGACTTGAGGTGGCCATGCGATGGAGTTTTAAATTTGTTAGACTTTGAATTTGGTTCTTTACATTTTCTTTACTTTTGGTTGATTTTAATTGGGTTGTAATAAGGCCTCCTAAAAATTATTTTATTACTGTGATATGCTTGAGTATTCGTTTCAAACTTTATGATTATAAGAATGAATTCACATGTTTTTCCAAAGCAATCGAAAAGGGTTTTCAAGTACCATCGGGTACATATAAAATATACATAATAACTTGACTTAACAAATATTTTCAAAATAAATCCAAGTATAAGATTTGTACACCTCAACTATTTTTAACAAAATGCTATCTTTTATCAAAAACTTAAACCGGTTTAAAAGATTTCAAAGATTTCTCTCGTAGCAAACCAAATCCGATTGAAGTGTTTGGGTAGGGTTTGAAATTTATTACAAATTGGTATCGAGCCAGTTCAAAACTTCATTTGTGGGGCCCAAGCAAAAAAATGTTTTAGTAGGCCTTTTGAAGTATTTTTGGGTTTTGAATAGCATGGCACCGAGTCTCGGCACCTATCCGCCTGTAAGTACTCTAAACTTCTTTGTGAATTATTTTACGTAGAAGGGTAGGAAGCATGGAACATAGAATAGACTTATAGGAATTGAACCTAAGATTAGATTACTCCAACACACAAAGCAGAACATAAGACTTAAAGAACTAAACCAACCTATGACCAAGTCACCGAGCTAGGGTGTGGTAACCCAGATGCATGTCTAGGATTGGATCAGGAAGAGCACAGTATTTAAGCGGTCAGGTGACTCACCACCTCTTCGCAGTATCCTACAGTGCGTAGCTTTGGTTCACCCTAACTCAAAGGGCTTAGTGGTGTGGCAACCTGTCATGCATGTCTAGAAAGGTTTGGTGGGAGCTTGGTATTTAAGCGATCAGCGTGACTCACCTCCTCTCTACTCGAATCCTACCGGTGTGCATAATTTTGGTTCACCACGACCAAGAGGGCTCGGTCATAGGCTAAACATAACAACTAAAACCCGAAAGGAACTAACCATGTTTTTGAAAAAGAAGAAAACAACAAAACCCTAATTTCTTCAAAACTTTTAAAGTCACTCTTCCAAATATGAGAACAACCATTTTTACAATGTTTTTCTCGAAAAATTTGATTTGTGAAAATTACGAAATACTCTTGGGGTAAAATTACTAAAATACCCTTGAGTTCATAAAGCATTAATTCAATGGTTTTGCCCAAAATTTTTATTTTATGAATATCCAAACACTCTACTTTGCAAATCACCAATAAATTACTTTGGTTTGGAAAAATTACGAAAATGCCTCAACTTGTAAAATTATCAAAATGACCACCGAGTTCAAAATTTTGCAACATCCTCATTTTAAGAAAGGAAAACTCTCAAAAGGACCCTCGAGTTTTATAATTGTTAAAATACCTCCAATTTGTTAAATATTTCAAAATTATCTCGATTGACAAAATTACCAAAATACCCCTAGTTTTTAAAAAGATGCCATAACTTCAAATTTTATAAATTTTTAGAAATGCTCTTCAGTTTTGGAATTTCAAAGTGACCTGCTTTATTAAAGTTGAAATCTCTCGATTTTTAATTACAAAAATACCCCTGTAGGAAAATGACGAAAATACCCCAGGTTAGAAAGCAGGACAAAAATGTCAGAAGAGTGAATAGGTATGGAAAGTATTAGGGAAGGATGTTCCTTTTGTGTGAACTAGGATAGAGAACTTAAAACTTTGTTTGATCGAAAGAATCCTTATTAAACTTTTCATAAAATTTCTTGGCGGATAACCAAGTGGAACAAATTACTAATCCATAAAATTTTTCTTAATCAAATTAAAAGCGCGTTAGATAGAATGAGTTCTAGAGGACGTGGCCGGCGTGGACGTGATAGGGGAAGAATGACCATATCTGAACCCGTTAGGTCAGGACATGGTTCTGAAAATGAGGTACCACCGCCACCACCACCCCCAACTTTTGGGGTGAAGGAGCGAGATCGACGGGGAGTCGAGGCGATGTCGAAGCGTGTTCGAGTCCTCGAGTGGGTAGCTAGGGCTAGTGGGAATTTGGGAGCTCAAGTCTATTCCGAGAGAATTGAATCTAACTGATTTGAAGTGTTTGAGGTGTGTCGGGAGTAGCACCAAAGTCTGATGAAATCTTGGCTAGAATCAACGAGAAAGGATCATGGGCGATCTTGACCGACTAATGAGGAGAAAGTGAAAGGAGCCGTGTCGCTCGAAGGATGAAGCATATCGATGGTGGCTCACTTTATTGAGATGGTGCCACGGCGGATGATCTTACGTGGGATTATTTTAGAGTTGCTTTTAGGAGAAGTATGTGGGTACCATTATACTTGATGCTTAGAGAAAGGCTTTTCGGGGTTAGTGCAAGGAACTAAGTCGATTGTCGGAATATGAGGCGGAATTTTAAAATTTGAGTAGATATGTTAGAGGCATTGTAGCTCTTGAATAAAAGCAATGTCCGCTTTGAGGACGGACTTAGAGATGATTTGAGGTTGCTGATTGCCCTACAGCAGGTTCGTGAGTTTTCGTCTTTAGTGGAAAAGGCTAAGGTAGCCGAAGGGATCAAAGAGACCGTAAGACAGAAGCATGATAGGAACAACCAGAAGAGAGGCTTTGGATCGCTGGATCGAGGCGATAATGTGGAGAAGAGGGCTAGATTTGGGGAATCAGGAAGAACTACAAAGCCTACTTAGTGGCCACCTCAGTGTGTTAGATGCGAGAAATCCCATTCAGGAGAATGTTTGGCTGGAAGTAAAGGGTGCTTTGAATGTGGGTCATTCGATCACCGTGTAAGAGATTGTCCTCGGAGGTTAGCTAAGAATCAAACAGAGGGTCGAAACCGTACTCAGGTTAGAAACAAAGGACCACCACAGAGGGGTCGAGGTGCAGATAGAGGTAATGGTAATGGTAACGAGCATGGCCGAGGTACTGAAGGTCAGAGGCGAGGCAACCAAGGTTGGTTTATGCAGATTGGCCGTCATGAGGAGGAAGATGTGCGGACTTGACAACGGTAAGTTTCTTATTTTGGAATACCCTTATTTGTCTTGGTTATGGTTACGTTAATTCACTCTTAGGTTGCTAGTAAAGTGTATGGAACTTGGATTATGGACGTAGGGAATGTTTCTAGGAAGTATGATAGTTCTTTAAGATCGAGTCTTGTGGCGATAGCGTAGTGTGATGAGTTAAGGATGCACGATTGAGCGATAGTAAGTAATTTTGAGGACGAAATTATTTTAAGGGGTAGAATTGTAACATCCCAAATTAGGGGTTGTTTGTGGTTAAAGCTAATTTCCCTTGTGTACTTGAAGGGTTAAATTATAGGATTTATTTGACATATTCAAGGGTCAAAAATAGGTCTTGAGTTAGGCTTGGTTTAGTGTTAAAATTTTTTTTTAGTACCATAAAAGGGAGCTAGATGGGATAAGGCTTTAATAAAATTTTGGGTGAGTTATGACACAAAGTAGGTTTGGCAAAATTGGCAAGGTGCGTCTAAGGGTGTTGCAAGCAAGGTTCGAGGCTTGGGTTCAAGGCACAGCGTAAGTGGCATTTTATTTTTTGGGTTGGCGTTACAAATGGAAGAAGGCTTTAAAAATAAATGGCGACTTTAATTGGCAAGAACTCATTGGCAAAGTGGTGCCCGTGTGTCACTTAGAAGCTAGAGGTGTGGTGGTAGGTCCTGCGTTCGAGAATTTGGAAGCGACATCTTGCATGTTTTATTTTGATATTTTAGCGTTAGGCTGAACTAAGGAGGAAGGTTTAAAATTTAAATGGTGTGGCTTTATGGCATGAAAGTCGAAATTTGGAAGAAGTGGCTCGGGGCGTGGAAGAGAGGGCATGGTCGTGAGGTCTTTGGTTCGAACCTATAGGCGTGGTGGTTTTCTTTTATTTTGCAAGGTTGGCGTGAAAGTGGAGTGGGCACATGGGTCTTTGGTTCCTTGTTTTGCATTAATTTGGAGTTGGCAAGCACATGGATTCTTTGTTTTTTTATTTATTTGATGGGATTAATAAGGATAACATGAGGATAATAATTAGTTTTAAATTGGATTTTTTATTATTATTAATTCTAAGGATAATAAAAGATAAAGAAGACATTGGTTGGATTAAATTATGATAAGTTGGCGGAGGAAAAATAGCTTTGTGTTTAATTCAAATTCTTTTGAATTACTTCAAATGAGTGGCCTAGAATTGTTTTGGGAATTGGCGAATTTTAAACTCTTCAAAGAAGAGTGGACTGGCAAGCATAGGTGTAGGGGAGGCGAATGTGCTTAAGAGAATTACTTGGAATTTTTTGCTAACAATTTATTTAGCCTTCATCTTTTCTTTTCTCTCTTTTTCAAAACCGAAAACTATTCTCTTTGTTCTTAGATTTTGGCCGAAATTCCTTACTCATTCTCATCTCACACCTCTTCTTTCTCTTTTCTTCTTTTCTAGGAGACCGAAATCACCATTGCTATTTTCTTTCTCCCCTTGGAACTGAAAACTCTTTTCTACTCTCTTCATTGGCCGAATCCCCAACCTTTTTCTTCTCTTTTTTTTAGTAGGCCGAACCTACTCCTTAGCCATAGCCGAATTTCCTTCTCCATACTTTGTGAGGTCTTGGCCGAATATTGAAGCAAGGGGTAAGTATGCCGAAACTCCTCTCCCATAGCCTTTTCTCTATCGATTTGGTTAGTTGGAAAAGCCGAAATTAATCCGATGATTAATTAGTGGTGGAATTGATTATGTTTAGTCTTGGGATCTCAAGGTATACGATTCAAGTTCCATTCTCGGTCAAGCAATTTTGGTAAGGATCAATGAATTTAGTTAATATTCGTTTTAAGCCGAAGGCTACTAACCTAAGGTTGCCGATTATTAGGGAAGCAGAAACGCTTGGAGTGTGGTGGTAGTTATTTAAAGGCACTCGGGTAAGGATTCGGGTTCAAAAGGAGAACCCTTTTAAATATTTGGTTTGGCCGATTGGGCCATAGTACTAATCCTATGTTGGCCGAATATAGGTGCAGAGAGAACTGTGGTGACCAACATCTCTTTTCGGGATTTAGATCATTCAGTGGTGACAGGTGTGTACATACACACTTATAATAATTAATTAAATGCATGCTATGTGTAAATCTGCTTTATGTAGATACGGAATTAGTACCTTAATGGTACAAGCGAGGATCTCGGTAAGTCTCTGTCAATATGAGATTGATAATAATGCTTTTGGGAAGCATAGCTTATGTGATACATGTGATAAATGTATGTTGTTATAAACTCTGTTATAATATGATTTGATATGGGTTGATGAGTGGAGGCGATATTATTAGTGTCGACGGACACGGTGTTTTGGTAACACACTGTGACTACGGTCACCGGAGGTTTGGTACCTCGGAGGTTTGGCACCTCATAGCGTCTCATCCACGTGGCTTAGCACCACCGTGGGTTGGCCCCACTTTGAGATATGGGATTGACGCCAGTGATTTGGTATCACGCGATGGGTTGGCCCCATCAACCGATTTGTGTCTTCGGACACCAGAGGTTTGGCACCTCCAGTGATTTGGTATCACATCTGTGACTATACGTCACCAGTGGTTTGGCACCACCAGTGGTTTGGTACCACAATGGGGTGAGCAGGCGTTTGGTTGGCTAGGTTGGGTATATGTCTTAATGCATGATTAATGTGTTATATAGTGTGTATGATGTGGTATTTACCCGGGGGAAGGGTTACATACTGAGTCTTGGTGACTCACCTTCTCCTTTATTTTTTTCAGGTGACACATAGTTCGCGGATATGGAGCCGGAGGGACTTGAGGTGGCCATGCAGTGGAGTTTTAAATTTGTTAGATTTTGAATTTCGGTTCTTTACATTTTTCTTTACTTTTGGTTGATTTTAATTGGGTTGTAATAAGGCCTCCTAAAATTATTTTATTATTGTGATATGCTTGAGTATTCGTTTCAAACTTTATGATTATAAGAATGAATTCACATGTTTTTCCAAAGCAATAGAAAAGGGTTTTCAAGTACCATCGGTACATATAAAATATACATAATAACTTGACTTAACAAATATTTTCAAAATAAATCCAAATATAAGATTTGTACACCTCAACTGTTTTTGTAATAAAACGCTATCTTTTATCAAAAACTTAAACCGGTTTTAAAAGATTTCAAAGGTTTCTCTCGTAGCAAACCAAAAACTATCAAAATGAAGGACAAATAGTTTGAATGTGCTCAAGAGATTCCAACCGGTCAGGCTTCTCGATGATCTACAAAAAAGAGAAAGAAACAACTAACATAAGTAATAAGCTTAGTAAGCTCGAATAATGAAAACTTAAACTTACCGACATTTATGTCTAAACCCATCAAGCATAATTTCATTAGATCATAAACATACTTTTCTTTCCTATACACACCACTTCACAAGGTTAGTAGGTTTATCAATGAACATATAAATACAACCAAATCATGGAACATAGCATAATAAGCATTTCAATATATATATTTCATCCATCATATATTCAAATAACAACATTTTCGCTTCAAGTACACATATCAACATTTTCCATTTCGTCTTTCAATATTATAGATCATTTCATATTCATACATACCCATTGAACCAAATGAAATATCATTGGATACTCGGGGAATGATCACACAAGCTGTGACTGTAACATGTAATCGTATATGCTCACATGAGCTGTGGGTCGGGATGTTAAGCTACACGATGCTGCTCACACCAGCTGTGGAAAATTTGCAACAAATGCAGGACCTCAGCCATTGGTAGGACATCTAAGACCAACACCCGAAACAGTAAATAACCCCTATTGACATGTCATTTGTATCCTAAGTATTCATGAGGTTCAAACAAGACCATTTTATATATCCAATTCCTTTAATTGCATTCCATTATACCTTTTCAAATATACTTCCATGAAATGCACTTTTTCAAACATATCATTCAATTTTATTAACATCATAATTTAATCCATATTACCAAAATATCACACAACTATCAATCTAATTTGTACATAGCATAAATATTTATTAACATTTCATTCAAAACAACAAGTCATAATTTAATCCTTATACGAACTTACCTCGACTAAAACTGTTGCAAAAACATAGTCGACGACTAGTCTGATACTTTAGCTTTTCCTCAATTTAAATCCGATTGGCCCGTTTCTTGATCTAAATAATAATTTGTATTCAATTAAACCATTCCAACACTTAAATAAGCACTTTTATACAATTAAGTCCTTCCATCATCATTATACACAATCTCCCCAATATTTTGTCGTTTCTAAGCCTTAAACTAATTAATCGATTGGTTGATACTCGTTTATCTCTCGATCTCACTTTCTCAACCAGGATAAAGTATAATACATCAGGCTCATGAATGAAGCAAAATTAGGTAGCCTTCAATATCTTGCAAGCTGTGATTCGTCACTTAACACATTTTTCGGTACAAGAATACTAAAACAATGGACCCGAACTGTACCACCTAACCATTTTAAAATGTCGAGGTAGCTCTAGATACATCAGGTGTACCCTATTACTGTTGGATTTTGTGTTTTAAGTATAGTATATTCGTTTTGTATATTTATATTTTCAAATAAATTGGTTTAATAAAAATTCATAAATTACATTAATACCCTTACATATTGTCCTTAATAGTTTTTGCACTAAAATAAAAAAAAAGCAAATATTAGCTCACTGGTTATCTAATATTTAACTAATACTAAACGGTATTAGATGGTGAAATTGTATTAGAAAAGAAGACTTATATTAATAGAGGAACGTTGGACCAATATAGGCATTAATTCTCGGTTAGACTTAAATCCTTTGATCTTGAAAGCAAAACCAAATTCAGCTACATCTAATAAAAATAACAAATGACGATCTAGATTATCCCATTTGTGGTGCCTCATTGTTTTTAGAACACAGTCATAGGGTGAGTTTGGATTGGCGGTGCGTTTACCTGCGGTTAGTATAAAAATAAGCGTGGCGGTGAGATTAGATATCGCAATGACATCAGAGCGTGAAACAAAAAGTAAGCTAAACGCACCACACCGCATTCAATCGCCCATCCAAACCCACCCGTAATCTTAGCTCAAATTTGATGATATCAAAAAAATGTAATTATTAATTTTCATCTTAATTATTATTAACAACAAACCCATAATATTATTTAAAAAACAATTTATTTTACCATTCGAGAACATACAAATAAGTGTGGTTTACAACTGTCCGAGAACATGATGATGATGCCATTTAACATAATTTGCAATAATAAATATATGGAGTGATAATACTTTAAATATGCTAACATAAAACTATATTATAAAACAAAATATACAACTTAGATATTTCAAATCAATCTTATAATATTTATATAAATAAAAATTTAAACAGTACCTAATAACCCACACAGGTCACGGGCCTGAACCAAGGCTTGAAATCGGTTTGACAAGGCCGATTTCCTAGTGAAGGTGGGACGCGTGCCTGCACCAATTAGACGTGTCAAAGTCTCTTTTATTTCCGACAACGGAAATTTGAGTAGACATCCTTGCGTGGACACTACTGACAACAAGAAAGCATCAAAGCTTGGCATGGACTTGGAACCCAAATCACCTTCCCTACTTTGGAGTTGAACCCAAATAACCCAATTGATCAACCAACACATTCACATTCATATCTTCATCTTCACCTCCTTCGAACCTCTCATTCAATAACTCTTCCCAAAATCCTTGATCGGGTTCTTTGCCCTGTCTCTCTCGATTTTCGTCCTTGTCACCTGCTCCATCTTGCATTTCCAATGCAAGTGCTTCACGAAACTCCAAAACTTCAGTCTTAACAGGGCTCGGTTCACCTACATGGACGACGCTAACAGGCGGTAGCCGTCTCCTTTTCTTACACATGGGCATGGCTTCTTCAAGCTCCATTCTTTTCTCCTTTTGTTGTATTAACTGATTCAGAAAAGCTGGATTCTGCATTGCGCTAGCCAAGAAAGACATCATTTGCTGCTGCTTCTTTTCAGTGCCTTGCAGCCTTCGTTCCATGGCCTTAATATAAGCTCGAGTGTTGTGTTGCTGCTGTCTTAGCTTCACTAGTTCCATCATTAGAACCCGCCTGTCTCGCCTCAAACGATCCACTTCACCATCTTCAACACAAGAGCCTAGAGATTGTTGAATTACTACTGGGGTTTGAGATGTGTTCTTTCTTCTCTTGATACTGTTCAGGAGATGCTTCTGCCCCTTGATAAACCCTTCATTTGCAAACTCCCATTTCTCTGAATGGTTAAATTATTAATAAATAATTCATAGCATGAGATGTAAGTAAATTAACAATTTGTGAAAACAGCAAAACAACCAATTATTGCTTCAAAGTTATCAACTGAGTAGACTTTCACAGAAATCAAAAGATGCCGTGAAGAACATTTAGAAGAGAGAACCATTTCACAGAAATTATAATCAAGCTTTAAAAGCACCCATGTCTTAACCTTTGAGAAATATAAATTGGAAATCGAAAACGGGGTTTAAGATAAGAACACTTACATAAGTATTGAGCTGCCTAACGAAACTGGAGAAATTATTGTGCTTGAAAAATCTAGGGAGGAGATTACTAGAAAGAGAGTGAGTATCCCATACAACGAAAAGCTGCTACCGCCACTGCTCCAAGACACTACACAGTTAGTACTTGGATCGTCCACCATGTTAAACTTCTTATTCAGGAACGTTGGCGGCCCTGAATCGTTGAGACCCTCCATAGGCTGCGGCGGCTCATCTTCGTACTGCGAGTAATTCGAACCATGGAACTCTTCCTTTAAAGGAAAATACGGATTCATGATTCAAAAAAAAAAAAAGGGATTTGATTTGGATTCAGTTGCCTTCTTAGACAATTGCCAAGTAAAATGCCGAAAATTTTGTTTTCATGAATGCGGATTTGAATTGAAGAGAAAAAATTGGAAGGTGAAACGAAAGAGAAGAGTCGATGTTGGGATTTTTGACAGCCACAAAAAAGAAAACAAAGCAAAGGAAGAAATACAGGATAGAGAACAAGGAAGCAAGAAAAATTTACTTGCTCACAAACGTGCAACAAGGAAGCAATCTGCCTTAGATGCTGATATGCTTTGTTTCAAGCTGCACAAGCACTTCATTTTCAACCTTGGCAAATGGAGTCTTCTCCTCCTTCATAGCCTTAGTTGACAACACATCTTGCCTTGTTTCCTTGTTCATTTCCTGCTTCTTCTTGCATAAACAGCTTGCAAGTATAGTTTGCTTGCCTTTAGTCTGCCTTTTTTGGCTTGCAATTCGACAGGCTCACACTTTGCTTAGTGTCTTCAACAGGCTTGCAACTTTACAACTTGCATTGAGCTTCACCTTTGACAGACTTGCAACTGTCTTCCTTGAAACTCCTCCTCCAGCTTATCCAAGCTTGTTTGGAAGTCTCACAGGGGTGAGTTGTTGCTGTCTTCTCTACAAGCAGCCCTCAAAGATGACAGGCTTTAACAGCTTCTTGTCTTTCTTGAAAAGCAGCAGTAGCAAAATCAATGGCCCCCAAAGATTTGGGCTCTTGATACCATGTTGGGATTTTTGACAGCATTTTTTCTTGCTTCCTTGTTCTCTATCCTGTTTTTCTTCCTCTGCTTTGTTTTCTTTTTTGTTGCGGTCAAAAATCCCAACAGTAGAATTATAAGTGGAAAGTGAAAGAGAAAATCAGTATTAACAAAACCCTTTAATAAATTTCTTTTGGAAGTTTCTTATTTGGTAAGGTAGTTTATACCGTTATAGTAGAGCGTGGTAGGTTTGCCATGCTGGCGTATAAAGACGCCGCTAAAGCAATATGTTAAAAGACTAGAAAGTTCTAGAGTTATTATAACATGGATTTCCTCATTTGAGTAATAATAGAAAATAAGGAAAATAATTTTATTTAAATAAAAATTAATAAATATTATAAGAGAGATGTCCATTAAAATTTTTAACACTGTCTTTTCAGTTCGGTTCAACAAAATAATGGGGAAAGTGTAGTTTATGAGTTAACATTTTTTTCCATGCAGGTACTAACATTTATATTTTAGGGTAACAAACACTTGAGTTTAGATTTAGTATAAAATATATTTATTGTCTGGTAAATTATAAAACGATCAGTCAATTATGTTTACATATTATCAATTTTTTGTCATTCTTAATTTAATAAATTTTTTTTTAAATTTAAATACTAACATTTGAATTTGTTCTAACTATTTTGGTCACTTTTAAAATAGAGGCATTCTACATCTATTAATTGTTTTATTTATGGTTAAAATTATTCAATTTAGTACATGACCCTTTTGTTTATATTTTTAAGAAGTTAGTGTTAGAAATTAACTAAACACCACTAAAAATAATAGAAAATACAAATTTTAAAAATATAAAATATATAGAATAAAATTTATAAATAATTTAATATTTGTAAAAAAATAATTTTCACTTTGACTAGCATAATTTTAGAGAAAAAAATAGAAAAATTGGTTCAATCGTCAATTCAATGATATTTTTAGTGTGATTCAACCAATTTACAAATTGACCAATTCAATCCCTTATAC
The DNA here is from genome assembly GCA_025506655.1 of Gossypium rotundifolium. Lineage (NCBI taxonomy): Eukaryota > Viridiplantae > Streptophyta > Magnoliopsida > Malvales > Malvaceae > Gossypium > Gossypium rotundifolium. The sequence goes on from CP106733.1 coordinate 337,716, forward strand.
CGAATTAGTACCTAATAAATTCTAAATCCAACTTCTTAAAAATATTTCTAAAATATGTTAGTCAAAGCGAAAATTATCTTTTACAAATATTAAATTATTTATATAATTTTATTTTATAAATTATTTTTAAAATTTATATTTTCCATTACTTTTAATGATGCTTAGTTAATTTCTAACAGCAACTTCTTAAAACATAAACAAAAAATATTATGTATCGAAATGAATAATTTTAACCACAAATAAAACAATTAATAGATGTAAAATACCTCCATTTTGAAAGCTGAAAATTTTGGTTAAGAAATTTTGATGTTATAGAATTTATATATGTAAAGAGTAAAATTTATTGAATTATTTAAAATTAAAATTAAATTAATAGAATATACAAATATTGAGAACTAAATGTGTGATTATGCTAGTTACAAAAAGCTTTCCGTCATCAATTTAACCAAAAAAAAAAACAAATTAGAACATTAGTGCCCAAATTGAAAAGAAATTAAAGTTAAGGGACCAAAACAAAACACAAACATAGTCAGGTAACCCATTTATATAATTTACCCTTATTTTTTATAATTTTAATATTGTTTTACTATATTAATACTATTGAAATAGAAAATAACGACATTTCTTTATACCAAACAATAATTTTCATTTATAAAAGATACAGAAAATGTTAAGCTATCAAGCATCCGAGCTGAGATTAACTAGATAAAATACATTACACTAAAAAAACAAAGAAATCATAAGTTCGGACATTAGACAATATTGTTTAAAAAGAACAACTCGACAATAAAAGAACATGAAAAGAACCCAAAAAATAAAAATACTTAAAACGGCTCATTTGTTTTCTATTTCACAAGGATTGTTACTGACCTGATATGCTTAAAATGACCATGGGATAACATAGGGCTCTTTTTGCTTTCAGTTGCCAAATTATCATTTAGCTTAAATGAAAAACGGTACAAAGGAAAATATAGATCAGCAACACTAAACTAGATTCCTCATTTAGGTAGTTGCTAATAATGGCCGCAAAGGATATAACATGTTAAATATTATATTACAAAGCCTTAGATGGAGGAACACTACGCCGTATCCACATGGTTAGGGCTCCATTTTTGGTCATATTTTGAATGCATCTGCAACAAAGCGATCACATAGTCTATTATATATTTATATTGTGCAAACTGACCGTTCAAATATGATGCATTTCTGAAAGTCATCATTTCAAATACGTTTATATATGTATCAAATTTGCCCTGGATTTCCTAGGTTCAAAGCCCATTTATTGCATAAAGACAACACAGGCATGCAAGAGAAAAAAATTACTGGTCACCTTTTCCATCAGTAGTAAGACGGGGAATCTTTGCAACATTTTCAATGGAGCTGCACTCAAGAGGCATGCGGTGCGCTTCTGCTTGGGGAGAATAATATGGTTCACTTTGTTTCAACTGCTCATTTGAAAAATGATCTCCCACTGGATTGAAGTAGATGTCTAAGGTCGGAGATGAAGACATTGCCAACTTTCTCTTGTTCTTAAACCTTCATCTAACAGGGGTATTAGAAACAAACAGCAAAGCAAACTAGATTGTACAAGTATTTGATTCTAATGTACGACATATTTGCCATGAAAGATACCTGTCTTTCTTCTTCTCAAGATATCTTTGCACCGATGCTTTTCTGCGAGTAGGTCCTTCTGGAAGCAAGTTACAAAAATGAATATTTAAAGCCAATAGAAGTTATCATCATAGCATAAAGGATACCAACATCTTTTATATTTCGTGAAAACCATCATAACAACATAGCCTTTTATTCCTGCCATGAAAGTACATCAGTTTTGTCACACTTATGTTTTTACACAAAATGATACAAAACCAGCTTCCAAAAAATAAAATACCCCTCCTTGTCCTACTTCACTTTCGGAATAAAAAAGGTCCACACATGAGCGGCAAAAAATTGAGGGCACAAGATAAAAGCTGAATCTGTAACAAACCTACACTCCAGGTTGGAAAGGACCTTAACCAGCTAAGCCAACAGATAAAAGTTACTACATTAGTTATCAGGTCAGGCACGCATCTCTTTAGATTTATCAAGGTTCCACCACAGTGGTTATGTCATGGTCCAGAATCACTTAGTTCATCCTGGTGGCACACCATCTAAAAAACACCATATCCTATTTCACATCAAATTAAACGAGAAACAAGAAATAATCAAAGCCCTTGACCCAAAAACTGTATGTCAAATACCAGAAATCTCTATTCAAGCAGACAAAGGAACTGTAATATAGCTTTCTAATAAATTGTAAAATTTGTATTCTATCATGCCTATTCCAGGAAAAAGTTTTATTTGAACACCAGTTCTTGCCTATGATCAAAGTCTGTTGAAGCTTATTTATTTGACCTGATGAGTAACAAGGAAAAGAAGTTCGAAAGTTGCTCTAGGTTACAACCAACAGAAATGATTTGACACAGGAAGGAAACAAGGGATAGAGGGAGGAAAGGAGTTTGGGGCACCTGGAGGCTGGTTCTATTGTATTAACATCATTATGAAGATGATAAGGGAAGGCAAAAGAGTCCTAATGTGCATGAAAACTACAAACAAGATCAAGTTTCAATCATAATTCATTAATCAAGGATTGGCAACACAGCTGCATCTCTGTTGTTCAATTACTTAAGTTCATTATTCAAAAGAGAAGCCTTAATGGGGAAAAAAATTACAGGTTCCATAACAAAAGTTTAAACCTAACCCAACACCAAAACAAAATACAGCTAATGAGTATTCATGGCAAAACCATCATCCATATCCATTAATCAGAGGAGAGGTGCTAAGCATGTAAAGAAGGAAGTTATGAAATTTTACGAGACAATTAGAAGGAAGTATTTACCAAGGCTGTCTTCTAGAGATGCATTGCTCTCTTCTCGAGGAAATTGACAGTTTTCTGCCAGATTTACAGCAAAAAAAAGAAAGAAAGAAAGAAAGAGGCACGTCAATAATCAATAGAGGATTATCTTGGAATATAACATGGTTCGTTATAAACTGAAACAGATTCATCCAAGAAAAAAGATGTATGCTTATTTGCTTATTACTCCTTTTTACCACTCTGAGTCACACAAACTCCACATGGACTTAGAAGAGAAATGAAGCCGAAGTTAAAAAAGCACCTAAACCAACCCAAAATCCTACCTGTTTGCTGAGGTGGCAATATAACCATTTGTGAGCAGGGGGTTGTTTTGACACTTGCAGCCTGTGAATGGCATGGAATGGACAATGGTGTGGTCCTTTGATCAGCTAGAATTTCGTGAGAAAATGAGACTGGGCTTGCAGCAAGCTGCAAGATTGCTTCAGCCTGCAAAACCATTGTAAGTCAATATGACAACACTTATTTGTAGTGAGATAACCCATATAACATCTGAACTATTAAGAAAAGAAGATAGATAACCTTACAACCAGGCATATCATCATAGACATTCACTTTCCCACAGTAAAAGATTGTCATCTGTCCTGCTGACTCTTTTACTGCACCTGCAATTCTGGGCAGTTGGGAAATTTTCTCTCTTAGAACCTCAATCGGCAACATCAACTAAGGCAAACCAGTAATATGATATATTCCTTAAAAGAAATGCTCAAGATAAGTCTACATCAAGCTAAAAATTTTCACCGAAATCAAGTTACTCTAAATCTTGCAGGAGTTGGTCCTTTGCTGAACTATGACCATAAGTATTTTTTTAAGATGAAAAATAATATGCACCAAAATAATAAGATGCAATATTTTAATTAAACAACCTAACATGAAGTTAGGCAAGTTATCAAAGTACAGAAGTAATGGAGTTTATCCAGTAAGGCAATAGGTGCAATCTCCTCAAAATCTTTCACTACAGAAGATGACAGAAAACATTCATAGCCACAACCTTATGTGTGATACTGTAGTCTAAACTCATACAATCAACCGGTATCTTGATACTTGGGAAGGGATAAATGACTTTTTAAAGTTTTATGAAGACAAAACATATGATTATAAAACCAGCATATCTTTCAACTGCACATCTAGTAGGTAAAGCTTCGATCAAGTAATAGTTTTACATGCCAAAATCATGAAATCAAAGAGGAAGAGGAAAAGCATACGTTTTAGCTGCCCCTACATATATACAAGAACCTGTAACCAGTAGCCATGCAAGTTATACACCAAGGACTAAAGCAGGGCAGAAATGAAACTACAGCTAAAAAGATTTCAACTACCTGAATATTCCTGACAGAAGTATTTAGTTCCTCTAGAGTTGGTATTTATCAAAGAAAAACATCAACAAGAAGTTAATAACAACACATTTAACAAGGAAAATAGTTAGACTCCTATCTGAGTGTTGTATTATACCATAACATGCATTGAAATGTAAGCTGTAGCTTTTCTTTCTTCCATTAAATTTCAGTTAATCAAATCGTTAAGTAAACATCCTTTACAAAAGCCATTTTGTCTCCTGTTAGTTCAAAACTCCGATCAACTACTTTCTCCATGTTGAGTTCTTGATCTGTTTATGCGAAGCTAGTTTGGTTTTCTCATCAAGAAATAGGGATCCATAAATTTAGGAGCAGCCCAATTCAAGAAAGCCTGAGACAGAAATGACGCGTTAATCAAAGCCGAGAAACTTTAATCTCAACCAACCACTCTTATTCGCATGGGAGATATGCTAGTCAAGCACTCTAACCAGCACAAAACTCTGCTTGGAACTTACTCCAAATTCCTTGTATAGCCAACTTCAATGTCATTCCGTTTTGATGCCAAGACCAATAGATTACTCTGACAAAACTAAATAAATCAACAGTTGTACGCCACGTCATTTATCTACATGTTGACCCTCCCACTCATCCCAAGCCACTAAATTAAATGATTAAGAGTTTTAGAGCATAAATAGGTAACTCTAAAGGATCCTCCAGATTGCAAGTCTAAAATAATGGAAAGGAACAACTTATGATTAGCAAGCCGTCATTGTTGACTTGAGGATTTTGTAGTAATAGCAAGCACAAACTCGACGTCGGAAATTACGGATACCACACAGATACTCGGGGCACATGTGTGAAATTCACATTCCTTTCACATTGAAACGCTTAACAGTTGACTCTATGTTGGATAAAATTTCCTAAAGAAAAAGATAATTAAATGACCTCACCCTCATTGAACTAGGGTTATCTAGAAAGGAAAAAAATAGGGTGCAAAAAAATAGTGTAAAAAGAACACCTTGGAGAAACAGAATCATTTCCAGAGATGACCGTTCGGCCAGAATTGTCGCCGGAAAAATCGGATTTCGAGGTATTTGAATGGGGACAAGGAACGGATTCGGGAACTGGAACCAAGATCCCGTTATTCGGTGTCATTTCCTTCGGTAGAACATTTGAATCAGAAACGACCTGCGAAATTTTTTATTTAATTTGACTAGTTTGACCAAAAAAAGAGAAGTTTGTAAAATATTCCACTAAACTAAATACAACTTTTTCATGCCTTGGAAACTGAAATAAAATAACATAAACAAGATTTATTTATCCAAAAATGAAATACACGCACTCGAGGCGGATATTCCGGACCGGGAGGGTAAAGTTTCTTCCGAGCTTCAACGGCGTCGGAATCAGACGTCGTTTCTAGAAGAGTTTTCAACGAGATCACCTGCTGAATCGCCTGCGATTTGTTCCAAGACGGTCTCCGCATCCCTAAAAGTAAAGAAGAAATTGTGAAAAGAAATAGAAGTTCAAAAATTCGAATCAGAACATGCACACACTTTCGCATTCGAAACAGAAAACATACATAAATTAGAAGAGAGATAAATAGATGCACAGAGAGAGACCTTTTTCTTTGAGGTAACGGCGGCAATCTTCTCGAGTGACCTGAGAAATGTCATCCTCAGTAAGCTGGTTAAGAGGCTTGTCTAGAGGTGACCGGGAGACAGTTTCTCCCGGAGACATGGCGTCAAATTTCCGGCTAACAGGAACCAGCTGCCTTGGAGCACTAATTTCTCAAATTCCTTCTCTTAGACGCTGCGAGATCGATCCGACGAGAGAAAGGGGGCAAGGTAAGGATTTTTTTACACTCTCTTCACTGATTTCAGTGATTACTAATTTCGTAAATTGGAAGGTGCTCCAGGGTCTTTCGGACTTTTCGTTATGAAAAGAGTCAGAGAAAGTGATAAGGAAGTAGAACGCGTGAATTTGAGACAAGCTTAGGTCTCCACTATGGTGTCATCTCAGCCTTCCTTTTAAACCTTTTTCCAATTCATTAGATGCATTTTTTTTTATAATTTTTTCTTCGCTTTATATTTTTATTTAGGTCTAATTTTGCCCCCTAATCCCTGTACTCTTACATTTTTAAAATTTAGTCTTCCTGCTTTTAATTTGAAATTTTGAATCTCTATTTGTTTAATTTTTCTTTCAAAAGAAAAAAAAATTAGCTGCTTAATTTTTAATATATATATATATTTAAAATTAAATAATTTTAACTTAACATAATAAGCTAATAAAATATAGTCTATTACAAAACTAATATATGAATTAAAAATAAGTAATCACGTAAATATTCAATAATAAAATATATTGTTTTTAAAAATATTTTGATACCAATTTTAAAAATATTCATTTTATTTTATTTTTAAAATAGAAATAATTTTAATTAAATATTCTATATTTATATTGCCATTTTATGTAATACCTTTGAAAGTATTTTCTTTTACCATATTTAATCTCACTGTCTCTGTTATTTTCAACATCATTAAAAGCATTCTCGTCGGTGATCCAAAGGAAACTTAAAATTGAAAATTCAATTTATCAATCACACAAGCAAATTGACTGAATGAAGGGAATCAAAAGTTGAGAGGCTAAATTTTAAAAGTTCAAAGAATACAGGGACGTGAGGCAGAGTTAAACCTCTTTTTGGCAGAAGAGTTAGACCTTTTTATTTATTTTGTTATAAGCCCACCCCGGGTCACGCCACGTAATGACTCAGTTTTCTTCAAATTACCATATTAGCCCACTTCAGTTTTAATTAGAAAATAAATGAAACGAATAAAGTGGAGGCAGTTGTTCCAAGAATTTGATTAATTAAAAGCAGTAAACGACGTGGAAGGTGAGAGGATAGTAGGGCGCTAAGAGTAAAAAGCAAAGGGCGGGAAATGAAGGGACGGAGGAGTTGAATCACGTGATGGAGGCAGAATTAATCGTGGTACGGATGACACAGTGTTAAGGACCCAGAAGCATTGATAGGTGCGGGGATAATCAGCCCTGTACCACCACTTGTCAAACAACCCACGTGTCTTCCACTCCCTGTTAAACCTAACGAGTGGACCACATCTTAAAGCCCCCCGCAAGTAGCACTAGCTGCCCTGCTACAGTCCTACCCAACCACGGCCGCTGGCCCACTTATCCCCTCCATCACACCACCACGTTTCATCTTTCTCTCCCTTTCTCCCCTCCCCTAATTCCAACCCCGCTTTTCCCCACGCCTCCCTACACACCCACTCCTTAATGCCCCCTTTGCTTTTTCTTTATTTGGCTTAATTTCCATCCAATGCCCTTAAATTATCTTTCAATTTTTCAATTTATCTTTAATCTTTAAACCATTCAAATTAAGTCCTAAATGTCTTCGTATTTTATCAATTTAAGTGTTTGCTCAATTTTAACATAAAGAATACCTAAAACATACGAATTGAAGTGTAAACGCCTGAGTGCCTACGACATAAATAATTTAGATGTGACGTGTTAAAAAATAGATCGTGTTAATAAAATTTAAGTGGCCTGTTGATTTTTTAAACATATCATATTTACATATATTCTACATTATATTTGAACAATAAATTAATGTCTAAATTAATGGATAGGTTGATTGAAAAACATGATAGATATGTAATTGTTACTTTAAAAATTAATAAGTTTTTTTTTATCAATATATCATCTAATTTTACTTATAATATATCATCAACGGAACTCAAGGTTTTCAAAATTAGACCAGTAGGCGAACCGGTCAAACCATCGATTCTCGATTCAATCGGTTTGAATGAATAAATTATTAAAAATAAAAATATTTAAAAATAGATAAAATCGATTCTGTAACACCCCTAATCCTTTTTCGTCATCAGATTAAGGTCGCGTTACTAACCAATCACAATGTTTAATTACATCGAAAGTAAAACTGCAAGCTAACTATTTACATCACATCGTATTGGGAGCAATACATGCTAATTTAATGTTTTCATAATAGTGTCTTATACAATCGATTAATGAATCATTCCATGCGATTTTAAAATTGGTCTTCCATTGTCTACACTCTTATCACTATTTATTCCCTCTTGAAAGCTAAAAGTTGGATACATAACAAGACTATTCCAATTATTTTCATCAGAATATTGGTCTATACTCTACCTATCTATTTTTGATGATATTAGTAGAATGACTTACTTCACCTAATTTAAGTTTACTATATCATTCCAAAACTAAGTGACAATACTCTTACAGTCCTTAATAAAAGTTTATGAAATCCTAAAAACAGTCTAACATCGAATATGGGCTAATTTGAAACAAATCTAGAAGTATAGGGAAAATTTCAAAAATACCTAAAAACAAAGGTCACGCGGCCGTATGGAACGCCCCAAACCGTGTGACTTTCGAAATTGGGACATACAGCCATGTCCAGCCCATGTCTCTGCATGTGTAACTCACTGACTTAAGACACATAATTGTGTATCAGCCCGTGTTTCTGCTCGTGTGGGATCTACACCTATACTATTTTACAACACGATTAGGGTACGTGCCCATGTGTGTCACACGGCCATGTGACAGACTGTGTCCCAGGCTGGTGTACTTAAATGTACCTTAAAACTCAAGTTTACCAAATTGTGTTTACTTAGACACTAAGCAACCAATTCACTAGTCATTTAACCTATTCAAAACTCAATTAAACATACTCAAGACAAGCCAAAACAACCATCATAAGTGCCTAACCAATGTACCCTCATTGGTACCACATTTTATATCTTCAAACATATTAACCAAGCATCATCCATTCAAAACCTTCATTCATACCAAATTTGCCATAATTGGACTAACATTTAGCTACTTAGGTTCCCAAACATCAAGCTAAACACATACCAAACTTTAAGCTAAGCTATCATACCAAACATTTTTAACCACAACCATATATAAATATAACCATCATTTCACTTGAAAACCAAAATATCATCACATTATAAACAACCTCAAACAAAGGACCTCTAAGGTACATGCCATTACAAAATAAAACATCACCACACTTGAGCTCGGGATTGTTGTTGGATGAAAAGCCGACAATAAGATGAAGGTACCTAACCTGTACACAAAAAATAAAATTGCACGCTGAGTATAACTTAGTGGTATTTCTATAATCCGAACAATTTAAACTTGATATGATCAATAATACAAATTTACTCGTTCTTTACTTACATCCACTAGATTCCACATGTTTAAACACGTATCAATGGTATTTCATATATAGCATTTGGTAATTCAATTCATGCAATAGTATGATTCATCCTTTTGTTCAATATATGAATTCATTTCAATATTCATATCCCATTTCATCATTCTATATTTCATTTTCCATTTCATATCCATTTCTCGTCTTTGTCATCTCAATATCACACATAAGTTTTATCATTTAATTTCACCTATTAACACAACTCGAACTCGGACGGATACACGGATCCAACCAACACACCAGTTTGGCACCTAGCGCCTCATCAGATAAATCTGAAGTAATAACTGCGCTCAGTGCTATATAAGTTGACACATAGTGTCTAATCGGTTAAACCAAAGCAAATTGGCACCCAGTGCCTCATCGACTCGAGGTTGAAGAAATCCATGGACTCTTCCTATCCTATGGCATGCCATTTATATTCGACTTAGCCCGAACCAGTTAATAGTGTTCCATTTCACTTTCAACACATCCAATGTTCCAATTTAACATATGTACATCATCACACATATAATTATATATTAAATTTGATAACAACTATAATTTCTCAATACACATATTCATAAGAATACCACATTTCTTGATACACACAAATTGTTTATTGTAATAACCAATTGATTCAATTTGGCCCAAAGTACAAGAGTTCTCACCTCAATTACTTACTATGTGGAACAATTCAAAATTCAATAATTTATAACTTAGTTCGGATTATAGAAACACAAACCGTATATTCGAGCTACTCGACGTCGACTTTGTCTTTCCCTTTCTTACACGAGGATTTCGGGACAACATTCGCTAAGAAATAAAATAATTACAATAGATTAATAATACACAACTCAATTTTCATTAAATTTCAAATGTTACACCATATTTTGCTTAATTCTCAATTTAGTCCCTAAATTGGGACTAATTTTAATACCCATATTTAACCTCAAATTTTATACTAATTTCACTCTAAGCTAAATTTAGCTCCTATTTTCAATTCTACCCTTAATTTCAAAATTTTCATAATTTAATCCCTATTACTCAAAATCAATAATTAACTTCACTATTAGGTCATTTATCATTTCTAACTTTAAAATCTATCAAATTAACCCCTAATACTTAAACTAATCAACAATGAAAACATCTAAAATATTAATCAATACTAAAATTATGACATCAGTCGAGTAGCTCTAAGTACCAAAATTCCGAAAACATAAAAATTATAAGAAAATTGACTAAATTAACTAACCAATTAAAATTTGAACCCTCAAAATTTCCTAGGCCGTGGGTGCTGTTCTCCCCCTTAAGCTTTCAAAATGTTAGCATGTAATGGAGAATGAAATCTTCTCTTTCTTTCCTTTTGTTTATTATTATGACTATTATTATTGTAATTATAACATTTATATATATGTGTTAAATTAACATAATAATATATATCATAAATGCCACATTATGACCGTCCTCTTAGAAGAGCAATGGTGTAATTGTTACTTTAGTCCATTTAATTTATTTCAATCTATAATGCAAATTTTAACCCTTATGCGATTTAGTCCCTGTACCTTAGTAACTCTTAATTTCATGAAAATTTCTTACCTAAAATTTAATTAACTACATAACTAACTTCGTAAATATTTATTAAAAATATTTGATACGAGTTCGTTTTACGGAAATAGAGTCCCGAATCTCACTTTCTGTCACCCCTGACTATCGAGTCGTTATAGATTCAATTGGTTCAAATGTCAATTCAACTAGTTCAACCGGTTCACGAGTCAACCAAATTGACCCTTTATTTTGGATTGGTACCCTGATCAATTTTCGATCCCATCGATCTAACCAGTTGGTCCAATTCTTAAAACAATACCTAAACTTCATATATTTTATTTAATATTGTATAAATATTAAAAAATTTCATTTATACCATAAATTTCACAACTTTAAATTTAAACCCTTGACTTTTAATTTATAGTTAAGTAAGTCCATTTATACCCAGTGCAATTAGTCTGACTAGCTGGTTCGTTCTGATTTTGAAAATAATGACGAAGCTTCATGTTTTTTTTTATATTTAATATAGTATAAATATTTAAAATTTCATTTATACCGTAATTTCCACGATTTTAATTTATAACCCCATTGACTTTTAATTTATATTTAAGTAAATCAACTTATTTAAGTACAAATCAATTCGATTGGTTTGACAAGTACAATCGGTTCAACTGATCCATCCGATTCTATTAAATAAATCATTAAAAATTTCATAAAATAAAAAAATTGGTTCAATTACCCTTCAGTCAATCTAATATATTTCTCCATATCAGTACCCTAACCAATTTTCGATTCGATCAACTAGTCCAATCCGATTCAAACAATAATATTCATAATCTAAATTTGAATTATGAAACAATAAAATTTTAAATATTTTAGTCCTAAAAAAAATTAAGAATAATGAATTGATAATGTAACATCTCAAATAGGGCCTAACGGAACAGTTGGTTGCGAAACCATGAATCCAAGCTATAAAAGTTTATTATGATTAATTATTATGATTTATCGAGTGATTAAATACATGTGTTAGAGTATTGATAAGAAATTTTATTAATTTCATGCTTAAATTGCCTATTAGGACTTGTTTGCAAAAGTTGCTAAATAGAGGTTCTAATTTATAGAGTACTTGATTAAAATGGGTGTTTGAAGTAGGAGTCCTTAAATGGAAATTAGACCATTATATTTTCATGGACAAAAATTGACATATATAGGTGGAAAGAACCAAAGTTTTTAATGAAGGGTAATTTAGTCATTTGGTAATAAAAAGGAATTAAAAGGGAAAAAGATGGCAAAATATGCTCATCTTCTTCATTAGGACGAAATTACAAGGGTTCACCATAGCTAGTTCCAAGCTCCATAGTAAGTGATTCCAAGCCCCGTTTTTAATGTTCTTTACATTTTTGAAGCCCCGGTAGCTCGATTTAGCTTATTCTATCAATAATTCATGCTAGGGTTCATATTTGGAAAAATACCCATAGGTTAAATGTGTTTATTTTGATGTTTTATGATAGAATATGAAGTCTAAAATTATGTTAAACAACTTTTGCTAAATGATTTTAAGTGAAAACAGTAAAAAACTTAATCGGTAAAAATACCTAATGTTCATAAGTACAAGTTAGAGTGAGAATTTGATGTTGCCATAGAAGGAAAAATGATCAGCATGTCATAAAACATAAGAATAAGGGATAAAGTTTAATTTCGAGCTTTGGGGCAAATGTGTAAATATGTAAAAGTTTAAGGGGAAAATTGTAATTTTGCCAAAGTTAAGAGTTAAGGACTGTTTTGATGAATGTGAGTATTAAATAAGCTAAATTTTCTATTATAGATCAAGAAGAACGAAATCGAGTTAGATCGAGGAAAGAAAAGATAGAGGACTAAATCGATATAGTTGATCGTATTTTGTTTGAGGTAAGTTTACGGTAAATAAATGCAATATTCTATTATTTTACATTTAATACTGTTAAATTCCAGTATTTACATATTTATTCTGTAAATTTATTATTTAAAGACTCAAGTATGAATTGACGAAAAAGTTATCTCAGAAAGTTATCTCAGAAAGTTCCGGTTGAACCTTAGGAATGTGTAGGATACAAATGCCATGACATTAGGGTTTAAGGAAATCATGTAAGACCATGTCAAGACATGGCATTGATATGTTACTATAAGGCAAAGTTTCCATGTAAGACCATGCCAAGGTATGGCATTGGTGAGTTCATAAGGCAAGGATACCACGTAAGACCATGTCAAGACATGGCAATGGTTAAGTTTCATAAGAAAAGGTACCTGCGTATCTTTAGTATTCCAAGTGGTTCAACGGGAAAATTCAAGGAGTATTCCAAAGTAAAGGTAAGATAAGTTCAAGCTAAAAAGGTAAGGTAAGATAAATTCATGTTAAAAGGTAAGGCAAGTATACAAGTTTTAAGTATATTGAGTTAAAAGTTTAAGTGATCTTGATAAGAAAAACATATGATAATTCATTAAGAATGTTGCTATTTATTTACATGTAAACTTACTAAGCTTTATGCTTACTCCCATTCTTTAATTTTTTTTATAGTATTACAAGCCAATTCGGGGAATCGAAAGGACGTCGGAGATCGTTACGCACTATCAAAGGATTATATTGGTATTTTGTAACTCGACGTTTTAAGTTATGGCATGTATAGGGACTTAGCTATCTTGTGTGTATAACCTTATGATATGGCTTAAGATTGGCTTGTAAATGTTTGGTAATGATTAGCTATTAAAATGGCTAATTAAGAGCATGTTTTGGACATTATGAAATGCCTAGTTGGTAATTATTAGAAAGAAATTATGTAAGTATATGCAGGGGAACAGTTTGTACAGCAGCAGTGATGTGAATTTGAAAAATCACCAAAAATAGTATAAATGGAATTAGGTTTTGAATGAGATATAGAATTAAAGCTTATTGAGTCTATTTTTATATTAAAGAAACAGTGTAGGAAAAAGAGTTGTATATTATGAGATAATTTATTTTTAGTGAAGAGAGGTCAGAACTGTCAAACTGTGTAACAGGGGAGACTTTAACTAATAAACTGTACTAATTGGCCACACCAAAAATTCTGGAAAAATTATAGTAAGAATATATATGAGTCTAGTTTCAGGAAAAATTTACGGATCTAGATTTTGAGTTTCGTAACTCATGTTATAATTGATTTAGTGAACATGATGCAGATGGACAGTTTTAAACTTTTATGCCTCGAACTAGTAAGTTAAGTCTAGTAATGCCTCGTACTCGACTCCGGCAAAGGTCTCGGGTAAGGGGTGTTACATTTATTGGTATCAGAGCAAGGTTTAGTCGATTCTCAGAATATTTAGTATGAGTAAGAGTCTATCTATACATGCCATACTTATATTTTGATAGTGTGACGACTCTTGACGATTTAAAAAAAATATTTTTCTTTTATAGTTATGGATCCCGAGCAGTGGTGCAGATGATGTAGAGTAGTGCACCCACTCCCGCTGAGGGACGGTGCCTCAAGATAGTCATGAAAGGCCCGTTCTGAGTTAGTCAGGAGGAGGGGCTCGAAGCCTTCTTCCAAGCTATGAATGAATGGTTTCTTTGAGTTCGTTCAGACGAACCCGGCCGTTAGACCTCCACCCCTCATGATCCAAATACCACCCATGTAGCTTCCCGATCCAGAGATACTGATCGAAGAGAGAAGCCACTGTTGACAAGATCGAAAACAAGGGGTGAAGAGTTTCGCTACCAAAGATGATGATGCAGAGAAAGCTGAATTTTGGCTCGAAAATACTATCAGAGTTTTTGACGAGTTATCCTGCACACCGGAAGAGTGTATTAAATGTGTAGTGTCACTTCTTAGGGATTCAGCCTACCAGTGGTGGAAGACACTTGTATCAGTAGTACCGAAAGAAAGAGTTACTTGGGATTTCTTTCAAGAGGAGTTCCGTAAGAAGTATATCAATCAGAGGTTTATTGACCAGAAAAGAAAAGAGTTCCTTGAATTAAAACAGGGTAAGATGACTGTGACCGACTATGAACGTGAATTTGTTCGACTCAGCAATTATGTTCGAGAGTGTGTGTCTACAGAGGCTATCATGTGCCAAAGATTTGAAGATGGGCTCAATGATGATATCATTGATCGGTTGGTGTTCTAGAGATAAAAGAGTTTGTTGCTTTAGTTGAACGAGCACGTAAGGCGTAAGAGTTATTGAAAAGAAAGGGTAAATCTGAAATTGAGATACAAGACTCGAAGAAAAGACAGATGAGCAAGTCATTTCAGTTTACATCCAAGAGGCCTAGAGAGTTCTCTACGAGATCTAATCTTTCAGCCGGGTATTCTAACCGAAACAGTGGAAGATTTATGGATTCAAAAGATCAAACCACTTCGATTGCGAGTGTTGGTAGTATTCAGCCTAATAGACCTGAGTGTCCTCAATGTGGTCGACGTCATCCGTGTCAATGTCGGCGATCGAGGTTGGTTGTTTCCGATGTGGTGCACCGGATCATTTCATTCGGGAGTGTCCTGAGATGGTAAAAAAAGAAGTAATACCGAGTGCAAGATCAAGTAATGCCCCCGTTAGAGGCAGCCATCAGAGAAATCCAGGAGTAGGGGCAGGTAGAGGTACATTTAGAGATACAGCAACGAGATCAAATGTTAGAGCACCCGTAAGGACTTATGCTATTTGTACTCGTGAAGAGGCATCCTCCCCCGATGTAATTACCGGTACATTTTCTCTTCATGATGTTAATGTTATTGCTTTGATTGATCCGGGTTCAACCCATTCCTATGTTTGCATGAAATTAATGCCTAGTATGAACATGCCCATAGAGTTTATGAAATTTGTGATTAAAGTATCGAATCCATTTGGTCAAGCATGTGTTAGTAAACAAAGTATGTAAAAATGCCCTTTGATGATTAGAGGTTCTTGTTTTCCAGTGATCTCATGCTATTGCCATTTGATGAGTTTGATGTGATTCTTGGTCCGGATTGGTTAACGCACATGATGTGATAGTGAATTGTGGAAAGAAATTCATTGAGTTGAAATGTGAAAATGGTGAGATCCTTGGGTTAATTCGGATGAGTCGGTTCAATTTTCATGATTTCATTATGTCCGCTCGAAATGTTTAAGGAAAAGATGTGAAGCTTATCTTGCTTTTGTGTTGAATACTAAAGACCCGAGTTGAAAATTGAATCAATGCATGTGGTAAATGAGTTTCGATGTGTTTCGGAAGACTACCGTGTTTGCCTCCTATTAGAGAAGTTGAGTTTGGTATTGAATTGATTCCAGGTACCACACCTATTTCTATTGCTCCTTATAGAATGGCTTCAATAGAATTAAAAGAATTGAAAGCTCAGCTATAGGAATTAACTGATAAAGGTTTGTAAAACCTAGTTATTCACCATGGGTGCACCGGTGTTATTTGTGAAAAGAAGGACGGTTCCATGAGATTGTGCATAGACTATCGGCGACTTAACAAGGTAACCATAAAGAACAAATATCCATTGCCTAGAATAGATGACTTGTTCGATCAACTGAAAGGAGCCTTGTGTTTTCTAAGATAGATTTGATATCCGGATACTATCGATTCATGAGTTAAAGAGTCGATGTTCAAAGCGCTTTTCAAACTAGGTATGGTCATTATGAGTTTCTTGTGATGCCATTTGGTTTAACCAATGATCCTGCCATCTTCATAGATTTAATGAACCGAATTTTCAGACCTTACTTGGACAAGTTTGTAGTTGTGTTTATTGATGACATCTTGATTTATTCTCGTGATGAGACTGAGCATGCAGAGCATTTGAGAATAGTTTTACAGATTTTGAGAGATAATCAGCTTTATGCCAAGTTTAGCAAAAGTGAGTTCTGATTACGGGAAGTTTGTTTTCTTGGACACATTGTTTCAGGTGAAGGTATTAAAGTTGATCCGAATAAGATTTCAGCCATTGTCGATTGGAAGCCTCCCAAGAATGTATCAGAGGTCAGAAGTTTTCTTGGTCTTGCTATTATAGACGATTTGTAGAGGATTTTCCATGATAGCTACTCCATTGACAAGATTGCTACTGAAAGATGTCAAGTTTGAATGGACCGAGAAGTGTCGCAGAGTTTCGACAAGTTAAAGGTATTGTTGACTAAAGCTCTGTCTTAGTACAACCGTAAGCGGGTAAAGAGTTTGTGATTTACTGTGATGCATCCTTGAATGGACTAGGTCGTGTACTTATGCGGGAAGGAAGGGTAATTGCTTATGCCTCTAGACGCAGTTAAAACCACATGAGAAAATTATCCGACACATGATTTAGAGTTTGTTGCTATTGTATTTGCATTAAAAACTGGAGACATCATTTGTATGGTGAGAAATGCCTAATATTCACGATCATAAAAGTTTGAAATACTTGATGATTCAGAAAGATCTAAACTTGAGGCAAAGAAGATGGCTAGAGTTGATTAAAGATTATGAACTAGTGATCGATTATCACCCGGGTAAGGCAAACGTTGTTGCTGATGCTTTGAGTAGAAAATCATTATTTGCATTGAGAGCTTTGCACACTAGTTTGGCCTTGTCGATGATGGTTCTATTTTATTTGAGTTGAGAGCTAAACCGATGTTTTTGAAGAAATTTGTGAAGCTCGGAAGGATGACGGTGAGTTGCAAGCCAAAAGGGTTCGGATGTGAGTCGGTGTAGAGTCCGATTTTAGATCGATCGGCGGTTGTTTGATGTTTAGAGAGCAGGTATGTGTACCAAAGAATGATGATCTTATTCAAAAGGTTTTACAGAAGCACATAGCAGTTCTTGGTCTATTCACCTGTGTAGTACAAAGATGTATAATGATTTGAAGAAAATGTATTGGTGGATAGGAATGAAAAGAGATATATCGAGTTTGTTTCTAGATGTTTGATCTGTCTGCAGTAAAGCCGAACATCGTGTACCTTCAGTTTATTAAACTGTATTAGTTCCCGAGTGGAAATGGGACCGAGTTACTATGGATTTTATGATGTGACCGCCGACGACAGAAAAAGAAAGATGCGTATGGGTTGTGATTGATAAGTTAACGAAGTCACTCATTTTATCCCGGTTAGTATGGATTATTCACTTGACAAGTTGGCCGAGTTGTATATTTCGAAATTGTGAGACTACATGGAGTCTCATTATCGATTATCTCGGATAGAGATCCGAGATTTACTTCACGGTTTTGGAAGAAATTGCAGGAAGCTTTAGGTACAAAGTTGAGTTTCAAGATCTTTTTCCATCCTCGGTGATGGTCGGTCGGAGAGAATTATTCAGTACTTGAAGATATGCTTAGATCTTGTGTATTGGAATTTCAAGGTAGTTGGGAGAAATATTTACCTTTAATAGAGTTTGCTTACAATAATAGTTATCAATCGAGTCTAAAGATGGCACCTTATGAAGCTTTGTATGGACATAAATGTCGCACGCCTTTGTATTGGATAGAGCTTAAGGAAAATCAGATTTACTGGGTTGATCTAGTCAAAGCGAGTATCAGAAAGTAAAAGTCATCGAGATTGCTTGAAAGCGACTTAGGATAGAGAAATCCTATCAGATTTGAAAAGAAAAGAAATTGAATTTCAAGTTGGTGACAGGTATTCTTGAAAGTATCGCCATTGAGATTGACCAGATATAACTTACGGTGAGGAAGGTAAAATTCTAGCTCGAGAGGTTAAGCAATTAAGGAACAAAAGTATTGCACTTGTGAAAGTATTATGGAATAGGCATGGGATAGAAGAGGCTACATGGGAGCCGAAGAGATTATCTAAAAACAGTACCAAACCTCTTTCTGGTAAGATTTTGGGACGAAAATCCCAAAGGGAGAAATGTAACATCCGAAATAGGGCCTAATGAGCAGTGGTTGCGAAACCATGAATCCAAGCTATAAAAGTTTATTATGATTAATTATTATGATTTATCGGTGATTAAATACATGTGTTAGAGTATTGATAAGAAATTTATTAATTTCATGCTTAAATTGCCTATTAGGACTTGTTTGCAAAAGTTGCTAAATAGAGGTTCTAATTTATAGAGTACTTGATTAAAATGGGGGTTTGAAGTAGGAGTCCTTAAATGGAAATTAGACCATTATATTTTCATGGACAAAATTGACATATATAGGTGGAAAGAACCAAAGTTTTTAATGAAGGGTAATTTAGTCATTTGGTAATAAAAAGGAATTAAAAGGAAAAAGATGGCAAAATATGCTCATCTTCTTCATTAGGACGAAATTACAAGGGTTCACCATAGCTAGGGTTTGTTTCAAGCTTCCAAGCTCCATAGTAAGTGATTCCAAGCCCGTTTTAATGTTCTTTACATTTTTGAAGCCCCGGTAGCTCGATTTAGCTTATTCTATCAATAATTCATGCTAGGGTTCATATTTGGAAAAATACCCATAGGTGAAATGTGTTTATTTTGATGTTTTATGATAGAATATGAAGTCTAAAATTATGTTAAACAACTTTTGCTAAATGATTTTAAGTGAAAACGAGTAAAACGGCTTAATCGGTAAAAATACCTAATGTTCATAAGTACAAGTTAGAGTGAGAATTTGATGTTGCCATAGAAGGGAAAAATGATCAGCATGTCATAAAACATAAGAATAAGGGATAAAGTTTAATTTCCGAGCTTTGGGGCAAATGTGTAAATATGTAAAAGTTTAGGGGTGAAATTGTAATTTTGCCAAAGTTAAGAGTTAAGGACTGTTTTGATGAATGTGAGTATTAAATAAGCTAAATTTTCTATTATAGATCAAGAAGAACGAAATCTAGAGTTAGATCGAGGAAAGAAAAAGATAGAGGACTAAATCGATATAGTTGATCGTATTTTGTTTCGAGGTAAGTTTCTGATAAATAAATGCAATATTCTATTATTTTACATTTAATACTGTTAAATTCCAGTATTTACATATTTATTCTGTAAATTTATTATTTAAAGACTCAAGTATGAATTGACGGAAAAGTTATCTCGAAAGTTATCTCGAAAGTTAGGTTGAACCTTAGGAATGTGTAGGATACAAATGCCATGACATTAGGGTTTAAGGAAATCATGTAAGACCATGTCAAGACATGGCATTGATATGTTACTATAAGGCAAAGTTCCATGTAAGACCATGCCAAGGTATGGCATTGGTGAGTTCATAAGGCAAGGATACCACGTAAGACCATGTCAAGACATGGCAATGGTTAAGTTTCATAAGAAAAGGTACTGCGTATCCTTAGTATTCCAAGTGGTTCAACGGAAAATTCAAGGAGTATTCCAAAGTAAAGGTAAGATAAGTTCAAGCTAAAAAGGTAAGGTAAGATAAATTCATGTTAAAAGGTAAGGCAAGTATACAAGTTTTAAGTATATTGAGTTAAAAGTTTAAGTGATCTTGATAAGAAAAACATAAGATAATTCATTAAGAATGTTGCTATTTATTTACATGTAAACTTACTAAGCTTTATGCTTACTCCCATTCTTTAATTTTTTTTTATAGTATTACAAGCCAATTCGGGGAATCGAAAGGACGTCGGAGATCGTTACGCACTATCAAAGGATTATATTGGTATTTTGTAACTCGACGTTTTAAGTTATGGCATGTATAGGGACTTAGCTATCTTGTGTATAACCTTATGATATGGCTTAAGATTGGCTTGTAAATGTTTGGTAATGATTAGCTATTAAAATGGCTAATTAAGAGCATGTTTTGGACATTATGAAATGCCTAGTTGGTAATTATTAGAAAGAAATTATGTAAGTATATGCAGGGAACAGTTTGTACAGCAGCAGTGATGTGAATTTGAAAAATCACCAAAAATAGTATAAATGGAATTAGGTTTTGCATGAGATATAGAATTAAAGCTTATTGAGTCTATTTTATATTAAAGAAACGGTGTAGGAAAAGAGTTGTATATTATGAGATAATTTATTTTTAGTGAAGAGAGGTTAGAACTGTCAAACTGTGTAACAGGGGAGACTTTAACTAATAAACTGTACTAATTGGCCACACCAAAAATTCTGGAAAAATTATAGTAAGAAGATATATGAGTCTAGTTTCAGGAAAAATTTACGGATCTAGATTTCGAGTTTCGTAACTCAAGTTATAATTGATGAAGTGAACATGATGCAGATGGACAGTTTTAAACTTTTATGCCTCGAACTAGTAAGTTAAGTCTAGTAATGCCTCGTACTCGACTCCGGCAAAGGTCTCGGGTAAGGGGTGTTACAGATAAACCATAAATTTGAAAGATCAAATTTTGCAAAATTGAATTGCAAACGCTACCTAAAGAAAAAGTGTACAAACGAGAAAAATAAATCATGACTAAGTGTGTTTGGATGGACGGTGTGTTTACCTGCGGTCAGTGTAAAAACAGTGGTAGCGGTGAGATTAGATACTTTAGCGATACCGTAGCGTGAGACAAAAAGTAAGCTAAACGCACCGGACGCACTCAATCGCCCATCCAAACTCACCCTAAAGTTATAATCAAATCGGGTTAAGCTATTCAAACGTTGCTTATTTATGCACAAAAATCGAATTTATAATTTTATTTAATAAACCCAGAATCTTTTATCATTGGATGAAATATGAATTTTTATCCGTATGCGTTGCGTTAGGGGATGGTGCAGTCAACTTAAAAAAAAATAAAATATTTCATTTAAATTTTTAAAAAATTTAAATTAATAAAGATAAAATTGTATTTTATTATCTTTAATAAAATTTTGATTTAATCTTTTAAAAATTATAAAGATATAGATTATTAAAATAGTGAAATTATATTTTACTATCATAAAATTTAAAATTTAATTTCATCCCGTAAAAATTTTTTGACTTCACCCTTACGTGTAGTATCAATAATATTGGTTGTTATTGGTATTATTAATTTAATTATAAATTAGTGGAAAAAAAATCCCATTTTCTCCATTTTGATCCAACCTAGTTTTCCAAATACTAATAGGTTGTAATTTCTCATTTGTAGACTTGACCTTGTCCCCTCAAACTTGGAGTCAATAATAACAACTTAATAATTGGGGGGGCCATGACCAACAATATCCCCTCTTTTCACTAGAAGACAAAACACAACATCTAGACTGTTTTGTCAGTTGACGCACCTGCAGTGTTTCATTTCAATATCTACAGTGTACAGTTTCCCTTCCCACCACCAAGATCGGTGATTTTAATTTATAATTGAGTTGGAGTTACCACATTATATGTCAATTTATATATTTTATTTAATAATTTTTTAATCTTTAAAATGGATAAGTAATTAAGTTGATAAACTTAATAGAATTACGAGAATATAAAATAGTTGTGAAATATATGATCGCTTTATTTAATTTATTTGATTGGAATGTAAGACTCATGCAGGGGCGAAGTCGGGGTAATTTTTTAAGAGGGTCGGATAAAATTTTAATTTTTTATAGTTTATATTTTTATAATTTGTAAATGATTAAATTGAATTTTTATAATTTTAAGGGGTTCAAAGTATAATTTTACCTTTACTTATTTAAAATTTTTAAAAAATTTTAAGAACCTAAATAGCAATTTTAAATTTTAGGGGGCCGAGGCCCATGCCAGCCCCCTGGCTTCGCCCCTGGACTCACGTGTTTTATTAGAGAAATGTAAGATTATCTTAAAGCAATTTTTAGTGTATTATCTTTGTTATAGAATTTTATCTTTTACATATTCCATTCGTTTAAATCTTTTTTGTATTAAACTTTTCATAAAATTATAATAACTTAAATTTGTGGGAATGCTCCCCCAACTTTTGCTGCCCAACTTCCACATCTTGTATGTGTGATACCGGGACATGTTTTGGTGGTTTTGATGGGGAACCACCAATATAAATACCCTAAGCATAAGCTTTCTAAGCAAAAATAAAAATTCTGAGAACAATTCCATCTAGTGAGGTTCTTTGAGTGCTAAAAAGACTTTGGTGATTTCGTGTATTTATATAGTTAAATTTGATGTTTTCATCGGTTGCTTGACACGCTTGACAGTGGTGTAACAACGTCTGAATTTTGACATTTGGTTTAGATAATTGTTGGAGATATTTATGTTCGATCTTTTCCGCCGCATTTTAACATTTAAACCATAATTTATGCTTCCATTTGATATCAGAGCCAGATTAATCTCTGCCTTTTCTAGTTTTAAAAGTTTGTAAATTTTAGCCCACATGCAATTTTTATGTCACTAGATTCATTATTTACATAATTTGCACTGGTAAATTATGATTTATGTTTGTCTCAAACTTTTGTTAAGCATGTATGTTAATTTATTTTGCAGTTTTACAACCTGTGAATATGTCTGATAATAGAGTAAATATCCCTGAATTAACTAGTGAGAACATTAAGTACTGGAATGAGAGTATTCTTTTCCAATTGGGGTGCGTGGATATTGACTATACCATAAGGAAATTTGAGCCACATATTATTGAAACCATCAATTAGGTTGATCTTGTTCTTATTGAAAAATGGGAGCGATCTAATCGCTTAATTATCATGTTCATAAAAAAATAAGATTCTGGCGATGTTCGTGGTTCAATTGAGCATTATGAGATTGTCCAACAATTATTAACGGCTATTGAAAAATAGTTCAAAACTTCTCAAAAGTCATTAGTCAACACCTTAATCATGAAGTTCACATCAATGAAGCTCACTATCATGAAAGGTGTACGTGATCACATCAAAGAGATGAGAGATTTAGCAGCTCAATTAAGAGCACTTGAGGTTGAAATGTCTAAATCTTTTGTTGTGCACTTCATATTGAATACTCTTCCACCTCAGTATGGGCCATTAAGGTCTCCAATAACACACCTAAGGATAAGTGGTGTAACACCCCAAACCCGACCCAAACACTACAACCGGATCTGGTATGTCACTAAGGAGATTTTTAATAAAACATGTCACATTTTGGAAAATATTTTCCTTGAGTTTAACCTTTTATTCGGGAAAAATTTAATAGGTTGATAATTTAGATAAGCTATAAATTCCATGAGATGTTTCCATGAATTAAAAATCGAAACTTAAATACATGCCTTAGAAAAAAAAGTGTAAACTTAAAATGTCTGATAATAATAATAAAAGCCCAAAATAAAAACTGAACCGAAATATAAAGCTAACGGCCCGTGGCCTTATTACATTGAAATTTAAAACCCATTAAATAAAAATATAAAATCATAAACTAAAGTCTTTTGCTGAATCCAAATGTTCTTTTGCATGGCCACCTTGCACTCCTCTCCAGCCTGGTCCGATGCACTAGGTGCTACCTGAAAATATTAAATCATAGGTTGAGTCGCAAGACTCAGTGTGCAACCCTTATGCACCTTTAGATTTGGGCCTTAGCCCCACAGAACAGAATAACATAACATATTATATATGAAAATATGCAAAGCCCAACCCAAATCCTAGGTTTTCATCCGCTACACGCCACCCTTACCTGCCAGTCACACTATTGGGGATTTCTACAATCAACCCACACCGCTACATGCCAATGATGGCAGTCATGTTGCTCATCGTCAGATCATGGCAATAGCCACTACAACAGATCATGGCAAAAGCCACTACACAGAACACTTCCCTTTTCATCAAACTCAACCCCGTGCAATCTCAGAAATCAGCATACTTATAAAACATATCATCTTAACAGGAACATTCACTGAAGAATGACAGAGATCACTAACCTGGTGATTTGCTTTTACCCTCATCGGGTTTCGAACGTTATGTTGGGATTTCGGCATTTAACAGAATATAAGTAGATTTATTAACACATATTAACAGACAATCTAATGGTGTGAAAAGTTACACACCTCATAACGCGTAGTACTACTCTCTATATTGATACCCTCGCTAATCTGATCTACTGTCCTTTGTCTACAACCTTGCTTAAAAGCCGGAAGAACGCAAGGATAAGGCCTCTCCTATATTCGGCCAAGGTTAGTGCTTTACCCGATTTATACATTTAAATTAACAGATCTCCTTACCTTAAAATCCCAAAAGTAATTCGATCCGAGTGCTACTGAACTCTGGCTTAGAAATCTAAGCGATTGGACCCCCTTCAAATCTCAGAATGCCACAAATGAGAGAAATCATTCGATCAGTTAACCATATAGCCATTCGGCTAAGATCTCTAAAAGTCGGAAAAAGATTGAAATCTCACGAATCGATGCTTACCTATACAAATGGTTTCGGCTACTCCTTGTAGGAAGATTCGGTAATCACAGCAGAAGATCGAAGCGTAGAAGATTAGAGATCTAAGAATTTCAGCTTTTAAGAAAATCCCGAAAAAGATGAACAAGAGGAAGATTTCGGCTACAAGAACAAACAAGAGTGTAGTTTCGGCTTTTAGTGAATGGGAGAAGAATAACAATGGAGATCAGAAGATTCGACTAACAGGAAATTTCAAAGAAAGAAGAAATGGTGAAGGAGTTGGTGATTTTCGGTTTTTTGAAAGAAAGTTGACAGAAATTGTAGAGGGAGAGACTGAGAATTTCGGCACAAAGAATGAAGAAAAAGTAGGGTTCAAATGCCAAAATTGATGAGCTATTCCCCCTATTTATAGAAAATTCGACACCCCTTATGGCTATTAGAAACCAATTTCTTTACTCCTCTAGGTGATGGAATTTCAGCCAACTCTGCTCTCAGCAAATAGCTCCTAATTTTTCTTCTTTTATCTTCCATTTTATCAACTATATTATCTACATTATCCCATTCACATAAATCCTACTATTTTTGAGCCTTGTAGCAGTCCACTCCACCTAACCCTAATGCCGAAAATTAGCTAACTTGAATCCAATGAATTAGGCTCCTTGAAACTTAAATTTGGGCCCCTAACTCCCTGGTGTGGCATCACCTCCTTGTTCCCTAAGTGGCGCTACTGACCACTGGGCCACAAGCCCATTTTGATATTTTAAACACGGGTACTACCTTTTAAGTCCTATAATGCCCAAACAGAAAATATTAATCAAGACCTCTGCCTAAGCCTGAGCCCAATTTAGACCCTTAACAATTAAATTAACACTTTAAACATATACATACACTAAACGCATAGGCCCAAAAATTCAGGATATTACAAGTGATCTATTAATGAGCTTTTGACCATGTGTGATCAGGAATAGGCTAGACTCATACTGGAGATGGGAAAGAGTGCACTGACGATTACTCAAGGAAAGAAGACGGTCCAAGCCAAGCAAAAGGGGAAGGCTAAAATGTAACCCCAAGTTTACATAAAGAAATAGTCAAAGTGTTTTTTTTGTAAAAAGAAGGGACACTTAAAGAAGGACTGTGTCAAGTTTAAAAGTTGGAATATGCTATCCCTCCTTGTTCTGAAGGTCAAAAGTAAGTTCATGCTCACGGACTTTGATATATAGAGAAATAAAGGGTGGTTGAGGAAGGTTTTCCAAGTAGGTAGAGAGTTGTAGGTGGTCGAGATGGTCGAAGAGAGAGTTGTGATTGGTTCATAGGCCTTATAAAGGGTGTTGTTAGTTCCTTCTCGAGGCTACACATGTCTTTTTTTGTTATTGGTTCCATATTATCTAGGTTCAATTGATCTATTGATGCTCCTCTCTCTTAGGTACAGGTTGTCCTATCACGATAATAACTAAGTGCAGTGTATGGGTGTTAGGTAATCTGCCATCAGGCTGTGGTCCCTCAACATGTTCCTATCTTATTGTGGGCTTGCAAGTAGGCATTCCAAGTCTTAATCAGTCGGATCTAGTCTTCATTGTTGGTATCAACTTGCAAAGGTTCGATAAGGTTCGAGGAGATGCAGAGTCACAAGGCGAGCTCATTGGATATTGTTAATAGACTCGCAAGGTATAAGTATAACAAGTCTCTAGATTAAATTCCCCTAGTTCCTTTTTTGCCCCCATTTGTTTTCTACAAACATCTTGTAAGCATTGCCTTACCTAATGTTTTTAAGTAATTGTGATGTGAATTTTATTTATTAACTCATTATATATATATAGGCACATAAATTAACATTTTAAAAGAAATGCAGAAACAATACATTTTAATTTATTCCAACAACATCATTATCAACAAGAAAACATGTTAGATGAATATCTCAGTCCAGTCCCTATCTCGAAACTAGTGGGTCACTAGGAACATGTTCAACTGATCATAGAAAAGGGTAAGAAACTAAAGAGGAAAAGAAAAGTGAAAAAAAAAAAGGTAAGAAACTAAAGAGGAATAGCCTAGTAGCTACGGTGTGGGCACCTTGTTGAAGCGAACCCAAGCCATATCAAGGTAAAGCAGACTGTACTAGTAGCCAAAAAGAGTGTCACAGGCATGCAAAGTCGCTGCACGCATTGAAAGTGCAGCATATAACAACTTATCTTTCACAAAAAAAAAAAAAACCCCATTTTCTGACTTGACCCCGCCAGGCATGGTGGTTGACTTAGCGAAGGCCACGATTGTGATTAGTGCAGCCACGACGACGGAGCATGAGTCTTTAAGTGTCGGTTAGCCATTTACCAACCTCGGAGAAGTGTTTGTGTGTCTCTGTGAAGATATATTTGGGTCTTATCGTCCGTTTTTTGAACGAGCAAAGAAGTAGACCGGCAAGGAATTCTTCATAAACCATGTACTCATTTCATTATAGTGCTATCGAAAACGTTAAGTGCTAAGCTCATTAGAATAGCAGGTTATGGGTAGTCGGGGTTAGGTTTTATGGTGCAGTTCTTTAATATGGGTTGATTCAATTGGTTAAGTAGTAACGTCTCGTTTGATCTTTACCATGCATGTATAATGATTTAGAAGTTCATTCATGGTCTGGACAGCCCAAATACTCTTCTTTTTCTTCTCCCTTAGCTTCATTATTCTTCAGACTTACAAAAAGACAACATTAGCAACGTATCAAGGAACTATTTATGTTATGAGCCAGTACAAAGACCGAGACCAGATAATCTAGAGACTCATCTTCTTCTAGTATAATTGACACTGCTTTGCATAACGGCTTGACAAAATAAATGAAATTTGCCATAATTGGAAGGAAAGAATTGATGTCAATCTCTCTATGGCGTCCTTTGTCTCTTGAACAGATTATCACAAAACAAGTGATTCCTTCAGACTGCAGAGAATCCCCCGTCTCTATGTTCCATAAATGCTTGTGTTTTGCTTTCTGTAATGACACAGAATCTGATGATTTTTACTGAATCTTATGTTTATCCTTGTTGCTGTTCCAGTGCTTCCTACTTAAAATTTACTGATTCTTTTGTATAGAAACGAGTTAAAGTGGGTAACAATGCACTAAAGCAAAAAAAATACCTATAAAGAAAGCATATATAGCCCAATCTTACACACATGCACATTTGACTGTTTGATAGATCCCTAAGTTACTAGTTCCACTCTCTCACTCTACAACAAAAGTTACAGTCACAGCTTTTTGATTGCGCCATCAGTTCAAAATGTTCACAGATATTTGCCTTGGCTTGAATGGTTCGTCCATTGCTTTGCATTGAGCTCTCTGTAAGCAATCTAGCTTAAAAGCAAGGCAGATGAGCTAATCTAAGTCCAAATTCTGGCCACCAGGAGGCCATGTAGTTGAACTTTGTCTTCTGTGCTTCCTTTCAGTTTCAGCAGCAATCAAAAGAAGCCTCGACACACCTTGAGTCCACATATCATATTCTCTCTCACTTCTGCACTCGAACTCAATAATCCCTCTCGTTTCAGTCTTCAATCCAAAATAACGATGCTGCTCTCCGCTAGCGAATAGGTGTCTCCCTGGCCATGATGGAATGTCCTTGCACACCTCCAGAACCACATCTGAAACCCCAAATATGTGTAAGTTTCTTAAGGCAGTCAACAATTTCTTATACATGAGCATTGACAACATCATCTTCATGTCATTGCAACTTACTCTTTTTCTTTTTGGTGAATGTCCCGGCAACATGCTTGCTCTTCATCTTCAAAATCACCTTCAAAAGTGAGATGATTATGATGTTAGTGAAATTGCTTAGGATAAAATTCAATCAGATATAAATGGTGATGTGTTGGGACTAAAGCAATAGCTACCTGGCCTGTCCTATTCATATAAACCGAGACAAGTTTCCAGTGAAGATCACCTGCAGATATGTGTAATTATGATTCATGTAAACTACATAGTTCCTATTCAATCATACTCAAGAACAAATGTGTAATTATACGAAAAGGACCGGATTCGAGACCTTTCCGAGTTCTTTTGAGAAGTTCACTACCCTTGGCGAGAAGCTCTTGACTGCAGGCAGTAAGGAAATCCTCTGGGGCAAGTTCTCCACTATTGTTGCGGTTCGAATGGCTGCCATTGCTGCCTTTCGAACAGAATCCAACACTTGCCGTCTTCTCCGCCGGAAGGACCGCCGCAATGTTCCACACTTCCTTTAGTGCTCTTGCCTTTAAGGTTGCTGCCCCACGTAAAGCTGCAATGAAATGAAAAAACACTCCAATATTAATCCAATGGAGCTTCATTCATTTCAATGGAGTACAAGTTCATCCAGACACTAATATAGAATAACATGATTGGTTATAGGCTTATAGGACATTTTTACCTGTAGCAGCAGCAGCAGTAAGAGTCAATATATCATCATGTGAGCGAACATTAACAGCAGAGCTCACAACCGACGCAAGATGGTCACGTTCGGCACCCATGGCTTCAGCAGCCTCCACGCATTGTGCGGCGACTAAAGTAGCCGCGGATGCCACAGCCAGGTCGGTTTTGGTCGACTGTTCGTTCTTTCCCGAGGTAGAAGAAGAAGCCGCGGTGGCAGCTGCAATGGCTGCTATGGCGGAGGCAACCGCAGCGACTGAGATAGCAGCGTGCAGCTGTGCATTGTGAGCTCTGGTTTCTTCTTTCTTTTTCTCTTTTCTGTCTTTTAACCATCTCCCCACTGTCTTGGCCCCGCTGGGTGTGTTGACTCCATTACCACCACTCGTCCGACCGCCATTGAATAATGGTTGTATGGAGTTGTGGGTACGGAAATACTGTAAGAAATTTTGATCACAAACCCAATGTTTTTCAATGTCTAAGTCTAAACCCAAAGTTGAAATTTGGGCCAAAACAAACAAGGTACAGACCTAAAGCATTATAGCCCAATAGCAGGCAATCACATGGTATACTATTATATAATTTGCAGCAGGGAAGTTCTTTTTAAAGGCCTGAACACAACCAGCTTTAGGTGATAAGACAAGCAAACATACATGGCTAGCTTAGAAGATCGGAAATAAAAAGGTTTTATTGGAAGAAGACAAAAGTTTTTCCCGCTCTGTATGTTCTGTTTCTTTGAAACACTAAAGCAACTCAGAGATTGGGTTTAAGAGAAAGACAAGTAATGGTATGGTTAACAGAAAAGAGACACAGAAAGCTGATATATTGGTCTCCCTGTCCTGTCTGTTACCAATGTAATAACCAATTAACCATTCTTCACCACTTAAATAAAACCATTATATTTTCCTACTCTAATGCAACTAATTATCATTAATCAAGTGTAAACAAAGACCTTAACGACGTCGTCGAATTCCTCAGATGGGGAAACTGGTGGGCTATTATCATTAATCAATGGTCCACTACTGTGAGAGAGCCTGCCCGACGTTAATGGTGACACTTCCTGCAAATATAATAAACCATTTTTAAAAAAAAATCACTAAAGTAGGCAAAAGGGTTTAAGGGAAGACAGTTTTACCGATTGTGACATGATGCGTTCAAGGACGAGCTGTGAAGTAGCAGAGGAAGTGAAAGAGAACTGATTGGAAACATCAGCGGTGGCCTTATCCAGCTCCTCGGTCTCGCCGTTTATGTCTTCGGGTATTGAAGTGGTGGTACAAGAGGAGCTGCTGGCTGACTTGGGAGCCGTACTAGTACCATTGACTGGATGGTGATGGTGATGGTGATGGTGATGATGATGAAGAGGGGCGAGGGCTTTGGACACTTCGAGAGCCGAAGCGCTCCATGACCTTGAGAGGAATTCCATTGGACCTCTTGGGCTCTCCGGCAGCTGTGTACCGGAGAGGGAAAGGTGGGAAATGTGCTCCGGTCGACGACGGGTCCTTGGACTTGCCTCTTCCATGAAGTTGAGCTGAACAAAAAATAGTACTTGAACCGAGCCTTGGTTTTGTTCCTTTAAAAGCTTTAAAGAAGAGAAAACCAGAGGACTTCAATATTTTATGGGAGGTGACGGAGGGTGTTATATATATAAATAGCAACGTTTTCGGCATGGGTTTGAGTGTCCTTTTATAAATATAAAATTTAAATTTTAAACTCAATTTATTTATTTCAATCAAATTCTGATTAATCTAAATTATTTTATTATTATTTTATACGGCTAGTTAATTCCAAAAAGAAGAGCTAGGAGGAAGTAGTTGGAAAAATAATGGAGGGGGTGCATGTGAGCGACTAAAAAGCAAAGAGGCAGAGGCAAAAAGAAAGGAATGGCAATCCAAGGGCACAATATTGATCTTTGGATGCGTTATTGGGTTAGTGTCAGTCATCATTGGCTTCAATATTAAAAAAAAAAAGTAGAGTCTACCTTGTTAAGTTTTAAGTAACAAAAATGCAATCTCATCCAAGCATCTTTCTATTTTGGTTTGTGAAAAAAAGGATGGATTGTTTTTAATTCTCAGCAACATTAAATGGCACCGACAAAAGAAGATGCAGCAAAGCCACATAAAATAGAAGAATGTAGGTTCCCCACAATGCATAACATCGAGTTTTAGTTAGTGAGTGTTTTCAAAACAAGCTGGCTAATTTAATGTGGTAAATCCACACCAAATGTTGGTCAAGAAAACAACCTATGGCTACCCAGATTCAGTGCTGACACCGTTGATAGAGATAGCAGGGAAGGTAACCTCCCCTCCTTGGCTCTTGTTGGCTATGCTATGGTGTTGTTAATGTCCAAGGCCGACACACAGAGGTTTTGGGTTTTCAGATGTCCCAATGAAACGACAAAGTTCTGGCCTTTGGAACCCTGTTTTTTTTTTAAAACTATTATTACAGTTTTAGGGCACCAGAACTGACTGCTGCTGCTGGAGACACAGGGACAGAGACTAATGCTATAATGCGCGTGCCTGGATACGTCATCATCTCTATTTTAACTTAACCCTTCTTTCATTGCTTACAAAAACAAAGGGCATACAGCATACTACTTTATTTTTTATGGTATGCTGAGACCACTGAGTTGAGTAAAGAGATGCACCCTTTATTCCCTTTGCTTCAGTTTTATCAATGATTATCAGCTTTTATTTCCACTTGGCATTGCAAATTATTACATCACACATTTTTCAACATCACTTAAGAATTAAATTATATTTTATTTTTTTACTTAAAAAATAAATAAATTAATTTTTATATATTAAATTAAAGAGTAAATTAATCATTTCAGTTAAAATTTTATTTATTTGTACGGTTAAAATTTAACTTGATTAATAAAATAACTAAACAACGATACGTGATATGTCGCGTATACTTCATGTTGACGTAAATAGATTAGTTTTTAATAATAAAAATGAATAGAATTTTTAATAAAAGAACCAGTTTATTTTTTGATCTAATATATCATAAAACGTAATCTAACTCTTAATATAAATGCCTCCGTAATACTTTTTCCGACTCACTTTCCAATTATTCAATTAATAAAGGTTATATGCTAATTGGTAAAAAAGTTGTAGATTCAGTTTTTTTTTTTTTTTTTGAAGGAAAACAACTCAAAAGGGTAAATCAATTTATTGCATCTCTTAAAATAATGTCATGGATTTCTAAGAGACAATCCATATTGAAATTTATAGTACAAGAATCTTTATTAATCAAATTACACAAAGCATCGGCTACTTTATTACTAGACCTAGGCACCCAAGTGAAAGTGAAAAAAATGAAGAAATCGGCATCATTAAACAACTGCCTCATACAACACCCCATAAGCGTTAAATCAGAATTACGCCTATTAAATCTATTGACAATGCTAACATTATCCGATTCGAATTCTTCCAGCGCTTTCATCTCTGCCCAAGCAACATTCTTCACGTTGTTGAGCTGGCCCAATCTCCCGCCCAACACGAAACCATCACTGTCTCTGGCCACCAAACCAAAAGCCGAAAGATTCTCCTTTATCGCTGCATCGAAATTGATCTTAATCCCCCTTCCTCAGGTTTCTTCCACCCCTTATCATCACGAACAAACGGCAACATCGGGGGATTCAGTAAGTTGGCAATACGAAAGTCTTTGCTCAAACAGACAGCCCTTTTCCAGGTAAGTTGTAGCTTCAATTGTTGTAACATGATCAGACACTAAATATAAAAATACATAAATGTCTACTAGGAGACTTTTATGTTGAAGGGGGAGATAAATAAAGATGATTTTATCCCATTCTAGAGACAAAAATAATCAACTTATTGGAAGCTACCCATGTTCTACATATTAAAAAAAAAAAAAATCAATTGTACAATAAAGGGAGAAGTAAAACAGGGAATGTGATGGTAATTGTGGAGGTTGATTCATTTACTTGCGGCGAAAAATCGGAAATTATAAATAGAAAAAATAGAGAGAGTGTGAAGGTTAAATGGTGGGAGTAAATTGGCAGAGTGTAAGCTTTGTATGCTTGAGTTGAATCTTTCTTCATAGTTTTTGGGGCATGTATAAGTGAGGTCTCATGTGAAATGATGTTAACATGTTGAACTTACCATTTAGTCATCATTATTAAATGTGTGAAGTAGATGTATTCGATGGAATGAGGATGTTTGTGACAACACAAACCTTGTTATTCGATTTGGTTCAATGGTATGAAACAGTTGAATCTACTTGGGATTTTTTGACCAAGAAAATCACTTTCTTAACATAAAGCCAAAAGCTTGAAAGAGCGGATGGTACCTTGAATTGGCTACCCCCATTTGCTCGGGTGGTTCAGATAGCGAGAGATGAGGTTTCTAGTGACCCTTCAAAATTGTTGGCTGGTGGAATTCATCTCTCTCCGGTGACCTTCCGACTTATCATGATCTTTCTATATGGGAGAGTTCAATTCTTAATATAATTAACACTCAATGTAGCTACTAGGTCTTAGACAAAAAATATATTTAGAGGAAAAAAAAAGTTGAAATTAAAAAATATAAAAGTAACGAGAGACCAACAGTCAAATTTAACCTTGGATCATCTTTTGTCTTTTGGGACGATCAGATTCAAGGCAGTCCTGTAATGGAATTTTCTCATCTTTTGGCTTTTGGGACGACCATTAGTTTACTTTAGGATTAAATGGAAACTATAGATTAACTTTACATGCAGTACTCACATGGTAAAAATACTAGGACGCTGGTCCTCACCTACTTTTATTTTCTTTGCCAAAGTTAATATATATTATAAGAGGTAAAAACAACATCAAAGCTTTTAACACTGCAGATAAAAGAAGAGCAACCTGAAGTACCAAACTATACCATTTACTTTAAACATCAAAGCTCTAACACTGCAGCAACCAGTAAACAATAGGTTTAAACATAAGCTCAATTGTAGCAACAGAAACCCAATGCCACTGTCAAAGCTTGAAAAAGCTTCCTGTTCAATATTCCTGTGCACCTGATTTGGGCATTAATAGTTAATACTAACTTCCATCAAGGTTTCACAATGCCTAAGTTGTTCCACTTGGATGTCAGGAAAAAGGGAACTATTAAATGGAATCAATCAGTAAATAGCTGTTGAAAACAATTCATTTAACCCATAAGCAATAAGTTTTTTCACTGTTCCAAAAGCAAAGAATGAAAGTATGAGAGAGAGAGAACATACTATTTATGACTAGTGTGTCTTTACTATTTTGCATGAGGTGGTGATACTTACGCAGTAGATAATAGTAACCATTGTAGATTTTGAACTTCACTCGTCCACTGCTGCATTAAGCAGAGCAATGCTTTGTCCACTCCAAATAGTCCCGACAGTGGGGGCTTTCCCTGTTATTTAGCCAGATAATAGGCTGAAATAAACAACCACTGAGTGCAAATGATAGACAAATGAGTAAGCACAGTACCACCTTAAGGTTACAACACAAACAAAAAAAAAAAAATATATATAACTCTGAGGTACGGTGTGTGATGCTCAGCTCACCCCTTAATCATTTAGTTGGGGATTCGATCTCCACTAATGAGAATAGAGGTCATTTCATGTCCAGCCGTTTATCTCTTTGGAGAGCACCCATGGCGAGGGAATTAGTCACTATCGACGGTAAATACCTTGGTTACGACCAAAAAGACACATAAAATATTCAGATATAGAATTAAATACCTTAAGGTACCCATGACAATGGTAGTTCTTTTTCCGTTTCATAAAACCATTTCTCATTCTCAAGATTCAAGCTTTAAAATTTTCAGCTTCCAACGAACAATCTATAATTTAATAAAAAAAAAAAAAAAGAGCAAATAGATTGAAAGCAAATTACACCAATAGAAGGAAAGATGCCAAATTGAAAGTATCATAAATGGTTATATGTTAAATGCCAAGTACATACATGCTAAGATTCAACACTTATGATGTCAAAGCAGAAAATTTCATTCACAATTTAACTGTTTCCTGCATCTTTTTACCTCACAATTTTCACAGTGTCCTTAGGTTAATAGCTAGCAAACAATACTACATAAAAGGAACATATGTTAATTGACAACAATCCAGAGTCAAACAGAACATTTATTAAATACAGCAAATATAGAACAACATTTCTATTATGCAAAAGAAAAAACAATTGAGTCACTGAATTAGGCACACGTATTTGTGAGGGAACAATAACAGTAAGTGAATCTGAATGTGAGAGAAGTGTAAGGACTAAAACTCTTGTAAAAATGCCTACATGATGAAAGCCTAAGCCCTATCAACATGAACATCCTATGTTCCCACAGAGGAAAGATATCAGATAAGCTAATCAATTATTAGATTGTAAACCACTGCCACCATAATACTGCTTCGTAGTCTCACGTGAGAATTCTGCAAATGTCATCCCATCCTTCAATCGTGCTGAAAGTGGTGGAACTATTTTTTGAATTTCCTGAGTTAGTGTATTTTGGTCTTGATCAGCAAAGTAATGTTCCTCAGCTTGTTCCAAATGATGAACGCTTGGGTTGTAATGTTCCATGGGGTAATCTGAGATCGAGAAAGTTTTACTCCAAGCAGGCTGCAAAAACACGACGAAAGTTTCTCTGCTTAAATTTTCGAACCTTGCTGGTCTACGCACACAGTGAAGGGTAGACCGTAGCTTTCCTTTGGATAAGATATCTGCTGATTCACCAACCTGAACAATGAAGCTTTCAGGAGAGGCCTTCACCATGAGGACTTTATTCTTGTTAGGGTGAAAAACCTGCAAGTATGAATGCCCACTTGGTGAAGCACATTCTTGATCGCTAGAATTGGAAATTTCACTTTTTGCTGTTGTTCGGTGTGAGGACAGGAGAAACATGGGATCAGTCAAAAGAGTGAAGATACCATAGTCATAATGCCACTGTTGCCATAGGTTGGGATGAATTTCACATAGCCTAACTTCATTACCATTTGTGTCCAAATTAGCACCTTTCAATAAATTCTTCTTGCTTCTTGCATGATTATTAGCATTTCTTTTACTCGATCCCTTCTTTGGACCAGCTTCTCTAAGAACAAGGCTATCAACCATTGAATGATAATGTATAAGTCGTCCTTTTGCAGCACATGATTCCAATAAGCTTTGCTCAAGCTCATTGCCTCCAATGGCCCTATCACATATTCGAGCAAGACAGAGCCCTATTTCCATCATGCACAATCCTAGTGCCTTGAACATATTCTCAAGATTATCAAACACATCATCCTCAATATCACCGATCCTACCCATAGTTTCATTTTCCAAATTCAAATGGCTACCTACTCCGTCGCTTGGTTTTCTTTCAATGGCTTCCATACCTTGAGCATATTTGAGCTGCATTGCGAAAGAGGAGACATTCCTATCTGGGTTTTTCAATGGAACATCACTCCCCAAATTGTGGTCCTAAACATAGCTTAAACAAGGAAACAAGAACAATGAATAACAACAAACAATTTTTTTTTTAAAAAAAAATCAAAGGTAAAAACAAAACATATACAATTGAGCTACCTTTTTCTTTTCTTCTCTTTTCTTTTGATATAAAAGAAGAAAGGTGTTAATAAACTTCTACTTTGAAATTAAAAATGAAAAATTGTTACATATAATTAAAAGATTCAAATCCAATAAGTCAACACTTTTAGCAAAGACATGAAAATAAATACTTGATGCTATCCTAATTGTAAGGTATGGGCTTGAAGTTCACACTAAAAGTATGAGATTTCACGGTGGGTCTATACGGCAGTCGCCTCTCCTACACTCACTAAGAACTAGCTTTTGCTTATGACTCTACTAAGGTTCGTATCAATAATATGATTTTTTTCCCCTTTTTGAAGCTAGGAGAGGTTGAATACGGGGAGAATTTAAAACTTAAAAGTCTAAAGTCTAGAACTCTGTCAAACATAAGAACGTAAGAGTAAAATTGAAGCTAATTATGGCTATATATAGGA
Source organism: Gossypium rotundifolium (assembly GCA_025506655.1). Lineage (NCBI taxonomy): Eukaryota > Viridiplantae > Streptophyta > Magnoliopsida > Malvales > Malvaceae > Gossypium > Gossypium rotundifolium. The sequence goes on from CP106733.1 coordinate 375,171, forward strand.
CAGCGAATAAACTTTTTGTTGAGATTACTCTGAGAATACGTTTGCGATCATCGGGGCTCAGAAGAGCCAACTTGCGAGCAAGAGGGAGGAGCTTTCGTCGGAGAAGCGAAGCGTCGGGAACGTTTGTAATAGCGAGGAGGCCAGGGCCCGTCGGCCCCAGGTTTTCCATTATCATTTTCTCTTGATAATGCGAACACGATGAGGAAGAAGATGATAGCAGCAAGAGATCCGAGTACTGAATTTCGTAGAGCTGCAAAATTTCGGATCCTTCTTCCATCTTTTCCTATTCACTGTGTCCCCGCGAGCCGCCACTTAAATGTTGATTCCTCGTTTTAAAACGAAAGCTCCAAGCGACAAATGTAAAAGGGCAAAAGCTATCGGGGTGTACATGTAAGATCACCAGGGTCTCGATCCAGCCCCAAAATCCTATTTTTTTTTCCAAATCTAGTATTTCTTTGATATTCTAATACGACTGCGTTCGGTTGGTCGAATTTTTTAAATTATATGTGAAAATTCGTATTAAATCAAATCTTAATTTTTTATATTAATTTTGGGTATTGAAGTTTTTCTTTATAAATAGTAGAAAGTAATCAATAATACATTACAAAAAATTAAAACAAATTATAAATTAAATAAAAATACATTTACTTCCATTCGAATAATTGCTATATTGTAGCTTACAAATCAAAATCATAATTCAAATCCATTTTTTGATTTCTCATTTTCTTAGCATATATAGCCTTTTTTTATTTAAATAATACAAAAAATCATTCCAAAAATAGTGTAAATTTATATTATTTGATAAATAAAGGATAAATATCAAATTTGTAAGCTCCGAGATCACTAAATCTGAACTTCGAGATGTCACAATTGTTGTCGGAGCAACTATTGTTGAAAAGACTGGAAATAAAACCATTAAACTTTCAAACATTTTGAAATTTAAAATAATTATAAAATAAATAGACTTATCAAATTTCAATCAAACTTACGAGGACTTGATTGCTAATTTGAATATGAAATAGGGCTAAATTGTACAATTTTAAAACTTTGTAATAGGTACCGATGCCCTTGAAAAGTACTGGTACCATTTCAAGCTTCGGTGCTCATAAAATCAATTTTAAATCAAAAGTTATTAATTTTTAATATTTATATCTTAATTAATTTTAAAAATATTTATGACATAAATATGATGTTATTATTTTCATCATGGTAACTTTCACTTTAACCCACGATAATTTTTTACTTGACACGTGACTTTTTGCAATTGAATGGATTTTTATCTATATACAATTTTATATTTAAAATATAATAAAATGAAAGTTTCCATACAAGTGACTTTACCCGCAAGATTCACACCTTAGAAAGATCAAAGGGAGTCGCATTGGGTGTGAATTTTGGGGGAAAGTTGCCTATATCATCTGCAACTCTCTTTCTCGCTATAGTTTTTATATCATTCCGATAATCATGTTAACGAGCTCTTGATTTGTTAGTTAAAAGGAAAGTCTTAGATATGCAGGTATTTAAGTCTGAATTTCACCTTATCCAATTGCCACGTGTAAAATTTATTTGATTTTTTACCGATGATAATCATAAGTTTCGATTTTTTGTTTATGTTTTCAGGGTGACCAAGGGGTTCAGTAATAGAGAATTTCCGCTTTCCAGGAATCGCATATTGCAACCATTAGAGGGTTTAATGCAAAAGATCCAAATCCGTATCAGGAATCCACCAGCTGTCTTCGAGTAAGAAGACGTATCCTAATTTTACAACTTTTGAAACTAGGGAAAGGGAAAGGGGCAGGGCAACGTGAATTATGTACAAGTGGCATCACTGACGAAGCATTAGTTTTTCCAAGCTTAGACTTGGGTCTCCTTGAAGCTCTTAGCCAACCAGATTGCAGTTTCCCTGGGAGACACTTTCTCTGGTCCAAATGGCTTCAACAACACCCCAAGTTCGTCATACCTTTGTTGTTTTAAGAGCCTTGCACTGAACTCAAGCAGCCCTTCCAATGCCTCTGCACGCTGCTGGTACGACGAAGTGTCGAACCGCCGTTGCCGTGACTCAGAAGATGAATGGATTGATACTGCAGCACGGTTATGCTCAGAGCCTCCTTCACTCTCATCTTGTGCAACTCCAAGGCTTTGATCGCTGACATTCGATGTGGCGACAGCTTTTTCCAAAATCTGAACCGTACACTTGTCCTTTGTTATAGAACGGTCAGCACTGTCAATCGATGAAGAAGAAGAAGAGCACTTGGCTGATGTTGATGAGGTTTGACGAGTGGGTAAAACCGGATCGTTAGAAGAAGCTAAAGGGAACTCTGCAATTTTGTCAATTCGTGGTGCGTTGACAGAGACATCTGGGGAGTTCGTGGTGGGAAGTGAACCGACATTGGCTCTATAGGGGGTCACAATGGCTGCAGTCCTTGATGGCAATGGAAGAGATACTCTGCGAGATGAGTAGGATGATTTGCTTGATGGCGTTTGTGATACTGGAACCTGCACATATTAACAGGCTAAGTACAAATGCGCCCAGATTTCATTGAAAGATGATCGTTCTCAGTTCACATAAATATTGCAAATCCAACACAAGAAAATGACCAGGATTTTCAACTTAGACATGTTCATGATTTCTCAGTTTCGAAAAACTCAAGAAATTAGGCTAGAGTAGTATTCAAGGATAAATCACAGAAGTAAAAAAGCAGAGGTCTGTCATCAAATTAGGCTAGAGTAGGCCTCATAATTTGGTGAAAGGAAAGCTTTCTACATGGTGTTTATAGTAGAGACGGCCAACACTGAAAAGTTATAGCTTTTTCGAGCTAGCCTTACTAATCGAAGGGTCAGACCAAAACATTTAAGAGAACATGAAAACAACAATTACTGGAGTATGAAAGTCTTAATCTCAAATCTCAATTACTTGGAAATTTAAGAATAGGGAACTTCAGAGATGATATATACATGTCACCCCCAAAGCACCAAAGAAATTAAGATCATTTAACTCTGATATAGACAAATATGTAACTTACCAAATCATGTTTTTGACCAGCTTTGGATATCTTCGATGGTATTATATGCTTCCTTGGAGTGACGGACACTGCTGGAGTCAACCTTGGGGTCTTAGCAACAGTGGAAAACTTTGTGGCTGTTGACTTGTCAGCTGTAATATCTTCATTGTCAATACCAACAGAAAATTCTGTGAACTTTTCAATCAAATAACTTGGGATTTCCTGCACTCTTCGAATACCGCTCAAAGAGTCTTGTTCGGTTTCAGATACACTAGGGTTCAAAGCCCTGTCATTGCTGAATGACCGCCTTCTGCCTATGTCACTAAAATGCATACTATCTTTCTCCACAGATTTAGTTTTCTTCATGAAGCTGGAATCGGACCACCGAGTTGGGAAGTTGTCGCACCTAGGGCTACTTGATTTCAGATGAATTTTGAGGACATACGGCTGAAGATGTGGGTGAGTGAGCAACTCTGAAGCCTGAAAGCATTTCCATTCATGAGGTGCTTTAGTTTAAAGACAAAAAGTCGTTGAAGGGTATAAGCTTGGAACAACTATATTCGAATCTAGAAAGCTAACGCACCGCAAACGATGTTTTGACATATACAAAATGTTACATGCATTTATTTCCGTTTTTCCAAAATTTGAACTTACTTACATCTCAACTTTGAGGCCACAAGTTCAAAGTTTTAAGAGAATTGCTAAATCACCAACTTCTTGAAAGCTAATATCTGTCAAGCCTGATCTAATTATTGATAACTTGACCCACTACCTAAAGTAACATACTAGAAATAAGTCCAAGTACTGCTTTTTATCTCCTTTTTCTGATACATGTTATTTCTCTTGTAGATATCTCCTGTGTTTGCGTCTGTAAAGGCAGTCTAGGATAAACGAGAAGGAAAAGAAACATACACTTGGCCTAAGTTCTGGATTCTTCCGTAGCATGCTTTTTATGAGTCCGCGACTGAAGCACAGGAAAATAATTAGACAAGAAAACAATGATAACAATAAAGGCAGAATGTCATTCATGCAGTGATAAAAGACTTGCTTTGATTTAAATCTTTAGTTAACCCCTAGTCCCATGTTCAAACCTTTGACAACCCCTTGATAAAAGGAAAAAGAGAAAAACAAAGAGCAGAAAATATTAAAAAAAAGTGACATTGTATTTAGAATGCAACATTAATATCGCATAAGAAAGAGGATAGGAGACTCACAATGCACTGGAATACATGGTTGGTAAAGGAGCCACCATAGACTTATTTATTTTGTTAATGAGAGCCCGGATATCCTTATAAGAAGACATAAATAGAAGTTAGCTGTATGTGTTAAAAAAGGCAAAAGGATGGAAGACCATTAAAGGGATATGCAACATCCATGGACATGACATTATTCCTCATCTTACAAGTAGCATATGGACATTTATCTTCCAATGTGATTCTATTATCTGACACTATAATTAGCAATCCAGCTTAACACTAGGATGTCAAGATCAGGTCCTAATTTATGACGAGTGTAAAGTGATGATCCATGTTACAGTGAATCCACCTTCAACATTTGTGGAAACAGATGCCGACTAGGCTAGGATAACGATCCTTCAGACAATCATCAATCCAAGACACAGATTGCAAGTCAGTCCAAAACTAGGGTAATTATCTTTTCCACCAATTAAATTTGCTTACTTTTAAAAACTCCATTCAGCCTAAGTTCTTAATGGGAATTTTCATGTTGTCGCACCATAAGCACTTTAATTAGGGATGAGAAAGAGAACAGGAAAACAAAACAGGGACATGTTGGACTTTAAAACAACTGAATTACCAGCATTCAAATGGACAATACTTTCAAACATCATAGTACTCAATAACAAGATGCTTATTTTTTGAGTCCTAAAAAACAATTGATTAAAAGTTTTGATATGATCGGTTCATTTTCCAGATTGCTAAAAGAATGTGATTTTTTCCCGTACCAACAAATTTTTGATTACGTCAAGAAGTGGCAAAAAGTAAGGGTCTTTGTCAAAGGCAGTTATAGAAACTTACAAAAGCTTTAAATGCAGGCTTGTGAGCTGTCATTTCGTACAGGCAGCATCCTGGAAACATGTATTACATTAGATATATTCTGAATAGAGACAGTGAGAGGGGAAGAGAACAGCAATGAAACTCAGATTTTACTAAAACTTTAGTAGTTTTTCTTTTCGGCCAAAATAAAATTTTAATAGTTGCAAGCTACCTAAAGACCAAATATCTGACTTAGAACCATATGGTATATCAGCAAGTAGCTCGGGGCACATATAACTAGGAGTTCCCACAACCTGTATGTAGAGCAAAAAACTATAGTATTAAAATAAAGCAAATGTTAAAAACTGCAAAAAACTCTTACGATCTCTCTGATACTCACAGATGAAGCAAGATCGTCGGAAGTCAACATTTTAGCAAGACCAAAATCACCTGCATAGGTGAACGTCTTAGAAACACGCTATGCTTAAAACACAGAGCGCGAGACAGAGTCACAGAGGTGAGAGTGGCACATGGTAAACAAAGTAAATCACAAAAATTAGGCATTAAGAACAATTACCTAGACGTATGTCTTGATTTTTTGTCAAAAATATATTTGAACACTGAAACAAATGATCTTTTGTCAAAAATATGTATGTACATTGAAACAAAATTATAGTTTTGAATGCCTCAAGAACAAATTTGCATGCATTAAACTGACCAATCTTCACCAAAAGGGATCACTGACCTTGACATCACGATGAAGAATATGGTTGACATGCAAGTAATCAAGTGCCATTAGGAGTTGAACCAGCCACGTGCAGAGTCTCTGTGTATAATTTATGAAGTGGAAAAACAGAAGTACGATTTAAAGTGTTATAGATAGCCAAGTCCTTCCAAAGTAGGCCGAGAGTTTAACTACCTCCTCAGAGAACTGCACGCCATTGGCTCTTTTTATAGCTTCAGCCCTGCAACGAGCAGTTGCAACATGGAGAAGTGAGATGAAAGAGCAAATAAATAATGCCCAAGGCAATTGTTATTTGCAAAACAATTTAAAAATACCAATCAGATAGCAATCATAACTTACATATCTCCTCCTTCACAGTATCCTATGATTATGCAAACATAGCAGCCCTGCAAAATAAAATAAGAAACAACATTCAGTGGAAATATAAGTTATTAATGCATATAGTAAACTGTGAAGATTATAGAGCTTTAACAGAGGAAACAAAACATGAAAACTATGAAACAAAGAAGCATGAGGCAGAATAAAAAGAAAAAGTACTTACTCTCTCTACCCAAGAATCTTTGTATTCCACAATAAACGGACACTTTACCTTAGAAATCAGGTCCATCTGCATAGTAGGAACCAAAAGAGCATTTTAACACCAAAACTGTTTGAACACTGGAACATAATTTCGCATATAAAAGATGCCAACCGTGGAGAAATTTTTAAAAAGCAGGGGAACAAGAACATCATTTAATATGCAAATAATCAAGTATCTACATATTCATAACCAGCCATACTAGATCTAAACAACTTGCAGAACTGATGTTTTTAATCACAACATTACCTATGAGTCAAGTAAATCTTTCATTTCAAAACTTTCTCAGACTTTTGATGATATCTCAAAATTGAAAGAAACTATTTACATGTAGTCACGTACATCAACCAGCTTTTAATAAAGACAAATGAGATGTAAATCGCGTCATATTCTTGTAAGACGAATGCAAGCAGGACAATAAAAGAAATCACCTCTTGATGGGCAGATCTACGGACCCTATCAGTCTGGCGAGCAAGGCGTATTTTTTTCAAGACATACCTAGAACGAAAAGAAGAATGTAAGCAAATATCAACTAACACAATACGACAATGATGATAATATCAAAGCAAAGGAATGTAACTAATATAGTGCAATCCTATACATACAAAAAGGGCATGGACACACAAAAGTGAGCTGTGAAATTTGAGCAACAAAGAGTGAAATAGAAATTGCAAGTAAAATTACTTCTTCTTTTCATGTTTATGCCTCACAAGAAGAGCAGAACCAAAAGACCCTTTCCCAATCTGCTCTAGAATTTCATATTGCTCCATATTGAAGGATTTGCCCCCCTTTTGCTTCCAAGTCAAAGGGCTTTCAACCTGTTACTTCAACAAGTATATTAGTTTCCAATATTTCTGCAATGTAACACTAACATTAAAACAAGAGAATCAAAAAATGAATCCTCTGAGAAAAAACAGATGAGAACTGAACGCAGAGCTGACTACTCTCACAAATCAGTTATAAAGTCACTTACAGCGGAAAAGCAATATACATACTTAAAAAAATAATTCCACAAAATGAACAAACAAACAAACCAGTACCGCTCTAAATACGCCAATAATTTTCCGTTTCCGTTTCCGTTGAGATGAAGATAATTGGTTAAGACTCGATTCGTCCTTTAATCCGGAAAGTTGAAGTAAACATTTTCATAATCATTTCTACAAATCCTGGGCCAAAATTAATATTCAAGAAACGTTTTAAAATCATGTTACGTGCAGGCCTAGGTAAAATCCAAAACAAACGGACAAACAAACAAAACCACTACGTCTATGAGTACGCCAATATTTTGTTGTTTTCGTTAAAAAAAACTAGATAATTAGTTGGCTAAGACTCGAGTCGAACGCTAAACCGGAGAGTTGAAGTTCACATATTCATTTCTACAAATCCTAGGCCAAAATTAATATATTCAAGAAACATTTTAAAATCATTTAAGCAGCTCTTAACTGCAGGCCTACGTAAAATGAATCCTCTCCTCTATTCTGTTTCTTTAAAACAACTAAAAGTAAGAAGCTAAAAAAGTAATAATAATAATATAAGACGAAGAGGTTAAAGAAGCAGTTTCTTCTATCTATTGTTTCATTGAAGCAAAAGAAGCAGTTTACCTTATGCGAAGAAGACGAAGAGGCGGCTGAAAGAGGACAAGCGGGATCTTTTCGAACACCTTTGAAACTAAATAATCAAAGAAATAGATTCTTCATTTCGCTAAAACTTATACAAAATGTCTAAATCAGTTTTTGAATTTACTGATATCATGGAAATTGAATTTCAAAAACACGTGAAAGATTCTCACCTTATTTAGAGCTGCAGTAACCTTTTATTATTTTTCATCATTAATGAGTTTGGGAGAAAGATACGGAGGAAACTGAGAGAGCGGCAAATGAGCGAACTTGTGTAGAGAAGGCAAGTATTTGAAATTCAAAATATACTTGAAAAGGAACCAAAGGAGGTACACAGGTTTCGGATTCTCTACGACGCCGTACCGGGATTTGTTGATATCCTCAGCCTGCGGCTAGTTCATGATTATTGTTGTCAAAAAACGACATCGTTTTAAAAGGTTTCGCGGAAGGCAGTTTGACGGTGAGATTGATTTGACTTGCTACCTTACAAAGATTGCATTTGGACTCCTCCAGATTCCAATTGGCCCTTTAACCTTTTTTTTATTATTTATTTATTTATAATAATAATAATATAAATACTATTTACAAATTAATATTGTTTTTATATCATTAAAAAAATCTGGTGTCGGCTTTAAAAGCCCGAACCAAAGACTTGAAGGCCCCAAGTTGATATGGTAGGCCCAATAAGGTACTTGAATTCAATTAGATTGACATGCTTGAAAATGAGTTCCCAACCTTTAAATTGGTTGAAAGTAAATGCCAATTGGTACCAACTACCAAATCTTCCAGCTCAGGTGAGACCCAGAAAAAAAACCATTCAGGGAAACCATCACAATTTTGCTAAATTCAAGGTTTTATTGGTTCTTCTTAGGACAGTCAATCAGTGTCACCATTTCTTTATGTACTCTTGGTGATGTACCTAACATGACCCTCCCTTCTAAAATAGGGCCCATCACAATGGCCTTGTAAAGGGGATCCAAGGTTTTCTCGTATTTTTTTTTTAACAGAAAATAAGTTCTTAATAAGTTTTAGAAAACATCCATCTATTAAACAAAAGAAAAGTACAAGTTAACAACAACTTCATGTTAGACAAATTCTTTAATGGGTCGGTATTGACTACGGTAGAGATTTTATCTTTTACACAAACAACGCTTTATAGATTCCTCGCGACAAAGTCGGTCTCCCTTAACAACAGTAATGTCATGATGAAGAGGTGGGTGGCACATTTGCCAGATCCCATCTTGAAGGTGCATCCATAATAGCTTAACCATTGGTGGCCGGTGGCATTTGAAGTAGACATATGTATATGTAATTCAACCGGCCCATATGCTGAACGAGAAGTGATAATCATAGTTTAAGGTAGGGTCAAAACGATTTCATTTATAAGATGACAGTTATGATAAAAGCTGCTAAAGTTGGCACAAAATGTTAGTGGAATGGGTTCTTCTTTGCAGAGAGATCAGAGAAGATCCCCACTCCCATTTTCAAGTTTGGACCACAGGAATATTCCAATATTATTATACATATACATATACATATACATATGTCTACTTCAAATGCCACCATATACATATGTCTACTTCAAATGCCACCACTCTTAGCATTCTTCATGATTGTGGGTAAGTTGGAAAATGAGGATCAGAAAAAGGTTGAATGGCATGGAAATGTGCAGGGTATAACACATATAGTGATATGTGCTGTAGCATCAACCAACAAGTGCTTGTTTCTTTCACTTTCTGGGTTTCAAATTCCATTCTTGATGGCCATTGCCGCATATGATAGCCTCAGCTTTTCCTGAACTTTATAAGCCATTCTTATTGGAAGCTAATGATCCTTTTATTTCAAGAATGATAGTTGATAAATAAATGTTAAATTCTATGCGGAAGTTGTGGATTTAGTCCTTATGCTTCAATTTTATCACATTTAATCTTTGTATTTTTCAAATTGGTCATTTTAGTCCTTGCACTTTTAAATTTTTGAAATTTTAATTGTGATCCAAATGGTAGCAGTTAAATTTGATTGCTTAAATTCTCCTATTAATCTTGTACTATGTATAAAGTTGTTGATTTTAGTCCATATTCTCCGATTCGATTATTATTTAGTCTCTATAATTTTATTTTATTTTTAAATTTTAGTCTTGATGCAAATGACAACAGTTAAAATTTTTAATTAATTTTTTTAGAAATATGTGAAAATAGTAAGCTAATACAATATTACACAACCGTTAACAACTTATAGAACTTCATAAATTTAAGCGTTATTATTTACTATTTAGTAATGACAAAATTAAAGTTTAGAGACTAAACTCATAACTTATGCAGGGACTAATAGCAAAATTTACCAAAAGAATGGACCGTTTGCTTTTAATGTGTGCGTATGACTTATCAAATCTTCATCCTCTACCAACAAGTAGTTGGGTACAATAGTAAGACACATTACACTTAAGGGTAGGGGTGTGCAAAATTTAGGTAAAACCGAAAAATTGGTTAACCGACCGAATTCGGTTAATCGGTCGATTAATCGAATTTTTTGATCGAGGTCGATTAATTATTTTGTGATTTTTGGTTAACGGTTAATTAGGTTGAAATCGATCGATTAACCAAAATTATTGGTTTAACCGAAAAAATTAATAAATAAAATTATAATATATAAATAGGCCCACTATTCATCTAAACTCAATCCAAACCCAAATATCCAACCCAACCCAATTACCCAATCATAAAATTACAAATAATTTAATAAATAAAATAAAATTCTAAAACTAAAACTAAAATTATGTAATTTTTTTAATTATGTAGTGATTTATTTCGAGTAATTTAGGTAATTCGGGTAATTCGATTGATTCAGGTAATTCGGGTAATTCGGTTAATTTTTAACCAAAAATAAAAAAAAAACCATAATTTTCGGTTAACTCGGTTAACCGACCGAATTAACCGAAAAAATTTTAGTTCGGTTAATTTTTTTGAAAAAATTTTGGTTCGGTTAATATTATTTCGGGTCAATTAACCGATTGAACACCCCTACTTAAGGGGAGGGTTCAGGTTCAAACATTAGAGACCAGGGGCGAAGCGAGAATAAATTTTTAGGGGCGAATGAAAATTTAATTTTATAGTCTATATCTTTATAATTTTTAAAAAATTAAATTGAATTTCTATAATTTTGGGGGCCAAAGTAAAATTTTACCTTTACTAATTTTAAATTTAAAAAAATTAAGGGCCTAATTATAAATTTTTTCATTTTGGGGCCAAGGCCCTTGCACCCCCTTGTATCCTTCCCTATTGAGGCGACATTATTAAAAGAGACAACTACAAACCCCGAACATGAGCCGTAAAACAGACATAAAAAATATAAAAAAGAAAATCTTCACCCTCTAAGCACCATTCATTAAAAAAAGTGGTGGTCACCAACTTTGCCCCTCCTCTCTTGCATGCTCCTCCGTACCCTTGATACTCATCGGGCTATGGATCTCCTCTTTTAAGAATTTCCCTGTACTTAATAATTGAATGATTGGTGTTAGACACTCTCGTATTTTATGTTCATATTTAGAGTTTGATTTGAATTAAATTTTAATCAGAAAATAAAACATTTTAAATATTATTTCCATAATTTATTAATTTAAATTTAAAATTTTAATTAAAAATATTATTTTTTATTACTCGATTAAATTAAATAATAATTTATGATGTAAACAACAGTCATCCCACATTTATTATGATGGGCTCATTCTCAAATTGCATGTACCGTTGACTCAATTATAGAGATGAGGTCGACATATCGAGTAAACAGTGTAAAATGTCCCAATCCCCAACAGTAACCATGATTCAGCTACAAGATTTTATTGGGACGTTGTTGATTTACAAGATTTTATGGGCCATCGAAGTTGAGGATTCCCATTCCTTCAGCCCACTTTGAGTTACTATGAAATTATTACGGCTTACAAATGCTCAATCATTCTCATTAAAAGGTGAGTTTGGATGGGCGATGTGTTTACTCGTAATTAGTGTAAAACTAGTAGTGGAGGTGAGATTAGATACTATAATGATATTGTAACATGAGATAAAAAGTAAGCTAAACGCACTGCACCGCACTCAATCACCCATCCAAACCGACCCGAAGTCAATCATTTATGTACATCAAGGTTATTTAAAATCACATCACTATAGTAAATTTCAAAACTCAAATTGTCCCATGCTCAAATAAAGAATTTAACTCTTAAATTTTAATTTGATATAATTTAATTATTTATTTTATAATTAATTAGTTCAAATAATTAATCATTAACTATTTTGATTAAAATACCGATGTAAAATAAAAAAACCTCTCCCAATATAATAAAAATTATATCATGATGAGTTTGAATATTTTTTCTTTAAAATCTATTGAAATAGTTTAAATAGCTAAATAATAATATTATACAAGTGAATTGTGATGGCGTTGTACGTAAGAGGTGAGGAGAGTCGAGCAGAGCCAGTGATTTACTTAAAGACTATGAAGGGTAGTGGATTGTTGGCTTCAGTTGTTCCATTGGGGTTTGCAATATACTTAATGCTGAATTACGGGACATCATGGATGGTCGATACATGAAATAGGACAGGGGATATATCGAAGTGTTCAAGTTGAATGCGATAGTCTAGTTGTAGTTAATTTTTAGATTAAGGCTATGTTGATGGAAACTGATTACGACTAGTTAGAGATATCAAGAAATTTTACAAAAGGCAAAGTATAAAGAATATAAAATTAAATCTTAAATTCAAACCTAGTATAAAGATAAAAAACCATAATTTAATTTTCATTTTAAATTTTATATTATTTTAACTTAAGTTGCATATTATAAAAGGGATATAACCTAGCATAAGTCATTCTCCAATTCAAGTTTATACTAGTTTTTTATAAGTAAAGGTTCATGCTAATTACGCAAATACAAAAGGTATTTTTACACCATATCGTAGGGTATGATACCATTTGAGAAATGGTGTCATACGCAAGCACTATAAATAACTCGTGAACTCTTTAATTTGAGACATTTAAAGCTTCAAAATGCGGTTGAGAAGACATTTGTTGTTCTATACAAATGTTTCCCATATTAACAACATCATCTTAGTATAACGTAAGAAAACAATGTTGGATCGTACTTGCATGTTGCATATTTAATGGTCAAATCACGTTCTAATTCCTCTACTACGGTTATATTTGAAATTTAATTTTATATTTTAATTTAACATAATTTGGTCCTCTATTTTACAATAACATTAATTAGTCTAAATTGTTAATATATTTATTTGTTCCGTTAAAATTTTGACGTGATTTTTTCATAAAGCACATTTCTAATAAATAAAAATCTACTTCGACAACGATAAGTTAGAATGGGTGTTTTAAGAAAAAAATTTGATTTTAGCATTTTAACCGAAATAATGAAGTTTGTCAACTATTTGAACTAACTAATCATACTATAAAAGTACATGAACCAGATCAAATATAGATACTAAGGGTGGGTTTGGATGGGCGATTGAGTGCGGTGCGGTGCGTTTAGCTTACTTTTTATTCTCACATTACAGTATCAGTACAATATTTAATCTCACCATTACCGCTGTTTTTATAGTAACTGCATGTAAACGCACCGCAAATCAAAACCCACCCTAAATCTTAAATTTAAACATAATAGTGGGATTATAACATAATTTAATCTAAAACAATTCATGCCTATCACCAGAGGCAAATCTAGGGTGGTGGCAGGCAAGGGCGTTGGCCCTCCAAAACGTAAAATTTTCAATTCAATCCTCTTATAAATAAAAAAATTATAAATTAATATATATAATAAAATTATACTTTGGTCCCCGAAAAATAAAAAAAAAATCAGTTTCATCCCTTCAAAAATTTAGAATTAAATTTTGACGTGGCTAAAAATATTTCCAAATTCATCCCTGTCCATTTAACATTTTTTTATAACGGCATAGACAATCTAAAAGTTTAGTGACCTTTCCTTGCACTTTTTATATTTGAAAACATGTGATCCTTGTTAGGGTTATCTCATCTTAATGAATAGTTTTTGAGGTTTCCACTTGGTATAAATGCTGAACGTAACAAAACCAGTATTGATCAGACTGAACCAGTAGGTTGACGAGAAAGAAGGCCAAGTTCCCCCCAGTACGCCACACCACAAATTTGGGATTCATCGTCACATCATTGCACCTCTTTGTGCACCACATAAATCTTATATACAGTAGGAGTTTTCCGATATACATTACTATATATATATATATTGTAGGAGTTCGTGGATATAGATGAATTCCAATGTCTCATGATTATAATAATTAATGGCCATGAAGCTTGTATGGTAACCATAGCTGCAAAGTGTTTTTTTTTTTTTTTCTCCTCTGTCTTTTTCATCATCACTATCTTTTAGTCGGATAAAAACATTAAAAGGGGCTATATATAGATTTGGGTAATCGTTTACCTCCATTTTATATAGTTATATCATGAGTGGCTTTTACATAAAGGGCTGTTAACCTTATATTTTATATTATAATTACACGCCATTAAAACTGGCACAAGCTTTTGGCGCCTGGTGTGGTTTCAAGTGGAGAGAATTTCGTGGTGGCACCAAAAATATATTCCCACTTGGGAAATGGATAAACAATAAATATACATTCTTGGTTTCCATGATTGAGTACAATGTTGATTAACTGATCAGCATAAGCTAAGATAATCGAGGGTGAAAGGCAGTTAAAATCCTATATGATTGTGAGTTGTGAGAGCTAGGGATCATATAGATTCTACATATATATATATAAAATTTTCCTCATCACAAAGCAACAAACAATATCATTTTCATGCAAGATTTTCTTTTTATCCTCCAAGGTAAAATCTTCTGCCTCCCTTTTCCCCCACAACTCACCACCCTAAAATAATCACCACCAATATTTTTTATACTAATTATTAGTTTGATTTCATCTCCTTTAAATAAAATTTCGAATTAATAATTTACATGCAATAGGTTCTAAGAATCTTGTTGGTGCCTTTACGTATTAAGTGGGTTGCTTGGTAGGAACCACCAGCTGCATGCTTAGTTTCCATTGGTCAACAATGGTGATTGGTGTACTAGGGGTTTGGAACGATTCGCTTTTGTAAGAACAAAGTCATCAATGGTGGAAATGAGGGGAGAAAAAGATGAAAAAATAACTTTAGTGGTTGAAAGATTCCTTATTGAGTTTCGGGATCATTAATTTTTTATCTATTCGATTCAAATTAAATAAATTATTAAAATTTTATAAAAAGTGAAAATAAAAATAAAACTCAATTTAATTAATTTTTAAGCTTAATTAATTTAATTTATCAGTACCAAATTAGGCGAGTCCAGAAATTAAAAAGAAAAGGGAAATGGAACTACTCTTGGACTATTTTACCAATAAAAGCTCATTTCTTATTTTATTTACGAAAACGGGCCACTTTTTTTATTATTTATCGAAATAAGCTGAAAACACTAAAACTCGTCCACATAGGAGTGTTTTAAGGAAAAATTCTAAAAAAACGCGTCTCTGAGGGAGCGTTTTGCCGACATGGCAAAACCTTAAACCCCTAAACACATAAACCCTAAGCACTAAACATGCAAATAACCCTAACCTTAAAAAAATACGGGCTAAAACGCGCTCCTGATGGAGCGTTTTGCCACATCAGCAGAGCGCGTCTACGTAAGAGTGTTTTGTGCTGACATGGCAAAATACTCCTTCAGGGATGCATTTTTATGAAATTTTCGCTTAAAATGTTCCCACGTGAACATATTTTAGTGTTTTCGACCCATTCCGATAAATAATTAAAAAGTGACACATAATTCCGTAAATAAAGTAGACAACGAGCCTTTATTTGTAAAATAGTCCTACCCTTGTCTCTCTATCTGAATCGGGCAATTGGAGTCAAAGAAAAGCCAAGGGAGTATTACATATTCCGGATCATATATAAAAAAAAAACAGTCACGTGCGACATTATGTAAGAGTTGTCTCGCCTTTTACGGCTTCTTACGTCACCATGTATCATGTTTAAATTTGTAAGAAAATTTTTCAGCAATTCCGAAAGACACTTCTATTTTTTCAGCAAATGAGTAAACTACTACCGTACTCGACTCTTTAGCTCAAGATTCCACGCAATCGATATTTCTTAGGCCAGCTAATCTAGTTTTGGCTTTGTCTCAATTATTTCGGTGTACATCCTAAAATACACATCAAGTTGCTTCATTGATTGAAAATTAAAATACAAAGACCAAATCTCGAATTTTGTGAAAATATAAGGACTAACAGAATAGTTTAACCTAATAAACATCACTAGTTGTCCATATTCAGACAATGAGAATTTATGTCCGAAACCTAATCCGTATTTTTTTTTCAAAGTAATCAAGGATTGTCAACATTCACATTGGCAACTTGTATTAATTTTATTTTATAATTGGATCCACGAAATTCTTCGATTAAATTTTGTCCTTCATAATCATGCAGAATAAAATATATTAGTAAAAACAAAGGAAACGATAATTATGACACGTAAGGAAGACAAAAGGGCTTTATAGTAGTAAATGTTGATTTAATCATTTTAATTGCAAATTAATTAAGAATGATTAAAGTGGGAAATTAGTTTTGAAAATTTATGACAATTTCTCTGGCTGTCTGTTTGGTTATGGGAAAATGCTTTTCACTCCCGTGATAGTCTCGCTTGCAATGCAGGCTTTCTGTTTTCTTTGTCTTAATGTATTTATCATGTGACATTAGAAGACAGCTTCTTTTTTTTTTTTTTTTTCTAATTTTCACACTATTATTAAACTAAATTATATAAAAATTAAAGGTTTGTTCTATCCTTTACTTGGATTAGACATACTTAAGGGAGGTTCGAGTTCAAACATTGGAGACCAAGGCGAAGCGAGAATAAATTTTAGGGGCGAATGAAAATTTAATTTTTATAGTCTTTATCTTTATAATTTTTAAAAAAATAAATTAAATTTCTATAATTTTAGGGGGGCCAAAGTAAAATTTTACCTTTACTAATTTTAAATTTTAAAAAAAAATTTAAGGGCCTAATTATAAATTTTTTATTTTAGGGGGGGCCAAGGCCACTGCCTGTCCCCTTGTATCCGCCCCTATTGGAGACGACATTATTAGAAGAGACAACTACAAATCCCGAACATAAACGGTAAAACAAACATAAAAAATATAAAAAAGAAAATCTTCACCGTCTAAGCACCATTCATTAAAAAAAGTGGTGGTCACCAACTTTGCCCCTCCTCTCTTGCATGCTCCTCCGTACCCTTGATACTCATCGGTCTATGAATCTCCTCTTTTAAGAATTTCCCCTTACTTAATAATTGAATGATTGGTGCTAGACACTCTCGTATTTTATGTTCATATTTAGAGTTTGATTAG
This sequence comes from Gossypium rotundifolium, assembly GCA_025506655.1. NCBI lineage: Eukaryota > Viridiplantae > Streptophyta > Magnoliopsida > Malvales > Malvaceae > Gossypium > Gossypium rotundifolium. The sequence continues at coordinate 392,509 of CP106733.1, forward strand.
AATTAAATTTTAATCAGAAAATAAAACTTTTTAAATATTATTTCCTTAATTTAATAATTTAAATTTAAAATTTTAATTAAAATATTATTTTTTATTACTCGATTAAATTAAATAATAATTTATGATGTAAACAACAGTCATCCCACAATTATTATGATATACCGTTGACTCAATTATAGAGATGAGGTCGACATATCGAGTAAACAGTGTAAATGTCCCAATCCCCAACAGTAACCATGATTCAGCTACAAGATTTTATTGGGACGACGTTGATTTCCAAGGAGAACCATAGGTCAGTGTGTAAGCACACGACTTCTATGGGCCATCGAACTTGAGGATTCCCATTCCTTCAGCCCACTTTGAGTTCCAATGAAATTATTGTGTCGTACAAATGCTCAATCATTCTCAAAGGGTAAGTTTGGATAGGCGATGTGTTCACTCGTAATTAGTGTAAAACTAGTAGTGGCGGTGAGATTAGATACTGTAGTGATACTGTAGCATGAGATAAAAAGTAAGCTAAACGCACTGCACCGCACTCAATCACCCATCCAAACCGACCCAAAGTCAATCATTTATGTACGTCAAGGTTATTTAAAATCACATCACTATAGTAAATTTCAAAACTCAAATTGTCCCATGCTCAAATAAAGAATTTAACTCTTAAATTTTAATTTGATATAATTTAATTATTTATTTTATAATTAATTAGTTCAAATAATTAATCTTATTAACTATTTTGATTAAAATACCGATGTAAAATAAAAAAAAAAACCTCTCCCAATATAATAAAAATTATATCATGATGAGTTTGAATAATGTTTTCTTTAAAATCTACTTTCATATTTTAACCAAAATTGATAATAGTGGAATAGTTTAAATAGCTAAATAATAATATTATACAAGTGAATTGTGATGGCGTTGTAATAGGTGAGGAGAGTCGCTGTGAAGGGTAGTGGATTGTTGGCTTCAGTTGTTCCATTGGGGTTTGCAATATACTTAATGCGAATTATGGGACATCATGGATGGTCGATACATGGAATGGGACGGGGGATACATGAAGTGTTCAAGTTGAATGCGATAGTCTAGTTGTTAAGAAATTTTACAAAAGGCAAAGTATAAAGAATATAAAAATTAAATCTTAAATTTAAACCTAGTATAAAGACAAAAAACCATAATTGAATTTTCATTTTAAATTTTATATTATTTTAACTTAATTTGCATATTATAAAAGGGATATAACCTAGCATAAGTCATTCTCAATTCAAGTTTATACAAGTTTTTATAAGTAAAGGTTGATGCTAATTACGCAAATACAAAAGGTATTTTTACACCATATCGTGGGGTATGATACCATTTGAGAAATGGTGTCATACACAAGCACTATAAATAACTCGTGAACTCTTTAATTTGAGACATTTAAAGCTTCAAAATGCGGTTGAGAAGACATTAATTTGTTGTTCTATACAAATGTTTCCCATATTAACAACATCATCTTAGTATAACGTAAGAAAACAATGTTGGATCATACTTGCATGTTGCATATTTAATGGTCAAATTACAGTTCTAATTCCTCTACTACGGTCATATTTGAAATTTAATTTTTATATTTTAATTTAACATATTTTGGTCCTCTATTTTACAATAACATTAATTAGTCTAAATTGTTAATATATTTATCATTCCGTTAAAATTTTGGCGTGATTTTTCATAAAACACATTTCTAATAAATAAAAAATCTACTTCGACAACGATAAGTTAGAATGGGTGTTTTTAAGAAAAAAAATTGATCTTAGCATTTTAACAGAAATAATGAAGTTTGACAACTATTTGAACTAACTAATCATACTATAAAAGTACATGAACTAGATCATGTCAAATTAAAATATAGATACTAAGGGTAGGTTTGGATGGGCGATTGAGTGCGGTGCGGTGCGTTTAGCTTACTTTTTATCTCACATTACAGTATCAGTACAATATCTAATCTCACCATCACCGCTGTTTTTACACTAACTGCAGAGAAACGCACCGCCAATTAAAACCCACCCTAAGTCTTAAATTTAAACATAATAGTGGGATTATAACATAATTTAATCTAAAACAATTCATGCCTATCACCAGAGGCAAATCTAGGGTGGGGGCAGGCAAGGGCGTTGGCCCTCTAAAACGTAAAATTTTCAATTCAATCCTCTTATAAATAAAGAAATTATAAATTAATATATATATAGTAAAATTATACTTTAGTCCCCGAAAAATAAAAAAAAATTCAGTTTCATCCCTTCAAAAATTTAGAATTAAATTTTGACGTGGTAGCTAAAAATATTTCCAAATTCATCCCTGCCCATTTAACATTTTTTTATAACGGCATAGACAATCTAAAAGTTTAGTGACCTTTCCTTGCACTTTTTATATTTGAAAACATGTGATCCTTGTTAGGGTTATCTCATCTTAATGAATAGTTTTTGAGGTTTCCACTTGGTATAGATGCTGAACGTAACAAAACCAGTATTGATCAGACTGAACCAGTAGGTTGACGAGAAAGAAGGCCAAGTTCCCCCCACTACGCCACACCACAAATTTGGGATTCATCGTCACATCATTGCACCGCTTTGTGCATCACATAAATCTTATATACCGTAGGAGTTTTCCGATATACATTACCCCATATATATATATATATATATATTGTAGGAGTTCATGGATATAGATGAATTCCAATGTCTCATGATTATAATAATTAATGGCCATGAAGCTTGTATGGTAACCATAGCTGCAAAGTGTTTTTTTTTCTCCTTCTCTATCTTTTCATCATCACTATCTTTTAGTCGGATAAAAACATTAAAAGGGCTATATATAGATTTGGGTAATCGTTTACCTCCATTTTATATAGTTATATCATGAGTGGCTTTTACATAAAGGGCTGTTAACCTTATATTTTATATTATAATTACACGCCATTAAAACTGGCACAAGCTTTTGGCGCCTGGTGTGGTTTCAAGTGGAGAGAATTTCGTGGTGGCACCAAAAATATATTCCCACTTGGGAAATGGATAAACAATAAATATACATTCTTGGTTTCCATGATTGAGTACAATGTTGATTAACTGATCAGCATAAGCTAAGATAATCGAGGGTGAAAGGCAGTTAAAATCCTATATGATTGTGAGTTGTGAGAGCTAGGGATCATATAGATTCTACATATATATATAAATTTTCCTCATCACAAAGCAACAAACAATATCATTTTCATGCAAGATTTTCTTTTTATCCTCCAAGGTAAAATCTTCTGCCTCCTTTTCCCCACAACTCACCACCCTAAAATAATCACCACCAATATTTTTATACTAATTATTAGTTTGATTTCATCTCCTTTAAATAAAATTTCGAATTAATAATTTACATGCAATAGGTGCTAAGAATCTTGTTGGTGCCTTTACGTATTAAGTGGGTTGCTTGGTAGGAACCACCAGCTGCAGCCACTATGAGAAAACAAATACGATAGGAAGTCTGGTAATTATGTGTGCTTAGTTTCCATTGGTCAACAATGGTGATTGGTGTAGTAGGGGTTTGGAACGATTCGCTTTTGTAAGAACGAAGTCATCAATGGTGGAAATGAGGGGAGAAAAAGATGAAAAAATAACTTTAGTGGTTGAAAGATTCCTTATTGAGTTTCGGGATCATTAATTTTTTTATCTATTCGATTCAAATTAAATAAATTATTAGAATTTTATAAAAAGTGAAAAATAAAAATAAAACTCAATTTAATTAATTTATTAAGCTTAATTAATTTAATTTATCAGTACCAAGTTAGGCGAGTCAGAAATTAAAAAGAAAAGGGAAATGGAACTACTCTTGGACTATTTTACCAATAAAAGCCCATTTCTTACTTTATTTACGAAAATGGGTCAATTTTTTTATTATTTATCGAAATAGGCTAAAAACACTAAAACTCGTCTACATAAGAGTGTTTTAAGGGAAAATTCTAAAAAAACGCGTCTCGAGAGAGTATTTTGCCGACATGACAAAACCCTAAACCCTAAAAGCATAAACCCTAAGCACTAAACATGCAAATAACCCTAACTTTTAAAAAAACACGGGCTAAAACGCACCCCTGATAGAGCGTTTTGCCACATCAACAGAGCGCGTCTACGTAAGAGTGTTTTGTGTTGACATGGCAAAACACTCCCTCAGGGATGCATTTTTATGAAATTTTCGCTTAAAATGTTCTCACGTGAACATATTTTAGTGTTTTTGACCCATTTCGATAAATAATTAAAAAAGTGACACATAATTCCGTAAATAAAGTAGACAACAAGCCTTTATTTGTAAAATAGTCCTACCCTTGTCTCTCTATCTGAATCGGGCAATTGGAGTCAAAGAAAAGCCAAGGGAGTATTACATATTCCGGATCATATATAAAAAAAACAGTCACGTGCGACATTATGTAAGAGAGTTGTCTCGCCTTTTACGGCTTCGAATGTCAACATGTATCATGTTTAAATTTGTAAGAAAATTTTTCAGCAACTCCGAAAGACTCTTCTATTTTTTCAGCAAATGAGTAAACTACTACCGTACTCGACTCTTTAGCTCAAGATTCCACGCAATCGATATTTCTTAGGCCACCTAATCTAGTTTTGGCTTTGTCTCAATTATTTCGGTGTACATCCTAAAATACACATCAAGTTGCTTCATTGATTGAAAATTAAAATATAAGGACTAAATCTTGAATTTTATGAAAGTATAAGGACTAACAGTATAGTTTAACCTAATAAACATCACTAGTTGTCCATATTCAGACAATGAGAATTTATGTCCGAAACCTAATCCATATTTTTTTTTTTCAAAGTAATCAAGGATTGTCAACATTCACATTGGCAACTTGTATTAATTTTATTTTTATAATTGGATCCACGAAATTCTTCGATTAAATTTTGTCCTTCATAATCATGCAGAATAAAATATATTAGTAAAAACAAAAAACGATAATTATGACACGTAAGGAAGACAAAAGGGTTTTATAGTAGTAAATGTTGATTTAATCATTTTAATTGCAAATTAATTAAGAATGATTAAAGTGGGAAATTAATTTTGAAAATTTATGACAGTTTCTCTGGTTGTCTGTTTGGTTATGGGAAAATGCTTTTCACTCCCGTGATAGTCTCGCTTGCAATGCAGGCTTTCTGTTTTCTTTGTCTTAATGTATTTATCATGTGCCATTAGAAGACAGCTTTTTTTCTAATTTTCACACTATTATTAAACTAAATTATATAAAAATTAAAGGTTTGTTCTATCCTTTACTTGGATGAGACATGTGTCACTACAGCAAAACAGACTTTTTAGCGGCGTTTTTAGTGGCGTTTAGAGAAAAACGCCAAAATTATCATTAAGCGGCGTTTGAAGGAAAGCGCCGCTTAAAAATGAGCAATAGCGGCGTTTATTTAAAAAGCGCGCTAAAAATGATATATAGCGGCGTTTATTAAGAAAACGCCGCTAAAATCTGAGCATTAGCGGTAGCTTTTGGAAAAAACGCTAAAACATCGAGCATTAGCGGCGCTTCAAAAAGCGCCACTAAAAGTATGAGCATTAGCGCTTTCAAAAAACGCCGCTAAAGTCTGAGTATTAGCGGCGCTTCTTGAAAACGCCGCTAAAAGTCTGACTATTAGCGGCGCTTTCAAAAACGCCATAAAAGTCTGAGTATTAGCGCACTTCCAAAAACGCCACTAAAAGTCGACTATTAGCGGCTTTTAAAAAAGCCGCTAAAAATAAGTAATAGCGTTTTTATAATAAGCATACAAAAAAATTATTTTACTTTAATTAAAATGACTCTACCTTGTTAGCTTTTTTAGTGGCGTTTTTTATAAACGCCACAAAACATTTTGCTCTCAACCTTCCCATCCTATATACCCCAAAATTCTTAATTTCCCCCAAAAATTTCCCCATTTACTAAAACTTTCCCCATCAAAAATCAAAATCGGTTTTATGTATCATCTACTTTTTTTCCCGTTGCCCATCAAAGATCAAAATCTTAAATCGCCCATCAAAGATCAAAATCGGTTTTGCTTCGTTGCTCGTTCATCGGATCGGTCATGGCGGGACAGCAGTAACCTTCTTTTTCTTTCTTTATTTTTTCCCGATTCTCCATCTATTTTCCAAAAATTCCGAAACCAAAATTTGATTAACGATTCCCTTGATTGATCTAAAATTTATTCACTTTGTTTCCTTATATATTTAATTTAATATGGGTCACTTCTTTTGATTTTCAATACTTTCATTATAAAATTTCTAGGTTTTATTTGTGAATGTTCTCATTCCTTGCCAACACTTGAACAATTATATTTGACCTCGTAGGCGTTCATTTCTTGATAATATTATCCTTGTTTGTTCACTTAAGCTTGCATTTTCTTTCTTTATTTGGTGGAATATTTCCTGTTCCTTTTTGGTTTATGATTTTCATTTCCTTTTTATAGGTTGAGTTGGAAGATCACTGTCGAGAATATTGGTGCTAGATTGGTGAGGCAGTTGCTTCAAGACCAATGATTTGGCTAGTGATGGAACCACCACATCGATTGTTCTTGCTTGAGGTTTAATAATCGAAGGTGTTAAGGTTTGTGTGATATTTGTAACAATCATCTCATTGGAATATTTCATATCCTGTCTATTGCTATATTGCTTTACGGTTTATGGTTATTTTCTCGGTGAATTCTTCTTTGGTGCAAGCCCTATTCAAATATCGAGAGGATTGAAATAACTACAAAGGCCACCGTGTACGAACTTAAGTCAATGTCAAGGAGGTAAACCGGGATGTTCTTCTCTACCATGATTTACAAATTAGAACTTCATCTTTTAAAAAATGAAGTTATAACTTTAGAAATTTTCTTGATATGTGCAGGATTGGCCTATGAGTTGAAGGCAGTGAACTAGCGAGATGTGGGTGCTGTTAGTGCGAGAAACAACTATGAAGTTGGCAATATGATTCTTTGAAGCTATGGGAAAAGTTGGAAGAAAAGGCATAGTGACTCTCGAGGAAGGTAGTAGTTCGGAAAATAGTTTGTATGTTGTTGAGGGATGCAATTTGACCGTGGTTATATCTCTCCTTATTTTATTCTTGATAGTGAGAAAATGGTGTTGAATATGAAAATTGCAAGGTAATTGGCATTTTATTATGCATCAACTTGAAAGCAATATGTTATTCCATGGTACATTTGTTTCTTGATTTTTGATTCCGTGGTTATATCTCTCCTTAATGGTTTTTGATTACCTTTATTTTCTTGAAAGATCGTACTTTTCTTGTTGCAAATAAAAAGCTTGTTTCTTGTGATGTTTGTTGGATCAAGTGAAAAACTTCCTTATAGCTATCTATGATAACCATGAATCTGGAAATAAGATAAATTTTTATTAAATTTATTCCATGGTACATTTGTTTTATTCTCGTGTTTATATGTTACACTTAATTTTGATCTCGGGACTTTGGTATGGGGAGGAAAATAGTGCTTGCCTTTAGACACTTGGAGTTGTATTTGGTGATGTTGGAACAAGTCCATTATATACCTTGATGTGATGTTTAGCAAGGCACCTATCAATAGGAATGAAGATGTTATTGGAGCATTATCACTTGTTCTATACACCTTAATCTTGATCCCCTAATCAAATATGTCCTTGTGGTTCTTTGGGCAAATGATGATGGTGAAGGTATCTTGGATTTTCCCAATTAAGGCAGATTTATGAGCTTTTATGCAGGCCTTAAACATGTGTAGAATATATATTCCATCTTAATTGCTTCATAACTTTTCCATTTGGTTTCTTGAAGGTGGTACTTTCGCATTGTACTCATTGATTTGTCGGCATGCTAAGGTCGACCTTCTCCCAAATCAACTACCATCGATGCTTGCATATCAAGCTTGAGCTAAAGGTGCCATCTCTTGAACTTGAGAGATCACTTAAAATAAATGAGAGACTAGAGACTTCATTGACTCTGAAAAAACTTCTTACGGTGTTAGTGCTTGCAAGCACTTCTATGGTGATAGTGATGGGGTTGTCACCGCAAGCAATGTCGAGTTTCCATATGCTATTCTCTTGATTTTTAATAATTGTGGTGCGAATGAGTAGAGCATTGCTACATTGCTTTTGCATATTGACATTTATGTGATAACTTATGTTTAAATTTTTTATTTTTACGATGTAGTGATGTCAATTTGTTGGTGGTTTAAAGGTTGGCGTTGATGCAATTGAGCAAGGTAGGTCGAATTCCTGCTCTTATCAACATTAAGAGATCATTATTACTTTGCTTGCACTATTTAATAAAAAATCAAATAGGAATGGTTGGTCGGACGGTTGAATTGTAGCCTATCTAATCCAAGAATATCTTGCAAACTGGTTTTCTCAAACCACTTAAAATCAATTGAGCGAGACAAAACACGGATTAATTCGGTTTTAAACTGGTTTTATATTTATTTTATTGTTTTATTACTCAAATTATTTTAAGCGGTGAGTTTCAAACCTTTAAGCTATTAACTAAAGTTAATACTTACTTAATACTAAAATAACATATTAATAATATAATCTCTTTTGCATTTGATCGAGCCCCATCATTCAAATCAATCCAATTTTCTATCCATTGATTATATGTTGTTTGTTAGCTAATTCTCTCGGATAGGTTGCTTTTGTTTCTTAGTTTACCATGTTGGTAAGGAATATTTTGCAAAACTTAATTCACATGTTTAAAATTTAGTTGTTCTTTGCATATAATATCGAGACCATGTTGCAGTTGACTAGCTTGTAGGTCTCTTAGGTTATTGAGTGATCCTTGGTCTAGAATTGTTTTTGGGCTATTTGTGACAATGATTTAACTTTTGCTAGACTGTAGTTTATAAGTTGAATTAAATCCTACATTCGCATGGATCTATAAAATGTTATGATGGAGCCCGTCTATCCCTTTTCTTTTGCTGCTTTTTGCCTTTAAATTTTAAGAGTTTATTTTTCCTTTATGATTTACGCAATATTATTACAACTGAATTGCTAGCTGTGGCACCACAAGAAGATACTTGAAAGACAATCGTGGACTACCCTTTGCTTGTCTCCCGACCCAGGCCTACAACACTAGGCATATTCTTCACCTAAGTGTCTGGATAGTCTTCTACCACTCGATTAGCCATTGGGTGACTAGAGTCACCCAATCACATCATCCTCTAGGCCACCCGCTTTTAGTAAGAACACACACCTCCAAAGAATGGACCACTAAGAACAATACCATGAGGACAACCCATCTACAATGATCTTGTCACCTGACTAACTGCACGATCACCATGTCTCGAATTTGCCGATGATGTGGTCTCACTAAGCACGAGAACTCTTTCCCTATAAATAAATACCATTTAAAACAATGAAGAAGGGATCGATCATTTAGCCTTTCAACAACCTTAACCACCTCCTCTTTCTCCTCGCTTACTTCCTTTCTCCAATTTTCCTCCTATTTAGGTGAACTAGTCTTCCTTGCACCACCATCTTCTCCTTATCCCTCCCTTATTCACAAAATTAGTGTGAGGCTTGATTTTTTTTTTTTTTCTAACTTATGGTATAGAAACATTTAAAAATATAAATATATATATTTAAACAATAATTTTAAAAATAATTATAATTATCGATAAATTTAAAAATGTAAATAATTGTTGATTTTACCTTGGTTGTATTGGAAAGATTGTGTAATTAAAATAAATTAAATTACTTATATAACCCTTCTAATTAGAGGTGATCATGGGACCGGTCGAGTTGAATTCTGATCGAATCTAGGCATGATATTAATACATTTTATTTTTTCTCAAACATAGTCCGATCCAAAATATGAGCCTAAATCTTTGCCCAAATTCGCGCTTATATTTATAAATTGCTAATCCAAGCTCATTTTAGATTTATTAACCCTCATTTAAAAAAAAAATATTTATATTATTTTTAATTTAATGTTTTCATTTATTAAATTTTTATATATAGTTGTCTTAACATTTTTAACGTTTACATACTCATGGAGATTTAATTTTTATGTATTATAAATTACAAAATATGTAAAAATAACATAATATAAAATATTACAAACTTAAAAAAAGTCGAGTACGAGCCTTGAATGCTCAAGCCCAAACTTGACCCATTTTTTAAATGGGTCTAGTTTTTTTCCCAATATTATTTTTTGAGTATAATATTTTTACTCAAACGCTCTCAAATTTTGGGTGAGCCTTCAGGCTTAGGCAGATAGCCTAACCCATGATCATGTCAACTTCTAATATATTACTTTTATTTTAAAATTTAGGTCATTTGGTAATTCTTGACACCAACTCAATTCGGGACTTAAATAATAGTATAAATATAGATAATTTTTTATTATTATTTTGATACAACACCTAAAACTATCCATAATCTCTTCTTAACCCTTAAGTAGGTGAATAATTAAATTTTAGCACGCTTAAACTCACGTTCTACTGCACTGACTATAATATTAAAACAAACCAAACTAATATCTAAAAACAGTCATTAGATAAAAAAAGCAATTAACCCTTCATTTAAAAATTTCACTAAATTGAACCCGACAAAAAAAAAAAGTCAATTAAGTCCTTTTATTAACCTTAGTTGCATTAATGTTTACATTTTATTGACATGACTAATGGGGACATAAGATGTTAACCCATGACATGCCATCATAGTTGGTGGTTAGGGGTGTGCAAAATTCGGGTAAAATCGAAAAATTCGGTTAACCGACCGAATTCGGTTAATCGGTCGGGGGTCGATTAATTATTTTGTGGTTTTTCGGTTAACGGTTAATTCGGTTCGAAACCGGTCGGTTAATCGAAATTTTTCGGTTTAGTTGAAAAAATTAATAAATAAAATTATAATATATAAATAGGCTCACTATTCATCTAAACCCAATCCCTAAACCCAATTCAAACCCAAATATCCAACCCAACCCAATTACCCAATCAAAAAAATTACAAATAATTTAATAAATAAAAAAATTCTAAAACTAAAACTAAAATTATGTAATTTTTTTAATTATGTAGTGATTCATTTCGGGTAATTCGGGTAATTCGGATAATTCGGTTAATTCGGTTAATTTTTAACCAAAAATAAAAAACATATAATTTTCGGTTAATTTGGTTAACCGACCGAATTAATCGAAAAAATTCGGTTCGGTTAATTTTTTTGAAAAAATTTCGATTCGGTTAACGGTTAAAAATTTTGAAAGGTCGGTTAATTCGGTTAATGTTATTTCAGGTTGGTTAACCGATTGAACACCTCTATTGGTAGTAATAAAGGTTTTTTTTTCTTTTCATAATGACTTTTTTGACCTTCTAACTTTATAAAAAAATATTTTAACTATTCATTTAATTTTTTACCTTTTTAGCTCTTAAATTTATATTTTTATCAAATCACCTCAAAATGAATAAAAAATTAATGTTTGTTAACTTTATCGATATAGTATAAATATGGATCACCACGTGGATGCCATGTAAATAATTAATTAATTTTAAAATATTTAAAAAATTAAAATCATTAAAACGTATAATAAACATAAAAATATTTTTTCATATTTTTAATTTTAAAAACTTAATTAATTGCCATGTGGATGTCATATTAGCAAAGTTAACAAATGTTAAACATTTCCATCCATCTTAGAGTAATTTGACAAATAATACAAATTTAAATGCTAAAAGAGGTGAAAAATTAAACGAAGAATTAAAATATTTTTTTTTGTAAAATTGAAGATCAAATTATTTTATATATTCTAAGTGATTTATTATTTAACATTTAAAATAATTTATTGACTTATTATTTAGCTTTTGCCCTATTGAGAGATGATGTTGTCGAGGGCAGTCACAATTTTTAAATATAGACGGTAAAACGTATATAAAGAATACCAAAAAATATATATATGTTTTTTTTCTAAGTTGCAATATTTTAGGATCATTCTGTACAACGCCAGTGAAAAAATCTATAAGTGAGTATAAGATGATGCCATTTGTTTTTAAGATGTAATAAAATAATGAATTAATTACACCAGACATCCCTAAATTATGAACCTCATTCTAAACTTGTAACACCTCTTAACCCTTATTCATCGCCAAAACAGGGTTACAGAGCATTACTGAACATTTCAGAACAAAAACAAATATTATGCAATTCAATAAACTTACATTACATAAATTAATCATATAGTCCCTTTTTATGGGTCCTCAAGACCCAAAATATGTGTTAAAATCAAATCAAGACTCAATCGAAAACTCAGAGAATTTTTTTTTTAAATTCAAAATTTTTCCTAGGTGCAGGGCTCACACGCCCGTGTGGTCAAGGGACACGCCCGTGTGACCTTATGACAAGCCCGTGTGCTAGGCCGTGTGGTCAATTTATTTTTCGAAAATTAGGTGCAGTTTTCACATGGCCAAAGCACATACCTTTGTACCAGGCCGTATTTCTCACACGGCTGAGACACACGTCCGTGTCTCTGCCTGTGTGGCAAAACCTGAGCATTCTGTTTTGAGAAATTATAATTGCAGGGAACACAGGCCTAATCACACGTTCATGTGTAAGCCGTGTGAACTCAAAATGAGCCTTAGACATCAAGTTTACCAACCCTGTAAATCTTGAGCAACAAGCAATTTATTTACCAATCTTTCAACCAATCCAAAACACATACAAATACATCTAAAACATGTTAAATTAATCATTCTAAGTACTTAATTCATATGTTTTCATAAGTAATTCACATATACTAATCAAATTAAATCAATTAGAACTCATTCAAACCAATTTCAATTTCATATAAATATATATATATTTATATATTTCCAACCATTGCCATATTATAACATCATTTACAAACATTTCCAAAATGACAAATACAACAACCTAGGTACATGCCATATACCAAAAGAAAAGTACTTCACCACAATGAGTTTGGGATCGGCCTTGGATGCTAATTCGGCAATTTGACTTTTACTTAACCTACACACTGAAACAAAACGTACGCTGAAATCTATTTCATGAACCCATTGGTTCATACATTTCAATTAACTTTTTTACTTCAAATCTTTTCTTATTTTCTAAATTAATAATTTAATATCCATTTCATGAACCCATTGATTCATGCATTTCAATTTCATAACTCAATTCAATATCTTAATCCATTTCATGTTCAAATCATCCAATATCATTCATATTGTTAATTCATTTATTTACCCCTATTAACAAGAATCGGACTTTGGCGGATACACGGATCTAACCAAAATACACCAGTATGGCACCCAGTGCTTCATCGGATAATTCGAAGTATTAGATTGACACCCAGTGTCTCATCGACTTGTGGTCGAAGTAATCCTAAACGCTTCCAATCTTATGGCATGCCAACTATATCCTACTCAGTTCGGTACATTTAATAGGGTTTCACGTCACTTTTCAATTCTCAATCGATACACATCTCAAATAATCACATATACTCGTAATTCAATTCATTTTCAAATATAATAATAAATATCAAATGTTCAAATTCCACAATAATCACATATTCACATCAATTTCATCACTTTCCAAATCAATCCATTTCATTAGTATAATATAATACAAATAATTCTCACCTTCTTCACTTACCACAATATTTAATCAAAATTCAACAATTAATAACTAAGTTCGGATTATAAAAATCCAAATCGTAATTTCGAGCTAATCCTCGTTGACTTTGACTTTTCTTTTCCTTTCCTAGCCAAGGTCTTCAGTTCAACGTTTGCTACGGAATTAAAATAATTTAAAATTATCAATACACACAATTTCACATTGAATATTTTAATTTATACACAACTTTTGCCTAAATTCCAATTTAATCCCTAAATCAAAACTAACTCTTTTTCTTACAAAACTATTTCCATATCTCATTCAATTTCCACTTTAAACTAATTTTAACTCTCTAATTTCACCATAAAACCCTAATTTCAAAATTCTTTCAATTTAGTCCCTATTAGTCAAAACTTATAATTTAACTTACAATTCAATCCATATTTCTAATCTAACTTGAAATTCTATCAATTTAATCCCTAATTCTTCAGTTTATTCAACATGAACAACATCTAAAAATTCACTAACTTTCAAAACAACTTAAATCAAATAGTATTTTATTCTAGGATTCCAAAAATCAAAATTATAAGAAAAGAGATTAAATTGACTTACCACTTAAACTTGAAACCTTTAAAACCCTAATTTCCCTTTTTCTTTTCTTTCTTTCTTTTTCTCCATTCTTTCCCCTGTTTTCGTTTCAATTCTGTTTCTTTGTTCTTTGTTTTTTTTTTTATGTTTTATTTTGATAATGTAATATAATAATATTTTAATAATAAAATAATATTTTCTTATATAATAAGTAAATAAGTAATTATTACTAATTTATGTATTTTATTTTTCCACATGTATTTCACTATTACCACATACTTGGCACTTATAGTTTAATTTCTAGTTTAGTCCCTTAAATTTCTTCTAGTCTATAATTAAACTTTTACACTATATTCAATCTAATCCTTATACCTAATTAACCTTAATTCAAGCTAATTCACCTAGTCAAAACCTAATTAACCACACAACTAACTTAGTATAAATATTGACGAATTCGTTTTTGAAAACAAAGACCCAAAAATATACTTTCCGATAACCGTAAATTTCGGGTCGTTACAAAACTGGTTCTTAAACTTCAAATTGATGTTATATCAATCAGGTCCTTTTGTTATTAAAACTATCAATTTAACTATTAAATGATGCATCAAATAATGTCATATAAGATTTTTAAATAAATAGAACCTAAAACTAATATTTTTAAAACATTTATTTTTACAACATTCAATTTTCTTAATTTTAAATTATATTACATAAGATCAAACATACCATTTAATAGTTAAATTAACAATTTTAGTAACGAAATAACCTAATTGATTAAACCTCGATAATTTGGGGAAAAAATTAGAATAACTTAAAATTTATGATTAGAATTTGAGAATATTTAATACAATTTACTCTAAAATAATTTGGAAAAGACATTTTTCATCTTACAATGGCTTAGTTTAGTATTGCTTCTCAAAACTACTTTTGGGTCAAAAACCACTTTTAAGCAAAAAGCTAAAATTATCTAATTCTGCTTCTAGGGGCGAAGCCAAAACAATTTTTTAGGGGGGCCGGATAAAATTTTAATTTTTTATAGTTTATATCATTATAATTTGTAAAGGATTAAATTGAATTTTTATAATTTTAGGGGGCCAAAGTATAATTTTACCTTTACTAATTTAAAATTTTTAAAAAATTTTAAAGGCCTAAATAGTAATTTTACATTTTAAGGGCAGGGGCCCATGCCAACCTTCTAACTTTGCCCCTGTCTGCTTCTGTTTTTTTTTTTGTTCATTTTAATGTTTTAATGATAGAATAAATTTAGAATTTGTTTTGATTCTATTATCATAAATTTATTTTTACAATTAATATTATTATTCAATAAATTTTAATTTTAACTTATTTTTATTAAATAAATAAATTATAAAAGGTCTTATACTTTATTTGAAATTTAATTTTTTATTTTCATATTAAAAATTAAATTTTATTTTTAATACAGTTAAATTTGTTGGTTTAGTATTTTAAAATAAAAAAATACTTATATCATAGTCATGTAATAAAAAACCTAAATTCAATAAAAATTTGATATTTTTAAATTTAAAAAAATAAAAAAAGGTTAAATTTCATAAAATAATACTAATTAAATTCTAAACGTAGTTAGAAATAAACCTGAGACAAGAACAACCGTCGGTCTTCCGCTTGTTCAAATATGGGAAGTTGTGGATAAAAGGAAATCACCGGAAATTAACTGCCCTGGGTAACGTGTCGATTATATCGAATCAGAATGTAACACGTTGCATAGTAAGCCACACGAAGCAGTAGTCCTTGTAAACATAAATAAACGTGAACTTTCCAGGATTTTGCCTCCTTTAACTGATTAAAAGACAACTTCCTCCCCAGCCCTCTTAATACAACAAAACCTGCACGAGGCGTGCGGCCAGCGAAATTTATTTTCCCGGTCGGCCAACTCTTGGTACCATGTAGTGGGTCGAAAATTTCATGTAATAATTTCATAAAAATTAATATGAAAATAATAGTGAAGATTTTTAAATAATATTATAGACTTATCATATTTAATAAACCTAACTTTATTTGAAAGATATTAAATTTATTATTACTTAATCCAATAATTAAAGGATAAACTATTAAAATAGTCACTTTTATTTGTCTCGAGTTATATTTTAAACATTTATATTTAAAATATTACGTTTTAGTCACTTACGTTATCGTATTGTAATATTTTAGCCATTGAGTTTTAATTGTCATTAACGGTGTAATTATAAGTTGACATGGCACGTTAAATCACCATTTCAAATGAAATTTTTTGGTTAAATTATAAAATTAGTCCCTATATTTTTTCATTTTGAGCAATTTAATTTTTTTTCTTTTATGTTATTTGAAGTCTCATCTCTTTTAATGTGGTTTTTTATATTTTTCATTTGTTAAAACTAGTCCCTATACTTTTTAATTTTTTTATTTCTTCCCCTTTATTTTTCTCTCTCCTCGTTTTCTTCACTGTATAAACATAATCTTTGCCCACCAAATAAACCAAGTTCAAAATAATCTTTTTTCTGTTTCCAAACTTTTATAGAATCGTGTAAATTATTTATTTCTTTTTCTTTTATTTTCGACGAATAAAATTAAGCAAACTATAAAATTTATTTAAACCTTCTTAGATATTCCCAAATAAGCTTGATTGGAAGTCGATCATGAATGAACGAAAGAGAGGAAGGGAGCATGGAACCAAACTAATTTGAGTAAAGTAAATAAATTAAATGTTTAATTAGAGGAGCAAAAATGAATTTTTTTTATAAAAGATAATAAATTTTACATTAAAAAGATGAACTAAAAAATATATTTAAAAATAATTATATTTTGAGAAAAAAAATGTTTTTTAATTTAAAACTTAAAAATCTTAAAAAGCCTTAATTATCATTTAATATAATAATTTTAATTTAATCTACTTAACTGAGTTTGGCGTATTTGACTCGTGGATACTTATAGAAATTGGGGCGGGTCCCTTAACCCACTCAGCCGAGTGAAGGAAGTCCTTTTACATCATTTCCCGTTCTATAAAGCCAGTCCATCTTTC
This sequence comes from Gossypium rotundifolium, assembly GCA_025506655.1. NCBI lineage: Eukaryota > Viridiplantae > Streptophyta > Magnoliopsida > Malvales > Malvaceae > Gossypium > Gossypium rotundifolium. The sequence goes on from CP106733.1 coordinate 409,715, forward strand.
ATCATCCCATTCACTCTCACCAACTTTTTTAATTTTTATCTCTTCTCCGTCACCAACAAACGACGATTTTGGCCCTGCATTTTAGTCTCCAAATCCAGTCGTAAAACTTAATTTCAATGGGAAACGGTGATTTTGTGTACCCTTCCTCCAGTGATCGCCAATGCGCCACTCATCGAGTGGCGATTCCTCCGCCACAACCATTCTTCATGTCATTCAAGAATTCTCTCAAGGAAACGTTTTTCCCCGACGACCCGCTTCGTCAATTCAAGAACAAAACGCCATCCCGGAGATTCATACTCGGCCTCCAATATTTCTTGCCCAGTCTTGAATGGGCTCCTCGTTACAGCTTCCAGTTCTTGAAATCTGATCTCGTTGCTGGGATCACCATCGCCAGCCTTGCTATCCCTCAGGGTATAAGCTATGCCAAGCTTGCTAACTTGCCACCCATTCTAGGCCTTTGTAAGTGCTACAATATGTTTTAGATTTAACTTCGTTGTTGTTGTTGAAGGGTACTGATTAACTTTCTTTTTGGTTGAAATGGTAGATTCAAGCTTTATTCCACCACTGGTTTATGCGATGATGGGGAGCTCGAGAGATTTGGCAGTGGGGACCGTAGCTGTTGCCTCACTTCTAACAGCTTCTATGTTGGGGCAGGAAGTGAATGCTGCTCAGAATCCCACGCTCTTCCTCCACCTTGCGTTCACTGCAACTTTTTTTGCAGGAATTTTACAAGCTTCGTTAGGCCTTTTACGGTAATTTAATATTTAATTAATGCATTTATATACATATATATCTCTATTTCATTGATGGCTTTGTCCCGTTCCTCTTTTTTTTTTTTTCCCTATTTTAGCTTCTGTAAAGGATAGCAACCACCGTGCGTTAAAAACGATTGAAAATAACGCTTGACGAAGTGATTTGAGTTTAAAAAAAAAAGACAGAACAGGTTGTACTTTGTCTTGTCGCTGCTGGAATTCTTGTCCTTCGTTCCTGTCTGGCTAGATATGTGTTTATATGGATAAAAAAAAAAATTCATAACCCAACATAAAACCATTATTTTAATTTGTTAATGTCGTTGATGCAGGCTAGGGTTTATCGTGGATTTTCTTTCACATGCGACGATAGTAGGGTTCATGGCAGGGGCAGCCACTGTAGTAATCTTACAACAGTTAAAAGGAATTCTAGGACTTGATCACTTCACTCATTCTACAGACATTATCTCTGTCTTCCACTCTGTTTTCACCCAAATTCATCAGGTTATCATCTTATTTCACTTTTTTTTTCCTTTTTTTTTCAGTTTAAAAAAAACACCCATAGATTATTGAAGGTTAGTAAACTTGATGATTGAAAGTAAAAGGTACGTTGAATATTTCTATAATTATAAAATGTGACATGTGATGTACTTACATTGTTGTTATCATTCACGGGTATTTCTATTTATAATACAAATTAAAGAGTTACATATACATGTGTGTGCATGTCTACATCATTTCTCCCCCATTGGAATTTTTGGCTTTTTATGGCTCATTGCATGGCGTAGTTTTCTTCGGCTCATATAATCTGACAGTAAATATTTGACAGTGGAGATGGGAGAGTGGTGTTCTGGGTGTTGGTTTCCTTTTCTTTCTCCTCGTCACCAGATATTTCGTAAGTAGATCTTACACTCATTAATTTAATGTTTTTTTTTAAAGATATTTAGATCTAATCTTTATTAAAGTATTAATCAACGAGAAAAACTGGGTAATTATGGTAATTAAAAATAATGTATCCTTTTTTTCAAACTGGAAAGACTTAAATTGGACAATTTTTCAAAGGAATCTCCTTTCTTAAGTAATTTAATTGCATTGATACTATATAAACAGAGCAACAGACGACCCAAGCTCTTTTGGATATCAGCAATGGCGCCTTTGACATCAGTCATCCTTGGAAGTCTTCTCGTTTATCTAACTCATGCCGAGAAACACGGTGTTCAAGTGGTAACCTCATTATTTTATCTAAATAGATTTGAAAATTAGGCTTAGGCTCGTTTAAAATAAAGGATGAGTTTAAGTTTCAATATCCAAGACTCGAGCTCGATTTGATCAATTTTTAAATTTTCTAATATATAAATAGAATGCTTAAACCCAGTCTGAACTCGATCCATGAATATAACTATTCTCGTAACTTCGAATCTTGAATACGAAATTATTAGAAAAAATAACTTTAAACCCTAAATATTATAACGTGTAAGAACTTAAAACCCACATAAGTCATTGTCAAACCCCCAACTATTTGTTGGCATTTTCAGCCCTCAATGTAATGACCTTTTTTTTGCTTAAGCTTTCAACATCAATAATAATAATTAAGAATTAATGAATGAATGAGTAGCTTTATCAGATTAAATAGATCATTTGTAGATAGCTAGAAGCGAGTCAAGGAGCAAGATAGAAATTTGGGCTCTTTTTAATAAATGGAAAAATTTTACTTTTAACCCCTTTGTAAAAATTATAATTCAATTTGACATTTTAATAAAATTAAAATTTTGTACTTTTTGGCACTCTAGAAAATTGATAATTCATTAAAATTTTATGTGGATGGTGTTGCCATAGTAAAACGAAAACCCAATGGTGCATTGATGTTGGGCCTTTTAGGTAAGTTGTCTAGGCTTGACCAAACCAAATAAGTGTTTAGTATGCCCCATACCTACCAATAATAACGCAACTGGTGGCCGATTGGATAGGTCCCAATATATTGTCATATCATGATTTGCTTATTTATCATGTCATGGGTGATGAAACATGAAGGATTGTGACAATCGCAGATAGGAAACCTGAAGAAAGGGTTGAATCCTTTGTCTTTCGGTGACTTGGTATTTACGAAGCCGTATATCACAACGTCTCTGAAAACTGGCATCATCACTGGCATTATTGCTCTTGCCGTAAGCTCTCATCCAGTGTTAGAAGAGTTGGATATAAATATTTTTATTTAAAACCCTTTAAATTTATTTAATAATTAAATTAAATTAAACTCGAAATAATGATGGAAATCCATGAATACGTTACAGGAAGGAATAGCAGTGGGGAGAAGCTTCGCAATGTTCAAGCACTACCATATTGATGGCAACAAAGAAATGGTAGCCATTGGGACCATGAATATCGTTGGTTCTTGTTTTTCTTGCTATCTCACAACCGGTAAAGTTTTGGTATCTCACAACCTGAAATATATATGTGATAATGCGGGAATATATATTCGATAACTGTGATAGAAACAACAACATGATATTTTTTTTCTTTCTGGAATTTTATTCAATTTAACTGTGATAGAAATTAACTTGCTGTTGTTTGTACATGTATATTTCAGGACCATTTTCACGATCAGCTGTTAACTTCAATGCGGGATGCAAAACAGCAATGTCCAACGTTATCATGGCCATTGCAGTTATGCTTACGTTGCTGTTCCTAACACCATTGTTCTATTACACTCCCCTCGTAGTGTTGTCTGCAATCATAATGTCTGCAATGCTCGGCCTCATTGATTACGAAGCTGCCATTCATCTTTGGAACATCGATAAATTTGATTTTCTGGTGTGTATAGCTGCATATATCGGCGTTGTTTTCGCCAGTGTCGAGGTCGGCTTAGTCATAGCGGTACGATCTTATATATCAACCAAGCACAGATGAAATAACATTCATTATTTAACCCTCATCTAATGAATTGAAATGTGTGTGTGAAATTGCAGGTTGCAATTTCAGTGGTGAGATTGCTGCTGTTTGTTGCAAGGCCAAGGACCTCTGTTCTTGGGAACCTTCCAGATTCCACCATCTATAGAAACGTTGAGCAATATCCAAATGCAAACCATGTTTATGGTGTACTTATACTTGAGATAGATGCTCCAATTTACTTTGCCAACTCAAGTTACTTAAGAGAAAGGTACCATCATTTCACATTAAACACCAAAATCAATTCCAGAAAAAAAAAATCAGACAGCTAAATTCGATAAAAATTTGAACTTATGTCTGATCTTTATCAGGATATCGAGGTGGATTGATGAAGAGGAAGACAAGTTGAAAGCAACAGGGAAAACTAGTTTACAGTATGTTATACTTGATATGACTGGTGAGTGATTTATGCAGCATATTATGTCATAACAAAATAAAAGGAAATTAATTACAAAACCTTGTTTCTCAGCTGTTGGTAACATTGACACCAGTGGGATAAGCATGCTTGAAGAGCTCAAGAAAACTACTGAAAGAAGGGAGCTCAAGGTTTTTATTTTTACCCTACAAGTACTTTAAATTCTGTAAAACTAGAAAATATATCCTGATTTTGAGTTATATGTGCTGTTGTAGCTTGTATTGGCTAACCCTGGAGCTGAAGTGATGAAGAAACTAAACAAATCCAAGTTCCTGGAAAACATAGGTCAAGAATGGATATATTTGACGGTAGGAGAAGCGGTTGAAGCCTGTAATTACAAGCTTCATACATGCAAACCAGAGGAATCACAGCCATGGAACAATGTTTAAGCTAAATTAGTATGGTTATGCAACTGAGAATCAGTATGCATAGCTTGCTTAGGCATTGCTGAATCAGTAGGAAATTACCTGAATTATTAAAAGCTTAGATGCTTTGTTCTAACAACCTGCAAATTGTACGATGTTATATATCTCAGCAATGGGATTTTTAACCCAAAAAAAAAAAAGAAAAAAAAGAGTGCATTTCAATTCAATGCTGTTTCCAACAATGCTACTGTGTAAACAAGTATTCAACTAGAGCCACAAATGCAGGGGGGGGATTTTTTTTTTTTTTTCCTATGTTACAAGTAACTGAAATATACAGCAGATATTTATGCCAAAAGATCATTAAAGCAATGGGAAACAGCAATCATTTACCTAAGAATAAAATAATCCATATTTATGCCAAGTTAAACGTACAGAGAAGGGAAGTTTTAGGCTACAAAGTTACAGCTTCTTTAGATTAGATGGTGCCTGAAATATACAGCAGGATGTCTAAACTAGAGAAGAAGATGACCTCTAAAAGAAAATAATTATGTGAAACAAAAACTTAGGAAGGCAGATTTATGGACAACGCAACTAAAGTCTCATTACCGGAAAACTGCACTGATTATGTGCCGCTGATAAGTAATTGGCTCAATCTCCATTCGTCGGGGGTTTAGCACATGCACAAAAGGTTGGTTTCTTCCTCTTGTGGTTCTTTCTTATCCCACCATAAAGATAGTCCCGCAATACAACTCTTGTTTTAGGCTCCATGATTCTGGTTCCTCCTTTGCTTTCTTTTTCGTCAAGTTTCAGTAACATGAACTGTATTTTCTGCACCTCCAATTGCAACCGCACTATTTTTTCAGACCCTCTTCGAACTTGTTCTGACACTCTCCGCCTCCTAAAGGAACCACTCTCATCAGATTCTAATGCAGGTTTCCCATCAAGAGACCGTGAACGATCTTCAACGTGTGTCATCAGTTTGCGATTGACATCAAATAGCTGCATGATGGCTTCCTCAGCTTCTTCTAGCTGCTGTTTTACCGTACCATATTCGATTCCTATCACCATTTTTCCTGCTTCGGTTATATCCACTTTCCTCTTCAGATCCTGCACAGTTATTTGAAGGTTAGCCAACTTTTGTGCATCAGAATCAAGTCTTTCTATAATCTTCCTCTTGCTTCCTTCTTGGTAAGGCTCTGTAAATCTCTTAGAGCTCTCTCTATCAACACCCAACTCCTTCACAAGAGATTCTGTAGAAAGACTTTTGCCCTTGCGTGCCTTTGCAGCACCAATTCGTTGGTTGCCAGTTGGGGCAGTGACCATCTTCTGGGCCCTGCCAACTTTCAAGGCGATGTTAACATCTTGGTCAGTGGTTTCCCACAACTCAAGCATCTGATTATCAAGATCTGCAGTTTCTCTCCTGCTTAACCCATAGGATGAACACTCAGATGTCTGATCAAGCATAATGTCTTTTGTCATCATCTCATTGTCCTCTTCAGAAATTTCAGGTGTTGGTCTCTGAATTTTGACATTGCTACCGTGTCCATGGCCAAGTTTCCCCCCGTCTTGTCTAGCATTTACATACCTCTTTGCTCTAACTCGTTCTCGACGTGAGTTGCTTCTAAATCTTAATTCTTCAATCTGTCTCATAGCAGTCTCTAGTTTGGAATTGAGATTTAAGTTTTCCATTGACGCAAGCTTTTGCATTTCCAGCACTGCTTTTTCAATAGATTTAATTCTCCTATGGATACCTTGCAAGTCAGGAAAACCATCTGGAACCGATGCAATTTGATCTTCACCTGTTTGTTGACAGTTTTCAGCATGTAATTCAGTCGTCAGATCGGCATCCTGGAAACAAGACAAAGAGATGAAGAAAACAAGTTGAAAGGGCACATAAAATTCATCATATTGTAACAGCAAATATGACCCTTATCAGGCTAGTAAATGTATACAGGTGCAAACTCGCAAGTTGGAGGCAGCAATATCAATTGCTTGTGAAAATAAACCACTAGATGCTCATACAGGTTAAAGATAATGTGGTTGGGTTAGAACTGAAGTTCTATATTCAACCAAATAGTATGAAGACCACATTGATTTGGTTCATTGAAATTTAAAAGGCAGATATTAAGTCACTCATAAGCAAACAAATAGACATTACCTTTACTTCGTTATTATGATCTGTGGGAAATTTTGGAGACAAGCGAGTTCGACTCCCCAACGATGTCACACTGTCCATGAGAGAAACAACAGCTGGAACATATGCTGCTAACTGAGCTTTAAGTTCTCCATTCTCACGTTCCAAGATTCTAGCACTTTTTTCCAGCTCTTCTACCTCCATAGCTTTGGAAATACTTCTACTTTCAAGGGCTTTGCATTCCTTGCTGAACTCATGAGTCGTCTCTTCAAGCAATGCTGCACAGACCGCAGATATCTGTAACTCACCCATCAGTGCAGCAGCCTGACATTCCCATCGTTCAACCTCACTTCTTCCCTTTTGTAGCTCAACAATCAAACTATCCTCCCTGTTTTTCCTTTCTTCAAGTTCCTCCTTCAATCTGGACAATTCAACCTCAAGTTTCTGATTAGCCTGACGAATGCTTTCAGTTTCCTTACTTTGATGATCATACTCTCCAGATAGTTTCAGAATTTGCTTCTTTTGATCTTGACCTATCAACTTGACCTCCTCATATTTAGTCTTCAGCTCCTCTATAACTTCATGCAATTGGGCTTTCTCCTCTTGCCTTGCACTGAGCATTCGTTCAGCTTCCCAAAGCACAATTTCTTTCTGGCCCAACAAATCCTTTCCCTTCGAAACTTCATCATTTAACCGATCACCAACAGATCTAACTGAAACCAGTTCATTCTCCAAGTTTCTCATTGAATCTTTGAGATGTGAGTTTTCCATTTGCATATCTTCAAACTTCCTCTCCATTATCCTTAGTTTTCCATCAAGATCATCATTGGCACATTTGAGTTTATCTAGATTGTCAGTGAGATGCTTTATTTCCTCAAAATTATCAGCAATAATATCCTTGAAAATAAGAGTGATGTTACTTTGAGATATTGCTTCAGCAAAGACAGCATCGTTTTCCTCTTCTAGATTATGTTTCTCCTCACCCAAGTCTAAAACTGCCTTCATCAAAGACTTTCTCTCATCTACCACCTTACGGTTGTCCTCCAATGAGCTCTGATGTTCCCTTTGCAAAACTAACAGTTGTCTACGAACACATCCTATTTCAGTCTGCAAAACTTCTTCTCTTTGGTCTCCCTCTATCACTTTTGATTTCAGTTCTTCATTCATATCCACAAGTTTTTCAGCTTTTCTCTGAAGCTCTGAAAATTGCTCAGACCAAACCTTCAACTCCTGGTGCAGTGAATTCTTCTCTTTCGCAAGATCTTCTGCCTCTAGTTTCAGTTGCCCAAGCATTGCAATAAGAACTGAATTCTCAATAAAAAGTTGTTCATTTTCGTCCAGAGACTTTAGAAGTGATTGCTGCTTCTCTCGGAGTCTTCCAAATACGCAGTTAAGAAATGATTGGTCTTGTTTGATCCAATTTTCATGACCATGTATAGCATCAATCTCAAGAGTCCTCAACATCTCATAAAGCCCCGTCCTTAATATGGTAATTTGATCAAATAAAGATTTTATATCCATCTGCTTTTCAGAATTTCCAAGCTCCAATTCAGAGATAAGTTTTTCTGATAACATGGAGGCTTGCAAGAGTTTCCTGCACTCAAGTGACAAGGACAAATTCTTTTCTTCCAAATCCTGTGCGCATTTCTGCAAGATGAAAATTTCTACCTGAGCAGTCACGGACTTTTCCAGTTCCTCTTCATATTCTTTCTTCCGGCATAGACTTTCCACTTGTAGAAAATGGATTTGAGCTTCCAAAGCAGTTACTTGGGACCGTGCAAAGCTAGCATGTTCTTGCTTTTCAGCTTCTAGTGACTTTTGTAGCTCTTCTACTTCACAAAGTGTTAATTCTCGCTCTTTCTCCAGACTCACATACTTTTCTTCTAATCCGCGATATCTTTTTTCTAAATCTTCAAATCTTTTCTGACTGACATCCAACTGAGCAATCAAACCTTCTGTCTGTGTTATCAGGCCAGACTTCTCATCACCAAGCAACAAACAAGAATTTTCTAAGTTACTTAATTTTACCCTCAATCCTTCAAGTTTGGAATTTGCATCAAAAAGGGAATTCTCCAGAAAGTTATTCTTCTTTAAAAGCTTCTCCAGATTCTCAGTTGCAATCTGTAACTGAGAAATAAGCATGTTGTTCTCTGCAGCAAGGGTGGATTTCTCTCCTAAAAGAGAGTTACAGGATTCTTCCAATGTCTTTACTCTCCCCCGAACACCTTCTAGCTCGAGATTCAAATCTGAGAGTGAATTCTCTAAAAGGGTATTTTTCTCAATAATTTTCTCCATGATTTTCAACTTTTCGAGTAGGGCCAGCTTTTCATCTTTGTCTCTTTCACAGACATCTTTTAGCTTTCTGTTCTCATCTTGCAATTCCTTCACAGATGATGCAAAGTTTTCTGGAGTTAAGCCAATTGATTCCAGCTGCCCTGTCATATCCTGGTGTCTCTTGTTAAAGTCATTGAGCTCCTCTTTCAAACAGTAAATTTCTTGCTGAAGAGCATTTCTTTGGTCCAGTCTAAGTTCAACTTCTGCTTCAAGTTTGGCTATAGTCTCCCTTAATCTTAAGATTTCCTCTTGCAAATTCTCAATGGACATTGCTGAACTTAAATTTAGTTCATTCAGGCCTTTGTTTTCATCCTTGACCCTCTGTAGTTCAGCCTCTAAACCCTGATTGCGTGTTTCAGTGTCCTGTAAATTTTGAGCCCTATTCTGAAGCTCAGTGGCTAGAGATCTGAGTTCTTCCTGAGATTGAGAGTGCAAACGCTGCAAAGTGTGAAATGCTGTTTCAGCCTCCATGAATCTCAAACGTTCTTCTTGTATGGAGGTCCAAAGTCTCCCCATTTCCTTCTGCTTCTCTGTTATTTCTTGACTTTGATCCCCCATCTTCTGCACCAAAGACTCAAATTCAGTATGCAGATTCTGATTAGTTCTCTCCAACATACTACATCTTTCTTCAGCACCTTTTAACTTTGCAGCCCCTTCATCTTTCTCACGGTTAAGCCTTTGTGCCTCCTCCTGGGCACGATCAAGTTTGTTTGCCAGGCTAGAAATTGTCTCTAAGCACTGCTGGTACTGAAGAGCAGCTGCTTCTTTATCTTTGGTCAGCTCAACAACTGCTAGTTTTAGAGTTTCAAGTTCAGTTTCTGCTTTCTCTGCTCGTTCATTCATCCTTCTGGCACTCTCGTCAGCATTAAATAATGTTTGTTCCAGATTGCTTATTGTCTCTAAACACTGCTTGTATTGAGCAAGAGCGTCCTTCTTTTCAGCTTCTACTTTGGTGAGGTCCTGCTTCAAAGCTTGGGCTTCAATTTCAGCTTTACTAGCTCGCTCATTCAGTTCTCCAGCATTCTTTTGTGCATGAGATATACTATTCTCAAGATTATTTATCTTCTCCAAGCACTGCTGGTATCGAACAAGATTAGCTTCCCTTTCAGCCTCTAAATTGGTGAGGGCATCCTTCAAAGTCAGAACTTCAACTTCAGCTTGACTTGCTCGTTCATTAAGCCCCAGGGAATCTTCTTGTGCACGAGAGACTTCTTGCTCTAGATTAGACAATCTCTCCAAACTCTGCCGGTACTCAAGTAGGCCAGCTTCTTTTTCAGCTTCTAATTTGGCAAGAGCATCCTTCAAGTTTAAAATTTCCATCTCAGCTTTAGTCACTCGTTCGGACTCAGATGGGACTTGAACACTGGGATTAGGCCCCCATTGTTCTGCAGACTTTGGTCTTTCTCCTCTGTATCATGAAAGTTGAGGCTTTTTCTTGCTCTTCCTTCAGTGAACTTGACATGGTTTGTAGCTCCATCAGAACCAAACATATCATTGAACTGTTTATGACCCTTCCTGCTCATTGCAGATTCAGATTCTTCAGAAAATTCTCCATTCCTCTTGATAGCATATGAAGAGAGTCCCACAGCATCCTTCTGCAGCTCATCGGGCTCCGATAATGCACATAAATGTGGTGGCATCTCAGGTGAACAGGGACCAACCTCTGTAGCTGAACCTCCTGGTGATTCATCGCCAAAAACCAGGGGAACTTGGTTTGGAAATGCTTCTGCCATGGTCCGATGAGCCTGACGAAGCACCCCAGTTGCATGATCATATCTTTCAGCCATTGCACGGTATGCTCGATAAAACTCTTCTACCAATTTCATTAACTCTGGACGTTTCTTGTAATACATCTCTGCTCGCCTAGCAAAGGAATCAGCATCTTCTTCAATGAGCTTGATCATTTGCTTGACTTTAGTATCCATATCTGTTGAAGCAGTAGATATTTTCACGAATCAAAACCCAGGTTATGGAAAAGGAATAAACATTTCAAAGCTGCAATCACACAAAATTATGATACAAAAGGAAACTAAAATCTCATTGGATTTCGTTAATCAATGAAGCTCTTGCAAACTTGGTTTGATTATCGAGCTTCGAAACCAAGGTTCAATGTGCATTCTAACTAATAATGTAACTGTTTTCACTCAACTGTTCACAGTTGGTCATATCATTGCTTCCTTTAACAACTGAATAGTTGTAAGAATGTCAATAACATGGATCAATTTCCAATTTTTGCAGCAATGATGTACCTGTGAGATTCTCCTGGAGCCATTTTGAATTTTTGGGGCTTATGTGACTGTTCCACCACCATGAGTACATGCCTTTAGAATCTGAATGCATCACAGTTGCCATGACTTCAGTCCCCAACCCCACCACTTCCCAACAACAACTCAGACTACCGGTTACAGTTCTTAATTACGAATATGAGACGTTGTATCAGCCCGGAACCAGTTTTTAATACTAAAAACAAGCCACTTTTAACGTTGAGACTTTGAGAAACAACATGAAGTCTTGAAATCTTTCAGTCCTTGTGCTTAATTCCTGATATCAACAAACAAAAAACCAACCAATTCAGCTTTGACAATGAAGGAAAACACACGACTTGATCATATGACGGGGAACATGAAAAGATCAAAGCAGAAACGGCATAAAAAGTAACCTGGTCGGTCAAGATAATCCAACGGTCCAAATCTTTATGTATGTAACAAAGCAACTAGTAAATGGTAACTGTTGTCTCCGAAACTGCCTTAAGTTACCTAATGAACACAGCACAATTTAAAGAACATGTGTCGTAAGGTAGAATCTTATCAAACAAAGCAAAACAAACAAACAAAAATGCTTTGAAGAAAATTGCAGATTCACCGTCGACAGCATTGTATGTACATCACAAAATTAGTAAACTTTATGAACTCCAAAAAAAAAAAAAAAAATTTCAACAACTAAATTACTTGAAAAACTTACAAAGTTAAAAGAAAAATATACTAAAATGTATAGAACCATTAAATTCAGCAACAAAAAAAAAAAAGGAAATGTAGAATAGAATGAAGAACTTACTATAAACTAAAAAAAAAAAAGTATGGTTTCTGGGTTTTGATTATAAGAAGCTGATATTGAACCAAAAAAAAAAAAAAAAAGAGTAGAAGCAGCTTGGGTATTCTTTTGCCAGTCTAACCCATTGCTGAAAATCGTTCTCAAGTGCAACTCTGCTTTACTTTCTTTACGCGTTGCTCTGTTTCCGCTGTTTTTGGTTGCTTTTTCAGAAGGCTGTTAAAAGAGGAAAAGATAATAAAAAAGAGATGAGCAAATGCAGATGACAAAAATCATTAATAAACAGTAAAGTCATAAATAAATTAAAGTAGAAAATAGAGTAAAAAAAAAAAATTTTAGGCATTTATTTAATCGCGTTTATAATGGCATTTTGGTGCATACATTTGAAGCAGAGGAGGAAATTCAAGTAGCAAGCAAGGAAGAAAAGGGGTTGGAGGAAGTTAAATGACGAGTTTGACCCTTTAGAGTTTAATTATGGTTTAAGCAAATGTTGTTCCTCGTGCTTCCCTACGTTGACTTGGATGACTTCCTCAATGTTTTGTCCAAACCCTGTTCAATTATAACAACAGGTTGGAATTGTACGGCACGGGGAAGCTTCTTTCACGTGGCTGGATTTATGTAGGATATGTATAGGTGAATTAGAATATTTTTTAAAAAATATTTTTCATTTACATTTTAGGGTTTTTTTTTTAATAATGTTAAATCCTAAATTATATTAGAATATAGTTTTTAGGTACTAAAAAAATAGTATCATGTCCAGGGGCGTGTTAGGGAGGCTGGTATGGCCTCGGCCCTTAAAATATAAAATTATAATTTTAGCTCTTAAAATTTTTAAAAATTTTAAATTAATAAAGATAAAATTTTATTTTAGCCCCCTAAAATTATAAAAATTTAATTTAATACTTTACAAATTATAAAAATATAAACTATAAAAATTAAAATTTTATCCGACCTCCTAAAAATTCTTTTGCCCTTCGATCATGTCATTAAATTTTAAAAATAATAAAATATTATTATATACTCATTTATATCTAATATTTTCGTCAACTTAATTTAACTTGAACTAAATTACTTAAAATAATTATTTTAAAAAAATAAACTAGCATCTTTTCTTCTTTTACAAAATTTAATCATTTTTTATTATAAGTTAATATTTTTATTGTTGTGCAACCAATTTTTTAAAAAAGTAACTTTTGTATTATTTTTTCATGTTATTGTCACATAATTTTGATAATTATTTTATCCTAAATCTTGAGTTCAAAACCCCAAATCTTAAACTCGAACCTGAACCTTGAACACTAAATCTCAAGGTTTAGAGTTTGGGTTCGAGATTAAGGTTCAATATCCGGGTTTGTGTTTTGGATTCGAGATTCAAAATTTAAGGGTTTGGGGTTTTATGTTTTGGGTCTAAGGTCTAGGATTCTATATTTAGGATTTAGAGTTTTGAAGTTGAGGTTCAAGGTAAAAAAATTATCAAAATTTTGCATCAATGGCATGAAAAAATTGTTGAAATATTATAAAATAATTAGAAATATACCATGAATAATATGGTGATAAGGGTCCATAAAATAATTTCTTTATGGATGAGTGTAATTATTTCATGTGTTTAAAATTTGACGATGTGGTAAAATTTTATTGGTGCTTAAAAACCTTAGTTTTTAAGATCATCCTAAGATAAGTCATTCGGATAATGCTATATTTTTAGGTACTCAAAACTAGTTTATAAGGAGAAAGAATTGTATGAACCAGTGACGTCATGTTATCTGTATCTCTTTTCAATAGTTTTATGCTACATTAATATTTTTATCCTGAATTTTAGGATTTTAATTTGGATTTGATTTTTTTTAGAATAAAAATCCTAAAATTTAAAATAAATTAAAAAAAATATAAATTATATGGCGTCACTATTTTATACACTTTTTTTTCGTGTGTAAGAAATTGAAGAAAGCAACGATTCTCCTAAGGTTGCGGAGTGACTGACTGAGTGATGGATTGAATTGAATAAACAGGAGCATGTGTGTGGTGCCTTTTAGCATTAGCACGAAATTCATAAGCTTTTCGACCATTTTGGTCATATGCTTGCCTCTGGATAACATCATGGCAAATGCCCAATCTTTTTCTGTTTTTTTCTTAATTTTGTCCCCTATGATTTTCACAGAAAGTAATGATGCAAGCAAAGCTTTATTATTAAAATACTTAACCTAAGAGGTGGCAATTTCCCCTTTTCCACTATCCCCATCACTAAAAGGATGAATTAAACCATAACCTAACTCAACCATTCAACCCCCCAAAATGAAAGGGTTGGTAGGTGATGGTATTTTATTTTATCATACAATTTTTGGATTAAAAAAAAAAAGGTAAAATTACAAATTTAACCTTTAATATTTAGATCTTTTTATCTATTGGGGTATTGTTCTTTTTCAATTTTTTGAGTTAAATTTAATCACGTGATATATAATATAAATAATATCATGTCAATATAAAGTGTATATAAACTGTCACGTGAATTATATGTATAAACAACGATGAATTATGGAAACACCGGCAGAACAGGAAAAAAACAAGACAAAAGTCAAGCCAGGAACTTCCTTCTGCTTTGAACTCTCCAGCAATGAGGGACTTACAAAGATAAATTCAGCCAACACAGCACCATGTTGCTCCCACCAATCTACCACCTCTCTTTATCAATCGATTTAGTATCTCTTTACTTAAGATCCAATCAAATGAAACGATAAAAATTGTACAGAAAACAGTATAAAAAAAAGAAACCTGATGAGGGGGGCCATGGATTTGGGGGGGGGGGTCCCCTCCTTCAAAGCAACAGGCAAACGCACATGACATTGACCCTACCACCAGCCACATCAAAGATTCTAAAAGCTTGGCATTCTATATCATTGCTACTGGTAGTATATTGAAGTTTAAGCAAGTGTGAAGCCACTGTCCCCACTTTTTTTTTCAATTCCCATCACACAGTGGCATGTGGATGGCCATTAAACACGATTTCCTCTAACGACTAATTAATGATTCTAAGGCCACTTTTCTTTTTTGCAGCTTCGGATGGACTGTTGTTGTTGCCTTGCCTGTTTGATAGGGTAATTAAATGAGCTTTCTTTGCTTTTCTCTGCAAAAACATTTAAACCACTTTAAAGTTCAAAGACAGGCTTGCACTTAAAGGCACTTGGTTGGGGTCATGGTTCATTAAAATACTGGGGCTATCTGACCTTCTGCCATAAATTTGCATTTCATATATAGGAAAATGTTAAGCAATCCAACTATTTTATTTATAGAATAGCATTACCTTTCTTTTTAGGGAAAATTGTGTTTAATATTAAGGTTGATTTGGTTGGACACATTGCATATATAGAATAGTATTGATTTGGTCCTGTTAGGAATATGTGAATCAATTGTAAATGTATGGACAAAGAAAAAGAGTGCAAAAAGCTTTTTATGAGGTGATGAAATGGTGTGAAATCTTATGATGTGGGCTTAAAAGATGAGATGAAACACAAACATGTATGGCATGGGCCACAGCATCATCATTTCCAGACAGAAACTGGGCCTTGAGTTTGTCTGATGAGGATGAAACACTTATCATAATAAGACCATTGGAGGCCACAAGCTACGTATCTTGGACAGCAGTGGTGGCACCCATTATATCTTTGTTTCTGCTTTTCACGCTTTATTTTGAGACCATGCGGTATAAAGGGCAACATCTAGTGGCTTCCTTCAACTACTTGAAGTTTAGTATGTATCAGAATGGCTTAATTTATGAAGATGTATCACATGTCAAAAGAGTTAAGAGTATAAGTTGAAACGTGAAATTACTAGGAAGATTTGTAATGTTTTTTTAAATTAGATCAACGGTCGAACTGGTCAGGTCGCCGGTTCATCGGTCTGACGATCAAACCGATTCGATTAAAAAATATTAAAAAATTAAAAAACCCAGTTCAACTATCGATTCAATCGATTTTTAGCCAATTCAAACAATTTTTAACTAGTCCAGCCGATTTTTTAACTAGTTCAATTGGTTCATGCCAATTCCTGGTCTAATCAGTTCAAGGCTACTCTTTGGATTGATACCCTAGCTAGTTTTCAGCCCTACCGATTAGTTTGGTTTGGTTCAAACAACATTGAAGATTTGCATTGGGAGCAAAAATTAGCATACAAAATTTATTAGATTGTAGGATTGATAAAAATAACTTGATCCGTAACTGTCGTTTTATTTTATAAAGAACAAATTGGCATGGTTTGATTGGGTGTGTAATTGGATATAATCCAGCACATTCGAGTATAATCCAGAAATAGAAAAGACCGCAAATGCCTTAAAGAAATGAGGTGAACTTGAAAAAAATAAACCTATTAAGTTCTACCATGGATATTAATTCTCAATTGTTTGGGCTTATTCCTAATTTCACAATGAGAGTACATGAGGTAAGTGTATCTTTCTTGGAAAGTAAACTTAATGATATTGCTAATATTATTCAGCATATTGTTGCAAGAAATACTATATAGGTTAAGATGTGTGGTATCTATGCTACACCCAATGTGGTATCTCTGCTACAACCAATCAAGCTACAAATGCATGTCTTATTTTGCAGGATGACTATCGAGAACAAGTTAGCACTGTTAGAAACTTTCCTAGACCACCTCAAAGAAGATATGATCAATTCACCGACACATACAATTCTGGAACCCCTTCCTAGTAAAAGTTGTAGGCACGATTTGAGCAAGGAAAAGCAGGATGATAAGTCGTAGGCAAAAACAAAACCAACACCTCTCAAACTGCTTGTGATTTCACCTCCTTTCTTGAAAGGCCAACCAAAAATAAGAAAGAAGAGAAAGAAAAAAAAAAAAACTCTCGAAATTCACCAACTTGGGAATCGAAATTGCAATTTATTTATCTCTTCATAGGCCAAAGTGAACATTGAAAGCTATAACTTCAAAATTTAGAAGAAATAAGGATTAAAAATCTAACTTGAATAGAATCAATGGGTCATGTCAAGCTATCGACATTGAACAAAGATACTCATGGGAAGCAACCCAAGAATAAATTTCCATTTATTTGCCTTAGTTTCTTTTATTTGATTTATGTTTTGTTCATCTAGGTACTTTGATGCCACAAACTAAATGTGTCTTCCACACAACCTCAGCGACATTGGTAATCATGGAAGCATCCCACCACCATAGGGGAGTATTTCTGTACCTTCACATTAGTTTTTGCAATTGCCACCACATTGTGGACAATGAGGAATTAAGTGGGGGAGGGGGCTGAGATTGAAATCTAATTAATATTTACTGTTGCATCTGGTGAAGTGGATGAATTTTTTCTGAATTTCTGTGTCCAAGACTTTGTCAGCAGGGATGGTTAACTTGCTTTGCTCTTGTGCATGGATTGTACTTTTCACCTTCCTTGCATGTTTTTCATTGTCTAACAATAGCTCGAATTTTGCTTCCTCAATATTTTAAGAATTTAAACATTGGGGGAGTTTTATTTTATGACTTAATCCTTACAAGAAACAATATATTTACTTAGCTAGTTATTTAGACCATGAGTAAAATTTTAGAATTATGACCAACGGAAAGGTTCTTGCTCTCATGATTGTAATAATTATGAGTAAAACTAATAGCCATCTAGAGTTCTAATTGGTTGAGTAATCGAGGTGGGGGCTTAGATTGTCATTTCTTTTCATTTACTCCGTTCAGCCTTAGGCCGTCAGGGAAAGGCTGCCTAGGATCTTGCTCGCCCCATGAGTTTTCGTTCGTGGTTCGCTGGTTCTTATCCCATTGGTATTTTGCTTTTGACGATATTCAGTGAAGCTCTTTCGCTCTCACGATGTTGTGGTGTCAACATCTCTCTACGTCTCCATTAGCTTGAACACCGATGGCAAGTTGAAGTCATCACACTAGGTCTCATTTTGCTGGTTGTTATCGCATGTGTCGGCTTTAGCTCCCTCCTTGGTGTTTTCAGTTGGCTCCTCAATTGATTTGCCATTTTTTTTTTTTTGCGGGCTTCACATGGCAAGGTATTTGCCAGAAGCACGCATGCTGATGGTTGGTTGCGACAGCCTTGCTCTTGGTGCATGCCCTTGTTGCTCTCCTCTTGTTCCCCCTATCTATGGTGGCAGCTTTTTTGGCCCTTTGCTGCAACTGACCATTTTCTAAATTGAAGCGGATCATGGAGCATAAGCTCCAAAATTTCCAGAATTTAGGGGTATCACCAAGAGATAGATAGCGGCCTTGGTCCCTATAGTTCTTTTATCTCTTAAATTTATGTATTAATTAAAAAAGTAAAAATATACACTAATCCTCCAATCTCACACTTAGTTACCAAGTCCAAACTATTATCCTCCACAAACCCGGTTCACTACATGAAAGACATCAATAAGTCCATGGATAGACCAGCAGACAAAATCTTCTGATCTTCTGCTACAACAGTAAGTTTCAGTGTCACTGTCACTGACATAGAAAACGGAAATAGAAAGTTGAAATGGAGAAGGAAACTGAAAACATTCCAAATCAAGATGTGAACACATTTGTCATTTCATGTAGCCATCGCCTGCCTAATTTGGCCTTATATATATATATATATGCGCTCCACAATGATCATCCTTACAGGCGTGCAGACATGCACCAAACACATGCTGCCAACAAGGCCAGGTGCACAACCATCTGTTTAAAGTAAATTTGTTTTTCTAACAGCTGATCTTCTGGTTTTCTTTTTCCCTCAATCATGAGGAAAGTGGATTATGATGAAGGACTAATGAAGTTGAGCAATACGCATGGCTAATGTAAAATCGTGTGTTTTTTTCGTTGTTGTGCAATACACGTGGCTGATCCTAATCCAAAGTCACATTTCCTCTGCTCTTTCACGTCCACAAACATCATTTTACAAAAAAAAAAAAAAAAAAAACATGTTTTTAATTATGTTGTTTGAAATTTAACTAATATTCCAATGTCGGTCAAAATAATGGGTAGGTGGTTAGAACCTTATCAAAGTATCCAAACATTAAAGCATCCAATTATTTTTAATTTCAAATATTTCCGGCACCGTAGCCCTCTCTTAATTTTTTTATTTTCAATTTAGGGTAAATTATAAAAATAGTCACTTTTATTTGACTCAGATTATATTTTAGTCACTTATGTTATTGTTTTGTTACGAATTGATCACTCTACGTTAAACTCCGTTACCCCCCTAACGGCAAAATTACATGGCAATTTAAATGGGTTTGGCATGCCAACTTTGATGTCCAGTTGTTGGGATGAAAATAGATTTTTAACTAAATAAATTTAATTTGGACTGCCACGTAGGACCACTATTAGGGAGGTAACGGAGCTTAAAGGTAGAGTGACCACTTCGTAACAAAACGATAACGTAAGTGACTAAAATGTAACATTTCAAACATAAATAACTAAAATGTAATCTGAGGCAAACAAAAGTGACTATTTTTGTATTTTACCCTATAATTTAACATTACATTATATTCTTTATATATTTTATGACCATGATAAAATTTCATTTGGCCCCAAAAATGATAAAATTTGATTTATCCCTTTAAAATTATAAAGATATAAGATATTAAAATGATGAAATTGTAGTTTTAGTATTAGGAAAATATATAATTTAATTCCGCTCCGCCCTTTGAGCAGGCGTACTAAAATATTCTCTTTATACAAATTAAGTTATATTTTTACGAGGGTGTTTTTATTTTTATATATAATAAATCAATAAAATTTGATCATAATTAGATTTGAACCAAAATACTATGCTCGAAAAATAGTGTTACCAATTTAGATATACTAATAATACTATACAAATACCAATAAATATTGGGTGTAATGGTAGGGCATATTGCACTCCTAGAGAGATAATGGAAGTTCGAATCTTGGAGACGATGTTGTCGGGAAACTCCGAATTTAGATTCTAAAACAAATACTATAAAAACTCAAACATAGACCATAAAAAGGATATGAAAAATACAAAAAATGATACCACTATAAAAATAAAGATGAAATCAGGTGAAATTAAGGTAAAGGCATTAACTCCTAAATTTCAGTAACATAACGGGGACTAAAACCAGAAATAAACCTATATTAAATATTCGGTGGGCGCGCGTAAGCCAAACTTAATGTGGTGTAACGTAACGCGCCAATCAAACAGTCAACCATTACATCAATTCAAAGAACCCTACAAAAAAGGACAACGGCAAAGCACGGCACGGTATTTTACCAAATTTCCATCCTCTTTAATTAAATTATATAAAAAGTCAACTATGCTCGACTTTTATTCTCTCTTTTTTTTTAATAAATAAAGAAAATAAGAAGAGTAGTACAAATAATTATTATGGTTTTGACGTCAGTCGTGGTGGTGGAAGCTGGTTTGTGGAAAAAGGGTGTTTCGTTGTTGATTTGTAAATGGGAAAATGAAGATCCAGGTGTGAGGCTGGCTGTGGTCGTGTTTAAATAAAATTCAATCAAGGTTAAATTTTAAATAAAAAATTTTATTTATAAAATTATAATTGAGAGATTGAAGTATAAAGAATAATTTAATGAGGTGCGTATAGTTGAAAGTCACTAACTTTGAATAAAATTCCTGTTCTTCTCCTTCTCTTTCATCTGATTACCTTTATACTTTATAATATAAATACAGCCTTTACTTTTTCCAGCTTCGAAAGGAATTTTTTTGATCAATTTTCGTTGATTTAGGTAGTTTTCCTTTGTGGGGGGTTTTTTTTTTTTTTTTTCTTTGTTTATCGTTATGGCGACAAACAAGGGTGAAGGGGCTAAAGCTGTAGATAAAACAGAGACAAACCCTATAGAGGAAAAGGCTTTGGGGTGTTCCATTGGGAACCTCAGCGACAACAAGGACGTGTTTACAAGAGCTGATAAGATAGATTTTAAGAGCTGGGATTTGCAGCTGGATAAGCACTTGAGCAAGGCTTGGTCTAGGGACAAAGATGTTTCGCTTGTGACTAAGAAGGACGAGTGGGAAATCGATTTGGCGAAGCTTGATATAAGACATGTTATAGCTCATGGAACTTATGGCATAGTCTACCGAGGTGTTTATGATAACCAGGATGTTGCAGGTAACCTGTTTTATGTGTTTATATGTTGCTAAAATCCAGAATCGATCCTTGGTTTCTTGTTCGTCATTGAATGCTATGCAGATGTTATTAGTTTCTGTTTTTGATTTGTTGTGTTGGGTTCAATTACAATTTCTATGTTGTTCAAACATGACCCTGGGATGTGAATTCTTTAGGAGTAGAAGAATATTTAGGGTTGGATTTTTAGCCGAGGATCATATGTCTTATGCAGAATAGTTTGTGGAATAGTGGCGCTTGCAACTTGAGGTGAGTCACAGGATGTCTAGTGAATTATAGCATCATCTAGGTAAAAGCAACCGGGTGGATTGTAAATATTAAATTAGCAAAATGCTTCTTCTAAAATTTCAATCCATTTTTACTGTTACAAATTGGGTCCTTATAAGTCAGCATGAGTTACAAGTAGCTGGTTATTTTATCAACTACACTAATTTTTAATAGTAGAAAAGGATGAAAATTTTAACAAAAAAGACTAATTTGCTCTTTGATCTACAATAATTAATTTGTCCGTTTTTTGAGTAAAAGGGACAAAATGCAATCTACTCTCAGTTCAAAGGTCTCCATGATACTGTTATCTCAGTTCTACTTGACCTTAAGTTAGTATCAATTTGTCTAGATGCTGCATACGAATGATGCATGCTTACTAGAACTGTCAATGAAGCTGCATGATTTTACAAAATGAGACTGCCTTGGCACCTCTTTTTCTTTTCACTTTGAAATTACAAAATTTTGATCTTGATTTCAATGAATACTTGCTTTGGTTATGGAACTTTCAATAGAAGGACAACTGCCTCATGCCCATTTCTGTTTACTTGGTTTAAAGGGCTTAATTGGAGTTGCCATGGGGCTCCAAATCGCCTTGCTCTTGACCGAGTTCTTTAGATGGCTTTACCTAAATTTCTGAATAAACTTGGTCAATTTGAATTCCAGTTGTTTTGAATGCAAATATGTGTTTTCAAAGGTGCCCTTAATTTTTTCTGATGCTTGATTCTAACATGTGTATAGGGGCAGTAATCAGTAATGTCAAGTCATGGACTCTATATGACTTGCTGCCCATATTCTGTCGCTATTTGATCCGAAAACATCTGTTTCGCTGCAATGATAAAGTTCTTAAGCAAACATTTGGCTTGCTGATATCTCTAATTACAAAAACTTCTTAATTTTGCAGTGAAAGTATTGGATTGGGGGGAAGAAGGGATTGCTACAGCTGCTGAAGCTGCAGCTCTTCGGGCATCTTTCCGGCAAGAGGTTGCTGTTTGGCATAAGCTTGACCACCCAAATGTTACAAAGGTAATATTGATGATATTGTTTCTTTTATGTAGGCGAGACAGCTCATTATACATCTTATATTGGTTGCAATTAGCATGGGAGGATGGCACTGCCTTTTCTTTTCTTCCGGTTTTCATGAGTTCCTTCTAATGTCACAAGTTATGACTGTTGTTTTTCAGTTTATTGGAGCTTCAATGGGAACTTCCAACCTCAAGATCCCGTCCAAAGATTCAATCAGCGAGAGTAATAATTCTCTTCCATCGAGAGCATGTTGTGTTGTTGTAGAGTACCTTCCTGGCGGGACATTAAAGAATTTTTTGATCAGAAACAGGAGGAAGAAACTTGCCTTTAAGGTTGTGATTCAACTTGCTTTGGACCTCTCTAGAGGGTGAGCATCTTTTCTTATTATGCATGCTAGGATTTCCGGTGTTCACTCTACGGAAAAGTAATGGATATTTTTTGTTCTACTTCTGCAGTTTGAGCTATCTTCACTCCAAAAAGATTGTACACCGCGATGTGAAGACAGAAAATATGTTGCTAGATGCTCGTAGAAATTTGAAAATTGCTGATTTTGGTGTTGCTCGAGTCGAAGCTCAGAATCCAAAAGATATGACTGGGGAAACAGGCACTCTTGGTTACATGGCTCCAGAGGTATCCACTCCTTTGACATCCATTAATTGTATCATTTATTTATCCAGTAATTATCGTAACGATGCAAACTTTTTTCTGATCAACCGCAACAACAATTGGATCACTTAAATGCTTGAAGTTCCCTCCCTTTCCTTTTCTCTAAAGAACGAGAATATAATGCAACCATTTGTGTAGGTCCTTGATGGGAAGCCTTACAATAGGAGATGCGATGTCTACAGTTTCGGCATATGCTTATGGGAAATATACTGCTGCGATATGCCTTACGCCGATCTTAGTTTTGCTGAAGTTTCATCTGCAGTAGTACGACAGGTACGAGTTAAAATTGCCTCGATACTTTTGGTCTTACTGTATGACAGTATACATGTTAACTGACAGAGGAGATTGTTGGTTGCAGAATTTACGACCCGAAGTTCCAAGATGTTGCCCAGGTTCGTTGGCAAGTATCATGCGGAAATGTTGGGATGCACACCCCGACAGACGTCCAGACATGGATGAGGTGGTGAGGTTGCTAGAAGCAGTAGATACAAGCAAGGGAGGTGGCATGATACCTGATGACCAATCCCCTGGTTGTTTCTGTTTCACCCGGCGTGGCCCTTGATAAAACTTTAGCTCATTCATTTATTTTGTCGTACATATATATATATATATATATATATACACACATGTTCAGTTGACAGAGAACATGAAACAGATTATTGTTTGGCTCTAGCTGGTTTTTCAATAAGGTCATTGATTTCTATACTACACATGAATGTAACCATATAGTAGTATGTAAAGGTTAAAATTTTATATATATATATATACCCCTTTTGGTCGGTAAAGATGGGTGAAATGGAATATTGGGAAATATAATGTTCAGACTTCAGATATGCAGATACAAATGTTCCACTAGACCCGAGTGGCAAGAACAAATTATGTGGGTGTGTGTGTGTGTTTTTTTTAATATCTAATAAAATTTCATTAACCAGCACCAATAATGTCGTTCAAGATCAGATTATGTCTATATCAAACAATAAAGATTATCCCTCTCAAGGCTCATACTAGCAAAGTCTAATAATGTGTTGTTTGAGCTGCACTTGGAGGGGTAAAAATGATAATTATTCCAATTCCAAAGCCGAGTTCTTACCTTTTTTGAACTTTTATACCTATTTCTTGTTCTTTTACACCAGTGGCACTCTCCCTCTCCTGCAATGATTCCAGTTTACGTTAGGAATTTCATTCAGAGTGATGAGCTCGAGTTAGGGTTTTTTTTTTGATAATTGAGGGAGAGGAATAGGATTACTTGGGATAGAAGTTAAGCTATCCCGAGCTCTCATGCCTATAATAAGCTTTTACCACTAAGCGAAGAGATTGTAAGTGGTGTGGTCTAATTTTCATTTAGATATTCGTACCATTTTTCGATATATAATTCTTTGGTTTTTATTTTCAATTTATTGGAGCTTTTGTGCTCCATTCAGTAATTTCTTTTTATCTTGTTTACATTGACTATGATGTGAAATGTAGTAGTAAATTTGAAATTTAATCTTTCTATTTTATTTTTAAGAATTTAGTCCCTTTAATTTTAGATTTTAAAATTCAGGTACAATTGTTACTTTGAATAAACTTAAATTTAACAAATTTTTAAAAGATTAACAATTGATTTTGCATTTTAAATCCTAAAAGTTGAGGGATTGACTTTTAAAATAAATTTAGAAGGACTAAGTTCCGAATGTACGAATAGTACAAGGACTTGGAGAAAAATTTAAATTTTTTAAATTATCAAATTATTCTTTTGGGTTTTGAGGGCGGACCCATATTAATTTGTTATCCATTTTAGGGCCCAAAAAACTTAAACCCTAATAATAATTAAAAAAAGGTCAAATTCCTCAATCCCTCGCTACAGCCGCCTGGTAGTGCTCCAACTTATCAGGTAACTGAAGAGTCTGTTGTTGTGTTTGATATCATAAACCTCTCCAATGGAGATTGACCCTAAACCTGATTCTGAAAATGCCGCCCTCGTTCTCGTTAAGCAAGGAGCTGAAGCTGTAAGTAAAGAAAAAAAAAACTCTCCCTTTTTCTTACTAAGAAACCTAAAAGGGAAAAATGTTGCAAATTCTGTTTAATTCCATTGTTATTGTTGCCCTTTACAGAGAGTTTTCGAGTCCGTGTTCGCTGGAAAAAGGTCCATCGTCAAAGAACGCTTCTCCAAGAAATACAGGCACCCTACTCTTGATTCTAAGCTCACTCTCAAGCGTTTAAACGCGGTTCGTGTTCCCCCACCCCTCTTTTTTTCTTTTCGTGGAAACCAATTGAATTAATTAGTGTTTTTTTTTTGGTTCGGAGAAGGAAGCTAGGTGCATGACCAAGGCTCGATGGCTTGGCGTTTTAACTCCGGTTCTTTACGCCGTCGACCCTGTGATCCATACCCTGACTTTCGAGTACGTCGAAGGCCCTTCCGTTAAAGATGTTTTTCTCGGAATTGGGTCAACAGGCGTCTTTCAAGAGCGTTTAACTGATATCGCCACCCAAATTGGCGACGCGATTGGCAAATTACACGACGGTGGACTCGTCCACGGTGACCTCACCACTTCAAATATGTTGATCAGAAATGGAACTAATAAGCTCGTCAGTGGTTATTCTTTACTTCTATAATTAGCTTTGAGTATGCATTTAGTTAACGTTGCTTACTCTTTGCATAATCTTTAAATGGCCTTTTCCTTGTTTAGGTCCTTATCGATTTTGGTCTTAGCTTTACATCAACCCTTCCAGAAGACAAAGCTGTTGACTTGTATGTACTGGAACGAGCCTTGATTTCAATGCATTCTTCCTGTGGGAATGTGGTAAGAAACACATCATGTTCTTGTGTTTGCTAATGAACATTATGTATGCAAAAACATGGTAGTGTTTTGGAAGATTAGCCTTCTTTTTGTTTATAATTGGTTTATTAAAATACCAACAAAATCTGGGTTTTACATATCAGTTTAACTAAGCAACTTTGGAAATTAATGAAGATCCTAAAATGGTCATTTTGAGTGAATTTTTATCATCATCTTACGGTTGTGCTTAACTTGATGCATAGATGGATCTTATACTTGCTGCATACAAGAAATCATCAAAGCAGTGGTCTTCCACATTGAACAAGCTAGCTCAAGGTACTGCAGTCTCTGTTTTTTTAAGTTTCGCTCGCAAGTTTACCGCATCATATGTCTGTACCACCCTAATCTCATTTATTGTGTTCTTGTTGGTTGGCGATGAACTGCAGTGCGACAAAGGGGCCGCAAGCGAACAATGGTTGGATGAGCCTCCTTTTGAGAAATCTGTTAAAGATTTTGATTTAATGCAATGGAAGAAGGTGGTTAATGATTTAGGGTCTTTATGTTGTGATAGTTTCTGTATATTGCAATTGTAATGCTCTCGTTTTGAACATTGGACTTGATCATGGTGTATAATTACATGATTTATTTCAACTTGGGTGTATTCTGGATCCTGTATTCCAATTAGCTCTTACTTCATTCAAGTGATTAAAAGTAGTCGTTCTAATCATTTGCCATTTCTGATGGTCAGCCGAGTTGTCAAGCTGAAACCTGAAATTGTAAAGCGTGGATCTTCCTGGTTCAGTTTCAACCTGGCGCCATTGGAATATATGTGTGTGTATTAGCAAATAACAGTGAAAATGTTCTTGGAAGGAAACTTTTCTGGACCAGGCTTTAGTACATTTTGGACCATCTCCTTTCCTCTCAAGTGTAGGTCTTGGGCTTGAATTGTTTACCTCATAGGCTAAGCAATAATGACTCATTTGGTTATTTATGTAATTACATAAAGAAAAATTTTATGTCATGCTTCATATAAATTATGCATGTCAAGTTTAATATAAATTAAAAATTTCTAATTATTTGTTTTATGGAAAAAATTTTCTATCTGTTAAATATATATTAATATAAAGGTTTAAGGGTATAAAATCTCTCAAACTTTTTTAAAAAGCGATTAAGTCCTCTCTTTTTTTTTTTTTCACTCAATTGAGTACTTAAACTTTTAAAATGTATCAAAAGACCTTCAAACTTCTTTAAAAAAAGCAATTAAGCCCATGTTATTTTTCCACTCAATTGGGTACTTAAGATTTCAAAATGCATCAAAAGACCCTTAAAATTTTCAAAAAGCAATTAAGACCTTGCTCTTATTAAAATTAGAAAAATATATAAAAATAAATTTTAGAAATTATTAAATTTTAATAAAAATTTAAAAAATTAAAATTTATTAAAAATAGACTTTTTAAATAAAAATCGTAAAAAAATAAAAAATGGTAAAATTTTATAAAAATCATAAAAATTAACGAGGGCTTTTTGATATAAAATCATAAAATGATAAAAAATAAAAATTAATAAAAGTTATAGAAAAATTATAAAATGTTTTTTGACACAATAATTTTATAAATTCTTTTACTTAAATTTATATTTCCTTACATTTTGTATAATTTTCTTGCGACTTTATAAAATTTTATATTTTTTATATTTCTATATATTTTATAACTTTTACGATTTTTATAAAAGTTTACAATATTTTATATTTTTACGATTTTATATTTTTCTAATTTTAATAATTTTTAATATTTGAAATTTTTATTAAAATCTAATAATATTTATAGTTTTTATTTTTTATAATTTTAATAAATGCAAAGACTTAATTACTTTTTTGAAAAAGTTTGAGGGTCTTTTTTATGGATTTTGAAAGTTCAAGTACCCAATTGAGTGAAAAAAAAAGAGAGTAGGGGCTTAATTACTTTTTTTGAAAAGATTTGAAGGATTTTTTGATGCATTTTAAAAGCTTAAGTACCAAAATGAGTGAAAAAAAAAAAGAACAGAGGTCTTACATGCATTTTTTTAAAAAAAATTAAGGACTTTTTGCACCCTTAAGATTAATATAAACAATATTTAAGATTGATACAATAAATATATCGAGTCGATTAAAAAATTTACAAGCATGACAAGTAACAGTTAGATTATTGAAATATTAATAGTGTAAAAATTTACGAAATAGTCGAAAGTAGCTTGAGTTGATTTTAAAAATAAAGACAAACTTGTATATTACAGTGAAAAATGACAAATGAACTCATTGGTGACACACTCAAAGTTGAGAAAACCTTAACCATAAGCTTCCATCTCTGCTTTATTGAAATCTGCCGAAAGCAACATCCTAACATCCATTGTATCTTCATATTTTGGCCTGTATCATTGCAAAGACAAAACTAGTCAAATTCTCTGTAACCAACCATTTGTTGTCAGCTATGGATTTTAGTGCCTATTGTGAAACCCACCCGAAAATTCCTTTCACAAAAATGGGTTTCATTTCTTGAGCTCTAAAAGGGGTTTAGATTTCGCAGTAGCCATAAAAACCAATACCAACATGGTACTGCGATGTTAGATAAATGATGTTGACTGCAACAAATGAAACTGCACATGTGGGGTGAACCCTTGATATAGATACAAGGAAAAATTCCAGAACTAGAGTATTAGGAGCACAAAGTCTTTTTTAACATGTACAGGCAAGCATTGATTTCCATTTTTGTCTCTCAAGTACTTACAATGGCAAGCATTTGGTTGAAGTTGAAATCAGAGATTTCAATGTCGAAATAGCTTCTTGGAGTGTTGTTAGCAGGGCCGATGTGAGGATCAATTAAACCATATGAAAGCTATGTGATACCAATACCATTAATCTTTTGCTTAAGCATACTGCTTTTGGGGATTTTGGTAGGACCAGTTTGCTTTATGTTTGATTTTTAAAGTCTTGAACACCAATATTTTCTGTAAGTAGTTTATGCTTCATAAGTCAAAGAGGTTACCAGATGATCCTTTTTAGCAAGATTTAGCATCACCATTACTCGAATAAATTAAACCTATATTTTAAGGATAATTACTCGAATAAATTTGTCAATGAAGTTTGATTCAATGACAATATTGAGATCAAGAAAACATTGAAATCTCATGTTTTTTTTTTTTATTGCAAAAAGAATAAGCATACATTACATGAACAGTTGCCGTAATGTTCCTACACCATTAGCGTCCTGTAACAGCAGGCAAACAACATTTGGAGGAGGATCAATCAACATACTCAGACCAAGTTGCCTATTCAACACTACTCGATTACTTTCCTGATAAACTATATAATTACATGATTAATTGATAACTTTGAAGAAGAAGAAGAAGAAGAAGAAGAAGACAGGCTTGAAAACAACGTGGAATAATAATAATGATTTAAAAGCTGGACATATGAACGTGTAAGAATGCCAGGTGGAAGGAGATTGGTTCACAAGTGATGAACTGGAGGTGGCCCCTTTATGATGTGATGGGTGCAACATCAAATTCAGGGTTGGGGGAAGGCTGTGTAAAAATAATGAAAAGACAGTGACAAGATTTTTGTCTTAGGTCAATGAAGGTTGATGAGAACTGGAGCCCTCTTCTTTTTATAAGTTACCTTCAAGTAAAAATAGGGATTTTAGTATTTAAAATTGATTCAAATATTTAAATAAAAAATATACTTTCATTTTCCCAATATTTTGATATATTTTGTCTCTTCTTTGTTAGCTTGTTTAGGGTGTCGACTAAAATGAGATTTTTTTTCAGTGACGGTTGTTATTGCAAGACAGAAAAAGGGAATATTTTCTCCTGTTAACGAAGAGAGAACATTTGTCTTCTTTGAAAAATAAAGTGCAACTGTTAGCCAAAATTTCCATAATTGCTGGGAAGGATGTTGCAGGCAGATGGTGGAGTTCTTGGAATTTATGGTAATGACAATCTTAGAAGGATAAATGTTGCATATTATGCGAAAGATGTTGGTTCCCACGGGTTTGAATGAAGGGTTAGGGAAGACTATGAACAGATGGTGGATCGATTGTTGTTTGTTTTTTTCGTTTTTGGTGTTGTTATTATGTACAAATACAAAATCAGAATAGATTCCGTTTTGAGAGAGTTGAAAAACACTATCTCGTTGAAATGTTCTATACATCCACCCTTTCTCAACGCATTTCTTTAGACAAAGACTCCGTTTTTTTCACTTTTCGGATGGTAAATATTTCTCGAACATGGAGTGTGAATCAAACCCATGTTTGAATTGAAATTGAGATCTGAGATGCAAGTTCTTCTCTTCGAATCAAATGGATTCATATCTCGAAAGAGGTTGACAATAAGTTCTTTCAAAATTGACTATTTGTCCTCTCTGTTAGAGGTGTTCCAGAAATGTCTGCAATCGAGTAAATAGCTCTACGAACTAATGGATCGGATCGAATTGCAAACTGGAAAGATTGTTGATGCTGCGACTGTTAATGATGTAACGACCTGATTTACATTGGTGTCGAAAAAGGTGGTTTTAGGATCCCATTTTTGTAAATTGAGCTTGTATTATATATTTACAGAGTTATTATATAAGTGAAATGAGTTTTGGATAGGTAAGTTTTTGAATTAGTGATTAATTAAGGTTCAAGGACTAAATCGTAAAGTCCAATCACTATAAATTTTAATTAAAAATAATTAATGGACTTAAATTGTAATTAATCTAAGGTTCAAAATATCAAATATACCATGTTTAACATTAGGAAGTGTATCATATGCATGTTATCATTAAATTAATTAAACTAGGTATATATATATATATATATATATATATTAAATTAAGGTTAGTTACCTAATTGACTAATCTAATTACATTATATATATGAGCATTTGGTGGGAAGTGAGAGAAGACTTCATCTTTTCCACCGAATTGAAAGAAAAATTAAAGGAGAACTTCATGGCCATATCTTTAAGGTTTTATGCAACAAATTGGTTAGTGCAATTAAGTCATTTTCTTGTAATTTTTATATTTTTGAGGTCATGGGAGCTACAATATTGTTTGTGAAAAAGAAAGATGAAACTCTGAGATTGTGTATTGACCACCGATAATTAAATAAAGTCACCATAAAGAACAAGTACCCGCTTCCCCGCATTGATGATTTATTTGATCAGTTGAAAGGAGCAACTTTGTTTTCTAAGATTGATCTTCAGTTGGCATATTATCAACTTAGAGTCAAAGAGTTAGATGTGCCGAAAACTACTTTTCGAACTTGATATGGACACTATGAGTTTTTGCTGATGTTGTTTGGGCTTACTAATGCTCCTACTGCTTTTATGAATTTGAGGAACAAAATTTTTCAGCCGTATCTGGATCGGTTTGTTGTTATGTTCATAGATGATATCTTGATTTACTCGATGAATAAAAATGATCACGACCCACTTTTAAGGGATGTGTTACAAACTTTACGAGAAAAGCAGTTGTATGCCAATTTCAACAAATGTGAGCTTTAGTTACGAGAAGTGAGATTTCTAGGCCACGTTATATCAACTAATAGCATTCGTGTTGACCCCAGTAAAATCTCAACAATCGTTAATTGGAAACATCCAAAGAATGTCACCGAAGTAAGAAGTTTTTTAGGATTGGCAAGATACTATCAACGATTCGTAAAAGATTCTCGATGACAACCTTCTCATTAACAAAGTTACTACAAAAGAATGTTAGTTTTGTTTGGTCTGAAAAATACCAGCAGAGTTTCGAATAGTTGAAAACAATGTTGACTGAAGCTCCGATTTTAACTCAGGCTGAATCTGGAAAAGAATTTGTTGTGTTCAGCAACATATCACTCAACGAAGTAGGTTGTGTACTAAATAAGAGGGAAACATGTTTGCTTATACTTCTTGACAACTTAAATCACACAAGAAGAATTATCCTACTCATGACCTGGAACTTGTAACAATTATTTTCGCTCTAAAGATTTGGAGACATTACTTGTACGGAGAAAAATGTTACATTTTCATAGATCATAAAATTCTAAAATACTTACTGATGCATAAAGAATTAAATTTGATACATCGTAGGCGGCTCGAATTGCTTAAAGATTATGACTTGATCATTAACTATCATCCGAGAAAAACCAATGTTGTGGAGGATGCTTTAAGTCAGAAATCTCTGTTTGCTTTAAAAATAATGAATACTTCTCCGACTTTGGAGCGAGATGGCTCTATTTTAGCTGAGTTGAGAGCTAAACTTGTATTTCTGTAAAAAATCCAAGAGTTGCAAAAAGATAACACCGAGTTGCAAGTGAAACGGAAACTTGTTGAAGACAATCAGACCACTGAGTTCACCCTCAGACTGATGGGAAATTGGAACGAGTG
Source organism: Gossypium rotundifolium (assembly GCA_025506655.1). Taxonomy (NCBI): domain Eukaryota; kingdom Viridiplantae; phylum Streptophyta; class Magnoliopsida; order Malvales; family Malvaceae; genus Gossypium; species Gossypium rotundifolium. The sequence continues at coordinate 441,900 of CP106733.1, forward strand.
ATTTAAATACTCGAGGGTATGTTGCGTTGTTGTGTGATTGAGTTTGAAGCCAGCTGGGAAAGATTTCTATTTTTAGCTAAATTTGCTTATAATAATAACTATCATCCGAGCATCAAAATGGCACTTTACAAAGTTTTGTATGATCGTAAATGTCGAACACCTCTATGTCAGTCAGAGTTGAGCGAAAGAAAGTTAACAGGAACCGATTTGATACGTGAAACAGAAGAGAAAGTCTGGGTTATTCAATACTACTAGAAAGTTACTTCCGACCGTTAGAAATCTTATGCTGATTTGAAAAAAATACATTAAATTTGAGATTTGCGATAAAGTCTTCCTAAAAGTTTTACTCTTGAAAAAGGTTCTGCGTTTACAGGAAGGGAAACTTAGTCCGAGGTTTATTGGGCCGTATGAAATTCTCAAAAGAATTATGCTTGTAGCTTATTGGCTAGCACTACCTTTAGAAATTGATAATATTCATAATGTCTTTCATGTATTGATGCTAAGAAGATATAGATCCAACCCTCTCATGTGTTAACTATTTGAAAAAATTCGGTTTAAAAACAATTTTCTTGCACAGCGAAAAATAAAAATTTTGAAAACCAACCCAGTTTGTGATATTTATAGCAATAAACTTTGGATTGAATTCGTAGTTGTGTTTTCGGATAGGCGAATCCTTGTCATTCCCGACTTTCTACCAAACAATCTTCTCATCTATTCTTATACTATGAAAGCTTCGAGTGTGAGCTCGAACAAATCGATTCAAACACAGAGCCAAAAGTATTTTCTTTATGTAACAGCCCAAAAATGACCCTAATCGGAAAGGTAGTTTCGGGACCACGAATCCGAGTTAGAAAATGATTATTATAATTAATTTATTAATTGCGATATATGTTTAAGTATGTGTAGAATATCAAGAGGTAATTTGATTTCTTATATATATGTTAGTAATAATAATAGTGTAATCACACCTCTGTATTTCATATATATTTTATAACAAATTATCTTGGTTTCAAACTACTTCATATTTGAGTTTTACTTATCAAATCATTTGAAACATCATCTTTACACATATAGTGCACTTGAGATGCACAATTCTATAATTATGAATGAACACATTTATCAAACATATTTCATGTTTTATATATATAGTCTCATATTTCCATGTATCAATTACCATCATTTCCTCGTATTTTGACAAATACATGTAACAATTCATAAACATGCAATTCACTAACTCATCATGCCAATCACAATTTAAATTGACAAATCACTTATTGAGCCCAATTTCAATGTTTACTAAAATCTATTAGGATGTACGTATCCATCAATAAATTTCATGTACAAGTATCATCACCTCATATTTTCACATACATTTACTTTCGATATTATGAACTCAAATAACATATACAAGACATACCAATGTATTCCAAGTGCGCTTTCATAATATTTCATTTCAATTTAGATTATGTCATATTAGAACTCTTCTCATTAACTCATTTGGAATACCAATTCATACGGATAATACACTCAAGGGTGTACAAATATATAATTACAAATGAACTCATTCATCAACCAAGTTCTATGTTCATGTCTCATCAACTCATATTTCCTTATATCACATAACTCTATGTAATACTTACCAGCTTCGTCAAATTAGTGAACGTCTTACGAAATTGTTCTGCACCGGTATGCATTGAATTTCACTGATAATCACTAATGCCATAACATAGCTATGGTTTTTTCACAAGAATGTCATAGCTCAACCATGGTCTTACATCTTCACTATCATTATGCCATGGTGAAACCATGGACTTATCCGTCAATTCATCACTTTTCACTAGAATGCCATAGCCCAGCTATGGTCTTACATCTTAAACACGTATCACACCGATGCCATATCCCAGATATGGTCTTACACGGAAATCACTTGTCACTTGTAGCCGAAGCTACCACTATTCACTGATCAGGTAGCCGGAGCTACCACTTTTCACTGATCAGGTAGCTGGAGCTACCACTCTTCACTTTTCACTGATGAGGTAGCCAGAGCTACCACTTCGTCAATTCGTCTTGTCGCTGAACTAAAGTGCTCAATTTGATCGTTTATTCAATTTTCATGCTTTTACATTATTCACGATTTTATCATCATTACATATGAAATAACACATTATGAAGTTCATAAAATTAACAAATGATCACTAAAATTTAGCAGATAAACTCAAAAGTTCAATTTTGTATTATAACGATAATCATAATTTCATAATAAACATTCCAAATAAAACATTATATCATTTCTAATTCAACATTTATCAATTATAATCGAGCATGTGATCAATTTATACACAAGTCGTTCATATATTATTTTTTTCCTCCTCCTCCTCTCCATCCACATCCTTAGTATAAACAACACACTTGTAAGTAACATTATCTATAATTTTCACTATTTACTTATGTGAATATTCAAGCTGTCTACTTGAGTCACAGTCACTAAATTATTTATATCTTAATATACAGAACTCCAAATTAAGATCCGTTAATTTTCTTTGAAACTAGACTCACATATATTCTTACTATAATTTTTCCAGAATTTTTGGTGTGGCCAATTAGTACAGTTTATTAGTTAAGTTCTCCCCTGTTACACAGTCCGGCGGCTCTGACCTCTCATCACTAAAAATCAATTATCTCATTGTACGATTTTCATATAGTGTTTCCCATTATTTCTAATGAAAATAGGCTCACTGGAATACAAAAATATAAATTATAGCTCATAATTATTTTTGTACAAATTTTAGTGAATTTATAAAGTAAGAACAGGGGATCACGAAGTTATTCTAAACCAGTCTTACAAAACTTTAAATATCTCAATATGTAGACTTCCTTTGCTTTCTCTGTTTCTTTTATATGAAAATAGACTCAACAAGCTTTAATTCTATATCTCAATCAACTTCTAATTAAATTTCTACCATTTTTGGTGATTTTTGAAATAGGGGCTAAATTGTTGAAAAGGGTAAATATAGCTTTTATTGAAGTATGAGGGTTTAAATTGAATTGCATTCATCTTGGGTGGACTTGCATGTCAATTACTCCTAAAAGCAAGGTAGTGGATGGCATGATGATGAAACTATGGATTAAATTACATATTTTATTTAGTTAGTGGAAATGATATTAATATTATAAGTTAATGAAATAATAATAATGATAACAATGTGATAATAAAGAAAAGAAATATAAAGAAATTAGCTAAGTGGGGGGTGTTCATCTCTTACCTTGGTTCCCCAAATTGCCGAAATAGGAAGGAAGAAAATAAAGAAGCTTGAAAACTCCATTTTCGGTTCTTGCATGCTTGAGTAAGGTGAGTATTTGATAGTAATTTTTGAGAGTCTTTGCATTGTTAAACTCTTTTCCGTGAGTAGTATTGAAATCATGTTAAAATTTTAAGTTTTAATGCATGCCATAGAATCGGCCATTGTTGAATAAGCTATGAATTGTTATACTTGATGAATAGATATTGAATACATGTTGGGATCAATATGTTTTGATTAAGAAGAGTGTATGAGATGGAGTTTAGTCTTTTAAATTATGGAAGTAAATAGTTGAGGGACTTAAATGCTAAATAAATGAATTTTAGGAACTTAGATAAGCATGGGGAATGTTCGACCCTAAAGGACTATGTCCAAATTTTGTATAAAATGTGTCTTATGCAATAGGGATTGATTTGTAAAAATTCTGAATAATAGGGGTAAATTGGTAAATTACTCATTGATGTGATTTTTGGATTAAATCAAATGGAAATGATTTTTGAAAGAGCTTAATTGAACTTGTATAGATCAAGGTTTAAAAGAAAAAGGGTTGGACAAAGGAAAGGCTAAATAAAACGAATAGCCGAGACACTCGATTTCACCGACTATTGAGGTAAGTTTTTTTTAAGCAATTAGGTTGAATTGAATTTTAATCTATGTTAAGGTATATATATATATATATGTTAAATAGAAGTAAGCATGTTAAATTTCTTAAAGTCTAATGTGACATTGGTTAAGTTATGTGCTAGTAGAATATAAGGTTGATGTATATATGAGTACTTATAGATTGAGAGGTAGTTAATTGTGGAATTTGTAATAGGTGATGATGGTATTTGAATATGTGACTATACGTGTTTAATGAGTATAGCGAATGTGTGAATGATTTCTATGTGGTATTTTGGTGGCATTGGTTTAGGATAAACAACTATGAATTGAATAGTTATTTTAGCATATATATATATATATATATATATATATATAGGTGTGCGAATATGGTATAAGGTGATAAAAGGTAGAAGTTGTTGAATCTTTAATTGTATGTGTATTTATATAGATTGAATTAAATACCGGATGAATATATATACTACTGATGAGAAAATGGGTTAAAAGGCAATCGTAATGCGGAATATAATCACGAAACCTTGTGTGTGCGAGATCGGTTGAAAGGCACCTGTGTGTAAATATAATCACCGAAAGCAATCGTGTGTGCGGAATATAATCGCCGAAAAACCTTGTGTGTGCGAGATCGATTGAAAGGCGTGTATGCGGATAATTAATCACGAGGCAATCGTGTGCGGAATATAATCGCCGAAACCATGTGTATGCGATATCGGTTGGAAGGCACCGTGTATGCGAAATATAATCACCAAGCAATCGTGTATGCGATATCGGTTGGAAGGCACTTGTGTGTACGGAAATATAATCACCAAGCAATTGTGTGTGTAGATCGGTAAAAAGGTAAGAATAGAGACAATTATTCAAAGTAAATAAAGGCGTCAGGTAAGTTCGGCGAATGATTCATCATCTTAATGCGAAATTAAGTAGGTTAATTCCAATTGGCCATGAAGTATGTGACTATATGATTACTTCGATTTTTTGATTTAGGATTGAATGGATATGGGATTGCTGAATGTTAGTATTGGTTACATGTTGGTGGATTGAATTATTCAATAGTTAGTTTGGAAATTAAAGAAATGATGTAATGCATATTTGTGTATTTTACCTTCTTGCTTAAACTTACTAAGCTATCTAAGGTTACTTGGAGTGCTTGTTTCATGGTGTTTTTAGATCTTGAAGTCGCAGCTTAAACTCGAGAATCCTCGTCGAAGTCAAACACACTATCAACTTTTGGTACTTTTTTTGTAAATGAACCTAATAGTATGGCATGTATAAGCTAGCTTTCCTAGAATAAACCCACATGTTATTTTGCAAATGTAAATATAAAGGCCATGAGAAAATGTCTATATTTCTATGCCTGGGATTGAATTGGTTATGCTTGATCATGTTGTTAGCATCTATGTATGTTCGGTCTTGATATAATCTCAATATGGAAATTAAATTCATGTTTTATTTATGTAAGTTACAAGTGAATTGTATTAAGTGATAGGTACTAAGTAAAATCATGCATGTTATAGCGAATTTGGTGTGTTAATTATCACATGCCGAATGTAATATGGAAATTGTAAGGGAACATGTCAAGAAGGATATATGATCATGTGCTTGTGGTAACTTATATTATCTTTGGTTTCTAGATATATTTATAATGGCATATAGCTATAACCATTGATATGTATGCATAAAATGGCCGACTTGAAACAGGGCAGGAAATTTTAAATCATGGAGAAGTCGAATGGGCATAGAATCATGTAGGCAACTAATGTTTTAGGATTATTTGGATTGATGCGAATGGAATGATTAAATTGAGTTGCATATGGAAAGGTTGATTTCCTATTCTTTATCAATGTTTCGGTGATCTGTGCTAATCCTAGTAAAGCATAGGTTGAATGTACGGTTGAAGGTAGAAATTATTGAATGTTGAGTGTATTTTATATGTACCAATTAGGTAAATAGTGGCCAATTATGTGGGGTGTAACATTTATAGAAAGGGGAACCGATACTAGGTGTAATGTTCATGACTTTTTATTTATGCGTTTTGATATGAACTCGGCATGTATTATAATTAAATTCTATTTTGTTGAATGTTGTTCTTACTTAATAATTGGGTTAGTAATGCCCGTAACTCTAATCCGGCGACGGACCCGGGTTAGAGGTTTTACACTTTACTTTCAATGAGAAAGTAAATCTTTCTTAGAAAGTAAATCTTTCTTAAATAGAAATTTATAAAATTAAAATTCACAGAAAATATAATTTATTCTTAAAATAAATTCTCATTACTTCTGCCAGAATAGCAATATTGAAAACTTTGGAGAAACTTATGTTTTTCTCTTTTGGTTGGTGTGTTTTGAAGCTTACCAGTGCCATCTATTTATAGGGAAAGTTGGTGGAATCCTGGTTGAAGTGGTAGAATACAAATAATATTATTTTGATAGAAAAATCTCCAACTCCCTATTATTTAGGAAGAGGGCTTGCAATCCTAGATGGGAATACTAGGGCTTGTCGTCCCATGTATTTCATATAAGGGGAGTTGGGCCTCTCTTGTACTGGGTTAAATTATACATGCTTCATGGACTTTAACCCAAAACTTTATAATTTTTTTCCAACCTAGTACATGTTTTTTTTTTCCATTTCTCAAATTAAATATATTATTTACTCAATTAATTTCTCAATTAAATAATTTTCTCGACCAAATACTAATTACATTAAATCATAACAACTTTACCGTAAAAGAATCTAGGAGGAAATATATTTAATTTTTCTACATTCAATTGGATTCATAGTGACCAATTAATATAAATCTATTTTCAAACTTCAATTGATTAATTAATTAATAATTCGAAAAACCATAAATTAATTCTCATGTCATTTCCATACCTAGTGAGAAAACCATATTCATTTCGAATATAACTCATTTCTCTAACTTTATCATTTCTTTCCATTTCTATTCATTTGATTCATCCTACAATTTATTTCTGGTTTCAACGAGCTACCGGAGGGATCGATTAAACATATGCAATTGAGGCTCAAATAATTTATAATTAAGTTCTAGCTTTTTGCCTATTGATAAACCATAATTTATACATATTTTGACCCCATGCTTGGCTTATTTTTGGATGAATTTTCATTAGATTTGATGAATTCGATGATCCTAATCCTTTATTTTCACGTTTTACACCCAGGAGAGCTTAGGGAGTCGAAAAGAACGATAAACGGGCCAAAAAGGGACAAAATTGGCCTACCTCGAAAATCAACATGGCCTGGACTATAGCACACGGGAAGATCACAAGGCCATGTGTGACGAGCAGAATCGAGCACGGCCTAGGTTGTAGACCACACGGCCGTGTGTGGTGAGCATATTCAAGCACGGCCTAAGCTATCGAACATGGACGTGTCCCTGCTGATCCCAAGTCTAAATCCATTTGGAAAAGACCACTTGTGGGCCAAGAGAGGTGTTCTAAAGCCTATATAAACACCCTAGGGGAGGACCTAAAAAAACACACAGAGTAGAAGGCAGAAAATGCTCGAAGATAGCCATTGGAAGCAGCTTGGAAGAGGATCTCATCAGGACTGAGGATCTCCTATCAATTTCTCTTAAAGTTTTTGGGTTTTCTTATGTTTTGTTGTTTTCCTTATTTTAAGATATTTCCCTCTATTAGTATGAATTAAATCCCTTAAATACCTAAGGGGATGAAACCTAAGACAGATCTTATTATTATTTGATTTATAAGATAAATACTTTTTCTTATTCTTAATTGTGAGTTCTTATTCTTGTTTTGATAACTCAGGTTATTGATTCAAGTTGAATGTGCTTATTCAAAGGAGCAAAAATCCCTATTTAAGAGTAGATTAACATAATTAAGCGGAGTTGATTGCAACTTAGAAATAGGGCGACATAAATCTGCTGGATTAGAGTCAAATCTAATAAGGGAATCCATAGATCGAGTTAATGTGACAATAGGGGCTTTAATTAGAAAGAAATTTCAATTAATCAACCTAGAGTCAGTTGTTCTTAGTCTCGAAAGAGATATTAACATAAATTAGGGATTTCTACGGATTAAGTCAAGTGAATAAATCGTATGAATCAGACGTAATAAGTGAAGTCTAGGTGAATTCTTCCTTGGGTCTTGCCTCTATCATATAGTTGTCTTAAAGCATTTTCCCAATTCATTCTCTGCCGTGTTTTTAATTAATTTTAGTTTAAAAGAAATCACTCCAATTCTTAGGCTAGATAATAAGAAGATCGTAATTACTAGTACTCTTGGTCCTTGTGGATACGATATTTTCGGTCTTACCATAACTATACTATTAAGCGACAGGTGCGCTTGCCTTTATTGTGATCATAGTTAGTTAGAGACACATCACCTATTAATTATAAACTCATTTAGTCACGAAGTCATTTCACTATAATATCATGACTGAGCTCTCCCCAACAACATACCATTACGAAAGTAACTTGATTAGTGTTCGTCCAATGACCTTGTCACAAGTGTGTTACCCTCATGGGATATGATGACATGTAATGATATAAGGTTTTGAGCTCATAAGGTTATATAATGATAAGTAATTATAGAACAATTAATATATATGTGGTTCAAGTGGAAGATTGTTGAAAAATATGAACGTCACATATACAATAATAGTCATTACATGTTATTATTTACTATCATAAAATATTAGCCCAAATTAAAAGTGATCTGATTTGGTTAAGGCTTATTGGGCTTTAGATATTAAATAAAGTATGGGTCAAATATGTGTAGATGCTCTAGTAACTAATCTCTAATTAATGGTGGGTTGATTAGAAATCAGGGTTAATGTGCAAAAATTATATATTAGGGTTATGGTCTACAAATTACACATACGTAACTTTTTTAACATCTCATATTTAGGAAAAAAAAGAGCCACTTTATCTGAATTACTTGTGTGCTAACTTGGAAGATCAAAACCTCAAGATCGAAGATTTCAGGAAATCAATAGATTCAGGTACGCTATCACATTTAGTTTTTTTCTTGATGATTTTACATGACGGATTTTGATTTATTAAGTTTTGTATAAGAATTTTACGGTTCTAACATCATATTTATGAAGTAATAATCATGAAGAACATTCTTTATTAAATTAGTTTTGTAAAACAACATATGATCTAAAACTTTTAAGTGAAATCAAGCCTATTAATTATCATTTATTAAATAAAAATGATTTTAATTAAAACATTATTTCCATAAAATGATTAAATTTCACATGAAAAAATATTAATCATATTTTATTAAATGAAAGTAATCTTCAATTAGTAGAATTAAAGATATTAACTCGATAAACTATTAAGTTCTCTATTAAATATTCTATGTAAATTTGGAAAATCATAAACTTATAAATTAATTACTTGAATTTAGTAACTCGTGATAAATTAATTTAATTTAATAATTCATCGATTACTTGAACTTATTAGATTTATGAGCTTTATAATTAATCATGCGAAAGAATATAAAATAAAATATGCATAAAATAATAATGCATGCGTGCACCTATTATACGCTTTTTTATTTTTATTGATTTGGTTCTTTTCTTTTGTTTTGAACATAATTTCACTTTCTTTATTCGATTGAAACTCGGGATATAAATTCTATGGTAAACTTACAACGATTATCTCTCTATAATAGCACGATATAAATTTTATAATAAACGAAATTTAAACAGATAAATGGAATTGCTATAGAGAATGTTAGATTTTGGTAATTCGATAATGGGCTCCATGCCAAATATTCTTTCCCTGAAAGGATCTAAGGCATTAAACAATTATGATTCACACGACTTTTGAGATCAAAAGCTCAAGTAAATCATTCTTGAGATAATCTCCTAGTAAATTGACAAAATCTTCAAAAAGAACAAACCAAATACAATGTGGAACATACAGATTCAATTTACCTTTTTAAAACATCAACATATTGTTCTTACATGTCGTATGTGATGGTGATGATTAATAAAAGCATGATGACATATACGTGATTAAATCTACGTATCGAATACGTATAATGATGCATGCAAAGCCATGCAAGAGAACTCAGAGAGACAAAGTACACAGAATAAGTTAAAATAAAGTGAAGGTGAGACTGAGAGAGATGTACGCACGCACGAAGTTTCTTTTGTTTGGGGTAATGGTAAAAGAAAATGGCAAAAAGAAGCAGAGTTTTCAACCTTCAAAGATGTAAAAGCAAGTTCGTACAGATTTGGCCACTGTAATAAAAACGGTTTGATTACCAAAAACCGTGTCGTGTGAAAGAGAGATGACTTAAGAGATCGATTGCCCAGTTTTTAAAAGCTTAAAGAAAAAAAAAAAAAAATCTAAGGCTTGCCCCAGAGAATAAATTAAAATATATTTATGGAGAAACTTGCCCTAGTCCTACTTAGATGGTTGTGGCTCCAGCTATGATCCCATCCGTAAGACCACTTCGCCGAGGCCAATCAAAAGGTCCACCAATATGGCTCCCTTTCAACTCTAGCACCAAGATTCCCGGCATGTCTTTTCGCAACAACTCTAGCTCTTGGGAGATTATCACCAAGATTCGATCATAGAAGGTGCTTTTGCACTTACTAATCAACAAGGTCAACATAAGTTCCTTGGAGCCCAGCGTTATGGCATTCCCACCCCCAAATGAAGAAAAGGATTACCCTAAAACTATTCTTATTAAGCTAGCACATATTATAACATATATAATTAATATTAGATTACCCAAAAAATTTCCTTTGATTTTTTCCCCTTAATTAATTTAAGCTATTCCTTTGAGGTATCCCAAACATATCATAGTACACCAATTAACCATAATGATATTGCTTGGTCCACTTAGACTTTCACACGTTGGTTTCCTTATATAAATTAAGGTGGGTTTATTTCACGGAAAATAATTTACAAAAAATATTTTTATATTTTCTTGTATTTGTTTCATGAAAAATAATTTAGTCAATAAAAAATAACTTACGGGTCGACGAGAAATAAGCTCATTTTTCTATAAAATGACTTACATTTTGTAAAATATGTTTAAGTCATTTTTCAAAAAATAGTTAATTTTATTTTTATACAAAAATTAACTTAAATCAAGTCTAATATTATTATATTAATAATAATTTTAATTTTAAAATATTTAAAATATTAAGATCAAATATGATCATTTCAATATTATTGAATATAGATATGTAATAATATAAAATAATTAATATATTTTATTATTTTAAAAATTATTTAATATTAAAATTTTATTAATAATAATTTAATATTTTAAACAATATTCTTCACAAATTTTATAATATTACAATTATAAATATATTAATAATAAAAGTTTTATAATATAAAGGTTAAAAATGTCAAAAGTCCATGTACTCTTCACAAATTTAGAATTTAATCCTTATACTTTTATTTTCAGAATTTAGTCCTCTACATTTCGATTTGAAAATACAGGTCCAATTATTAACACCGTTAATCTTGTGTTTTTGCCAATTTTATTGATGTGACATTTTTAAATAAAAAATACTCCCTTAGCCATGTAATTAAAAAAAAAAATGATGTTGTAATAGACTTGAGTTCAACAAAATATTTTTAATAGTGTGAACAGTTGGACCTGAATTTTAAAATCTAAAAAGTAAAAAGACTAAATTCCCAGAAACAAAAGTACACGAACTAAATTCAAAATTTAAAAGAGTACATGGACTTATGACATAATTTAACATAGTATAAAATATGAATATTTGTTTAAATATATTGCTTAGCTTCATTTATCCCTTATAACTCTAATTTATCACTATGCATTCTCAAATAAGTAATATATGTAATTTAAATTAAGTTTTAATTAGACATTATTTATTATTAAATTTATATATGATATTGAATATTACAAAATATCATCTTATTATAAAATAAATTTCGATTATCAAAAGGAAATTATACTATATTTTTTTCATTAAATTATTATTGGACCAGCCAATTGTGCATAAAACTCCATTGATTTTTTTTTCATTCAACAAAATAATTTTAATTTGAGGATTTAACTAGGGGTGTTCAATCGGTTAACCGACCCGAAATAACATTAACCGAATTAACCGAACGAATTTTTTCAAAAAATTAACCGACCGAAATTTTTTCGGTTAATTCGGTCGGTTAACCGAATTAACCGAAAATTATATGTTTTTTTATTTTTGGTTAAAAATTAACCGAATTACCCAAATTACCCGGAATGAATCACTACATTATTAAAAAAAATTACATAATTTTAGTTTTAGTTTCAGAATTTTATTTTTATTTATTAAATTATTTGTAATTTTTATGATTGGGTAATTGGGTTGGGTTGGATATTTGAGTTTGGATTGGGTTTGGGGATTGGCTATAGATGAATAGTGGGCCTATTTATATATTATAATTTTATTTATTAATTTTTTTGATTAAACCAAAAAATTTTGATTAACCGACCGATTTGAACCGAATTAGCCGTTAACCGAAAAATCACAAAATAATTAACGACCCCCGGCCGAAAAACTTCGATTAACCGACCGATTAACCGAATTCGGTCGGTTAATCGATTTTTTTCGGTTTTACCCGAATTTTGCACACCCCTAGGTTTAACCAGGGGTGAAGCGGGGGTTGGCATGGGCCCCGGTCCCCTAAAATGTAAAATTGTTATTTAGGCCCTTAAAATTTTTTTAAAAATTTTAAATTAGTAAAGGTCAAATTGTACTTTGCCTCTCCTAAAATTATAAAAATTCGATTTAATCCTTTGCAAATTATAGAGATATAAACTATAAAAAATTAAAATTTCATCCGATCCCCCTAAAAAATTGTTGACTTTTTGAGTTGAATTTAACATTATTGTTTGGAAGACATGGTAGTTGGTTTCTTATGAAAGATTCAAAGAGAGGCAAACAAAATGGATCATATATAGATTTGGCTTTGATTAGATGTCAATCATGAATAACAAAAAAAAAAAAAAACCTCACACCCTATTGCTGAAATGGGTGCCACGTCGAGACAAAAGCCTTAAAGCTCGACAACTATGACATGGACAAGTTTCTCGACAACTTATAATTGAGAGCAAATGGCTTCAACCTTGTCTATGGTGGAAACTTCAGTATTAGTGGGGTTTTTGTGTTGTTTTTTTTTTTTTGGTATGGTGCTTGTTAAGGATTCCCATTTTGAGAGAGTAAGGTAAGTGGTTTTTGCTTGGAGTCTTTTGCGTTCTTAATCCTTTTGCTATTACTTTATTAAGTAAAAAAGAAAACATAAAAAAGGAAAACAGGGAGATTTGCTGTGAGCCTTGAAAAATGGAGCATGTAGGGGGCTTTTGCTTAAGGAACCAGACACAGTTTCCTACATGTACACAGCATGTCTTTTTAAAGATTTATTCAAAATTAAAGAAAGCATGCATGCACGGGGAAGAAGCCTTGGACCATCAATATTACTCTTTGTTTAAGGATTAGTTTGATATTAGTGTTAGAAAAAGACAAAAAGGACACTTGAATAAGAGCAAAGTTTAACCAAAACGTGGTTTTATTTATGAAAACCCTAAAAGATCGCATGGCTGGTCACTCTCATTGTATCGTTTTTTTTTTCATTCACAAAACTCGAACCCGAAACCTTATTTAAGAGATATTGAACTTTTTAACACTTATCATCGAGCAAGTTGAATTAGGTTTACATATAGATGAAGTTATATATATATATATATATATGTATCATGTATGTAATATATTTTTGGGAAGAGGAGCTTTCCAAGCACCAAGAATTCATCTAATGCTTGGAACCGGAATTTATGTTTTTATGGCAGAATGAAAATAACAAAGCAGCTAAAAAATGAGCACCCAAATATGAGAACTGCTTAGTTTAAGATGGACAGGAGTCTAGAAGGAGTCAAAAAGAGCCTCCAAAATGGATAGCAGGCTTAACACAGTGTGGCTGCTAAAAAGCAACAAAGCTGAAGGTTTCGAGGAGATTGAATATGGGGTTTTGTAGAGTTCAAAAGCAAAGCAAAGCATCCCCCAGTCCCACACCACGTACATTGGAGACGCAGCCATTGCTTTGGCACAAATATTCTGTCCTATCGAAACCCCCTAATCCTATAGATGTTTGAGAGCCCAAAAAGCAACGCTTCCCCGACACTCTCTTTGCGTCTTGAGTCCCTCACTAATTTCCCCCTTCAAACTTCCCCCATATGGCTCATGGTATAGTTAAGTGGTGTCGTTAAAAAATTTACATCTAAATAGTTAACAATATTAATTATTTAAACTAAATAATAATATTAAAAAATAGAAAATCAATTTGACCTTATATTAATAACTCAATAGCTGTCAAATGACTTGGAAATTCAATAGTAAACCAAATTTAAAAGTTTTGAACAAGGGGAAGTCAGAAAAGGGGAGCAGCGTCTACATGGTTAGATAAAAAGCACTGATTTTTAGCCTCTTTTTCGGCCCTTATGGGGTGAATGGGCACAGCTCGGGGGTACTAGACTAAGATCAAGCCTAACTTTGCTGACCCTCGGCAGGGGTAAACAACAACAATGACTAATTCTTTTAAACTATGTTTACAACTACAAATGGTTAAAAGTACCTGATAAAAATTTCAGTTAAGGTTGATTGTGGATGGGTGGCTGATATCCCCTATACCCATTGCCCATTTCCCCTTAAAAGCTTTTGCCTTAATGCCTTTGTGTTAGGTAGTAGGCCTCGGATTTTGGGGTGAAAAAAAAGCTCCATTCAATAGAAGAGAGAGAAAGAGGGAGAGAGCAGAGGAAACCCATGCTCTCTTGCACTTTATTCTCTTCAAATTCGATACTTTTCCTGTTACCTGATCGAGGTTTTTGTTCCAATAGATAGATAAGCTAACTCACAGGAAACCCCATAAAAAAAGGCTTAATATATAGATTGGTCCTTGAATTTGACAATTATTTTCACATTGGCTCCTAAATTTTTTTATCATATTATCCCTAAAGTTGACATGTGATACACAGATTGATCCCTACAATAACACCGTTTGTGTTTTTTAAAATTAAGCCTTAAAAAAACTAATGGTGTTCACCATAGGGACCAATTTGTGTAACAGATGACAACTTAGGGACCAATTTGATCAGAAAAAAGCTTCAAGGCTAATTTGAGAAAAGTTTCCAAACTTAGGGGCTAATCTAATATATTAAGCCCAAAAAGAACCATCTTTTCTATTTCTTCTTTCTCTCTCCTTTATATGTTCCTACATTGTCTTGTTCTAGGCTCAGAATCTCTTATTTTCATTTCCTAGCTTCAGTTGTTGTCCCTCTCTGTTCGTTTCACTTTCAATCCTCCTTCAGTTTTCTTCTTTTTTTCCCCTCTCTGTTTCTGTCTTAGTCTTCTCCAGCTGAGCTGAAAAGACTTGCAAGTGAATTTCAGTGTACTTTTGGTTTTTCACCTTATTGAAAAATGAAATAGTAATGCTGATGATTTAAGAACTTGTTTTCTCTTCATTTCCTGAGGGAACAGAGGTTTACCCTTGTTTTCTCCTCAGCTGTCATTCAAAATTAGCCCACTTTTCTTCCCATTATTTTCCTGAAAATACCTGTTTTCAAGGTTGTTTTTTTTTTTTTTTCCAACTTTTGTATTAGTCTGTTGGTTTTAGCTGAGAATATCAAGTAAATAGTTGAACCAATAGAAGCAACCTCATAAAACCACATTCATTGCTTACAAATTTGGATAGGCTATATGAAAGCTGTGAAACAATGAGAGATGGAAACTCCAAGAAGAGCAAGGTTTTTTTCTTCTTTTTTGTCTGAGACAAGCCAGAAACTCATTTGATTTCATTTTATGTTAAAGTACAAGATTGATGTTGACTGTATATTTCCCTGATGAAGCTTTCATGGCCCAAGACATTGGTCAAGAAGTGGTTCAATATCAAGAATAAAGCTGAGGACTTTCATGCAGATGAAGTTGATTATGGAGGTGATTTGATTGGATTTCAAGCCTTTTTAGTATTTAAGATTATACATTTGGATCTTGGATTTGGAATCTTTAGCCTTTTATAATTTATATACCAAGAACAAAGATAACTTTTTGCATTATTCTAACTCCATGATTTTTACCCTTGGTTTTATACAAAAAAAAATGAAGTTCGGTTTTGAATTTCAATGAGGGGTTTGATGCTTGCCATTTGCAGTTCAAGATCCAGTCGTTGTTTTCTTCCTGTTTCTAAAATTCATATTATTTGTTTTTTATGGTGTTTGAATATTAGAAATTGATACTCTACTAAGACAGTAGAGAAGAGAGAGAGAGCCAGATATCAGCTTTAACAGCTTTGTAGTTCATCTTTTTCAGGTGTTGATGAAGATTGGGGGCACAACTTCTCAGATAGGGAGGCATGCACTATCAAGAAAAGCAAAACAGGTTTGGATTTGGAAATCAGACTCCACTATAGTCATTGTTTTTGGACCACATCTTTCCCATTTTATCTAATGTTCAATTAACCAATACTAAAATGCTAATATTGTTTCAATCATTACCAAATTTTATGTTTTACATGGATGCTAGAGAGATTGAGCAAGAGGTATTCGGACAGAGTTCGACAAAGTAAAATTGATCCCGACGTCTCTCACTTTACGGATGTGCATAATTATAAGTATGTTGTTGCATTCTTAAATCTTAATTGCTTTCTGGTGTTGAGTTGTTTCTCAATAGGATTTGGTTTACAGTGTGTTTTTTGTTTCCATATTGGCATAGGATTTTTGTAGCTACATGGAATGTGGCTGGAAAGTCTCCTCCTAGTTATTTGAATCTTGAAGATTGGCTTCCTACCTCTCCTCCTGCTGACATTTATGTTCTCGGGTATGCAAAACCGGTCTGGATTTATTCTTACATCTCAATGTGTCTATTCTTATGAACAAACAAGCTTTATGGAATTGACAGAACCGTTTTTTTGATCCCTTTATTTGGCCTTCTAGGTTTCAAGAGATTGTTCCTTTAAATGCTGGTAATGTTTTGGGCACTGAAGACAATGAACCGGCCAGGAAATGGTTAGCTCTCATTAGGAAGACTCTGAATAGCCTTCCTGGTACCAGTGGTGGCTTCCACACACCTTCACCAATCCCTGATCCACTTGTTGAACTGGATGCGGACTTTGAAGGATCAACAAGACAGGAAGCTTCATCTTTCTTTCACCGCCGATCATTTCAATCCTTGAGTCGTAGCATGAGAATGGATAACGACATGGCAATGCCTCAACCGAGGCTTGACCGTCGCTTCAGTGTTTGTGATCGGGTTATTTTTGGTCATAGACCAAGTGATTATGACCCTAACTTCAGATGGGGTTCCTCTGATGATGAGAATGGACCTGGAGATTCACCAAGCAACGCTCAGTATACCGAATATTCTCCAATGTCCTATGGTGGATCTTTTGCCTTAGAGGGAAGCAATAGACACATGGCGCACTCAAGGTACTGTCTGGTTGCCAGCAAGCAAATGGTAGGGATATTTCTAACGGTATGGGTGAAGAGTGATCTTAGAGACTATGTTCGCAACTTGAAAGTGTCCTGTGTTGGCAGAGGATTGATGGGTTATCTTGGAAACAAGGTACACCTTTGCTTGTTAAAAACCTTTTGATTTGAGAGATTTTGTTAAACTAGGAATAAGGAAGCATGCTCATTTCTTTGGTTTTGCAGGGTTCTATTTCTATTAGCATGTTTTTGCATCGAACCAGCTTTTGCTTCGTCTGTAGTCATTTGACCTCAGGGCAAAAGGAGGGTGATGAGCTGCGAAGAAACTCTGATGTTATGGAGATCCTCAGAAAGACAAGGTTTCCCAGGGTTCATGGAATGGGATATGATAATTCTCCCCAAACGATTCTAGAGCACGAGTAAGCCTTTATATGTTAAATTTGGACCATATTAATGCTTGTCAAATTAATGTCATAAGTTTGGTATAAACTTTATGTTTTGAATATCTTGGCACAGTCGTATTATATGGCTCGGGGATTTGAATTATCGGATCGCTTTGTCCTACCGTTGTGCAAAGGCTCTAGTTGAGATGCGCAATTGGAAATCACTATTAGAGAATGACCAGGCATGTCCTTATCCTTTTTAATTGATCCTCTATATTCATGTTCATTTTTCATGGATCTTTGCGCTGTTCTTATTTCCTATGAGAATTCAATTGCTGAATCTGAAAAACTGTTGTATTCCAGCTTCGAATAGAGCAGAGGCATGGCCGTGTATTTGAGGGATGGAATGAAGGCAAAATACATTTCCCTCCTACATACAAGTTCTCGAATAATTCAGA
This sequence comes from Gossypium rotundifolium, assembly GCA_025506655.1. NCBI lineage: Eukaryota > Viridiplantae > Streptophyta > Magnoliopsida > Malvales > Malvaceae > Gossypium > Gossypium rotundifolium. Next base: position 460,088 of record CP106733.1, read on the forward strand.
CAGATATGCCGGGGAGGATAGGCGTCCAAAGAAGAAGCGAAGAACTCCGGCATGGTAATCAGAATCATGTAATTTATGTTCAATATTCTAAAATAATATATGTTAATATAGGAAATTGTGACATGATTTTGCTTTCATAATGAACTATTTGATCTTATAATAATCATAAAACGAGCAAGTAATCAACCTGATATCTGTGAAGGTGTGATCGTATACTGTGGTATGGAAGAGGCCTCTATCAGATATCTTACGTTCGTGGAGAGTCCAAGTTCTCGGACCATAGGCCCGTTTATAGTGTATTTTCAGCAGAGGTCGAGTCTACTAGCCGTAATCGAATCAGGAAAAGCATGAGTTGTTCCAGTGCCAGGGTTGAGGTTGAAGAGCTGTTGCCAGTGTCACATGGATATACAGAACTCAGTTTCTTTTGAGAGTTTTTTGACAGTCCTCATTCCATGCTACACTTCCCGGAAGACTTGACTCGGTATTAACTGCATGGTTGTACAAGGTAATCCATCCGTACAAAATAACTAAAATAAATACTTGGACTAAAGAAAATCTTTTGCTTGTTCTTAAATGGTCCCATCTTACAGGTGAGTAAATGCCTTGTGGAAACTATACCATGGTGGCGATGAACACGTACCATCGACAGCAATCTGAAAGAAGGTTGGTCTTTACTTTTTAACAGTTTCGATGTAACTTCATATCCTAAATTCATTTGTCTAATTAACTACATTGCAACAGGTTCTAATCTGTATATTGTCAATAAATTCCCGAACTCCAGAAGATCGTGGCATCTCATTGATTCACTACCATTGGAAACTGATTTAACATATGACTTTTTCTTCTTCTTTTTAAGATTCTTTTCAATGGAAAAAAAAAAAAACAAAAAAGGAGAGAAATAATGTAATGAATTGGCACTTACTTTTTGCACTAGTGATGGAAGCTGAAGATATGATGGATGCTCATTACTAGTGGATAAAAAAGAACAAGTTCTGATTTATGTAAACCTTCTTTTACTGTTGCTGCTAATCATTTTACTGAAATAAAAAGAGAAACTAGTTTTGTTTCAACTTTGGATTTGATTATTACAATCTGTGAGCTGAACTCAAAAAGTAAAAGGGAAAGAAAAGGCAGGAACAAAAGGAAAAAAGATAACACTTTGCTGAGATAAATAAATTAGATGAAAGACCTTGACTTTTGCAAAAGACAAATGCATCCCAACAAAGCCTGAAATCTACCTCTGTTGTTTCAGATTTCAATAGCCCCACCTATTGGCCCTGCTTCAGCTATTATTATAACGAAGCATTGAAGCTTTTTTCAACTCTGTTGATACCCAATAAGGATCATGATGGTTGGTAATGGTTCACTCGGTGAATGGGGAGTTGTACGAAATGTTACGAGTATTTAGGCGGAAGAAAGGTGGTTAGAAAGAGAGAAGACCACAGATCTTGATTTTAGGAGTCTTATAAAGGGCGCTGCCGGCCCTTCTCAAAGTCTCACGTGTGTTGGATTTTTTATGAAGGATTGAAACAGAAGCAAAAAGGAAAAAATAATTGATGAAAGATCAATTTACAATGTCTACATGAACAAAAAAGATTAAATAAACTGAATGTCGTAACCATTTTTTTGAAAACAACAAAAAGGGGTTCGACTTTGGTTTTGAAAATAGGGATAAAACGGGAGTCGCCACCGACCTTTATTGGTGTGGTCGGATCACCTTTATTTTAATAAAACATTTTGCTTTACTAAAATAGTATTTTTGGTCTGCAAAGTTTTGAAAATCGGGTTCGGGAGTCGGTTACGCACGAGGAAGGGTTAGCACCCTCGATACGCCCGAAATTGGTACCAAAATGATTAATTAGTGTCTTAATGTCGGAAGTTTGAAAAGATTTTTAAATTCGGATCCTTTTTTAAAAAAATATATTAGGATTTTTGAGATGTCTTTATTCCGAGAGGGTACGAACATCACATCCAGCACGTTAGGATATGATATTCTAAACCTTCGTAATCAAAGCTATCTCGAAGTTTACCAAAAGGATGTTTAGTTCTTTAGTCAAACGGAAAGTCGTAGCCCAGCACGTTAGGGCACCATTTCCCGAGTTCCTAAATACACAACATTGCCTTTATTTTAAAAATCTTTGAATAAAGTATAGCGACTCTTCAAAATGCATCGTATCAGATTAATTCTAGGAAAAGGCTTGAGTCAAAACTTGAGATTTCTTCGTCCCGAAATGATATAAACATCACATCCAGCTCGTTAGGACATGATGTTTTAATCTCTCGTAATCAAAGTCACCTCGTGATTTGCAAAACTTGGTAAAAGGGATGTTAAGTAATTTAGTTAAACGGAAAATCGCAACCCAGCACGTTAGGGCACTATTTTCCGAATTTCTAAATACGAAACATTGCTTTGCTTTAAGAATCTTTGGATAGAATAGGACGATTGCACAAAATATATTTTTATTTAGCGAGATTATTGAAAAATTGCAATAGCGATAATAACGCAAATAAAGAATGATTGATGACAATAATGATGACAGTGGTGATGGGTAACAATACTAAACAAATGATAATAAAGATGTTATATGATGGTAATAATAAATAATAAAAATGAACACGATAACAAATAAAATATGTCCATGGATTTGGTATGTGAAAACAATGACTAACAACAGAAATAACAAATAATAGCGATAATAATAATAATAATAATAATAATAATAATAATAATAATAATAGTATTTATATATGATAATATAATGCCAATAATGATAATGGAGATAATATATATATGTATATAAAGAATAAATGAGTGAGTAAGGTAAAATTAATAATTGAATACAAGAATGAATATGATAATAGTAATTGTAATATTAATATTAACAATAAATGTAGTCATGGTGAATGTAGTATAGTATCAATAATACTAAATACAATCAAATAAAATAATAATAATAATAATAATAATAATAATAATAATAATAATAGTAATATAACAAAAACGATAAAATAAATAATAGTAGATAGCAATAATAAACAAAAGATAATAATAAAATGAATAATAATATAATAATAGTATTAAGAATAAAATAATGATAATGGTAAATAATAATAATAATAATAATAATAATCATGATAATAATAATGGTAGTAAAAGATAAACAAATTATAGTAATAGTAATAATAAAATAATAATAATAATAGTGATAATAAATAAATAAATAGGAGAAACAATAATAATAATAATAGAATAATGATAAGTAAATAATAGTAATCGTAATAATAATACTAATAACATTAGCAGTAGTGATAAAAATAAGATAAAAATAATGGTAATGATAAAATTAATAATATCAAAAGTGATAATCAAAATAATACTATTAATTATAATACTAATGCTAATAACCATAGTAATGGAATAAAGTAATAGTAATACATATAATAGTAATAATAAAAATAATAATATGATTTCTAAGGAAAACAAATGAATAAATAAATTTATTAAGCAAATCAAGGACTATATTGAAATCAGAGTAAAAGTCCGGGGTTAAAAATTGCAATAAGTCGAAAATAAGGAACAAGGACCACCATGTCGTGCGCATAAACTCACGGGGACCAAATGGGTAAATAGCTCAACCCTTGATGCACACCCATGGGTCGAGGACCCGATTGAAAGTCAAAAGAAATTTAAGGGGTAAATCGGTAAAAGGAAAAAACAAAATGGGGCGATTGAATAGCGCTGCAATGGGGAAGGATCTATTGCGCAAATATCCCTTTTAGGGGATATGCGCAGCCTCCCCTGTATCCAAACGGCGCCGTTTCGTCTGGTATTCATAAAACTTTCTTTTTTTCAAAATCAGATTTTAAAAACCCTAAAACTCCTTAACTCCAAAGACCACCATCCTCTCTTTTTCTCTCTTCTCCCTTTCGCTGACGATCGGCTCCCTCCGTCGATCCCTCGCTATTCATCGCACCACCATCATTCCCGATGGCCGATGGTGCGCAGGGACGGGCCTTCGTGCCCTGTTTCCGGCGTGGGCTTGGAGCCCCTTTCGAAGACCGAAACAGAGAGAAGAATTTCCTCTCCTTCTCGTTCGTGCCCGACGTTCGAGTTTTCTCCGGCCGACCGACGTACCACCGCGCATCTGATGGCCGAGGTCGCGCGAAAGAGACCCTTAGCCCCATTTCGGAACCCGCTCCAGTCGAGCCCCGGTGTCCAGGTAGCCCTTTCGTCTTTCTCTTTTGATTTTTGTTTACAAAAGTTTAGAAATAATAAAAATCAACAGCAAGACAATAAAAAAAGGAAAAATAGAATGAAACCGGCTTTCTTTGCTTTCGATTTTTGATCTGGTTATGCCTCTGTTCGTTATTTATCTTATCCATGAAGGTTCGAAAAATGGAAAGAAAAAAAAATCGATCGATGGTAAGTAAGATGAGATAAATTAACCTTCAAAACGTCCTTTGATTTTCAGGGTTCATGAATACAAAAATCCCTTTTCCGATCTTGGTCCGTTTGGATCCTTTTTTGCTCTCCTTTTCTCTCTTTTTTTTTTGAAATCCCCCCCTTTTTTCGAAATGTTCCAATATAAGAGTATATCTACTGCCTTCTTTTTTTCTTGCGTGTTGTGTTTGCTTCCATCTTGTTGTGTGCAAGTGGGCAGTGGTGTGTCGTCGAGGCGGGTGGGGGTCGGTGGCGTCGAGGCGGGGGCAATAAGTCATGGCAAGTGGCCAGTGCGGCGCACCTAGGGTTTCTGCTTTTGTTTTTTGTTTAGGGTTGATATGGGCTAATCGGGCCTGGTAAATTTTTGGGTTTTTTTGTTAGGTTTTGTAATTGGGTTGTAAAAATAAATGGGCCGGGCAAATGGGCTTCTACACTGAAAATAATAATAAAATAATTACAACTTGGTTTAGTCTTGCAAATACAACCAAAAAGTCTAATAAAAAATCATCATCGTTTCAGTGCAAATTAGCAAGTTAGCAACTTGCAGGATAAGGAGCTTGCAGTGTTGATGAGCTCCCAGATATGGTAAGCTCGCAGTGTTGAAGTTTGGGTTTGCATGGATGGCCATTTTACAACACTCCTTGTTGGCCTCCATGTTGTGAATCACAATATCATAGCACAACTTTTCAAACCTCATTTTCCCAATAAGTTTTGTTAACTGATCTTGCAAATTGTAGTGAACCAATGTGACTTCCTTGGCTTGTTCCACTTCTCTCACAAAATGATACTTGATTTTGAAGTGTTTTGTTCTTCCATGGAACATTGGATTTTTTGCAATTGCAACAGCAAATTGATTAACACACTTAATCTCTGCTGCTTCTTCTTGTTTTAAATTCAAATCATTCAGCAGTTTCCTTAACTAGATAGTTTGATTCACAGCTGCTGCAGTTGATTGTGCTACCTTTTCTTGTTTCTTTGAGCTCCAACAAAACACACTCGATCCTAGAGTAAAGAAATAGCATGAAATACTCTTCATGTTTTCGGTAGATCCAACCCTGATAACACTCTAGAATGTCATGATTTTATGTGCTAATTGCATATTAATTTTGAGTGTGATTCTACTAATTTGGGCTGTTTATGGACTTTTATCTCGTAAGGACTAAATTGGAGACCAAAGCAAAATTGAGGGCCAAAATTGTGAAATTAGAGATAAAAATGGACCAATGCGTAACAAAGGGAAAAGATGGTGCCAAAAGTGCAAACATGGAGGGCAGAGGGATTGAAATGCAAAAAGAAGAGACTTTGCTTTATCAAACTCTATTTTAATTATATTAGGATAATTCTTTAGGATTATTTAATTTCTTTATTTATCTCTATTTATCTTCAATTAAATTGTAATTATCTTTGGGAGTTTGAGTAGAACTAGTCCATCTACCTGAGCACTATAAATAGGGGATGAAGTGACTCATTTTGGGTGTTCATCTTTTTCTATACACTCTTTTCCCATAAATCTTTTGTGCTTCCTTTATTATTTTCCTTCAATAAAAATTCTTTTTTTCATTCTTATATATTTATTTATTTTTCCACCACAAATATGAGCCACTAAAATCCATCTAGCCGAAGGTTGTCAAACTCCCCAAAGAGGTTCTTGAGGCCTAGAGTCCGCACTTAACTTTCTCACCCAGGTATTCATCGTTTCTCCGCATTACGGGGCTGACGCTTCCGTCCAGGTCCCTTTAAAAGTAACCCTTTCAACGTATGCAAAGGCGGCCGCTTTGTGTGTTTTGGGAGGATTGCACCGTCGGTTCGTGAGCTTACTGCGTCAGAGGTTAGCGAGCCCAAGAGACAAAATGGCGTGGGATTCGCCATTGAGAAACGTTGATCTAGCGTAGGTGACTCTACAAAAGCAATCGCAAGCTAGAGTCAGGCTCCTTAAATCCGTAAGTTTAAACTCTTGGAGTTGGTGGTCGTAGGCATCCTCTTCCACTATAACTGGCTTACTTGGGTAGAGAAGGGTCATCCAAAAGCCGAAGACGGAGACCAAGGAGGAACGAGACAACCGGAGGCTGGAATCTCTCCACATAAGAAACTTTTCTCTAAACCTTTTTCTTTTTATTTTCCTTATTTTAATTCTCATAATTTCTCCTCGTAATATCAATTCGTCTTAAATTCTTTTTTTTTCCCAGATCGAAAATTATTAATTCTATTTTTTTATTTATTTTTTCAAAGAACGCAGTTTTCTTCGAGATCTCGAGAAAGGCATTTGTAAAATCCGATCCCTGTGGATTTGACCCTACTTGCCCTTTACTGTTATTTTCATTACTTTGCAGGGAGTAGGACATATTTTGGTGCATTCAACGACGCATCAAATTTTGGCACCATTGCCGGAGACCGGTAACATACTAATCCTATTTTTTGTTTTCTATGACCAGATCTGCTCCAGGCATTCTTGTATTTGATTCAGAGATTGAAAAGACTGCAAAAGCCAATCGAGAAGAAACTAAGTTAAGGAAAAAGCAGTCAGCGGAGGTAGTGACTCGGAGCAATCCACCACCAGAAATTAGGGACGACGACGAAGCAGAGTCTAGGGTTAACGAAAACCCTACTCAAATGCTTGAAAGTAAAGCAGAAATTTGAAGAAGTGTTCAACGCTAAGGTTGACGAAAACCCTAATTTGGCATAAGAACTAATGGCTCAAATGATTCGGCAACTAGCCGAAGCTCCGACGGAACAACTGCCACTGTGCATCGCGTATCCTACCATGGACACCGACTTTGAGCTGAAATCAGGGTTTATTCAGTTGCTGCCAACATTTCGAGGGTTACAGAATGTAAACCCCCATAAACACTTAAAAGAGTTTTATATGGTTTGTCCGAGTATGAAACCTCAAGGCGAATCGAGGATCGATTAAATTTGCGCTTTCCTTTTCCCTAGTTGATTCAACTAGGAATGGTTATTTTATTTACCTCCGGATCTATTACTACTTGGGTGATTTATCTTGTTTATTCCTCAATGGGTTTTTCCCAGCATCTAGAGTAGCTGAGATAAGAAGGGAGATCGTAGGGATAAGGCAAAAGAAGCGAAGACTCTCTACGATTATTGGGAGCGATTTAAAAGTTATGTCGAGTTGCCCACAACACGGTATAATGAACAATCTCTCCTCCAATACTTTTATGAAGGTTTGAAACCAATGGAGATGAATATGGTAGACGCCAGCTTAGTGGAGGCGTTGGTCAATATGACTCCCCAACAAGCAAGAGACTTGATCTCCACGATGGCTGTAAATTCTCAGTAATTTCGAGCCAATACTGAACCCCCTAGAAGGGTTCACCAGCTAAGTAATTCGACCTTAGAGGATAAAGTTGATAGACTTACTATTATGATGAATTCTCTTATTGCAGAAAAAGCTAAACCAGCTCGGTTATGTGGAATATGTGCTACACCTGAGCACACAACTGATGCTTGTCCCGATTTGCCTGACGATACTATGGCTCATTTAAATGTGGTGGGTAATTTTCCTGGCCCACCACAAAGGCGATACGACCCTTACGCTAATACATACAACCCAGGATGGCGGAATCACCCTAACTTAAGTTATGGGGCCAACCCACAATATAACCAGCCATACTAAAACCGAGTTCCACAACAGCCACAAGATTCAGGTAATTCTCTAGAAACTTTGGTCAATAAATTAGCAGCTAATATGCTTGATTTTCAATAGAAAACCGAGGTATTTATAAGAGAATTGACCATATCAGTTGAGAAATTAGACTCTCAAGGGAAGTTACCGTCACAAACAGAATCGAATCCAAGACAACACGTAAATGCAGTAACGTTGCGAAGTGGAAAAGTACTGGAATCAATTCCCGACAGAAATCTTGCCCAAGAAATCGCCCAGAAAAAACCCGGAAAAGACGAACAGGTCTGACCGAAACCCCCATTGCCCAGAATTTTGCCTCCATTTCCAGAACGATTCAACCAGTGTCGAAGAGGTAAAGATGATAAGGAAATCCTCGAAACATTTAGGAATGTTGAGATCAACATTCCGCTGTTGGATGCCATCAAGCAAATACTGAGGTATGCTAAATTTCTTAAAGAGCTTTGCACCAACAAGCGAAAATTAATAGGTAATGAAAGGGTGAATGTTGGTGAAAATGTGTCTGCAGTGTTACAGTGAAAAATGCCGACAAAATGTAAGGATAGGGGCATGTTTGCAATACCATGCAAAATAGGTCATTTGGGAATTATAAAGGCTATGTGTGATCTAGGAGCCTCCATAAATGTCATGCCTTTTGTCTGTTTATGAATCACTTAACGCAGGTTTTTTGACAAAAACAGGTGTTAGTATTCAATTGGCAGATAGGTCCGTTGTGCATCCCGAAGGAGTTCTCGAGGACGTATTAGTCAAAGTCAATGGACTTATCTTCCCTGCAGACTTTTATGTGATAAAAATGGAAGAGGATAAAACTCATGGGTCTTTAGACATCTTGTTGGGGCGACCTTTCCTTAGTACCGCAAATACTAAGATTGACGTCCGAAGCGGAACCCTCACAATGGAGTTTGATGGGGAGATCGTGAAGTTTAACGTTTATGGCACAATTAGCCACCCAAGTGAAGTCTTGGATGTAAACCGTGTCGACATAATTAACTCATCAGTAGAAAAAACTTTTGAGTCAATTTATGGAGATAAATCTAAAATGATGTTTGATGATTTTGAATCTGTTAATAAATTATTGGCTCCTATGGATCTTGAACTTCTACCTTACATTGTGCGAGAATCGATCCAAAATTAAAACCACTTCTCGAGCATCTCAAATTCACATTTTTGGAGAATGATGAGACTATTGCCGACTTAAAAGGGATCAACCCCTTGGAGGAAAATATGAAACCAATAAAAAAGGCGTAAGGACGATTAAACCCAAATATGGTAGATGTGATGAAAAATGAGAATTTCCAAGCTCACATGATTAAAAAGATTTATTTTGAGCAACCGTAGAACCATTTAAGTCGTCGAGCTAATGACGTTAAACAAGCGCTTGTTGGGAGGCAACCCAATCTTTATTTTATTTTATTTATTTTATTTTTATTTCTTATTTATTAATTTCCAATCTTTTCTTTTTATTTTATTAATAAATTTCTCTTTTTCCATCTAGGTAAAATGGAGCGAAAATACTAAGAAAATGAAGACAAGTCAAAACCAAACAGCCCTATCCACGGTCCCAAACAGCCTCTATTCCAGATACTATTCCAGCCCAGAATTCCATATCCCTGCAGCCAAACTACCTTATTCCTGCACCCAACCATCCTTATCCCTGCACCCAAACATCCCCTTTCAGCCAAATAAAACCCCCAAAACCTAAATTTTTTCCCAAATTTCCTTCCCTAACTCCATTACCGCCAAAAACTCACCCCTCTCCACCAACCACCACCATTCGCCGTTCGCAATGGTGCGAACCCGAAGGCGCGCCACCATCGAGCCTCCCTTCTCCATCAACTTGGGCCGTCGCCGCCTCTTTGCACCTCAAGCCGTCGACTTGACTAACGCCTCCTCTCCCTCCTCTTCCTCCATGGCCGCCACACAAGTCGTCGGGCCCACCACATCGTCCCCTTCACGCGCAAGTCCTCCGCAATCGACAGTAGCTACACGGGGAGTTTTTCTAAACTTTTCTACCTATTTTTACTTTTGCGTCCACATTGAGGACAATGTGTTTTAAGTAGGGGCATACTCTTCGTATTACTGTCGTATTCTGCTGTGATTTGTGTTTGTTGCTTGAGGCTCCATTCTGTCTATTTTTTTTTAAGAATATTCTGTCGCTTTTCATGCTCAAGAATTTGACCACGACTTGCCACTGATTGACCTACATGTATGATTCTTGGCTACTGAGTTAGTTATGATTACATGCATTTGATTTTATCTTCATTGTTTTATTTTTATTAGGCTAAAAATAATTATGATTAATAAGTTAACTCTATCTTACTTTTCGTAAAATTGATCAAGTTTAATATCAAGTGGACACTTAATACATTTGCATGCCTAAATTATGTTCATGTTTATTAGGTGGTTACTAAAACTTATTTTCGACACTTGATTATTTCTATTAGGTCCTCTTAAAATTAAAATTCTGTGTAAATTTTGTTTAATAATTATTTCCAGGGTCATGAGTGCAACTTAGAACGCGTCGATCGAAAGTAAGGGTAGGGTGCTTGGGTTGTCATTCTACTTCGCATCAAAAGGTTGTGTGATGTGATAGGTAAAACTCCGCTAGCCAAGGTTATGAGTATGGCTCAGAGCGTGATTGATTGAGTAACCGAGGTAGGGTGCTTGGGTTGTCATTCTACTTCGCGTCAAAAAGTTGTGTGACGTGATGGGTAAAACTCCGCTAACTAGAAATAAATAATTTTTAGGATTATGTTGGGCTAAGTAACTGGGGTGGGGTGCTTGGGTTGTCATCTCTCTTCGCGTCAAAAGGTTCAATATATTCCTAAGTAAATAAAAAAAAAGAAAAAAAAAGAAGAAAAACAAAAGAAAAAGAAAAAGAAAAAATAGTACTAATAAAATTGCAGTTGGGGACTAAATGAGAAATAAATAGAGTGTCTTGATAGGTTTGGTAGTTTACCTAGAAAGCATGAAATAATTCAAGACGATTTTAATTTTTGTGTGTATCAATTAGAATACTTTTTTTATTTTACTTAAAGCAAGCTTAGAAGTTCTCCTTATTTTTCATATGCATTTTGACTAATTTTATAAAACTTTGGAGTAGAATTTCTTTGAGGTCTAATTTTCACGGTGGATAGGAACCATACTTGAGGGCAAGCATGGGCCAAGTAGGGGGATTTGATAACTCTCTAGAATGTCATGTTTTTATGTGCTAATTGCATATTAATTTTGAGTGTGATTCTACTAATTTGGGCTGTTTATGGACTTTTATCTCGTAAGGACTAAATTAGAGACCAAAGCAAAATTGAGGGCCAAAACTGTGAAATTAGAGACAAAAATGGACCAATGCGTAACAAAGGGAAAAGATGGTGCCAAAAGTGCAAACATGGAGGCGAGAGGATTGAAATGCAAAAAGAAGAGACTTTGCTTTATCAAACTCTATTTTAATTATATTAGGATAATTAATATTAGGATAATTCTTTAGGATTATTTAATTTCTTTATTTATCTCTATTTATCTTCAATTAAATTGTAATTATCTTTGGGAGTTTGAGTAGAACTAGTCCATCTATCGAGCACTATAAATAGGGGATGAAGTGACTCATTTTGGGTGTTCATCTTTTTCTATACACTCTTCTCCCATAAATATTTTGTGCTTCCTTTATTATTTTCCTTCAATAAAATTATCTTTTTCATTCTTATATATTTATTTATTTTCCACCACAAATATGAGCCACTAAAATCCATCTAGCGAAGGTTGTCAAACACCCTAAAGAGGTTCTTGAGGCCTAGAGTCCGCACTTAACTTTCTCACCCAGGTATTTATCGGTTCTCCCAGACACGGGTCGACGCTCCGTCTGTGTCCCTTTAAAAGTAACCCTTTCAACGTATGCAAAGGCGGCCGCTTTGTGTGTTTTAGAAGGATTGCACCGTCGGTTCGTGAGCTTACTGCGTCAGAGGTTAGCGAGCCCAAGAGACAAAATGGCGTGGGATTCGCCATTGAGAAACATTGATCTAGCGTAGGTGACTCCACAAAAGCAATCGCAAGCTAGAATCAGGCTCCCTAAATCCGTAAGTTTAAACTCTTGGAGTTGGTGATCGTGGCGTCCTCTTCCAAAAGCTTACTTGGCAAAGAAGGGTCATCCAAAAGCCAAAGATGGAGCCCAAGGAGGAATGAGACAACCGGAGGCTGGAATCTCTCCACATAAGAAACTTTTCTCTAAAGCCTTTTCTTTTTATTTTCCTCATTTTAATTCTCGTAATTTATCCTCGTAATATCAATTCGTCTTAAATTCTTTTTTTTTCCAGATCGAAAATTATTAATTTTATTTTTTATTTATTTTTTCAGAATGCAGGTTTTCTTGGACACGATTACGCCGGGATCTCGAGAAAGCAGCATTTGTAAAATCGATCCTCGTGAATTCGACCCTACTTACCCTTTACTGTTATTTTCATTACTTTGCAGGGAGTAGGACATATTTTGGTGCATTTAACGACGCATCAAACCCAATCACTGTCTGAATAACCAAGTAACTTGAGCTTTCTTTTTCCTTCATAAACTTCACTCCATAACTTAAGAGTTCCTTTCACATATCGCATGACTCTTTTGGCTACCTTGAAATGGTTCACATTACAACAATGCAAGTATTTGGATAACAGACTTACATTGAACAATATGTCAGGTCTGGATGCTGTCAAGTAAAGCAAACATCCTACCAGGCTTTTGTAGCTTGTTTCATCAACCTTCTCAACATCTTCATTGTTGGTGAGCTTTTCACCTTGAGCAATAGTAGTGCTTGCAGGTTTACAATTTTCTATGCTATATCTTCGCAGGATTTTTATCGTGAACCCCTTCTAGTTTATGAAGATTGCATCACTAGCTTGATTTACCTCTAGACCAAGGAAGTATGTTATTTCACCTAAGTCTGACATTTCAAACTTGTCTTGTATTTGATCCTTTAATACAATCACCAATTTTTTGTTGCTGCCAATCACAAGTAAATCATCAATATATAATGAAATAATTAGAAGTATTTCATTACCAGTTTTCTTTACATATAAAATGGGTTCGCTGATGCTTCTTTCAAAACTCATATCTGTCAAATAATTGTCAATTCTTTCATATTACGCCCTTGGTGCTTGCTTCAAGCCATACAATGCTTTGTGCAGTTTGTATACTTTGGCCTCATATCCAAGTACTGTACATCATTGTGGTTGCTCGACGTAAATTTCTTCCTTCAGAAAGCTATTTAGGAAGGCTGACTTTACATCCATTTTATGTATCTTCCAGCCATTTTGAGCTGCAAGAGTTATTAGCAGTCTTATGATGTCTAACCTTGCAACATGGGCAAATGTTTCAGTGAAGTCCACTCCATAGTGCTAGCTAAACACTTTCACAACCAACCTTGCTTTATATCTATTGACTCATCTATTAGGATTCATCTTGGTTCTGAACACTCATTTAACACCAATTACTTTCTTATGAACTGGTCTATTTGTTGGGAAATGTGCACATATTATAATAAATATATAACTGTTTTCTATTTATTTGAATGATAAAGAAATAAATAAAGTTAATTTCACATTTCACTATTATGTCTTTTGCATTTCTTTCTTTTATATTTTGCATGCATAGTGAAATTGTGACAAGTAAATATTAGCTCATTAATTGCCTAAGTTCAAACTGAAGATAAGTGGCATTGTAAGAATGTTTACATTGCGAGAAAGACAACTTACTTTAGTATATAATCTAAATGAGTCTGTAATCCCGTAAAAGAATCAAAGTGAACATTTGATTCAAACACTTAGAAGGATTATTATGTCGTCTACAATTTCAATTGGGGATATGACTAGTCTTGGCTATCGGAGCTGTTGACTCCACGGGTAGAGGCATAGATGTATTCATTGGTAGAATGATATATTGGACAGGACCTAAGATGAATTAATTTTGAATCCGTTTGTGAATTAATTCACTTGTGACGTTCATGGTGTGATTTACCTAAATCATGAGTTAGTCACTGACCATGCATATCTAACTCATGTGCTCTAAAGATGATCGAGCCCATAGCTAGTATGTTGGGTGCATGACTTGTGTATGGCATGGTTTTACTAGCAACAGTAAAATTCATAGCTCAATTAAAGAGTTAATGATATCCTCTCATTGGCATTGTGTCGATTGATAAATATGGAACGTAGCCATGGGTTGCTTATTCTCGAACGAGCAATTTATCACAATCATTTGTTGACAGTGATCATATTAATCATTAAGAAGGCACAATGGTGACAATGAAATGAAATAGGATTGTATTGAGTGAATGAATTTAACTCATAGGAATCAATGATATCATATAAGGGTAACACACACATGGCGAGGTCATTGGACAAAATAGTTGGATGAATTGTTTTCGTAAAGAGCATACAATAAGTAGTTTTCAATTATAGCACTTCTTGTGGACTGACTTCATTATTAAGTAATTGTGAATTATTGGAGCGATAATTATAGACATAATTGCAATTACTATAGCCTAATTGTATATTCCAATTGGTCCCTCCGTTAGCTCAACAAAAGCTTGATTGAACTGCATTTGAATCAGAAGAAAATTTTATGACTTTAGAATAATTTAATTAAGTTTATTTATTTTATGTAGAATTAAATTTGGTAGTCGTGAGAATTGTTCAACTAGAAAATTTGATTAAAGAATTTTCTTGAAAAATTAATTTAGAAAATCTAAGCGATTTTTGAAAAAATTAATTTTGATCAAGTAAAATTAAATTAATCAAATTAATTAAAATTAATATGATATTTTTGAAAATTAATGTTCAAGTTAGATAATTGGCCCAATAGGTAATTGAACTTGAAAATTAGACCTGAGATCGTAAATTGGGCCCAAGAGCTCAAAATTGATACCATGACCCAAAAAATTGGTCTAATCGGGCCCGGTACGTGTAATAAGGCCGACGGTCCAACCGTTGGCTAGACCAGACTGGTCGAGTTGTCACTGACTCGGATCGAATCGGCAATAACCGAACCGGCTCAAGGTGCCGTAAAGGTGTCGCACTTGCATCACCGGACATGGCAGTGCCGGACGGCTGCGACAACGGCTTTCAGTGGCTGACGATGGTTGGTATTCGGTGGTTGAGCAGTGGAAGAGTTACACTCCTACTGGAACTCTACCAGAGAATTTGTTTTTAGATTAACTATTCAAAAAATAATATTATTTTAATATTAAATGTAATTTAATACTTATCTTAATAGTATTTTATTAATTTAATATTAAATTGATTATCTTAATATTAAATTTAATTTAATGTTTATCTTATAGATAAACATTCTATTATTTTAATAAGATTTAATATTAAATTTAATTATAATTGAACTCCCTAAACTCTTCCTATATAAATTGAGTCATTATTTTTGCATACACTCGGCAGATGTGAGCTTGAGGATAGTGGAGAAAACTATTCGGTCGAAGCGCTCTTTTTAAACAAATCGAAAATGTACAATTTTGATTTAGTGTTTATTACTTTAGATATCACAACCAAGATCTTGTTTTGGAAAATTTTTTAAAACTCTACTTTTTCCTTAAATTTATTTTACGCTGCATTTTTCTAACTTGTGTTTTCCAACACTATCCACAAGTTGCCATGTTTCATTTTTATTTATCATGGTGATTTCATTTTTCATAGTTGTTTGCCATTCAATTTTTGGAGCAGCTTCTTCAAAAGTGAATGGTTTTAGCTTCGCTAGATTACACTGTTGATAGATTTCAATTATGGATCTGGTTCCTCATACTAGTTGTTCATCAACTGCATCATTTTCAATTTGGTCGCTTGTGGCTCGCAGGTCAGGTTTTGAACCCCCTTGTTCACACATCTCTTTCTCTGTTGCAGTCCAATTCTAGATTTTTCTTTCATCAAACTTCACATTTCTGCTTATGATCACTTTCTTGGTGAAAGGTTTATAGAATCTATATTATTTCTTAACATTAGAATATCCAATAAATATCCCTGGTTGTAATCTACTATCCAGCTTGCTTCATTTCTATTCTGAAACATAAACAAAACAGGTGCAACCAAATACTTTTAAATGTGAAAGTGGAGGTTTAAAACCATACCAGACCTCAAATGGTGTCTTCCCTTCAACCACTTTAGTAGGTAGTCTGTTTAGTAGGTAAACAACAATGTTTACTACTTCTGCCTAGAAATCATTTGGCAGTTTACTTTCAAATAGCAAGTAACGAGCCATATTCATTACAGTTCTATTTTTTCTTTCATTTACTCTATTCTGTTGTGGAGTGTATTTATTACTAAATTGGTGATGAATACCAAACTCTTCACAAAATTTTTCAAACTTTTCTGAAGTGTATACTACCCCATTGTCTAGTCTTACCATTTTGAGCTTGACGTCACTTTGGTTCTAAACCATGGTTTAAAACTTGAATAAGATTTCAGTCACCTCGGACTTGTTCTTCATGAAGTACACCCAACAAAACCTTGTACTATCATCTATAAACAACACAAAGTACTTATTTCCATTTAGCGAACTTGTTTTCATAAGTCTGCAATTTTTTAGTGGCTCGCCATGCTGTGTTTGCAAGAAATAGAGACCTCAAATGTTTCTCAAGCTGACACACTTCGCATACATCTTCATAATCAGCCATATTTGATAAATTTTCAACCAAGTTATTCTTGGACATTTGACTTAAATATTTGTAATCAACATGTCTCATTCTTCTATGCCATAGTTTTGTTTCATTCAGTTAGCTGATCTATGCTATTGAAGTTGCCAAGTTCCAATTGACTGCAAAACTTCTATCTGCAATGTTTTTTTTATATGAGCTCACATCCACTTGGATCAATGATTAGACATTTGTTATCCTTGGATACTACAGAGTAATTTTTATCGAGTAGTTGGCCTACACTTAAGCAAGTTTTGATCCATGTTAGGAGTTAAAAGAACATTTCGACAAGTTTAGTACTTGATAGAGTTTTGATCAAAATATCCCTCTTTCCAACTGCTTTAATATACTGGCTATTTCTAACTTTTACATTGAAATGAAACCTTTTGTCAACATTCTTGAAAATACTCGTATATGTTGTCATGTGACTTGGACAACCACTATCTACAAGCTAATTCTTTCTTATCCGCTAGAGAGTTTGCACGGTATGGCGAGCTGGGCTTCACAAGAAACTATGAACATAAGTTCTTCTGCTTCTGTTATCTATGCCTTAGCATTTTGTTATTGAGCATGCACTTTGTTTTTGCATACTTTCTCTACATGGTCAAACTGCTTGCAATTTTTGCATTGAGCATTAGGCGTGAACCAACAGAACTTATCAAGATGCCCTAATTTTTTGCAGTGTGAGCACAATGGATAAGTTTTCTTTCCACTGTCTTTATTTGATTTCTCCTTCTTGTCTGACCACTTTTTTTTCTTTCTGATTTGAGGAGCTCGCAGCATCTATGTTTCTGGCTTAAAAAGCTCCTTCAGCATGTCCTTCTTTTCTGCTTGCCCTTCTTTGTTATAAAGCATACAGAGCATTGATTAGCTCTAAGAGTGAGATGGTTGTTAAATCATTTAAGTTTTCTAGTGAGGATATCTTTGATTCGTATTTCTCAAGAAGCAGGGTAGTCACCTTCTCAACTACTCGACTATCCACAAACTGGTCACCTAGCAGCCTTATTTGGTTACCACTGTCATGATTCGATCTAAATATTGCTTCACAACCTCAGTTTCCTTCATCTTGAAAATTTTAAAATCTCGTATGAAATTTCTCATCTGTTGTTGCATTGTCTTCTATGAACCCTAGAACTCCTCCTTAAGTTTATCCCAAGCTTGTTTAGGGGTATTGCATGCCATGATTCTTGTAAAGATCACGTCTGAAAGACCATTTTGTAGGTAAGACATCACCTTGTGCTTTTTGGTGCATTCCTCACTATGTTGTTTCATTTGAGCAAGTGTGTGATTTGGCTTCAACGTTGGTGTGGTTCTATTTCAGCATTTATAACTTTCCAAAGATCAAAAGCTTGAAGATAAGTTTTCATTTTTACTACTTAGATGTGGAAGTTTTCTCTTGTAAAAACAGGAGGGTGGTGGTGTAAAGTTTGCTGAAAACATTTTTATGAAAGCACGCCATCAAAGATAAATGGCTCTAGATACCAATTGCTCGATTTTTTATGAAGAAAAGATTGAAACAGAAGCAAAAAGAATAAAAATTTTGGTGAAAGATCAACTTGTGATCAACTGTTTCATTAAAAAACTGATTACAATGTTCACAGGAACAAGAAAGATTAAATAAGCTAAAAATAATAATAAAATAATTACAACTTGGCTTAGTCTTGCAAATATATTCAGTTAGCGTTTACTTCCTTATTGGCTGATTTCTATCTAATCAGCAAGCAAAACGACTAATATGAAATCATCACTGTTTCAGTGCAAGTTGGCAACTTGCAGGATTAAGAGCTCTCACTATTGGTAAGCTCGCAATCTCGGTGAGCTCGAAGTGTTGATGAGCTCGCGGATATGGTGAGCCCGCGATGCTGATGGGATCGCAGTGTTGAAGTCTAGGTTAAAATGGATGGCCATTTTACAACAACGTGTTGGTCTTTAATTAGCTTCATATTCTTTAGAGTTCAGCAAATCTATTGACATCGCTTCTTCTTATGTATGGGTTGTTCTATCAGGACAAATAGTTAATATGGTATATAGATATGTCACATTTGTTAAAGGTGTAGTCCCTACAATGTGTGTTCGTCTTGTTATGAGTTCGGGAGGGTTTTTGAATCTTGATTGGTATGATTTGATTCTCACAGTTCTTTAGTTCATTAGTTCTTCATTAAGGCCATCTTCAAATCTTTTGCACATTATAGCTTCGAAGATATACACTCTTGGGCATATTGAATTAGTCGCACGAATTCTCGTTCATATTCAAGAAACGTCATTCGGCCCTGTTTAAGCTCTAGAAATTCCTTTTGTTTTTTATCAACGAATCTCTCAATGATATATTTCTTCCTGAACTCAATCTAAAAGAAATCCCATGTAACTCGTTCTCTCGGAACAACGAAAGTTAAGGTTTTCCACCATTGATAAGCTGCATCTTGGAGAAGCGATACCACACATTTAATACATTCTTTTAGAGTCAGAGACATTTCATCAAATACCCGGATCGTGTTTTCTAACCAGAACTTAGCTTTTTCAGCATCATCAGTATTAGTAGCTCGAATTCTTCAGCTCCATACTTACGAATCTTGTCAACCGGAGGCTTATTTAACAGATTCAGGTACACAACCGGTGGCACAATTATAGTCTGAGGGGGATTAACTAGGGGGGGTTGCGAAACAGTCGGGTTATTTCTCATGAATTGAGTGAACCACTCACTCATCATCTGGAAGAAAGCTTGTTTAGCTTCTCCCTCTTGACCGCTCGTAGCCGATCTCGAATCAGAAGGCACTGTTCCTTGCACGAGAGCAGGCGCATTACTTTCTACGTCGTCAGCTACGGCTCTTTTAGGATCCATTACTATACAGAAATCACATTTTATACGTCAAGATTCATCACACTAACATAATTCGGATATATGGCATGTATAGCTAGACTCTGACACGCTATGTTAGTCTGAGAATCGACTAAACCGTAACTCTGATACCAATCAAATGTAACACCCCTAACCCATATCCGACGCCGGATTAGGGTTAGAGGCATTATCGAACAGATCAAAAACATTTACAGAAATTTCATACATTCATTCACCATTCTCAAGTATAATGTCCCTTAATTTGAGTCACCGAGACCCTAAACATGCTTATAAATCGAGTCAAGACTAAACTGTAATACATACAAAATTTCATGATAAATTAAAGCTTTTTCTAAAATACAGGGGATACACGTCCGTAAGGGTAGGCCGTGCCTCACCCACGACTACTTGACACAGCCGTGTGTCCTTCCCGTGGTTGTATACTGCCAAAACCAACACGGCTACCAAGCACGCCCCTGTGCTAAGGCCGTGTCCTACAAGGTCATATACTGCCATTTCTCACACGACCTTTAGGCACGCCCATGCCATGATCGTGTACTCTTAATGCTAGCTACTGACTTTAACCCACGGTTGCTAAGCACGCCCGTGTGCCATAACTGTGTGATATTATAGGTCATTTGCAAGACCAAAATGCCACCCATTTGGGTCACATCTACAAGCAAAGTGTACCAATACAAATCATGCATACATGGTTACCGAAAACATACCAAATTGACCATCCAATTTATACATTCTATATCCAATTCATTCATGCCAACTTTCAAGACAAAACATATATATAACCAAAGCATATCTTCATTCATTTGCTTACTCATAACTTGCCCATTCTTTATACTCCAAACCATACCAAAATTTATGTCATATAGCTCATTCATTCAAGCATTTATCAACTCAAAACTTACCAAAAACACATGGCTAAGTTCACTTCATAAACATATACACATAACTAGCCTATACATGCCACATTTAACTATAAACATTTTCAAAAGGGTACCAAAATATGTTTAGTAGTGTGATGATGATCCTTAATGGTCCCGAGCCTTCAGTAGCTTTGACGACCTATAAAACAGAGAAACATACATACAGAGTAAGCTTTACAAAGCTTAGGAAGTCAATATACAAACAAACTTAACATGGAAGGCATATTTGCAAATAGATAGATTGGCACTTATCAATCACTTAATAAACTATCACATATATGCTTTGGTTCATATACTTTTGATCACATTAGCCATTCTCACAATTCAAGAATCATATAATCACATAACTCATCTAGCCAAACTTACTTATCACATCATCCATTTCATATACATGATATCATTGTAAGATCACATGGATGCTTACCTTGTATACACGATTAGTGTATAATCAGCGTACCTGAAACGGATTTATAATCACGTAATTGTTCATAGCTCGGATTTGTAACTCATATCACAGACTTGTCCGTTGAACCAATAGGAACCTAATAGGATGCTCAGAAAGCTCGGAATAGTCGTACAATGCCAACGTCCCAGACGTGGTCTTACGTATAGTCGGATGTCGATGCCACTGTCCCAGACAGGGTCTTACCCGTTTTCAGATATTGATGCCACTGTCCCAAACAGGGTCTTCTCGTATTCAGATATCGATGCCACTGTCCCAGACAGGGTCTTACGAAATTTCAAATCAACGCCAACGTCCCGGACTTGGTCTTACATGATAAAACAGAACAGATACCTATGTCATGACATAGCTAATCCTATCTATTCCTAGGTTCGTACGGGACTTATCGGACTCAATCACTATATCGGACTTATCTCAGAATTCATGCACCTAGCATCTAATACGCATTCATTATCATTGATAGTCATGTGGATATATTCAATTCAATACAAATACATTTATTTGCATAGTAACTTACCTCGGGTTCGGTTTATCGGAATGAAAACGGCTACCCTGTCACTTTCGCTTTCTCGCGATCTAAGTCCGTTTTCCTCGGTTCTTGATCTAAACATATTCAGATAATCCTTTTATTTACTATTTCATTCAATTCAATCTATATACACATATTTTGGACTATTTATAATTTAGCCCTCACATTTGCACATTTTATCAATTTAGTCCAATTTTCTTAAAACATCAAATTCACAAAATCCATACATACGCATGCTTAGCCGCATACATATACATCACATATAAGCCCACATTTTCATCAAACTTGCAATTTAGTCCTTCAATTTACCATTTTTCTCAATTTAGCCCTATTTAGCTAAATTCATCAAAAATTTAAGAACAAAGTATGTTCATCTAACTCATATCTTTCATTTAACACCAAAAATCATCAAAAAGCTTAACATAACATCAATGGCATCTCACACAAACATTATCAATTCATCAAATTGAGACATGAGTTTGATAGGTCTTAAAGCAACAATCTCAAAAACATAAAAATTATTAAAATCTATAGTCAAAACATACCTAAATTATAGCTTGAAATAGCTGAAACCCTTAAAGCTCATGTTCTTCCTTTTTCTTTGCTATATTCGGCCAAAGTGGGATGAATAAAATGGCCATTTTGTATGTTTTATCCAATATAACATATATAATAATCCATTTACAAATTTAACCTTTCATTAAACAATTAAAACAAACATGTAGCAAGGGTATGATTGTCTTTAATTCATCCATTAACTATAAGTTGGCATAATAACAACATAAGGACTCCACCTCAACAAAGCCACAACACATTGGTACTTTAGCAATTAGCAAGCAACTTTCACATTTAGTGCAATTTAATCCTTTTATCAAATTAAACACACAAACAATCAAATTAGCTTACGGAAATTTAGCACATGCTTAATCACATATTAACGGCACAAAAATAATATTAAAATATTATACAGACTCAAATTCGTAGTCCTGAAACTACTATTCCGACTAAAGTATAAACCAGACTATTACAATAAGGCACTCTGCAAAGTTGGTAAACTCATAAGATAGATGTATAAGAATTTGTGAATGTAAATTTTAGCTATGATATTTAAAAACAAAAAACAAAAAGAACCCTTAAAGCCTGCAGTTGAAATGGTGATTCTCTCTGCTATTGGTATCTCAACCTGCTTGCTGCCATTTTGTGCTGTATTTGGCCTGGATTAAACCAAACCTTTGGCAGCTGTCAGAGATCAGAACCAACAAATTTATGAAACTGAAGGTCTATTTTTTTTTAACCCATCAAGGTTACAGTAAAGAGTCAACTGGTTAAAAGATTTATGTTCTTACTGATATTAATAAAATTTGTATTTTTTCACACAGTGAATAATAAATAATCTTGAAAATTATATGAACAATGAGGAGAAGACATGAAACAGAAGATTCTTTATGAACAAAATCATTTTCAAGATATGATAAAGAGGGCCCATTTTGGATAGGGTGTGGGGTTCAAGTCCTGAGGAAAAATAGCTTTCCATTGCCCAGAATCTGAGGATTTTTACAGATTACAAACCTGGATTTTTATCTGATACCAACACAACATTACACTTCCTTTTTCAGCTGTGGGAATTTTCAGGCTTCAAATTTGGGTGATATTATAAGATTTAAAACCACATGTTTGGTCGTTTTTTATAATTGAAACTTGAAAGAGAATCCCATAAAGCCTGATCAGTTCATTCAATCCAGAGTTACAAACAACAATGCATATGAAGTACCCCGTTTTTATGCATGGGGAACGGGGCCCCTCTTTCTTCTTCTTTTCTTGTTTTGGTATTCTTTTTTGTTCCTTCATTTCCAGCATGAAAGTGTCTTACTGCTACCATATGTTTTGATTTTGACGATGATTTATCAATCTATGTATGCATATTACTTTATCACTTTAATTCACCAACATGTCTGAATTAATGTGTTATGTGAAGTAGCTATCTAAGGCAGAGGACAGTTACTGAAAGTAAGCGCCAAACAGAGCTCTTTCTTTGTCAATATCCTTCAACACACCTTAGGCTTTATATGAAAGCTATATAGTTACCATCATTTCATCTTCCCAACATTTGGCTTTCCCTTACAACATTTGGGTCACTAAATATTGCTTTTGAGTCGAATTCAAAACTTTATTTAAGAAATATCGAACTCTTAACCGCTTGACGTAATAGATATTGGGTTAGATGTGCCATTGCTGCTTTGTCTACCAGCTTTCTGGTACTAAAGACAAGTTTTGGGTTACAATTCTTCAAACACCCTAACAAAACACCAAGATTTGGTGCACATGCACTTCACAATTTCCCAAATTTATGCTTTGGAGTGTTCACCATCAGCAAATTTACAATTAAGATATCAGGAGAAAGGTTTATTAGTAGGGTGATTTAGATCAAAGTATACTATTAAGGTTGCAATATAGAATTGCATAATCAATCTATTGGGTTGATTCCTATTTCATGGCTAATAGTACATTCATCCTATTACAACTACACAAACATCTCAAAAGCAGACTCAACGGATTTATTTTCTTTAAATACCAAATATCATAACCTTTTTTGGGTAAATTTTGAAAGACTGTGGGACATATTGAGGCCCAGGGATCATGGCAGCCCTCAAAGCCTGACAGCCTTTGAGAGGGTACCCCACGTTTCAGAATGCCATTGATATCGTCATCCTTGGAGGAACACAAAGCAAAATGCAAAGGCCAAAAAAGCACGCCTCTGCCTCTGACTCGTACCGCACCCGTTGCTTAAGCATGCTAACTTGGCTTTCTTCGTATATCTCTGGGGCCGCCAGGGGAGGTGGGATGGGTTCCCCTCTGCCACGTGATCCACACTTGACGTCATCCACTGAGAGGGACCGTACAATTTGGGTGTTTTTCGATATTGAATTATTGAATGATGCAAAATTGATTTTTTTTTTTTTGGGCATGAAAATTAACGTGGGGGCAGATGCTGCATGTGGGATACGCATAATCATGCTATGCGTGAAAGCTTGTGTGCATGGGGAAAATTGCCCTTCACTAAAATCCAACAAACAGGCCAACTTAATGGTCGTTTAACCAAGTAAAAAGGTCCGTCTATGTCCGAGCAATAGGGCCACCAGTGCATGAGTGCACGACCAACATGGTTCAATGGTCCCAAACTATCAATGTGCAAAAGCTACTTTTGATGATAGAGCATAACCCAAGTGCATGCTGCAATTGAGATTGCAGCAAGGGGAATGTTATATGTATATATTTTTTTAACCTGAAAGATCGAACCCAAAGTGAAAACTGCAATGGAGGTTCTTTTGAGACCTGACAAAACTGCATTCCCCCACGCTTGACAACAACATAACACCTTGTGACTCTGTATTTTATTATTGTCCTAGGGAGACGCCATTCTAATGCAGCAAACCAACCCCTTCCATTACTCAATTGATGCAATCCCACAAATTTGAATTACCAAAAAAAACAGATTAGAATGAGGTGATGTCATATAAAGCTTGTATTTGTTGCTTGTTAAACAAGTAGTGTCAGAGTTACCAGTGAGCAGTGATGATGCTTGGGGCGTACACCTGGTCTCATGCTTCGTTTATATATATAATGTCCACTTGCAGATCTCTTACACTAACCTTGTTTTTGGCTGTCGATAATAATAATTTGGGGTTTCTGTTTTGAGGGTATAGTCAAACCAACCCTCGTTGTCCACAATGTCCTTAACATACTCAACTCTGGGTTTTAGGTGGCATCTGGGATTTTCACTCGGCCTATGGAAGAAAGGGAAAGAGTATCTTTTCAGAAATGTTAGCAGGCAACCGACGAGACGCTTGGTCTTCTTGGGGTCTTACGATGGCCTACTACAATTACATCTGAGGGAGTAATTTTTCTCATTGGCTAACATCTGGTTGTTGAGAGGGGCAGTCTACATCATCGATTGAATACATGTTCCTATTTGATGTGATGTGATGTGATGTCTATTTGGGTTTCTATGGACCTCACGGTGAGAAAGTTAAATTGAACCGAACATTCTTGGCCCGTATGCAGTGCGGTGCAGTATTTATTTAAAATCAGCTTAGAAGAGCTGGGCTCGTTGGAAGGCTGGAGTTTTTATTTAAACATGGGCCCAAACTCGTAAAACCAAAGATAATTTACATATTAGCCAGGAGGAGGAGGCTTCTTCTTATTCGGGTTTCATCTTACCTCAAAAACTTACAAACATCTCTAATTACATCGTTCTCGCATCAGTTTTTTCCCATTTCACAACATTCACAACTTCAGCACTTACAAAAACTACTCGGCTAAGCTCTCAGCCATGGAGCTCCTCATCTTAACACACACACATAACCCCTCAAAGCTTAAACCCCACAATTCCCAATCTTTATTCATAATCTCGGCCTCTTTGTTGCCTTGGTCCAGGGAAAAAGAACTCCTCATCTTGGTTACCAAAGATCCTATCCACCTCTTCTTCCTTGCTCTTGAATGCCAGCTCCTTTGCTTCCTTCTCGAATTGCTGAACATAATTCCTCCCCTATAGAAAGAAATACCACAATTAGATGAAAAGAAAAACTAAAGGAAGACTGTTGGGGATCATGTGTATTTGTTTTACCTGCAAGAAGGTACCTAACGTTGTCTTCTATGTTGACCTCAAAGCATAGAATCTCTAGATTATTTTTTCTTGAAGCAACTGTGACGAAAGGATGCCCTGCTGGAACAACGAACACCGTGTCGGATCTCAAACGTGAGCTTATCTTTTGATAACGAGACCCACTCTTTCTTCCTCCTGAATCCTCCTGACTGGACTTGGGGGAAACAGGAGGTGATACCATTTCAAAGTATCCTTCACCTTTCACAACAATGGCTATCTTTATTGCCCTTGAGTTGTAGAATGGGGCTGACATACATCCCTGAACATAAAATAACATCATGGTTGGGCTATCCATTACCTGTTATAAATAGTTAAAAGGGGGAATAATTATAAATAACCTTGGTGATGTTGGCATAGGAGACCCTGAGATCGAAGTCTTTAAGGCGCTTGAATTCATCTTCTTCAACTTCAAAGAGCTGACCATATCTGTTACAATGTGAAGGCTGACGCTTTCTGAAGAGGTTGAATGCACTCTTTGATTTTGACTCACTTCCAAATGGCCACAAACCACCGCCTTTGCTGCCTTCCTCATGGCTACTCATGGCCTCGATTTGTTCTTTGGAAGCTTCGAGGAAGGGTCCTTTGCCTTGTTTATCGAAAAACTTCTCCAACTTATCTCTTGAAGTCTGGTTAATTATGGTTTTTAACAATTTTAAGAAATAAGCAAAACTTGGCCACAGTCAAACTCAATACATAACGTTAAATACAGTACTTTTACCTTGAGAGCAGCTTCAAGGATTTCAGTGCTAAATGTTTCGTAGAATGATTCTGGTTTTGCACCACCAGCACCATAAAATACCTACAGAAAGGAAAGTAAAGCTTAGGGACTATGATTTATGTTTTATAATTGTGGGAAAGAGTGGATTTTTCACCTCGTAATGATCTGGTTGATTGATGGGTTGCAATAACTTGACGATAAACAGTTTCTCGTTGTCATCTCTGTTGATCAAATATAGAGGAGTCCCAGCACGAACATGGATGATGTCTCCAGTTTCAATGTCAAAGCTCTCTCTCTTATCTTCATGGATCAGCGTGAGTGTTCCACGTCCTCTTATGCACAAAATGCAGTACTCAGTCAAAATTTCAAGTTTTCTTCTTTTAATATATGACATTAATATTTGAGAGAAATTAAGATCATATAACCTTGAGTGACAACAAATATGGCGTTAGCATCGAAATGATTTGGGACTACGAATGACTTTGGACTGGCAACAAGGAGGGCCAGTCGATAATTCTCAATGCCACGAAGAATATCCGAGTTGTGTGTGAATTTGGTGAGAAGATCAACTCTTCCTTTCCCTGTCTTGATTGCAGTAGAGAAATGTTTATCTTCAAATACGTAAGGATTGTGCTTTTCCTCTTCTCCTTCGTCTTCTGCGTCTTCTTTACTCTGTTTCTTGCCTTCTTCCTCCCACCGGCTCGCATAATCTCTCCGCCATTTCTGTTGGCACCGGAAGAGGCACAGCTGCCGCACCTCTCCCTCTAGTCCCACGCACCGGCTCTGGCACTCACTCAATCCCTCGCCATGGTGAAATTCGACTTCAGGGTCTTGCCCAACTTCTTTAAGGGACTCTCTATCCTTTTTCTTACGGTGGTACTCTTCACATGTCCTCACACACTCTTCCTTTCGTTTTTCATCGTATTGTTGCTGGACTCTGCATTGGTGAGTGCATTGTTTTAGCTCAGGGTCTTGCTTAGCTAAGGCTAAGAGGCCGGCATAGAGAAACACAAGAGACAGGATTAAAATAAGTGTAGAAAGCTTTGATTTGACAGACATTTTAAAAAGTGTAACTTGGTGCAGAGATTTCAGAGATGGAAATTGGGATTATATATGGTGCATGGATGGGAAAGAGTGGCAAATTGCGTGCATGCATGGAGACGGGTGTCCAGTGTACGTGTCAAGGCTAGTAAATGCTGAAAGGCCGCGTGGTGTTGGCTTGCATGGGATAAAAAAAAATGAAGGGACCATATTGTTTGACGACGCTTTGAGTTCGGAATGGAGCGAGAGATCGCGTTCGCGTGGCATCATCATGTCTTGGGAAAGGAGCCTTCGCGTGGGCGCACGGTTATGGCAAAGTACTACCACGTTGGACATGGTAGGAGGCTGCATATCTGGACTTTGATGTTGTCGTTTTATGGATTATAATTTTGTTGATGCAAGATCGAAGTGGTGATTCACGATGGATCACTCGAAAGGCGGAGAGTTGCAGAAAAATAACAGTGATGCGAGTATCGGTTGGCAAAGAGAATTGAGATTCGAGAAAAGGAAGAGAGATAGCAAAAAGTATCAGAGGAGAGAATGAAAGTCTTCTTCTATTTTAATGTCGCGGTTCCGTAAACTTAATTGATCTACTATTATCTCATCTTGATAAGTAGGTGTTGTCGTGTCAATACAACAAATATATTATATATATAAGTAGCAGGTATTCTATTTATGTCAAGATGCATAGATAACCATTTTTCAACCCTGAGAAACTTAACAAATGCATTATAACGCACAAGGAAGAAAGTGGTGAATGGTTCATGCAAGAAAATTAGGCACCATAAATAGCTATGCTCTAGTAAACTGTTTAACCTCGGACGTTTAAATACAATCCAAAATATTTAATTGCAAGATCTGCCAACCAAATTAAACGCTAGAAGCAGATCTTGATCAAGGGTATTATTGATGATTGGCAAATGCCCCTGAAACATGGACCATATCTCTATAGCCTCTTTGCCCCATATGTTTGGTGCCTCGAATGAGATTGAACAAAGTTCTTTAAAGGTCAGGCATGCCCACCCCGGTTTTAGGATCGTATGTCTTCTGCAACACAAGATCCAATGGAGTATCCTTGGGACCAGCTGCAACACAGAATAACCGGAATAAGTTATAGGCAGAACTTGAGCACTGGGGAAATATTTTATATAACAAATTTACATCACTGTGCTGCACTGGTTTCCACTTCCTTCACAACTATCTATGACATGCTTATGAACAAAAGCCTGTTTCTTAATGATGGTTAAGAAGTGCAAATGGACCTGATACCTTACAGGAAGGTAGCGTGACCCAACCAAACACAGCAGAAATAACAGACAAGCAATAACAACTATCTTTGAAAAGGAAAACTGCGAAAGAAAGTATCGTCTTTCTGGATTTTAATGACATATATGCACACAATGCCAAAAGCCATGTCGTATTCTTCATTTGCATCTGACAATTTAGAACCCATGACAGACTGACAAGCAGTGGTGAAACAGAAATTTTCAATTTCAACTCTTCACAGTCTCTGATTGATATATATATAAAATATATATATATGTTACCCACTCATTAGGACATATGCACTATCCCTTCAGGTATTCCTTAAAACGGGGGAATTAAACTCAAATCACACAAGACTACCCCGCCCCCAAACATAGTGATCAATGGAATTTCTCCCTCAACCATCAACTACATCCAAGCTTTTAAAGAATTGGATTTAAAGAACTGAAATGTGTATACAATGATAACAGCAATAGGCAATGAGCATACAAAAGATACGAGGTAACCAAGTATGCATGTAAAGGAAATTTGGAATATTTACATAGTTCCATTGTTAGAGAATTTACATCAAACATTATAACGCAATATTTACAAACATAGAATCATATATGGCAAAGTTCCTAGTTTCAATTCCAATTTATAGCCTTCTCTAGAATTGCAACCATTAGGCAAGCTAGTTGTAGTCATTGTTAAAGCATACCATGTACTGTTGCAAATAGCAAAAAAGCTAAGTTCTAGGTCCTTGAAAATTTACATTTTAGGGTATAGTTTACTGTGTTCTATTTAGAGTCTTTGACCAGTTTTCTAAGTCCTAACTTCCATTGACAGCCCTCTTAGGTAACCACTTATGATACCACTTCATCAATATCACTGAACTGAAAACCGACTAACGATGTTTACAATTTCCATCCTTGTGATACAGCAACTAGCTTGACTATCCTATGACCATCTTATTATTATAGACAATGAGCTGAATTTCAAATTCATATAGGCAATGAGCTCTTCCTGGTGCAATTCCAAAAATAAGGTAGAAATGCTAGCCATATATATGAAAAAAAGGGGCAAAATTCCACTTAAATTGGGGAAGAACAAAAAGCATAGTGAAGTACCAACTGTAGGTCTTGGTGTAGTCCTTATCTTCAAGATCTCAGGGCGAGGAATTATCGACCCAGAAGCTCCTATACCTCTAGATACTCTCACCTTAGTTCCATCTTCTAGATATTTAACTCCAACCTTACAAGGCTTCCTACAACAATAGCAATCCATCAAAAAAGCTTTCATTTGTTAAAAAAAAAAAAATTAAAATATACAATCAGAATTAAAGCCAATACCCAGTAACAGGATCAATAACTTGAACATTTGAGGCATGAAGTGGAGCCTCAACAGTAAATATACCACCTTCATGACCTGGACCTTGCTTAATGTGCTTTTTTACCTGTAAAATAAGGAAAAAAAAGACTCTTTTTTTATTACTTCCTAGTAAAAGAGCAAGACGCGTATCTTAAAATTTGAAGAGAATCTGACCAGATTTTTCCCTTCAACAATTACACGATTCTGAGAGCGAATAACGCGTTTGATTATGCCAGTTTCACCTTTATCTTTGCCCCTGATTATCATTACCTGTTCAATCCATGACAATTATATATAATTGGTTTCGAATTTATATTGAATTTAAAAACAAAATGGGAATTTAAAATCAGATGCTTACATTGTCACCCCTAAGAATTTTCCAGTGCCTAATAAGCTTCTCAGCTGCTTTCCAACCCATTTTAATCTTTACCCCCAAAGCTTCAGAAATTCAGAACAAAAACAGATAACTGAAAAATCAAAAACACAAAAAGGAAGGGTAGAGAGTACCTTAGAGAACTAAAGCGCGGAGTTTTCGCAAATGATTCGGAAGATCTGGATCGTGCTCCTGCTATATCAGGTTTTAGGGTTTTAGGTTTATACCCTTGGATTATCGGGTTTCCGACGGGTTGGGAACTAAAACTCTTTGACAATCCGTTTGGTTTCAGCTTTGGGCTTTTCAAAAGAGTCCACTCTGTTTGTTTAGGGAGGTTCGACAATGGGGATTCCACTGAATCAAGGAATGGTCCTCAAAAAGATTAGAAACATAAAAGCACAAGGATCATGACTAATAATTATAATTATAATTATAATTATAATTATAACTAGAGTTGATCATGGGCCGGGCCGAGTTCGGGCTGGGTCAAGATAAAATTTTAGGCCTATTTTCTAGGCTCGAGCTCAAACTTCAAATATGGGCCTAAAATTTGTCCAAGCTTGAAAGAAAATTGATAAACCCAAGGCTGCCCATATTAATTTTTTTAGCTTTTTCATTAAATAAAAATTTTAAAACAAAAAGCAAATAAAAATATGTAAATTTAAAAAATATATTTGATTAAAAATAAAATATATATTTAATATATAATTCGGGCCGAGGTTGGGCCAAAAAAATTTTACTCGAGCACTGCCCGTTTTCTAAACGGGCCTCTTTTTTGCCCAAACCCATATCCCGGGCCTATATTTTTACCCGAACCCTCCCATTTTTCAGGTGGGCCGGGTCGAGTAGCCCAATCCATGATCACCTCTAATTAATCCACTAACCTTGAATATAAATATAATGTGGGGGGGGGGAGAAGAATCCTCATCTTCTCCATCATATTGTCATGTTGTACAAAAGAAAGAAAGAAAAAAAATTGTTAATTTTTATAACACCTTTCGTCCGACCTAAATGTTGGGTCTGAGCTACGAATGTTACAATCATTTTCAGAGCAACTACAATTAAACATACTGTAATTATATTATTTAAACAAATATACAACTAAATTCAAGCCTTAATCGAGCTTACGAAAGCTCTTTTATTAACCCAAGCATGAAATAGGACCAAATTGTATAATTTTAAAAATTCAGGGCCAATGTCATGACATCACCTTCTCCATGTCGTGAACGTCACCAAACTGTAACACCCCTCACTCATCTCCATTACCGAAGTTAGGATTACGGGATGCTACCGCACTTAACAAAACAGAATCATGCTATATCAATTCAAAAATTATTAAAATATTCATTAATCATCAAAACATGTTATTCATGCATTTTTGGGGGTTAAATCGAGCTTACGAAAGCTCTAAAACAATCCAGAACAAAACAATGACTAATTTGAAACATTGCAGAAAAGTGTGGCAAAAATAAAAATCAGGGGTCACACAGTCATGTTGTCAAGTCGTGTAACTCACTGTGGTCGTGTGAACCTAATTGCCATCTAAATCAACACACCACACGGCCATGCCATCTACCAGATATGGACCACACGAGTAAAATTCATGGTCTACAATATTACGGAAAGATTTTGTAAAAATTTCGTTCAAAAATTTTGTAACCAGACTAAATTGTAAAAAGTGCAAAAGTTGAGTTCTATATATTAGAGGTGTCAAATTGCTATGAGTTTTAAATTGGAGGTGTACCTATAAGAGCCTTCTAGATCAAGTTATACATCCTTTTAAGTTCATTACCTTAAAAACAAGCATTGAATTATACTTCAGCCAATTCAAATACATAAAAAATGTGCTAAAACACAACTCAAATCACCCTACCTAAGCGCCTAACCAATGTACCAATATGGCACAGTCACAACCAATTCAAAATATACAACCTAACCATTCATACAAGCATATATGCATTTTATCATAAATACCTCTTAAACCGTACCATTCTATCAACTTAAAAACATGCCTAACTTTTACTAAAGTAAACCATACACAAAACTCAGTCATACCCATATGCATGCAACATCTTATTAACATGATTGCATATATCACAACAATCAACTAACTTTATAAGCTTACCCCTATTCTTTCCCATGTTACGAGTCTTACTAAACAAGCTCGGGTTGGAGGTCGTCGGAGATCGCTTCACACTATCAAGCTATCTATGAGTATCTTTATTTATAAATGATTTAAACTATGGCATGTATAGGGGCTTGACTAAGTCATTATGTATATGTGTTAATTAATTTGACAAAATGTATTGTTAAGTCCGGTAATGCCTCGTACTGGTTTAGGCATAGAATACGGGTAAAGCGTGTATGGCACATAGCCAGTATGGCATTTGTGTGTACCTATAAGAGCCTTCTAGATCAAGTTATACAACAACTTTTTGTACCAATATGGCACAGTCACAACCAATTCAGAATATACAACCTAACCATTCATACAAGCATATATGGGGGCTAGATAGAATTTTAAATTTTTTATAGTCTATATCTTTATAATTTGTAAAGGATTAAATTGAATTTTTATAATTTTAGGGGGGCGAAGTGCAATTTTACCTTTATTAATTTAAAATTTTTAAAAATTCTAAAGGTCTTTTAAGCAATTTTACATTTTAGGGGGGCCAGGCCCATGCCACCCCCGACTACGCCACTGCAACTAACACATATACCCAATATTCCATCCAAGTTTAACCATTTCCAAACAATCTCATAATCTAATATCAAACATACCATTTCCAAACATGATTTCATCATTTACCATGTATGCATACCATAGTAATCTTTAAATTCAACATATTACATGATAACATACATTCCATCTCAATTTCCAAAGTCATAGTTTCATTGAACATAATCAATCAACGTTTCGAACGCAATCCACAATTTCATATTTTATTTCACATTTCACATCATTTGCCTTTTCAAACATCAAATTTAAGGGGGAAAAAATGAATCCTTCCGATTTTATCAACCTTTCTAAATTTCTAGGTGATCGGAAAATCTAATCAGCTACGATCGATTGTAAAATCTAATAATATCTTAATGTTGTGAAGTGAAAATTTGGCATCATATCTGTATCACTCTAAATTGAAAATCAAGTTGGTCTGTATAACAGTTCTAGTCAAGGGAGAAGAGGATTGAATTTGGCATCTCATTGGAGAAACAGCAAATAGGATTTATATGTGCAAAAATGTTGATCATACATGTGCGGGATAGCTCAGTTGGGAGAGCGTCAGACTGAAGATCTGAAGGTCACGTGTTTGATCTATGTTCATTGCATTTTCTGAATCACGCACACAAGGGTAGATTGATACAATATAAACCTCTGGTAAAATGCCCCCTCCCGTAACCCAGCGTATAAAGTACATTACATAGTTCGTTTTAAGGATTGGCGACTTACCCATTCCATGACTTTGGCATTGGACGTTTCAAAAATAGGTACTATCGGGTCGGGTGAATTCAATAATAGACGCTTGGTGGCATTCCAGCTAATACTTCTCAGTCGTATTTGATTGATTATTTATTTGTGTCAAATTATGGAATTCAAAAGTTAAATTATACTTTAATTTTACTTTTAGTTTTTGAAATTTAGAATCTCTATTTTCTGAATTTAAAATTTAAGTCTAATGTAACAATAAAAATAACATTAAAATTATTTATTTGGATTAAAAAACCATTCATTTGAACTCTTCGTGATAAAATAATTTTTTTGTTAAAATATTATTTCTAAGAAAAATAAACCTAAATATTTGGATTGAAATAGTTAACAATATTATATATTTAAACTAACTAATAACATTATAAAAGTTCAAAAAAAATAAATTTTTTCCGCATTTACTACTTTGTCCACATCCTTTTGGCAGGCTATGGCAAGTCCCTGTTACACTGATTACATGCATCACCATTCTTCACAAGATTGATGAGGGTGGGGTGCATTCGGTTGTGGATTAAATATTTGTCTCTTGATTATCGATAGAAGAAACCATATTATTTGTTTGATAAATGCATCATGGAGAATTATGTCTCTAATGTGACAACTCATCATCACCATTGAATCTATTCATATCCCTCCAAGTACAGTACTTAGGTTGTGCCATAGTGCATGGATTGTTTCCAAGTAATATTGTTTACTTTGACTAGGCGTTCATGTTCCTTAATGCTAAATATATTTATTTAATGTTGAAGATTCAGTTCAAATGAATGTCAAATAAATTCACATACAGAGAAAGGGACTTTAAAACAACAAATAATGCCGAACACAATTTGGACTTTAATTGAACTTGAAAATTGTGGTACCAATCAATAGTGTGAGTACCAATGGAAGGGAAGGGTAAGATGGAGTAGATGCCGATGGCTGTAATACTGGTCTAATCCCAGGATTCATTGTGGCCGAGGGAGCTTCTGGTGGCGATGCAGGTGCTAGGTCCAGGGGAGTATCAGATTCTGGTGTTGAAGAAATGGAAGCTGTGATGAAACAACAATATTTTCCTTTAAGAAAAATAAATTCCTTGTTTCATAAAATGTGGAATTATGGTAATGAAAATACTGTGATTAGAGATTCACCTCCTGGACTTAAGGGAGATGCGGCTGTTGGTGCCAAAGTTGGTGGAAGTAGAAAGGGAACGGGGCCTGCCAAAAATGTTATTCGGATTAGTTTATGTTAATGTAACCCTGAATGCATGATTGATTATAGGTGAAAGCATTCCTTGTTAATACACTTCACAATATTGTTAAACCCTATGTGTTACACTCCTCCGGGTGGCTAAGTGTAAGCAGTACGAATAGACCCCCAAGCATCTCTTTAAAAAAAATACCCATGAGTAGTACATGTAAACCCTTAGAGGAACTCTTCGTAAGAATCCTTTATCTTATAACTTGTTTAACAATCGAAACTCATTCATTAACCATCACATTAAGTCTAAACTATTACGATATTCTATTTGAGATGACATAGGACATGTCATAGTGTCACTTTACCAAAGCTTGTGGCACTAAACCACTTGACTACTTGCCCTTGACTCACCAATAATGACCCGACACATGACACGTGACATTTCAAAACAAGGGACCACATGTATATAAGACTCAGGGCCTAAGGTCAAAGCCAAGCACTATCTTCCCCTCCCTATCTCCTACTCTGACCACCCTACTAGACAGCTCTGCGCCCTGTCCTAGACAGGGTGAACCACTCATCTTAGCCACCTACTCTTCTTTGTATCAACATCCTCGTTTGATGCATATTTAAAAAGGGGTATTAGAACATGATCCTGTAAATATGTAGAAGAAAACTTCAAAAACGTTACCTGGAGCTGGTAGAGGACTGCCAGAAGCTGCAAAATGCAAGAAATGAGGTGTTAGAGAGTCCCTGATCTCATTGAAAACTGAAGGATTTTATATGAGGCAGACTAATTAGTCGAAGTTACAATATAAAACCAAGAGAAATCAAGCTCTGCACCTTTACACTGCACTGGTACACCACCCATGTTACAAGCTCGAGGCAGACTAAGTGTCAGGGTTCTATTTATGGGCAATTGAAAAGGTACACTAGCAGTAATAATAAGACAAGCACAATCTATGCTAGTGCTCATAAGCGACTTCAATGAACCACAACAGCCTTGTGTTGGTAATGATGAGCCATTCCCACTGCTCCCAGTAATAAAATTTAAGCATGGGGTGAAGCTGGAGATCATTGAGGCAGTGCAGGCCGTAGAAATCTGTCCAATAACCGAAACCATAAGGGTTGATAGTATTGCAATGAGGTGAAGAACCTTGAAACTTTCCATGACTGTCTCAGTGATTTTGAAAGAGCTTGGAGTAATGGTAAAGCCATGGAATTAGGAAAGATTTATAGTTGGACCTTTGAGAAGGTTCAAGCAGAAAACAGGCAGTTTTAAAGTGGGTTTTGGAGTTCAACTACTTTAAACTAATTTCATCAATGAAGTAATAATTTTTTTTTATGATATGATGAAACCAAAGGCAGCTCATGGTAGGTAGTTTTACGTGTTAGTTGTAACTCTTGGATTTTTGCCATTATATTTTGCCTCTTTTTATTATTTTTTAATTATGTTCATCAACAACTCGGTTCATTTTGGCTGCCGTAGCAGCCCTTTCTTCCTGCTATCACATAAAACAAGGGTAGGCATGTTATCGTCACCAATGGTCATAGCAGTATATGGTCCATTTGAAATGCTTTTTGTTTTAATGGTTAGTAGTATACAAGTAAACCATAACCATCTCCCACAATCTTACCAAGGTTTCATGAAATAATTTTAAATATGAGTCAGGTTTAATTCCATTTTAGTTGAGTTCATTGTAGCTATAGAAGGTTTTAGAAAGAAAATAGGAAAAATTGATTGGTTAATAGGTTATGCTTCTGAATAATTAGTAAGAGTTGGTCATCTGAATATACCAAATCCATTTGTTATTTTCCTCACTTTATTATATAACCTCAGTGGTTTGTTTCTTTTTTGTTCACTCAAGAAGTAAACCCCAAGTCTCCAAATCCAATCAAACAATTTGACTTTCGCCAGTGTCTATACGCAGACAAAAGTTGTAACACCAAGCAATGGCTTCAATAGGGCTTCAAATGTGTCTAACTCTAGCCCTGACGGGAATGCTATGGGCAGTAGCCAATGCTCAAAGCTGCACTCCGGCACTCACCAACTTAACACCGTGCCTTAACTACATTATTGGAAATACGTCCACCCCATCATCTGCTTGCTGCTCGCAGCTGAAGACGGTCGTTCAATCATCTCCGCAATGTGTTTGCTCCATGCTCAGCATCGGGGCTTCATTGGGGATTACAATAAACCAAAACCTTGCTCTAAAACTCCCTGGTTCTTGTCAGGTTCAAAATCCATCACTTAGCCAGTGTAATGGTAAGCCCTTCATTAACTTTTGGTTTATGCTTATATGATTACAATACCAACTATATAAATTTGCCCAGGTGGAAAATCTGGAACACCTTCAACTGCACCAGCAGCATCTCCTTCTGGTTCACCATCTGAGGGTGCCAGTGTCATTACACCATCAGCATCAGACATTCCTTCAGGTACACACATTTGTACTGTTCTGGTCATCAAACTATACCAAGAAAACAAAATTTCATGTATTACGACGAGAGTAAGGGACATGTTTTCATGTTATTGCTTCATAAATATGTAGGAACAGGATCTAAGTCGGTCCCATCCATCGACGTGGGATCGTCCGATGCAAGCATAGCAAAAGCCTCCCTTCATTCAGTTATCTGCCTTGTCTTCATTGCAACCGTGGCCAAATTCTGAGTTATAGAGTTTATTGATGATTGATGTTTTTTTTGGGGGTATGATTATTGTTTTCCAATAAGAAGAGTGTTGCTCTACTACATTGCTTGAATTTGTTTAATCAATAAGAATCAATGGAAGGACTCTCCCAGTCTCAGTTTCCTTAATTGTTTCTTGCAAAATATTAGCTTAACTCATCCAAATCAAGTATGGAAGATGAAAAGCTCTCATCTAACTCAACAGCCAAAACAAAAATAATTACTTTAGTTAAACCATACAATGACAATGTTAATTGAGCAGGTTTACGGACATTTGTTGAAAGTTGGTCAACTATGTAGCACTACAGAGAGTCCAAAGTGTAAGCCAAATTGGCGGACTATCTATAGTCCAAGCCAAAATGGCAATCAGTCTAAGCCAAAGTGACGGACAGTTAAAGTGTAAGCCAAACAGGTGAACTATTAGCTGGCGAACTATTTCGCAGACTATCCAAATATGAATAGACTCGCGAACACACAAGACGCAAGCTATCTTTGACACGCAAACTACGATGCCGGAATAATTTTTTAGGAGTCTGAATAAAATTTTAATTTTTTTATAATTTATATCTTTATAATTTGTAAAAGATTAAATTAAATTTTTATAATTTTAGAGGAGGCTGAATTGTAATTTTACTTTTATTAATTTAAAATTTTTAAAAAATTCTAAAGGCCTTTTAAGTAATTTTACATTTTAGGGGGGCCGGGGCCCATGCCACCCCTTAGCCACGCCCAATGGATGTCATGAATCGTCCTAAAACTTTTAATACAAGCTAACAAGTTAACTTGTTTAGAAAAGTTGTTAGATTATTTTATTTATCTTTAATTTGATAGGTTAATGTAATCGATCTTGATTAAATGAAATCAGCCAATGAGTGAATTAATGTATCTAGACTTGTCAACTTGCAGTTGATAATTTTTCTTATTTAAAGTTGTACTTTTTAAGCAAAAAGTAGACAAATAGCAAGTCAGATTTGATTGTTAAATTTCTTCCTCTTAAAAAAAAAAAAAACCCAACAATTGATATCTAGAGTCAATCATCTTTGAGGGCCTTTTTTTAAAAAAAGAAAAACAACCTCTGTTTACTTGTTTTTTGTAAAAATGTCTTCAATTAACTTTACACCTCCTCCACCACCATCTTTTAACGATGAAAACCATCATATTTGGGTAGTCAAAATGAAAATTTACCTACAAGATTATGATTTATGAGAGGTTGTGAATGCGGATCTAGAGCCATCACTGTTGAGAACTAATCTAACGATAACTCAGATTAGGCAGCATAGTGATGATCATGCTAAGAAATTCAAGGCGATGTCATGTCTTCAAAATGATGTTTTTGGTGCAATTTTCACTAAAATTATGACCCGTGAGACTCCAATGCAAGCTTGGGATAAACTAAAAGAAGAGTTTTAAGGTATAGACAAGACAAGTCAGTAGCAAATTATCAACTTGAGGAAGGATTTTGAGAACCTAAAAATGAAGGAGTCTGAAACTTTCAAACAATATTCTAACAGAATCATGGTCGTTGTTGATACATGCATAAATGGAGTGAAATTTATTAAATTCTATTCACTGAAGCTGTCAATTTTCAAGTTTGGGAAATCAGCAAAATCGCGACAACTTTTTGGTGGGATCCAAACATTTCTGGGTTGAAATGTCTCCATGGCATTCGAATATCTATCTCTTAGCTTTTAAAGCACTTTGATTACTTGGTTTCGAGTTTGGGAGCTCAAGTTATGATCGTTTTAATAAAGACTGCACGAAACAGGAATTTTTATTATTATTTTATATAGGAACCCAATATTGTATTTATTAGCTCTTATTATTTTATTATTTAATTCTTTCAAAATTTTAATAAAGTTATTTAGGAGTTTTATCTCAACAAGAAACTTTAGTTTAAAACTACTTCTTGTTTAGATTAATTAGAGTTCTAATAATGAAACATTTAAAGTATATTTGAAAACTTAGGGTTAATTTGTATGGCGGTGAAATTAGTTTTGGTGATGTTGAAAACAATGGTAATAAAGAAATTAATTACTATAACAAAGAAAATTAAAATCAATGATGTGATGTGATATGTGTTTGGATTCAACCACAATGATGTCAATGAGATTTGAAAAACATTAGAATAATGTTTGTATGTAATGGAATTTATAACATATTTGAAAATTTAACAAATAATTAAAATATTAAAATTACTAAAAGATATGTACATTATTCATATATTTATTTAAATATGTTGATTAATTAATATATAATTATATAATTTTTATTATATTAAAGGAAATAAAATATTCAAAATATTAAAAATTAAAATAATTAAAAATTTAGTTGTAAAAATAAAATACATATTGAATTTGATAACATGATAATGTATTAAATTAATAAGTTTATTTGAAAATTTTAAATAAAAAAATAAATGCAAGTATTGAGGTGCTATTTGACAAACTGAAAATTTGTTTGATATATTACTTAAAATTAATTAAACTGTATGATAAATATAGATTTTAAATTATAAAAAAATATTCTACTCTTAAGTTTTAAACATTTCACTTTATTTTAAACAAAAAATAATTCAATTTTAAAATTAAAATTTTATAAGATAATATAATATTAAAATAAATAAATAAAATTAAAATATTCTTCATTAAGTGATAAGTAACTCTTGTCTACTTATTATTTTCCATATTTTTTATTTAAATTTTTATCAAATTATTTTAATTTTAAACTATCAAACTTAAAAATTTATCGCATTGGAGGTTATTTGAAATCCCAAGGAGCTTATTTTAAATTATTTATAAAATTTAATTAGAATATATAAACTATATTTTAAATAATTAAATATAACCATTAAATATTTTAATTAAATATTAACATACTTGTATTATTTTAAAAAATAATTTAAAAAAAAAGAAAAATACTATGTTATTGGAGGGGTGAAAACGTAATTAAGCAATGGGATTGAGGATTAAGGGATGATCTTAACAAGGTGTCAATTGGCACTCTTCAAGTGATATGGTTCTGAAGACATCACTTTTCACTGGAAAGTGGAAAATTTTTTAACGTCAACCATTCTGGCCAACTGATTCAAGACTTGGGCTACCATGATTTCCCCTTTTGTTTAAGAAACTAAAGCTTAGGTGTTTAAGTAGCAGTGTAAATCTATTATTAGTCTAAAGACTTGCCATGTAAGTATGGTTGAGGTTCTTAAAACTGTTAAACCAAGTCACCCCTATTTAGAAAAAGTTGGCCACCCGAAAGGCAACTAATAGTATAATCTTTTCATGAAAGGTGCTATATATGTGCTACCATTCCCTTTTGGGAGGACACAAACATCTCCTTGCTACATACTGAACCTCCAAATGGCTTTAGAAAATGTCAAGTTGGGTCTTGCCCTGGTTTTTGTGACCATGCTTTGTGGTTATAAAGCCATGGCTCAGTCAGGTTGTACCAGCGTGCTCTTGGGTTTAGCCCCGTGTTTAAACTACATTACGTCGAACTCAACGACGATCCCATCATCGACTTGCTGCTCTCAGCTTTCGAGCGTAGTTCAGTCGCAGCCTCAGTGTCTTTGCTCGGTGCTCAATGGTGGGGCCTCATCGCTTGGTGTTACCATCAACCAGACTCGAGCTCTGTCACTCCCTGCTGCTTGCAATGTGCAAACACCACCAGTTAGCAGGTGTAACGGTAAGGTCAAGTTTAACATAAAGTATTCCCGAAGAAAGATAACACAAAATATCTTTTGACATAAGTAAATTTTGATTGTTTAGCAGCTGCCAACGGTCCAGCATCTCCCCCTGTGAGCTCTGCAGTAAGTCCTTCTTCAGCTGATAGTTCCGATGACACGCCTGACACATCGGTTACATCATCGATGCCGAGCATTCCTTTAGGTAGACAGAACTTAAAGCTTGTCACATTTTATTTATCCGCTTAATCTCTATGCTTTGGTGGTAATGGTATCCTATGAACACATGAAAAAATATGCAGGAACTGGGTCTAAAACAGTCCCTACAACAGAAGGCAGCATATCAAATGGAAGTATCATGGACAAGCCGCTTGCTCTTACTCTCTTCACTCTGTTCATTGCTTCATACGTATCGATTATCGCCTTATATTAAGCATTTTATGTGAACCAGGAGCTTCTCTATCTACTAGTAGACAGTAGCCATTTGTATTCCTGCTTTGTGATGTATGCTTAATGGAAATATGAGACTCCATTGCAATATGACTACATTTTAATTTTATTATACACACTTTATTACATACATTAATTGTATATATTAATAATATTGTTAATTGAGATGATGTCATAAATTAACTCGACACCAACTTTGGGTTGATGACAACACTATGATAAATAATTGTATTTATTTAGTAATCTTAATTTGATATATTCGCGTGTTTAAATTTTGTTTTAATTATAATTTAATTTAATTTTTATTTTAATATCGTAATAATTCATGTGTTATTATTAATTAGTTTTAAATCATGCATTTTATTATTTATTGTATGTTTTAAATACATTTTTCCACAAGCATAGAGTTTCTAGTAAATATATTATTTTTAATTGTTTGAAAAATATATAGTTTATTACTAGTTTAAATATTAATTTTATGTATTTATTTATTTATTTAAGTTTGGGTAAAATATACAGATAGTCACTCAATTATAAAAAATTTCAATTTAGGCACCCAAAATAAAAAATTTTCCAATTTAAGCTCCAGTTACATAATTGGATCATTTTGTAAAAATCTCCAAAATTTGAAGACTTTGGTCACAGTCGGGCCCAAAAAGAACCAAAAAGCCCAATAACTTGAAACGCCACTGGGAACCTTAAACCGTTTAGCCGGCATTAACTAAAACCCTAAAAAAAAAAAAACAAGAAACCTTTCAATGGAAGGAGCACAAATGGAGGATTTTCGGATAGAAGAGTGTGAAAATGACAACAATACACACGAAGATTCTCGAATGGAAGAATCTGAGCAAAACAATAAAGACATGGAGGTCGCACCCGCCCTTATTTCCGTCCACCCGACCCGGAACTCCGTTGCAGTCGCTGTCGGGTCGGACCTTCGTGTCTTCAATCTCCTGTAAGCCTTTCATCTTCCCTTCTCTTCTCTTCCTGCTTTCATATTCAGTTGATTTTTTGCTCACTCAAATAGGTAGCGCTCGAAAAGTTGAATTTTGGAATTTAGAATTTAATTTCAAATTAGTGTAAATTGAGCGGCAGAATAGTTAGCAATGTAATATTCACCATAATTTCTCAAATATGTAATATATTGAATCTCAACTAATTTCTCTATAATATATGCATTACACTCTTGCTATTTCTATAATAAAATGAAATCCAAATCCAAATTTTAAAACCTATGTTTCCAAAAAGAACATAAAGAAATGAATATTGTAGTTTTAAAAGAAAATATTGGGCGTTGGCAGAGAAGATTGTGCTGTGATTTTGGTGGATGAGGCAGGCGGGGCTTCACATAATGATTCAATTAGAGGTATTAAATATGGAGCAAATGGGAAACTCTTTGTATCTGCTGGAGATGACAAGCTTGTCAAGGTTTGGTCTACCGAGTCTTGGCGCTGTATTGCTACTGTGTAAGTTCGTAAACACTTAACTTTCCTTTTGGGGTGAATTTTTGCTTCATTTTAGTGAGGCATTATGAATATGATGTATGACAGGTGTTCTGAGAAGAGAGTGAGTGCAGTTGCTATAAGCAATGATGGTCTTCATGTTTGTTTTGCTGACAAATTTGGAGTGGTTTGGGTAGTGGATCTTCCAGGGGTTGATGAAACTCAAGCTCCTCTTAACAAGAAGGCAGTGCCATTGCTTGCTCATTATTGTAGTATCATTACTAGCCTGGTAATTGATTAGCAATCTTATTCTTGATATCCAACGTTTTTCGTTCTTTCCCCTTTAACTGGCTTTAGCATGGTTTGCTTGTTAGTTACCAAATTATTATCCTGTCTTATTTGCAGGAGTTTTCACCTGATGGACATTTTATTGTCAGTGCCGACAGAGATTTTAAAATTCGTGTAAGCCATCATGCCTTAACCTTTCTAGTTTCTATAACCATTATAGTTGTTCGCTTGATAAAGCACCGATGTTACATGTTTACTTTGTTATCGGCAGGTTACAGTGTTTCCCAAGAAGCCATTAGATGGAGCTCATGAGGTTCAAAGCTTTGGTCTTGGTCATACGGAGTGAGTGAGTTTTTACGATTACATGTTTCTGTTGCATTGCTTTGATATTGTACATATTAAAGGGTACTATATACCATTACTTGGTTTAAAACACTATCTTTGAAGAAAAACTTATGCTGAATTGAGAAGCAATAGTATGCTTGAATTTACTTGATTCCTAGTCAAGGACTCGTAGGTTGGTTTTCTACCTGTTGACTCTTTTGAGTAATCACGATTTACTTAAATGTCCATTTTTTTTATCTGAGAATATATAAATCTCTATTTCCATAATCAAAGGTAGGTG
The DNA here is from genome assembly GCA_025506655.1 of Gossypium rotundifolium. NCBI lineage: Eukaryota > Viridiplantae > Streptophyta > Magnoliopsida > Malvales > Malvaceae > Gossypium > Gossypium rotundifolium. The sequence continues at coordinate 504,882 of CP106733.1, forward strand.
CTCATTTGACTTGATTGCGCACAGATTTGTTTCCTGCCTTGCCTTCATTTGCACTCCAGATTCTCCGCAGGGTATTCTTGTGTCTGGTGGCGGTGATTCCACTGTGAGTATTAAGAATGCTGTTTGAGTAATCTGTGAAGTTTTTTCTCTGTCGTCTTCTAAGTTTTCAAGTTGAAATTTCGGCAAACACTCAACTTGTATTCTTCTTCAGGTTCGCATGTGGGATATTATATCTGGATCCCTCCTTGATACTTGTGCAGTTGGTGCAAAGGTATCTCTCATTACTGATGATGTTTCGGGGAAGGAAAATATCATTCACCTCTGTTGTTCATAATAGATCCCTTGGCCTCTCATTCCTTTTCTCTCCCACAAAAAATAACATTTAATGTTTGCATTAACTTAATGCTTTTCCATCTTCCAAAATATATCAAAAATGGTCTGGTTTCACAGTTTTGGGGTGCCATTCATCAGAAGGAAAAATGGTTTTTTGAAAGTTTGAGAATACTGTTTCTAATTTTAGTTTTGCTGTTAACCCCTTTATCTTTGTTTTACTTTTACTTCTTTACTGAAGGCTCAGTTTGAGTCTGATACTACAGAAGGAAACTGTTCAACTGTTACTGACATATGCACAATTCCCGGTTGTACCCTTATCGCAGTAGCCATTCAAAGGTCAGATTCTGAGTATCCTATATGCTTGTTACTCTTCTACTTCAATGGTCCAAATGTTCAGTTAATTATCATAACAGTCATTCCGTTCTTTGTAGTCTGCGAGGAATAATGTTGTTGAGCTGCGACCTTTCATCTCGGACTCTTTCTGTTACGAAGGTAGAGACAGCAACTTTAACAACAATATACACAAAAGAATACTTAACTTGCATGCCTCGGAAGACCAGTTTCATTACTTTTGCTTGACATCATACTAGCATGCATTTTGCATATCCATCTCAGCTTTGTTATAATATGATATGGATATTCTCTGAATGTATCCGAACTTTCTGGTTTAGTGAAATGCACAGCTAACAATTATTTCCTGGATTACTTCCAATTTTGGCAGGTGGTTTCGATCATTGGGGAGAATTTCGTTCCTACAAGCCTTGGTAGTAGTATATCTGGAGGATTATTATGGATGGTAACAGGTGCCTCCAAGTTGCGAGGTTCCGACGTTTCATCTTTGTCTCGAGTGAAAGTCATCTCTGGTTTTGAGAAAAGCAGTCCCGACTCTTCGGAGCAGGAACCAGCTGTGTTGGTGGATAGTGAAATACCCGGTGGAGCTAAACTGCTAGAGAAGTTGCAGGGAAGCATTTCAGTTGATGAAAAGGTGTTCTTGGCGGCGGCGGATGCTGTAAAAACAGCAATGTGCAATTTGTTAATTAAGAAGCAATATTCTGATGAGAAACGAGAGTTCAGAAAGCGAACAAGAAATGATAGGAAAAGCAAGCAGTGATTCAGTGTATTGATTGACAATGTTGGTACACGTAACATTAGTTATATGGGATAATCTCCCAATCTATTTAAGGCATTGCAAAAACTTTCCATTATAGCTTTTTTTGGTTGATGGATGTCTAATCTAACAAATATACATTTTAGTAATAAGTAGGGACATATAGTTGCTTTATGGCTTAAATGCAAAATTGATGTGTTTTTTACATTTACCAGTTTGTCTCGTTCGCAAAGGGTTTGCATCAACATTCACTCAACTTTGGGTTAGTTGGCAAAACAATCACTGAGTTTTAATTTAATCACTCAACTTTTAAAAATAACAAAATAGTCACCGCTAATTATTCAAGTTTATCATACTAAAGTATCTTTTTATTATTATTATTATGTACTCTAATATGTAATTAGTTATATTGTAACAAGATTTTAATTTGATATGTTTATTTTTTTAAGTTAACTCGAACAATTTCACTCGATTCGACTCAATTCGAATTTCATTTCACTCGAATCAATTCAAAAAAAATAAAATCTAGTTAGTATGATAAAATAAGACTCATCAACTCGATTTATTCAAAATTTTCACTATATTCGATCTAACGTTCAATCCCTAAAGTTAATTTTACAGAAATTACATAAAACCCCAGCTTATAAATAATAGGGATTCCTAATGGATAATTTTCAAAGAGCCCACCTCCTACAGAAATGGGTTTGATGAGGAGAAATGATTGATGAAGAAAATGATTGAATGTGACGCGTCATATCGTATCTTTTCTAATAGATTTATGTCACATCAACATTTTTATCCTGAATTTTAGCATTTTATCTTGAATTTCAGGATTTTAATTTGGATTTAATTTTTTTCAAGATAAGAATACTGAAATTCAGGTTAAAAATATTAATGTGGCATAAATCTATTGGAAAGGGATACAAATGACGTGACGTTACTGTTTCATTCAATCCTTTCCCATCACGAACATTACGTTTCTAAATAGTTTACTACCCAACTGACACTACTTTTGAAATCCAAATCCAAATTCTAGAATCCCAAGTTTCCAACCGGTATTTAAGTGAATCTTTAACATCTATACTATTGATAAAACTCCTAACTGAGTTGGTGTCACAAGTTAACCAGGTACCAACTCGATTAAAAAATTATAGAAATGTCATTCAGTAATTAAATTATTTTTAAAAATTGAACTCTTGTCAATTGAATTAATAAAACTTTAAATTTACCATTCAATCAAAACTTTATTTTATCTTTTTATACATTATATTTTCAATATAAACAAGTTATTATCTCCACCAGTTGTATATCTTAATAATGTTGTTAATTGAGTTGGTGTCACAAGTTAACTCAGACACTAACTCGCAATTGATGACAAAACCATAATAAATAATTGTAGTTCTGCATTTAGTATTGTTTATCCGATATATTTATATGTTTAAATTTTATTTTACTCGTAATTTAACATATTTTTGTTTTAATATATATATATATATTTATTTCATGTGCTATTATAATTAATTAATTCTAAATCATACGTATGATTATATGTTATTTTTAAACATATATTTATGTTCTAAATCTTTAGTTTTCACACACATACACTATTTTTAGTATAAATTAAGATTGAACAGTAATTTACTGCAAAAGGAAATTGTTGCAGGCTTGTACTGCAATGCATAGTTGCATTTACCTCTCCTTCTTTCTCTTTTTAAAAAGGCTCCACGCAATGACAAAACCCTTACCCTTTTAAGATGAAAGCTTTTTGCTCCTCCTTTCTTACCTTTTCTCTCTCTTTTGCAAAGTTCTGCATATTTTTCGTGCCGGTTTTGCAGGGTTAAATCCATGTCAAGAATGAGAGAGACAGCTCCACTGCCACTAACTGAAACTAAAAGTTCAGAAATAAGGGAGAGAAAGAGAGAGAAGCTTATAATCTTTCCATTTACTTGGTGATGCCTTCCATTTCATAGGAATTGCACTCATGGTAAATAAGGTAAAAGCACTTGTGGTTTCATGATATATATATATATATATATATAGTAAAATGGCAGAACAGTGAACAGTTGATCGTGCCTGTTCTTAACCATGTGCTTTGCACGTTGGGGTATTATTATGATGGGTATTGATTCTTGTCATTGTTGAAGGCAGTTTGATCGAAGGAACTGAGGAAAAAATAAAAATAGGAAAACCAAGTCCTTTCTTTTCTTACAGTTCTGTCATGGAGGCTTGCATAGATTTGTGTGTAAGGCTTGAAAGGGATTTGGAGTAAAGTTTTCACCAGGAAAAGAAAAAAAAAAAAGAACAGAGAGGAATTTCCAACTCATGGTGGGGTGTGTGTGTCATTCATCATTTCCAGGTAAAATTTTTTCTTGACTTTTCCCTTACAGTTATGCTGAGGAATAGGTCCAAATCAGTGACCAGCAAGCAAGCTTTAATGGCAACGTCACCTTCCCAAAAGAATTTCATTGCCCAAATCCCATCTTTCATTGCAAAAAAGCTCAATGAAACCGAAGCTCTCAACAGCCCCAGTTCAATCCTCGATAACAAATCATCCTTCTGCTACGATATAAACCATCCAAAATCCCCAAAACTTTCGTCACCTGTAAAAAATATAGAACCAAAAGGTATCGGCCTTGCCATCATCGACACAGACAAGAGTTGTAAGGTTTTGTTTGGGACAGAACTCAGGGTTCAGATTCCACTAATCCCACCAGATTTTGGGACCAAAACCAAGAATCTCCATACACCATCTCCACCATTTACCTCTCCCAAAACTAGTGTTCATATGAAGGATCCTCCTATGGTCTTCAATGGGTGTTTTCCACTTAAAGAAATTATGGAGCTATCAGAGGCTTATACATGCGTGATATCTCAGGGGCCTAACCCCAAGACCACCCATATTTTCCATGACTGCGTCGTGGAGTGCTGTTGTAGTATATCGAATACTCAGCCCAAGTCTGCACCATCAGAGAGTAATAATTTCCTCAGCTTTTGTCACACATGTAAGAAGAATCTTCGACAGAAAATCGACATTTATATTTACAGGTTCGTTTTCCTTGAAACCCCACTTCGATTAAATGCATAAATAATTTGGTCATTGCTGTATCTACTTCGTTAATGCAGAGGTGACAAAGCATCTTGCAGTCAAGAGTGTCGATACCAAGAAATGGTCTTAGATGGAGAAGAGAATTGAGGATTTTCATTTGATAAATTATTTTTCAATCACAAAAATATTGAGTTTTCAGGTTTGCCCTTTAGCTTAATTTTTATTTTACGATATAATATCTAATTTTACCACCACCGTTATTTTTACATTAATTACAAATAAATACACCGTCTATCCAAACTCGATTAAACATTACACTGCTCCAAAGCAATCGTAATTCAGAAAGACATAAAAAAAATTTGTGCTTTTCATACCGAGTAGTAAACTACTAAAATAGTCACTTTTATTTATCTCAGGTTACATTCTAATCACTTATATTTGAAATGTTACGTTTTAATCATTTACATTATCGCGTTGTAACATTTTAGTCAATAAGCCGTTAATTATCGTTAACGGTGTAACGATAAGTTGACGTTATACGTTAAATCATTATTTCAAACAAAAAATTTAGGTTACTTTTACTATCAATCCCCGTATTTTTTCGTTCTGAGCAATTTAATTTAATTTTTTTATATTCTTTTAACTTTTCCTTTTTTTTTCTTTATTTTCCATTCGCTTCTTCCTCTGGTTTTTAATGTAATTTTTCTATATTTGTCATCTGTTAAAACTATCCCCTATACTTTTTTTTGAACAATTTAATTTTTTCGAGTGAAGAAAACCTGTGAATTAGCTTCAATAAACGTAAAACATAGAAAAACTACACTAAAAGAAATGAAGAAAGGAGGAAAACAGAGAGAAAAACAGAAGAGAATGAAAAATAAAGGGAAAAAAAAGAAAGTTAAAATAATATAAAAGAAAATAATTAAATTGCTCAAAATGAAAAAAAATATATAGAGACTAACTGTAGAATTTAACTTAAAATTTTCGTTTGAAATGATGATTTAACGTGCCACTTCAGCTAACCGTTATACCATTAACGGTAATTAACAGCTCAATAATTAAAATAATACAAAATATTTCAAACAAAAATGACTATTTTAATAACTTACCCTTTTATTTAAAATATGGGATAATCCTGGTTAGTAGCTCCTTTTGAATAATAATAAAGAAGGGTTCATTAATGGGCTATGGGCCCATATCGAGCCTGCTTATATAAGAATTGGGCTAGTCTGCTGTCTTTGGGTTGCTGCCAGTTCAGATGTTCGGCCCATTTACAAGGTCGGGTAGGCTTGGCCTACTACTATATATTCTTTTTTTTTTAGTTTAATTATAAATTTTTGAATGAACATTATTATACGATGATCTGATCTCTTTTGAAAAATTTGCGAAAAAACGAATTGTGATGGGCCGCCTGACATCCACCGTCGAAATTCCGGAACGGAGACGCCAATCTGATCGGGAAAACGGCCGGTACACATCTGAATCCGATGGATCCCCCGATTACCGCCGCCGTCGCAGTAGCCCTAGCTACGAAGCCTATGAACGCGACCACCAGAGCCGCAAAGGTAGCCAACAGCGTAACCCTTCTGGTTCATCTGAATACAGGAACCCTAGAAGACGAAGCCCTGTTGAAAGTCCTGAAAGAAGACGGGGTTTTGACCGCGAAAATGGTCGCTACGCATCTGAATCGGATGATTCTGTTGATTACCGCCGTCGTCGCCGCAGTCCCAGTTACGACGTCTACGACCGCGACAAACCTCGAAACCGCCACCGTTCGGAGTCTCCTGGGGACGAAAATCCTAGAAGGCGGAACCCTGCACATGACGGAACCCTAAACTCTCTGCCCAAGAAATTCGGCAAGAATCGCAGCTACCTGGACCGGGATTATCGGAACGGAAAACATTCAGAGTCCGAATCGGACGAGGAGTTGAAAGGATTGAACTTTGAAGAGTATAGGAGGCTGAAGAGACAGAAGATGAGAAAGGCCTTGAGATTTTGTATTTGGGAGAATACGCCGAGTCCGCCGAGGAATGATGGCGATGATTTGGAGGATAAAGGTGATGAAATTTCGGAGAAGTACGGTGAGGATAACGGGGATGAGAAGAGCGACTCAGATAAAGAAAGGGAGAAGACAAGCAATAAGAGAGTCAAATCCAAGTCTGAGTCTGAAAATTCTGGAAGTAGCGAATCAGAGAGCGAGTCAGAAACTGAATCAGATGATTCAAAGTCTCGGAAGAGGAAGAAGGGGTCGAGTTCTAAAAGTAAAAGTAGGAAAAGCAAACGTAGGAGTAGGAAAACATCTTCGTACAGTGATAGCGAATCTGATGAGAGCGAGTGTGAATCCGATGATGAGGAAGATAGCAAGCAGAGAAGGAAGTCGAGGAGAAAGGGGAGTAGGCGAAATAGGAATAGCAAGAAAAGCAGTACAAGGAAAAGAAGCAGGAAGCAGAGTAGATATAGTGATTCCAATGAGAGCGCCAGTGAAAGGGAAACTGATGAATCTGATGTGAGTAAATCTTCTGATGATCGTGTCAAGTCAAAGAAGCGGAAAAGCTCTTCAAATTCGAGGTCTAGGAGGAGTAAGAAAAGGAGAGGATCAGAAACTGATAGCCAAGCTTCAGATTCCTATAGGAGCTCGGATTCTGGAGTTGATGCCAAGAGTAAAATGATGGTAGATGAGCCTAAGATGGCTGAAATTAATGCTGCTGAGGCTCTTATGTTTAAAGAAATGATAGAGGCTCAGAAGAAACCTGCATTGGATAATGAGCCTATGGTTGGCCCAGCACCATTGCCAAGAGCTGAGGGACATATAAGTTATGGTGGTGCGCTGAGGCCTGGTGAAGGTGATGCCATTGCACAATATGTGCAACAGGGGAAGCGTATCCCACGAAGAGGTGAAGTCGGTCTTTCTGCTGAGGAGATTCAGAAGTTCGAGAGCCTTGGGTTTGTGATGAGTGGTAGCAGACATCAGAGAATGAATGCCATTCGTATTAGGAAAGAAAACCAGGTTTACAGTGCAGAGGACAAGAGGGCATTGGCTATGTTTAACTATGAAGAGAAAGCAAAACGTGAGCACAAGGTTATGGCTGATTTGCAACGGCTGGTGCAGCGTCATATTGGGCAGGATGTTGGTCCTACTCACAACCCTTTTGCTGGAAAGGATGGGGCTGATGCTTGAATCTCATGTATGTTCAATTATTTATATGCTGTTTGCACTATTAATTTATTGCTAATTTGTTTGTGTATTTGCAATGAAAGCATTATCTTGATTTTGGGTGTATGTGTTAAAAAGGCAGCATTTTTTATATTGTCTTTAGAATATGGAATAGAAGAAAATTGTGGTATGTTGGCACAATTTGCACTGTTATCAACTTCCTTTCCCTTATTTGGTGTTAATTAGCGGTACATAAATTGAGAATATTATTGTAAGTTGGTCTCGGTGGAGGCCAAAGGTGACAAAGAGAAACACTTAATGGATAGATTTATCGCATCCTGGACTTCATGGTGATTGACTGTTCAGTTTATGATAATAATATACATGGACAACAAAATCCCAAATTACCTCTTATCCCGACATTTCCAGAAGCTGGAAAAAGGTTCTTGGTTGTATATTTAAAGTTTTGATAGAAGTTTGTCATAGATTCAACTTCAGGTCTAAATGCAGGACATCTTTCAAGTGTCTAAGCCTTAGGGGATAAAAGCTTGGATTTTGTTATGGAAACTTAAATTGTTTGCGATGTCTTGGAACTCATTGGAGCATATCAAGTTTTTCAATGTTAATAGATGGATAGGCTTGGTTGAGTTGGCTTTTGAGATTTTTACCAGGTTAATTAGGTTAACTCTCCTCTTAATCCAATAGCTTGGTTACATTCTATATCTAGTTTATTTTAAAGATTTCATACTTTAGATCTGACCCAGTGATTAAGTTATGGTTGATGATTAATGATGTGCATTGTGGTAGTTTTGGAAGCAGAATAGGCATCTTGCTTCTTCTCTTGTCACGTCCATAGGATGTCTAGAATGTGCTCTTTTTTCGCCCTTACTGATACATTCATATACCGTTTATGGAATCCCAGCTCTGGTTGTTGTTAATATGGTTTGTGGTTTCTGCTGAACTTGTTGAACATTGGAGAAAGACTGAGTGCAATAACCTTAAGAATAATTTTTAGGAATGTTTTTAGAGGTAACAAGAAGAACGAGAGCTTGTAGCATGATCTTCAGCCTGTTTAGGGAGTTTTTTTTAATGAAGGGACTTCGAACTACAGTAGAACATGCTCTACATAAAAGGAAATGGTTCTGATATCATTTGAAAAGAGTTTCTAAGATTATTAGTTTATGTTCTATTGAAAAGGAGACTTGACGTTAAACATATTACTTGCTCATGCAGATTCTTGAGCTTGCCATCTGACTTTGGCCAAACTGCGTCATCTGAGGCTTTGAAGTCAATAAGGGAGATTGTGACCGTACACACGGATCAATGGACAAGTTCATCCAGGCATCCGTCCCCGGATGTTTGAATCTATGTATTGTATGCATGTAGCTGATGAATAGCATAGAAGGCACCAACGGTGAAAACTAGACTGTTATTTGCTTGTTTTTGTGAACAACTTTTATTGCAAAATATGATGTCAATACGATTATTAAAGAAATCATTTGAGTAGAAAATGTACTTAAAAGCCTCTCTCTTTTTTCTCTTTGGTCTGCATCTGTTTTGCTTGGGTCTCTTTGTTCAGTTATTAGGCATCTATGTCTTACGTAATTCACTTGTTACCTAAAAAACGGTTTACATAAATGAAGTACAAAAATACAGGAGGGAGAAAAGTAGATATAATCACATAAAAATCATGGTTACATCATTTCATCTTCCATCTTACAAATCATAAACTTGTTTCCCAGTGAACTTAACTTCAATTGGACTGACATTCTTCCCAATAGACCTGAAATTCTGGCCCACTCCTTGACGACCTGGGTTCACTTTCTCAGGGTAAACCCCATCTTTGGGGTGAAGGTATTGAACCTCACCATTAGGGAAAACCCTGTAAAACTGGTACTTGATCTTGTACTTAGACCTCAGCCTAGTACCCAGAGCCAAACACTGCTCTTTCCTCGCCAACTTGAGCAAGTTAGGTCCTTGCCTCATGATGGCCGCCCCACCAGTCGGCATCTCGAAGATTTGTTCTTTGGGTGAATCCCATGTGATGACGTAGAATTCTTCGACTTGAGCCTTTCTAAGCAGTCCTCCAGTGCTTCCTCCGAAGATGGGTGATGGGGTGTTGGGGTCCAATTCCGGAGGGGTGAAACCGACCGGAGCTTCCTTTGTGGCAGCAGCAGATGATGCTTCCTCATCAGCAGCTGCAGCTCTAATGGTTCTCTGAGCCATGGAGAAGTTGAGGGACTTGGAAGAGGTAGCAAAGGAAAATGATGAGGCTGGTTTCCATGGGGCCAAAGATTTTGGGGTGGTGATTGTGGGGGTGAAGAGACCTGCTTGAGTTGCCATGGCCATGTAGATGATGGATGTTAGAGCTGCAGTTGAGTTCTGTTGGGGCGGGATTAGAGATTTATGTGATGGATGATAAAAAGAAAATGAATTTTGATGGGTGGGTGGTGTTTGGATAAGATGATATTTACTTGGACCAATAGGATGATTGATTTTGATGCTTGCTCTTACCCAAGCCTAGTTCTCTCTTCTCCTAATATCCTCTACATTTATTTGGATATCTCATAATCTTCTAAAGGAATTCCTAAATACAACACATTTTATAGGCAAAACATTAACAAGGTCTCTTTTGGAACATGCATTGAACCTAGGAAGTTCCCCATAAGTTTCCATTTGCCAAGCTAAACCTTCATGCATTTACCAATACCCAACTTAATCTAATGCTCCATTTTGCAGTTATGGGTAAATTTGTTTAGGGGCAGGGTGAGCCTTGGCATCAGCATCCATGGAAATCTCTTCAGATTTTGCTATTAATTATTGTATTATGTGTAAGTTATGGATTTAATCTTTATATTTTAATATGGATTCAATTTTGACCTAAATAGTAATTGTTAAATCCATTTAATTAAATTTTATCACTTCAAAATTCTTATGTGACAAACATATAATTATTTTGTAATGTCACGTTAACTACTATTTTCACATAATACTTACAAAAAGTTAGATAATTTTGGTAAATGAATTTAATTTTAAATTTCAAAAAAAGAGACTAATATTGATTAAATTGGAGAGCAAAAATTAAATCCACAATTTATGCATAATACATGAAGAAATTACTTTATGGATCCTTCCTACCACATCATCCATGGTCCTTTTCTTTCCAATTATTTAGTAATGTTTGAGCAATTTTTTCCATGCCATTAATACGTAATTTTGACAATTTTTTTATCTCAAACTTAGAACCCAAAATCTCAAATCTCAAACTTGAGTCCTAGACCCTAAAACTCAATTTCAAACTGAACTCTGAACCTCGAACCCGACGGGTTCATATTTGGGGTTCAAGATTTAGTGTTCGAGATTCTAAGTTTTGGGTTTAGGATTTTATGTTAGAGTTTAGAACCTAGAACTCATAATCCTAAATTGAAATTGAATCCTAACACAGACCTTGAACCCCGAATTCGATGGGTTTGGGTTTGGGGTTCAATGTTTAATGTTCAGAGTAAAAAAATTACCAAAATTATGTATTAATGACATGGAAAACAATTGTTGAAATGCATTAAATAATTAGAAAAGAACCATGGATGATGTGGTGAGATTGATCTATAAAATTATTCTCTATTATATGATTGATAGCAAAAATCGACATATCAAATTTAATTTGTACTATTTGATCAAAAATAAAATTTTAAAATACAAAACAAAATTATAATAGCAGGATATTTTTTTCTTTTTATTGCAATTTTCCACATCTTCCAACTAAAATTTATTTTCAGGATTAAATTACTTTTTGGGTATAAATTTGGTAATTTACTCACGTTGGGACCTAATTTTTTTTTTCCAAATTAATCTTTAAACTTGACAATTATTCACACATTAGAGTCTAAACTCTTTTATTCAAGTTAGTTCTTAACCTTACGATTGTTTTCACGTTGGAATCTCAACTTTGTTTTGTCTAAATTAGCCCATGAACCAGCTATTTGTTTCCATATTAGGGCCTGAACTAGATAGAAATTATTATCACATTAAGGTATGAACTTCTTTTGTCCAAATGAGTCTTGAACTTGATAATTGTTCTCTATCTAAACTAGGTAATTATTTCCATATTAAGGCTTACTTTTATCAATATTCTTAAAAGAGACTGAAACATTTGGCAGGATCATCTTCCTGAGTGTCAAAAAAATGGTACATACTGTGGCAACCTTTAATTATTGGATACCTTCCTCCTTTCTTTTTCTGTCCTTAACAATGAACTATTGGCTGATACTATACAACAAACCCCATATGACAGTATACCCTGCTTTTCCCAATTATTTAAGGAACCTTGCCTGAAAATGAACTATCATGTCCAAATAATTCTAAAGAGGTAGTGTAATTGTAAAGCAACAAAAGAATACAAAAAAAAAAAGGGGGGGCAAATAATATTCAGTAGCCTCCACCTCTTGCCTTTGAGAATTTTTTGGTTCTGCTGTTTTTTTTTTAAACTTCAAATATCTCTAATGGCACACCCCCACAACTCCACCCACAATCAATAACAAAATCAATGGCAAATTGAACAAAGCATAAGGTTAATGTTTTTCAAATAAAATAGTAACCAAATTAAGAACATCGTTTTTCTCAGCAAATGATTAAGCTATTTACACTGTCAGCATCACCTTTAACCAATCAAATAAATTTGACCCCATTTTAATACCCCCACAAACCATACTTTTAATAGGGCAACCCAAAGCAAATAAAGATCCAAAACATGGTATTGGTTGGTCCCCTACTTTGGTTCTTACTTCAAAACGGCATGGTGTAATAACAGCCCTTTTCTAATAGTATCCTCTCTTCTTTAAGAGCTATGACCCCCCAGGCCTTTAAGCCAATGTGATTGTGATACTTGGTACCAGCAGGAGTTGTACCCAAATCTTATCTTCTAATATTTATTCAATTCATAAGCTCCTTTGGTTTTACACCTCTGCTGAATCTGTCAGACAATTAATATCTTTAGTTCCTCCGGCATACATGAAGAGCTTTGGTCCCCTCAAAAGCCTTGTCCCTTGAAAATTCCATGGGGGCCTCCTGTAATAACAAGGCATCTGCTGTAGAAAAGGTGGCTGGTGCATGTGCTCAAAGATTGAAGGCACGTTTCTTCCACAAACCAGAGACGATTTTTGGCCATTACGAGCAGAAGAAATCTGTGTCCCATTGTGATGGCAGTGTAGGAACTGATAAAACCAACTATGCTGCTTGTTGAGCTTGTTCTCGAGTTGCCACTGCTACGTGAAACCAAACAATCATAGGCGATGCAGACTGGCTCCTGTAGGTATTTCTTGTGCCTGTGGCGATAAAACGGACTTGGTATTTACCCCAAACGATATTTGTGTTTGGCCTTGTGGAGGCCTCAATGGTTGCTGGGGAAAAGTTTTAACACTGGTAGCAGGGGAAGCTGGGGTTCTAGCTGAGTTTTTCCATGGGGTTGATTGTGCAGCAGGGTTGCTTTGGGGCACAGTTTGTGTGTATATAGCAGCATTGCTAGAAAATTTAGCAGCAATGGAAGATGCAGGCATGGTGTTTGTTGTCTGAATTTTGCTTCGAGAAGCTGTAGCAGGTTGCTGATGATGATGTTGCACCATGTGCTGCTTCTGAAGTTGAAGCAGCTGTTGATGGGAATTTGATGAATTAGCAACAATGGGAGGACTTACAGCTACTGTAGTGGAGGTAATGGAGCACGGAGTCCGATTTCCAGTGACGGTAGAGGATACAAAATTCAAAGATCTAGCTGAATTGTCAAAAAAGTAAGTCTGACCATTTGTTGTATGTGACTTCCCCGAACTTGCCTTTTTTCCATCATCCTTACTGGTTGAACTAGATCCACTCTTCCCATCAGATATTTGGTGATTCTTCTGCTGTGCAACTTGTGGTGCAGGTGCAACTTGGTATCCTTGCCGAGCCAACTCAGGTAGGCTATGCAAAATTGCAGGGTTTTGTGCCATAGATGAGAAGTTAAGATTTGAAGCTTTGTTGTTTCCAGTGGAGGCAAATGACATGGCAAATGCTTGAGTAGGGACAAGATCAACTCCGCCTCCACCAACTGATGCAGAGGTTACAAAGGCAAAGTTGAGCGGCTGATGAGGAAGAGGTGGGTTCTGGGAATGAACTTTTTTCTGGGCGTTTGCAATTGGACGCTCTCCACTCATCTCCTGCTCCATTTTACGAGATTGATTGGATGAAAGAACATTATGCTCCTGAAGCTGCTGCGAATGCATGCTTGTTGAGCTCAAAAAATTGTTGCCACAAACTTGTCCACCCCGTGGTTGCTGACTTTCTGGTTGCTTGTGGGATGACGATGAACCACTTGACGGGACTGTATTTTGATAAGCTGGTTGAACCAGAGGCTGAGAGCGAGCTTGCTGCTGTTGAATTTGAGGATGGAACATCTGAGAAGAATGGAAAGGCCCATTAAAGAAAGGCAACGACTGACTGGGGGTTCCTCCTCTAATTGCTGATGGGTTTCCAACCGGTGCAGAGATAGAAAAAGGATAACCATTGTTCTGTAATATAGTCAAGTACGGAGCCTGGTTAGCAGCCAAATTTGGGTAATTAAAGCTCACAGCTCCTGCTACTCCTGGTAACACCGTAGAGCTAGTCGAAATTCCAAGTGTTGAATTATCAGTCAAGGATGCTTTGCCAGTTGAGGAAGCAGATTTAGAAGGGCCAGATGGATTTGCAGTTGTCTGATACTGATTCAAAGGGAATATGAAAGCAGGGCCATGCTGCAACATCACAGAAAACAAGACTCAGAAAATAAAAACTTCTGAAACAAAATGATTGAAAATGAATAAAAGAAACAAAAAAAAAAAAAAAAATGAAGTAGCAAGAAAGCTTTATTAACTTTAAAAAGCATAAACATACCTTCAAGGTACCAGTAGATACCGGTTGGGAAGCCTGTTGAACCACAACCTGCTTCTTCTTTGCCGCGTCCTTCGAGCATTCAGAGATTTTATCTTTCCTGGTAAGACTAGGAAAGCTCGCTGCAACCTTACTTTTTCCAAGGTAGGGCTTAGACTCACTAATGGATTTCCAAGAATCAAAGTTTCTGCAGGTGGTGCCACATTGAGATTGCTGGGCATGGCCCCAGATAGAGAAAAAGAACCAGTCTGTGGTGGCAAAAAATGGTTCATTTTTGCATACTGCTGGTGTGATTGTATGTTTTGAGCAATGTAGTGATGCATGACACATCTTTTAGGCCGAGGTTGGGAAAGCAAGAAACGAAAGGGCTGCATATTTTCAATAGAAACTCAATAGTTAATTAGAAGCCAAGAAAAATCCAGAACCATTTGAACCTTAGACCTAGAAAGGAAATCAGTAATTCATACCTGCAATGCCATGGATGATCCGACGCTTGCATCCATGGGCAGAAATGTCTGGAAGGGAGGCATATACCTGTTATAAAAAGTAAAAGTCAAACTCCTTAGAAACAATATGATATAATTCCGCAACCCCATTTAACCAAAACAAAATGCAGGTCCGGAACAAAGTCTTGGTAGTTTACCCCAGTGGTGGCAGACCATTTGGCACAGGCACTGAACTAGATGAAGCTGAATTAAGAGAAGAGAACCAGTTAGTAAACTTCATCAATTCATAGTTCAAGCAAACCGAGAGAGCTAAAGTTAACAAATAAAACTCATTGAGCAGCACAGAGAGTCAAAACCTGAAACATATTAAAAATTTACCTGTTTGCATCACTTTAGAAATGCCAACTTTAGATAGCTGTGGCTTTTGACCTAGCTCAAATGTACAACAATCACTAGCAGCTTGATCCGGCTTCTCCAAATTAAGGTTCAACGACTCTCGTTTCTCGTTAATTGTATCCATCTTCTTGCCTTTACTATCTTCTGCTTTCATTTCTCTCTCCACAACCTTTGCTTCATCCTTGACCAAGGTCTCCACCTTCTGCATGAAAATGAGAAAATAATATGTTTAATCCATGAACAAAAATCAGGAGGAGAAATCAGTAGAGCCGAAATGCACTCACCGGTTCTGCATCCCAAAACTTGTAATTAGGATTGGACATTACATCCACACAGCCATCCTTTACTGGAGATGATGCAATAGGAGGAGCCTGTTGGAAACGGTGGCACTACTCATTATTCCTTCTTCAGTAATTTGGACAGCAAAATACCAACCCAAGTAATCTAATTTTGACAGAAGGAGATTCTCACCATCAAATCGATCTTGAACTTCTCTTCAAGCTGGCTTTCCACATTTGTCATTGTAAATACTCTATCGATGTCCCCGCCATTTAAAAGAAATCAGATATCTTGAGAGCATTAATTAAAGGAGATAGAAAGAAAGCAAGATTCTTTGATACTTACAGTTCGGTTGCGGTGGGATTCTGATAATCAACACCCAAATTAGCGGATTCCTTTTTGGTTGTAAATGACTTTTCCTTGGTCAGAGCTCTATCTACAGAATTCGGTTCTTCTACAGCAGATGGTTTCGGATCTCCTTGCTTAATCAACATTGCATTCTCCCATGACTCCATTACCACTGGTGCAGTTTTTGCAACGCCATTATCAGAAATTGCAGCATTAAGTCCCAAAATTTGACCCTTTTTTGGTGAACAAATTCCCATTTCTGCCTGCTGTTCATTCTCAACTTTCAGTGGAGTTGGAGAATCCACAACTTCAACTTTGCTCTTGTTTGAGGCTACAAATGCCATTAATAAAAATAAATAAAGAAAAAGAATACCGTAAAGCAAAAGGATTTAATGATAAAAGTAGTTACCAAGGCCAGTTAATGGATCCTTTAAAACTGTTGTCTGGGATTGGCTGAGGGCAGAGCTTGCAATCTGAGGAGAAGAGGAGGTCTTAATATCCGTAGAGAAAACATTCGCATCTTCAGATTCAAGCTTTGACGAAGGGTTTCCAGCGCTATCTTCCTTCTTGGAGCTATGCGATTGCTTCATCAATCCGTAAAGAACCTCTGCAATTTCAATCTCAATATCCTCTTGAGCTGAGCTCGAAGACTTGGTCGCCTTTGGAAGCCGAGTCTTGGGTCGATTCGTCTTCTGCAACATTTCGTGGGAAAAACAAAAGACCCAAAAACAGCTAAACCCTCTCAATTTCGTCAAACATTAAAAAAAGGAGAAAAGAGGGTAGAAAAGGCCCATAAGCTGACCACCTTCTTCCTGACTGAACCATTTGATGAAGACGGTGAAACACGGTCAGACTCAACGCTCCGACGAGCCGGTGACACCGAACCTCGCAGATGATTTTGTTCATCGACAAAACCACCATTTCCAGCCACCCAATTCTCATGTGACCTTTTCACTGAAGCTGAAAAAGAAAAAGAATACCAAAAAAAAGGAAATCAGCTCCATCTTTTATATATAAAACATAAATAATTAAATAACCAACAATTTTGATACCTGAGCGAGCTTTTCTGGGAACCGGAAAACTCATCATCATTTCATCGGTGGCCTTCAAATGAGTCGCCTGCCCAGAAATTCTAGCAGAAGGTGAGACTTTACGGCTACTGAGCTGCTTCTGCTGCTGCTCGGTTTCGTTTTCTTCTTCTTCTTCTTCTTCACCACCTGAACTCTCCTCCGTACTTTCTTCTCCGTCTTCTCTCTTATCGCTTTCACGTAAAACCACCTTATTCGACCGCCTACGCTTGCTCCGATTCGACAAATCTCGCTCTCTATCTCTCTTACTCGTTCTCTCTCTTAACCTCGCCGTTTCTTGCATCTCCATCTCTCCATCTTCTGCAAAACCCAACCAAAAAAATATATATCAATCAATCAAACTCCAAAAAAAAAAACCTTCACACAGAGATAAAATAAAATAAAAAAGTCTGAAATCAGGCGACTGACGGATATTATTATTCCGTTGACGACGTTTATGCAACCCGTTTGACTGAGCTATGTTCGATCTTCTTCCTTCTCTATTTCTCTCCATAATAGAACTTCTATTTCAATTAAACCTCAAAAACAAACAATATCCCGACGACAATACCCCGCCGTTAAACAATCCGCCATAATTTCCGGCTAAAACAACTGTTTCAAAACCTCAAGCTTCAATCTTCTTTTAAAGTACAAAGAAATGAACACATAAAAAAGAGTTCACCGTTCTCTCTTTTCGTCTTTATTTCCTCCTCTGCGATAGCTTAAAAAAAAAATCTCTCCCTCACTTTTCCTTTGAACTTATCTCTCTTTTTTTAATGGGAAATATTAACCAGACACTGATATTTTAATTTTTAAAAAAAAAGTTAAAATATTATTTATTTATTTTGAAACTTTATGAAAAATATTATTAACTAACTTTAAACGCCCAGCTGTGAACCAATTTGTACCCCTTTTTTAATGTTGTTGGTCATTTCACTCGCGTCAAAGTGGAAACCTACTTCAGGAGCCGGTGTTCAATTCCGACGCTCCAGATTTTTACTTCTGAGAAATGGCTTGATCTTCACCGTTCGATATTTGGACAGATGTGGCATTCTAGATGCCTACGTGACAGATACGTCACTTTCCTGATGGAATATGGTAAATGACCACTAACTTGCCACGTTTCAGGCGTTATATATTCAAATTATATTCCACAAAATATCAACACCAATTTAATTTAATATTTTTATTTTTATTTTTATTTTAAAAAACCTATTCATAAATATTTCACGAGATTATTCATGTATAATTATACACAATTATATAATATGTTGGTTATTTAATTATTTATTTAAATTAATTTTTATTTTTTCTAATTTTTATCAACAAGTAAGCAGAAATGTAGCAAGGGCTCGATCATCCTAAAAAAAAAATTTATTTTTATAATAAAATATAAATTATTAAAATAATAAAATTATATTTTTATGATTTAATTTTGACTCTAGTAAAACTTAACTTAATAAATAATCAAATTGAATAAAATATAAAAAATAATGTTGTTAATAAACAAATAATCATTAATTTAGTTTGGCGTTTCTACGTAACCAATCTATCTCTCTTTTTTATCTTTTTGTGGGGCCGGAACAAGCGGGGGGGCTCACCTAGTCACCTTCACCTTCTTCAATTTCTCAATCACTCTCTACCCCACGCATTCGTTTGGCGCGTGAGTAAACACAGGTGGATCCCACTTCAGAAAGTACACTTGTCGGCTTCCCATTCGCTGATCCACTTAAAACGAAATATCGTTCTTTTCCCCCTACCGTACAGTGGAGGAAAAAAAAAAAAAGGAGCAGATCAGTCACGTGGTAATTGGTGGGGTCCGAAATGACCGCTCGGTCGGACAATTTCTTTTTCTAATGGGACCCACAAGGAAATTGACGATAGAGATTTATTGTCCCACTCCGATAGGGATATGTCATCCATTGGATCGGAATCCGACGTGGCTTTAACTTGGTTGTCACGAACTAGATTTATTATTAGAAAATAAAGCGAGTCAGACCTGGAACCCAGATTCAACAACCACCGTCGAATCCGACGGCCAATAATGTTTTGGCAGCAGAGAGTGCCGAAATCGTGCGAGAATGGCGGGTCCCCGTGGGGCTTTTTACTGACGTGGCATCTATGCATGACGTTACCAAAAATAAAGCGGTAATAACAGATACCGGGAATTTTGGTTTAATATATAATTTCGCCCTCCAACTTGTGCATTTGTACCTAGTAAGTCTTTAATTTTATTTTTTTCGATTTAATTGGTCTCTAAACTTGTATTTCTCCAACTAAGTTGATATCTTCACACTAGCACCGTTAATTGTGCTGGTATGATACTATTAACCAATTTGACAGTGCCACGTGGCAGCCCCTCAATGTATCACCTGATAAATATAAATATATAAATTATGCTCGTCACATGGCACCACCAGATTAATTAGAAATGCTATGCCAATACAAACTAATAGTGCTAGTGTGGAAGGACCAAGTTGGTTGACGAAATACAAGTTAATGGATCAACTAAGTCCAAAAAAATTTAAAGATCAATTAGGTACAAATGGACAAGTTCACGAGATAAATTATATATTATCCCTAAATTCTATTACATTTATGGTAGACGTGGAAAACATATTTATTTAATAAATATGTTTTATAATAATTAATATATAGCAAATATGTATTTAATTGAAGGAAAATATTTGATACATTGTTAGTAAAGTTTTTTTTTTTTGAAATAAACGGGATGATATTATTGGGAAGCTGGCTCAAATCAAACAAAACAAAGCCCATGGAGCACTACAATCGATGCAACAAAAAAGAAAACAGCTGGTAAGCAACAAAACAAAAAATAAACGTCTAGGAAAAATAAACCAAACAGAGAAAATTTCTTGAGCCAACCACCACGTCGTTTCAAAGACCAAATATCAACTAAGGAAGACGCCCTCCATCATCTGAAATTAAAGAACGATTGGAAGAGAGAGCTGTTGGAACGCCGGCACGCCAATGGTGTAGCAAAATAAAATTAATTTCGGTGATCCAAACCATGAATCCATGTGTGAGGAACGAATCGGGGTGAAATAAAGGTTTCAAAATTACCGAAACTTCAATCTAAATAGACAGCGACGCCTCGGCAACAAGAATTTTGATGTACTGTCGAACCAAGCCGCAACCTTTTCGATGTCGGCCGCTACGTAATCCACCCGGTTTGACTATGAACGGAAGAAATCTCCAAAACTATTTTTGGAGGTTTATTTGCTTGACGGCTGCTAGACCTAACAAGCAATCTCTTAGGGTTTTTATTTTTTTAAGGTATGTATCTTTTATTACCTTTTATATAATTGGTATATCTTTAATGAATCATAAAATTAATTAAATACAATAAAGTTTTTAACCGAAAATTATAATTACATTAATTATATCCAAAAATTATAATTACATTAATTATAACATGGATTTCGGTAAACTATATTTATTTAAATTTATATACAAACCAAATTCATATATTAATAGAACTATGTTCTCATTATGTGTACAACATCCTTGTACATATATAATATGTTCGTGAAAAATATAAAGTCGGTAATGACAATATATATCGCAAAGAAAAGAAAAGAGAATAAAGAACACACAGATTTTACGTGGAAACCCTCTCGGGAAAAAAACCACGGGCAGGGGAGAAGAAAATTTACTATGTCGAATTCGAATCATTACAAGAGGAATAGACTATGTCTATCTCAAAGAAATAAAACATCATGCCCAGTAAGTTAAGATATAGCATCTCATGACTTAGAAACTAGGCATATCTTTAGTTTGGTAGATCCCTTCTGACTTGCACAGTTTATTAAACTCATCAGAACAAAACTCTAAGCCATTGTCTGTACGGAGATATTTTATTTGTTTTCCCGTATGTTTTTCAATCATAGTTTTCAAGACTTAAATGCGGAAAACACATCGCTTTTCGCTTGTGAAGAATGCCCAAACTTTCCTAAAAAATCATCAATAAAAGTTAGCATATAATTAGCTCCACCTCTCGAAGGCACCTTGATGGCCCCCATGCATCGTAATGAATATACTCCAACGTTCCTTTCGTGTTATGGATTCCTCCGTGAATCGAACTCTCTTTGCTTCCCAAAACACAAGGCTCACGTAACTTGGTTTGCAAATTCCTTGCCCATCAAGAAGTCCTCTTTGCTCAATTCGCCATGCCATTCTCACTCATATGCCCTAGGCGATATGCCAAAGTTTAGTAATATCATCATCCGACAAAGAAGAGGAAGCGGCAATTGCATCACCAATAACAAAGAGAACCTCGCAAAATACATAACTTGGTAGTCTTTCTCCGCCTTTCATCACAATGAGGGAACCTTTAGAAATCTTCAACATCCCACTTTCACCGTGTATTTGTACCCTTTTGAATCAAGAGTACTCAACGAAATTAAATTTCTCTTCAATTCGAACATGCCGACGTCACTAAGTGTTCGACAACTCCATCAAACATCTTAACTTTAATTGTTCCAACACTGTGATTTTACGCCAAGCATTATTTCCCATCAAAATAACACCTTCGATTAATCGTTTTGTAATTTGTAAACCAATCCCGATTGGGACTCATGTGAAAGGTGCAACCAGAATCAAGTATCCACTCCTCGCTCACTTTTGAATTGTTGACCGAAGTGACTAGAAGTTCACCATCGCTGTAGTCTTCTACAACATCAGCTTCACCAGAATTTTTTGGTTGCTTTCCTTTTTGATTCGCAGTCTCCCTTTTAATCTTGTTCTGTAGCTTATAGCACTCAGATTTAATGTGCTCTTTCTTCTTGCGAAGTTACAAGTTTTACTCTATTTGAAGACTTTGATCTACCCTTAGTTTTACCGCGAGGATTCCGATCCTGTGTCCTTCCACGATCATCATCAGCATTCCGATCTTGTCTCCCACGAACAATAAGACCCTCTCTCTGGGAGTCGGGTTTAACCACAAGATGTTTCATCTTATCATACGAGGTCAAAGAATCATAAACCTCATCAACTGTGAGAGACTCGCGGCTATATAAAATCGTGTCTCTAAAGGTTGAATAAGACGGGGGCAACGAACAAAGTAGAATCAACCCTAGATCTTCCTTATTATACTGAACCTCCGTGGCCTCCAAGTTTGAGAGAATTTCTTTAAACACTGTTAAGTGTTCGTGCACAGACGCATCTTCCTCCAAACGATGAGCATAAAGACATTGCTTCATATGCAACTTGCTAGTTAAAGTTTTCGACATACATATTTGTTCTAGCCTCTTCCATAATGTCATGCGATCTTCTCCTTCATCACATCCTCGTAAAATTTCATTAGACAAATTGTAACACCCTTACCCGTATTCGCTGTTTTTAATAGGGTATGAGGCATTACCTAAGTTTAACGAGTTAATACTATTTTTATTATGAATTCAATATAGCCCTTTTATAAATATCCAATCTTCCCGAAATTTTAAAACCAAACAATCTCGTCCATTTCAATCCAATTTGATACCAAATCATACTTCTACTATAATTATATTATTCAAGATATTTATCACAGTTTACTTTAATACATACTCATTAAATAAGTTTTAATATTTATATAATCATCAAACATATACATGCCATATAAATCAAAAGGAAATTTATAAAAGCTACCGGGATAATCTTGATAGTGTGATCCTCGGTGTTGATCCGATCCTCCGATATTTACACGTCAATCTACATGAGACATTGAATACACTCAAGTAAGTTTATAGAAACTTAGTAAGTTCATAGGCATAAAATATAAATCTTACCAAACATTCATACACTTATACATTATGTACAATTACTAAGTTCAATTGTCAACCACAATTTGGTGAGTGCTTTCAGATAATCTCACTACCATTTATCCATTTACTTTAACTCTTTTGGGCCCTTTTGTCACTTACCATTATTAATCAAATTAGGGAACAGTTACGGAAAATTGAGTACTTCACTTCCACTTTTCATCGATCGTAGCCAAGCTACCACTTTTCATCGATCGTAGCAAGGTTACCACTTTTCACCGATCGTAGCCAAACTACCACTTTTCATCGATCGTAGCCAAGCTACCACTTTTCATCGATCGTAGCCAAGCTACCACTTTTCATTGATCGTAGTCAAGCTACCACTTTTCACTTTCACTTGCCACTTATCAAGTACTCAAACCGATGTTCCGCCAATTTGATCATTTAATCACTTTTCGCATTGTCATTTTATCCTTAACTTATCAACAAATATATCTCATCATACATGATATAATTCATAGGATTTACATTTAATCATTAAATTTCAGCCATATGAACTTACTCGAGTCGATTTGCGAATTTGAGAAAATTCGAGACTATTCAGCTACTTTTTCTTTTCCTCGACTTGCTTCGGGTTCTTGATCTATCATTGTAAAATCATTCACTTATCAGTATTTATTTCACCTTTACTCTATTTCATATCCTTAAGGATTACAACCCACATATAAGTAACATGGTCTATAATTTAACTATTTACTTGTATGAATATTCAAGCTGTCCATCCGTATCACAGTCACTAAATTATTTTTATCTTGAGCTACAGAACTCCAAATTAAGATCCGTTAATTTTGCTTGAAACTAGACTCGCATATCTTCTTACCATAAAATTTTTATAATTTTTGGTTTGGCCAATAAGTACAGTTTATTCTTTAAAGTCACCCCTGTTCTGCTGTCTGACAGTTCCGACCCATCTTCACTAAAAATTAATTATCTCCTTTTTCAGGATTCGGATGATGTTAACGTTTATTTCTATTGAAAATAGACTCACTCAGGATTTTAATGATATAAATTTAAGACCCCAATTATTTTTATACAATTTTTGATGATTTTTCAAAGTCAGAACAGGGGAACCCGAATTCATTCTGACCTTGTCTCACAAAACCTAATATATCTCATGATTTACAGTTCTATTGCTTACAACGTTTCTTCCATAAGAAACTAGACTCAATAAGCTTTAATTTCATATTTTGTTCATCTTCTAATTCAACTTCTACCATTTATGGTGATTTTTCAAACTTAGACTACTGCTGCTGTCCAAAACAGTTTCAGTGCAAAGTGTTGATTTCCATTTTGCCCCAAATTTCAGAGTTCATACAATTCAGTCCTTGATCAATTACCCCTCAATTAAGCTAATTTTTGTAAATTAATACTTTACCTAATCATTATGAGTTATTTCAAACCTATTGGAATTCAGA
Source organism: Gossypium rotundifolium (assembly GCA_025506655.1). Classification (NCBI taxonomy): domain Eukaryota; kingdom Viridiplantae; phylum Streptophyta; class Magnoliopsida; order Malvales; family Malvaceae; genus Gossypium; species Gossypium rotundifolium. The sequence goes on from CP106733.1 coordinate 529,190, forward strand.
ATTTCCACATAAAACCCTAACTTCAAATTCTTTTCAAATTAGGTCTCAAGCATTCACTTTCTATTCAATTCTTTCAATAAAATCAGCATATAAACCATTTAAAGTTATAATTCCATGCTAAATCATCATATACTTCCAGAACATATTCATAGCAACTTCCAACTTCATTCATAAAATCTAAAACTAATGAATTCACCAAGTGGACCTAGTTGTAAAAGTCATAAAACACAAAATTTCAAGAAATAATCAAGAATTGAACTTACTTGCAGTAAAAATATGAAAACCAGCTTAGGGAAAACCCTTCTATGGTGTTTTGCTGATGAGAATGCAGAAAATAAAGAGAAATCTAGATAATTCCACTTTAGTCCTAGTTTTATTAAGTAAATTTTGCAATATTCCAATTTTACCCTTATTTCTCCTTATTTTCTCTGGTTTCATGCCCTTGTTGTCCAGCCCAAATACACCTTGGGTCTATTTGCCTTTTAAGCCCTCTTTCTTTTATCATTTAAGCTATTAATCATTTCTCATAACTTTACATGTATTACAACTTAGTCCTTTTGTTCAATTAACTATCGAACTTTAAAATTTCTTGACTAAACTTTAATACTAACTTATTAACACTCCATAAATATTTATAAAACATTTATGGCTAGATTAAAATCTCCTAGATCTCGATACCTCATTTTCGATTCTAATTATTATTATTATTATTTATTATTTTTTTTTAACTTCACATTTAACTTATACTCACTAAATTAATAATATTTTCTACTCACTTGTCGGATTTAGTGACCTCGAATCACTATTCGACACCAATTGAAAATTTAGGCTATTACAACTCTCCTCCCTTTTAAGAAATTTCGTCCTCGAAATTTCGCACTGTGAATAAATTCGGACATCGAAATCTCATCAATTCCTCCGTCTCCCGTGTTGCCTCCTCCGATCCATGTCGATTCCATAACACTTTAACTAGTGGTACACGCTTATTTCTCAACTCTTTGACTTCTCGAGCTAGAATTTTCACCGGTTCCTCCGAATAGGTCATATCGGGTTGGACTTCTATTTCGTATGAGGAATTACATGTGATGGATCCGATCTGCACTGCCTCAACATAGATACATGAAACACGTTATGAATCTTTTCAAGCTCGAGGCAAAGCCAATCTATAAGCTACCGGACCGATTCTTTCAATGATTTCATACTACCGATAAATCGTGGATCGAGTTTTCCTTTTGCCGAACCGCAAAACTTTCTTCCACGGTGACACTTTCAAAAATACACGATCACCCACATTAAACTCTATATCTCTTCTTTTCAAATCAGATATGACTTTTGTCGATCGGATGCACTTTTTAGACATTCTCAATAATACGAACTTTTCTTGGTTTCCTAATCAAGTCCACCCCACTAGTTTTGGCTCACTTAATTCGCACCAATATAATGGAGTTCTACATTTTCTCCCATATAGAGCTTCAAACGGTGCCATTTTAATACTAGTTTGATAACTATTATTATAAGCAAATTCACTAAAGGTAAATACCTTTCCCAATCGCCGCCAAACTCAAGTATAGAGCACCTTAACATATCTTCTAAAATCAATCACTCGCCTCGATCGTCCATCCGTCTGGGATGAAAAGTCAGGTTGAAATTTAATTTGGTGCCCAAAGCTTCTTGTAATTTACCCCAAAATCTTGAGGTAAATCTCTTGATCTCGATCTCAAATAATAGATATTGGCACCCCATGTAATCTCACTATCTCGACACATATAACTCCGCCAACTTTTCAAGTGGATAATCTACTCGTAGGAATAAAATGTGCCGATTTAGTTAACCGATCAATAATCACCCAAATCGAATCTTTCTTCTTTGAGTTATCTGGTAATCCGGATACAAAATCCATCGTGACATGTTCCCATTTCCACTGGAATCATAATGGGTCAGAATAACTCGCTTAAGACTTGATGCTCTGGCTTTCACCGCCGACAAATTAAACATCTTGCTACATATTCACGATTTCCGCTTCATTCGGGCCACCAATACATTTTCTTCAAATCACAATACATTTTCGTACTACCGGTGAATAGAACACATACTATCGTGAGCCTCGATAAAATATCATTTTTCGTGTCTAAATTATTCTAACACATATTCTATTACGATAATATAACATACCATTTTCATCAATGGAGTATTCTGGGCTTAACTCATTTTGAACCATCTGTCGTTTCGACATCAACTCTGGGTCTTCATCTTGTAGCTCCCGAATCCGTTGAAAGAACACAGGTTTAGCTTTTAATTCTGCTAGTACAGAACCATCTTCATTAATAGATAAATGAGCATTCAATGCCCGTAATGCAAATAATGATGATTTTCGACTAAGTGCATCTGCTACAACATTTGCTTTCCCTGGATGATAGTCAATGACAAGATCATAATCTTTCAGCAGCTCTAACCATCGTCTCTGTCTCAGATTTAACTCTTTTTGATTCATTAAATACTTTAAGCTCTTATGATCAGTATACACGTAACATTTCTCACCATATAAATAATGTCTCCATATTTTCAAAGCAAACACAATCGCTGCCAATTCCAAATCATGTGTAGGATAATTCTTCTCGTGCGGTTTTAGTTGCCGAGAAGCATATGCCACCACTTTGCCTGACTGCATAAGTACACAACCTAAACCATTCAGAGACGCATCACTATAAACCACAAACGGTACACCCGACTCTGGTTGAGTCAACACTGGAGCCTCTGTCAACATTTTTTCAACCGATCAAACTTTGCTGACATTCACTTGACCATATAAATTCAACATTCTTTTGTAGTAATCGAGTCAACGGTAAAGTAATCCTTGAGAAATCTTTGACAAATCGACGATAATAACTCGCCAAATTCTAGAAAACTCCGTACTTCAAGAATATTCTTCTAACTTTCCAATTTATCACCGCCACATTACCTTACTTGGATCCACTCTAATTCCATCACCGATACAATATGACCCAAAACGCAACTTCATGGAGCCAAAACTCACATTTGTGAATTTCGTGATACAACCTGCTTTCTCCCGCAAAATCAGAATACAATCCTTAAATGTTGTGCATGTTCGGACTCATCTTTGAATAAATCAATATATCATCAATGAACACAACCACAAATCTATCCAAATATGACTGAAAAATTCGATTCATCAAATCCATAAAGGCAAATAGGAGCATTGGTTAAACCAAATGGCATCACCAAGAATTCATAGTGACCATACCGGTTCTAAGGCGCTTTTGGCACATCACACTCTTTAACTTTCAACCGATAATACCGGATCAAGATCTATCTTGGAAAATACTACAAGACTTTCAACCGATCAAATAGATCATCAATACGAGGCAAAGGATATTTATTCTTTATCGTTACCTTATTTAATCGCTCGTAATCTATACACGTCTTAAGGAACCGCCCTTCTTTTTCACAAACAAGACAAAAGTGCACCCTGGCGACATACTCGATTCGATGAATCCTTTATCTAATAACCCTTGCAACTGCGTCTTCAACTCTCTTAATTCTGTTGGAGCCATTCTGTACGGTGTTACTGAGATAGGAGCTGTTCCAGGAATCACATCAATTGCAAATTCAACTTCTCGTCGGTGGTAAACCGTAACTCTTCAGAAACACATCAGAAATTCATTCGCCATCGGTACTTGTTCGAGCTTTAAATCGAACTCCGAGTATCAAGAATATAGGCCAAGAATGCTTCGTTGTTTTACGTAATAACCTCTCGAAAGCAGAGAGTGAAATAATTCGATCAGATCATCAATATTTTCGCATCTAACCGATATTACATCTCCTGTTTGACATTTCAAACTGATCTATTTATCACGACAGTTCACTACCGCATCATGTTTCATTAACCAGCCCATCCCCAAAATAATATCAAATTCCCGAAAGGGTAACAACATCAAGTCAGCGGGGAATTCATAGCCTTTCACTATCAGAGGACAATTTCGACATATCAAATTAACTGTTACACTTTGACCTAATGGATTAGTGACTTGTATATCAAATTCAGTGGACTCAACAGAAAGTTTCTTTTCAGATACTAGTATAGCACAAATATATGAATGAGTAGACCTGTGGTCTATTAATGCATAAACAAGAACATCATAAAGATAGAACGTATCAAAGAATTACATCGGAGTCGTAGCCTCTTCTCTTGCTCGAATGGCGAAAGCACGTGCTGGTGCTTTATTCTCGATCGACTAATCGATTCTCTCATACCCGAACGGTAGTCCTCGTAGTAACCGCTTTCCGCCCGAACGTCTATTTCTTTGGGGAGTGATTTTCAGATCTCTTCTGCTCCACTTCATCTTTTTGCGCTTGAGGACAATCTCGAATAAGATGATCAAGAGTCCCACATTTATAACAAGCCCCATCTTAGTCCTGCATTCACCAAATGATGTCTTCCACAATATTGACACTTAGGTCGGGAGCATCCCAACATCGCTTCACACTTGCTGCAGTCTATTAAACACCTTGAAATCGGATTGTCTTGATCTACCTCTACTCAATTTTCCGCATCGATGTAGTTCGACTACTTTCTTCTCTAAATTTCTTTACCCAAATCTGAAAATGACTTGAAGCACCTCTTTGAATGACTCTTTACTTTTTCGATCCCGTTGCATTTTTCTATTATATACTTCTTCGAGCTTTTGAGCACTGGCCCGATGTAACAACGAACTCCGTATTTCATTGCCCCAATCATCATTCTAATCTCATCATTTAACCCTTCTTCAAATCGATACACATTTCTTCTTCAAGAGGTACAATGTCTCGCATATTTATCGAGGTAGACAAATTCTCTTCAGATTCAAATTACCGATTTATTTTCGCCAGAATCAAGAAATTCCTTTTCTTTTATCCAAATACCGTCCGCCCACATATTTCTTCTTAAATTCATTTTGGAAAAATTCCAAGATATTTTCTCTCTTGGTACCACTACTCAATCGCTTCCCACCAACTATAAGCCTCTTCTTTCAAGAGGGACACAAGACATCTCAAATAATCATCCGTGAGCAAGCCATTTCTTTAAAAATTTTATCAAACTCAGAATCAGATTCACTTTGACGGGTCATCATCATCCTTCCCAAATTCTTCAAATTTCAAGTTTTCTAAGCCTTTCCAATGGAGAACGCCATCGAATTCAGTTGTTGTAGGAGGTGGAGGAGCAACCGAGGTACCACCGATGGAGCGGTGGTGGGAGGAGGTGGTCGAGCTCGATTTCTTTCTTGCATCGTTTCAGTATACCACTGATTCATAATCCCATAAATCATATTCTTCAATTCTTGCTCTCGCATTAAAGAAATCGGAACATCACTGCTTGTTGCTCGCTCGTAAATCAGATTCTATCGTTAACTTCTTCCCGCCAAGACGCTCGTGTCTATCCGACATCTCTATAATCGTAAAGTATCTATAAAAATAACAAATATTAGATCGGATCATACACATCACACTATCACGATTTATATGGCATGTATTTCTAAACACTTTATACATCACAATTGTTCCGAGAATCGCTAAACCTGCTCGATACCACTAAATGTAACACCCTTACCCGTATTCGCTAGTTTTAATAGGGTATGAGGCATTACCTAAGTTTAACGAGTTAATACTATTTTATTATGAATTCAATATAGCCCTTTTATAAATATCCAATCTTCCCGAAATTTTAAAACCAAACAATCTCGCCCATTTCAATCCAATTTGATACCAAATCATACTTCTACTATAATTATATTATTCAAAGATATTTATCACGCTTTACTTTAATACATACTCATTAAATAAGTTTTAATATTTATATAATCATCAAACATATACATGCCATATAAATCAAAAGGAAATTTATAAAAGCTAAGGGATAATCTTGATAGTGTGATCCTCAATGTTGATCCGATCCTCCGATATTTACACGTCAATCTACATGAGACATTGAATACACTCAAGTAAGTTTATAGAAACTTAGTAAGTTCATAGGCATAAAATATAAATCTTACCAAACATTCATACACTTATACATTATGTACAATTACTAAGTTCACTGTCAACCACAATTTGGTGAGTGCTTTCAGATAATCTCACTACCATTTATCCATTTACTTTAACTCTTTTGGGCCCTTTTTGTCACTTACCATTATTAATCAAATTAGGGAACGTTACGGAAAATTGAGTACTTCACTTCCACTTTTCATCGATCGTAGCCAAGTTACCACTTTTCATCGATCGTAGCCGGTTACCACTTTTCATCGATCGTAGCAAGCTACCACTTTTCATCGATCGTAGCCAAGCTACCACTTTTCATTGATCGTGCAGTGTAGAAGCTACCACTTTTCACTTTCACTTGCCACTTATCAAGTACTCAACCGATGTTCCGCTCAATTTGATCATTTAATCACTTTTCGCATTGTCATTTTATCCTTAACTTATCAACAAATATATCTCATCATACATGATATAATTCATAGGATTTACATTTAATCATTAAATTTCAGCCATATGAACTTACTCGAGTCGATTTGCGAATTTGAGAAAATTCGAGACTATTCACTACTTTTCTTTTCCTCGACTTGCTTCGGTTCTTGATCTATCATTGTAAAATCATTCACTTATCAGTATTTATTTCACCTTTACTCTATTTCATATCCTTAAGGATTACAACCCACATATAAGTAACATGGTCTATAATTTAACTATTTACTTGTATGAATATTCAAGCTGTCCATCCGTATCACAGTCACTAAATTATTTTTATCTTGAGCTACAGAACTCCAAATTAAGATCCGTTAATTTTGCTTGAAACTAGACTCGCATATCTTCTTACCATAAAATTTTTATAATTTTTGGTTTGGCCAATAAGTACAGTTTATTCTTTAAAGTCACCCCTGTTCTGCTGTCTGACAGTTCCGACCCATCTTCACTAAAATTAATTATCTCCTTTTCAGGATTCGGATGATGTTAACGTTTATTTCTATTGAAAATAGACTCACTCAGGATTTTAATGATATAAATTTAAGACCCCAATTATTTTTATACAATTTTTGATGATTTTTCAAAGTCAGAACAGGGGAACCCGAATTCATTCTGACCTTGTCTCACAAAACCTAATATATCTCATGATTTACAGTTCTATTGCTTACAACGTTTCTTCCATAAGAAACTAGACTCAATAAGCTTTAATTTCATATTTTGTTCATCTTCTAATTCAACTTCTACCATTTATGGTGATTTTCAAACTTAGACTACTGCTGCTGTCCAAAACAGTTTCAGTGCAAAGTGTTGATTTCCATTTTGCCCCAAATTTCAGAGTTCATACAATTCAGTCCTTGATCAATTACCCTCAATTAAGCTAATTTTTGTAAATTAATACTTTACCTAATCATTATGAGTTATTTCAAACCTATTGGAATTCAGAATTTCCACATAAAACCCTAACTTCAAATTCTTTTCAAATTAGGTCTCAAGCATTCACTTTCTATTCAATTCTTTCAATAAAATCAGCATATAAACCATTTAAAGTTATAATTCCATGCTAAATCATCATATACTTCCAGAACATATTCATAGCAACTTCCAACTTCATTCATAAAATCTAAAACTAATGAATTCACCAAGTGGACCTAGTTGTAAAAGTCATAAAAACACAAAATTTCAAGAAATAATCAAGAATTGAACTTACTTGCAGTAAAAATATGAAAACCAGCTTAGGGAAAACCCTTCTATGGTGTTTTGCTGATGAGAATGCAGAAAATAAAGAGAAATCTAGATAATTCCACTTTAGTCCTAGTTTTATTAAGTAAATTTTGCAATATTCCAATTTTACCCTTATTTCTCCTTATTTTCTCTGGTTTCATGCCCTTGTTGTCCAGCCCAAATACACCTTGGGTCTATTTGCCTTTTAAGCCCTCTTTCTTTTATCATTTAAGCTATTAATCATTTCTCATAACTTTACATGTATTACAACTTAGTCCTTTTTGTTCAATTAACTATCGGAACTTTAAAATTTCTTGACGAAACTTTAATACTAACTTATTAACACTCCATAAATATTTATAAAACATTTATGGCTAGATTAAAAATCTCCGAGATCTCGATACCTCGTTTTCGATTCTAATTATTATTATTATTATTTATTATTTTTTTTAACTTCACATTTAACTTATACTCACTAAATTAATAATATTTTCTACTCACTTGTCGGATTTAGTGACCTCGAATCACTATTCGACACCAATTGAAAATTTAGGCTATTACACAAATGCGATGTAATCGTGTTAGTGTTTTCGATCTCAAGCGCTTCTTATCTTCCTTCGTCAATGTCAAGGCATCTTATCTACCACTAGCGTGGCTTCCTCTAAATCCATCTGCAAGAACTCGCTCGCATCTTTATCTCGCCACAACGCGAATCGGTGTTACGATCCAACAATAGTAATTTCATACTTCAATGACGCCATTACCGTGATCGAGATAAAACCCTAAGCTCGATACCAATTTATAAAAAATATAAAGTCGGTAATGACAATATATATCGCAAAGAAAAGAAAAAGAGAATAAAGAACACACAGATTTTACGTGAAAACCCTTTCGGGAAAAAAACCACGGGCAGAGGAGAAGAAAATTCACTATGTCGAATTCGAATCATTACAAGAGGAATAGACTATGTCTATTTATAGGCTTATAAAACCCAATTCTAATCAAAGTAAAAATATATTATGCTAATAAATGCTAAATATATTATACTCATAAATACTAAATCTTCTAGAAAGAAGATATATTTTGTTTAACTTGACTTGCAAACAATATCTTAGAATTTGGGTCACACAACTCTAACATGTTCAATATTTGATTGTCCAATTAAATTAATTCTTTAATTAATTTAATTCGTGTAACAACCAAATACAATACCAACTATGTTTAATTCGGTTCATTTCAACCATAGGGTATGACCCTGTAGGTTTTTGTAACGTTAGCAGTAATATTAGAGCGATTCTAATGTTACAAACAATGAGTGGCATCTACCAATGCATCATTGCTACCTAAGTTACAAGAAGTCATGATTCGACATAACATTTTGTGATTAACCTTTCATGCATTAATCCTTAAGTCCTTTATCTCTGGAACGGACACAAGTTATGGAATAGTCACACTTACATAGTCCATCCCATGTTTCTTGATATCTTAAGTAGACTATGATATACAAATTAATATGACATCTCATATCAACTTATTTGAGCATGGCCATGCATTTCTAGTCTCACTCAGTCAAGTGGCCTAAGATGTTACTCCTATTATGTAGGAGAGACTTATCCTATATTGATCAACCATATCCCTCTACATAGATTGTTGTATATCCAACATCATCCTTTATAGAACAACCTGTTACGGTGTACATTTGACTGTATCAAAATATACAACTCACGATATTGGGATAATGATAATCTCAAGTCTGAGGATCATATACATATTAATCACTGTGAGTAATGTTGTGACAATTACATAATAATTCAAGAAACATAATCATAGCGGGTCAATCTAATATGTTGTTCTCTAACACACATATTCATGCATTGATTTTGACACTCCATATCAATGACAACTCTTTATCATCAATCAACTACATGCTAGTCTTAATGCATTATTGTTGTCCTAGTCAACAATAATACTTGACTAAGGATCTTTTAAGAATAATCATATTATTCTCAGGACATTATTATAAAACAGTTTATTTGTACACACAGAAAGAAAAACTGAAATAATAATGACAACGCTTTATTTTAATAAACATGGTAAATCAAGTATGTTATTACAACCATCTCGTGATTGATCTTTGGGCATACTTTTACAATAGTGAATGCTTTGAGCAGCGCCTGGAGATTCGTCGAACCTTCTCCAAGGACAAAGCCGAACAAAAGAACCTTAGTGACCCAGATTCCACGCCAATCGATCCTTCATCGCTAGTAATGTCACTGAATCTGGTACTCCATTAACCAAGCCACCATAGAACTTGTTTCTCCGACCTTCCAGCGCCAGGGTATGAGCCGCGCCATTAACAGTTCGAGGCGCAAAAAGGTAAGAAACCTCATCAAAACACAAACCCAATTGACAGATATGTTAAGTAATTGGCCTGAGTACCGATTTGTCTCATCCCTTCTTCTTAATGCTTTTAATGACTGACAGTGAATCTCCCTCCACGATCAAACGCCGAAAGCCTATCGTTGCCACAAACAATAGTGCCCTTGCACAAGCCCTTGCTTCTGCCACAAAAGGATTAGCCACATTCTCATAGAGATAAGTTTCTGCCCCTATAATTTCTCCTGTAGAATCTTTGGCTAAAATTGCAGTTGTGGCTAATCTATCATCTTATTGGAAAGATGCATCAAAGTTTAACTTAATAATTCCATCATCCAGAGGCCTCCAAAAATCCTTTGTCATAAATCTAATAGAAGGACGGAGGTTCTCTTGATTTAGTTCTAAGTTCTTTTTCATAACCCCAAATAAACCCCAGCACTCCTTGCAAGGAAAATTTCGCCCCTTTGTGAATCAATTTATTTTGTCGAAACCATAAGCTCCATGAGGAAATTGCAATTAAAGTTTTTTAAAGTCTACAAATAAAGTTAAGACGGTGCGGAGTCTATTATAGATATAGTAAAATATTAAAAAATTAATATATAAAAGAGATGGTACATATGGAAATTAATATATACGAGTCCATTATAGAATTACAATTTTTCAATTTTGGAGGCTAGGTCCCCTACTTGCCCCTTGTATCCGCCCTTATCATATGCATTTATTTTTTTTAGATTTTATGTAAATGATAAAAATATCCTTGAATAATGTTTATTGTTTTGTTAAAATAATGATATTTTAATAATTTAACAATTGAGTTGGGACTCGATTGAATCAACCATTTAGTATACTTGTAAAAAAAAAATATATATATATATTATACTTTTAAATGTGGGTGTTTAACCTTTTAGGTGTTTGACTATTCATTTGTTCCTTTCTAATTTAATGAAATTTTCTTTTTGGTAATAAATGTGGAATGTAAAATTATGGGTGGAGTATTGATATCATGTTTAATTCGCTTGACTAAAATATAATATTTTAATATTTAGTTGACTAAATGTAAAATTACCTAAAAACACGTTTTTATTAAATTGTCCTTGTTGTGCAAATTTTTATAATAAATTTAGCTTATTTCATATTTTTAATCTTAATTTACATAAATTATGATAATTTTTTATTTTATTACAATTTATATATTAATAAGTAATATGAAATCAATTTATAAATCATAATTAAAATAATAGCATATTTGTTTCATTATTAACAATTTTTTTCAACTAAGCTTTAAAGAAATATAATTTTAATAATAAAAATAAGTAGTAAATTGATTCAAAATTTTGGATTTTGCTTGTAATCTAATATTACTAGAAGAATTTGTGATATTGAGATTATAGCGTATAGTACAATGTCTTGACACTATTTAAAAAAGTGAGATACCAAAATTATCAAAGTATTGATCTTGAATGGACTTGAATTATTTCAAGTATCACATTGACTTGCTCTTGAAATAGGTTTGGACCTTATTTCTTTAGTTGAAACGGATTGATAAGAGATTTTCTTTAAAAATGACTTTTGTCTTCTTTTTTACAGCTAAACTGGATCAAAATGCGCATTCTCTTTAGAACTTGTATGCTGTTATTGAACTTGTGAATATGTAGAATAACTTAGAAACCTCTTTTTATAGTGCAAAATACATGAATAAAAGAAAATTATTGTAAAATTTAATTGCTTCATTTAATTGTTTTACTATAAATCAAATTAATTAATTTATTATTTATCTCTTATTAACTTAATTAATTAAACATAAAATTATCCTTGCCAAAACCAGTTTTAAAATCGGTTTAGAAAAATAGGGATCGACTTTAAAATCAAAATGAGAGTCACCACTAATCTCTTTTTACTTAGTTGTGATTGGAACACCTTAAAAACGTTTTATTTTAAAATATTGATTTTGGTCTACGAAAAACAAAAAAATGGGTTCGGGAGTCGGTTACATATGAGGAAGGGTTAGCACCCTCATAACGCCCAAAAATCGGTACCTAATTGATAAAATCATGTCTTAATGTTGAGATTTTGAAAAATTTTAGAAAATGATCATTTTATTTTAAAAAAGAAACTTGACTTTCCTATCTCAAAGAAATAAAACATCATGCCCAGTAAGTTAGGATATAGCATCTCATGACTTAGAAATTAGGCATATCTTTAGTTTGGTAGATTCCTACCTCAAGATTCAAAACATAATACCCAGTAAGTTAGGACACAATGTTTTTGAATTCTCAAGAATAGGTTTTTTCTTATTTAAAACTTGAGATTTCTTTGTTCCGAAAGAATATAAACATCACATCCAGCACGATAAGACACGATATTTTTTAAACCCTCGTAACTAAAAAACATCTCATGATTTTCAAAAACTTGTTAAAATGATATTTAATTATTTAGCCAAATGAAAAATCGAAACCCAACACGTTAGAGCATTATTTCCCTAATTTCTAAATACTAAAACATTGTCTTATTTCAAAAACCTTTAAATAAAATATAGAAATTTTGCAAAATGCATTTTATTTAAAAAAACGATGATTTATAAAAATATCACATAAATATCAAAAGTAATTATGAAATAACGACATTTCATATTTATATAGATAATAAAGAAAATAATAATATGGTATAACAACTAATAAAATAATTACACAATGGCAATCATAGATAAATAAATGAGAGGGTATGGACAAGTAAAATATATTCATAAAATAATAAATATCAAAGTAAAAAGAAAATTATTAAATAAATATGAAAATTTTAAAGTAAGATTTAAATGATAAATAAATAAATAAAATTATATACATATAATATAAACGATGTAAAAAATATAATGATTTTAAATAAAGATATATAAAATTACACATATATATATTATAATTAATGTAAATAGAATATAATATACAATATAAATAAATTTTAGTTAAAAATAATATATGATATAATATTATATAATGTACAAAATTTTAAAATATAGAATAATATATAAAAATAATTTTGTAAATAAACAAAGAATATAATTAAACTAAAATAAAATAATAATATAATAATAATTAGAAATATATAATATAATGAATAATATGCTAATTTATACAATATAGGTAATAAATACTAATAATCACATATATACAAAATTAATACATATAAAACTATATATAAATTTTATACCATAAACAAATTAATATATAAATAATGAATATAATATTTTAATGTGATAAAATAATAATATTAAAAAATAAATGAATAATAAAAAAATTAAATAAAAAAATATGTAAAGGGGACTAAATTGGAACACAAGAAATAGTTTTAGGCGCATTTGTAAAAAATTTAAAATGCAACAGGACTTAATTGTAAATTTGAAATAATGCGGAAGAACTAATATGGCAATTAGACCATTTAACGAAAACACGCGGATCCTATCCGGGTTTTCGTGTCAACGCGCGAATCCTCCTTAAAACGACATCGTTTCAACGCTTATTGGCTTAAGCGAAAACAACGTCGTTTTCATCATGCTATATAAGCCAGTTTTCTGCCCGAAAATTCATTTTAGCCTCAGTTCTAAAAAAAAAAACTTTGAATTCTCTCTCGACTCTTTCACCCTTCTGCTAAAGTTCGATCATCGAGGGCCACGGCTCACATGCGCACGCGTCACACGCGCCTCCATGGCCAGTGGCTGGAGACCAAACATCGATTTTTGAGCGCTTTCAAAAGGTAAACCCTCTTTCTTTTTATTTTATAAAACAATATTTATATGTAAAATATTTGTATAAAAAATAAGAACATTATAATAAAAAAAATCACCTCTATAACGAAATTTCTGTATAACTTTAGTATTTAGCGTATGTGTATCCTCCTTTTTTTTTTTTTTTTGTTACAGGTTTTGGAAGGCCTTTTATAGCCTTCGAAATAAAAAGAATAAAAAGAAACAAAAAATTGCCATGTTTGTTTTGTCATTGCTTTCCTTTTCTATGGTGTCTAAACAACGAGGATCTCGGGATGGTGGGAAATTTGTGATGGGCTGTGATTCGGCTTGACTAGGGCATGAGGAGTCATTGGCGCTGGTATTTGCTGCGATGATCGATCTTCATTATTATGGCGCCTAGGGCTTCTGAAGAACCCTAGGTCTCTATTTCTGTTTAGTCTTGGGTCTTTTGGGCCATCTCGATAGTGGGTCTAGTTGGTTCTGGATTAATGGGTCATTAATTGGGTCAATATGTAATTGGGTATTGGGTATCAACTTGGGCCAAGAGTAGTGTTTGGGCTATAAATGGACTGAAAAACATTATTGGACATTTAGTTTTTATTTTCTGAACGGGCCCGGGCAAAAATGGGCCTCTACAATCCTTTCATATTATTGTTTAATTATTTATTTTTAATTAGTGATAATATCTCAATTAATTTAAATTAATTAGAGAAAAAAATATAACACAAATAAAATATCATCAATTTTACAAGGGATAAATCTCAAAATTATACAAGCATTTTGATTTAATGTGCAATTATATACATGAATTTTAATTTGGTGTAATTATACACGTGAAACTCTAATTGTGGTTCAAATATATACTTGAAACTTTAATTTTGATTTAATCATACATGTTTAAAAAATAAATACATTGATTTATTTTTATATTGAATAAATATAATTATTTATATATAAAAATATGTTAATAATTTACAAAAACTGATTAAATCAAAATTTCATATATACAATTACACATTAAATAATAATTCAAGTATAATTTTGATATTTATCCATATTTACGATGATAATTTTAACTTTAACCCCGATAATTTTTACTTTTACTGTAATTCATCCAATAAATTTCTTCGTCTACGGTTAATTTGAATTCAAATTTATAAATAAATAAATAAATTACCTGCATGTCACTCTTCGCCAGGTGTTCAAATGGATATAGCGAATCCAATTAATGTCGAAAGTGATGTGCACTGTACTCGCACTGTGACAGGCGGGATTGTTAAGGCGTGAAGAAGTGTGTGTGAAGCATGGCGAGTACAGAAAAGGAAGCGAGTGGGAGACAAGTAGATGGGAAAATACACGTGTAAATAGGGCAGGATCCGAAAAAGCAATCACGACAGTGAGCGTGAGGGCTGTGATTGCCTCGTTGTTCTTTGGTTCCAAACCGCTAATGGCCTCGGATCTCGTATTGCCACGTCAGCTTTAAATTAATAATATAAGTCTTTTAGGCTTTTTTTAGTTAATTTGTAAGACAATTATTTCATACCGCATTAAAGGTAAGTATTCGATCGAGTCGAGTTAAATCGAGTAAAAAAATTCGAGTTAGTCAAATTGATGAATCATATTTTAGCAACCGAGCTCGTGAAAAAATTTCGAGTTAAGTCGAGTCGAGTTAACGAATCATATTATTTATACTCAATGTTGAGTTTACATGGACCGATTTTTTAACTAGTAGACGAAGTACAAGATTATTTAACTACATAAACAATAAAATTGTTTTACCTTTTCACTTAATGAGTAAATATTTATCAAAACATCGAAATTTCACTATTTAACTTAATACTTTTGACTTTTAACTTTAGAAAAAGGTAAACATTTATCAAAATGACGTAGTTTTGTATTTTCTTATTCGGATTTTTGGATAACTCGAATTGTGTAATTCATATTCGAGTTAAACCAAAAAAATTAATTTTTTCATTCGAGTTGATTCGAATAACTTGATTAATTCAAATAACTCGAACTATTTAATTTAAAATTTGAATTTTTTATCGATTTTTCGAATCGAATCGGTTTTTACTCATCCCTATACCGCATATTTGAATCTTAAAGATTATATTATTATAAAAATAGTTCGAGCTTGAATATATATCGTAAAATTATCATAAAAAATTATTATTAAATATTTAAAATTTATAAAAAAAGTTATGTATTTTTAATAATTTTAATGCCACCAACACTTACCAACTTGCATGTGGAATATTTAAATAAATAAATACTCCATAATTTTAATATATAATCTACTTTATGCTCATTTTATTCCTTTAAATTAGACTTGCTCATGGATACTCATTCGAAATTTGAAAATATTCGGGTTTGGACAAAAAAGAAAATACGCTTAAATCCAAATTTCGATTTTCTAGTGAATTCAACCGGTTTGCTCAGAGGCTATCGATTTTCTAAACTAAATTCTTAAGTTCCAGAAAGTACAAGGACCAAAATGTAAAAAAAAATGAAGGTAGAGAAGTAGGTTGATAAATAAAAAGGATGAGACATAATGTAGCTTCATTTATTAATTAAATAAAATAAATATAATAATAAAATAAAAAGAAATCTTAGTACACCAGAATCCTTTATTCTATATGGGTTTGCACGCTAGCCTTGTTTAAACTATTCCCACCTTTTAATTTTAAGTTTATTTTATTTGTAATAAAAAAACAATAAAAGCATGTCTCTTTGGCTTTTTCAATACTTTGTGTACTAAACCCTAGATAAAGATATCCATCTTCTTTCCACTACCCCCAACATTAATTAAACCAAGTTTATGTCTTAGCCTTAGGGTGAGTTTAGATGAATAGTGAGTTTATCTGCGGTTAGTGTAGAAACAGCAGTGATGGTGAGATTAGATACTGTAGCGACTGGCGATACTATAGCGCGAGACAAAAAGTAAGTTAAACGCACCGCACCGCACTCAATCGCTCGTCCAAACCCACCCTTAACGTTGTAGCTACGTTTTTAATTAACCTCTAATCCCATGTGATTACTATTCTAATTTTGACTTAAGCCTTGCTTTTTTCTCTCATATTTTATTTACATGCATGACTGAATATAATAAAACATTGCTTGATAGAGACAAGTGCTTTTGAATCCATTTTAAAATTCAATTATTATTATTATTTTTTTATATATCCCGATTAAAATTAGTTAAACTGGTCAAATTATTGATTTTCGATTTGATTTGATTAGTTATAACTAATTTAATCGATCGATTCAATTTAGTTTCAAGAGCCGGGCAAAAATTTCCTCACATTTTTTAAAAGGAAAAAAAAAGAATAAAATATTGAAAGTGGGCTAAACAGACAAAAGTGGAAAACATAAATTTTATTTTGTTAATACGTTGTTCCATAATGAAGTGGCCCTCAAAGGGAGGTTTCGGGAAGGTACATAACATGGTCAAACAACCAATTTCTAAACTAATCATCTTACATTAATTTATTATTATTAAACCCTACCCCTTTTTTCTTTTAGTGGGTCTCTAATTTTTTAATTAAAAAAATAGAGGTTTTGGGTTTTAAGAGTTCGATTTGATATCAAAAAACTGCTCAGCAACAATCGAACAAGTGGGGAATGTTGGGGTGAACCAGAAAAGTTTGGGTAGAGTCGGATCTAAATATTGGCTAGGTAAACGTCCTATAGTAATAGGAGTAGTTATGAACTCTGTAGACCATCCCCATAGGGGTGGTGAAGGAAGGGCTCCAATTGGTAGAAAAAAACTCGCCACCCCTTGGGGTTATCCTGCACTTGGAAGAAGAAGTAGAAAAGGAAAAAATATAGTGATAATTTGATTATTCATCGACGGAGTAACGACAATTTCGTATTATTTGACTTTAAATTCATTTTAGGTTATATTAAACGAAAATCGAACTGAATCAATCAGATTTAAGCAATAAATGAGTCGAATTAAATAAAATCAAATCGAATATTAATATACGAGGGAAATGTTTAATTTAATTGTGGGAAGAGGAACAATGTTTGAACCGGCAAACATGACCTAATGGCTTTGGAAAAGTAAACAAGTCAATGTCTTTTTCTATGTTTCTTTTTTAAATTTGGGTCCCAACCCATTTTTAAAAAATATATATTGATTCCAATGACCATTTTTCTATTTTATTATTTATAATAATGTCGGATACTTAATTTGGATAAGAAAAACTCAGGTATCAAATCGAACATTGAAGTCAAATTTAAGTACGGGACAAACAAATTTTAAAAAAAAATTGTGTACCAATTTGAACATTCAAGCAAAATATAAGTACCAAATAGTATATTAGCTCTTTAGATTCTAAAGCGGTTTTCAAACTTCAAAACATTCTGGTTATGCCCGCAAAGTATCAACACATAAATCTGTTAATCAAATCGTTTCGCGCCATGTAGTATGCATGAAACATGTGTGTGTACTTATCCCGCAAACTTTTTGAATCTAACATGTAAAAAAAGAAGAAGCAGCCCTTCTGAAATTTAATGACACTACTTGTTCATTAACACGCTATAATCCAAATTATCCATATAGTAAGTACACACGTATTTTCAAGATATTATACATTGTATTTGAACTAGTATTTAACACTTGAAAATAGAAGGATTTGATTGATATAATATTAATATTTTGAGAACTCAATCGGAATGTTATAAATTTTAAGGATTGATTTAGGATCCGAGTCATAGTCTGAGTAGGGATGAGCGTTTGATTGAGTCGAATCGAGTGAAATTGTTCGAGTTAAATTAAAAAAATTAAACATGTCAAATTAACTTATTTAAGTCTTCAAAATAATTATTTAAAAAAATCAAATTTTAGAATTTTTATAAATGTTTAGAATTTTTGAAAATTACTTTGAATTTTTTGTAATTTCCGGAGAGACTGACCAATTTTTCAATTTCAAAATTGAGAAGAACTAAAAGGGTATTTACGTTAATCTATTATTCGAATTGTAAAATTCAATTTGACTTAAACTTGAAATTCAAATTACTTATTCGAACTGACTTGAAATATTTAAAATTCAAATTTTTTGAATTAAATCAATTTTGTTTACTCGAGTACGTTTAATGAAATTAACCCTTTGAAAGAACTGAAGAAATCATTTATACATTGATAAGGGCGGTGTAAACCGTTGGATGGTAGGCCATAGGATCAGGACCTTATTAAGGGCTAGTTTGGCAATCTTTTGAAAAGTCTTGTGGAAAAGTCTTTTTAAGTCTTTTGAAAAGTTTGTTTAAAATTTGAGTGTTTAGCATTCTTTGTCAAAAATCTTTTGAGAAATAAAATATCCATTTTAGACATGTTATTATCAAGTAACAAATATACATTTAAATAAATTTTAAATTAGTTAATATTATTATATTTTAGTAAGAATATAAAAATTACTATAACTTGTTAGTATTTTAATATATGAAATATAAATTTTAATTTTAAATATTTGTAAGTAATAAATATTAATTAGTTATAAAATTTAATTAGAATATATAAACTACATTTTAAATATTTAAATATAACCATTAAATATTTATAATTAATATTTTAAAATATTTTTATTTTTAATTAATAATTTTAACACATTTATAATTAAGCCCACGAAAAAAAGGAAGTACTATGTTATTAGAGGGTGAAAAGTAATTAAGCACTAAAAGTGCTTTTGGGAGAAGAAAAGCTAAAATTTTATTTTTCCTTTTCAATCTTTTAAAAGACTTACGAAAAGTCAAAATTCCAAGTAAGCAGTTTGTTTCAAGATGACTTTTCTTCCAAAAGTGTTTTGGAGTAGGAAGTCTTTTAAAAAGAATGCAGAATCTACTAAGTCTAAGTCCACTTTCTATATGAACATCACTTAAAAGCAACGAGTGATGATGCCATTTAAAACATCTCTCTTTTTTCTTTTTCTTTAAAAAAAAAAGAAAAGAAAATAAAGCACAAATTTGTTGAATACAAATTCAAAAGCATACGTATTTAAAAATAATCTCTTTTAGTCCATAAATAAAAGAATAATATATTTCAACACACTCAAATTTATGCCCTCCTATGTTGATAATAATACTTATGTTTATCGAGTTAAAACTCAATCGACGATTCGATTTTTCCATTTGAATCAATTTAGATTACGAATTTGATAAATACCCAATGTAAATATTGTGATATCGGAAAAGGGTATATGATTTTGCAAAATATAAAGTAAAAAAAAGTAAGTAATCTTCTTTTTAGGGGTTTTGAGGAGAGGAATCCGATCTAGTTGAACCATGAAATGATTAAAGAAAGAAGGAAAGAGACTATCTTGGATTAAAAGGAACCTATGCTAGTGGGTCCATGCAATGGGATAGACACTAATCCTCACTGGTTTATTTTTTAAAGGGAAAAAGTTCCCATCTTCACTACTCGTCGGAAGTTTCCATCAATTGTTCATCCAAGTGGCTGCTTCAACTTTGATTGCTCGAACATGCTAGGGCCAAAAACCTTTAGCGATCCTTATGATATGCAATATGCGATAATATTTGATAAATCGTAAGTAGATTGACAGAATAATTTAATTGATATGATATTGACATCTTAAAATATTGATTTTAATATGGTATAAGATCAGGTGGTGATGGAAGAAGAAAAGTGAGTAGGGGAAATGCACCATCGCTCTTTTTGAGAAGGAAAGTCAATTAGGGCTGCAACTCTTATCTATTTGACATCTGAGTTATTTTATGAAGCAACATGTAGCATTGTCAAACTGGGTTAATGGAGGATGGTCCACATATTTCTCCCTTTACACGTCAAGCGCAGAACAGAGGTGTGAGAATATTTGGCTAGTTTTACACCGCATCCCACACAGTCGTTTGTGATGAGGTTTTCTCATTTCTGTGGCTTTTATTGCAGGGTCTATGTTTGTTTGTTTTTTTTTTTTTTTTAAGGTTTTGGCCGATTGAGACTTTAGTTCGATTGACATAAGTATTGTTGAAAATACATAAGTACGTGAGTTCGAGTGTGCCGAGACGTATTATCTTACTATTTATGGGTTGAAAAAGAGTTTTGAACCAACATGTCCCAACCCATCCCACCTATAGGAATGCTGGTATGAGGCCCAGTTCAGACTGGACTGGGGCCACTATCTCCAAGCTTTTCCTTGCTAATATATTTGTTGTAATTTGGGATATTGCTTTCGGCTTCCAAAATATAGATAGAGATATTGGACTTGGCCCAACCTAAGGATGAAATTAAAAAATAATTGGGGATCAAATTACAATTTTATTATTATTCTAACATATAATTTCAAAAAAATTAAGGGACTAAATGGAAATTTTACCATTTTGAGGTCCCATTTGTCTTTGTCCCTGGCCCAACCTTAAGTTTATGTTATATTATTAATGTAATTTACATCGTATGAAAATTAAATATATAATACAATAATATAAATATTAAAAAATATGTTCAGTTTATAAATTTAACAAACAAAATATATAATTAATAAATATTAAATAGATAATTATATTTCAAAAATTTGTACTATATTTTGAATTGGTCCCGATTTGGTACTTAAAGTACACTTAAATTCCTAATTTGGTACCTAAAGTATTGTTCGGTATTTTTTAACCCGTTTTTTACAAACGTTGACAATTATTCTTACACCAATCACAAAATGCCACGTGATGTTTTTATGTAAAAAAAACAAATATCTTCTTTTATATTAAATGTATATGCACATTAAAAAATATAAATATGAAAATAAATATATATAAAATATATATAATTTTAAAATATATATTATTACATATATAATAAATAAACATTCTCCTCGTGTTTTTACACTAAAAACCAAATGAGACATTAATGTTTAAAAATTATCATTTACTTAGATTTATTATTTTTAAAATTTTATATTTTGCAAATAACATAAATCTCCAATTATTTTTAATACAATAAATATTTAGCTCTATCACAATTTGGACTTGATTAATTCTTTTTAATAGTATAGGGACTAAATTGAAAATGAGTTTTGTTGAGAGGTATTACCAAAGGGCTAAAGTTTAGAATCCAAATGGGTAGCCCGTAGGCAACAACTAATGAATATTGACTGTTGGAGCGAGTTGGGTCCAACTCTCTTAACCCACAAGGATTCCATCCTTTCTTGATTTTGATAATCCCCTTTAATATCTTTTTTTTTTTTCGATATAAGTTTATGTACTCTTCGTAAATTAGGAATTGAGTTTCTATATTTTTAATTTTAGAAATTTAGTCCCATATTTTTAAATTTAAAATTTAAGTTCAATTGTTAATATTGTTAAAATTATTTTATTAAATTCAGTCCATCATAACACCAACAAATTTAACAAATTTTTTTAATAGTATTAACAATTGAACTTGAGTTTTGAAATCTTAAAAGTAAAGGGATTAGATTCTTGAAAATAAGAATACACCAACTAAATTCCAAATTTGTGAAAAGTAAAGGGACTTATGGCACATATAAAAAAAAGGTTAAATATTCATTTATTCTGGGTAAATTCAACCAATATCACCCCAATTATTAACGTGTTTTTGTTTTGGTCACTTAACTTCAAAATCTCTCATATTGGGGTTTGAATTCTTTTTTGTCCAAGTTACGCCTTGAAATTGACAATTGTTCCTATATTGGGACTTGAACTCTCTTTTTTTTATCCGAGTTAGTTCTTGAATATCCTAAAGTTCAACCCCAATGTGGGAACAATTACCAAGTTTAGGGTCTAACTTGGACCAAAAAAAGTTCAGACCCTAATGTAAGAACAATTGTCAAATTCAAATGGATTTAAATGATCTATTTATAAATATAAACAAATTTGGATCAAATTTAAAACTTACATTTCAGGCCTACATGAAGATTAGTATGTATATAGAATGATTCCATGATTTAATCATGACAACTGAAAAATGGGGCTCAAACCCTAAACCCTTTTATGCTTTGGCCCAATATTACCAACAAAATCATTGCAGATTCTTCCTGTACAAAGCATGAAACAATTCATGGATATTGTATTAATGGCCCCTTGGAAATTGCATATTTTAAAATTTGCAAGCAATGGTGAGGGAAGTGTTTTGGCTTCCCCAAGCTTAGCTACATATTCCATGGGAAAATGTTGGAAACCTCCTTTTCTTATAATAACTACTTGCTACATAAATATGTTTGCTTGTTAATATAGATTCCACATCAATGCACTGCCCAAATCTCTGCTTTTCATTTATACATATAATTATAACCACAAGGTTGAAGAGAGAGAATTTTTCGGAACAAGTCTTTGAAATGTCGTATGCTTGAAGCCACGAATACTTAAACCTGTTAATATTATCCCCGATTGAAGTTTTGTCTCCCAATTCTTTGGAGGAGCCAAAATGCCTTGAGAGATTGGTTAAGGCAACGGTTTATCTAGGTTGACTGTGCGCGATGAACAACTACCTACTAAATACTAAGTGGCAACATAGTTACTGATGAATGATTCACTTAACTAACTAAAATCACGACAAAGGCAAGCGTACCTATCGAATAATAGTATAGCTGGTGAGTCGGGAATATCATATCCACGAGGACTAAAAGTAACAGTACTTACTATCTTTCTATTATCTAGCCTATAAATTGAAGGGTTGTTTTTAATCTAAAATTAAACTAATTACCAAAGACTCGACAGAAAATGAATTGGGAAAATATTCGAAGAAAACCAATGATAAAGACGATACCCAGGAAAGAATCCACCTAGACTTCACTTATTATTCTGAATCTGAGTTAAATAATTTATTCACTTGCCTTGATCCTTAGAAATCCCTAAATTATATTAGTATCTCTGTCGAGAGTAAAAATAACTGACTTTAGATTGATTAATTGAAATCTCTTTCGAATTAAAACCCCTATTGTCGCATTAACTCGATTTATGGATTCCCCTATTAGATTTGACTCTAATCCAGTAGATTTATGTCGTCATATTTCTAGGATTGCATGTAACTCCACTCAATTATGCCAGATCTACTCTTAAACAGTGACTTTTGCCCCACTGAAATAAGCACATTAATCATGAATTAATATCCTGAAAACATTAACAAATGAAATAAGTACACATAATTGAGATCAATAACAAATATTTATCATGTAATTCAAAAAAAATCAAATAATAATATTCATCATAGGTTTCATCTTCCCTAGGTATCTAAGGAATTTAGTTCATAATTTGGGAAGGAAACATTTCAAAATTAGGAGAACAACAAGACATAAAGAACCCAAAAACTTCTAAAGAAATTGAATGGAGATCTTCAATCTCGAAGGAGATCCTGCTTCTGAGTTGATTTCGATGGCGTTCTTCGACTAATTTCTTCGTTTTACTCTCCGTCCTCCCTTCGGTCCTCTTCTAGTATGTATTTATAAACTTTAGAATGCCCAGAAACTCTGAAAATTGGCTTTTTCTGCGTGTTAGGAAAACAAGGTTCGAAATCGACACGGGCTGGCACATGGGCGTGTGGCCAGCCCGTGTGGATCCTGAAAGTAGCTCTTTTTGTCTGATTTTGGCCCGTTTTCCACTTCTTTTGCTCCCCTATGCTCACCTAAGTATAGAAACATGAAATTAAAGGTTTAGGAGCATCAAATTCACTAATTCACATAATAAATCATCAAAAAACACATCAAGAATGGAATTAAAACATGTTACTTTTATGACTTATCAGTTACCCGTAAGCCTATGTTTGGATAAACATACTTAAACCTGTTATTGTTTGGATAGTTAAAATTTATAAAGGAAATCCTTTCTTAGGTTAAATTGGGGAAAAGAAAGTGAAGATTCTCAACTCCCTTCCGTTATGAAAATAACTTATCCAGACAAAGCAAAGTAATCCCCTTTCGCTCACTTTACACAGCTTTCCCTCATTTTTTTTTTCAATCCAAACGTGTTGTAAATGTCTTATATGTTATAAGTCATGAGCTCAAACTCTGCCAAACACAAATGCTTACATTTTATTGGTAGATGATCATGTGCCGCTCATAATTTATTCCAACAATATGCTTCTACTTTGATAAACTCACTATGTCTTGTAACAATTTCAAGCATTTGAGTTCTGATCAAGTTCGAGAGAACAAACTTGACCGAAAGAGTCAACCTCCCCTTAATAATTAATTAGTTATAAATATTGCAACTTCAAACAGTTATTCAAGTCCTCGTTTTAGGTAATTATTATTATAAATGGTTTGATTAGCGTAGTTTAACTTCAATCTAATATCGATAGACAAAATTTCAACCTATTGAGTCGGTTTTTTTTAGGACAAATCTTTGATTGGATCTTCAAACAATGAAAGTATTATACGACGGGTGTCTATAGTTGGATTTTGTCTCTCTACTCTATGAACCCTTTTAAACTCTCCTCAGAGTAAAGAGACAAAATTTCAAAACCAAAATCGAACATAGACATTTCACCCTCAGCAAGGAATAACAAAAATAAATATTTTTTTTAAAAAATGATTATATTTTTCTTAAATTATAATCTAAAATTAAAGTTTTGAAAATTCAAAACAACAAAATTTGAAACTGAAATGGCGATGATATCGATAGCATTAAATCCATGCCATTAAACTCTTTAAAAATAAAAAATTAAAAATAAAAAATAAAAATTAATGAGCTGCTTCAACTGTGTTTCTACATTGATTCGATTTTAAAATTAAAAATTAAGAAAATTCTGTTTGTTTCACATGGGATAATATCGAAGGTAAGAGAAATGATTGAATGAAACAGTGACGCCACGTTATTTGTATTCTTTTCCAATAAATTTATGCCACATCAGTATTTTTATCCAGAATTTTAGTATTTTATCTTAAATTTTAGGATTTTAATTTGGATTTGATTTTTTTCAGGATAAAAATAATGAAATTCAGGATAAAAATACTGATGTGGCATAAATCTATTGGAAAGGGATACAGATGACGTGGTGTCACTGTTTCATTCAATACTTTCCCTCGAAGGTAAATAGTTTAAAATCAATATATTTTTTCGGTCTAATATTATTAAATAGGGAAAGGAACGTATGAAACAGTGACGCCACATCATCTTTATCCCTTTTTCAATAGTTTTATGCCACATCAGCATTTTCATCCTGAAAAAAATCAAATCCAAATTAAAATCTTAAAATTCAGGATAAGAATACTGATGTGGTATAAAACTATTGGAAAAAGGACAATATTCCCTGTTTCATACAATCCTTCATCTATTAAATATTTACTTACAATAATCCTATAATTCAATCAACTCCATAATAATAAATTCATTCGATATCAGCTCAATTAATGAAATTATTAAACTGTCGTTACATATTTTAAATAAGTTATATAATTATTATAGCATTTTATTTTTTTTCTTATTAAAAGAAACTAATGAAAAAATTGCAAATGTTGATATTTAAACCCATATCGTTAACATCTAACAATTTATTTTACCGCTTTAACAAAGCATTATCCCGATATCTTGGTGCATTCCAATGTTATAACACAAATGGTTTCACCCACATTGTTTGTATATTTATTGAGCTAGTGTCATAAGTAAATTTCGATACCAGGTCAAGAAAAATGGCAATACCATCAGGAGTGAAGCCAGAAATTTTTTAGGGGGCCAAAATTAAATTATAATTTTTACGATAGTAAAAATGTAATTTTTAAAGATTTAAATCAAATTTTTATTATTTTTAGGGGGCCAAAGTGTAAATTTACCTTTACTAATTTAAAATTTTAAATGGGTAATATGAAAAATTTTCCATTTTAGGAAGGCCAAACCCCTGCTACCCCTAGATTCACCCCTAAATACCGTAATAAATATCAGAGTGAATTTACTATTTTTAATTTGATTTATTTACCTATTGAAATTTCTTTTTACTCACAATCTAAACTATTTTTAATTTATTTTTGACGTGTTATACATTTCATCAGTTATTGTTTGTTGTTTTTAAACATACGTGAACACGCGTGATAAAAATTTTAGTATAGATAATGTCATTGATTGAAATAGTGTCACAAGTTAACTTAATATTAATTTTTTGTTATATTTAGATTTTTAATATTGAATCTTCCTTTCACCAACGTGATAACTCTTATGACTTGATGGTGTAGCTGTGGGGTGGCATGGCCTCGAAAGGCCTCAATTCCTTTAAAATATAAAATTACTTAAAAGGCCATTAGAATTTTTTAAAATTTTTAAATTAATAAAAGTAAAATTACATTTCGGCCCCCTAAAATTATAAAAATTTAATTTAATCATTTACAAATTATAAGATCTTCGATTTTTGAGTATCCAAATTTTAGTCTCATAACGTATAGTTTCAAATATAATGAATTAATAAAAATTAATCATAATAAGATTATTATTAATATTGTATATATTTTATGTGTTTTATTATTTATAAATATAAATTTATCTTCTATATTTATTGTTTCTACACTATTTTTAATAAATTAATAAGAAATAATTAAACATATTTGTTATGTAAAATAAAAAAAAAAAAAAAAGGTAAAAGAGATTTGACAAAAGCATTAAAGAAAGGAGGGAAGCGGAAGCCGAGCCGAAGTTGGCGCTTCGCTTAACCCGATAAGAACACGTGCGAGGACAGTCCAAACACGTACGACTCTCTCACCACCACTGAGAAAGTAAACTCTCAATAAAACGACAAAAATGGAAAGAACAATCGAAGAAGCAGTGTAGCATTCAGCATATATATAGAGAGCCAGCAGCAGAGCTAAATCCCAAACAAACAGTCCTATTTCCCCTATTCATATATCCTCCTAACTCGTCCCTTCGCTCATCCCCGTTTCTAAATCAACTCAGTGCTCACACAAAAAACTGATAAATCACTGTTTGGAGTCAGAGAGATAGTGAAACATTGTATTTCTTGCTTATTGTCACCATTAATGCTAATTGGTGACCGAAAGGAAAACTAATTTGTTCTAAAATGGAGCAAAGTAAGGCAACTTTCGAGATCTTCACGAAACTGGAGCAGAAATGGCTATCTCACTGTGAACCTACTAAGAAGATTCGAATCCTTAGTATCGATGGTGGTGGAACGACTGGCATTGTCGCTGCTGCTGCTCTTATCCACCTTGAAGACCAGATCCGACTCAAAACCGGTGATCCGTATGCTCAAATTGCTGATTTCTTCGATATGATCGCCGGCACTGGCGTCGGTGCTATCCTTGCTGCTATGCTTTCTGCCGACGATGGAACTGGCCATCCACTTTTCACTGCTAGAGAAGCTGTTAAGTTTATCACGCTGAACAACTCTCGGCTCTTTAGAGTCAATAAGCTCGCCGGAGTTCTTCACCGTCGGAAAAAATTCTCCGGTAAGAGCATGGATAAGGTGCTGAAGGAAATGTTTAGGAGAGAAGACGGAACGGTTTTGACGCTGAAGGACACGTGTAAGCCTCTCCTGGTTCCTTGCTTTGACCTCAACAGTTCAGCACCCTTTGTTTTCTCTCGCGCCGACGCTTCCGAATCACCTAGCTTCAACTTCGAGCTTTGGAAAGTGTGCCGCGCCACGTCAGCCACTCCAAGCCTCTTCAAACCTTTCCGATTGTCATCCATCGACGGCAAGACATCGTGCTACGCCGTCGACGGCGGTCTGGTCATGAACAACCCCACCGCCGCCGCGGTAACGCACGTGCTCCATAACAAGAGAGATTTCCCTTCCGTTAACGGCGTTGAGGATTTGATGGTTTTGTCTTTAGGCAACGGTCCGTCGTGCGGAAGGTCGAAGGTCGGTAGTAACGGCGAATGCTCCACTTCTTCCGTCGTTGACATTGTGGTTGACGGTGTCTCGGAGACGGTGGACCAGATGTTGGGGAACGCTTTCTGTTGGAACCGTACTGACTATGTTCGAATTCAGGTATACATATCATCAACCTTTTCTTCTTCTACTCCCTTCGATGCTCTGTTTGGTTCTTAAAGAAACTTTTTAATCCATTGTTAAACAACGTAAATTTTCCTCAGGTTTCTCGGTAGCCAAACAGATTTAAACGATTTTTTTTAAATTTTGGATTTAATATTTGACCCACCACACCACATTTGACGGTTTGTAACGTGCAGGCAAACGGACTGGGGAGTGGAAGGATGAGAATGGAGGAGGTACTGAAGGAAAGAGGGGTCGAGTCGTTACCGTTTGGCGGGAAGAGGTTACTGACGGAGACTAACGGAAATAGAATTGAAAGCTTTGTGCAACGCCTTGTTGCCTCCGGAAAAACCAGCCTCCCCCCAAGTCCCTGCAAGGAATCAGCCGTCAGCCCACTAGCAAACGGCCGTTAGCTACTCCATTTTAAATCTTTGTTCTCCTCTGTTTTCTTCTTTTTACCCACTCCTTTCGGTTTTCCTCTTTTAACTCTCCTTTTGTAAGTTGTAATATGGAACAAACCTCCTCAAGATCTACTTTTTAACTGCCCTACTTTGGAGAAAAAAAAATAGCTGCTACTTAGTCAAATGTACTGAAGTATTGAGTTAATGATGATTTAAATGAATGACACGTCACTATATTACCAAATTAAAGTTTCTTTCCTTTAAATCAGTTGATATTGTAAATCCATAAAATTGATAGATTAATTAGTTGAATTAGATTTTATAATTTTATTTAATATTTATTTATTTGTTTTGAACTTATTAGACTGAAAATCGATAGTCTAACCAGTTTGATTACCAATTAATTTTAATGGTTACTCGTATAATAAAGAAAAAAACTTGTTTATTACGTATTGGTGTAATTTATATTTTTACATTATTTTCTTAAAAAAAGAAAAACACTATAAGATAGTTTTCATGTTGCCAAATAGCCAGTTAAAAATGGACCAAACGTGAAGTGCAAATGATGAGAAGTATGAAGTGGTCCTCTAGGCAAGATGGATTCATAGTTATTAGTTTAGGAAGGGAGTCCATAAGAAGTTAAAAATGAGTGTTATTCCATCACATCCCTACATTCAAGTTATAAACAAGTTCCAAATTAAGGACCACCCCATATCTTTCTCTAATGACTAAACAACAAATCATGAATTAATAATAATATTAATAAGTTTACCCGAAAATCTTATATATCTCAATACGGGCTGATTCGGTTTATTGAGTATTCATTGATATTTTGATAAATCAATAAATGGTTTTGTTAGGAATGCCATAACTTTTGTTATTGCAATTGATTTGGTTGAGTATTAGGAGCGAAAAGAATACGAATTGAGAGAAGACCTTTGGGAAAGGACGGTGCCAAGGGATATTTCTAAATTTGTAAGGACGTTGCCCCCCAAATATTTATACACCCAAATAGAAAAGGTGGAACACAATTGACATTGCTCTTCCAAAAGGAATGGAAACCGAACAACAAAAATAGTTGATCGGGAATCTGATCGGAGAATGAACAGGAAGAAAATTAACGAAACCACGCTAAGTTCAATTTCCAAGAAAGATTGAAAAGATTGCAAACGATCTCGCTTAAAACCCACTCTCTTATCCAAAATTTTCCTTTCGTGTAATTTCGCAAAGATGAATAATATTGTTTAGTGATTGACTTGTAAGTAGGAAATATTTGGCCCTCTTTGACATTAATGACATGCCTTGACCAACATATACATACAATTGGCTAGAGCAAGTGGTCTACTAAAATTTCAGCAATTTAGCTAAGGGGTTGAAATAAGTAAATAAAGGAATTGAAAATTGAAGCTAGAATCCAGATGCATACAGCTGAGCCACCAAATTTCATCACACCTATGGAAAAATAGGTTGGAAGTTGAAGCAGAAAGGACGAGGACGAACTGGCAAACAAAACCCAATTGGGATGCCAAATGGGTCCAGCATTAAATACAAAACTCTTGTTTTCCTCTTTAACCAATCCATTATTTCCCAAATCTCAACCCTTTTCTTTTCTGTAGTTGTGGATGCAAACACAAGAATAGACCTTGAAAAGGAATCAAATCCTCTTACTGTTACGTAATATCTTTCATACACTGTAAAATCATTAACAAAAAGGGGGCAATTTTTACACTGAATCATTTCATTTATAGCATGTTCCTCTGAAATTTTTTTGTTCTACTTTTGGTAGGTAAGTTTGGTGGGTGATGATTTGCAGGCATCTACTCTCTCTCTCTCTCTCTCTCTCTCTCCTTTCTCCCCCACTTGCGTTGCATGCGTTGGCATTAGATGAGATGAGACAATCCCACTATTCACTCACTTATATTACAATATGCTACAAGGATGGAATTATCATTTCATTTGAGGTCTTGCTTTGGTTTTATGTGCAATTATATATGTATATTTTGGGATACAACTCACACATATTCGATGAAAATAAATCGGTTTCACACATACACTACAAGCTAGTATTCATTATGCCACAAACTCACAAAATGAATATGCGGTGAACGAGTACGTTAATAGATCAAATGGCAACTCGCCTTCTATATTGATATGTTTCAATCGAAATCATTATGTAATTCTGGGTTTTTAAGTTTTTTGTTTTTGTTTATTTTGATATATAAATTTAAAGGCATAATACTATGAGATTGTGTATTGTCGTCATTTAAAAATTATATATTTATAACCTAAATTATAAATTTTAAGTTGTTAAATATCAATTATTCAATTTTATATAATCCGAATTTAGAAAATAAATTTTAAGTCTTCTTTGAAATTAAGCTAAGGAAATTATGAGAATTCCGTTAAACTAAAACAATGAAAATCTATAAGTTTCTCATTCGATTTTAAAATCTTGGAACTCCAATTTCACCTAATCTAGTTAATCAATTCGCTCTCATTCAATTGTTCAGTTTATATAATTATTAACCTAAGATTCAGTGGCATTAACTAAACTCTTCCTGATCTAGTTAAGTTAATCCCCCTTCTCCACTAGCTCTATTCTTATATTAGACAAGTTGGGCAAAGTTACTACGATCAAACCTATTGGGTTGATTAGGCCATGATTAGGACATTAATTATATTCCTATATTAACGGTAAGTTATTCGTTCGTCGGCGCTACTAAAGTTAATTTTAATCTATTCAGTCTAAATCTAAACCTTAATTTTCTCTTTGAAGACAAATCAAGATTATCAAATTAATACAACTTGGTGGTCAAACAATGATAAACCGTAAATGTAACATATTTTAATTCCACGCTTGGCATATTTTTGGATGATTTATGATGAGAATTAGTGAATTTGATGCTCCTAATCCCTTAAATTCATGTTTCTATACTTAGGAGATCATTTGGGAGCAAAAGGAGTGAAAAAGGGGCCAAAATCGAAGTTTTCAGGATTTACACGGGCTGGGCACACGCCCATGTGTCAGCCTGTGTCGATTTCGCACCCTACTTCCTTGTTATGCGAAAACCCAATTTTTAGGGTTTTGAGCATTCTAAAGTCTATAAATACACATTAGAAGAGGACCTAAAGGGAGATGCAGAGTAGAACGAAAAAATCATTCAAAGGAAGCCGTCAGAATCATCTCGGAAGATGATCCACTTCAAGATTGAAGATTTCCAGTCGAATTTCCTTGAAGTTTTATTGGGTTTTTCATGTCTTGTTGTTATTCAAGTTTGATGTGCTTATTCAGTGGAGCAAAAGTCCTGTTTAAGAGTAGATCTAGCATAATTAAGCGGAGTTGATTGCAACCCTAGAAATAAGACGACATAAATCTGTCGGATTAGAGTCAAATCTAATAAGGGAATCCATAGATCGAGTTAATGCGACAATAGGGGTTTTAATTAGAAAGAGATTTCAATTAATCAACCTAGGGTTAGTTGTTCTTAATAGGGGTTTTAATTAGAAAGAGATTTCAATTAATCAACCTAGAGTTAGTTGTTCTTAGTCTTGGAAGAGATATTAATATAATTTAGGGATTTCTACGGATCAAGGTAAGTGAATAAATCGTTTAATTAAGAGTCAGAATAATAAGTGAAGTATAGGTGGATTCTTCCTTGAGTATTGTCTTTATCATTGGTTTATTCGATTATTTCCTTCACTATGTGTCGCGTTCATAGTTAATTAGTTAATTTTAAATTAAAACAAATCCCCTTAATTATTAGGCTAAATAATAGAAAGATAGTTATTACTAGTACGTTTAGTCCTTGTGGATACGATATTAGGACTCACATAGCTATACTACTGTTCGATAGGTGCACTTGTCCTTGTCGTATTTTAGTTAGTTCTTGACGTCATCAAACAAGCATATTAACTAAGCATGAGACTGAATAAATAATTGACAAGAATCGAAACAATTGAAGAGAAAATAATTTAATTAACTAAAAGTATGATTCATCATCGCTCCAATAAAGTAGAGTTTAGTTCATGTTGAGTTGAGGAAACATCACAAGAAGAAATTCAAAACAAACTTGCATTGATAAAAAGTAAAAGAAATAATCTAGAAAGAAAAATAATTATCCAATTAATGTCGAGCACTTCAGATCTCTTTTCCTTTTTGTCTTTGCAAGCTTTTAGTTCCTTTCTGGTGTGAGAGAATTGTTTCTTAGCCTCCAAGTTGATTTCTCCTCTTTTCCCTCTCTTTTCTTCTTAAATCACGTCACCCCTTATTTTTACGATTTTTATCCTTCCACTCCACCGGACGCATAATTGCGGTGGAGCAGACTGCTTGCTGTTGAAAATTCTAAATTGAAGATTATGCTCCACCTCATTGAAATCCAATGGAGCGAAAGACTTCTCTTCATTATTTTTTACTCTATGCTTCAAGTATTCCATTATTTATTCGAAACTTACAACGTAGAGAGGAAACTAGCGAGTAAATCCAAACAAACTCTAAAAATGATAAAATTAAACAAAATATAATTAATCGAAAACTATAAAAATGCACTAGAAACTAATCTAAATGCTAAAATTACCTCCTAAAACAATATAAAATCTATACTAAAACAACTCTAAATATGAGTTATCAATAACACGTTAAATATTCAACATCTAATACACACAATATATTTGCATACATTCACAAAAATACATGCATGATTGCGAGGTCAATTGTTCCCATATTTTTTAAGTAATTAATTGCTAACGTGGCATACATAAGGATCGCCGCATGGATGTCACGTCAATAATGAATCAAGGGTATGAAATGCTTCTTGTAAAATAAAAATATAATCATTAGCAAGCTTATTCTTTTAGTTAAGGGTAAACTATCAAAATAGCCATTTTGTTTATCTCGGATTATATTTTAGTCACTTATGTTTGAAAGGTTATGTTTTAGTCACTTACGTTAATGTGTTATAACATTTTAGTCATTGGGTCTGTTAACGGTGTAAAGGCAAGTTGATATGGTACGTTAAATAATCATTTTAAACAAAAAATTAATTAGGTTAAATTATACAATTGGTCTCCATATTTTTTCACTTTGAGCAATTATTTTTTTCTTTTATGTTATTTTAATTTTCTTTTTTTCTTTATTTTCCATTCTCTCCTACTTCTCCCTTTGTTTTCTTCCCTTCTTCATATCTTTTAACGTATTTTTTTTTATTTTCCATTTGTTAAAATTAGTCCATATACTTTTATTTTTTAAAAACAATTTAATTTGTTCTTTTTATTTCTTTTTTTTTTCCTTTTCTTCTTTCCCTTTAGTTTTAACAAATGGAAGACATAAAAAAAACTACATTAAAAGAGATGGAGAAGGGCAGAAAACAGAGGAAGAAGCAGAAGAGAATGAAAAAGAAAGTTAAAAGAAAATAAAAAAATATTGCTCAAAACGAAAAAATATGAAGACCAATTGTCTAATTTAACTTAAAATTTTGTTTGAAGTGATGATTTAACGTGCCACATCAGCTTACCGTTACACCGTTAACAACAATTAACGGCTCAATAACTAAAATATTACAACACGTTAACGTAAGTAACCAAAACGTAACATTTCAAACATAAATGACTAAAATATAACCACTATTAAACAAAAGTGATTATTTTGATAGTTTACCTTTTAGTTAATCAAACAAGGGTATAAAAATAGACACTTCCTTCAAAGAGTACATACTCATTAAATTGCTTCTTGTAATATTCCTTTCCATTATTTTGAGAAGGTTACAAAGTACTTTAGTTAGGGTGGGTTTGGATTACATTATCGCTAAAATATATGATCTCACTGTTACTACTATTTTTACACTAACCACAGATAAATACACCACCCATCAAACCCACCTTTAATCCCAGTACTTACTGCAAAGCTCTTCAATTAAAATAAATAAATTGCAATGTCAAGACCACTAACTCTCTTAGACATTTTATCCAACAATAAGATCAAATTTATAAATTTGATTGAAATCTTAGGCATTTTGACCCTCCACATGAATGCAAATTTCATTGGGTTGTCTCTATTTTTAAATAAATAAACTTATTTTTTATTGAATCATAAATCTTTTTCTATTTCATTTGGTATTTTTATTTCGATGTTTAAAATTTTATGTAGTTCATAATTTCTTATTAAAGGTTATCTGATTTGTTTACATACATGGAAATTTATTATATATATTAGTAATTTATATTATTTTAATTAAGGTGAATTATATATTATTTAAAATCGCTTTACGTGTATTTCATGCTTATTAAATGAATCGAGAAAGATTATCCATATCGATTTATCTCGCTTTTTTTAGGGTTTTTAGAGTTTAATTACATAAAAATTAAAGATAGAAATAATCCTTTTATGAGTATGAAAAAAAAAAACAATGGGTGCTTGAAGTTGAAGACCTCATTTTTATTATGTTTCCATTTATGTTACAATGCTACTTATAATGTCATACAAATTTAAACATTTAGTTGGTAATTCTTTTTTAAACAAGTTTTTTATATCTTTTTTGTGATAATTCTTGCACTAACATTAAGTATGTAACACCCTAAATTCAGCCTAGACGTTATGGTTGAATTTCGAAAAGTTACGTCAATGCGTTTGAAAAACCAATTTAAAATCCGACTTAGAAAACATGTGATCAAGAATCTTAAATTTTAGCTAACCTCATACGAGTTTTAAAAAAATCTCAAGTTTCAAAATCACTTATTTCACAACATAACCATTTAATCATTTATTTAGAAATGAAGCGGAAAATTATTAGTTTGTTTAATTTAAATCCCAACATTGATTGTTTATTAATAGAAACCATGCAGAAAAACTTTAATTAAATAACAATACCTTAAGCCCAAACTTTGAATTCGAAAACTTAGTCCACAAACCAAATGTCCAAAAACTTAATTAATAGTAAATCAAACCAACATAAACGAGAAAACAAATTCGAGCTCCTACACACAGTCTGATCCTAAGATTGTTGATTATCTAAAAAATCAAACACAGAAGGGTGAGCTATAAAGCTCGATGTGTAACTAAACTCAAACAAAGAACACATATAACACAACAATTAAATCACAAAATTGCAGAGAATTTCATATCGATCAACTGAGCAAAACTAAGATTGCATGCTTATGCCAATACAATTTTTCGAAAACATAATGCAGAATTTTCAGAAAACTTCCTACCCAACACCGCTACACACCAAATAGAATTCCCTAGAACTCATCCATCCAATCATACCAATAGATAATTGTGGTCAATGCCACCAGAGTTGCAGTTAAAACTACCAAATCGAATATATGTGGTCAATGCCACCAGAGTTGCAGTCAAAACTGCCAAAATGAATATATGTGGTCAATGCCACTAGAGTTGCAGTTAAAATTGCCAAATCGGATATATGTGGTGAAACCACTATATTACAGCCAAGCTGCCAGAATAAACATAGTGGTTGAGCCACTATAATTGTAGACAAGCTGCCAGACAGAACTGTGGGTAAACCACCAGATAGTGCAGATCATTAAATTGCCAAAACTTTCTCTTTTCCGTGTTATCCAAACCTTATGCAATGTGGCATGGCATGCATATACTGATTGGAATGAAAAGCATGTAAGACGTGTAGTCATACAATATTAGAAACCAAGGTATGGCATTCCATGCTTTAGTAGAATAGACAGGTCACAATTCAACAAAAATAAATCAATTTCGCCATAACGTCACATTCATGGTGATATAGCATAATTCAAATATACACAAATTTAACAGATTCAAACATCCTATGCATTTACTCAACATAGCAAAATGAAAACATACCATCAAAATACAGATCATACAGATATAATTTACATACCTTAAACACATCTCATATAGAAGCATATTAACAGATATATTTTTTCAAGTCTTATTAAACAGTATGAACCATACGAAAAGTCTAATTATGAATCACAGATCAAAATGGCCCCAAGTGACAATTTTCTTGAAAATGGGCCCACATGCCCGTGTGGCCTAATGGCCTAACTCACGACCTACACATACTCGTGTAACCTACACAACCCAAATAGCCTGACATGTGTAGTCCACACGGTCGTGTGACCGACATGACCTACCATATGGTCGTGTGACCCACATGTCTGCCACACGACCATATGATCCACATGGCCTGGCACACGGCCGTGTGATGTCATTAATGAGTTTTACGACTTCGCGTTGTTCACTATTTTTCAAGTTTTTCGATACACACCTTACTGTTTTTCGATGTTGACACCACAAAAGCAATTCTAGTACCTATATCATCATTCCCAAATAAATAATAAGTAAATATTTTTCTAAAAACCATCGATACATCGACCACAAACAAATCGTTAACACAAACTAACGAATCCAGCCCTTAATTGAACTTTCATCCATTTACCTTTGTGAAAATGGTAGCCAATGAGAGTTTAATTCACTAGAGGATCCAACAATCCACGTTTCTTTCCTAACCAACATTACAAAAAACCCATTATAACTCAACGATAAAAACACTCAATGAAAACATTCGAAGCTTTTACCCATAACGAACTAACGAATCTAATTCTGAAATACTTACCACGCATAGTAACCACGGATTAATTGACAAAAGGACGATGAGATTAAATATGATAGGAACTAAGGTAGCAAACACAAGAAAGAATCTAAGTAGAATGAAGAGGGGATAGAAGGAAAAATCACAAAAAAGCCAAAAGTGAACAAAATGTGGGAAAAAAAGAATAAAGGTGAGGGGAAACACGCGATAAACAATTTAAAAACTTTTGATAAGTGGATTGTCGATGCCACACGGCCGTGTACCAGGCCATGTGCTAGACCGTGTGAACCACACGGTTTAGGTCAATTGGGTTGTGTGGACCATATGAGCCTATAGGCCACACGGACGTGTGAGCCTATTTTCTAAAATTTCAATTTAAGCCCAATTTGATTCGCGATTCATAATTAGACTCTCCTTAGGGTCCATACTACTTAAATAAGACTTGAAAATAAGATATCTGTTCATATGTTTTTGTATGTGTTGTGTTTAAGGTGTGTGATTTATACATATATGACATGTGTTCTGTCAATTCTGATGGTATGTTTCTGTGTTACTATATTTGGATGTGAGCATGTGAAGTGAGAATATGTTAATTTGTATATCTCTGAATCTGTTATATAACCATGCATGTGACTTCATGGCAAAACTGATGTGTTTTCAATGAGATTTGATAAATCTGTTCTGCAAAGCGTGGACTCCCATGCCTTTTGATTTTAGTTATTGTACATCAGCATGTCTCATATGCTTGTCATTCTGGCTCTGTATATGCATGTCATGACACATTTCATGGGGTTGGGATAATATGGTAAGGAGGAAGTTTTGACAGTTTAATTATCTGCACTATCTGGTGGTTTACCCTCAATTCTGTCCGGCAGCTTGGCTGCAATATGGTCGTTTGACCACATAGATCTAATCTGGCAGTTTTAACTGCAACGCTGTTGCATTGTCCACAATTATCTCTTGGTGTCATTTAATTGGACAAGTTCTGGGGAACTCTATTTTGGTGTATAGCAGAGCTGGGTAGGAAATTTTTTGAAAAAAATACATAATGATTTTCTAAAAAATATCGCATTGACATAATCATGCATTCTCTGTTCTGTTTAATTGATCATTATGAATTTCTTTGTGATACTCTGATTTGTATATTGTGTAATGTGTGATCTCTGTTTGAGTTTAGTTATACACTGAGCTTTATAGCTCACCCCTTTGTTTTGTCTCTAACTTTTCAAGTATTCTTTGAGTTTAGGAACAGACGGCGCGGGGGAGCTCAGATTGTTTCTCGATTAATTTAATATGATGGTTTACGTTTTCATTTTTTTTTTTTGGATTTTTGGACTGTAAAACTGTTTTTGGGCTTTGTTTTGGTTTTTGTTATGTTTGTTGGATTTTGCTATTTTCAACGTTAAACTACAAAATCGTTTGAATTATCAAACTAAAATTTGGTTTTCAAAACTAGAACTACGAAAGTTTTCTGTTGCAAATTTAAGTAAACACTTAAGTGCTTTTCTGTAAGTGAATAAATAGTTTTCAACGAACTTTTCCTTAAAACGGGAAAAGGTTTTCCAAAATTAAGACTTTCAAAACACACGATTTTGAAATTAAATTATGGGTTTAAAATACGCATTTCTGAACATAAGCTCTTCTAAACATTTGTAAGAGTTTTGCCAAAATTTATGCTTTTGCAATGCACTCTAAGTTTGATTAAATCAAAAGTTTTTAAACAAGTCAATGTAATTCCTCAAAATTCATTCATAACATTTGGGCCGAGTTTGGGGTATTACATCCCAACAATAATAATAATAAATGCTAATATCCAACCAACTGGTTGATTTTGATAACTTATCAGATTTTTCCCAAATTTCGAATTGAGCTCAACTACTAACACAAAGCAGCACAATGCATGATACCAAAACTATATTTCCACTTTGCACACGCAATGACTTAAACACAAGACCAAGGGTAAGGATTTGAATACAAGACCTTAAACACTCATTTATAACACATCACCATTGAACCAGATCAATTCACTTTACAATAATTTCACAATCCTTAAACCAAAAACAAGACGTGCCCTCTTTTGGTTTGACCAACTTAATTTCTACTAACCCGATTTTTGGGATGTGACAAAGTAACACAATACCATGATGTTTCATGAAATCGTTATATAAAATATAAAAAAAAATAACAAAGAGTGACAATTTATTGTGTTTGTCATGTTAAACCTTTTTTTTTTTTTGAGACAAAAGTAACGCGTCACTTTTTATGTATTATAAATATGACGAATCAAATGATCACAAACAAAACCTACTAATAATAATGACATAAAGAAGGAAAAGATTCTTAAAATATAAAATAATATAAATTCGTCACTAATAAGAATTTACATTGGTGATGATAAAAAAATCATCACAATTTTGTCGAGACGTCACAAAAACATTTCCCACCAAAATTTCTGAGTTCAATTTTGGCTCCAAACACATAGGACGAAAACTTAAGACCTTTTTTGAAATTTTCATCTAAGATATACAATCAATCATTAAACGTGAAGATTATTTATTTTCGTCACATTTGTAGTATATTTTGTGACATTATTTTAAGCGTTATACTAAAAATTCATCACTAATTGACAAATTTGTTGTAATGCCAAACTTGAATTACGCAATGTGAAACTCAATGATATCAAAATTCTCGAAATCCCATGTTATCATTAAGCTAAATCTTCTTTAAAAACTCTTAATTCAATATTGAAAAGATAACTATCAAAGTTTCTAAAAAAAGAGAAGGAAAGAGAGAAATTCTAAGCATTACCATTGGTGCATGTGAAATGCTAATGAGTAGGATTTAAGCAATGAAAAATATCAAGTATTTGTACTAAAACACATATGAAAGTGTTTTCTTTTAACTTTTATATATACAAGAAGACCTCCAAACTAGCTCAATTGAAAAATGAAAACCCAAATAAACAAGAGGCCACTAAGAACTATGTGAAAAGAAAGAGTAGATTCCACCCTAGGGAAGCTCCACTTAAGATTGACATGTATTAATCTTGTTGAAATTCTTTTTCTTGGACAATTGTTAGCAATATGGTTATGGCTATAAATTAAGGTTGAAAAGCTTTGGAGTAGCTAGCATCTCTCTTATTGTTAGTAGGCTTTTTCATCACCACTTAATTATTTGGTTTATTCAATGGGCATGGGGTGCTTATTATAATTGGCACTTAAGAGTTTGTTTTATTCTTTTAGTAAAGCAAGATTCCACCACCAGGGGTCAAGCTAAGGGGGGCTGGTATGGGGCCCGACCCCCTTAAAATATAAAATTACTATTTAGGCTTTTAAAATTTTTTAAAATTTTAAATTAGTAAAAATAAAATTGTATTTTGCCCCCTAAAATTATAAAAATTTGATTTAATCCTTTACAAATTGTAAAGATATAAACTATAAAAAATTAAAATTTCATTCCCCCTTAAAAAATTATTTTGGCTTCGCCCATGTCCACCACCCTTTTTATTTCTCTATAAAGATAAGCTTAATAAACTAGTTTTCTTCTACCAAAAGAGATTTAGTGGAAGGTACATAACATCATGAAAAAGGATAAGGGAATCAAGGGTGTTAGGTTTCTAGCCTTGGCTTGCTAAGCAAAAATTAATTATATAATAATTCGTAGTTCGACCACCTTATAGGTTTAATTTATATAGTTTTTTTTAATTTTATTTTACGAATCATTTCGATATTTATAATTATTTTTCTCAATAATATTACTTTCAAGAAAAAATACAACGTAACTTATCATTACGTTTAACATTGGTTGATTATACAATTATTTATAAAATATGACATTTTATAAATTTGAGTTTAAACCGTAAAATCTACAATATTGTGTTTTTTATTTATTTATCATAAAGTGGAAGAAAATGGTTGGTGAGCAATCCTATTCAAGTGATGAAAACCACATAATATAAGAAATTCCAATACGATTAAGATCAAAGTTATTTTCAAGTATAGAATATGAAGGGGAGGAAGAGTGGTGTAATGTTCAAGTGATACAATCAAAGACCACCCACCTGAGGGTGGGTTTGGATGGGCGGTGCGTTTACCTGCGGTTAGTGTAAAAACAGTGGTGGCAGTGAGATTAGATACTGTAGCGATACTATAGCGTGAGACAAAAGTAAGTTAAACATACCGCACCGCACTCAATCGCCCATCCAAACCCGCCCTCATCAATTTATATAGTCTTCATTAGGAATATTTGTCCATTTCCAACTCAAAACAAAAAATGTTTCTTTCATGTACACACTTTTGCTATATAATGACCAAAGCAATAAAAAGAACATTTTAATTAGTGCCCCTCCCAAGCACCCAATAATAGACGAAGCCAAAAAGGGTATTGAAAGATAATGATATTAAAAAATGCTTGCAAAATGTCTCAAGCTAACTACCCTAATTGGCTTATAATTAGTTGATGTCACACACACATTCTTACCCCCTTATTTAGGGAATTTGCCTATTAAAGTGTTGATTCAATCATAATTATTACTAAAAGCTTTTGAATACCATTCATTTGCCTAGGTAGGGTACACACTCAAAAAGTGAGGACCATACATGCCCATCTCTCTTTCCTTTTGGGTGCTTTTGGAAATCACTCAATTAGGTGGATAATGAATGACAAAATGTAGTTTTACCTCATTGTTACCCCAAAATGGTAATGGAGTTCAATGAAAATAATGCTAA
This sequence comes from Gossypium rotundifolium, assembly GCA_025506655.1. NCBI lineage: Eukaryota > Viridiplantae > Streptophyta > Magnoliopsida > Malvales > Malvaceae > Gossypium > Gossypium rotundifolium. Next base: position 571,645 of record CP106733.1, read on the forward strand.
GAGTATAAACAAAAATTAAATTTATTGGTTCAACTTTTTATTGGTTGTGAAGTTTGGGATCTCCATCACTTTTAACTTAACTCGATGTATTTAAACGATTGTTTGTTGGGATCGGCATGCCATTCTGTCATTATTATGTCAATGTTCACCAAAATATAGCTGAGTCTTAATTCGATTGGTATAGGTACTGTTGTCAATGTAGGAGGATATGAGTTCGAGTACGCTGAAGTACATTAACCTCCTATTTATGGATTAGGGAGGCGTTATGGGTAGGTAGTTCTAGGAATTACGTAAAAAAGAACAGATATGATTAAAACCTATAATAAGATTATTTAAAAAAATCAATATTTTTTAACTATTTGATTTTTTAATGCCTCTTTTCAAATATCACTTTCGGACACTATTAATATCATGAGTTAATTAAATATTAATTAAGTTGAAGAAATTATTAAAAATATTTTTATACACAAAATAAATTATAGATAGTTTTTAACTCTTTTTTTTCTAATATATTCGATAAAAAGCTTATAAGATGATATTTGAACCCGTGACATCAACTTCCTTAAAATCTCAATTTCATCACTTTAACAAGGACTTTAATTTGATTTTTTTCCTTATAAATTTCAATATTTTTACATAAAATAAAATTTCAACTCAATACCAACCAAGGATTCACGAAAGTTTTATAAGTTACTACTCAACTTATGACTCAATCGTTAAATAAATATTTTATTATTCATCAAATATTACCTTTAAACACACATTTATATTTTAAATATATGGTCCTCACAAATATACGTCAAGGGCGATGTCAAAAATTACTTTAAGGGCAAATATGAATCATAAATTTTGGAGAGACAAAATGCAAATTTACCATTATATTAATTTATATTCTATAAAATTTTAAAAGGAGTACAAGACAATTTTACTATTTTTGAAGAAGCCCAAAACAACTACTTACCTCTATCTCCCCCGATATATGCATGTGATATAATTACTAATTTCACGATTTTTTCATGAGAAAGGATTGTATGAAACATGGATATAATCCATTTTCAATAGTTTTATGCCACATTAGTATTCTTATCCTGAATTTCAGGATTTTAATTTAGATTTAATTTTTTTAAAGATGAAAATATGAAATTCAATATGAAAATACTGATGTAGCATAAAACTATTAGAAAATGGATACAGATAACGTGACGTCACTGTTTCATACAATCTTTTCCTTTTCTTAATTTATTTAAACAAAAACAAAAGTCCATATTAATTTTTTTTCCGGTCCCTTTATTGTTTAGTCTTTTACCAAAATTAACCTAAGTTAATTAATGGACTTCCAAAGCCATTCATGTACATAGATTTTGCACAAAATGTGTCCTGTCGTAATCAGCCACAGATTCGACCTGATTTGGGTTACACGCCATCTTAAATTCAGCCTCCTTACCAATACATATGTCGGTTTCAACTTTATCTTCTTTAAAAGGGAATAATTTTAGGGTGGATTTGGATGGACGATTGAGTGCGGTGCGGTGCGTTTAGCTTACTTTTTGGTTCACGCTACAGTATCGTTATAGTATCTAATCTCACCGCCACCGTTGTTTTTACACTAACTGCAGGTAAACGCACTGTCCATCCAAATCCATCTTTAGTCAGAATTTTTCACATAATCAAATTCTAAAGACATGAAATTATTATTATACATTTATCCACAAAGAAATTATTTTATGGACCCTTCCTACCATATTATCCATAGTCCATTTTCAATTATTTAATAACGTTTCAACAACAAAAAATTCCATGTCATTGAAACATAATTTTAGTAATTTTTTTTTATCTCGAATCCAAAACTTAAACCATGAATCTAGAATCCCGAATTCTAAACCCAAAGCTTAGAACCCTAAACTTGTAACCTCGAATCTTGAATCTAAACCTTAAATTTTGAATCCAAACCCTGAACCTCGAGATTTAGAGTTCAAGATTTAAGTTTCATGGTTCAAGGTAAAATAATTACCAAAATTATGTACCAATGACATGGAAAAAAAATTAATAATTTTTTTTAAATTTGTTGCACAAAAATAAAAAAAAAAATATTAACTTATGGAGAGAAAAAAAAACAAAATGATTAAAATTTGTAAAAGAAGAAAAGATGATTGTTTATAATTTAAAATTAGTTATTTTAAGTAATTTAATTAAAGTTGAATTAAGTTGGAGAAGATATTAGACATAGATGAATGTATAATAATATTTTGTTATCTTTAAAATTTAATGATGTGGCACTATTTTATTGGTGCCTAAAATATTTTTTTAGGATAATCCTAATGAATTTATTCCCTTTAAAATTTAATAACGTGACACTATTTTATTGGTGCTTAAAACTATACTTTTTAGGATGATCCCAAAATAATTTATTCCCTATTTAAAATACATTTGTTTTAATTATATTTAAATTTTCTCAATCATTTTTATAAGATTTAAACCAGAAATTTTATTACCAGATATCAAATTTATTACTCATCAACATAACAAAAAATGGTTAAATCAATTTTTTGGTCTGAACTTAGCAATTTTTATTATATTGGGGTCTGATTTTTTTTATCAAAGTTAGGCATTGAACTCGACGATTATTCTCAAATTGGGGTTTGAACTTTTCTTGTCCATGTTAGTCTTTGAAAACCTTAAAGTTTAGGCCTTAATATGGAAACAATCACTAAATTCAGAGACTAACGTGAACAAAAAAAATTGCCTAGTCTAAATCCCAATGTGGGAACAAATGCAAAGTTCATTGTTTAACTTAGACAAAAGAAAAGTTCAAACCCCAAGTTTAGGCTTCAAATAATGATAAAAAATTGTGGATGAAAAACTTATACATCATACCAATACTTAATGATTTCATGTTTAATGCACTGAGTTTAATGGTATCATGTTTGGAAAAATAATGAACATTGGATGAAGAAAAACTGCAAGATCCACATTGATGAACTGCTTCACCAGTATTGGTAGAGTGGCGAGATGTGTAAACGTTGGAACGCCATCTGTGGCCATGAGAATCAAAGAAAAAAATTTTACAGCAGGAAGACTTTGGCTCTTGATACCGTGTTAACAGCCTTAGAAGAAAGATATCCAGTATTTCATGCATGAGAATGAAGTCCACAAACAAGTATTTAATACAGACGATCATTAACTAACTGCTAACATTAACTACTAACTAACTAACCATTAACGGGTAGCTGTTTAACTAACTTTTACAATTAATGCTTAGTTTATTCCTTAACATCCCTTAATGAGCCTTAGACCACACTGCTTGCTCTAATTAAAAGCTTGACTTAAGTAGGCGATTTGAAACAAATTATTGGCTTAAGATCTCAAAGTTTACTCAGGGTAAAACGCGTTACACATTAGAAGTGAACACTTTGCTTAACACCACATAGTAAGTATAATCCAATTTAATCAAGGTAATACATTCTGTGACCAACATTCACTTCAACATATTCAACAACCATCACTGAGAAAAGAGAGAGAGAGAGAGAGAGAGAAGGCGATAGATGCAAAGGGCTCCCACAATCACTGATTGCTGTACAATTATGGTGCACCAGCAGCTCTACATTAATATATAGTTTGCTTGTAGTTACTGTGTTGCAGCCTTGCAAGAATAAATATAACACCTTCCATTAAATAATTTAGTACAAAAGTAAGATGACAATTAACAGAGTGAATTATATGTTTTCTGAAATGACAGTGCAATACATTTAAATATCAATGTCTGAAATGCTTTGCAGTTTCATATCAGTTTCAGTCTGCAACCAGAGCTTTAGGGTTTAGGGTTTAGGGTTCTTGAGTATCATTTCCAACTCAGAGTAGAATTGGATTCAGATTCAAATATCAGAAAGGGCAACAACATCTTTGCCCACTGCTTGCATTACTCCCAAAACATCATCTCACAGTGTTTTAGCAGATAGCACACAGATTCTCTATTCCTATCAGGTGCAACAACTAGGATGAGTGAGTGAGACAAGGCCACATGTTGAGCCTTGAGCGCAATGGGCACACTTGGGAGACGATGACAAAAAGAAAGATCAGCTGGGTAGCTGGCTATTGTTGAATAGTCAACATAAGCAAACAAAACTAACTGTAAAATAAGAAGCCAAGTTTTTTGTAACACTCTTTTGAAGGCGATAAACAAAGGGGAAACACAATGCCCCCATTGCACCCACATCTCTTAAGCACACGTGTGTTACTGCACGAGATGTGTGTGTCATAATGTACTTTGTAATAAACGATTATACATATAGATCATGATAAGATCTTGTCTCCTTGGCTTTACTTCTCATTTTCGTCTTCTTCTTCCTACACGATAACGACAAAATTAACTTGGTTAAAATATGAAACTAATTTTTATACTTTGTACTTGAAAAAAATATTAAAAATATATGTACTTTTTTATCGGTTTAATCGTTAATGTTGTTAGTATTTTTTGTTAAAAATTATCAACTTAACATATTGATTAGGTTGTTCATATATGGCGTGGCTTACAAAATTGTCAAAATAGAACTAAATCAGTCGATTGAATTGAAAATTAAAAGTTCAACTAGTGACATATAAATCGGAATTAGCTTAACCTTTTTGAGTTGTAAAAAATAAAAAATTGAAGACAAGAAAAATCGATTAAAAAAAATTTTATTATTATTAGCAAAATTTTGTGTCACATCTCAAAAACTAGGTTCGTAGAAATTGAGTTAGTAAAATCAGGAGTGGTCATGTCTTGTTTTTGCATTAGGGGACTCGTAAGGCTGTTGTTCCGATTGGATAAGTGAATTAATTTATTGTGTTAGTAGTTTTTTAGTGTCGTTGAGGCTTACCGTTTAGTGTTTGGGGTCGAATTAGTGGCTTAAATTTAGTGTTCCATTGTTGAAATTGCCTGTTTTAATTGTTGATTTAGGTGTGAGAATCCTCACTGTTGTGATTGCATCAGAAAATGATTAAGTGTGTGACTCGATCTCATAAAAAATGATGAACAGTAAAAAATTGAAAAACTCACTGTCTATGTCACACGACCGTGTGCCAAACTACTTTCTTGTTCAATGTTCTTCCTTTGTTTCTTCCTTGCGGCTATAGTAAATTAGCAACTGTGCTCATTTTCTTTATTTGACTTAAAGGCTTTCTTTTTCCATTTTGTGATTTTGTCTTGTTGTGGTTCTATCTTTGGTGTCGGTGGTGCGTATTGTAAAGGTTCGGTAAGGCTTGTATATTTCCTTGTTAGTATGCCATTATTTCGTTGCAATAATGATTGTTTTTTTTAAGTTAATACAACCAAATGGCTGATTATTCCTTTTAGTTTCCCCAAGATACTTCCATTTTCTTCCTATGCAATGATGGATGGCATTAATTTCTGATGGTGGGATTCATTTCATAAGCAAAGCATGCTCTTTGGATCTTTTACTAACCCATTTTGGCTTCTCACCAATTAATGGAAAATTTTGGAGTTGACTGTTTGAAGACTCGAAGTGAAGGAAAACCCTAAAACTATAAAGAGGAGAAAGTGACTTGACACCAAATGAAAATCAATAGGAAGGCAATAAAAGTAGATGCTGGAAATCTTTTGATTGTTTCTTTTGTCGATGGTTAAGGGTAGAAAGTGGGAACCAAAGTTATGTAAAAAGCTAGTTAGATATGGGGATTCATTTGCTGTATTTGTTGGGACTGTCACGAGATTCCACCAAAAAACAAAACCTTTGAGATGTATTACAAAATGTAATACAATAACCACTTAAAATCACTTCTTTTATTACCCCCTTTTCCCACTTCTTTCAATCATCACCTTAATTTCTCAAGGTGCAAAAAGAAAAGCACGTGAACTAGTGTTTGTGGGTCGAGAAATAAAGCTATGATACTATTACGATAATTATCATTACCGACCCAAAGTCTGAGTTGATTTGGGTTTGTTTATAACAAGCTGCAGTATCGACTCGCAGGTTGAGCTTGATTTCCCGTGATTTTGAGTATAATACTTGTCTATATACAAGTTAATATGTCATGTTAATGAACAAGACCTATTTATACTCGTCACCGGAATCCTGCCATACATCATCTCGTACGCCCAGGCATCATCATGCAAACTAAAGATGACATTCGGCTCAGGAAATCCTAACACAGGTGTCAACTACACCACATGGCTCATGCCAACAAGAGCTTATAGAATGAAAATATGCATTCACTTTCCAAGAGACGGCTACTTCCTTATTTCCTTTTAGGCTTCCCCGCATGCCAAACATGTTAATTCCTTCATGAAATCTTGAGATTGCTTGAAAAGAATTTGCAGAATATATAGTGTGAGAATCTTCGAAGAAGGAACAGATGTGTGGTGCATAACATGTATTTGATCCTTAGTTTATGGCCCTCACAATCTCCCAAGTTCACCACACGGGAAAACACTTGGCAACCATGCGGGAGCATCGGATCGTGGCTCCATAGACCTCCTGTGCAATCACATACAATCGATGCTGGATATATACATATTTTTTTAGTCATCAATCGGACAATTCAAACACCAAATTCCAAGTTTTTCTTAATTTCCATACCCTAATGCTAAAAAAAAGTAAGTTAATTTTGTACGTTTGATTGGTCAAATCTTACATTATAGAATTATGGGTATAATATTTATTATGAGAAAATATTAAATGAATAATGATATCATCGCCATCTCAGATCTTTTCAATAGATTTATGTCACATCAATATTTTTATCCTGATGTGACATAAATCTATTAAAAAATAATACAGATGACATGGTGTCATTGTTTCATTCAATCTTTTCCCATAAATTATTAAATTATGTTTGATAATGCGATAATTTTTTTATAAATTATTAAAATTATTAACATCAATAATTTAATAAAATGTGCGTTTAAATAATCTTTTATTTAATCGACTAAATCTATACTTTAGAATCTTAAATTTCAGCCGTATAGTCTATATAAACCGCACTATATGATCTGATCTTAATAGTGGGCAGATGACAGTAGACAGTAGGAGAGTCACGTGGCAAACAGTAGATAAATAATTAATTTATTTATACTTTTTTTGTTGTCGGTTTTGGGTATAAAAGGAAACAGAATTGGAGCCGACCAAACACTAGGGGACGTGGAAGCTTCTTAATTGTTGTGCGTATTTTCTTTCTATTCCACATTTTATTTCTTTACTTTTCCTCGCCGACACCCATGCCCAAGCCTCTTTCAGACAAAATAATTTGTACTGAAAATAGGAATATATTTTATTTTTTATTTAAAAATAAGTTATTATATTGAAATCGTATCAATTTTTAATATTATTAAAATAATGTATACGTGACAACAAAAAAAGTATAAATAAATTAATTATTTTAACAGAAATAATTAATTTGATTTTTGATCTAATGTACGATGATTGATTCATTCATTTTTTTAGTACGAGATAACAAAATATAATTTAATTCTCGGTATAGGAGCTTTCATGGTGATTTTATAAGTAAATCAATGGTTGAACCGATCAAACTATAAATTTTTAATTTAATTAATCCATTTGGTTTAATTAAATGAATTATTAAAATTAAAAAATATTTAGACGTATTAAAAAAATCAAAATTTTTCAGACTGATTCAACCAATTCATAAGTCAATTACTCTAACCCTTTATTTCAAACCAATACTTTAACTGATTCCCTATCCGATCAATTGATGATGACCTAACAAGTAGCAATGGAAAATGAGTGAATCGGAACCATTGAATACAACCCTAATTGAAATGCATACATTTGTCTCGTACGCTATGGAAATGGTGAAAAGAGATAAATTTTACACCTCAGAGGGGCTATAATTGGAGATACCATTGTTTCTGGTACAGAAGTTTCTATAAAAATGGAAAATGCCCTACATTTGAGTGCGGTTTGAACTATTGATTTACGTAATTAGAATGAACCAATTAGATTTGCGTTTTAATTTTTATATAATATTTCATCCTCGATAACGAAATGATTTATTCGAATGTTGTATCGATACTTTAATTGGGTTGGTGTCACGAGTCAATTGGACACTAATTCAATTAAGAAAACTATAAAAAATGTCCTTTCATATTTAAAATAAGGTATATTTTTCATGATACACGTAAACTGGATTACACAGTCGGAAAACTATCGACCAATTTATACATATTATTTTGAAAATGTATAATGACTTATTTGACTCTCCAATTTTACAAAAGAAAGTTATTTTAGCCATTCATTTAATTTATTGCCTCTTTTAGCCATTGATCTTGAATTGTTTATCAAACCACTCTAAAATTGAGAAAAAATTAATGTCGATTAACTTTATTGCAATTAATTAATTTAAAAAATAACAAATTTTTTAATAATCTCTCTATATATATTTTTAATTTTTTATAAAATTTACACTTTTTAAATTTTTTGAAAATTTACATTTAAATTTTTAATTAATTTCTAATGTGACAATCTATGTGATAATGGACAGTAAACCAAGATTATATTCAAGTGGTTCGACAAGAGAGGATTCGAATCTCACCTGAAAAGAAGAAACCAAGCAGATTTAAAAAAACAAATTTAAAGAAAAGTAAAATAAAAAAAAATCCAAACCAATTGAGAAATATCATACTCTCGATGTTTAAATTGCGTTTCTTGCAAGGAAATCCATTGATCTTGAAACTTGAAATTTCAAAAGAATGTCGAGCGTTTGAAGAAGAATTAATTTGAACGAAATTAATATACACAAAGATTCGAGAAAGATGAAAAGCGGCGAAAAATACGATATCCTATAGAACCTTTTGAAGAATGATCTACAACAAGCTTCGCAGATGACTCTAACCAACCCCCTAAAGCTGAACCCTAATAAATTGAAGAGTGAAAAGTTACTTCTAAAATAAACATATTTTAATTTTATTTATTTATTTTGGGATGATTTGATAAACACCGTAAAATTAAAAAATTAAAAAAATAAATGAATTACTAAAATAATTTTATTTTTATAAAAAAACTAGAGCACCAAATAATTTATTATATTTAAAAAATATATACACACATAATTAAATGAATAAAGGTTTCATGGAACTTTATATTGGGCCTGGGCTGTTTGCTTCAACACGAGTTGGATTTTGCTCTGGTTTAGTCTAAAAGGCCCAATTCTCTGATAGCAATATCACCCCATACAGAACTCATCGCCTCCTTTTAAATTTTCAGCATCATTTAATCTTTTTATTTATACAACATTTATTGTTTAAACTGGAATGGATCAATTGGTTAGACTTGAAACCGATCGGGGTATCGGTCCGAAGAGAGGGATTAGAGAAAATGATTAGCGAATTGCTCCAAACCTATTGATCTGTGGTAAAAAACCGGTTCAATTGATTTTCTCTGATTTTTAATATTTTATGAATTTTTTAAGAACTTATTTAATTAAACCTAAGAACCAATGACTTGACAAATTTTACTATCGGTTCGGCTTTGAAAACCTTAGCTTTAGTTTTTTGGACAACGACTCGAGATATCCAAATTATTACCCCTTTAAATTTTATTTTAAAGGCATAATATCAAATTTAGCTTACGATGTTTCAATTTTTTGGTCAATTTAGTTATTAACCTTTTAAAATGAGTCAAATTATTTTTTAAAAGAAATGTTAACTAAAACATTAATTTTTAACGATATTAGTGTGATAACCCATGTGGCAGTTAGAGGTGATTATGGGCCGGGCTGGGTTGGGCCCAGACAAAATTTTAGCCGTTTTCTAGGCCCAGCCCGAAATATGAGCCTAAAAATTTGTCTAAGCTCGGCCTGAAAGAAAATTGATAAACTCGAGCCGGCCAGCCCATATTAAAATTTTTTTAGCTTTTTTCATTAAATAAAAAATTTTAAAACAAATATTAAAAAACAAATAAAATTATGTAAAATTAAAAAGTATATTTGATTAAAAATAAAATATATATTTAATATATAATTTGGGCCAGTCGAATAGGGCTCGGGCCAAAATTTTTTTACCTAAGGCCTGGCCTGTTTTCTAAATAGGCCTTTTTTTCCCAAACCCATATTTTGAGCCTATATTTTTACCCGAACACTCCTATTTTTTGGGAGGGCCGGGCTGGATAGCCCAACCCATGATCACCTCTAGTGGCAGTCCACACGTATTTCATGTTAACATTGCACTATTTGTTTTATATGGCTCCACATCAACAAATAATTTAAAAATTAAAAAAAATATAAATTTCATAATTTTATTTTTAAAATAACATGAAATGCATGTAAATTTCCATGCGGACAATCATATTTAAATAATAAACATTTGTGTTAAAATCTTTTGAAATGTTAAAAATCAAATCTTTTTAAAAAGTTGAAGTGAAATTTACCTTTTAAGAAATACAGGTAAAATTAATAAAAGATATAAAGGTTGAGGGGTAAATTTTGATATTATACCTTTAAAAATATATTCACTCCCGCACTCTTTAGGAGATAAATGGCAAAGGCCAAAAAAAGGCGCGAGCGGAGGGAGGCATTCATTAAAGTAAATTAAATTCGAAATTAAATTGGCGCGTTTTCTTTCCGCTCAGACTAAGCAACTGAAACCCTCCGATATAAAAACCAAAAGCTAAAAACTAAAATACCTTGAATTTATTTCAGAGCAAAATAAAGATCTCTCTCTCTCTCATAAATTCCATTTCTTCTCATTCCTCCAATGGATCACCAGAACAAGCCCCAAACAAGGAGAAGCTTGAAGCGGAAACTGGAGCAGGAATTCGAAGAAGATAAATCAGGTCGGTGCAAGGCGGCCGTCGTCGAGTCCCGCCGTACTCGCCAAGATATCATACGCGATGTTCGAATTCACGTCGACGTGCTCAATACCTGCATCTCTTTTACAGAAGCCCATCGCGCCGCTGCCAAATGTTCCGCTCAGTTACTTTCGGAAATCGCCATGAACGGTACGTTTCGGATCTTTAAATTTTAGATTGTTTGTAACGGTAAGGATTTCGGTGTTTATTTGTTTATTATTTGGCTGTTTTTAGAGGATATCGTGGATTTGATCGTGGAGTGCGGGGCCGTTCCTGCTCTGGTAAAGCAAATTCAAACGCCGCCTCTATTGGCAGAATCCGATCCGATACCATTCGAGTATGAAGTAGAGAAAGCATGCGCGTTTGCGCTTGGACTAATCGCGGTCAAGGTAATTGTGTAGACTTTCATTTACTTGGTTTTAGATTACTTAAAATTTTGTAGGTAATATGTTGTATTTATGTCAAAATAGGCAGAGCATCAACAACTAGTGGTTGACGCCGGGGCTCTGCCCTGTCTAGTGAATTTGTTGAAAATGCACAAGGATGGTTGTAATTCTCGGGAAATGAATGGTGTTATAAAGAAAGCTGCTGATGCTATAACTAATCTTGCTCACGAAAATGCCCGCATTAAAACCCGTATCAGGTTGGCTTTTTTGGCTATCTATTTTTTATTTTGTTAGCATTAATTTTCACACCCTTATAGGTTGTTTTTCGATCAACAAATAATAGGACTGAGGGTGGAATTCCTCCTCTCGTTCAGTTGCTGGAGTATCACGACATAAAGGTGCAGAGGTCAGCTGCTGGGGCCTTAAGGACCCTAGCGTTTAAGAACGACGAGAACAAAAATCAGGTAATGTTGTTTTTGCACTTTGCGGTAGCATTACCTGGCGCTCTTTTGCGGGTTTTAAAATAATTTGTGTATTTGCAGATTGTTGAATGCAATGCTCTACCAACCCTCGTACTAATGCTTTCCTCTGAGGACGTTACAGTACATTATGAAGCAGTTAGTTCTCTTAACTTTTATCTTTTCTGTTTGGTCATCTTAATACACATTCTGGAGAGTTACCGTTCCTTTATAAGCTGACATCAAAGGATGTTCAGGTTGGCGTGATTGGGAACCTTGTCCACTCCTCTCCAAACATAAAGAAAGACGTTCTTCTTGCTGGAGCACTGCAGCCTGTGATTAGGTTACTTAGGTAATGCTGAGTTATACATTAGGCTTTCACTTTTGCTCGGGATGGTTTCAGTTTTAATCATATGATGTCCATGTTTATGATATTGCCAACAGTTCTAGTTGTTTGGAGAGCCAGAGGGAAGCGGCTTTGCTCATAGGTCAATTTGCTGCTGCTGATTCAGATTGCAAGGTAGGATGACATCTTAATTCTAATTTGGCACTTACATTGTGATGTTGTGATCACTACTCAAAGCAACTGAAACAAGATACTGTTTTAGACGCTTAGTAGGTATAATTCTGCATATGATTCTGTGTTTATGCAAATGCGTCTCTGTTAAAAGTTACTAAGTTGGGGATTCTACAGGTACACATTGTCCAAAGAGGTGCTGTTCCACCCTTAATAGAAATGCTCACATCTTCAGATGTACAGCTCAAGGAAATGTCCGCATTTGCACTTGGGCGGTTAGCCCAGGTTTGTATTTATCTGCTGCCTTTCTGGGTTAAAATTGCTTGTCTAGATTGTATTTGGAACTGCAAGCATCATTCCCTGGCAGGACTTGAAGAATAACATCAGTTATTTGATATCTTATACCATATGAATTCATGCTAAATTCTCACTTAAACTGTCCCAAATGCTTAACAGTTATTTTTTTCTTTTTTGAAATCTTACTTTCTTTGTCAATTAACGATTTTCTTCTTGCAGGACACAAACAATCAAGTTGGAATTGTGCAGAGTGGTGGAATAGTACCGTTGCTTAGTCTTCTTGACTCAAAAGGTGGACCATTGCAGCATAATTCTGCATTTGCCCTATACGGCCTTGCCGAGAGTGAGGTAAAGGGAACTGGTTTACCGTAATATTTTCACCTTGAACTGCAGTTTTTACATGGTGAGCCTATTGACGATTAATTAGTCTGTTCTTTAGGATAATGTTGTAGATCTTATCAAGACTGGAGGAGTTCAGAAACTCCTGGAAGGGGAGTTCATTGCTCAGGTGTGCTTTAGAATTCTTCTGCTTTTTGGATGCTACTGTTTCAAGTTAATTTGTTTTTACATACCCTTAGAATATATTGTCAGAAGACTTGTACGAGTTTTTCCAGTTTGTTATTCATGAATTTATCTTGTAAAACTGCAGCCAACAAAAGATTGTGTAGCAAAGACTTTGAAGAGATTGGAGGAAAAAATTCATGGACGAGTGAGTTTATTTTTTCCTAACTTTAGACCCTTTCCTACTTGCTTTTACAGTAAGGTTAAGCCAGTAACTTTTAGAGTTAGAAAGTGGCGTTTATTTGATACGTCCTCTTAACAGGAATTGAATCATCTGTTGTACCTTATGCGGACAGCAGCCAAGGCTGTTCAAAAACGAGTTGCTTTGGCTCTTGCTCATCTTTGTGCTCCTGATGATCGGAAAACTATTTTTGTTGACAACAATGGTATAGCAGTTTTCTATTTCAACTGTCATCATTCCTTTTTATTCTTGCACATTGATTACCGTGAGTAGTTCTTTCTGTTTTTTCTCCCTCTCCCGGTTGCAATTTCTAACTGCTCTCTGGGTTCTTGTCAAATTATTCCAGGACTGGAGCTGCTACTGGGCCTTCTTGAGTCTAAAAGTTTCAAGCAGCAAAAAGATGGTTCAGAGGCCTTGTATAAGCTGGCTACAAAGGGTACTTCACTCTCATCTGTGGATGCTGCCCCGGTATCTCCAACCCCACAGGTCTGTTTATATCTGCTGGTTTACAGGGAGAAGGTTTTTACATTTGCTTTGGAAATCCTTTAGTAACATAGGATGATAGGAGTGCTGGATGCATAGGCATTTTTACCAATTTCTGATTTATATATCTAGCAAAATGTCTTTTGAGATTGATAAATTTTGGGTCTTTGGATGTCCTTTTCCCATCCACAATTGTAGGTGTATTTGGGCGAGCAGTATGTAAATAATCCTACACTTTCTGATGTTACATTTTTGGTTGAAGGTACGGATCTTTTCTTTGGAATGATTCTGCTACTTACCCATGTGCTAGTTGAAACATCCTTACCATGTGCTATGGACTTTTCCACAAGTTTAGTAATGTACTAACTTTCAATTTCCACATTCTTCTTTCAGGTAAACGATTCTATGCTCACAGAATTTGTCTTCTTGCTTCTTCGGATGCATTCCGGGCCATGTTTGATGGTGGTTACCGGGTGAGTCAGACAGTTCAAGTATTTCGCTCCTGTCATCTGTTTTTCTTATGTTACTTTGTCATCACCATCCCGTGGACCTCTTCAATTATCATAAATTTGAGGAGCACATTGCTAGATAATAGAACAGAATGATTTAATACCATAGATCTGAGGGGAGTTGATAGAACGATGACTAATATGAAAATTGATTTGCAGGAGAGGGATGCCAAAGATGTAGAGATTCCAAATATCAGATGGGATGTTTTTGTGTTAATGATGAGGTACAGACGACAAACCTGAATTTGCCTTTGCATGTAAATACACCAAGTGTTTTCGAAAAAGTTCTTACATGTATGCTGTCCTGGTCCATGCTGCTAGGTATATATACACAGGATCAGTAACTGTCGAGATTGATCATGCTCAAGAACTTCTTAGAGCTGCCGACCAATATCTTCTTGAAGGCCTTAAGCGTCTTTGTGAATATGCCATAGCACAGGTGTTTATGTTTTACCGATATAATGATACCGAATCTTGAGTACCATAGCTTTTAATTACACGACAGATACACATGCTTATTTGTTCTAATTGTCTTTAAGGATATTTCTGTGGAGGATGTTATGCTAATGTACGAACTAGCCGATGCCTTCAATGCCACCACACTCCGAGAAACATGCTTACTCTTCATATTAGAGCAATTTGAAAGAATAAGTACCAAACCATGGTATATAATTCCTAAACTGTGTTTTGATTGTTGAAAAGTCTTGTCATGAAGGGTGGAATTTATGGGAATTGAATCTGATGATCTCCATGGTGTGTAAAACTTGCAGGTGTGGCCGTTTGATTCAACGCGTCATTCCAGATTTAAGGAATTTCTTCGTAAGTGCACTTGTTAAGTGTTATGATTCTAATGTAAGCTCGCCTTTATGGCCGTTGGATTAGGTTACACCATCAGCTTTTTATTAGGTATTGTACAGATAGCTTAGGAATTGGTAGGAATTAGGTTACACCATCAGCTTGTTTTTAGGTATTGTACATGATTTGGTTGTTTTAATATTTTTTATAATTTACTAGTAGTCCCAAGTTTTTATATTTTCATATTGTGATTTTTAACATAATAAAATGATTAGACCAATATAATCATTTAAGCTCCACAGTTCCCATTTATTTGTCTCCATTCCAGCAGTGTAATTGTTATGGCATTCAAATCTCTAGGCCGAGCCGGCAGTAATTGACCATGAATGACTGAAACGATGAATAGGTGAGCTTTTGGGCATCAACTTGGTACGATTGTTGACAGAGAGAGAGAGAGAAGAGATAGAGAGAATTGAGAGAAATTGAAGGGAGAAATTTAGTTCAATAGCATTCTTTTTTGCATAACTGTCCTTGTCATCGAATATAAAGGAAATAAAATCTAAATGGAGATACAACTTTAAAAGTTGGTTAAAATAAGCGGTAAATTAAACAACAATTAGTGAAGCTAAATGCCCTATTTAATTAAACTTTTCTATGTATCGTTTCATTAATTTTTTCCTCCAAAACGCATTGTTTTGTCATGGTTTAATTTCAGCTTGTGACAAATACCCTTTGCTTGAAAGGATTCTTGACCTCAAGGATCAAGGTGTGGGAAGTTCTTTTTGAGTTGTTGGAGGGGCTCCCATGTGGTGTCTTTTGGAAACGAGTGTGCTCATTTTACCAAAACTTCGGTAATTGCAACATTGCCTTTTTTCACCATTCTTCTTTCTAAGATCTTAGCAGGTTCTTTTGCCCAAGTTCCTTGTTCATCAATGACTGGTAAGTAAGCCTAAACAGGAGCTGCACCAACATGCTTTTTCATTTGTGAAACATGGAAGGTGGGGTGCACACGAGACCCTTGAAAAAGTTTGAGCTTGCAAGCCACCTTTCCAACCTTGTCTTCCACTCTGAAAGGTTCAAAAAACTTGGGAGCTAGCTTTTGATTTAGGATTCTCCTCACTAAATGTTGTTTATAGCGTTGGAGTTTTAGATAAACAAAGTTTCTTACCTCAAATTGCCTCTTTGTTCGGTGCTTGTCTGCTTGTTGTTTCATTCGATCCTGGGTTCTCTTCAAATGAAACTGTAACAACTTTTTAACAGCTTCTCTTTGTTGTAGTTCCCTATCCACAATAGCTACTAGGGATGTTCCAACCAAGTATGGTAAATAGGGGGGAGAGTTTTGCCCATCTCTTCAAGGTGGTGTTGTACAACCACTAGGCCAAAGGGAGCCACCTCTGCCAGTCTTGTGGCCTCTCTCTTGTCATGCACCTCACCTATCCTTCAAGGCATTTGTTTACCACCTCAGTTTGTCCATCTATCTCTGGGTGATAGGTAGTGGATAAATGTACCTTGGTGCTTACCTTTTTGGAGAGATCTTGCCAAAAGTTACTAACAAAGGCTTTATCCCTGTCATAGATTATTGAATCTGGCATCTTATGCAACTTATACATATTATCCATGAACGCTTGAGCTACTACCACAGTAGTAAATGGGTGTGCCATTGCTACAAAATGAGCATACTTGGTGAGACGATCAACTATTACAAAAATGACAGTTTTACCTTTCGAGTTAGGGAGTCCTTCAATGAAGTCCATGGAGATGGAAGACCAAGCTCGATCTGGGATTGTAAGTGGTTAAACAAGGCTAGTAGGTGTTACTGTTTCTGACTTGCATTTTCAGCATGTAGAACACTGACTCACTCATTTCTTGACATCAGTGGTTAAACCTTTCCAGTACAAAAGGCTTGTCAGCCTTTTTCTAGTAGCATGTTGCCCTGAATGTCATCCTAAGGTACTTGCATGGAAGAGTTGAAATAGTTCTTGTTTGAGACCAACAACATTCCCTACCACAATCTTTTCCTTTCTTCTAAGAAATCTACCATCCTATGAATACTTGGGGTGGTTAGAGCCTTGCTGCTGAACTTCTGAACATTGTTTTTGAACATTAGGATCCACTAAGTAAGATGCTTGCACCCTGGCTAGGAGATTAGAGTTGATGGTACTTACAGTGAGCTGTAGATACTGCCCTTCCTTCAAGTCTTGCTTCCTTGATAAAGCATCTGTTGCTAGATTACCATACCCTTTTTTGTAGACCACCTCATAGTCATACCCAAGCATTTTTGCTACCCACTTTTGCTGGAAGAGAATGACTGCCATTTGGTCAGCCAAAAACCTTAAGCTTTGATGGTCAATCCTGATTTTAAAGTGCTTTCCCACTAGGTATGAATGTCATTTCCTTATAGCCAAGAGTACAACAACCATTTCTTTTTCATATGTGGAAAGGGTTTGATGCCTTATTCCCAATCCTTTACTAAAGTAGGCTACAGATCTTCCTTGTTGTTAAAGGACTGCCCCCACTCTATATTTTGAGGCATCAGTGTCTACATAGAATTCCAGGCCAAAGTCAGGAAGAGTCAAGATAGAATTCCAGGCCAAATTCGAGCATAGGGCCTGTTTCAATTGTTCAAAAGCAGCAGTGGCTTGGTCACACCATCCCCAAGCATCTTTCTTAAGTAAGTTGGTGAGGGGTCTTGCAGTGACACCATAATTTCTAATAAACCTTCTGTAGTACCCCAAAAGTCCTAGGAAGCCCCTTAACTCCTTAATGGAAGTAGGAATAAGCCAAGTTGCTACACTTTCTACCTTTGTTTTGTCTATAGAAGCAATACCCTTGGTGATGTACTCCAAATACTCCACCTGCTCAATCCCAAATTAGCATTTGCTCTTCTTAATAAAGAGCTGATGTTGTTTTGATAGCTCAAAAGCTTCACTTAGGTGACTCAAGTGCTCTAACCAAGTAGGACAATATACAAGAATATCATCAAAGAACACTAATACTGTCTTCCTCAACAGTGGTTTGAAAATGCTGTTCATTAACCCTTGAAAGGTAGATGGGGCATTAATGAGCCTAAAGGGCATTACTAAAAACTTATAGTGGCCCTTATGTGTTTTGCAAGCAATCTTTGGAATGTCAGCTTCATGCATTCTAATATGGTGATATCCCGATTTCAAATCCAGTTTAGAGAGGATTCTAGATTGTTTAAGCTCATCTAACAACTCCTCGATTATAGGAATAGGAAAGCGATCTTTGATTGTCAATTGGTTAAGATGTCTGTAATAAATAAAGAGCTTCCATGATCCATATTTTTTCTTTACTATGACTACAGGGGAAGCAAAAGGGCTAGATCTGTCTCTTATTACCCTAGCATTGAGCATCTCTCTAACCAACTTTTCAAGCTTGAATTTCTGAATCATAGGGCACCTATAGGGCTTTACTTTGACAACTGCCCCTTCATCTTTAAAAGGTATCCTATGGTCTCAAAGCCTTGCAGGAGGTAGGCCAGAGATAGTCTGAAAAATATATTTGAACTCACCAAGGAGCAGCTGTAGTTCCTCTAGTACTGACTGAATTGAGACTGTTGACAGCCCTGTTCCACATTGGTCAAAACTAAGGCACAAGGGTCTAAATCACTTTCCACCAAGGAAAAACACTTTGTTGATTGTTCTTGACTCAACATTTCAATATTACTAGGTATGATGCCCTTGATAGTACAAGGGACTCCTTTTAATGTGAATTGCATGGTCATGGAGTTGAAGTTCTAGTTTATGGACCTAGGGAGAGTAACCATTGTATCCCGAAAACCACATCACATCCTTTAAGAGGTAAAACCATAAAGCCAGCAGGAATAGGAAAGCGATCTTTGATTGTCAATTGGTTAAGATGTCTGTAATAAATAAAGAGCTTCTATGATCCATATTTTTTCTTTACTATGACTACAGGGGAAGCAAAAGGGCTAGATCTGTCTCTTATTATCGTAGCATTGCATCTCTCTAACCAACTTTTCAAGCTTGAATTTCTGAATCAAAGAGCACCTTTAGGGCTTTACTTTGACAACTGCCCCTTCATCTTTAAAAGGTATCCTATTGTCTCAAAGCCTTGCAGGAGGTAGGCCAAAGATAGTCTGAAAAATATATTTGAACTCACCAAGGAGCAGCTGTAGTTCCTCTAGTACTGACTGAATTGAGACTGTTGACAGTGTCACCTGTTCCACATTGGTCAGAACTAAGACACAAGGGTCTAAATCACTTTCCACCAAGGAAAAACACTTTGTTGATTATCCTTGGCTCAACATTTCAATATTACTAGGTATGATGCCCTTGATAGTACAAGGGCTCCTTTTAATGTGAACTGCATGGTCATGGAGTTGAAGTTCTAGTTTATGGACCCTAGGGAGAGTAACCATTGTATCCTTAAAACCATATCACATCCTTTAAGAGGTAAAACCATAAAGTCAGTAGTGAAATTGACCCTTTGAACCTCCCATCCTGCCCCTTTACAAACACCAGTAGTAAACAGATGTCTTCTATCAGCTACAGTGACCCTCATTTGTTGTTGTTGCCCTACAGGTAAAGACAACTTGGAGTCTAGGAAGTTGTGTTTACTCCCCAAATCTACCAAGAAAATAACAGTGGCCACCCCAATTCTTACTTCAAATTTCATGGTATGGGGACCTTGAGACCCTTTTTTTACATGTAAAGACAACATAGTACTTTGTGCTTGCTCCTTTTCAGTAGGAAGATCTTCTAGTTGATCTGAGCATTCTTGGAACTCCTCAACATCCTTTTCACTAGGTGAATCCAGTAACATCTGATAGAGTTGGCTTTTAACACATTTGTGGCCAGTGTAATACTTGGCCCCACACCAGAAACAAATGCCCTTTTGTTTCTTTTCTGCCATTAGTGCAGGGCTTTCCCCCTTAGAGGGTGCGTTAGAGGTCATTGGTCATCTTGAGGGTGGGTGAACTGAAAGACTTGACTGGTTGGAGACAAGAGCTTGCGAGGAGACTACAGTGGACTGATTTGGATTGAACCTTGTGACAGTGTTAGTTTCAGCTAAAAATCCTTTTCTAGAAGGAGTCCCTAGGATACTTTGCATCGTTGAGCAATATGGAATCCCTCTACTAAGGATTGAGGTCTAAACAACTATAAGTATTGTCTTATGTCTGTTTTCAGGTTACTAACGTATATGCTAAGAGCATACGATTCAGGCAGTTACAACTGGTTTAACAACCTTACAGATTGGTCATGATACTGCTCCACTAAGCCCTGCTGCTTCAAGGTCACCAACTCGGCAATTGAATCCTTGAAAATACTTGTTCCAAAGCGCTCCCTCAAAGCGTGGGCATAACAGACCCAGTCCAATAAGGGAAACCCAAATGCTTTTGGGCATAGAAGTGGTGCCAATCCAGGGCATGACCCTCAAGATGAAGCTTCACCGTTCGTACCCTGTCACCATCATGTGCTCTCTCCGCAGCGAAATACTTTTCTGGTTTCGACCACCAGCCCCAGAAATCAGTGCCATCGGAACAAGGGCACTCCAACCTGTAGATACAATCCTGAAGGACCCCGGTGATGCAAACCTGGTCGCATCATGTTTCGACATAACTCGACGTCATCGAGAGTGGCCTAAACTCGAGGGCTCAAGTGTAAAATGAAGCTTAATCTCAGCTCGTTGAGCTCAATTCAGCTCATTTCCAGCTCAATAAGCTTGTTTGTTCGTTTTGAGTTTATTTTTTATTTATTTCGTTTTGGTTGCTGGAATAATTACTTGCTTAGCTAAATTAGTTAATTTGGTTCAGCTCAATTAATCCATGCGTTCTAAAGCTGCTAGCTATTTAATTTAGTTAATATAGTTTAGTCTAAATAAATTTGTCTAAATTCTGGTCATTTTAATTAAGTGTTAGTTCATACATAATTTTAATATGTTTCAGCTGAATTTAAATGTGCCTTAATTTATCACATGTTTTTAGTATGTCTAGCCTATTACATGTTTTAAATATGTCTAGCTACAGCTGAAATTAATTGATAACTTAGCTTAAATATGTGTTATAATGATGTCTTATTTTAAGCTTGATTTTAATGTGTCTTGAGCTGTCGAATTAATGTGTCTTAAGGTGAGTTAATTCGCTGAATTAATTTGCTGCAGGTACATTGCATGGGACGACATGGATATTGTCAGCCCTTGAATGCTATTAACCAGCAACTCTTCGATGACACCAAAGGCCAAAAGATAGCTGATGCTTTCTTTCCTCTAGGTTGATCGTCCAGCTCTTCAAAGCAGCATTTTAAAGTGTTCACATTGTTGGAGATCCTTTTGACATGGAATGGCTGATCGGTTTTGTGCATTCACACCAAGGGACTACTCACATTCGACTTTCACACTTTGAGGACCATTGAAGTGCCCCCAAGCTGATCATTAAAATTCAAGACCTTTTAGCTCAACGAAGCAGCTCCATTAAAGAGCATTTAGTCCCTTTGGCCGAACATAGACAAGGCTATTCAGCTCATCACCCTTTCAATTAATGTCCAGCTGAATGATCATCATCTAGAAGCTGTCCATTTGTGTTTTTCAAGCTAAGAAGCTTCTAGAGACGTTCAAGAAACTTCAAAGAAATTTCCAGCTCCTTTCTAGCTTCAATGTGTCATCCATTTAGCATCCCTAATAGTCCATTCAGCTACCCCATGTTTAGACTATAAATATGTAGTTCAAATAACTTTGTAGGGACTTTTGCTCCTTTGATTAATGTTTATAAAATTTTGTGAGTTTTTCAACTCTCTTATTTCGTCTTAGACTCAACGTGACTTATCTAGCTTGCTAGTGGCGTCATTTTGTTTCTTTTGAACTTATCACTCATTCCGAGTGTGGCGTTCACCAAATTATACCTTTGGTTCCTACCTTCATAAGTAACGGGTCAATGTCCACCTTAAGTAACGTATAAGTCTCGAGTCAACACTTTAACATAGTGTTGGTCTTTTCTTGTCCTTAAGATTTCTATTCCATCTACAAATATCCATTTAATTTCCTATTCCTTTGTTTTCTTTGCTTAACCGAATTATCAACTTTCCTTTCTTAGCCATTTTGAACCATCTTGTTCATCAAATACTTTCCTTAGCCAAAATCACCCCTTAGTTTCAAAACCAAATGATACTTCTCCATCTTAACAATCGGGCAACAAACGACTCGAATCATCATCGAACTAATTCGTATCACCCAGGTTCTTGGTGGGTTGGGATTTGACTGCCTCGTATTCTGTAGGGGAACGTCCAAACTGTCCTTGGCTGGTAACCCAAGGGTTGGTCCTCCAATGACCCCCTTTCTTTTGGCTTAAACAGTGGCTGTGGTGTTTGAAGCAGTCATATTACCAATGTACTTTTCAAACAACGAGTGCATCTCCAATTTGAAACTGAACCTCCATTTTGGTATCCACTAAGAATCCAACTGAGAAAATCTGTTCTGGACTTTCACCATTTCCCGTTGAAGCACCACAACGTCCTTTTGTAGCCTCGTGGTCACCTTGTCAGTGGCCATCCCTTATCGTTAGCTTTGATACCTTTGGTACGATTTTTGACAGAAGAGAGAGAAGAGACGATAGAAAGAAATCTGGCTCAATAGCATTCATTTTTGCATAACTATCTTTGGTCCTTGTCACCGAATATAAATGAAAGAAAATCCTCCACCTGACAGCCCCTCCACTCACCGGTGCCGCCTCTGACAGCCCCTCCACCCACCGGTGCCGCCTCTGACATCTCCTCCACCTGTGCCGCCTCTCACAGAGCCTCCACCAAATCAAATGTACCATTTTCGTAATTTTTGAAAAAAGACCTCATTTTAGATATTTTAAATTTTTTTGGTACTAATTTAGTAAAAAACCCGTTAATTGAACATCAACTAATGAAGCTAAACGCCCCTTTTAACTAAACCCTTTTACGCATCATTTCATTAATCTTTTCCTCCAAAACACATCGTTTTGTACAACTATGGCAAATTTGTTTAAAACCCAAAACTCTCTTAAAAAATGAACCTATAATGGTTGCCACTTAAGGGTCTGGATGCTTGGTTGGAAGGAGGGGAGGGGGGGAAAGAGAGAGAAGCGTATATAATGCTGACCTTCTCATGCCATGTGTTGATTTTTAATAGGTTGATTTATTTTTTTTATTGATCCAACGTTTTAAGATATGTGAATGACAAGTGATAGCTGTCTCTTTAAAGTGATTAAACTGTTAAAGATAGTTGACTTGGGTACCTTAGTTGAGTAGCTCTAGTGGCAGACGAGATTACTAATGGATGTGACCATGGCTTAACATGTGCAACTGAGTAAGGAGGTGGAGATATCTCTGGTTGAGTATGTACAACAAAATTTAATATTTTTATTCGATTATTTTTTAAATTTCAAATAAATTTTTAAAATTTTAATAAATAACCCTTAAATCAAGTTTATTGAGAGTTTGAAATCCTATTGTAGCATCTACATGAACTACTAAAAATAAATAGTAGTTCCAATCAAGTATTAAATAATGGGTATTTTGACTTAGAAATTTATAAGCTTTAGAGAGTGGAGTTCAACAATGCTATCTTATTAATTTTTTTCTATTATACCCTCCATTAAGGACCTATTCATGTCAACGCCTTTGTTATATTAATTAAATAAACTTCCAACACTTAGTGTTAACTTTAATTTAATGGTTTTTAATTTTACAAAAAGAATTAAATAGTTTTTTAATGAAAATGTCGGCTAAGACATTAATTTTTTTTTTTATGATGTCGTGATGTCAACTCACGTGTATTTTATGTTGACATGATTAGGGGTGAGCAAAATTTTGATTTGATTCGAAAAATTCGATAAAAATTTAAATTTTAAATTAAATAGTTTGAGTTATTTGAGTTAATCAAGTTATTCGGATCAACTCAAATAAAAAATTAAATTTTTTGGTTTAACTCGAATATGAATTACACAATTCGAGTTATCCAAAAATCTGGATAAGAAAATGTAAAACTACGTCGTTTTGATAAATGTTTACCTTTTCTAAAGTTAAAAGTCAAAACTATTTCGATGTTTTGATAAATATTTACTCATTAAGTTAAAAGGTAAAACAAATATATTGTTTATGTAGTTAAATAATCTTGTATTTCGTCTACTAGTTAAATAATCGGTCCATGTAAACGCAACATTGAGTATAAATAATATGATTCGTTAACTCGGCTCGACTTAACTCGAAATTTCTTCACTCGGTTCGATTCGATTCGGAAAAAGTTCAAATTGAGTTCGGTTGCTAAAATATGATTCGTCAACTCGACTAACTCGATTTTTTTTACTCGATCGAATACTCATCCCCGGCATGACATTATTTATTTTTGTCGACAAATACTTTAAAATTATAAGAATATTACCATCCATACAGATAGCCGTGTTTAAAACTTAAATATTTTAATCAATATTTCCATTAAAAATAGCAATTTAACACTTTTTCGAAAGCAAATGATGAAATTTAACTTATTTTATAAGATTGATGGTCAAATTTAATTAAAAAAATGTAAATTTTAAAGGTTTTTTTTTTTTTTTTTTTTTGTAGAAAACTATACTTTTAAGAAAGGGAGCTGAAATAGTCAAAAACAAAAGCTATGGAGTAGCCAAGAATTTGATTCCATCATCTTCCTTTTGGTTTAATCATATTCTAAAGCCGAAAGGAGAGACACATGTACAAGCATGACTTCAATTTCAACGCGGGATTTAGGGTTTAAATTCTGTCGAATGGCCAATGGCCAATGGCCAATGGCAATGGGAGGGGTGCAAAAGAGGCCCCCTTTTTCCTCAGGTTTCAACTGCCTTATTCCTTTGGTTGGCTAATGAAACCATAGCTTAAAAAACAAAGGCAAGATTTGGGAAGCAACTTCGATGGTTAGGGCAAAGAGTATCTTCAATAGGTACATATTCTTTGCCAGTTTTCCAACCCATACCATATATTAAAACCAGTTTGGGATGGCAAAATAACTCGAAACCGATCAAATTTCTTTTATTAAATTTTTCGGGTTTAGGTCAGGGTTAGTTTTGATCGATCCCGCCTCGAAAAATATTATCAAAATAACTCGACTTTAGTTTCATATAAGATTTTATGAGAGTTTAACTGTTCTTCGTATTTTTATAGGATTGAATTTTGTAAAATTAATATAATATAAAAAAATATTTTAGAAAAATTTTATTTTTTTTTATTTGGAGTCAAATTCAAGTATTGTAAATTTTACATAAAATCGAATTCAAATGATCAGGAGTGAAACCAGAATAATTTTTAAAGGATTAAATCGAATTTTTATAATTTTAGGGTACTAAATATCAACATTTTTCTAGCTGCATGCATGAATGCAACATATATATATATATATATATATAAATATAAAATATTATAACGTTTTGGATTGCTTGTTTGTGTTTAGAACTTTCTGGCCTTCCATGTCTGCTAATGCTTGAGAAACTTTAGTAAATTTTGATGATAAATGTTATGGTATTTGTTATTACTGATCCGCTATTTGGTTACCCGATTTGGTTTCGGCTCGTAACTTATATTGTTGGTGCTCTGAGTTCGCACGTGAGGTTTTCACGTCCTTCTGTGAGCTCACACGGTGTGGGTTCGCACCACCATGCAAATGAACCTTCACATAAAAAACACATGTTAATTTTAAAGTAGGGTACGTGTTAGCATGCATGAGGATTTATCTACGACGTCACATCGATCCATAAATAGTAACCGTATCATATAAATAAAAAATCTAACCCTTCTAAAAGGGATATACAAATAAAATACTCAACAATAAAATTTTTTCATTCTCTTTGAGCTTTTGACTATCTTTTTAATTTAGTATGGAGTTAAATTTGATAAAATATTTTTTAGGAAGATAAAATATTTTTTCTTAATTACTAATATTTTCTAAATTATCTACATATAAAAATATCTTAAATATAATCGTAATAAAAAAAATACACCATGAATATAAAAATTATAGGATCCATAATAAACTACTAGAATAATTACAGCACACGGTACATTGATTAAAATCATGCATGTCGTTTTGAGTTAAAAATAACTTGATTTGTATACGAGATAATATTTTTAGTAATTTCATAACTAAAGCGTTGTCTAGTTGACCCGTGATACCAATTCAATAAAACACTTAAAACAAGTATATATTGACACAAGGGCAAAGCCAGAATAATTTTTAATAAATGGATAAAATTTTAATTTTTTATAGTTTATATCTTTATAATTTGTAAAAGATTAAATAGAATTTTTATAATTTTAGGGGGTCAAAGTATAATTTTACCTTTACTAATTTAAAATTTTAAAAAAAAATTTAAATGCTTAAATGATAATTTTACTTTTTAGGAGGGCCAGGGCCCATGCCACTCCCTTGGTTTCGCCCTTGTATTGACATATAGCTTTTGATTTGATTTTTTTTTTAGGCTTTATATGATTGGTAGCTAAAAACAAGACGTTAAAATCTATGGGTTAAATTATTCTAAGATTTTAGCATCAATGAAAATGGCTGCCAATGAGATCTTAGCATCTGGCAATGGCATATAATAAAATTAGTTTGATCATTTCACACTTACAAACAAGATTATTGGTTCTTGTTGCTTTCTTCACCATCCAATTAAAATACCATTTTGCACACATCACTTAACCCTTTATTGAATGATTTTTATGCTCCAAGTCCCTGTATTTTCACAAGTTTAGAATTTAATCCTTTAATTTTTATTTGAAGGAACTTAGTCTTACTTTTTGGATTTAAAAAAAAAGAAAAAGCGAGCCCCATTGTTAACACTGTTAAATTATGGTTCATTACAATGTTGTTTTCTTTGTTACATAGCTATCTGGTGAGTTAAATTTTTTTTTATTTTAGAATGTAAGAAGAATTCTAACGTGTTGATAGTTGGATCTGTAATTTGAAAAATAAAATTAAGGAGACTAATTTGAAAATAGTGGCAAAACTTGAGAGTGTATGTGGGATTAATTAAGCTTTTAGTCCTTGTACCTTTTTTCTGGAATTTCGAAAATTTGATCTCTGTTTTATTTCCAGAAATTTATTTCCTTTACTTATTCGATTTGAAATTAACGTTCTTGTACTCTTCACATATTTGAAATTTAATCTTTATATTCTTATTTTTAAGAATTTAGTCCTTTTATTTTTTGAATTTAAAAATTTAGGTTTATTTGTTAACACCGCTAAAATTCTTCTATTAAATTTGCTGGTGTTTAAAATTAAAAACAACAGTACTCACTTGGTATTCATGTAACAAGAAAATGACATTGTAATGGACCTGAATTTGATATAGAATTTTAACAGTGTTAATAATTCTTAAAAGTTCCCATCACGAGTAACTAATGACATTATAAAAATTGAGGCACTAAATAATATAAAAATTAAAGTATATAGATTAAATCTCATATTTGAACGAAATATAAGGATTAAAACTAAAATTTAACAATTTTATATAATCTCAAAAAGTAAAGAGATTAGAACTAAAATTTAGCAATTATATATTCTCATGTTAAAAAAGAAAAAAAAGTTGAATGGACAGATGTCATGTAAAGGAAGGTCCTAAAAAATAAGTAAATTAGTCTTCATACATTACGTCAAAGAGTAAACTGATTTTTCTATTAAAAATTCCATCTATTTTTACTATTAAAAACTGGTCTCTATAGCCGTGTGTCAATGTTTGGTAATTTGGGTCAAATAAACCAGTTATTATCAATACAAATGGATGAAATTTTTAACAGAATGAATCAATTGCTCTTTTGATATAATGTACAGGAACTAATTTACTTATTTTTTAATAAAGAGGATAAAATACAATCCGACTCTTAGTACAATAACCTCTGTAATACCGCAATCAGTTATAGAAAAGCAAGGAATCAGAGTATACTTTCACTTGAATGCAAAACCAAGTTTGTTTAATCAAAAGATGGAAAGGCAAAAAGCTAAGACAAAAACTGAAGCAATGGCCAAAACAGTTAAAAGAAGAAATCCAGCCTTTTTAACCATGGTTGTTTCTTCTTAATAACCCACACCTCCAAATTAACTTAGTTTGGTTAAAAATAAAAGGGGTTTGGGTTAACTTTGTTAAGTGGGGAAGAAGTTAAAACTTAAACCTTAATTTATTTTTTAACAGCAAAATATGTCTTTTACCAAACAATTTCACTGCAAAATTGTGTTATTTCCTTGTGGTAATGGATGTGTGGTAAGGGTAAAAAGTGTTTAGTGGGCTTTAAAAGGTCATCACCTCTCCTCTGTTTCTTCAACTATAAATCATCCTACAACTCATTCCTTCTCTTTCATGTTCATATTTTTGCTTACATTTTCCTCTCCACCAATACCAAATATATTGCTTTCTTTCTGTTGTTCATGTAAGCTTTCTCTTTCATTTACATCCCCAACATCCCTATTTGATCTCAGAAAATTCTCCAAAAGGAAAAAGGGGGTTTTTTCCTCACCTTTTTTTTTTTTTTTTCATTTTAGCTCCCCTGTTTTTCCTCTGTTTTTTTCTTTTTTTCTTCTAGTGGGTAAAAAAAAATGTTCTCCAGTGTATGTCAAGGTTTGCAATTATGCCTTGAGCCAAGGATCGTTGAATCACATTTTTTGAGGCTGAAACTGGCTCCACCAACGAGTTTTCAAGACTCCATTGAAACTCCCACGCCCTGTTTCACTAACGCTTCCGAACCCGAACCCATTTCATACCACAATGATTATGATGACACCGACATTAACATTACCGACGGTAACAACAACAGCGACAATATAAGCAAGCAAAATGCTGATTTGGGTGTGTGGAGTTTCCTTCAATCCCTCGCCGGTCCCAAAGATTCTACGGAGAATAACGAAGTTTACGTGCACCCTCTCGTTAAAAGTTCAGCTTCTGCCCTAAGTAAAGAAAGCCTTGAAATGTGCACCGAAAACTTAGGCAGTGAGACCGGAAGCGATATCAGCGACGACATTACCTTTGGGTGCTACAGTCCATCGAAACATAGGGAAAATTCGGTGACGAGACGAATGAGTTATAGTAGGAGCTTTCCACCGCCTTTGACATCCATTAGCGGTTCAAATATGAGTTATAATCCGTTAAAAACAAGGGAAAATTTGGTGATGAAAAGGCTGAATCGTAGCAGCAGCAGCAGCTTTCCTCCTCCTTTGACGTCCATTAGCGGTTCGAATGGCGTCCAAGTCACGTCTCACCGCGAAGGCGGCCGGTTAGTACTTCAAGCCGTTAATGTCCCTTCTTGTCAAATGTACTTCCATGTAGAACGAAGTGAGGGCAGGCTTAGGCTTTGCCTTCTGAAAGAAACAACCGCTAATACTCCAATTTTCGATGACATAGAAGAAGAAGAAGAACGAGAAGAGGTAGCCGAAGAAGATGAAGTTGTAGAAGAAGGTGAAGTACTTTATGAAGAAAATGATGTTGTAGAAGAAGATGAAGTACTTTGTGAAGAAAATGATATTTTAGAAGATATAGATTATGAAGAAAATGGTGTTGTAGAAGATGAAGTTGAAGAAGAAAAGTGTTATTGGGGAGGT
Source organism: Gossypium rotundifolium (assembly GCA_025506655.1). Classification (NCBI taxonomy): domain Eukaryota; kingdom Viridiplantae; phylum Streptophyta; class Magnoliopsida; order Malvales; family Malvaceae; genus Gossypium; species Gossypium rotundifolium. The sequence continues at coordinate 601,193 of CP106733.1, forward strand.
GAGGACTTGGATGAAAAGAATGGGAGTATTGGGGATCAAATTGGAAATGGGAAATTGGCAAGGCTAATAAGCTGCAAAGGAAATGGGTGTGGGCACCAAGGGTTACTCGATTGGGAGCCATACTTGGTGGCTACTTAAACCCAACAAAGAGAATTACTAGCATTGAATGTCACTATTTTTTTTTTTTTTCCATTTTTCTAATTTTTAGCTATTAAAATGTTTGAGATTACCAATAATTCATGTATATAGTTTTATCTTTCACATGGCATAGATTAATTACAAGACCATAAGCAAGATTATACACAAAACATGACAACATCATTATGAAGTAAACAAGACATAGCGACAGCAATGAAGTAGAAATGTAGGCTTAAATTTCCAACCACCAAGACTAGATGAAATGGATGGTCCCGATCAATTAATGGGGTTCCTGTAATTTATGTTCCTCATCGCTTTCAATGGGGGGGCAGATTTGGTTGGACCATATATCATTTAAGAAAAAGGCAATACCAGAGGTGATGGGAAATATAAAGGTCACAACCACATGTATGGTACGGTCCAAAATTGAAATTTTACCTTTTTACATATTTGGTATCAACAACCTCTTCTTGCCTTGCAAAATGTTTCTATAATTTTGGTTATATGAGATATTAAAGGCTAAAACCAAGGTCTTATTCGTCTTTTTCCTTTATTGATCAGATACGTATCGTCTGTTTAAAGATCTCGTTATAATGAGATATGAGAAGAAGAAACATTAATTCATCGTTGATCATGTCATGTAAGATTTGTATTAAGAAATGTGATCAATTTAACCCGATTCAACACTAAAAAATAAGAGAAACTGGTTTCCAAATAAAAAGCAACGTATTCGGTAATCGATTTACCGTGTTCCAAATCACTAGGACAATATCTTTGTTTCCGACGTGACTTGATCAAACGGCTACAGTCTCCTCATATTTATCTTTTAACCATAGTCGCTGATTTTAAAAAAATCTCACCTGAGACGTTATTGTTGATATATGATAGAATCCTTATCATCCAATGTGTGGGTGAGACAATTTTTTTTTTGAAAGAAAATTAATTTTAAAATAAATTAATTATTTCAAGTAAAAGATAAAATGTAATGATAAATATTTATTATTTTATATAAAAGTAATATATATTAGTAGTAGTTTTTATGTATTAGTGTGGATGAAAAATTTACTTAACAAATTAAAAAAAAAAATGATATAAAGAGAGATTAAAATTAATGATGATTTTTTAGGTTCGAATCCCGTCACATGTAAGCATTTTTCTAAATTTTATATGAAAAGACAAGATTGCCCTCAGAATAATATCTATGCCTTCATAAATATAAGGAAGTTTTGGTAAATTCTCTATTGAGTTAGTACCAGATTGAAGGGTGACGCGAACCCAGTAAAAATATTAAATATAGTATAAATATATATATATATATATATATATATATTAATGTACTAGTTGATTTTTAAACTATTAATGTACTAGTTCTAGATTTATTAATATTTGTATATATTTATAACATAATTTCTAGTTTTTTAAAATAAAATATAATTTTATTATTATATTAACTTTTAATGTTATAATTTTTTAAAGAAATCATATCAATTTTACCATTTAAAAGTGGACAAGGCCTTCGTTTGTCTCTCGAAATTACCACAGGAAAGCGGTAAAAGTATAGCTGATTTTTTAATTAAAAAATAAATAAATTAATATCTATATATTAGATTAAAAAATAAATTACTCATTCGGTTAAAAATTTATCCTTATAAATTAATATGAGGTACACATAACACGCCAAGCGTCACTGTGTGATTATTTTGTAAACCACGTCAAATTTTAACAGATAAAATTTTTAATAAAAATGACTAATTTACTTGCCCCCAGACAGCATTTGATTTTAATTGGAAATTCCCGTATAGATTCATCAATTGTAAAGCGTACACCATCAGATTTTTCAAATACTTCATAGTCCTTGTGTTCCTATATTTATTATGGATGGCTGGGGTTGTCTGCAACGGTCCAAGCTGCTGCTCTGCGTCCCCATATACTGTCTAATTTAAGGTTAGCGGTAAATGCAATGTATACCAAGTCCCTTTACTATGTTACAGAAAAGATGCGTGTTTGAATTTTGATGATAAGATTATTGAGAGAGATGATTATGAATTCCGAAAATAATCGTAAAATAGACACGGATCGTACAAAAAAAAGATGTAGTGTTAGTTTAAAATACGACTTAAATAGTTGCCTTTAATTGACAAATAAGATGTGAAATCAAATCGAGTTAAACGTGTAATAACCTTTTTGCTCATTTTTCAAAATATAAAGACCCATGTTTTTATTGTGGTTATGGAAGAGAAGACCCATCTTCTCTCTTTTTCGGTAATCGATTGAACATGTTTAAGGTTAGGGATGACAATGGAGTGGGGTGGGGGCGAATATTGCTAAATTCATCACTCTTCTGCGGTTGGCAAACTTTGCTCGCTCCACTATGAATGCATAATTTGAAAACTATTACTATCTCCATGGATGTTATAGACATCCATCCCCTCTTTGCCCCATCCTATCCTGCTCTGCTTCAATTTAATTTTTGCTAGTTATTTTAAATATTTTCAAATTTTTTAAAGTCAAGTAAATATATAAACATAATTCTTCAAAAAACATTTGTATCCATTTTCAATAGATTTATGCCACATCAACATTTTTATCCTGAATTTCAACATTTTATCTTAAATTTCATGATTTAATTTTTTCAAGATCAAGAAAATCTTGATGTGGCATAAATCTATTGAAAAGGATATAGATGACGATAAGCATTCATTGTTTCATTCAATCCTTTCCCTAAATATAAAGGTTAAATCGTCATTTTAAACAATAAATTTAGATTAAATTATATAAATGGTCCCTATATTTTTTTTGTTTTGAGTAATTTATTTTCTTTTACGTTCTTTTAAATTTTTTAATTATTTTCCATTCTCTTCTACTTTTCCGTTTATTTTCCTCCCTCCTCCATCTCATTTAATGTAAAAGAAAAAAATAAATTACTCAAAATAAAAAAAAATATAAGGCAATTAACGTGCTACATCAGCTTACCGTTACACCATTAATAATAATTAACGTTAAAATCTATATAACTTGAATATCGAATAGAAAGCATATGGGGTTAGGGATTTATGGCAGTTAAATTACGATGTGGAAGATGAAAGGCAAGTTGTTGGGGGTCTTTTGTACGAAGGGAGTACAAATGCGTGGACACAGTCATAATAATTGGACCGACAAAGGGACCGACATGCAAATTGACCTCATTACAACATGATCTTCCATGTGCTTAGGCAGCTGCTGCTTCCCCTATTTCACTGATTTATAAAAAAGAAAAAGAAAAAAGAAATTCCCAATCAGTTAAAAAAGATGCTGATATGATTCGTGAGATCTCTGTTCTACTCTCTCTGTATCTCATGTCATGTGACAGACAATTTCCATTTCACATTCAAACATATCCTCACAATTCTTACCTCCACTTTATTATGTCTGTCTGAAAATCCATGTGTACTGAAGATGAAAGATCATGGAACGAATCAAAGCAAGATATTGGTAAACAGAAAATTTATCATTTGTACAAAAAGCAAAACACTTTAGCCATTACTACAAAAATTGGGATGTCGAAAAGGTAACTTTTGAGAGAGGGCCGCAAACACTAGAGAATTTGATTGGTTAGTCGGTCAAGTCGAGTCGGGTCCAGTCGAGATTAGGGATATAACATATCCCTTAGGAGAGGAGGATAGTGTCCTACCGTGGAGTTTGGGTATCCATACATTGAGGTACTTTTTTATTTGTTTTGGTTGGCTTTAGGTGGGGGACGACGTAGAAATTGTCATCTATAGGCATATGCTATCATTTTCTCTTGGGATAAGCTTATATGATACTGAGCTTGATAAAATTTTACATTCGTTCAGGGGCGAAGCCAGAACAATTTTTTAGGGGAGTCGGATAAAATTTTAATTTTTTATAGTTTATATCTTTATAATTTATAAATGATTAAATCAAATTTTTATATTTTTAGGAGGTCAAAATATAATTTTATCTTTTACTGGGCCTAAATATCAATTTTAAATTTTAGGGGGGGCCGGGGCCCATGTCAAACCCCCGGCTTCGCCCCTGCATTCGTTCACGTTAGTTTTGAAATTTAATTATTATTTTTTTAATTTGTTATAAAATTTAAAGTACGATATTCTTTTTGATAAATTATAAAAATAGGAAATTTTATGAAATTTATTTTTTAATTGTGAGGGTTAATTTTGAATGTGTACTTTTAGTAGATTTATATTTATTTTTACAAAATAAATTACAGGTATTTTAGAAAATTTTAGGTTTTGTATTGTATTTTTCTTGAACTTTAATAATTTTATTTTTATAAATTTCAAATAAAATTAAAATATGAAATAATTTATTACAACAATAAATATCTTAAATATATTGATAATTTATTATATGATAAAATATAAATGATTAAATATTTATATTTAATAATATTGAAAATTATAATATTTTATATTAATATTTTAATAATTTTAAATATATTTAAAATTAAAAATTAAATTTATTATCAATTTAATAATAATAAACTTGATTTAAGTTAATTTTACAGGAAAATTACTTACTTTATGTTGATTTGTAAGTCATTTTCCGTTGACCAAGTTGTTTGACCTCCTAAAATTGATAAAAATTTGATTTAATCCTTTAAAATTATAAAGATATAAACTATTCAAATAAAAAATTTATATTTTTACCATCATAAAAATAAAAATTTAATTTCAGCCTCCCATAAAAAGATTCTCTGCTTTCACCCCTAGTATACACAAACCCAAAAAATTATTAAACTACTTTTAAAGAAAATCAAGTAATGATATGACATAATCTCTAAATACCACATCATCATACTTCGGTAAAACCCAAAATTAGGGACCAAAATGAGAAAAATTATCAAAAGTCTAAAACTAATATGAACAAAATAAAAAAATTAAAAATAAAATAAGAAAAAATACGAATTTTAAATACTAAACGTTGCTTTTATCCCTTCTCTTTTTGGCGTTGTGTGCTTGTGAAACCTTTCATGCCCCTGCACCCACATGTGAGCAAAAAATCTCCATAACTTTTAGGTCAAATTTTATGAAAGGTCCTTGTACTATGTAAATATTTTTTTTTGATATGTTTAGTTCATTTATCCTAATTTGATTATTTTTAGTATTTTTGTATATTTTCAATCATGTGACCAATTTTTTCTGATAAATCCCTTAAAAGTTTTTGGTGGTTTATTTTTGTACAAGGACTTATGGCATATGTTTCAGGGATTGGAACGACATTGGCTCCTCCAAAAATAGTAAAATTATAACTTAATTCCTCTTGAAATTATAAAGTTAATATAAGGTTAAAATATGTCGTAAATTTCTGTACTCTTTAAAAAATAGAAATTGAATCCTTGTACTTTTATTTTCAAGAATTTAGCCTGTCTAATATTTAGAATTTAAGTCCAACTATTAACACTCCAAAACTAAAATACATCTATATATATATATATATATATATATATACTGGGTAGGGAATGGGTACACGGTTTGAACCCGTTTCAAGCAAGTGTTTGACAAAAGTTTTAATAATCATTCCATACTTAAGTCAAGATAAATGCACATTTTAAACAATTACGAGACTAAGGGCTCTTTTGGATGCGTTTTCCTCCAGTGTGGTGCGATTAAGTGTTATTTCAATGTAATCATGTCGGTGGAAGCTGTTTGGATTGCACAGCATCAATGCGTTGAATGCTATACAACACCAATAGAAACGAAATTTTTCACTGGTGAGTAAATTGGCAGTGGGTTCAACGTAGGTATGCTTTTGCCCTTTTGTCTTTGTCATGTGCTTTTTTTATACTTTTGGTAAAATATATCTCATTTTATCTTTTATCTCAATCTCTTTTATATTTAAAATTTTCGTTATAATAATATTGTTTGTATTTTCATGATATTAAATACTATTTTTAATTGGATTTTTATAAAAATTAATTATATAATTAATTAAAATATTTATAATAAAATATCATAAGATACATTTTAATATTTTATTAAATGAATTTATAAATTAACATATTTTTAATAATTTTGTAAAAGTTTATATATCAATTCTAATATGATGTCGTTAATAGTCATTTTATATTCTCACCTCACTGCTACAACTGCGTTTGAATCCAAACACATACTCATTGTTTCTAATCTCACTGCTACAGTAACTAACCTCACCGCCATCGCTGTTTTTAATCTCACCAGAGGTAAACACACCGCCTATCCAAACTAAGGGTGGGTTTGGATGGGCAATTGAGTGAGTTGCGGTGCGCTTAGCTTACTTTTTATCTCACGCTACAGTATCGCTAAAGTATCTAATCTCACCGCCACCGCTGTTTTTACACTGACCACAGTAAACGCACCGCCCATTCAAACCCACACCAAGCCTAAAAATAATCAAGTTTGAAAATTTATTATCAAAACCCAATTCCCAGGGATTTCTCCTTTTTATTATCAAAACAACATCAAATATTGTTGTAGCTTTGTTGGCTGGGAGAAGCCATGTGATTGAAAGCAATGGGAAGGTATCCCTTTCATTACTACTATTATCATTCTTCATTGAAGGACTTAACAGGTTAAGACCTTGCAGAAAACCTATATATATATTGCATGAGATGACTGAAGAGTCTAATTTCTATTTTTACTATTAAAATTCAGTCCTATCCCATTTCAGGTCCCATAAATTAGATAAAACAAATGTCAATATATCTTAGTCCAAGGAGTTTTTAGCAAAAGTTTCTAACAGTAGAATAAGTCAAGTCCTTTAGCTGCTTGAGTTGAATATGTGAGTGGTGGGATGTCTGGCATACAAAATTTGGTCTAATATCTGGTGCTCCAACTTCCGGAGTATATTTGAAATACGTGGATTACGTTATGCAATTTTTATATCTATCGTATGGATAATTTTAAATTTGATGTGTTAAAAACTCAAATAGTACTGATAAATTAACACGTTATATTCAAATTGTCTATACAGTAAATAACATACGTGTTTATAATTTAATCCACAGGTTTTAAATATGCATTTGAGTTGGTATTTAATGTGTAAACTAGAGGTGATCATGGGTTGGGCTACCAGCCCAGCTCGACGATCGCCGCCCGAAAAATGGGAGGGTTTGGGTAAAAATATAGACCCGAATTATGGGTTTGGGCAAAAAAAAGGCCTGTTTTACCTCAGTAAAGCTTTTTGTCCCGGGTCCGGCCCAATTATATATTAAATATATATTTTATTTTTAATCAAATATACTTTTTAAATTTACATATTTTTTATTTGTATTTATTTGGTTTAATATTTGTTTTAAAATTTTTATTTAATGAAAAAGCTAAAAAAAATTATTATGGGCCGGGACGGGCCGGGCTTGGATAAATTTTAGGCCCATATTTTGAGCCGGGCCGGGCTCGAGCCTAGAAAACGGGCCTAGAATTTTGTCAGAACCCGGTCCGGCCTAGCCCATGATCATCTACACTGTAAACTAATAGTTAGGTTGATAGAAAAAAAAATAATTGATACAATATTGATATTTCGAGTTAATTTAAACGCTTTGAGATATAAGAATCAATTTAAAATCTGAATAATAGTTCAAGGACATTTGGTGGAATTATCCCCAAATTATTCATCAAGGTTGTAGTGAAAATATATTGATTTTAATATCATGATAACTATGGCAATCCAATATAAATGTAGGGAAAGGATTGAATGAAATAGTGACACGCGTCATCTGTATCCTTTCCAATAGATTTATGCCACATCAATATTTTTATCCTAAATTTCAGCATTTTTATCTTGAAAAAAATCAAATCTAAATTACAATCCTGAAATTCAAGATAAATTGTTGAAATTCAGGATAAAAATACTGATGTGGCATAAATCTATTGGAAAGTGATACAGATGGCGTCTTACTGTTTCATTCAATCATTTCTCTATAAATGTATGTATGAAATGAACAGATAAAAAATTGAGCAAAAAAATATGGAATTTGTCCCGAACTTGTTTAAAAGCTCCTAGTTAGTAATGAATTTCTTTTTATCTAATTGGTACTTAAATTTGTATTTCATTATCCAGGTTGGTATTTTCGCACTAACATTATTAGTTTGTGCTAACGTGGTCACCGACATCCAATTTGTTGGGACACGTGGCAGATATTAATTAAAATTTTAAAAATATTTAAAAATATATAAATTAATTTAAAATTTTAAAATTTTTTTACATAAAAAACGAACCGGACAAACAGTTGTCAAAATACATTTGAACTTGAACATCATTTGTCCATATATAGATTTTTAATTCTTTTCATAAAATACCAGTTTTAAGTTATGATTATTTTAAAAATATATAAATTTATATTCAATTAAAGATAGATAAAAAAGTACATAATATATTGAAAATATATAAAAATTACAATATATAATATTTAAATATAAAAACTTTTAAATTTATAAAATAGATAAATAGATAAAAGAACTAAAATCACATCTAAAATGAATCTAGACAAATGGTAATTCAAATGCATTTGAATTTAACAACTATTTGTTAAGTTTATTTTGATGTAATTTTATAATTTATATTCTTAAATTTCAAAATAATAGTAACATGATATTTTATAATAAAAATTAAAAACATATAAACTTACTAAAAATATATGAAATAAATCTGAACAAATGACTGTCCAGATTCAAATGTATCTGAATAACTAATTGTCAAGATTCATTCTTAATGTAAAAAAATATATTTTTTATTAATTTATATATTTATAAGTACTTTTTCATGATTATCGATATTATCATCAGATTGACTATCAATGTTACATCAATATAAATTATTATTATTAGTACAAAAATATTAACTTAAATAACATAATATAAATTTAAATACCAAATAAATAAATAAAAAAATTTAAAATTTAGGGTTTATCTCTCATCATCAGCATTGACGAGGAAAGGGTTTAAACTTTAGTACGACATTACAAAACCCATAGCCGCTCACAAATATGACGACGTACCCATAAAAAGAAAAAACCTGCTGCAAAGATTAGGTTGTCTTTGTCTCTGTGGAGATGACAAGGCAACAAGTATGCCTGGAAAAGTTGCAACCTCGTAATTAATACACGACAATGTCACGCAATAAGGAGGACCAATAAAAAACCTTAAAAATACTGCAACAACGAGTCTTAAAAGGCATATGCCGACAATGTCTTGGTTCTGTTCTAACCCCACCTCTAATCTCTAATTATCAAAAAAAATTTCAAAATTAAAAAAATTATTGTTGTACCTATAAAAAATTAAAAAAAAGGATATTTTTTTATTCCAGTGGTGGGCTAGGCCTCATCGTGCCACCATCAACACTATTTGTATACGTATATTCCCCACCAGTTCTTGTGGTCTTGCCCTCATTTTACCTACTTTTCCCTACGCGTTCAAATTCGTCTGTCATGTTATGTAATAATAATGATGTGCCGTAGACATCCATGTCACCAATCTAATCCATTTTTTTTATTTGATTTAGTCCGTTTGAACCTCAAAGACAACATTAACAGAAAGAGCAATCACGAACTCCAAAACCCAAGCGTAACCCGTAAAATAAAAATATTAAATATAAAAAAATAGTTTTATTGTGGTTAAGTTGTAAAGCAAAAAGATTTTGAAGTTTTGAGTTGGTGTTGGATATTTAATGTAAGTGTTAACATTACTATTAACATGCTGTGTATTTTGGCGGCACAACTGTGAAACTCAATGAGCTGTGGAAGTGGATAGTAATACCTTATAGGTTGATATGAATCATTTCACTCAGACCACCCAAAGTTGGGTGGGGGTTATGTGATTGCTAAGGTGGTGTGGATTATAGTGGTAGCTGTGAAGCTTCTTAAGTTTCTCTTTGAATCTTGCATAAATTATTGAAGCCCATTGTGCCAACATAAACTCAGACCACCCAAAGTTGGGTGGGGCTATGTGATTGTTAAGGTGGTGTGGGTTATAGTGGTAGCTGTGAAGCTTTCTTAAGTTTCTCTTTGAATCTTGCATAAACTATTGAAGCCCATTGTGCCAACATAGATGAGAATTGCTCAACCGGTTCTTTTGAGACAAATGAGTAAAGCCAATATATGCTACTTGAAGACCAAATCCATTTTAATTGTCAACCCACAAATCTTAAACCCGTAATGGAGTAGTATTGTTATCTTGTATCTCTGGAGCTCATTTTCGTGTTATTCTAACATCACGAGTCTATATTTTTACTAAAAGTGACCATTTTGTGAGTTCAAGGTTTCGCGACTCTATACCATCAAGATCACAACCTTGATATGGATAGAGTATCTGTCATTCACACATCATATATATTTGTTATCTTGGTATAATAATTCATACTTACGATGATAAAATATTGGTAGGTCGACTAAATCTCAAAGAGCGGAATCAATACATAGACAACACGTGGCATCTTAGGAAATGATTAGAGATAGCCCATTAAAAGCCTACAAATATCAAGATAGAAGGCCTATACACTCTCTCTCCTCTAATTTCCTCTGCTCTTCCTCTCATCTCCTCTCTTGCAACCACATTTTGATTACCTTAATTCTCCTACGATTCTCTGCCATTCGAGTGAATCATCACTAACTACCACAACCTTTTCATTGTATAACAAGTAATAATTGAATTTAATGCAAAAATAAATAGATTCGAATATTAAAATAAATTTAGAAATTCAAATTTAAAATTCACAAAATGAAAAATATCCAACTTAAGTTTTTGTGCTTTTACAATACTTAAGATTTAGTCATTGTACTTAAAATTTAAAAGTAAAGTCCTCCTAATTTTTATTTAAAACATTTTTCTATCAAAATTTGCTAATTTGGAATTTTGATTAGGTTGACCTCATATGATGTGGCACATGATTAATAAAAGATAAAAATGATAAGTTGACAAATTTTGGTAGAAACTATGAATGACGATAATTATGGACTAGGATTTTTAAATAGGATTAAAATTTGAACTTTTAAAGTACAGGGACTAAACCTCAAATTGTATACAAATACAAGGACTAATAGCATATTTTAACTAAAAATGAATTGTACTACCCTTCATTAACGGTCCTCGGGTATGTTTCAGTCCATTGGGCCTTTTGGAGCCCAAAAATATGAAATTAATCCCCTGATATTGCTGGATTTTAAATCCATGCAGGATAGCGCGAAACAAACGGTGCCGTTTGATCTGCCTTCCCTATTTCTTCTCCCCTAATCCTAAAACCCTGATCAAATGCCTTGCGGATTCAAAAAAGACACAATGTTGATGCGATACGTTCGTTCGTCCCTCATCGCGTCGCGTTTTTTCTCGACGGCAGCGTCGGTCGAGAAAGCAGTACCAACTAACGAAGTCGTTCCGAAAAGCGGCGGTGGAGGTCGACGAAACACGTTGGGACGGAGGCTTATAGGCCTTGTGTATCCGAAACACAGCGCTGTAGCTACAATACAGAAATGGAAAGAGGAAGGTCGTACGGTCAGAAAGTACGAGCTCAATAGAGTCGTTCGAGAGCTTCGTAAGCTCAAGCGCTATAAGCACGCCCTCGAGGTATATGCTTACTTTAACTTTGAACTTAATTTTCATTTTCAGTTGAGAACTATCCCTATTTCTAAAATGTCCTATGTTGCTCTTATTTGAGTAATCTGAAGTAAATGTTTCGTTCTAATTATGAATTCCTGAATTTAATCCATCTATTTTAATTTTTCAGAATTTGATCCCCAAAACTGTAGAATTAGTTTAGCTATCCATAAACGCACGATCTCCTTGAACTAATGATTTTTACTAATTCTTTGCATATAAATCTGAATTTCATAGCAACTAAGAAGGACTAAGTTTTCAGTTTTCATAGAGGGAAAAATCATAATTAAACTTCGGTTTGAGATGAGAAACCATTTATACAACTATTACTGCATGTTATAGCTGGGTTTTCAAATTGCTTGGCCTTATATCACCATAGTTTATTTTATTGTAGATATGTGAATGGATGAGATTGCAGAAAGATATCAAGCTCTTACCGGGTGACTACGCCATTCACTTGGACTTAATTGCGAAAAATCGTGGTTTAGATAGCGCGGAGAAATTCTTCGAAGATCTTCCAGACAAGATGAGAGACCAAGCCACATATACAGCTCTGCTCCACACGTATGTCCAGAACAAGTTATCGGGTAAAGCCGAAGCTTTAATGAAGAAAATGTCTGATCGTGGTTTCGCAAAGTATCCGCTTCCATACAACCACATGCTCTCTTTATACATCTCAGAAGGAAAACAAGAGAAGGTCCCTGAAATAGTGAAGGAACTAAAGAAAAATGCTTCACCAGATATCTTTACTTATAATTTATTGTTATCTGTTTGTGCGTCCCAAAATGACATCGAAGCTGCCGGGAAAATCTTTGTCGAGCTAAAGGAGGCCAAAATTGAGCCTGACTGGGTAACATTTAGTGCATTGACCAATCTGTATATCAGAGGAAAGCAATTTGACAAGGCAATGTTTACTTTGAAGGAAATGGAGAAGATGGCAACTCGGGAAAATCGAGTTGTTTATCCCTCCCTTATCAGTTTGTACACAAACATGGGGGATAAAGATGGGGTTCATCGTATCTGGAAGAAGATGAAATCATGTTTCCGTAAAATGAGCGATGCAGAATACATGTGTGCGATATCGTCACTTGCGAAACTTGGGGAATTTGGAGAAGCTGAGAGACTGTATAACGAATGGGAGTCTGTTTCCGGAAGCGGCGATGCTAGAGTTCCAAACATACTCCTCGCAGGTTACATAAACGGAGACAGAATCGAAATGGCTGAAAACTTTTATCGGCAGATTGCACAGAAGGGTAGTTCCCTGTGTTATACCGCTTGGGAACTTCTTACTCGTGGCTATTTAAAGAAACAAGAAATGGAGAAGGTATTGGATTGTTTTAAGCAAGGTGTTAGCAGTGTGAAAAAATGGAATCCGAATGACAAATTGGTCGGCGAAGTGTTGAAGCAGCTTGAAGGGCTCGGTGATACCGAAGGGTTGGAGAAATTGTTGGTGATTCTTCGAAATGCTGGGCGTCTGAGTACTCTGGTATATAATTCGCTTCTTCGAGGATATGCAAATGCTGGTAAAATGCCGCTTGTAGTTGCTGAACGAATGGAGAAAGATAATGTGCCAATGGATGAGGAAACGCATGAACTATTAAGATTAACAAGCAAAATGCGCCTGTGAAGTTTCAAGCAGTTTTTGACGAGTGTTATCGGGCAGATAGATAATTTATTTTGCGATTTATTATTTATTATTTATTTTTATGTCCGTTTTACTGTTAATGCTCATGTTACCCTTTCTAACTGTTGTGCGGAAGTGTATAAAAGAGTAAAATTATTGTATTAAAAATTACACTAAGTTCAATTCTCAAGAAAGAGAGGTGCTTAAGTACTAGATCTTTTCTAGCCAGAATATCATTCTATTGTAATTTAATAGCACAATAAATCACTACAATCACACTCACAAAATATGCAAAATAATACAATAAAGAACACTAGACCTATTTATAAAAATGTGAGAAATGTGGGATGATAAAAATGAGAAATGGATAAGCCTATTTATAGTTGAGGTTCAGGGATCAACTTGTAAAGTTATTATACAATTAGGGACCAAAAAATTATAATTATTTCATGCCAAATCTCAATCTCACTTTTGATGCCTTAAATCTCAGATTTTTAGTGTCAACATTTTGATATCCATATCTTTGACTTTCCAAAGTATGGATGATTGCCAACGTTTGGGAGTGAGATGGACTTTATCATTACACCCAACACTGATAGTTTTATTGAAAAATTGGTAGTTAAAATTTTCAATATGGATTCAAACTCAGCTATTTGATTGAACAGATTTGAGTAATTTGATTATTTTTTTAAAAATTGAATTTTATTTTGATCGGTTTAGATATGATGTGTTAAAAAATATATTTATTATATTTTGTGTGATTTTTTGTTAATATGTTAGTCGTACAATAAAGTATAAATAAGATTTTTATCTGATTTTATCTATGTGCTTAAATCTATTTAGGTTAAATCCAAATATAAATTGGTGGAAAAAACTTATTGAAACAATACTATGGGGATTCAATTAAATGTTTTGAAGTTAAGGGCTGGTTTTAAAATTAAACCTATAGTTTGAGGAAGTCTAATGAAATTAACCCAATAAAAAGTCAAAGAAAGTCAAAAGAGATTTTTTTAGGTTATAAAATAAGCAACAAAGCAGGGGATTTCCTCCCTTAAGGATTAATGATTTGTAGTACTGAATATATTCTCGATACTGGAAAATACGGTCATATTTTTTTTGCCTCCCTCTTTCAGTGGACAATGGAAGCAACTCTTCGTGGCTCTCATCGGTTAAACCCTAGCCTCTTATCAACGAAACCGCTTAAAATTCCAGGTTATTCTTCCTCCTGTTTGGTTCCTTAGAAAATCTAGAAGTAAAAGGAGTGTATGTTTAATAAAGAAGCGTTGAGCACCGGTTCAATTTTTTGAGAGTTTACATCAGTTTTCAGCATATGCGTATGATTTTTGAAGTGATTTTATTTACAGGTTATTGAAAATTGGGCTTTACTTCGAAAAGACTTAGTTAAACATGCGGTTTTGGTTAATTGGAGCTAGTTATTCGTGGCTATGAATTTACTTCGTAATTGCGGTTTTGATTGGAAATGCTTTGAATTCGTAATTTAACCATGTTTCATTTTCGGAACTTAATTTAGCTTGGAATATTTCAAACATGGGGAGAAATAGGTGCTGTTAGAAGCTGAATGAATAAAAGCTACAATACAATTTTGGTGGAAAGGATAGAAACTTGTCAGGCATACTTGGACATTTTACTTAAAATTTTCTAGCTTTAAATTGGTTATACTTCTCTCTAGCTGAAATGAGCTATTGGGAAAGATACAATGTTGACTTCTATGATGGAATATTGATGTGTACTGAATATTTTACTATGACTTGGTATGCAGATGGACATGTGGCTCCTGACCTACGGTTTTATCATCCACTTTGTGCCAAAGCCCACCGGACTCTCAAGATGAAATTGGTGAACTCAAGTAGAAGTCATTTCGTGCTGCCAAATCGATGGTTCCGGTCAAGAACAAGACGCGAATGGTCTAGCAATTCGTCTGATCAGCTTCGAAGTGACTATGTAAATGTCAAATCATCATCTTCAGAGTCTCTAAACCTAGAAGCTGTTCCTTCAAGTTCGGATGATGGGGCTGATATTTCCAATTACAATGTTGTTAATAACATTGAGACTTCACATGTTAGACCAAAATATTTTAGAAATAGGTTTCTAAATTTTGTACGGTTCAGTTCTGTCCTGAATAATGCTGCGGAGTCATTCTTTAAGAGTGAGATTCGGAGGAGGCTGTTTGTGACAGCTGTACTTCTTGTAATTAGTCGTATTGGATATTTCATCCCTCTACCTGGCTTTGATAGAAGGTTGATACCGCAAGACTATCTTAGCTTTGCCTCTGGGTCTGTTGGTAAGTTCTGTAATATAGAAGAAAAACTTGCACCCTTTTCCTTTCCTTTTAAGCTATATGGAGTTTTATCTGCATTTCTGGTTAGTGTTTTCAATTAATTTGTATATAACAAATGCCTGGCCTTTTATTTTTCTTTTGGTAGATGACCTGGGTGATTTTTCTGCGGAGCTTAAACTGTCCTTTTTTCAGCTTGGTATCAGCCCTCAGATAATTGCATCTATAATCATGCAGGTTTGTAACTTATCTTTGGCCATATATGATTTCTTTTCTTGCATGATTGTGTATACTTAAATTTCTTTCTTTTTTCTTTTAATTTCATGCTATGACATCTATTTGCCACCCTCATTTTTATATGTCAAAGTGGAGATGGATAGATATTGAGGATCCATGCTATGTTCTTGTAAAACGGAATTATTATACAAATGACCAAAAGCTATTTCCTTTAGTATGAAGCTCTTATGACAAGCCTAGTTTTCTTTGGCCCGTGTTCTAGAGTTAATGGTCCATTAGGATTCTGGAGTCGCTTTTTTTTTTAGTTGGAAAATTACTAATTTGTGATCAGATAAATGATGGGACTAAGAATTCCTTCAAATTATGCAGTGTTGCTCTATGATCTATTTAGGAATGGTTGTAAATTTCTTGTTCGTTAGTCCTGGTAACCATCTTCTATGATCTCAATAGACATATTTGTTAACTTATCATCAAAAAGGGGAAAAAAAGGGCATGCTTTTCCTTGCCAAGAGAAAGATACCCCATTGAATCCTGCTTTTGGCCTAAGTTTCTTTTATTTTTATGGGTTCTTTTGTTTGGTGCATTCTCATGTGCGTTCTCTTGCACTGGTTGAAAACAGGTACTCTGTCATGTTGTTCCATCCTTAGTGAAGTTGAGGAAGGAGGGGTTGGATGGTCACGAGAAGATTAAGAGTTATATGTGTGTCTAGTTTTTCATCTCAAGCAGTGAGAAGAGCCCTTGCTATATGTATAGTTCTTGATAATATTAATTGGACGTTTACAAAGTATGTTATTTTTTCTTTCTATTGCAGATGGTGGATTTCACTTGGCTTTGCAATAGTAGAAGCTGTTATAGTTGCTTGTTATTCTCTTCAATATTCAATTTATGCAGCCAGTTACAGGTACTTTAGTAATGTAAACATGAAAGCAACAATTTCTGATACTAAGAAATTGGTATGATATGAAACATATTCAGCCTTTTCCTGGAATGAAATTACAAATCATTTTTCGCCAGTGTCCATCCATTTCCTCCTTCTATATGCTATATTTGAGCTTTTATCTGTAAACTAAAGTCTATGGTTTTTGTAGGGTCAAGCATGTAATAGTGACTGCTTTTCTTTTGGTTTGTGGTGCAATGAGTATGACATGGATCTGTGATACAATATCAGAATCTGGATTTGGTATCTTTCTTATCATATTTACTCCTTATTTGTTATTCATTCCAATTGTTACAGACAAGTTTTTTAATTTTATGATAATAAGAACAACTGACCAAATAAATATACTGCTAGTATTTTTTTTCTCTAGAATTTATAGTAACTCTGGAAATAGAGCTTGAAGCAAAAACGTTTAATCGATGTAGGAGACCTTACCTGGGATTGGAGGAATTGATGGGAAATAGTGATAATCTTCTCATATATTCACCTTGAGATAGGGAAATATGCTGCTATCCAAGATTATAGACGTTTTTAGAAAAATGAGTTTTAGGAGTTGTAGAATACAAGAAATTCATTAAAAGTTTTAGCTTCTTATGGTCTTGAATTCAGCCTTTTGGCTTGTCCAAATTTTTGGAAAATTATAGAAAATTGGCGTGCCTATATATACACCCTGTTATCTTACATTTTGAAAGTGATGAAATTGCATAATTTCTTTGATGTGCGAGTGGTGGTAGGCTTCTTAATCCATTGTCGTGTGTTTCAGGTCAAGGTTCGTCTCTAATTATATGTGTTGGAATATTAACCGGATACACTGATACACTGTACAAGATGTTGACTCAGCTCTCAGGTATGTCTTATGCGCTGACTGAGGTCTTAGTGCTGTTTAGGTTGGGTGGAGATTTTGTCCGAATTATAATTATTCAGTACCAAAAATTGTCAAGTTTTAAAAGTAAGAAAGTATTACAGGATTTCTCTTTTCCATGCAAAATTCTTAGTAGTATTAACTTAAAACACCTAGCGATTATTTATTAACAAAAATGAGCCCGTACCAAAATTTGATTTCAGTGTAAAGAGTACATTCTGTAGCTATTTTCATGAAAGCAATCATATATGTGGTTATTGCTCGTACATTCTGTAGCTATTTTCAGTTAAGGAAGTGTTGCAAAAATAGTACCTGTACATCAATCTTTTAGTGATTATTGCTCTAGTCCAATGTAGAAACTGCAACGATATTTGCTTTTCCGTAGATGTGGATATCAACAGAGCATGTACATTCAGAATATCTTGAAACTATTCTGTGTTTTCTATATTTTTTTAAGTCTGCATCACTATTGGTTACTTGCTTCCCCAGGAAGTGCTGTGGGTTGGTGGCCATACATGCTTGCTGTACTGGGTGTTTTCACTGTAGTCACAATGTGGGCTGTTGTTGTTACTGAGGGTTGCAGGAAAATAAAGCTGCAGTACTATGGATTTA
The DNA here is from genome assembly GCA_025506655.1 of Gossypium rotundifolium. Taxonomy (NCBI): domain Eukaryota; kingdom Viridiplantae; phylum Streptophyta; class Magnoliopsida; order Malvales; family Malvaceae; genus Gossypium; species Gossypium rotundifolium. The sequence continues at coordinate 619,481 of CP106733.1, forward strand.
AACTGGCATCTGCCGCAAGGTAAAGTCAGTGCTACTTGCCTAGACATTAGATGCATTCTGTGGAGAGAATAGGCTTTGGTTTCAATCGTTCTCGGTGCAGCATTGATATTATATTTTCTGGCTATTCTGAGCACCGGCAATAACTAATTTTATGAGAACTAGGACTGTAGTTGAACTCATTTAAGGATATTGTAATTTTCTCTGTTTGTATATTAACTTATGATAAATGGTCATATGATCTTTCTCAATGTCACTTTTTCTTAATTTTGAGTCTTGGACAGGGAAGATTCCCCAATTACTGAAGTAGAACCCTATATTCCTTTTAATATTAATCCGTCAGGAATGCAGCCTGTTCTCACCACCACTTATCTATTGGCGTTTCCAAGTATTGTTGCAAGGTAATTGTGACCTGAAGTGATTTAAATACTTATTTTGAATCCTCTGTTCTATTTGCATTTTGGGGTAATATGCTTTTGATGCATTACATAGCCTGGCTTTGTTGTTTGTCTTATCCTATGCACTTACCTTAAGGCTACCTTTTGTCAAATTTTCAGCAGTTATCTAACACACTGCATTCTTTGCAGTATCCTTGGTTCACCTTTTTGGGAGCATGTTAAGGAGATATTGAACCCTGCAACATCTGTCGGTGCAGAGCCATGGGTCTACTATTCAATATATGCGTTTTTTGTTTTTCTGTTCAATATATTTGATATTGTAAGTACTTTTGAACCTTGGTGGTTCTAAGTTTCCGATGATAACCTGCTTATTGCCTGCTATTGCAGTCTAAATTGCTTCTGTTGCCATGAATTATTTCTTCTAGCTATTACTTTCTGGGGTATCTGTGCCAATAGAAAGTAGTGTATGATTCTTTTTTTACTATTATCCTTAATTTTGCTTTTATTATTCTTTTAAATCATAAACATGGACTGCTGAGCTTTCAATGAGAGACATTGGGTACTTGGAGCAGGGATTGAACTTTATGCTTTGATCCACTGTCTTATATATATTTTATTTGTATACGTTGGGCTAAACATTATAATCTATTAATCAATTGTTGAATTTGTTAGTATGATATGCTTGTTATCGTGCAATCTTGGCTCCTATTAGTTTATTCTAGCACTCATTGCTTCTTTCTGTTATTTATGTGGAAACTCCTATGCAGGCCAACTTACCAAAGGAAATAGCAGATTACCTGAATAAGATGGGTGCCAGGATACCAAATATAAAGCCTGGGAAGGCTACTATTGAATATCTCACAAAGATTCAGGCATCAACACGTTTCTGGGGTATGTTTCTGTCTGTAAAATAATTACAGAACGTAGTTGGAAGCTTATGCCTTTGTCTGGGCAATATGTTGAACCTGCTTCTCATTTCTTGTGGGATTTTGGCTGTTTCTTGTCATCACATCTGCAGGAGGGCTACTGTTAAGTATTTTGGCAACTACATCAACCATACTTGATCATTACTTGCGACATATCAATGAAGGATTTGCAATTGGTTTTACATCAATTTTAATAATTGTAAGTACAATTCTAGAGTCTTGTTTGTGTTGATGCTCAGTTTTATAAAAAATGCTTAGAGCACTTGATAGGAGACCAAATCATTACAGTTAGCATCTGTTCTACATTTTGTCTAATGCATCCTTCCATTTTGATTAGGTGGGTTCCATAATTGAGCTAAGAAGATCGTACCAAGCATATAATGTCATGCCAAGTTTAACCAAAGCATTGAGGCGATATGGGGTGTAACATTTCAAGAGGTACTTCACAGCCTTACATTTTATATAACCTTAAATTGTACTTCAAGCTTCATACTGGCAAATGATTAGGAAATATTATTCCCATGGTGCAGATATCATTCACAAGTGATAACAATTTTGTTCATACAATTTAGTGGAGCCAAGTAAAAGATAAAAAGGCTGAACTCGATTATTTAGTTGATCAACTCACGAAGCAGGTTCCGATTCTTCTAATTCCTCCTTTTCTGGATTTGAACATGGCTTCTCTAGTATAGTGTATTATGTGAGGATATGGCTTTTACTTCTCTAGTCTGAAGCCTGGATTTAGAACATCAGGTGACCCATGACCCATCTTTCCGCAGGAAGATACAGAGGGACCCGGTTTCCGTAGATTAAGGCAAGTTGTAAGGTAAGGCAATTTGATGTAAAATTTGATCGACAGACAAACACAATGGCTGCAATCTTTTATTTAATTTATCCGTCTAATGTCTGAAACGCACACGACTAGTTATTGCAGCTTGTCTTGTAAGTGTATGAACTGTAATATTGTCTGTCTATTTGGTCTCTCAATCCTGCATTCATATGGCCTGACCTATGCATTTTTAAGTCTCCAATAGTTTTTCTATATTACTATTTTTTTGGTGCCATTTCATCCTTGCTGAAAGTAAATTCTGGCCATAATAAATGAATGAATTAACTAGCCACCGTAGTCTCTTGATTCAGACTGCATGCAACACACTCAATACTTCATATGAATTTCTATGTACAAGAATGAGTAGAAAATCAAGTTGGAGTGGAGGAGTGATCAGATTCCCACTTGAGAAAAAGTGCATAGAGAAGCTCATTCCATGAATCGGGTACCCCTGGCAAGCACCAGTGGCTACAATCTTCGCCCGGAGGTTCCGTTTCATTTCCTCGTCTGAAATGATACAAAGATGTATGGCCATCTTGTCTTTGATGTGTCATGGGAGTCACATTCATTGTTTCAATCACTTGTACCCTTCCTGGATGCTTTGATAACACATCTCGTACCATCTCGACGTGTTCTTCAGTTTTATCAGGAAATGGACCAAAGTCTGGCAGCTTTATATGGTGACAATGTCCACCATTGCTCCAGGTACCACCTCTGATTACATCAAAACCAATATATCAACGGTGAAGTGTATCCTTCAAAGAAACTATTAAAAGAACTCTAAATCAATGACAGGAAGACGACAAAAAAAAAACCTGAAATGTTGAGGAGCATAGGTTCGAAAATAAACTTGGGTCTTGCTAGTATTTACTTTACTATGAACAAAGTCAAGTAATGTTTCAATTGATTTCCGAAATGCTGTCCCAATGCCCATTTTTAAGTTCACTTGTGTTCCCTCTTGGAAAAAGCAGCCACTGCAATATAAATTGAAAGATGAGGGGCATCATTCATTAACAGCTATACCGACAGACAATAATACTATAGGTCTAATTCTGCTCTTAGTTCCTATACTCTCTGCACATTTAAAATTTAGTCCTTTTAATCTCATGAATTTAGTGCTCTAGTGTTTTTTATTTAATAATTGAAAAAGTACAATTAATAACACTATTAAAAGACTTTGTTAAATTGGATTATATGCTTCTTTTAAATAAAAATCTAAATAAACAAATAAAATTGTTGAACCCGATGTTGATGTTTTTCAAAATTGAATATGGAGTTGTAATATTTGCTAGTATTTAATTTTTCTTTTTTAAAAAATCTACATAATTCAATTGAACGGAGATCTTTTAACACTCTTATCAATTAAATTTCAGTTATTAAATTAAAAGAGTAAAGTGACTGAAATTCCTACAACTAAAAGAATACACTAAATTACAAATATGCAAAGAGAAGGACTAGAAGTGCAATTAAGCCAAAACTACATAAAAAATGTGTATAAACTAAGATCATGGATGATAATTACCGGTTGGTGGTCTTGTCATGGCTCCACCAATGACCAGTGTTGAAAACCATCACATCAGCATCAACCCACTGCTGCTGAGTCCGGTCCATACGGTCCAATCTCAGAGCCATCTTAACACCCTTCGGAGCTCCACTTGGAGCACTTCCCTGAGCCACCAGAAACGGTGCTCTGTAATACTCCACCGTGCAGTTATAATGAGCAAACCTGAAAACCAAGAACCCTTTGTGCTTCGTGATGGGGTTTCCATTCACGTCGTATATTGAATCCTTATTGGGAATTGCAGAGCTGAGCATGCACAGCAGTGACTCCCATTGGTTCCTCCCTATTGAGTCACCGATAAAAGCAATGCGACGGTTCCTTAGCTTTTCCAACATCTTCGTTGCATTGAATCTGTTAGTACAAAACTCCGGTGAGGAAAATCTCAACACACGAACGAAAACTCGAAAGAAGAAATAGGACAAGGCTCCAAGCGTGTATCAAATCACTATCTTTAAGGTTATATTCGCACCTATCTTTGGTGTGCAAACTAGTTGCAAATTAACCTCGAGGATACAATGAAGCCAATGGCTATTTGCGTTTTGACTATTGAGAATAGCACTACATTGAGCAATGTATGACAAGAAAACCAATTTCTATAAAGGATTTGCAGAATACTTCATGAACAATCTAACAATATTAGATAATGAAGGAAGAGAAAGAATATTAAAATTTTTGTTAGTATATCTCCAAATGAAATCGATTCTTATTTATAGGAATTTTCATTTCTCTTCATAGACATCTTTAATCAATAGACCTTACCGAATAATAATATTTTTAAAATAAAACATTATTATTTATTTAATTATAACTATTCAAATAATATTATTTAAATAGTTATAATTCTTTTCAAAATTTAAAAGATATAATCTTTAATTAATTATACCCATTCATTTATAGTTATTAAAAAACTATAAATATTTAAAAATGTTCCAACAGCAACAAACATGAATTTTTCGTATGATCGATCACGTACACACACAAGAAATGGCAATTCATTATTGGCAACCGACGTTATATTCAATTAGGTATAATTGTGTTTCAGTCCTTCCACTATATTGGGATCTGAGAATTTATCCCTCTGGTTTAATTTGATGCTCTACTTTTATAAAGCTTTTAGTAGGTTCAAATTAATACCACTATTCATGGTAACAAGTAACAAGTAACCTACTTTGACACCAACCCAATAATATATTTTATTTATAGTATAGATAAATAGATACAAAGACCAAATTATGTTAAACTAAAATAAGGGATTAAATTCTAAATTTCAATGTAGTAGGAGGACTAAGACTAGAAGTAAACCCTATTCAACTACAATGGAATTTATTGAAAAAGAAAAAACTACAATGGATTTTTCATTTTTCTTCTCTTTTAACTGCTAAAAAAAGGGTAATAAAATGAAGAGGAAAAGACCTGGGTAAATTGCAAGCTCTAGGCTGCCACCGCCACTTAGTGTAGAAACTATCAGGTCTCCCATTCTCTGAACACCGGAAACCACTATCTATAAAAGGACAATCTGGGCTCTCATACAATGGATAGTTATCGTCCCAAACCCATCTCCCATCATAAATATCACAATGATCACCACCTTCATCCAATAACCCAAGGCCTTCGTTTGTTGCTCCAAACCAAGTGAAACCATGGAAGACGAGCACCTGGTAGTAGTAGTTTAAGTAAAAGAAGCAAGCAATGAAGAGACAAGCAAACAAAGTGAAGCCAATAAAAGCAAGGAAGGGCTCGACAAGGTTGAATTGATTGAAATAATCTAAACGGCTTATTGTGTTCACGTCTTGTTTAGTAGTTGTATTCTTCATCTCTTATCAACTCAAGAAAACACCAACATCAACAATAAAAAGGGAAGGAGAGAAACCAAGTGTGGAGTTTAGTTTTAAGGCAAAAAGACAAGTTTTAATTTAGACAAGAAAGTTAAATACCAGGGTGAAGAAGCATCGTGACTATAATTTGCGGCAATTTTTGGACATCATAGTGATGGTCGCTGTGGACGTGACCCCCCGAGCCGACACAATAGTGTCATGATATTTTGAAGGTAGGGCAATTTCAAGATCTGTAATAATTTTAAGATATATGCTTGCAATTATGGAAGGTAAGACCCCATGACATAAAATATTGTCCTGTTATTGATGGCAGCCCCACCAGCTTCATACTACTCTGTTAGTATGATTGAATGACCACCATTCACTAAATTTTATATTAGCATCTGGTTTTCAGCTCAATGCTATCTTCATTTGTCGTTTCAGAAGTGACCCATCATTTTGCTTTTGATTTAATCACTGAGTGTTCATCCTAAAAATTCATAGTGTAGATTCCAAATATAAAAGCAACCTTGTTTGGATATTAATTTGTTGAGTCTTTCTTGAGTATTTATTTCTCGTACCCTTGAATATCGACTGATTTAGACATCAAAGTGCCCAAAATCCAAAAACAGTCACCCTTCTCATTATTCAAAATTTCCTTGCTTGCAACTTAAACCCATAGAAAAAAAAAAAAAAAAAAGGGAAGCAAAGCAATCGCTCCCTCCCTTTCCTTCAACCTCTGCCTTTGCCGTCCTTACTTTCTCCTCCAAGAGGCTATGCCACGATCCACCGGAAAAATTCTAGACATTGACAACAGAAACAACCCATTCACGATGCTTTTGGAGACTGAAACTCAAAGATGGAGTTTGTTTTCGGGTTGTACTAAGAAAAAAAGAAGAAGAAGAAAACAAGCTTAACTAATGTGCTCATATAATCCATCATATGGCTATTTGATAACCCTAGTAACTAGTAAAAAAAACATAACAATCAACTTCAGTAAAAGGTTCAACATCAACACTAAACATGGTCTGTATGAGTGACAATCCAAGATTGTTGCTCCCTATTTTTACCTTTTCTCGTTCTAAAAGCAACAGATGGAATAGAAATAGATTACCTACTCACCTATAAGCACTAGATCGCTGGTAATCTAAGGATTCATGATTAGCTATCCAAATCCAGGCTAATAACCATACATGATGGTAATATGCCAATATGGTTCCTTTAATATTCGTATAATCACCCACAAAATTCTCCCTACAGCAAATCTGTCTACGCATCTGATTGTCACAAAAAATTTGATGCAAGGCAGCCAAGTTAACGACCTCGACCGCGTCCCCTTCCACGTCCACGACCCCGACCACGTCCTAAAGGTTTCCCTGAATTTGAAAAGCATTAAAAGGACCAAACCAACAATGATTGAAGAAAACAAAGCTTATACAAGTAGTACACTCTGAAACAGGAGAAAATGGAGCCAGAGAATACCAGCTGTTGGCTTCTTGGGTTTCACCCTAGGTGTCTCTTCAACCAGCAATGTCTCGAGATTTAAGCTGTCAGGTAGAATATAGTAGCGAATATTGTTGCCCCTCACACTAAGGTGATCTAAACTCACTGGATTTTTCCCCTTCAATGTAAGTTTCACCGTTTTCAGATGGGTGTTCATACTGATATCCACACCTAAAACCAACACACCAATTCAAACTGTCATTGAATTTGCATGCAAATAAAAGTTTATGTTCAACAAGGAAATCACTAAGGTATATTTACCCATCTTTAAACTCTAATACTCATGGTTAAAACAGATGCTGTCCAAATTAGAAACATAATAACCAGCTTCAAACAAACTCCCACTATTCGGTAACTTAGCTGACATTCATAAAAAGTATCTAAAGAATTATGAGTTCAATACATCCTGTTTAGCAGAAAGGCAGATATTCTCTGCTCATTAATCATTATCAAACAATCACTCATTCACAAACTTTGTGCCAGATATTGGAAAATAACAATTAAAAGAAAATAATCATGTTACAAAAAGTCATCCAATACAGTAATATGTTGGTCACATAAACAAAAGTCTGCAACTGAGACGGTTCCATCTAATACGATGAGTAACCAACTACCAACAAGATATCATACATGCGAATTGATCTAAAAGCTAAATAATTTATCAAATATAAGCCACCTCTCAAAAATGTTTCATAGACAAAAGCATACTATGTCTCCAAAACCAGTTCATCTATAACAAGTGATATCGTGCATGAATACCTAAATCTGTCCCTAATTTTAAGGTTAGTAATTTAACCAAAAGGGAAGTAACAGAGTTCACGATTGAAATGGGAGTTATTACTACAGTTGCCATTACTCATTTTAGGAAAAATGGGGGAAAAAACTGAGAAAACAATAAACTCTCAATAACTACAGTGGATTGACAAGAAACTTAGCAAATAATCTTAAGCTTTTACAACTTCGATAAAAGGGAGGGTTAGGGTTTAGCTAAACCCTAATGTAAGGGGGGAAAAGCCAAAAAGGGCAAGGGAAAGAGAGGAACCTGTGATGGTGCCGTGAACAAGGGTTCCATTCTTGAGCTCAATCGACACCGTTTCATTGTTCAACTTCATCAAAAACCTGCTCATCGTTTAATTCAAATCGACGCCATTATTATTAAATACCAAAAAAAGATATTTTCCACATCACTTCGAACAAAGAAAGAAAATACAAGAAAAAGAAATGGTGTAATGAATCAGGAGAATTAAAGAATTACCTCACTAGCTTCATGCTGAGGAGAGTTAGGGGCTGAAGCAAAGGCGAGAGCCTATGGAACTCAGTGAGTTAGCGGGAGAGTAAGGGACCTGTTTGCTAATGCTACCAGACCAGATGTGCACCGAGCGATGAATTTATGACTCGGTCCACTCCTACAAGGCCTTTTGACTTTTTAAGTTTATTTGAAATGAAGCGACGCCGTAGCAAGAATAGTTGATGTACTCTTGGGCCAAACTTTTATTATGTGTCGGCCCAATATTCTTACATCGCTGCTTGAGATTTTACTACATTTTTATTTATTTATTTTTAATATTTTAAATTTAATTTAAGAATATATAGTAAAACTTCAATCCATCCTTACATCACCTGTTTATTAAATAATTATGGCTAAATTTTTATTTAGTCACCCGAGTTTATCCACGTTCCTATTTTAATCACTCAGTTTTAAAATTTATTATTTTAGTCACTCTCGTTAAATAAATTGTTCATTTTAGTCACCCCATTGTTAAATGCCTTTGGTCACTTGATGGAATGTTGATGTGGCAGTCTTTTGATTGGTATAATAAATTTAGTCTTTAACACTTTGCACATTATGTCAATTTGGTCCTAATTCTAAAAAATCAAGAAATTTAACTCTCAATATTTACAATTTTTTCAATTTAATCCAAATTCTAAAAATTCAAAAAATTATAATTTAAAAACTTGAATATATATTATTTATTATAAAAGGACATAAAAATAGTAAATATTAAATATATATTTACATAAATTTAACATGTGTTGCAATCTTATAGGCCTAAAATTATAAGATTTATGTAAATATTTTTGTCTTTTTATACTAAATAATATATTTTTTTTTTCAAGTTTTGAAAATTATTTTTTTTTGAATTTTCAGAATTTGTACTAAATTGACAAAATGTGCAATGGGTTAAATTTGTTATTATACTAATCACAACAGTATTTCGTATGGTGACCAAAGGCATTTAACGGTGACTAAAATTGACGACTTATCTAACAGAAATGACTAAAATAGCAAGTTTTTAAATGAGTCGCCAAAATAAGAACATGAGTAAACTCGAGTGATTAAATAAGTAATTTACCCATAATTATCCATAAATAAATAAGATTTCGATTGGAGTCGTGGAAAAGAACCATTAGTTGAAATTGTTAACCACATATATTGACTTCTATTATGTCAAATGATGCTAAGACATTATATTTGATACGCCTAAAGTCTTTAAAGATAGGGTTTACTGAATTGAAATTGATAATATATCAATTAAATATAATTTTTAAAAATAAATTTTAAAAATTTAAAGGTAGGATTAAATTGACAGATTTTTAATAATCGAGGTCAAATTTATTAAATATTTTAGAATTAGAATTAAAATGACAAATTTTGTAAATATTAAGGGCTAAATTTATTGAATTTTTATATTTAGGATCAAATTGATAGAATATATAAATATTAGAGAGATAATTTTGATACTAGACCATAAAAAAATTCACATTAGCTTAGAGATTAAAATATTTAATTTCAAAAAGTTTAGTGATTAAATCGAAAAATTAATAGTTAAGTGACTAAAATAAAATAAAAGGCATAGTTGGATCACCGTTTTTATTATTTACCCATTTTATATATATATATATATACACACCAATACTGCAGAACGTAGATTATTATTATTTCATGGCCGGTTGCTCAATAATTATGATTTATGGAAATGAATTCTGAAAAAAAAGAAGTTTAAAACCCAGTTTATATGAACCAGGGCTATGCCATTAAATCTAAGCGTTGGATGTGAACTTGAAGTTGGCGCAAGTAGTTTGCCTGCCCAATAGCGTGGCGCTGAATCCCAGCCTTGAAGTTGCCAAATCAAACTGAAGCAGCGTGTTCTCCAATTGGTGCCCTCCAATAATAATGGAAGTAGTCGGGTTCGACCCACCATTCACAAATCCAAGACACAACACGTCCCTGTTAACCTCGACCATCGAGTTCGAACCAAACATCCTCCAAAACACGTTCTGATTCTGCAGCACGAGGTCTATCGATGGCACGGCTGGTCCTAATCTCGTGCTTGCTATGTTACTCGAGCTGAAACACACCTCAAATGGAGCCACACCGGCAACTCTACTGATGTTCATGGCAGCAGCTTCGTTAATGAAGGCTTCGGTGACGGCTTTGAAGATTGAAGATTCGAGAACAGTGTAGGGATCCACGGTGCTGATTTTTGTGCCACCAACACCTTCTTTGTTGATGGATAATAACGTTGTGTTCAATGAGATGGGGTTTTCGTTTACCTTGATGGACTTTACACCGATGAAATATTCGGCGGAGGTTTCGCCCATAGGGAAAGCGGAGGCTGTGCTGACGGGGTTTATGAAGAGTGGCGTGTAAGTAAGCGACTGTGATGCATCAATACCAGGGAGGAACACGTAAGGACCATCGCCGAAGAAAATAACACCATTTGCAGAGGTTGAAGACGAGAGGCAAACGGCGAATTTCCTATGGAAACTGAAAGCTGCAGCGAATTGTGAAGGAAGCCCAATTCGAGTCCGACCGAGTCCAGCCATGCCCACAACGCCGGTAGCCAGACCTTGAAGCAAGAAACTCGGCGCACATGCGAAAAGGAACCTAGGTACACTAACCACTCTGCCGGGATTTTTCCCGTCAGTCGATTGGATAGACACAACATCTTGAGCAACCTCACCGGAAGTGGCGATGTGGGTGACTGAATTATCAGGTGTGACGCCACACGTGTTGTTGTTACACCCTGGCCTTGGTGCCGAGAAGCAATCGCCGCAGCCATCGGCTCCGGCCAATGAGCATTGTGCCGAACGACACCTAGCTGGACGGTATGTCGAAGAAACGTAATCCCGATCGCAATCAACCCACATATGTCGGCCACCGAGATCAACCACGAGGTCTATAGGCATTAATGGTGTCCTCTGGCTAACAGTGGTGAGGTATTGAAGCGTAGAAGCATCTTTAGCGACGGGGATTACCAGTGCCTTGGGGCGAAAAGACTGTTGAGCTAAAGATGGTGAAGAAAAGAAAAATAGCAGACTACTGAAGAGAAAACAGTAAAGGGAAGCCATGGATATGTAATATGATGAAGGGAAATGGGTATTGAGACAACGTACAAATCCAGCTATATTTATAGCTGAAAGCGCTTGCCACCGCCAAAAGCTTAAAGGTCAAAGCAGGCTGCTTGAAGAAGCAAAGCCAGCTGCCAGCCCTATGCTATGGACGTGGCGGCATGGTAGACAGCTTTTGACTTTGACCAAATCTATTTGCATTAAAAATATATATGATCTGATTATGAGATTATTATTTAAGTTTTTATTATAAAATATATTTTTTTTCTTAGTTTTTTTTTGTGGAAGTAATAACTTGGTTGCCTCAATTTTTATTTTATAAAATATATATAATCTTTTTTATCAAATGAGCATTATATTCATAAATGTCACCAAAGTCAAATAAAAAGAAATGAAGGAAAAAAAAAAAACAAAGAAATAAAGTCATCTACAACATCCATCTCAATCACAAAAATATGTTTGCCACAATTGATAATGACATAACTTATTCTAGATAAATTACATCAACAATCACTCAATTTGATCTCAATGACAAAACAGTCACTTAACTTTCAATTCAGTCACTCAATTTTAAAAAAATAATAAATCAGTCTTACTAATCATTTTCGTTACGGACATAACGAAAATGTGACAAGGCATTTAACCAACTCCTTTCTATCATTAACCTGCTAGTTGGAGGGTTAGTTGTCATTTAAAAAACACCATTTAAGAGCTCTTGCTGGGCAATAGAAGAAGAAGAAGAAGAAAAAGAGAAGAAATGAAGATACCCTAGCTACGACCGTTTTGTTCCTCCAAGGTGGAGCCACCACCCAGTTCGCTATTGTCCCTTTGAATCTTTGTCCATTTTTGCCTTCTCTTTTTCTCCTCTCTTTTTTTTTTTTTTTCTTAACTCTAGTCATCGTTGTTCAATGTCTTATTTGACCAATTGTCATCACCAAATGACTCATCTTTTCCTCTTCTCAAATCTCACTTCAAATTTCCCAATAGGTCTTTAAAATCTCGAGATTAAGACTTCAAAGCTTTGAAAAAAGCTTCAATGGATCTATGCCGTCTATCGTTGGATTATTGGCCACAACTCTTCTTTGACCAACCATGACTCTTGATCGCCTTTGATCATCGAACTGGTGGCTTGGGTTCTCCAACCCGTAAACTCTAAATGGATGTGGGTTTCTTCTCTTTTAGTTCTCTTTCTTTTTTAGTTTTTTTTACTTATCTCTTTTGATGGAAGCCAATTTGAGATTCTTGTTATTTTTTTGCTGGTTTGATTTTGGATGGTTGCTATTTGGTATTTTTGTTTTTAATTGGGATTTCACGGGTTTAGAATGTTTAGGGGTTGGGATTTGGTGGTTATGGTGGTGGTGTCCTGGCAAAAGAGTGACAGTGAGTGATGTTGGTGTGGTGATTAAATGATAGTGTCGAGGTGGTGCGTGAAGGAGCCAAGAGGGATGAAGAAAAATGGTGAAAAAGTGGCCCCTATTCTCTTTTTGTTTTTGCTGTTTAATGGTGGCATGTGAGAGGGATGATAGGAAAATGTCCAATGTGGAAAGTTAACTGGCCACGTCAGCTAGTTAACTGGCATGTCACCTGTCTTATTAGGCCTATAACGGAAAACGTTAATAGGTGACTAATTTGTCACTTTTCGATAATATTATTGACCAATTTGTTAATTTTTAAAAGTTGAGTGACTGTTGGTGTAATTTATCCATTATTTTAACAATAGAAAGTATTCCATGCATAAAATTCAATACACATTCAAAGCTCGCCACAAAACATGAAAACAAAAAATTAAAAATGTGGGTCCATTGAGTCTTAACTCGATTGGTATGAACATTGTTGCTAATGCAGGAGGACGTGAGTTTGAGTGCGTTGAAGCGCATTATCCTCCTAATTATGGGTTGGGAGAGGCTACAGGTAACTCTAGGCATTGTGTCAAAAAGTGCAGATATAATCAAAACTTATAATAAGATAAAAAAAGTAAGGATAATTGATAATACAAATGAATATTTATTAAGAAAATTGATTTCTTTTAATTAAAATTGAAGTCAAAACCGAACTATTTCAATTAAAAATGGTCCATCGCCTTTTCGATAAATATTCTAAAAAACAAACTTTTCAAAAATTATGGATTTAGTTTTTATAATTTAATTTAATTTAAGTAATTTTATTTTTATTTTTAAATTTGAAATATCAATCATAATTAAATAGTGATTGTTAAATTTATTAAGTTAAATTTTGTTATTTTTAAATTTTATATTGTAATATTATTTTAACTTGTTATTTTATGCGATAATTTATTATTTAAAAATATTAATTAACTAATTTGTATTTTTTAAAAGATGTTATGAGAAATAAAATACTGAATAAAAATCTTTCTATATAATATAACTCCATACCAACATATAAATATTTTTTTGCATCAAACTTGAAAAAGCAGATGAAAAAAAAAATAAAGCTGAGTTCGCCGCGCCGCAGCATCAAAGCCGTTGCCGACCTTCACACAAGAAGGTGACGCTGCATTCATCGTCGACGACGACGGTATACTTATGATAAGACTTCCAAAGGAAAGGCGGCAAGTGATACAGTATCTCGCACACACACAACGTGTCCATTTGCCTCAGCCATTCACAACAGTAACGCTGTTCGGGTGTCTCATGACTCCCATGTCTATGCCTGTGCCTGTGTCGACGCCGGTGCCGGTGTCTATGCCCATTCCCGTCTGCCGACGGAGGAGGGGGATGTGGCATCGGGAGTACAGGCACCATCGCACATGCAAAGTTCACCAGCGCGATTTGGGACCTGCAAAGTGGATGTGGAAATGTTATTTGTTCTGGGATTAAGGTCAGGTTATTAGGCATTGCAACGTAGAACATGGAGAAGATGAATAATAGAAGGACCCCAAATTTTGCCATTATTGATCTTATCTCTCAATATATAGGGGTTGAGGTGATAAAGGACCTAAAAAAGAGGGGATTTTGATGTCTAACCATGGGTGTTCATTTCAATTTATACTGTGTTCATCCATAAACTTCTTGTATGAGACAATTAAAAAAACACAGGAGATGACCAAGAGAATGAGGTGATGGTTTGTTGATGTTATGGGAAGAGTTCAGGCTTTCTCGGTTGTTTGTAATTTATTCATTCATTTATTTTCCATTCTTTTAGCATGAAGACCTTGTTAGGTGCCAAATTGTTGATTACATATATGTCTAAAACCATTCCTTCAAGAAAATTACCCGTCTGAAATTTGGAAACAGTGTGACTCTGAAAATAAACTGCAACTGCATGCTACCATGGCTAAATCCAATTGAATTGGTAATATATATAGTAAACACACACTAACACATATGCAATGCTATATAAAAGACAATAGAAAAACATATCTGCTTTAGGGTGGGTTTGGATGGACGGTGTGTTTATTTGCGGTGGCGGTGAGATTAGATACTATAGGATACTGTAACTTGAAACAAAAAATAAATTAAACGCACTGCACCGCACTCAATCGCTCATCCAAACCCACCCTTAGTCTTATTTTGTCTTGTTTTCACTTTTTTGGAACATTGAAAGCTGATTGAATTGGTGTCGACAGAATAGAAAGATGGCTTGCTTCTCTACACATCATGGTTGGTAACTCATGTACTATTCATGAGGCTTAAATTTATGCCTCGTACTAATTTAATTGGTATCGATATTATTAAAAACTTTTAGATATTGTGTATTTGAGTATTAATTATCGTGATTAAATTTAACCCATTTAGTTTATCGATTATTTAATTCAGTTGACATTGAAATTATTAAAAAAAAATTAAAGGTTGTGTTTAGACAAATGTATTATTAGTTAAGGCTTCAGGATAGTTAAAGTTAAATTAGAGAATGTATCAAGAGATTAACTAACAAAATTGTTATACCCCTATTCGTTTGAGGACAAATGGCAAGTCAAAACAACACCCAAACAGTAAGTCAGCTAACAACAAATAGGGAAGCCACCCTTATCGGAGACGACCATCTGGACAAATGTAAACCATCCATCACCTGTGTAACACCGCTGGCTCGACTTGATCGTCGGATCTGAGCTACAGAATGTTATATATAGTTGTTGCTGGAACAACTACAAACAATTAACAATCACATTAAAAACATAATTCATGCAAACACAAACATTACAAATCATAAATTCAATATATAATCTTTTTCGGGTCTTATACGAGCCTACGAAAGCTCTAAAGTTAACCCGGAATCACATTAGGACCAAATTGCAACATTTTCAAAATTTTAGAACGACGTACCGACATGAACTCTGCTTTTGGCACCTAATCCAAGCCAACTATACCATTAATTCATTTGGTGCATAATTGCACCTCCGTTCCTGCAAAAAACCAACCAATGGCATACCATATCATCATTTAATCTTTACCATAATCAACCAATTCAACTTGCCTTAATTTGGCATCAAAACACATCAAACACCTTATTAAAACACAAACTAATCTTCCATGCTTTCAAGCCATTCCAAAACAACAATTAATCATGTCATTTTTCATGCTCAAATCATACCATATTGCATATTCAAATGAGCCATTTAAACACTATCCATATGGTCTTAACACATGACTAAATCAGTCGTGTTTCCTAAGAAATAGACCGTGGACTATTATCTCCGCGTAGGACTGTTTTTTTAATTCATAGAATTCTTATGAGTCAGAAACGGATATAAGATTTAAATGTAATTTTTCAAAAGAAGTCCATGACGAGGAGAAGATGGAGCGATGGCGATTAAAGACCCAAGGAAAGCTTTGTGGCGAATAACTATGTAATTTTATTTTTTTTCATTTATTTTCTATAAATAGATCCATAAAACTTTGCTGATAATTTTATTTTAATTGCCCTTTATATATATATATATATATATTATAATTGTTTATAATATGTATATTATGTAATGTTATAATTGTGATATATATGAGATGATCCTCAGTTGATCGATTAAAAAATAAGAACTGTGATAATGAGAATGTGCATGTATAGGACAAGCTCTAGCTAAAAAAGGCTTGATTTTTAAGTGGTCAAATTTGACTCACCTCCATTTTTTAGGACACGGTTCACATTTACTTTTTCGGTTTTTCCCCAATAGAAAAATTGTGAAGAATTAAAATTGTGTATTTTATGATTAATTAATTCTTATAAAATTGTCATCGTATGCCATATATATATATATATATATTAGAAGCATGTCATATAAATTAGGTAAGAATGCCATTAGGACTATTATATGATCATTTTTGAAACATGAGATAAAAATTTTTTACATATTATTTTAAAATATTGAGTGGGAAAAGATCATTGAACAAGACCTACGACATCCATTGATGGTCCCAAAGTAATACCATGATAAAATTTCAAGCTGTCTTCAATCTCATGCACATTTATTATTTTAATTCTTTGAGCTCGTTACGTTATTTTTAAAAAAAAATTGCTATTAGTCCCTGTATTATGTTTAAGTTATGGATTTAGTTAAAGTTGTTGATTAGTCGGATTGGAAATTAATTAGTACATTAGTCTAGAGCAAGGCCAAAATTGACTAATCATTTGACCTATATAAACTGGTTAAATTAAGCTAAAAAATTGATTGAATTTTATAATTATAATTCTTTTATTTTATGAAATTTTCAATAAATTATTTAATTTGAACTAGACGGACGGAATTAGTTGTTTGATTATTCGACCATTGGTCCGGTTTAAAAAATATTGGACTTTATCCTTGTAATTTGGTTATTTTTAGTCCCTATGCTTTTCGAATTTTAAAATTAAAGTCCTGATCAAATGGTAGTTGTTAAATTCATTACAAGTTTTTCTAATTTCAAAATTTGAAGTGACAAATATATTATCACATGTGTAATGTTAAAATTCAAAAAAGCATAGGGACTAAAATTGAGCAATTTGAAAAATAAGGAGACTAAATTTGATCAAACTAAAATATAGGGGCTAAATCTACAACTTACTCAAATACAAGGACTAATAGAAGAATTTGACTTTTTTTGTTAAATTAAAACAACTACAAAATGCTATCCATTCTTTCTTCTCCAAAAGTCTCTCGTCTTCTCTCCATTTCTTTTCTCCGATCAGTCGCTGTTTATCGCTTGAAAAAAGGTCACTTCTTTTTCCCTCTTTATTTTTGGTTCTTTATTTGATTTTTTTTCCCTTTTCCTGGGTAAAATTATTTTCTTTTTTCTTTTTTCAAACAGTTAAATTCTCTCTTTTTTCTTTTCTCTTCAGCCAAACAGAGCATTGATTCGTAACTCGTTTTCCTTCGTTTCATGTTAGGATTTCTTTCTGATTATTGTTATTCTATTTTTTAATGAAAAAGAATCAAATAAGAAAGTTCTTTTTTTTTTCTTTAATACAAAATTAGCTTTTGTTGTCTTTTTAATATCCAGACTTGGCGTTAGGGTTTCTACTTTCGGTTCATCTGATTCTATGATACACTATTTTATATTAATCATATCTCCCTCCTTTGTTTTTCTCCATTACTAATTGGAAGAAATCGGTCATTTTGCATGTAATATTTTTGTTTAATTTATTCCTCAATTCTGTTGTTAAAATTAAGCTTTTATAGTTTTACGTTTGATTAACGTGATTAAAATTATGGTTCTCCTCGTGAATACTTCCTCTATCGTTTTTGACTTTGAATACAGATTTCATGTAAATTTTTGTTACTTTATTTGCAGGTTAATAGCTTTCCACTATGGGGTTTAAAAAGGTTTATAAATGCTTGATGGATATTTTCCCGCAGGTATTTCTTTTTACTCATTTTTAATCCCATGCTGTATTTAATTTATGTATGCGCATAACATAAAACATAGTGATTTGGAAAGAGAAATGTAACAAACATGCAGTGAAAGTATTTTTTTCTTACACCTACTGCACAGGTTGATTCACGAATTCTAAAAGCTGTTGCTATCGAGAACTCTAAGGATGTGGACGCAGCTGCGGAGATTGTTCTGTCTGAGATTCTGCCTTACCTATCTAAACAAACCGTGGCTGGTAGTTCTTCCTCGCAGAATTGGAGCCCTCCTGTGCAAGCAAATAAAGGTAGCTTTTTTTATGATTTAGTTGTAGACTTGTTTTTTCCTGCATTGTGCTTTGGCAGTTTTGCAAGTTTGTGGAATAATTTGTTGTTATCTCTGTATGTTCTGTATTGTGGTTTGGAGGGTAACTGCCTTGCATATTGGAGCTTATGCATTGATCTATTCACCTGTTTAATGTCATGCATATATTGTTTGCTGAACTTGCAGCTGTCGACGAGGAAGAAAGCAATCAATCATGGCCGAATAACGTGTTGTTGGGGAAAACAGCATGCTCTTCTGCAGAACCATTGTTCGAACCAAATAAAGTTGCCAGAGACATTGGTCTTACAGGTGCTGCCACCAATGTGGATTCTGTTGAGCCACCAAATGCAGCGAGTACTTCAAAATTTCATGAGATCAAAAATAATGAGTCTGCTGATATTGAAAGTTATGAATTGATTTTGTTGGGGAGCTCAGAAAGAAGTGGTGAAAGTGGGAAAGATAGATCTGGTGTCATCTTGAATACTTCAGGGATCGAGAGTTCTCTTCTATATGTGAATCATGAAATTAGGGAGTCTGGTTCATCGAGTAAAGACCGACCCATAGACATTGAAAATGGGTTTGTAAGGGCTCGTCATGCTTCATCAGATACTGGTGATAATTCTACCTCACTTCTGGAGAATACTGGTACTAGTGGCAGCTCTAGTGGTCATTTAATTTTTGATGGGCCTGTGGACTTGCATGCAGTTTCATGCAGAAACAGTTCATTAAATGCAACCTTGGTAGGGGAAGAAAATGCTGTGGCTGCTTTGGTTCCATCATCTTCTCAAGAACAAATGCAAGAAGCCCTGAGAGCTGGTCTTCATTCTGAAAGTAGTCACTCTAGTGATTCTGAGAAACAAGAAAGCGGTGCATTGGGTAATATTGAGGATGATACCTTCAATCCTGTGGTTAGTAGGTCTAGTCAAACATGCAGAATTGATCTACTTGAAGAGGTCATTGAAGATGCTAAAAATAACAAGGTACTCTTTGCTCTAAACCTTTTACTCTTGTAAAATTTGGAGGCTAATTGGGTATGAGAATGGATTATTTACAATGATGACAATGCTACTAGTCTGCTGTGTCATTCAGCTGTGGCATGAGGTTCTTAACTCTGATGTTATTGCTTATTTAAGAAGTTAGGTCATTATTTCCTTTGTTCTATTTTGGGATGGCATACCCTTACCATGTTTTGGTGTAGAAAACTTTGTTTCAGGCTATGCAGTCAATCATGAACTTGATGAGAGAAGTTGAACTTCAAGAGGAAGCTGCAGAACAAGCAAAAGAGGAATGCGCCAGGGCTGGTTCAGATATTCTCGTCAAGGTGGAGGAACTTAAACAGAAGCTGCCACATGCAAAGGAAGCAAATGACATGGTTGTGCGCTTGTTTGTTAATAGCCCCCTTTTTTAAGTCATAGAACATATTGTAGTTCTATTTTTATTTAAAGAGCATGAAAGCTCAGCCATTGGCATCTCTTTTGCAGCATGCTGGAGAAGTATATGGGGAGAAGGCAATTCTAGCCACTGAAGTGAGAGAGCTTCAAAGTCGCTTGCACAGCTTGTCAGAAGAAAGAGATAGATCTCTTTCCGTTCTCAATGAGGTATTTTAGGAACAAATTAATTCACCATCTAGTAGATAATTAGTAGAAAATCTTGTCTTGATATAATTTGCTTTGGTATGGTTCATTTGTCTGTTTAGTTATCTGTATGTGATAAATTATCTTGATCTTGGTTGTTCAATATGTTCATCCATGCTGTTGGGCATATGGAGAAGTTGAAAAATTTTACAAAAAACATTTTGTGCGATAAACCAATTTTTGGTTGACTTCATCTATTTTGAGATAAATCAGCCATTTCTTGAAACAGATTCATCACCGAGTAAGTTTTCTAGAGATTTGTACTTGATCATCCTTTGAATTAATCAATTATGGTGTATTTAACAAGGATCATGATGTTTCCATGAAAGACTGTTATACTCATTATTTTTACCTGTATGCATCTATCCACAGATGCATCAAACCCTTGAAGCTCGACAAGCTGCTGCAAAGGAGTTGATGAAAGCTGCAGAACAGGAAAAGCTGGAAAAAGAAGAATCTGCCCTTAATGCTCTTGCTGAGCAAGAAGCCATTATGTTGAAAGTGGTCCAAGAGTTAGAGACCTTACAGCAGGAGGCAGAAGAAAATTCCAAGGTTGCTTTCATTTCTGTGCACCCTGTATTAGTACTTGCTAGTCTTAACAAAATTTTGAAATAGATTACTTATTTGGACTTACTAGATTCTATGTTTATGCTTAACTGCAGTTACGTGAGTTTCTTATGAACTGTGGTCAGATTGTTGACTCATTACAGTAAGTTTTATTGCCTGGCTATTTATTTTTATCAATTCGCATCAAACATTTTTTTTTTCATATTATAAGTCTGATTTATGATGAATCACCATATATATGATGGTTATGCATTTGTTATATAGGATTGATCAGCACCAAGGATATTCAACTCTATGTGATAGAATGGATCAATTCATGAATAATATTATCATTTGTGGATCTATTCCAAACTATCTTCTTGTTTTAAATATATTAGCTCTGATTTTATGTTTGCAAGAGGAACTGAATAGCAATGGAGGAGTGGTAACATTTTACTGTTCATCCTTTCTTCCAGGGGAGAAATATCTATTATTTGCCAGGATGTGAGATTGCTTAAAGAGAAGTTCGATGAGCGTATCCCATTGAGCAAATCCATTTCCTCAAGCCAAACCAGCTGCATCCTGGCCTCTTCCAGCTCATCTCTGAAAAGCATGGCATCTGATCTTGGTCCCGAGCAGGGAGAGGCGACTAAAATCCTGGAGAAGAAAAGCCCAACACCATCTGTTGATATGCAGTCACCAAAAAGTAGATCATCCGAAGAACAATACAAAGCTGATGACAAGGAGTTACTGGATGAGGGGTGGGAATTTTTTGATGATGCTGAAATCAAGATATAGTACAGTGAAGCTATGTGTATCTTCTTTTATTTTTTTTTGACAAAAAGCTGTATGAATCTTTTGATAGAACATTAAGGGGACCCTTTCCTAGCTCGTAAATGGCTGTTACCAGTCTTAATAACAATTAGTTAAATACTACAATCCAGTACTATTTGAGTGACTAGGTATTTTCCTCTAGCATATATATAGCCTGTAGGCAGTCTCTTTTGAACCTTATACGACTATATGTTTGCACAACTTTTGTACAGCATTAATTATTGAATAAGTGAATGGATCATGCAGATGCTTGCTTTATTGAATGATGAAGCTCGTTAATTCTTTTAATATTCTTGCTAATCTTTAGCCCTAGTAAACTTGGGTTGGTGCGTTGCTTGCATGTGTCATGCAACTTAGTCTCTGTTGCTTCTGGCTGTATTGAAAGCCTGTTAGATTGGGTTTTACCTTAACCAAAACACAACCCAAATTTGATAAAGTGGATAACCAACTCTCTTTTTTTTTTTTTCATAAGGACCTCTGAGCAAATTGCTTTTTTCTAAAAAAAATATAGCAACTAAAGAAGAATTAATTGTGGTATTCACTTCTCTTATCAATTTATCTTATTTTTTTATTGGTATAATAGTTCTGAATGTTTACTAATTCTGTTGATTTGGTTTTAATTTTAAAAAGTTTAATAAATTTAGCCCTAAACATTTTATACATTCTATCAATTTTGTCTCAATTCTAAATTTGTTAATATCTAATGAGAGCTAAATTTATTAAATTTTTAAAATCATGACCAAAATGACATAATTTGTAAACATTAAAAGTTAAATTTGTTATTTTACCAATAAAAAATAGGATAAATTGACTGAAAAAAGTAAACCCTATGATTAGTTGTATTTGATTACTCATCTTGATAAGGATTAAATTGCTTTTTCTTTTAGAAGGATCAATTTGCTCAATATCAAAATTAAGAGGGACCAAAAAGTTCTTTTTACCCTCGTTTGAGATTAAAATTTGGGGCCTTAATGTTTTTGGTGAAGGCAAATTTGCATTAACTTGTGGAACTACTCTGCTCTTGCAGTGGCATATTAAAAGGAACCTTTACAACACACACACACACAAAAAAATGGAACCCAACATGTTAATTTATCAGCATTGTTCTTCTGAAATTCATGTTTTCAGCCTAACAATCCTGTCTTGAATCTAATGAGAAGAAGAAGAAGAAGAAGAAGAAGAAGAAGAAGAATCCCCACCTCCTACTTGAAGGGTGATCTCTGTTTCTACACTATACATCATAATCATGCATTAACTCTCTCATTCATGCCAACAAAGGAGTAACACAGTACATCTCCATATAATGTAAAGCCTTCCCCTCTGCTCTCTTATTTGCTTCGAACACCTTTCCCATGTCCGTACCTTCATTTTCCTCATTGAAATGGAGCTTCCTCCCATATTTTCACAACCAGAACTGAAAAAAAAAAAAAAAAAAAACCTGAAACCTTCCTTGTTTGGTAATAATTGTAGGTAGGTTCAAGTTTTTATAGGAAGATACATGGTGAGAATATCGATTATGTGGTGGCTGACAAATGTTGGCCCCCTTTTGGTTGTGTCAATGACGTTGGCACTCACTGGTTTTTTGAGTAAAAGAAGACAAAGCCAAAGCAGAGCTGATTTAAGCTTTGTCTGTTTGCCAAACTAATCTTTGATAATGGCTTGCCATTGCCCTATCAGCTTCTTGTCCGAAGGACGATGGGTCATCTCATCTTTATCTGTGTCTCCCACGCTTTGCCGTCCATTCATGCACATACGGAAAGAATTAAATAAAACAGTAAAGTCAGTTATTTGTATCTTTTTTTAATAGATTTATATCACATAAATATTTTATTTTGAATTTCAGTATTTTTATCCTGAAAAAAATCAAATCCAAGCTGAAATTCAGGATAAAAATATTGATGTAGCATAAATCTATTGAAAAGAGATATAGATGACGTGGCGTCACTGTTTCATTCAATCTTTTCTCCATGCAGATATTATCAATCCCGTGTTACCAGTGTACAAAGTTTCTAGTTGTTTAACATGTTAAAAAGATATTTCCTTTTTCTCTCAATTTCGGTGTTGAGTAAATCGGTCTCTCTAAAAAAAACAGAACAATTTAGTCCTTGATAATTTTGAAAGTGAACGATTAAGGACAATTAATCATAGTGTTAACAATGATTTTAGTCAATTTTACATATATTGATTGGTGTAATAATAAATTTAGATTTCATAATTTATACATTCTATCAATTTGATCATGATTTAACAATTTTAGCCCGCAATTTGCTGAATTTTTTAGTATCGAAACCAAATTGACAAAATATGTAAGCATTGAAGGCTAAATTTGTTATACTGCTAATAAAAAATATGCATAATTGACAAAAGACATTAATGCCGCGATTAATTGTCCTTAATTACTCACTTTCAAAACTATCGATATTAAATTGCTCCAATTATTTTAAAAGGAACTAATTTGCTCAATTTTATAATTGAAAGAGACTAAAGAGCTTTTTTTTTTACCATAAATTTTAACATTTAAAATAATAAAAAT
This sequence comes from Gossypium rotundifolium, assembly GCA_025506655.1. NCBI lineage: Eukaryota > Viridiplantae > Streptophyta > Magnoliopsida > Malvales > Malvaceae > Gossypium > Gossypium rotundifolium. The sequence continues at coordinate 643,512 of CP106733.1, forward strand.
AATTTAAAATTTTATATAAAAATTTAAAAAACATAGTTCAAAAACAGTTTTTTAAAAAATACTTAGGATTTATTTTAATAAAAAATAATATCCAAAAGGTATACAATAAACCTAATTTTATTGAAATAAATCCCGACATTTATGAAAAATTCGAAAATCAAATTATATTCGCTTTTTTTAAATAAAAATTAAAAAGTTGTTATTGTCAATTAAATTGTAATTTTTTTGGTTTTTAGGGAAAAAATAGAAGGGTTAGGTTTTTTTTGTTCTATACAATGCTTAAAAGTATCTATAGTCTCTCCCCAACTCTTAAATAGAAGGATAATGCGTATCAACACATTCGAAATCACGTCATCTTATACTGACAATAATACCAATATTAATCGAGCTCATATTCAATCGAGAGGGGTAGGTTAAGAGCTATATATATATATATATATATATATGATACAAGTACACCAACATATTCATACTTAAACCTTGTGTTAAGAGTTAAATCGTATTTTACATTTTTATTCAAAAAAAAAAATAGGCAATTTAATCTCAGTACGTTAGAACAAAGAGCAAATTAATGATATCTTTTAAAATTTCATCACTTTGAACTGTTAAAACTAATGAGAAAAATCAAACAGTACATATAAGGACCTTTTTAACGGTAAAAATAGATGGGATTTTAATTATCTATAAGATAAAATATATGGGAAAAGCCCAAATTAATATTATATTGAGATTATGTATTATTTTATACTTAATTTGGGCTTATCCATAAATATCTCACAAGTTACATGTGAATATACCCATTTAATTATTTTTATTTTCAATAAAACATTTTAAATTTATAAAATTAATGTAAGTCAAATAAGTAATGTAAGTTAAATACAATAATTTTCCCATAATTAATGTAACTCAGATAAGTAAAAATTAAAATGAGAGACATCAATTTTTAATAATGCTTGCAAAATAAAAAAAAATACACACAAACCTACCAAATACTAACATATAAATTATTACTTTAATGTCAATTTTCTGTAAAATCTTACTTTTTTTTTTAGAAGGTAAATTCTTTAATTCATTCCGTGAATAGAATCATACAAATTAGAGAGAAAATAATAACAAACACTCGTTGTAGATGGTGAATGACAAGCTCCATCAACACGACAAAGGCAACATTAATAGAAAATTATGACATGTTGACAATTGGTTTTGCCACAACTCAAGCACGACATATCTGGAGTGATTGCAAGCACTTAATACGATAAGGAAATTAGCCTCAAATGGTCCAAAGCGGAGGGCAAAAATCGACAAAAGAATTGGGTATTCAACAAACTGGAGAGGACGACAACAAAGTCATCCTTAAAATCACTTGTAAAACTAAGATTACATACATAAGTAAGACTAAAAAACGTGCTACAAAAACAGACAAATATAAAATCTTACTTTTATATATATTATATAGAATTATTTCTCATTATAGTATCAAATTGGTAAAAGTATCATGGAGACCCTTGTATTAGGAGTCGCATTGCAGTTTGTCCTCTCCACTCAAAAAATTGGTAAATTAGTCTCTATACATTAGGTTAAAGAACAAATTAGTCATTCTTTTAAAATTTTATCTATTTCTATTGTTAAATTAGTTTTATAGCATCAAATTGCTAGTTTTTAACAGTAAAATTTGATAATTTTTTTACTAGAAATGACCAATTTACTCTTTAATATAATGTATAAAGACTAATTTACTAACTTTTTTATATAAAAAATAAAATATAATCGATTTCTTAATATAAAAATCTTTCACAATATTTTTACCGTATCATATTCTACATAGAAGTGACAAAATGAGCGAGAAGCTCAGAACATAGCATGAGTTAGCCCATCATGGGTGGTGCTGGTTCAAGATTTGTTGTCGATCCCATGGGCCAACATGCCATGATTCGACACTTTTTAAAAAATTAATGACTAAATTAAACTAAAAAAATAAAAAATAAATTAATAAAAAATATATATGCGTTGATTAAATAAAATTTATATCGAATAAAATCTGAAATTTAATTTATTGGATTAAATATGTGAATGTATATAGCACCTTTAAAAAAAAAAAAATAAAGGGCCAAATAGTCTCCGCGGTCATGTGTAGCGTGCCTTGTCGTGAGTGAGGTCAAATCGACATGCTGGCCGGGCACCTATCATTGCCAGCCGTGACAAACCAGTTCAGTCTCGGTGTCTACGTACACGATACACCATGAACTGCATGCACACGAAGCCTTGATCCAGCTAGTGGGCTGAAGCATGCCACGTTTGTGGTTTTACACTTTACATTTTGCAACCGTCGTCTTCGAAAGGGAGATGATTGATGACATTCCGTATGCCGGCCCCGGGGGTCCACCGGAGGTGACAAAACAACAAAAAAATTAAGTAGGGTATTATTAATTTATCATGTGATGAAAATGGCCTTGAAATATTTATCCATGTTGTAGGACAGATTCTATCTTCACTATATTACAGGTATGGACCTCACATGTTGTCCCCCATTGGATTTGTAACCAACAAAATTAGTCTTTTTCACCAGTTATGCTTCATGTAATATCAATGGAAAACTCTACAATTAGTGTACGAGCCCATTTGCCAGGGCCCCTTTCAGTCCTAACCAAAACCAGCCCAATTAAAATCTAAGCCCAATAACATCAACCAACCCTAGCCCCACTTGCCTCGCCTCTAACCGCCACTTGCTCGACCCTGCCAAGGCCACTGCTCCACCGCCTTCGCATGCCTTCCCACTTGCACCACCAAAACACGCAAGCAGGGAGAAATGATGAAAGTAAGCGAGAGTAAAACATATTATTTTTCTCTTTTCGGTCTTGGTTATAAAACCAAGGAAACAATGTAAAAGGGAGGCTTTTTCAATTAATTTCTTTGTAAAAAGGGATTTTCCGAATTCAAAAAGAAAAAGAAAATACGAACCATCGTAAATCAAAAGAAAAAGAAGGTTGATTTTGATCCTTCCGATTTTATTGTCTGTGATACAACGCTGTTACCTTTGTTTTTTTATGTATTATTTGTTTTTTAAACCTTTTTTACAAATAGAAAAATTGTAAAAAGAAAAAGGGGGAAGAGTCTCACCGAAGTTTCCACGATCGCGTGTGAGTGCTCCTCCGTCGTCAGACTTGGTGAGAAAGGGTACCAAAGCCCTCTCCCTTCGTTTTGGTAGCCAACGCCGAGGCTTCACGGGGCTTGAAGGAGGGCCTAAAATCGGCATTGAGCATCGCGCCACCGATTGGTGGTGGCGGCAGTGGTCTGACGAGCAGTGTGAAGCGGTACGGGCCGTCGAACGAGCGAAGAGAGGAAACTTTCCTCCGCTTTTGTTTTGAAACGAAAAAGGGGGCCTTAGGATTTGTTTTCATTCTTTTGGCTTGGGAATTGAAGAAATAAAGATGGGGTTAAGGCAATTAAAGCTGCGTCGTTTGGGGTGTTGGGGACCGTTCATATCTCTTTAATGGGGTATTTGCAAGATGAGTCTCTCCTTGCGGCGTCGCTCAATTGAATCCTTTTACTTCCCCTTTTTTAATTTTGCCCCATCATTTTCTTCGTTTTTCAATTTAGCCCATACCTGGTCATTTGAAACGTCACACAATCAAAGGGTTGGGTTATTTACTCGTTTAGTCCCCATAAGTCCGCGCACGTTGCAGATCGATCCTCGTCCTTTCTTTTATTTTCAAATTTAACCCTAAAATCCGTTTTAATTTTAATTCAATCCTTTTAAGTTGAATCGCGATTTTGTACATTTATTATCATTATTACTATATTACTACATCATTATTATCATACTATATCATTATTATTACTTTATTATTATTACTATTATTATTGCATTATTATTATTATTTTATCTTTTGCCAATTATTTCATTTTATTATTTCTTAAGCATCCTGTATTATTTTGTTATTATCATCACTTTATTTTATTTTCTTATTATCATTATCGTACTTATTTACTAGTTTTATTTTATGTTTTGCTTTCTACCATTGTTTTGCTTAATGATGTCTTCATTGTTTTTATTATATTATCATCATATATTATTATAATCATGTTATTTAACATCATTATTATTATCCTTTCAATTACTATTCCTTGCTTTATTATTTTCTTTATTTTAGCTACCTCATTATTATTCTGTTTGTATATAGGTATCTATATATAAATATATTCCATTATTATTTTGTTTATTAGTTGTTATCATTCTTTGTGAAACCATTTTTTGTTGGAAAGCGGGCCGACTTTGAAAAGAAAAAGCGAGTCGCCACCAATCATTTTGAAGTGTGATTGGGTCACTTTAGAAATGTGGTCACGAATTTTAAGAAAAGCGGGCTCGGAGTCGATTACACGAGGAAGGATTAGCACCTCATAACGCCCAAAATTGGTACCGTGTTGATTGATTAATGTCCTTAATATCGAAAATTAGAAAATATTTTAAAGTATGGAAAAATGTTTGGATGACTCGTATTGGATATCGAAACTCTCTTGTTAGAAAAATTTGAAATATCATGTCCAAAGACGATAGGACACGATGCTTCAAACTCTCGATACCAAGATCATTTTATGATTTCCAAAATACATGTAGTGCAATTTGAAAAGGGTATTTCACTATTTGGCTAAACTAAAACCAAACCCAAAGACGATTGGGTACGATTCCTTGGATTTCCAATCATGAAATATTGCCCTTATTTAAGAAATACGATAAAAAATCTGTGAAGGATATCTCGTTGTTTAGATGAACAGAAAATCGAAACCCAGCACGATTGGGCACGAATTTCTTGAACTTCCAAACACGAAACATTGCCTTACTTTCAAAAATATGATCAAGCTCTTTAAAGGATATTTAGTGATCTAGACGAACGAAAAAATCGAAACCCAGCACGATTGGGCACGATTTCCGAACTTCCAAACACACAAAATTGCCTTCGTGAAACATTTTTCAAGCTTTAAAGGATATTTAGTGATCTAGACGAACGAAAAATCGAAACCCAGCACGATTGGGCACGATTTCTCGAGACTTCTAAATACGAAATATTACCTTCGTAAAAACCCATCTTTATGCATTTTCTTTAAAAAACAAAAATAAAAATCTTGTAATGTGACCACGGTAATAACAAGGGAAAAAAAAATAATACCTAGGAATATAATAATAATAGGAAACTAATTAAAAAAACTATAGTAGTAATAATATTAAAATAATAATAATAATAATAAAATAATAGTAATAGTAAAGGAAATAAAATAATAATTATATGGGAAAATAATAATAGATGCACTACATAAATAATAAGATAGAAAAACGATTTTAACAATAATAACGGTAATATATGCAAAATAGGGTCTTGATAATAACAAAGGTAATACTAATAATAAATGTAATCATAGACATAATAATACATATATAATAATAATAATAATAATAATAATAATAATAATAATAATAATAATAATAATAATAATAATAATAATAAATAATAAGAAGCAGATAATAATAGTATTAACAAAACAGTAATAATAAAAATATCGATCATAATGATATATATATATAAAAATAGTAACACTAAAAATGATAAAATAAAAAAATGACAATAAACAAAAGAAAATAAAAAAAAGGACTAAATTAAGCTAAAAATGAAAACTTGGGGCGAAATTTAAATAAAATAGAAGGATTAGGGGCCGAATTGCAACACGCGAGAAACCTAAGGGGCCAAAACAGCAATAAACCCTCCTACTGAAACGGGGCGTTTAAACTAGGGACTAAATCGCAACTGGAAAAAAATTATTGGGCCACAATCAGGAATTAAGAAAACTGATTATGAAACCAAGAAAAGCGGAGGGCTAAAGCGCAATTAGCCCTCCAAGCAAAAACACGGATCCTATCTCCAGTGCGGGTCGGGTCATGGTCGAGGCCCAAACGACGTCGTTTGGCCTCGACCCCAAAGCCAAAACGACGCCAGCTTAGTTCCCTTATAAAAGCACAATTTTCCCTAAAAACCATTTTCATTCTTTCTCCGAAAAAAAACAAAAATCTCTCTCTCTCTCTCTCTACCGACTTAGGCCAAGGCACGATCATGGGACCACCGTCATTGTCGTGAAATCGACCACCGTACATTGTGGTAAAATCTGGAAAAAGGTGTGTTTTTTTTAAAAAAAACTCCTATATGTTTTTCTTTTTTTTTTAAAAAAAAAGCGAAGACTCAAAAAAACAAATTCCGAACAGAGGAAAAAAAATAAAAAAAAATGAAAACAGAAAAGGAAAAACAAAAACGAAACCTTTGTTCTTTTTTTTGTATTTCTCTGAACGCCTTTCTGTTACAGTGTTTTTGTTTCTCTTTTTTCTCTCTAAAAAACCCTAACTCCCCCATTTACAGTGATTCCCGAAGGCTTTTATAGCCTTATCAAAATCCTAAAACTCTGGCTATTTGAATCGTGTTGTTACTCTTCTATTTGTAGGTGAGAGTCGTGGAGGAGTGGGGCTCTTCAGACGATGGAATCGCGCACGACTCGGAGGGGTGGTCAACGTGGCTGACGGCGCGTTGAGTCGAAACTGCTGGTCTTCGCTAGGGTTTCCTCTTCATTTCTGCTCTATTTAGATTTTGTGGGTTATGTTTTTTTGGATTGAAATTTTGGTTTGGGTGCAATTTGCTTTGATTTGGGCCGGTTATTGTAAATGGATGATCGCATTGGGCTCGAATTTTCTAAAATTGGGCCTCATACGCCCTCTTTGCTCATTGTCGTGCAACGAGAATAGAGCAAAGACTTTCAAAGGACCAATTTTGCCCTAGCTTGTTCGATCTTGACTTCCTGATGCTTCCTTTTCCAGGTAGCTTTATTCCACCCACTGCATTCCAGAGGTGTGGAAGTTTTGTTTCGCTTTACTATCTTTAGCCTGCTCCACTCCTGCTCTGTGGAGATAAGGCTTCGGTCTTTCGATCTGCTCTACTCCTGCTCAGTAGAGATAAGATCTGTTATCTTCAATTCGCTCTACTCCTGCTCAGTGGAGATAGGATCTACTGTCTTTAGCCTGCTCCACTCCTGCTCATTGGAGATAAGACTTGTACCTTCGATCTGCTCCACTCCTGCTCAGTGGAGATAAGATCTACTGCTCTCAATCTGCTCTACTCCCGCCGGTAGAGATAAGATCTATGGTCTTCAATCCGCTCCACTCCTGCTCAGTGGAGACAGGATCTACTATCTTTAGCCTGCTTCACTCCCGCCGGTGAAGATAAGGTGGAATCTTCGATCTGCTCCACTCCCCGCTCGGTGGAGATAAGATCTCTTGCTTGACCCGCTCTACCTCGCCAGAGAGATAAGATCTATGGTCTTCAATCCGCTCCACTCCTGCCAGTGGAGATAGGATCTACTATCTTTAGCTTTCTTCACTCCCGCCGGTGAAGATAAGGTTTGGAATCTTCGATCCGCTTCTACCTCGCCAGAGAGATAAGATCTATGGTCTTCAATCCGCTCCACCCTGTTCAAGTGGAGATAGGATCTACTATCTTTAGCCTGTTTCACTCTCGATCGGTGGAGATAAGGCTTCTTGATCCGCTCTACTACTCGCCAGTAGAGATAAGATCTGTTATCTTCAATCCGCTCCACCTCGCGGTGGAGATAGGATTTGTCTATTGATTTGCTCTACTCACTGCTCGGTAGAGATAAGATCTGTTGTCTTCAATCCGCTCCACTCCTGCCGGTGGAGATAGGATCTACTATCTTAGCTTTGCTCCACTCCCTGATCGGTAGAGATAAGGCTTCTTCGATCCGCTTCTACTCACCGCCGGTAGAGATAAGATCATTATCTTCAATCCACTCCACTCCCGCCGGTGGAGATAGGATCTACTATCTTTAGTCTGCTCCACTCACCTTTCGGTGGAGATAAGACTTGTCTCTTCGATCCGCTCTACTCTCGCTTTCAGTAGAGATAAGATCTGCACTCTTCTCAGAACTCCCATTAACCTTGCTACATTGTCCTCCGAGGAACCTACCCAGAAGTGATTTCATGGGGTCTATGCATATGTCAAATGATTAGGATGTCATAAAAGATGTTCCTAACCATATGTATCATGAATGTTATGAATGGATGCAAAATGTCATGAGAATGATCCATTTTTAACATTTGGGCTGCTATTGCTTGCTACTTATTAAGGTGACCCCTGACGTATGTCTTCTCTGCTTCGTCGATACTCCTAACAACTAATCCGAAGATGTCGTCACTGCTTAAAACCTTATCTCAAGTCTCTGAGCCCTTTTAAACCTGGTTAGTTCTAAACAATTGTCCCGTTTTGGATTCTTGTATTTTTTAGAAACTTTCAGAGTAGTGCATAAAACTTCTTTTGTGAAAGTATTATTGGTTCAATAATCATTATTTCAAAGAAAAATGCTTGAAACAAGACTGTAGAAATGAATAAAACTGAAATTTATTCGGGATGAAAACCCGTGAAAAATGGGTTGAATAAGGAAAACAAATTCCATTAAGAATGGTATTGATGCCCCAGATATCACAGTCTGAGCTTTTCTGTATGTACTTCTTGAAGACCACTCTGAGCTCAACATGTGTCTAGAAGATCCCTAGTACTTTGTAGATGCCCCAAGACGTAACATCTCCTCATTGTTGATTCAAGTATAGCGAAACTACTGTATGCCCCCTCACGAGTTGATCATACTTTGAGCCGCCCTTTTTTGGATTTTCAACTCAAAGCCCCTTTGGTCTCAAAGCGCCCTTTGCGGGTTTTCGCTTTGGCCTCTCCAGTTTTTTTTTTTGAACTCAAGATGCCCCTTTGGGGGTTTTCGTCTTGGTCCACTTTCAAGCGAAGTACTTCTTGACTGAGTCTGCATTGATTGGATTTGGCAGACTTTTGCCGTCCATCTCTGCTAGTATCAAAGCTCCTCCTGAAAAGGCCTTCTTTACAACGTAGGGTCCTTCCCAATTAGGCATCCACTTTCCCTTGAAGTCCTTTTGCATAGGGAGGATCTGTTTCAACACCAAGTCTCCCTCATGGAATACTCTGGGGCGGACTTTCTTATTGTAAGCTCGCATTGTCCGCTTCTGGTACAATTGACCATGACGAATAGCTCTTAGCCTCTTTTCCTCAATTAGATTCAGCTGATCATATCGAGATTGAACCCATTCTGCTTCATCCAACTTTAGCTCTGACAAAACCCGGAGTGAAGGGATCTCAACTTCAATAGGCAAAACTGCTTCCATCCCGTAAACTAACGAGAAAGGAGTTGCCCCAGTAGAGGTTCTAATCGATGTTCGATAGGCGTAGAGGGCAAGCGGTAACTTTTCATGCCAGTCCTTGTAGGTCTCAACCATTTTCCCCACAATTTTCTTGATATTTTTATTAGCCGCCTCAACTGCTCCATTCATCTTCGGGCGATATGGCGACGAGTTATGGTGCTTAATGTTAAACTGACTGCAGACTTCCGCTATCGCTTTATTGTTCAAGTTTAGTGCATTGTCAGACACGATCCTTTCTGGCATACCGTAGCGACATATGATCTCCTTCTTCAAAAACTTGCTAACTGCCGTCTTCGTGATATTGGCATCTGTCGCCTCTACCCATTTGGTGAAGTAATCAATGACCACGAAGATGAAACGATGTCCATTAGAAGCTTTCGGTGAGATCTACCAATGACATCCATACCCCACATTGAGAAAGGCCATGGAGAAGTCATAACATGAAGAGGTGAATGAGGCACATGGATCTTGTCCCCATAAACCTCGCACTTATGGCACTTCTTGGCATAGCGAATGCAGTCTCCTTCCATCGTGGACCGAATACCCAAATCTCATGATTTGCCTAGCCATCGTAAACCCATTGGCATGTGTTCCATGACACCCTCATGGACTTCTTCCAGATTTTCCTAGCTTCCACAAAGATCCACACATCCGAGCAACACTTGATCCCTCCTCTTTTATCTGGGATCTCTCCATCTAGGACATAGTCATTTGCAAGTCTTCTTAATGTCTTCTTATCATTTTCATCGCTTGATCGGGATATTCACGGCTCTTCACATATTGCGAATATCATAGTACCAAGGATGATCATCTCTCTCTTCCTCTTCGTCAATATTGAAACAATGAGTGAGCCCCATAAATACTCATTTGGATAGGCTTCATACCCTCCCCGCCATTCACTTTGATCATAGAAGCTAGAGTGGCCAAAGCATCACCATCGGTTTTCATCCCGCGGGAGGTAGAAGAATGTAATATCATCAAACTCCTCAATTAGTTCCAAGACTAACTTCGATAGGTGACCGTTTGGGATCTCTTGTTTCCATCCTCCTTTGAGTGATATATGACCGAGCGAGTCTCCAGATACCTCTAGCACCTTAACCTTGTGGTCTATGGCTGCTCGGATCCCCATGATACACGCTTCGTATTCTGCCATGTTGTTTGTGCAATCGAAGTCCAACTTGCAAGTGAATGGATAGTGTTCTCCATTTGGGGATACCAGGACTGCCCCAATTCCATTACCAACGGCATTTGATGCTCCGTCAAAGTTCATCTTCCAGGGACGATCTTCTAAGATATCTTCTTCAATTGTAGCTACAAACATCAGATCTTCATTAGGAAAATCGAAATTAAGGGGCTCATAATCATCTAGTGCCCTGCTGGCTAAGAAATCTGCTATTGCACTCCCCTTCACCGCCTTCTGGTTCACATAGACAATGTCGAACTCAGAGAGCAAAATTTGCCATCGGGCCATTCTTCTATTTAGGGCCATCGACTCCATCATGTACTTCAGAGGGTCCAATTTCGAGATTAACCAAGTCGTGTGGTACAACATGTACTGCCTCAACCTCCGAGTTGTCCAGACCAATGCACAACACAATTTCTCAATTGGCGAGTATCTCATTTCACACTCGGTGAATTTCTTCGAGGTAATATATCGCCTTTCTTTCCTCCCCTGTCTCATCGTGTTGGCCTAGCACACATCCCATTGAGTTATCGAACAACATCGGATACAAAATCAAGGGTCTATCAGATGGGAGGCATTAACACTGGGTGTTGGACAAATATTGTTTAATCTTGTCAAACGCCTCGGCATTCATCATCCCAAATGCCCGGATTGTGCTTAAGAAAGCGGAATATTGGATCACATTTCTCGGTCGGTTGTGAAATAAACCGAGCGATGTAATTCAATCTCCCTAGAAAACCTCGGACTTCCTTCTGAGTGCGCGGTGGAGGCAATTTTTGTACGGCCTTGACTTTATCCGGATCTACTTCAATTCCTTTTGCACTGACCACGAAACCCAATAGCTTCCCTGATCGAGCCCCGAAAGTACATTTGGCTGGATTGAGCTTCAGCTGAAATTTCCTCAATCTCAGGAACAGCTTCCTCAATACTTGCACATGCTCCCCTTCCGTTCGAGACTTTGCGATCATGTCATCGACGTAGACCTCAATCTCCTTATGCATCATGTCATGAAACAAGGTTACCATAGCCCTTTGGTATGTTGCTCCCGCATTCTTTAACCCAAATGGCATCACTTGGTAACAAAAGGTTCCCCATAAGGTTATGAAGGTAGTCTTTACCATGTCTTCAGGATGCATCTTTATTTGATTGTATCCCGAGAAACCGTCCATGAAGGAGAAAAATGAAAATCCATACATTATCTACTAAAGTGTCAATGTGAGGTAGTGGGAAGTTGTCTTTCGGTGGCCTTATTTAAGTCCCCAGAATCGACATACATCCGGACTTTTCCGTCCTTTTGGGGACAGAACCACGTTATTACCCATTCCGAGTAATTTACTACTCGTAAGAACCCAAGATCAAATTGCTTCTTGACTTCTTCCCTTATCTTTCTTTGTGACATCGTGTCTCATTCTTCAAGCTTCGTTGGGTGGCTTGCATTCTCTTTTTATGGGGATACGATGTACCGCAATATCAGCACTCAACCCTGGCATGTCTTGATATGACCACGCGAAGACATCTTTGAACTCTAGCAGAAGTCTAATGAGGTCCTGCCTTGTTTCATGGGTTATGCAGGTACCGATTTTCACTTCTTTCCCATCCTCTAGAAGTACACTTTCAATTGTCTCTTCGTGAGGTAGAATCGGCTTCTCCTCCCGCCTACCATCCTTAACAAATCAGGAGATAAATCATAATCTTAAATCATCCGCAAAGTCCTGAGATCCCTCTGGGCACGTGTCTTGCTCATAAGGGAATTCTGAGTTCATAGCAGTGTCACTCATGACGTCGATATCTGGGGACCTATGGTAGGTATAAAAGAATATTCAATGAAAATGAATTTAAGGACGACTTATTTATGCGTTATGATTATGAATGGAGTGGAACGGAAGTAAAAGAATTATTGCACGAAATGGAAAGAAAAATGCACTTCTTATTGAAAATAATGATGCGTGAACATGCCTATTTCACAAAAAATTCTTATTGTTCCTAGGCTTGAAACAATAAGTGTGTTTTGAACATTACTGCTTTTATTCCTAAAACTACGGAATTTCTTCCGCAGAGGCGCTTGTCCGAACACTTCCAGCTTGTAAGGCGAATACCCGTCAAGTTTCTTCTCCTCGAACTTTCTTCGCATACGTTGATGTTCAAACTTCGCATCATGTCTTCAATGTTTCCTCATTCATGACCTCCGTCCGAATGAATAATCCCTCCCGACACGAATGAATTAGATATGCGGAAAGGTCATTGAACCCCACTCAATCTCAAAGATCATTCAATCGTGCCTTTCGCCTTTCACGCCTCTCTAGCTCCTCTTTTCTCTCGTTCTGTATCCGTCTATACCCTAGACCAAAGCGATCCCGCTTCAACCAACCACGCACTGATTGGACCCAGAGATATTTTCCAAGTCCTTCCTGCATTGCTCCTTTTCCATTGTCAATCAGTAGGCCCATCCTCGTTGCTTCGAGAGTTCGAACGCACCGGATCTTGCTTCTTTCACTTACAAAAGTCGATTTACAAATTCTAACGACCGGAAGGAGCACTCTATGGCTCGCGATCATTCTCTATGTACGGTGCATCACTAGTAACTGACGCGATGATATCTTCCTCTGCATTTATAGTTATCAACCGGCCCTCTGTTACTAATTTCACTTTTGGTGCAATGACGATGGTACAGCTCCCGCTGAGTGGATCCACGGCCTCCCCAATAAGCAATTATAAGAAGGCTTGATGCTCATCACAAGGAAATCTACCTCGACGATTTGGCCCAATTAGGAGGGTATCTCAATCCTCCCCATTACCTCTCTCGGTGCCATCGAATGCTCTCACTATATTTTGGCACGTTTTCATGTGAGAGCTGTCTATAGGTAACCCTGTCCGGTGTAGATAGGGGCAAAACATTCAGTGCCGAGCCATTGTCAATTAATACCCCTGGTAGTGTATACCCTTTGCATCGGGTAGTGATGTGCAATGCCTTGGTAGATCCCCTGCCCCCCGGCGGTATTTCATCATCACTGAACGAGATAAAATTATCTGCGCCATGTTGTTTACAAGACGGTCCACTTATTAACCGAAATGTCATCAAGAATATAACCGTTCAATGCCTTCATTAACGTATTTACGATGTCCTTCGAGTTTAGCGAAGGTCAATACCGATGTACGTGTCATTTGCTTGTGTAACTGCTCCACCACACTGTACTCACGTGCTTCAGAACTTCAAGAACTCCCCAGCCTCATCTCATTCATCGGGTTTATTAACCGGTGGTCCCGCTCTTCTCGTCTCCCTTCTCGCCATAGAGGACTCACTGGCGGGTATGCTAGCCAATTCTTTTTCCTAAAATCGTCATAGTACAATCGTAATTCCAAGGTACCTCTTGTCATCTTTATAAAGAAAAGTCACGGGTTTCAATTACGATCTTGATGCATTCTTAGGAGCGAAATTACAGTTTTCGATTATGACCCTCGGTGCCACCTTCACTCGGCCTCGTCGAATTTCGCCGCGTGATAATCACACGTGGGTGATTGACTTTAAGGATCCTTTCTGGCGACCCTCCCTCTGTGGAGCATACATCCTCTCTTTCCACCAAGTCAAAGAACTCTAGCTCTTTATTATCCATTAGCCCTTGTACTAGGGCTCTAAATTAGTTACATTGCTGGATTTCACGACCTTCCTTGTCATGGAACTCACAGTAGTTCTTTGTATCTGAAGACTGCTTTCACATTCTCTTGCAGAACTAGTCCAACCTTCGCATTTCTTTCCAAACCATTCTCAACGGGTTCGACCTCGGCAATCTCTGCTTGAACCTTCTCCCTGTTTTCAACTATTGCGTTTACCCCATTATCGGCATGACTGGTAACTGATTTCTCCACTGTGGGTCTTTGAAGTCACGACCCCGCCTTTGATAAGTCATTCGACTAGTCTCTTGAATGAAGTGCGCTTCTCATCGAGTGACCTACTACATCCGCATGGTACTCACACTTTGGCGCTTGTGTCATACCACTTAGGATATGGAGGTTGCAACGGCTTCAAGTAAAATGGGGACACGACATGCGATCGAATAAAGTCTTATACAACTCCTTATACGCCACCAGATAGGAGTAAATTGGAACCTCTCATCCTCTATCTCAGATTGGGCTCTTGTCTTGGTTTGCTCATTGCTTGTTACCTCTGACTTTCGGTTGGGTGATAATAACGGTTTAGGATAACCCGAGCTTATATTCCCCACTTCACTTCCCTTTTCTTGGGCGCTCTTCTTGTGCTCTTTTCTACCTCTATCTTCTCACACTGATTCGTTTTCTATCATCTCGCTCGACATCACCATGTCCATGAAACTCTTAGTCGTGCTTCCCAACATGTGGTTAATGAACGGTGCCTTGAGGTATTGATGAAGAGCATGGTCATTTCCTTTTCTAGTAATGGTATTGGACTCGTAGCGACCTCCTCCATCTTTAGGCGCATTTCCCAAGCTTTCACTTGGCTTTTCTCCATGTTTTACAATGTGATCTGTCGGTGCTATGTCGGTCACATGGTAGTAATGCTTGATGAAAGCTCGCGCCAAATCTCTCCACGATTTGATTTGGGTACAACTCAACCTGGTTGTACCACTTTCTGCAATTTCAATCGACTATCCTCGAAAGCAATGAATCAACAATCGGTCATTGTTGACATATCATGTCATTCTCGCATGTAACATCGTAATATGGGCCTCGTGGCATTTGGTCCCGTTGTACTTTTCAACTCTCGCATCTTGAACTTTGGAGGAAGTACTAAATCAGGACTAGACTCACTTCTTAGCATCCACTTCGCATTGGTGATCAAGACTTTCCAATGCTCAAACTTCTTCCACCACTTGCATCGATCCTCGAACTCTTTGGAAGTTCTCGCTTTTACTTTCTCCCTCCGCCGCCTCATCAAGTCTGGGACCATTGGTTTTACCAGATTGACCTCGGGGTTGGAGCTCAAGTTCATGGGAAATTTACTGATGTTCGAGCACCGGATTGGTGCTTTGAGGCTTGATATTGACCGACACTCTCGGTGGTTGCACTTGGGAACTTGTCGGGCCAGGCCGGAGGGCAAGCAAAATCTTCATTATCCTCCCGAAGATCGACCATAGGCCTTTTTCCATTTCCGTGCCCTCAGGTCAACAAGCGTGTTAGTTGGCTCATCATGCTTCTTTGGGATTCCAGATTTGATCCTCATATCCTCGCCGGATCTTGCTAACATTCTTGCATCCGAGCTGCAGATTGGTCTTGCATCTCTTTTGCATCTGCCCAACTTTTCTATCCTTTGATCCATTGCTCTCGTCTTTTTCCGAGTGTAATAGCGGTGTTCCGGATAACTATAGTATGACCTCTAGTTAATAGGGTTGTCTTATAATATTTAATACAAATGTAGTGATGCAGTGTCAATACATAAAATGTAATACAAATGAATGAATGCAAAATAAAAAGAGTCGATTCTGATTCAATTTCTCTTAGAATACTCATTGAAAAAGACAAAATCCTTTACATAAAACAGAGTCACATATACGACCTAGCCCTTATGCCCAAAGTTTTAACTTTCTCAAGAAGTGAGGCTAACTCTCGACCTCGATCCGACTTTGACTCATAAAATATACTTAACACATCACTGAACTCTTAGGGTTCGTAGATGATCTACCACTTCTCAGATTCCGAACCACGCCTTTACGCCATAAGGTAGTCTCTTTCGTGACTGGTTACGAGATTGTTGAAGTTGTTCTTTCCATTTGGTTATCTCGCCTCTAATAGTTGGATCCCGAGCTCACTGTTTTGCAAAGATTGTTTCGAGTTCCACCACCTTTCCTTCAATTCTTCAATCTGCTCAGCTTGATTCCAACTTTGCCGTAGAGTTGTGACTTTGACTCAATGCCTTCTAATTTCGCTACTCGAGCCCTTAGCATCTTATTTTCACTTTGGCTCTCCCCACTGCCTTTTTCAGGGTATCCTTTTGTGCTTGAACCCCATGAAATCTCTTCTTCCACTGGTCGACTTTGGTCTTCTCTTCCTGAAGTTCTTGACGCCATTGTTCCGAGGTTTTACCCAGCCCAGCAGTCCTCATCGATAGATGTAACTTCTTGTAATCGGTCTTCAGGCTATCCAAATCTTCTTCGGCCTTTCTTTTTCCTTTCTCACCTTCCTCCTCGATTTACGGATATCAATATCTAACATCGATCCATTTTTTCCCTTCTAGTTGTTCTATCTTTTCCCTAACTCAATTTTTACTTTCAAAGTCTTGCTTTATGATCTCCAACTCGGAAGGACTACTTGCGGTATTCTTCATCGAAGCTAGCGGTATCTCGTGGTTTCAAGACGGGATATTGTCGTTCACTCTCCCGCCCGCCATGTGTTATATTCAAGGGTTACCATTGGATTTATCGCAACTCTTTTCATTCGGTGAATCTGCTTCCACGCATCGAAACTTCTCGAACTCTTTTTATAATTATTCCCACTATACGAGAATTCAAACCGAAGCTAGCCCATGCGTTCATCGGTATAAACTGTCTCGATTGGTATTGTCTTAGCACGAGCAAAGGAGCGCACCCAACAGCCTCCCGGATCCCTAACAGAGAACCCAATCATAACTCCCACACCGGTAGAGGATTTCATCGGGAACAAACCAAGGAGCTTTCCATTCCACATCTTTTTCCCAAGATTCAAGAAGCGATCCGCTTATCTTCGATATGTCATCTCTCCTAAGGCGACGGCCAACTCCTTTAATGGGAGTAATTCGCAAAAAGACCCGACAAGAATTTCTATCTACTTTCCGAAATGGCTATGGAACCACCCCAAAGAATGGGCCATGCGCATCCCATGAATCTTCCTCACCGCTTCTTGGCACGAGCTCAAAGATCTAAATGTTTCTACGAGAATTCTTTGTATGCAGGCAGAAACCCTTTGTCAAGACGGTCGAACAAATCAATAAGCGCTTCGTCTACATGCCTCAAAGCCTTGGGAAAAATCACCAAACCATAAATACTTAAGGCAAAATGTCGACTTTCCTCTTCATATCCGGGTGTCTGTCATCAGTCCCTCAAGCTTGCCCAGGATGCATTTCCTTCACCTTCTCAATGAATTCGTGCCATGACCCTTCGTTCGTTCATCCCAGTTGATGCTCATCACTTCTTTACAAAAGAAGGTGCATTAGCGCCTCAAGTAAATTTTGTCGACTGAGCCCTTTGACCGCAAGCAAAGTCAGATATTCCTCCACAGAGGCACCAAGTCTACTTCCCAAATGTAAAACAAATATAATGGATTCCAATATTGAGTCATAGCCCAAAACAAGTGTTTGTCCACTCGATGTCGAGTAAGTAAGGTAGATCACCATAATTAGTGTAGAACAGTTTGCCTAGTTGCTTCGTCCCAACCAAATTCATATATCTCTTAGTTCTTGTAGCTCATTTTGTGTCACGATACGAGTGAAGTCCAATAATTCGATGTGTAGCCTTGATTAGGCTATCCCCTTCTCAAGTGTGTCTTCTCCGACCATATACGCACTACCGCATTATCCTCTACTTTATCAAGGAATCAGTCCCTCATAACAAGTATTCTAACTTAGTAATTAAAACAGAATCGACGCCTTTTAAGTATGAAATGACATGCAAATATGACCAAAATAAAACAAGTTAGTACCATATAAAAGTAACCAAAGCAAGTAAAAAATGTCTAACGACTACATAGGTAGCCACTAAGGTTTAGCATGGCTCTACCTAGGTGGGCTCCTAAGGTTCACTATATGTGGTTTGGTTCTAGAGAAAGAAAAGGGTACCGAACCACAGATTCCTCGATCCTCACCCATTATAGGCTCATATAGATCGAGTTCGGTTCTGGGAATACATTTCCCTATGGCCATGCGGAGGTGAAAACCTCACGGAACCATAAGTACGGATGTATCCTTAAGCGGTCCCCTAGCCCATGCGAGGTGAAAACCTCACGAAGGCATAGTTTTCGCCCCACTTAAAGGACGTGACCACAACGGTCATGTAACATGAATGCATAGATATCCCGTGTGTCTCAAACCCGAAACAAATATATGACGCGACAAAACTCATGCAAATGGAAAAACGACAAAAAATTTATTTTCAATAAAAAGGACATTAATCAACCAACTTTACGGCTTGACTCTCTTAAACGTTCCCCAGCGGAGTCGCCAAGCTGTCGAAACCATTTTTTTGTTGGAAAACGGGCCGACTTTGAAAAGAAAAACGGAGTCGCCACCAATCATTTTTGAAGTGTGATTGGGTCACTTTAGAAATGTGGTCTACGAATTTTAAGAAAACGGGCTCGGGAGTCGATTACGCACGAGGAAGGATTAGCACCCTCGCAACGCCCAAAATTGGTACCGTGTTGATTGATTAATGTCCTTAATATCGAAAATTAGAAAATATTTTAAAGTATGGAAAAATGTTTGATGACTCGTATTGATATCGAAACTCTCTTGTTCAAAAGTTGAAATATCATGTCCAAGACGATAGGACACGATGCTTCAAACTCTCGATACCAAGATCATTTTATGATTTCCAAAATACATGTAGTGTAATTTGAAAAGGGTATTTCACTATTTGGCTAAACTAAAAACCAAACCCAAAGACGATTGGGTACGATTCCTTGATTTCCAATCATGAAATATTGCCCTTATTTAAGAAATACGATAAAAAAATCATGAAGGATATCTCGTTGTTTAGATGAATGTAAAATCGAAACCCAAAGACGATTGGGCACGTAATTTCTTGAACTTCCAAACACGAAACATTGCCTTACTTTCAAAAATATGATCAAGCTCTTTAAAGGATATTTAGTGATCTAGACGAGCGAAAAAATCGAAACCCAAAGACGATTGGGCACGATTTCGAACTTCCAAACACACAAAATTGCCTTCGTGAAACATTTTCAAGCTTTAAAGGATATTTAGTGATCTAGACGAACGAAAAATCGAAACCCAAAGACGATTGGGCACGATTTCTCGGACTTAAATACTAAATATTACCTTCAGTAAAACCCATCTTTATGCATTTTCTTTAAAAACAAAAATAAAAATCTTGTAATGTGACCACGGTAATAACAAGGGAAAAAAATAATACCTAGGAATATAATAATAATAGGAAACTAATTAAAAAACTATAGTAGTAATAATATTAAAATAATAATAATAATAAAATAATAGTAATAGTAAAGGAAATAAAATAATAATTATATGGGAAAATAATAATAGATGTACTACATAAATAATAAGATAGAAAACGATTTTAACAATAATAATGGTAATATATGCAAAATAGGGTAATCGATAATAACAAAGGTAATACTAATAATAAATGTAATCATAGACATAATAATATCATATATATAATAATAATAATAATAATAATAATAATAATAATAAATAATAAGAAATGATAATAATAGTATTAACAAAACAGTAATAATAAAATATCGATCATAATGATATATATATATATAAATAGTAACACTAAAAATGATAAAATAAAAAATGACAAGAAACAAAAGAAAAAAAAAAAAGGACTAAATTAAGCTAAAATGAAAACTTGAAGTAAATTTAAATAAAATAGAAGGATTAGGGTGAATTGCAACACACGAGAAACCTAGGGGCCAAAACAAGAATAAACCCTCCTATCTGAAGCAGGCGTTTAAACTAGGGACTAAATCAAGAATCGGAAAAAATTATTGGGCCACAATCAGGAATTAAGAAAACTGATTATGAAACCAGTAAAAAGCGGAGGGGCTAAACGCGCAATTAGCCCCTCCGAAGCAAAACACGCGGATCCTATCTCTGGTGCGGGTCGGGTCGCGGGTCAGAGGCCCAAAACGACGTCGTTTTGGCCTCTGACCCCAAAGCCAAAACGGCGCCGTTTAGTTCCCCTTATAAAAGCACAATTTTCCCCTAAAAAACCATTTTCATTCTTTCTCCAGAAAAAAAACAAAAAAATCTCTCTCTCTCTCTCTCTCTACCGACTTAGGCCAAGGCACGATCACGACCAATTGTCGTTGTTGTCATAAATGCCACCGTACACGTGGTCAAATCTGAAAAAGGTGCGTTTTTTAAAAAACTCCTATATGTTTTTCTTTTTTAAAAAAAAGCGAAGACTAAAAACAATTCAACAGAGGAAAAAAATAAAAAATGAAAAGCAAAAGGAAAAACAAAACGAAACCTTTGTTCTTTTTTGTATTTCTCTCAACGCTTCTTACATAAAGTGTTTTGTTTTTCTTTTTTCTCTAAAAACCCTAACTCCCCATTTACAATGATTCCAAGGCTTTTATAGCCTTATCAAAATCCTAAAACTCGCTATTTGAATCGTGTTGTTACTCTTACGCTTGTAGGTGAGAGTCGTGGAGGTGGGGCTCTTCAGACGACCTGGAATCGCAAGACGACTCGGAGGGTGGTCAACGTACGACGGTAGCGTTGAGTCAGACCGCTGGTCTTCGCTAGGTTTCCTCTTCATTTCGCTTCTGCTTAGATTTTGTGGGTTTTGTTTTTTGGATTGAAATTTTGGTTTGGGTCTGGGCTGCTTTGATTTGGGCCTGGTTATTGTAAATGGACAGACTGCATTAGGCTCCGAATTTTCTAAAAATTGGGCCTTACAATTACCATTCATTATTAATTTTATTATCATCATTTTCATCATTATTATTACTAATATTTTATCGATATATTATTATCATTACTATATTATTATATAATGCATATATCTTGTTACTATCATATTGATTAACCGTTACTAATGTTATTATTATATTTATTTTCAATATTAACATATCCTTTTATATAAATATTTTACTATTACTTCATGTTATTATTCTTTCTCTAAAATTATCGATATTATTCTACTACTATTATTATTATTATTATTATTATTATTATTATTATTATTATTATTATTATTATTATTATTATTATCATCATTTTCATATGCTTTTAATTGTTGCACTTGCATTAAAAAAGAAACAAAACATAAAAAAAAAAAACAAAAATCTTTCAAAATAAGGCAATATTCTATGATTGAAAATTCGAGAAATTGTGCCCTAACTTGCTGGGTTTCGTTTTTTCGTTTGGCCAAATCATTGATTATCCTTTTGATATTTTCAATGCAAGAGTCTCGGGAATAATGAGATGACTTTGATTACGAGATATTAAAATATCGTGTCCTAACGTGCTGGATGTGATGTTTATATCTTTTCGGAATAAAGAAATCTCAAATTTTAACTCGAACATCAATATTCATTTTAGTTTAACACTATACCATAAATAAAATACATTTTGTAAAATTACTATACTTCATCTAAAAGTTTTAAAATAAGGCAATGTTTTGTATTTAGAAATTGGGAATAGTGCCCTAACGTGCTGGGTTTCGATTTTTCGTTTGACTAAATAACTAAACATCCTTTTAACAAATTTCATAAATCATGAGATAACTTTGACCACGAGAGTTTAAAATATCATGTCCTAACGTGCTGGATGTGATGTTTGTATCCTCTCGGAACAAAGAAATCTCAAATTCCAGCCCAAATTTTCCAAACATTTTAAAGGATCTGTATTTTAAAACCTTTTCAAACTTCCGACATTAAGACACTAATTAATCATTTTGGTACCAATTTTGGGCGTATCGAGGGTGCTAACCCTTCCTCGTGCGTAACCGACTTTCGAACTCGTTTTTTGGATTTCGTAGACCAAAATCGTTGTTTTGATAAATCAAACTGTTTATTAAAAACAACCGTTTTACGAGGTGACCCGATCACACCTCAACAAAAAGGGATTGGTGGCGACTCCCGTTTTTTTTCATTTTTTAAAACCCGAAGTCAACCCCCTTTTGTTGTTTTCCAAAAAAATGGTTACGACAATTAGAAAATAGAAAATTCTTCGTAACGTTGTCGATCAATTCCCCAACAATCAAATGTATTGTCCCTCAAGTGATACTATGGTTGCAAGTAAGTGGCTTATATGCCTCAGGTGCTCTCGACTTTGTGAATTGGGCACACTTGTCATGGACCGTAGATTAAAGCCCGTGGCTATTGCGGACAGAATGTTCCATAAAAGTCAGCTTATTAAATGAGGCTTATTTGACTCATATTAACTGGTTCGACTTATGGAACTCATAAAGAAGCTTATCTATTTGAAGTTTTGGTGGTCCAGTGAAACATCCCAGTTAAACTAGAGTTGCCAAAGTAAATAGCATAAATCGTAAATGAATAAGATTGTATAGAGTTTAAATCACTTAAAATTCCTAATTGTAGATAGGCTCTATATTGCTCAAACAATACCATTAGTTTTGGGGGAGCTCAACTATAAACAGAGGCATTCCTCGTCATTTGTATTCACTCAGTTGTAATCATTTATAGTAATTGAATACTATTAAGAATATTTACTCAAACACTTGGTATGTGATATTTTTCCGTGGCTTTTTGTTTCTTCATAGTTTCTTTTATCTTTCAAGTTTGCTTCGCTTTGCTTCGGCGCTTTAAAAATTCCTACAAGAATTTTCATTTTTCGAGAGTAAGCTAACTTGGACAAGATTTTAACTCAAGAAATCGCCTCAAATTGCACAGTTTATTAAACTAAAGATCTAACTCCGCGACACAATAACTCATTGAAATTTTGTCATCGCATAAACAAAATGAGTGGCAAAATGAACAATCAGAAAATAAGGGTGAGGGGTTCTAAGAGAAAAAAGGTCTAACTTTTCCTTCAGTCCCTATACTCTTTAGATTTTAGAAATTTAATCATTTTACTTTTATTCAAAATTTAAAATGCAATCGATAAAATTATTAATCGACTTTTTTTTTTTGACAAATATTTATTGACTTTTGTTAAATTTGAGTGAATGGGATTTTAATTTCTAAATTAGACAATTGAATATTAAATTACTGTATATTCAAATTTAACTGAAATTCATTAATAGGGTTATTAATTGGATTTTAATTTTTAAATTCGACAAATAGAGTAACTAAATTCATGAAATTAAAAGTGTAAGAACTACATTTCAAAAGTTCAAAGTATAAGGACTAGATGTAGAATTAAACCAGAAGAATACGTAATGGACCAACTGTCCAATATAAATTTTGCTGAAGTTCCTATTGAGCATGAACTCGGTCGGTAGCCTTGCTGCCCTCTATTGAAATGCAGCGTGGAGTCCGGTTTTCAACACCCGAACAATGCTGAACCGGTAAACTAGGCATCGGTGGACCCGTATTCTATAGGGTGGTGGTGGGTTGCATTTAGACATGTTATGACGGTCCACTTGCCACCTGTCCCGACAGGAAATTGCGTTTACGCGCACCAGATATTGTCTTCGTCCTGGTTTTGGGACTTTCTCCCGTCAAACGCGTTTTCATTACAAAAAATAGGTTTTTTAATATATTTTTTTATAAATATAGATAATATATATTTTAAAAATACTATTAAAAAATAAAATCAATTATAAAATTAAACAAAAATATGGAAGAAAACTCCTTTTTTTTGTTGAAATATTTTCTTTAATTAATATTTATATATTTTGATAAACACAATGAAGACTCCAGAATCCAGTTTTTTTATTTGAATATAATAAAAATAAAAAATTATTTGAATAAATAATTCAGATAATTAAAATCGTCAATCATTGATTCTTGTGCAGTATAATAGAAACCAGTAGGGAGCAGTTGATCAATAAAAAGTGAGCCAAACACAAAATATCTGTGAATATTATTTTATAACGGTTTCAGTGTCTTAATTATTTGTCAATTTGTTGTCTGAATTTTCTCTGTAATGTGAAGTTGAGTCGTGTAGGACTAACAATAATATTCGAGAGAATGTAAATTTGAATATAGTTAATTAAACGTACATTATCTTTTAATTTAAGGGTTTATGAAATTATGAGTAATAGTAAAATTACATAAAATGTATTTAAAAATCATGTTTTATAATTACGTGTGTAAATTTGATTCACACTCCGTGTAAATTATTTGTGAATTCTATTCAAATTTATTCTGGCTTAGATCATATTGTTAGAAATTGTGTGACTCGAATCCCGTTACTTGTTGAAAAAAATAAATACATTCATAGGAAGTGAGAGAAAGAGAAATAAGGCAGTGAGTTTGCAAGGGATACTAAGGGGGAAGAACAAGGAACAATACGATGCTTTAAACTATTTTGATGCTTCATGTTCTTGAATTCCATACCTGTCCTAAGTTTCAGAACGTTACAAGCAGAAAAGCCCTACATGATCTAGGTAGACTTATTCATGAATTGACATCATATTAAGTAATTACAATTACAACATGAAAATGCCTAGTGATGTAAAACCCTAGGAAGTAATTCAGGTGGGAATTAACCTAAAATTGGTATGACCTATCCGTGAACACCTTAGCCCTAAATCGGTCTGGACTATGAGGTTGAGAGATAAGTAGTTCTTATTGACTCGTTGGTTTAGTGGAAGATCGAGAGATCTTACTAGGGTAACAACTAGTTGATTGAGTAGACACCCAAACTAAAAATTAGTTATGAACACCGAACCGAGCTAATAACCTATGTTTAGATTTGATTAAGTTGGAATTCATTTATCTAATTTTTCTATTTTTATTTCTTTATTTATCAAAACCAAAATTTTATTTATGTTTATTCGTAATATAATTTATTTAAAGTACTAATTAGAGTTGTTTGCGTTTAGGTTAAGTTAATTTAGTATTCGTCTCCCATAGGTACCATCCTCGGAGCACTTACCTACTTCGTTGTAACTATATTACAACCCGACCCATATATTTGCAGACACTACCTCAATTCTATTTTCATTTAATTGAAAATGAAATCTATTCAATTGTTGGTATTTATACTTTTTACTTTCAAATATTATCGTATGACCTATTATTATTATAAGCGACTTCAAA
The DNA here is from genome assembly GCA_025506655.1 of Gossypium rotundifolium. Classification (NCBI taxonomy): domain Eukaryota; kingdom Viridiplantae; phylum Streptophyta; class Magnoliopsida; order Malvales; family Malvaceae; genus Gossypium; species Gossypium rotundifolium. The sequence continues at coordinate 668,855 of CP106733.1, forward strand.
TTGCGTGGTGCAAGTGTCATTTGAAGGCATGTCTCTCTAGAAAATGGGTTGTATAAGACTGTGATTCCACGTCATCCTTATCTCTTTTCAATAAGAGAATAATAAATTAGATTTTTCCTTCTGATTTTCAGTATTTTCTTAATGAAAAATTTTAAATTTAACTAAAAATGCTAAAAATCGGGGGAAAAATATGATTTGTCATTCTCCTATTGAAATGGATAGAGATGACGTGAAATCACAATTTCATATAATCATTTCTCAAAATCAAGAGGAAAATCGATTTTCATTCTCCTATTAGAAAGAGATAGGGACGTGGAATCACAATTTCATACAACACTTTCTCATTAATTAATTGTTCTTTTAGCATTGTTGAATTGTTTTTAAGTAAAACATACGATTTAAGTAAAAAAATTCCAAGTTGTTTATTTATTTTATCTTTTGTTTTGCTTAATGGTAGTGTCAACCTTGAGGGCTAAAGTCATAAATATTTTTTAGAGGGTCGAAATTTAATTATAATTTTTACGATAGTAAAAATGTAAGTTTTAAATGATCAAATCAAAATTTTATCATTTTAGGAGGGGCAAAGTGCAATTTTACATTTATTAATTTAAAATTTTAAAAATTTTAAAGGGTCAAAATGGAAAAAGAGCCATTGCCAGCCATCAAATTTTTTTTTTTCTTCTTCTCATTCACTACACGTCTTCTCTCTTTTCAGTTTACAGATCTATTTTATAGATATTTTTGTTGTCTTCATAAGTTGTGATAGACATATAATGGTACCTGCCGCTCATTAAAACTCTACCAGCCACCAATAGTTTTTCTTGAAAAGTAGGTGGTTTTTTGTCAACTTCATAATTTATTTCTATTTTGAGAGTATTTTAGAATAATAAATAATTTTACGTGTCAATTTAGACTCGTTTTGTCTTAAGTTTTATTTATATTTTTATTTATTTTTTATTATTTAATAAGTCTTCAATTTTAGAAGTTTTTGTCTGCTCTTTTAGTTCTTGTAGCACGTTTTTTAGCTTTTTTTTATATATGTAATCTTAGTTTTACAAGTGATCTTGAGGATAATTTTGTTGTCATCCTCTCTATTTTAGTGAATATTCAATTTTTTTATCGATTTTTACTTTCTGCTTTAAATTATTCGGGATTGATTTCCTTTATCATCCGGTCTTCTTATTTCTTCTAAATCATTCAACTTACGCTTGCTCGGTTTATCGATTTCACACTCGCTTAAATTCAAAGGCTTGTTGAATTTAGTTGATTTTGTTTTTGAATTTGTTTTTTCTATTGATTATGGGAAAAAAAAAAGGTCCCTTGTACATTTTCGATTGGCCTTTTATAGCCATTGTTTTGCAATTTGATAAATGTCATGTCCTTTCCCATTTATTGCTTGCGGTATTCTACGCAATTGGAGGAGTTGGTGCGCAGTGGCGGTGGCGATGGCGATAGGCGATGGATGGGACGAGAAAACGACAAAATGTAAGACATGAGCAAGTGGCCTAGGTGCGGCGCACCTAGGGCTTCGCTTTTTTTTTTTTCGATTAGGGTTAATTAGGTATGGGCTAATCGGCCTGGTCGGTTTTAATGGTTTTAATAGGCCATTCAGGTTTAATAAGTTTTAGGGGTCATTGGGTTTTGGGTTAGGTTATTTTGGGTTTGGGTTGTAAAACGGGTCGGGTAAGATTGGGTCTACATATACTTTTTACTTTCAAATATTATCGTATGACCTATTATTATTATTATAAGCGACTTCAAATTGCGTGGTGCAAGTGTCATTTGAAGGCATGTCTCTCTAGAAAAGGGGTTGTATAAGACTGTGATTCCACGTCATCCTTATCTCTTTTCAATAAGAGAATAATAAATTAGATTTTTCCTCCTGATTTTCAGCATTTTCTTAATGAAAAATTTTAAATTTAACTAAAAATGCTAAAAATCAGGCAGGAAAATATGATTTGTCATTCTCATATTAGAAATGGATAGAGATGACGTGAAATCACAATTTCATATAATCATTTCTCAAAATTAAGAGGAAAAATCTAATTTTTCATTCTCCTATTAGAAAAGGATAGGGACGGCGTGGAATCACAATTCATACAACACTTTCTCATTAATTAATTGTTCTTTTAGCATTGTTGAATTGTTTTTAAGTAAAAACATACGTATTTAAGTAAAAAAAATTCCAAGTTGTTTATTTTTTTTTATCTTTTGTTTTGCTTAACGGCAGTGTCAACCTTCAGGGGTAAAGCCATAAAATTTTTTTAGAGGGTCGAAATTTAATTATAATTTTTACGATAGTAAAAATGTAATTTTTAAATGATCAAATCAAAATTTTATCATTTTAGGAGGGGTAAAGTGCAATTTTACATTTATTAATTTAAAATTTAAAAAATTTTAAAGGGTCAAAATGGAAAAAGAGTCATTGCCAGCCTTTGGGCTGGTTTTTTTCTTCTTCACATTCACTACACATGTCTTCTCTCTTTTCAGTTTGCAGATCTATTTTATAGGTATTTTTGTTGTCTTCATAAGTTGTGATAGACATATAATGGTGCCTGCTCATTAAAACTCTACCAGCCACCAGTAGTTTTTCTTGAAAAGTAGGTGATTTTTTGTCAACTTCATAATTTATTTCTATTTTGAGAGTATTTTAGAATAATAAATAATTTCACGTGTCTATTTGGACTCGTGTTGTCTTAAGTTTTATTTATATTTTTTATTTATTTTTCTATTATTTAATAAGTCTTCAAATTTAGAAGTTTTTGTCTGTTCTTTTAGCTTTTGTATCACGTTTTTTAGCCTTTCTTATGCATGTAATCTTAGTTTTATAAGTGATCTTAAGGATAATTTTATTGTCATCCTCTCTATTTTAGTAAATACTCAATTTTTTATCGATTTTTACTCTTTACTTTAAATTATTCGGGATTGATTTCCTTTATCATCCGGTCTTCTTATTTCTTCTAAATCATTTAGCTTCTGCTTGCTCAGTTTATCGATTTCACACTTCTTAAATTCAGGCGGCTTGTTGAATTTAGTTGATTTTTTTCGGTTTGGATTAGATGAAAATGAACCGAAAATTGAACCCATCTTTTATCCATTTGTCCAGTTCGTAATTGACTATTTAATAACGGTTCAAAACAATTCACGGACCGGTGCACCGGTTTAAACAATATTGGGGTTTGGTTGTCATCTGCTTCACGGTCCATGCCGGGACCCACGTCCTCATACGTCAAAGCAACCTCTTTTTAAGCACAACACCTGTTTTCTCTGTATCCTTCCACGTGTACGGCAGTGCTCGTGGTAGCTGAGTTCAGTTTCGGATTTTCTTATTCCTTAAAATTAAACTATGGCGCACTCCCGTCTCCCTACTCGCTTCCCATCGAACACGTGGAATCCCCTTGATATTTTCGAGCCAGGAAAAAGATATTTCGGATTTGGTGATCTCATTGACGCGTACTCCCCCAATCCTTCGATTCTCCATCACGACATTTCAGCAATGTGTGATCAACACGCGTCTTCTTCTTTCCAATGGAAAACCACCACGTGTTATGGAATCGGCAGCAGCAAAATATCCATTTCTCATACGACACGTGTGTTGAACTTTTTTTTGGGACACTGGTATTTTAGGATTGTTTGCATTGACCATTGCCGTCTCAATGTTCAGGAAAAAAAAATGAGTGCTATCCAGAGACGGAGAGTGAATGTTCATCTGAGTGATGAGCCTGAGTCGGACGACTCGGGGATATTGAACGAGGGTATTCTCTCACTCGTCTTTGAGTCCATAAAATGGGATTTACAGGTCCTTTGCTTGACTGCTTCGGTGAATCGCAAGCTTCGAGCTATAGCGAAACGGTTGTTGTGGCGAAAGCTCTGCGTGTTTCGAGCGCCGTGCATGGTTCCAGCATTGGCCAACGGGGCACCTAATGGAAGAATTGGTGGTGGATGGGATGCGCTCGCGAAGCTCATGTTTTTCTGCAGCGGTTGTGAGTCGACTCGTCATTTCATGGTCAGTCGCGCTATTCCGGGTCATTTCACCCGAACTTCTCGGTTTTCGAAGACTTCGGGTCGGAGTTTCTTGGCCAAGAAGTGTCGGGGCGATTTGTTGTTCGTCAGTGACCCGTGCGAGCATCCAATGGGGGATAAAGAAGACGATCTGGGGATATTCCGAGGGGTATTTCGGGGATTCGTGAGATCTAAGACAAGAGCCTGTTTGATCAGACGGCAAGTACCGTTCGACGAGAGAGTGAGGTGCCCTTATTGTGGGACCCGAGTCTGGAGCATGACGGCAGCTCGACTCGTCCCCAAGAGCGCGGCTAGGCGGCTCGGGTCGGGTGACCGAAGGCTGGAGTATTTCGTTTGTGTGAACGGGCACTTGCACGGGGCTTGCTGGCTCGTACCTCTGTCGTCCGATGAAGAAGTATGTAACGATGGGGAGGAAGACGTCGACGGCGACGATGACGATGTGAATGAAGATCATGGCGGCTATGATGAGGTCGATGGGGACGCGTGTAGCCATCAGACGGTGACAAATGGAAGCACGAGCTCGTTAGGGGAAGATGTTTTAGGAGGTGGGCCCATCGATTTATTGCTGAACTTGTAAGTAATGATAAAATTTTTGCGCGTATTGTAAGAATGAAACAGATTAGCGGACCAGATTGGTTCTCTCTATGATTTTTCTTTTTTATAATGTAAAATATGACGTGTCGAGTATGGATTGGGTCCCATGGCTATGCTCTTTTGGCCTCATGTAGTCAAGTTAGAAACTGATTTTCTTGGGATTGAAAAATAATGACGTGGATTTTCATATGGAGTTTAATTGGAAACGGAAGCAGCCAATTGGTTCATAATTGTCCTCCTTTCCCGCCTTTTCTGTGAGCTCTTTTTAATGAATTGGAATTTTGAGCCATGGAACCAGAATAATTTTTTAGAGAGCTAGATAAAATTTTAATTTTTTATAATTTATATTTTTATAATTTGTAAAAAATTAAATTGAGTTTTATAATTTTAGAAAGGGTTAAAATGTAATTTTATTTTTATTAATTTAAAATTTTTAAAAAATTTTAAGAACTTTTAAATAATTTTATATTTTAGGGGGTTGGGTGGAGTTCATGCCCCTCTGGCTACGTCACTGCATGGAAATAAATCAAGATTTCATATGAAAAAAAGGCTTATTGAAATTCTAATTAAATAATATTTTTTATTTTAAAATTATTTCTAACCAATAAATCATATTTTAAGTACAACAAAAAAGATATCATTTCCACAACTGAATAATTCAATTTTATGTAAAATTTAATATTTTTGAAAAATAAATTAATAAAATAATAAAATAAGATAAAATAAGTGATCAAAATAAAATTTTATTATAGTTGAGCGATAAAAATGAGAGTAGGATAATATCGAATTAATGACGGTGACTAAAATGAAAATAATTGTTAATGATGATGTACAATTTGTAATTTTTTTTTTATTTTCAGTGTCTAAAATAAAATTTATTAAAGTTGGGTTAAATTGGTAGCTTGCACAAACATAAATTACCTCAGAACTCTACATCAGCAGTGCATATATACTTGTAGGGGATCAAATAGTAGGAAACCAGATTTTCTTACCAGCAGTAAGGAATATTCAGACAAGAATTCAAGCCCCAATTTCAATAATCAATTCAGCAGCTGCAGTCGTAGCTCGGACACCACCGAGTCCAAGTAAAGCCATAGCTAGTTCTTCCTCGTTCCACCGAATCAATCCATAGCTCAGCCTTTTCAAGACGTCAATATTGACGTCCAAAATCCACTTCTGGGTGCAACCTACCATCAGGCTCACGAACCGTACTACGTATGCCCGCCAAGTCGCATAATCGCATCCGAGTGATATTTTACCGTCTACTGCACTTGCAAGAAACTCCAAGTGTGAGCCAAGAACTTTAGGTCTCCGTTTCGATGCTGGTGAGACCGAGTCCACGCCCCATGCAAAGGTACCACAAAGCACTACAAAGTATGCAAGTGCATAACCCCCTAGCATGGCAACTATACCTGCAGGTTCCCCTGCATCCTGGTCAGTTGAATGGGATGATATAAACCAAGATGGTAGTGTTTCTTTGATCAGCGATTGGACCAAGCTTAATCCACCAGAGAGCCAAACCAATGAAGCCCCAAGTGATGCAGCGAGTTTGACACGAGCCATTGCAGCACCAAGAGAAACTTGCCCATATCTCAGGCCAAACTTTGTGTTTTTTGGTTTCTCCCTGCTACCCGCAATATCTCTTACCGAAGACATTAAAAGAGAAACAATTTCTTCGGTCATAAACATGATATCTCTGACTGATCGATGCACTCGTAAGTAAAGAATCCCTGGGGAAACCGGAGACATTCCCCCGGAGAAATGAGAGCCAAATCCATGGCCAAGGAGTGCACCCACTCCACCATTGCTGTAAATGGTGGAGGGGCTTAATCCAAGAGTAGAGGTGAAGCAACTCCTAAGAAGCTGAACCACAGCATCGCTACTGTGGTGGAAGACTGTACGAGAAGCAGAAAACACAAGGAAATCGTTCCAACGCTTAACCTTCAGAGCCCATAGTGAGGCTATAATTGGCATACAAGGCCAGGGACAACCTTCAGCAAGGGAACTCAATGCTGGGCCGATTAATACAAGGAAACGTTCAGAGGCTTTATCGAGTTTATATGTTATCGTTAGACTAACAAGGGCAGCCAAGGGAAGAGGAAGCATAGCTGGAGAGCTCCTCCCTGCAACATTTAGTTCAAAAAGTTACTTCATGTTCTGGAGATGCAACTAAATAGACAATTATCATTTTGACCACAAACACATATAATGGAACAAGATCATACCTGTGGTAAGGCTTGGGACATCAACACCAGTGGCAGCTATAATTTTTTTAATTTGCTGCTCGATGATGGATAAATTTTCAGCTGGACTTGGCCAATCTGATCCATTCATAAAAACCGGCTTCCATATACCTCGTGTTACTTCAGCAGAAAAGTAGCTAACAATGGTCGCCAACGTTGCTGGAAGGAAATCAGCAAGATCTTTGAGTCCTGAGAGATAGAGGGTCAATTAGAAAACATTACATTAGATAGAGTCTTGAGTACTATTACCTGTAGTTCATGGTATACCGATATATTCCATGTACAAACCTGTTGCCAGTTCACGGGGCGAGAGTCTTCCATGAGCACAGGCAGTCAGAGCTGCATCAAGCACATATGGAGTGGCTTCCAAGATATCCCATGCGGGCACATTTAGTGTTAAGGAGACACTGTCAGCTCCAGATGTAGAAGGGCTACTGCTTCCAGAAGACTGACCACTCCTGCTTATCTTCCTGAACATCATATTGAGGAGTGCATCAACAATTTGGTGAACAGTGGTCCCTTGAACAAGTCCTGACAGGGTGGAAGCAATACATTTGTTATGCTGACGATACCAGCCTTTCAACTTGGGAAAGGAATCCATAAATATGAGTTCCAAGGTGAGGTTTAAATTTTTCGACAGCCTTTTCATTTTCAAATGATCCTTGGGTGATTTTCCGAAATCCGATACTTTCGAGTTTCGAACCAACAACAGATATTCAGGGCTTAGTTGGGATCCCACCGGTGTTGCATCTCCCATCATCACATGTTCAACAGGTGGATGATCAAACCTCCATAATCTCAGTAAAAGTGTAAATGCATTGGTGAATACCGCATGACTAGTTAGTTCTTCCCCTGTTGGAAGAGTCCATGAAACATCGGGAGCAGTTGACCCGAAAACCTCGCAAAGGGGCATCAACATACCAGCAAGTATTGGAACCTGAAAAAAACATAAAATAACATTAATGCATGGAGGATCTTTCATCAAATGTCACACAAGAATATTTGCATATAAGACAGTAGAAAGCATGAACCATTACAAATAAAACCTACCATGCCGTGTAAAGATAAGATCTGGACACAATCTGCAGATGATATTCCAAGCAGAAGAACATTCAAAAGTGGAGCATAACTGATCAAATAGCTCTCACTCTCAGAATAATTTGAAGGAACTGGTGGCGATAACAAACTTGTAATGAAGAGAATGGCATGTTCCTATAAACAAGCAAGACCAAAATAAAGCCTAAATTTGTACGAATTGTAGTGACAATGTGACAGTAATGCACCCTGTAGGAAGTAACCTTCCATTAAATTACCTGTATATTCCAACCACGAACTAGAGATGCTCCACAAAGAATGCTAGCTGCATATATCTTCTCATCATTTGAACCTTTGGTTGCAATTTCATATATTTTCTCTATCTCTGCTAAGCTTCAATCAAATCCATGAGCTCAAATTCAGTTGCCTTAGCAGATAGAAGAAAGATGATACTATGAAGATGAAACAAATTATCCCCCAAGGCAACTTACAACTAACAGTAATTGTAACCGGAACTAGTTAACCTCAAATGATGATGATGATAATAATGTGGCCAATAATTAGGAAAATAATTTTGAAAGGGATATATGTTGCAGCATACCTGGAAGCTGGAGTTGCAATCAAAGCATTTACCAGCGTTGGAGTTAGAGGCGATCCTTTCATCAGTGATGACCAACCAAGGACTTGACTACGAACACTACAGGGTATATTTGGACGTGCGTTTACATAACCAGGCCAGACATATGCAGATGTGTCCAATAGATTTCTAGCAATACAAGCCTCGACAATCAGATGCCACATATTTCCAGCTGCAAGGAAATCATAATATTATAGAACAAATAATCAAAGCTCTATATTTAGTTCTATGGTTGAATTTTATTAAGGGCATACTTGAGGGGACATTTCACAAAATTTCAAAAAGATAAAAATGTAGCTAGCATTATGCCTCTTGCACCGCTCACTAGGAGACTGCACTAAAGTCGACTTATGCAGGAACATATCTCAAAACAGCCATAAAAGATCGGTTACCTTTCACATATCAAAGAGGAAGATAACAGTACTTACAGCAATTAATAGGCATGTCATTACTGCTCATGCACTCATAGTATCCATTACCAACAGTGAGACCTGAAATAACCATGATTGCTTTGGCAGCAGCCTGATTGGCTACTGAACGAACTGATTGAGGAGGAGTCAGTAAAGCCTCGTAATCATTCAACATCTGTAAGCTGGATATTAAACCCTTATGGCATCTCCCAGGGGCTTCTTGTTCTTTTGTTTGAGTGGTTTGGCTGCAATCAATTTCATCGATCAATTCAGATTTCTCTTCCTCCACAATATTAGTCACCGCAAGAGGAGAAATAGACAATAACAAGCACAGGCAGGTGTCAAGGCGAGGCATAGGACCCTCACTAATGTCCCTTTCCTATGAAGCAATAAAATAGAAAGGGAAGATCCGTTCAGATACATGAAAAAGTAGGAAAAAGGTTATTGGAGTGTAATGTGTTCTATATTATCATTTATGGGCTTATCTTAAACAGAACAAGGTCTTTGACAAACCAAACCCCCCCTATGATGAACTAATCTTTTCTCGGTAACATCACATTCATCCATCTATCTAGATACATTCGAACATAAATGCTATGTTATACATGTGTGCATGTACTTATTTATGTATACTCAAAAACTTTCTAATCAGTACAAAAGAAAACGATGGCCGTTGGCAAACAAGAGCTCAATCAAGTTTGCAGAAATTCTTACCCTTTGAACAAGCCTCAAAGCTGCAATCCATAGACCTAGAAATGTATCGTGCCATGTTGTACTGTTGACAGCCTGTAAAGCTTTCACTAAACCTGCAAGAATAACTCTAGGTAAAAGTGATCAAGGAACTAGAGCCTTTTCTGCTTTGAATAAAGCAATAAATTGATGGTGACCATTAACAAGTACCAGTAAGTCTTTCAGTAGCACCGGTTGCTGCCACCTCCGATCTGTCCATAGCATCCTCAAGAAACAGGTCAATAGGAAGCCAATGTGCAGAAGGACTAGTCCCGTGACACCGACCAGATGCAGATGTTAGAGACCTAGAGCCTATGAGAAGATGAAACTCTTGTTCTGACGGTGTCTTACATTTCCTAGATAGAACTTTATGTGCATCAGATGTCAACTGCAAAAGGGCCTCTGGAGTTGTATGTTTTGAATTCCTCAATATCACTGACTTCGCTGAAAGAACTCTTAATTGCTGAATGAAAGCTTCCCAATGTGATGGACTAAAAAGGGTATTAGAATATGTGTTAGTCAAATCTTACTCAATTAACACAAGAGTATTACCAGGATTCCACCCTAAGTACAATAAATCAAATGATAGCACCATAATGCCTCTAAAAGAAGAAGATGAATAACAGATATAAGTTCTTACATATTTCTTTGAGTCAATAAAAGAATCCTTGAAGTTACTTTATTTTGCAGGAACTCCCCAATAATCTCAATAGCCATCATAGTATTTCTTTTATATAGCACATCATGGTGGTCATTTCTCTCTTCATGAAAGTTATCAGCATTATCGATTTCCATGTCTTGAGTTACAATAGGCCATATTGATCTCTTTTCTGGAGTAAGTTCCAGTAACCCTTCATCATCCAATGATGCATCAAGTAGTTGCCATACAATTGAAAATACAAATTCAACTAGAAGCAGACCAGGTTCGGATGCTTGAATACCAAATATCTTAGAAAGATGAAGAACATCATCTATTGATTTCATAATCCTGCAAGTTCACCAGGAACTAGCATTAAGTTTAATACTAGTGCAGTTGCTTAACCAAGTGTCCCTGAAAGATATGAAGTGAAAATAAAAGGGGGTAATCATAAAATGTCATAAAAGAGAAAATAAAATGAAAAAAGACACTGATGAATCATGGATTTTATAATAGGCAGTAAAATATGTCAACATGATGGTAATCATAAAGATATAAACAAATTCTACTTCTATGAAGAAAATGGGGTAGGTGAAATTGAAGCTTACTTTAGATAATTTGGTCCACTGATTTGACATTTAAGTGCAGAGGCATGTCTCCTAAGCAGTTCCATGTAAAGCCGATATGCTGCAGGGTGAAACTTACGATTTGGAATGACCCTATCATAGACAACAACTATAGTCAGTTTAAGTAAAAGAAATATAACATAGTAGGCACCATCCAAGTGAAGTCATGACTTCACAGCCCACCCATTATCAGATAACATATCCCGGTGGAGGACTTAAATGTATCCGAGAAAAACAGAAAAGATAGCCATTTAATGGTCAGAATCTAACATAAAATCCCCATCAAGCAGAAAATTTCTTTCAAAAGCAGAAGTGACGAACACACATCCTGTGTTGCTCGGACTCTTTATTTTTCTTGAAGTACCTGTGTCTGACACATGGATGTGGGGATATGACCTGCAAGGATTCTCTAAATATATTGAAAAACTTAGAAAATTCTAACCATATACATACTCTTATCCGATGCTCAAACACAATATCACATTGTCATATATCCTCAAAGTTTATGTCAATCACTAGCAAAGGGCATCAAAGAAACAACCTTTTGGAACACTTACAGGTATAAGGACAACTGGACAAGGAAACAAAACAGAACCAAATACTATATGTAAATTTCTTATACATGGATTAAATAAGGCAATCAATTCAAAGGAAGACTATGAATGAAATACAGTTTTTATACATAGGTCCTTTGAATGAATGATATCATCATAACAACTTACCTTGGCCACCCATTAGCACTGTCAATACACAACAACACTTATCTTATTTCTACAATTGCACTGTACGTTTTACTATCAACTTCAATATGATCATAAATATCACCTACCCTGTATATATATATAACATTAAAACAAAATCAGGTAAGTGGACCTGGAAGAGAGCAGGGCGAGAACGAGCATAGGAGGAACGAATTTGACAGTCAGGGCCTTCTCTAGGAACTTCCACGCGATAGGCACGTGATTATCCCAGCATATGTAGGAGACAAGGAGGTGAGCTAGGTCGATTGAAGGCAAAGAAACCCCAGCCGAGTTAAGGCTAGAACCGAGTTGAACCGCCCATAGAAGTGGGTCACTGCTCTTTTCCTGAGCAGACTTAGTGTACTCCAGTACCCAGTCCCAAACAGTAGTACCCTTCGCCTGTATAGACACCGCCATGCCGCCTGACAGCCACTGCAAACTGCAACCGGTAGGTGGTAGTGCAATGGAGTATGATTTTACCAAGTATTTATAGTGAAGTCAGTAAGGAAACCTGATTGAAACACAGTACAAAAAATGGGGAACAAAAATGTTATCTTTGGGTTTCTTCCTTTCTCTTTTTAGATTCGAGGAATATGTGTGAAAGGATTTGTGCTTTGCTTTTGACTAGATTATACAAATTCTGGGGGGCTACTTATTATTTTTCATCTGATTTTGGGGTGTTGCTTACTTTAATTTTTGAGGCTTAATTTTTTATTCTGTTTTCAGAATCAAATAAAGTTAGCTTCCATCTCGTACAATCAACCACACAAGGAGAATCAAATCTTGGGTGTTCTTTTTCTTGTAGTGGAACTTAAAAGACAGTTTTACCTTTTGAGAGTAAAATTAAGGAGAATCAACTTTGGATGTATATATATATATATATATATGCATGTATCATGCAGCAGACATGATTAGGGAACTCCTCAAGTATTGTTCATCATGCATCATTTAATTATTTTAGAGGCTTTGTTTGATATCCATATTGTTCATCCATAGATATATAGTATATATTGGATATATTATGGATGAAGAACATGTAACTATGTTACTTTGTGAATGCACCCATGCATCTGTTGGTTATAAATTGAGGTTTAGGTACTGGTTTTCCAAATTTCCATGATAATAAAAGTCAATTCAACATTGTATCATCATAGTAATCATAAGGACATGTCAGCTGCTTATGATGACGTTGGTAGCAACGGTGCTGACGATGGCCTCAGCAGCCTCGCGTATCCTCCATTACTGTTCTTGCCAAGCCAACTAGCAAAGCCTCGTTTCTTCTTTCTCACGTCATGTTGTGGATGGTGCCTAGAATGTGAGCCTTTGGAGCCTTCTGAAATAGGGTCCTTAGCTGCCTTACGAACATTACATTCATCAGTAAAAGAACATGGTAGGTTCTTTTCCTCGTATTTACGACCGGTCCGACGATTGTCTTGGTCTAGCAAGTCGCTTTGAATCTTGGGGTTCTTCTCGTAGGAGCAAACCTCTGCTTTTTTGCCAACCTTTTCTGCTATTGTCTGAATGAGAATAGAGGGTTCGATGATGCCCCGAACCGAAACCAGCCCATTTTTGGTATCCATGTCAATATCATACACCTCTACATGACAAAAATCAAGTAAACAAAGATCAGAAAGTACTTCTAAAGATGTTGGTCTTGTGGTTCGATTGAACTATGACGATGAACTTGCGTTTAAGTCTTCAATTGACACCAGTTCCTCATTCAATTTCTAGACAGGACTCAAAAGATGAAATAAAGAGTCTTTCACGGAGGAAGCATACCATTGATTTTCTGCAACTTTTTCTTCACTTTCTTGGGACATGTTGCACAACATTGGATATTCACTTTCAGAACACAAGTCTGAAAAGTAATTGAAAACAAGTAAAACCATGAAAAAGATATCACGGGTATTGGAACACATACATACATACATACATACATACAAAGAAAAAGATGAATACCGGGACATTGAGATCATCTCCCATTGGAACTTTGAGAACCTAAGTCAGCAAGGAGAAGGGCAATGCAGTTGAGCGTGGCTATTTTTAAAGAACAATTTTGATGAACTTTCCTTTGCTTTTCCTTTTTGGCAAGAAAATCTGGATTCTTTACTCTTCTAAATAATAGAAAACAATGAAGCCTTAAAGCCTTGTTATTGAATTGAGAAGATTGTGATTTTCCTCTTAACGGTATAGATTTTACGTTTTCAAAATGTAATTGGGAAGATAACGTAACTGACATCCCATTTATTTATATAAATTACATGTTCATAAAATATATTTATATAAAAATATAAATTTTAAAATTATTAATTTATTTAAATGATTATATTTTATTTTTAATTATAATTAAAAATAGTTAAAATAAAAGAATTTAAATTAATGTATTGTTTGATAAATTAAAAAAATTAAATGATGAAAAATAAGTGTTGAAAAATTAAGTATTGAATTTAAGATATAAAATTTATTTGATATATTACTTAAAACTAATTAAGGAATATAATTATATTGTTTAATAAATATAGATTTTAAATTATAAAAAATATATTATACATTTATCCTTAATTTTAAATATTTCACCTTATTTTTTTTTTTTGAAAATAATCAAATTGGGCTTTATTAAAATTGAACATCATACATAAAAGAAAATTAAAAAGCCTAGATAAGTTCCAGGCCCAAACAAATCAATAACCCTAAGAAAACAAAGCGAACGAAATGTCTCAAAGCTGTTATCAGCAGCCCGAAAAGTAAAAATTTAAAATTAAAAAATAAAGCCATATTAATGGCACCGTAGCTTTGCCCAATCAGACAGCTTGGCATGTCATTTCATTCACATCTGCCGTTCCTTCTTTCAGACGCTTCTAGATTCTCAAGAGGCTGTTCACCTACCACATTTATTGCTTCATTTCAGCCTTATCCTTCTCCACATCTTCCCATTTCCTATCTGATCTCTTTCTTCCCGTATCATTTCACCTCCTTTCCTCATCATTCTCCATTTTCAAACGACCTCACCCTTCTCTTCTTCGTCTTTCAATCGCTCCGCATATGCAGGGACCCTTCCAATCAGGTAAAACTCTCCCCTTCCCTTAATTGTTTCTGTTGCAAGAGTATGTGCCAACCTATTCGATGACCTTTGTTGATAATAATGAAAAGTCCGTTACCATGATTTCTAAACTTAATATGGTACAAGATGATAATGCATGGTGGATTGATATTGGAGCAACCGAACATGTGTGCAAAAATAAAAGCATGTTCACAAAGTTCACACAATGTGAATATGACGATGACTTGTACATGTAAATTCTTCCACCGTAGCAAACAGAGGTAAACGGTCTATTGAACTACAATTCACTTCTGGAAAGGTTTTAACCTTAAATGATGTATATTATGTACTAGAAGTTAGGAAGAATTTAGTGTCCGAAAGTTTGTTGAATAAGTTTGATTTCAAATTTATTTTTGAGGTAGATAAGTTTATTTTATCTAGGGGAGGAATTTTTGTAGGAAAGGGTAGATGTACGAAGGTATATTCAACCTCAATATTATTAATAAGAATAAAAATAGTGATTGAATCTTTTTGCTTATATGGTTGAATCTTGAATTATAGAAAATTGAATGATATGCATAAGTTAGATTTAATTCTTGTTTTTAATAATAATATTGAAAAATGCAATACATGTATGTTTAGTAAAATTACTAGAAATTATTTCCCAAGAAGGAATAAATGATAGAGATGGATTTAAAAATAGGAAATCAAACTTGGATTTTAGTTTATCTTCCACCGGGTTCCAAACCAATAGCTTGTAAATGAATTTTTAAAAAGAAAATAAAGGTTTTACTAATGTAATTGGTTTGAGTTTTAGAGGTGAGCATGGGCCTGGCTGCCTGGCCCGGCCCGAAGGCCCACTCAAAATGTGGGAGGGTTTGGGCAAAAATATAGGCCCAAAAATGGGATTGGACAAAAAAATAAAGCTCGTTTAAAAAATGGGCTGGGCTCGGATAAGGCATTTTTGGCCCAGGCTCGAATTCATTAAATAAAAAACTATTTTTTAATAATATTTTCTTATTATTTTTCTCCTTATTTTACTACCATTTTACTATTATGTTTCTATTATTTTGTTGTTATGTTTAGATGTTATATAAAACTTAGTTTATTGTTAATTTTGTTATTATTTTAAAGACATTTGTTAATTTTGTTATTATTTTAGAGGCATTTGCTTGTTAAGTTGCATCTATTTTAGTATTATTTAAGTCTACATATTTTTAAAATTTATTTTCAATTTGTTGAAAAATATTTATTTTGATTTTTTAGTATTTTGATGTATTATATATATTTAAAATTATATAAAATATTATAAAAAATTAATACTGAATTAATAGGGCCAGACCTGATTTTAGCATTTTTATATGGGTCGGGCTTGGGTAAAATTTTAGGCCTAACTCGAGCCCAATGAACGGGCCTAAATTTTTAGTTGGGCCCGGCCTAAACCCGGCCCATGCACACCTCTAGTTCAAATCCCAGAATAATTTTATTGGTTTTTAAATAAAAAGATTAAGAGTGAGTTGGTGACCGATTGAGGTGCCATCAATTTAGTAAAAACTTAAATAATAGTATAGATATACAAATATGATGGGAGAAAATATTTTATGTTAAAATTTAATTCTTTTTAAAGTTTATTTAAGAATTATTAACTAGTTTAATCCCGTTAATTTTAATTATTTTATTTTAAAACCATGTAAAAGTATGAAAAGATAAAAAACTATCAAAATAATAATAGTAATCATTTAATAAGAGGGTATATTAGTCATTTCTTAACCGAGTTGGTATGCTATTAACTTGTGACACCAACTAAATCAAGAATTTTTTTAATAATGAAAATAATAAATTATGCATATTAAAAATATATAAAATATATCTAAATAAAACAATGAAGATAATAAATTCTACATAATAATAAAAATTATTATTCTATTTTAATAAAAAATTTATGACAATGAAGGTTTATGGAGTGTGGTCGGGCGGGGGAAAAGCCCACCCCGCCCGGTTGGCATCTCTAATATTACTCCGCCACTCAATTATTTAGACGGTTAAAATTATCGAATCCAACACAGCAGACCACCACTCAATTGAAAAGACTTCACTCAGTCGACAATTCCGGGAAGAAGAATCCAAGATTGAAAACAGCGACCCTCTTTGTTTTGCTTTCCCGGGTTTCAGATCTTTGATTCTCTAAGCCAGGGATTGCCACAAATACCCAACCCACTCAAATTTCTCAAATCCTATCAATTGGTTCACATAATTCTACATTTCCCCATCTCCCCTCTTATAACCACTAATACCAATGATAATTGCGAGGAAATCCAGGATTTTTCAGCTTCCGTGACTAAAAGGGTCACGTAAACAGGGAAGTCTAAATTTCTGAGAATTTTTAGAACCGGGTTTCTCTCCGTAAATCAATATGTTGAAGCTTTGCTTAATGGTTTCTCATGGCTACCCTCGTGGTCTGAGGCCTGTTTTACACCAAGAGCCAGGCTTTAGCAGGATGGCCAAGGTTTGTTCTTTTTTGTTGTTTTTCTATGGTTTTTGATGATTTGGGTTTTCGAGATTCGTTGTTATTTCAATTGGGTTTCTCTTCTTCTTCTTCTTCTTTTTTGTTGGGTTAATGTTTTCTGTTATGAGCTTGTTAAATTGTGTTAATTCTCCTTTGTTTAATTAATTTCGTGTTATTGGATTTTAGTGGTTTTGTTGCTGAGAAGTTACTGAGATTTGTAGTTGTTTATTAATGAATACTTTATTGTTTGGACCAAAGCAGGAGTTGGGTTCCGTCTTCCCAGGTCAGCTAGTGAAACAAGACATGGTACAGATAGGCTCCTTTGATCTGAGGTGCAACCAATTCCATTTCCAGGAGCAGCCAAAGCCAGTTACTGCACTGTGTGAGACCAAACTGATTATCGATGCCGATCCAACGGCACAAAACCCCGTGGTTATAGATAAACCAGGTCTGCAACTTGTTGCCTAGTTCCTTCTATTGGACTAAGTGTTGCTTTTTCTATGTACTTGTTGTTCTTAGAAACATGATAAAGAATTTGTGTTTATGTATGAAGTTTAGTTAACATGCTAATTAGATTTTCGTTTCATCTTGATGAGGGTTTGTATACTTGGAACTTAGAACTTTGCTATGACTCATAATTGTAGATGTTGATTTTCCTAAGGGAAAAAAAGAGTTTAGAGAATATCGACACCTCTCCGGTAGTCTCAATGCTCATACATGCCTTGTTTTTTATTGCAGATGCTTATCTAGACACAGCACGGTTTAGCTTCAGGATAGCTGAAAAGTGCACTAGACATGAAAAAATCTTGAAGTTTCTTATGTCTGGATCGAATGAATTAGAGAATGGGGAACTTGATTTATCTTTGCTATCTGATTTGATGGGACTTCAACCACTGATGTTTGGCGTGCATCAACAGCCTTATGCATCTTCTCTAATATATCCGAGTAGCAAAATCGATTACCAGGTGCCTCTCCCAGACTTTTTAGGAGAGATGATCCACTATTCGAAAATTACAGTTAACCCAGATGGTCAAGTTGTACTTACAGCTACCGGGACTGAGATGAAAGACATCCTTTCGATCGTAGCTGAGTTTTACTTATCAAGGAACTCGACTAAGTCTAGAAATCAGTTTTCACTGGTCCCATACTTTGATAGGTATGGCAATTAACACCTGCTTCATTTCAATTATATTGTGGCATTTTCATTTAATTTGAGCTTCCGGTTTGAGATTAAATAAATTTCTGCTCTGGTTTAACCTTATTGTAATGAAAAAGGATAAGTTGATTTGAATGTTTGAAAGGCTTCTGATGCTAAACTCTAACTAAACAGGAAGCGGATTACCAAAGCACGTACCGGTACTAACCTATCTTCTCCACGGTCTGAAGTTGCGAGTATCGCACCTATGGAAAGGTACGTGATTGATCGTCTTTTTCAAGAATGTTTATCTTGCCGTAATTTGTCTATATAATACAGTGGAAACCGTCTAGTTGAAGTAACTGAAATTTATCTTGGTTGTGATACTGAAATCTATGCATAGAATTTCTTGATGGGATAATGACTTGTGAGTTACCAACTTCATTTATGTTAATTGTAATCAGACCATAGCACTGGGCTGAACAACGGAAAATATATATAAACGGAAATAGAAATTATAACAGTGTACTAAACAAAAATAAGATCACAGAAACTTGGCTATTGTTGACTGGTTATGGAACCTAAAAAATGGTTTTTTTTTTTTTTTGATAGTCCCGAGAAAATCAAGCAGAAGCCATCTCCAAAGAAGAATGCATCTAGGAAGTTAGCCAGTGAGAGAGATCTCTACAAAAAGAATTATTTCCATGCATGTGAGTGTCTTCTTTCCTTGATGGTTGATAAGAGACGGCATGGCAGAACAGCAATTCTTTCCCTTAAGAAATCCGGCCCTGAACTTCCTCAGCTCTTGTCCCAATTCTCCGCTGGCATTGCTGGGACCGGTCTTGCTGTTCTTTTATCTGTTATTTGGAAGGTAGCTTGTTGGAGAGTTCCATTTTGTACACCTAAACTCTTTAGCGCCAGCATCGGTTTTGGGCTAGTTTGGCTCTCATGGGCAGTTAATCGATTGAGGGACACGGTTGTACATATCAGCAAAAATACTAGCAAGTCCGGTCTGAAGGAAGAGGAGATGGTTGAGAGAGTGGAGAAAAGTGTTAATCAGATCTATTTCAGAGCCGCGACATTGATGGCTATAGCAGTGCTGAGATTTGCATGAACTCTGAAGATCTTGACAGTCGAAAGTTAGACTCAATTATATTGATCTGGGATGTCAATATCTGAAGAACAGAGAGGGGTTCGGAGGGCAACAATGGAACTCTGACTTCTATGCTATATCCATGGGGGGGTCCTATAATGGGCTTGAGAGCACATATGAGAAGGATCTAATACTCTGGTGCTTCTGTATGTATAACAATCGTAAACATGTAAATGGAGAGGGTCAGTGTCAAAGAGAAGGGTTACTACTGCCTTAGGGCCAAAAGGAACAAATCTTTTATCTATATATATATATATATATATAAAACTACAATTTTGGCATTGCATAACAAGCTATTCTTAACTATTAAAATTGGTATTTGTTTTGCAGAAACTAATTGTGTGCACAAGACAGTGCAGTGGATAAAATAACAAAATTGACTGTAAAATGGGTCAACTGTCTGTCCCCTGTATGAACTAGGGGAGCGTAATTTAGTGCATTTCTTAACGGTAATTTTATATTCTAATATAACCTTTTCACATTTAGTTTGTGAAGATTTTTCGAGGTTTTGAAATATATGCAAGGTAAAGTTTGCACATTTGGTATAATGTTCTCACTTTGGCTCGCAAAGATTTATCATTTTTTTTCTTAAATAATATAAAATAATGTAAAACTCGGGGGTAATCTTGATTTTATCATATTTTTAAATGAAACATAAATGGTGTAGGTGATTATAAGATAAAGGATAACATAAAATATTTCAGAGATTTGGAACAAAAGAATAACAATCTATCTTTTTCTTGCTTGGTTAACTGTGTCATTGACACTAGGTGGTGGCTTAAATACTCTTTCTTGACAGTAAAGGGATAAGTATCTACAATACAAGAAACAACTTCAAGGAAAAATGATTGATTAAGACGTGCAAAATACCAAGTTTACATGGCACTATAGCACTGTTCAACAGGACTATTATTTTCAATGACTTTAAAAAGCTGTTCAATTGTGATTTTTTGGGTGGAAACAGGGAAAAACATGCTGACTGCTTACCAACCACCAGCGAAATTGAATCAAAATAATTTCAATAACAGCCCTCATTTTTATATCACTAACAAT
This sequence comes from Gossypium rotundifolium, assembly GCA_025506655.1. NCBI lineage: Eukaryota > Viridiplantae > Streptophyta > Magnoliopsida > Malvales > Malvaceae > Gossypium > Gossypium rotundifolium. Next base: position 689,416 of record CP106733.1, read on the forward strand.
CTCTTTAGTAATTCTAGAACAGAAAATATCACCAACTGATTGTTCTATCAATTTCTCCATTTCTGCGATCAACAAGATGGAGAAAACCAGGCATTAATATGGGAATGGCAACTTCTTAGCTCAGTACTTTTGATACTACACCAGCACCGACAGTTCTACCTCCTTCCCTCAAGGCAAATCTTTGTCCTGTTACATTCATGGCAAGCAACATGATAAGACTGTCTTGTTTTCTAAGCTTTGAGACTTTAATAACATGTGAACAAACCTCTTCTTGGTACAATAACACGTGAAAACGAATTTCTGTGTAGCTTACCTGCTTCAAGAGGCACAGGTGAGATGAGCTCAAAAGTTGCAGTAACGTTGTCCCCTGGCAGAACCATCTTAACACTTTCGGGTAATTCCACTTTTCCAGTCACATCTGCTGTCCTCAAATAAAACTGGGGCCTGTAATTTGATTCAAAGGCGGTATGACGTCCACCTTCATCTTTTGTGAGGACATATATCTCTGCCTCAAACCTTTTGTATGTCTTCAAGCTTCCAGGTTTAGCAATGACCTAAGCAGTAGGAAGAAATCAGATTACAGTTACTACAAAATGTTCTATTTGTTGCTACAGAACTAAGTGGACATAAAGAAGCTTAATTGGTGCTATTTACCATTCCACGCTGCACATCGTCTCTTTTCAGACCGCGCAGAAGAAGTCCAACATTGTCACCAGCCTAGTAGGAAACACATGAGCATAAATACAGGAAAAAAAATGCAGAAGAGCCATAGCATGGCAAGATCTCTATAACAGTTCATTTACCTGTCCCTGATCCAAGATTTTCTTGAACATCTCAACCCCAGTAACTGTGGTTTTTAGAGGTGCACCCTGAAGACATTTTATTAAAACAAACCAACAGAACCATTCATCAACAACCCTTATCAAGCTGACTGAATCAGAATAAGAGTTCCATAATCAGTCACAGCTAATGTGTCTCAAGAAAACGCATCTGGATTTCATAGAAAATGACAATATAAATATACATATACCTGCGTTAACCCCAAAATTTCAACTTCTTCACCAACTTTAATGGTTCCTTGTTCGACACGGCCAGTTGCAACAGTTCCACGCCCCTTCAGGACAAAACCAAAACCATCAGACCTAAATTAAGAATTTTAACTCCAAAAATTCCACTTCCAGCATGTAATAGTAACAAAGTTCTATGAATTTTACTCGCAAAATATGTTCACACATGCATTAGAAAGGGTTTATTCAAATCCAGAAGGGGACCAGAATATGATTGCAATTCCAACAAAAGAAAATGCAAATTTATGTGAAAAAACTCCCATTTCCAAGCATTAAGCCCCACGTCAACATACTAAATGAAACAGTAAAAGGGCAAATGACAACAATATTGTAGTCACAACTAGACCTGTTCATGGGCTGGGCTACCCACCCAGACCCCAAGGCCCACCCAAAATTTGGAAGGGTTCGTGCAAAAACAATAGGCCAGTTTAAAATATGGATTGGGCTTGGGCTTGAACATTCAAGGCCTAAGCCTGACCCAGCCCGACCCGTTTTAAGTTTATAATACTTTATATTATGTAATTTAGAACACATTAAAAAATTAAATCTATACTAAATATATAATATGATTCTAATGTAAACATCAAAATAATGTTAAGATACTATATAAAAATTTCAATAAATAAAAAATATATAAAATTATATTATATTAAAATATAATTATATAATTTTTTTAAAAAGTTAAAAAATAATATGGGCAGGCCTAAATGGGCTTGGGTTAGTCTTTTGCAAATATGGGCGGATTTAGACAATTTTAGGCCTAAATTTCAGGCCAGGCCGGGCTTGGGCAAGCATAAAGCAGGTTAATATCATGCTTAGACCCAGCCCATGAGCACCTCTAGTCACAACTCACTTACTTGACATTTAACACAATCCTAAAGGAATTTAGATGGATAAAAAAGGGAAGAATGACCAAGACTGATGATAACCAAAGCCATAATAAGTGCTTCTAAAACAATGGATTCAGCGAGTGCCCAAAAAAATGCATGGCCCTCTACCTGAATTGAGAAAACATCCTCAATTGGCATCAGGAAAGGCTTGTCAAGCTGGCGCACGGGATCAGGAATGTATTCGTCTACAGCATCCATTAGTTTCAAAATTGCTTTTTTCCCTATGTCCTCATTTGTACCCTGTAAAGCAGACAATGCTGACCCCCTAATGATAGGTATTTCATCCCCAGGAAACTTGTAGAAGCTAAGAAGCTCTGTTGCAAAGAAAAACTTAGGTGAATTACTTACAAGAATCTAAAACATCGAACAAACCAGAATAATTCAAACAGCTACTTACCACGAAGTTCCATTTCCACAAGCTCCAACAGCTCTGGATCATCAACGGCATCAACTTTATTTAAAAAACACACGAGAGATGGCACACCAACCTGCAGAAGAAAAACTTTTTTATATGTAAATAGCTTTCTTCTAAAACCCAAGGACAAACATACATGGTAAATAAGTTCTAAACAGCTATTAGTGGCAGTGTCCACCTGCCGGGCAAGTAGAATGTGTTCTTTAGTCTGTGGCATGGGCCCATCTGGAGCAGACACAACCAGAATACCACCATCCATTTGGGCGGCACCAGTGATCATATTCTGCAGAACAGATTATAATTAGGCCACTGTTCATCAGATGTTTGAAGAGTTTGTGGTATGCATTAATAAACATAACTTATCAACAATTCAAGATGGTTAAGTTTGTGAAATTAGATGAAACTACCAGCTGAAGTAACACTGAAGTTGTAATGAGAGAACAATAGAAAGTCCAAAATCTAGTATCCCCATCCCACTAAAGAAAACACTTATAGTTTCATTTACATAAAATAGTATGCTTCTTAACATGAAAGGTACAACATTTCTGTAACATATCCAGCAAGGTTATGCAGGAAAAGATTCTGCAAACATGATTTACCATATTAAGTTAACAGCTTACTTTAACATAATCAGCATGTCCAGGACAGTCTACGTGTGCATAGTGACGTTTCATTGTCTCATACTCCACGTGAGCCTGCAAAACCAAATCAAGCGTGATAACCTTGCAGAGGGGAAACAATTCAAGAGAGCATTAGCATTAAAAGTTAACTACCGTGGCAATTGTAATTCCTCGCTTCTTCTCCTCAGGAGCCTTGTCAATTTCATCAAAGGCAATAGCCTTGGCTTTTCCTTCTTCAGCCAGAACCTGTTCACAAAACTCCGAACTTGCCTTCAGATCACTATTCTAACACTAATAACTAATTCAGAACTGTTCCAAAGTGACATGATTTGCGGAAAGAAACTATTAAACATATCCATAAGCCAACCTTTGTGATTGCTGCAGTCAATGTGGTCTTTCCATGATCAACATGCCCAATTGTTCCTACATTAACATGAGGTTTTCTGAAAAAAAAGAAAACGATTTCAAAAGTTACAGATGAAAACCCATTTCTCATATCATGTTTCAACAGATACCCGCCATTAAGCCACACCAAAATCCCAAAAACAGAAAGGAAATGCCTATTTCTACTTTTAAAGTCACAAATTTTACCAACTAAACCCCCAAAAAGAAACTGACATATGAGAGTTGAACGTATCAAAGAGAAAGAGATCTAATCTATTTAGCAAAAAGAGAAAAGGGAAGAAAACTGACGTGCGAGTGAAAGTAGCCATGGATCTCCACCAAGGGTTAGCGTTAGCGGGAACTGCCGCCTCATTTCCAGTGAGAAGATCGGAAACTGAGAAGTTGGAAGCAGAGATAAAGCCACGAGAGGACCAGTAAATCGGGGGAGAGAATGACAAAAGGCGCCTCGAATTAGGGTTCCGGAGGACAGCCGCGGCCATAGTTTTATCCTTTTTGGTTCTTGATCTGTAGTTAGAAAAAAAGAGCAAAGCAATTTATGTACAGAGAGAGTGGCGCTGGTAGAGATAGGGGCGTGGGTTAGTTGTTGCTGCTGCTGTTGGCCTTTGGGGGAAGGGTTTTAGCACTTTATTCCGATTCGAGGGTTTTAGGGCGAAAGAAGAGAAAAAGGGCTCAGTGATGTTGATTACCAGCCCAATCCTCTCAGATCAATATATCGTTGACCGGCCCAATACCATTTACTCCTTCCTTTGATGGGGCACAATTAGGGGCGAAGTGAATTATTTTTTAAGGAGATAAAATTAAATTATATTTTTTATGAAAGCTAAACTGTAATTTTATTATCATTATTATAAGGATTAAAATGCTTCACCATATATTAATTTATAACTTTACAAATTTTAAAGGGTTTAAAGGATAATTTTCCCATTTTAGGGTAAAAAATTCATGCTGTAAGTTTGACTTAGGGTTTTAAACCTTAGGTAAAAATTTAGATTTTGATACAACTTAAAACATAAACTAATTCAAGTCAGATAAAAAATAAAATAAGTAATTAAAATAAATAATTAAGATAAATAAAATAGAATAATAAAAAGAAATTAAATAAGATAGATGAAAATATGAAAATTTGTTCAAACTTTTTAAAAGAACACTCGATAATTTATTATCTCAAAAGAGAACTAGTTTTTATTGACATAAAACTCCTAAATAACTTAAAATACTTAATAATTATAAAAATTCAGAATAAAAATAATAAAATTATAACAGCTGATAAATACAATATTGGGCTCATATATAATAAAAATTAAGCTTAAAACCCGAACCCAATATGATTTAAACTCGAATTAAAAGCTCGAAACTCGTAATTCCCGTCATAATCCTATTCAGAAATTCTACTCGCACAGTATCCACTAAAACAGTCATAACTTGAGCTCCCGAACTTAAAATTGAGTGATTCAAAGTGAGTTTCGAAGCTAAGAGATAAATCTTCAAACGACATGAGACATCTTATCCAAGAAATGCCTAGATCCCATTTAAAAAGTCATTGCAAGTTGACTAATCTTTTCAGGTTGAAAATTGGCATTTTAGTTTCCTCAAAAAGATTCATCCTCACATATTAGCTTTGATTGAATTTTAGTTTGATTTGCTTGACCTTTGACCTTCTTGTTGGGCCTTGAGATTGTATAAGCCCATCACATCCATGGGTATGAAATTGAGCTTTAAAACTCTATTATTTTGAAAATTTTAATTTAGAAAAGTGTTTTTGAAAAGTGATACGAAAATGATGTTTTTATTTTATTTTAATTGTTTATCATTGTTATAAAAGAAGTGTCATGGAAAAATTCAAAATATCCCTTTTAGATACGATATTAAAAAGTTTAAAAGTTTTAATTATTTAAAATGATATTGATGCATGATATATCTATACTATTTGTAAAGCTCTTTACTGAGTTGGTGTCACGATTCAATCGAACACCAATTCGGTTAGGAAAATTACAAAATGTCCTTCCGTAATTAAAATAAGTTATATTATTCGAGGTCCTTTAGGTTTTTTTTTTTAATTTTAACAAAACCAATAAAATATGCACAAGGTGGAATTTTGAACCTACATTAATTAGATTAGTAAAACCTTAAATTTACCATTAAAATTTTTATGTACGTTTTATTTTAATATACACAATAAGTTTTTATGTGTTATTATTAATTAGTTTCAAAACATACGGTAATTTATATTTTAGGTCACCAATTAAACATCAATTTTCATACGGGTCACAAAAGATTAATTTAAATGGATTATATCATTGAACTTTTATTATTAACAAATTAAGCGACTTACGCTAATTCCACTAAACAACGGTAAAAACACTTTTCTAGTGACTTTTAATTTTGAAATTGAGTAAATTAATTATTTTAAAACAAAATTTGAAATAATTTAATTCCTGTGAACATAAAAGGATAATTAATCACAATATTTTGTCAATTTTACCTAATTTTAATTTGTACAATAACAAATTTAACATTCAATGTGTATATATTTGTGTAAATGTTAACAAAATGTGTAAATTTGTAGGTTAAATTTGTTAAATTGAGACCAAATTGATGGAATGTGTTAATATTATGGGCTAAATTTGTTAAAATAAGACCAAATTAACAAAATATGTAAGCTGTAAGGGCTAAATCTATTATTATACAAATAAAAGAATATGTATGATTGTGATTAATTTTCCTTAGTTGCTCACTTTTTAAATTGATAAGGTCAAATTGGTTTGATTTTTTTAGATGGACTAATTTGCTTAATAACGAAATTGAGAGGGACCAGAAAGTCCTTTTCACCTTAAATAACTTTAATGTAAAAACTGCATATACAAAATTTTATCATTCGAGAAGACTTCGATTCTCTTCCAGGAAAAAGGAGGAGAATGAGACTGAGATAGCCAGAAAGGTGGAGCTGAATAAGGTGGCTGCCAAGAAGACCGACGGAGTTGAAGGGATAATATTCAAAGCCTTTTTATTAAGCCCCTACATTTGGACCAACCTATCTCCACTCTTCTCTCTGAATCAACAATGGCTTCTGGCCGCACTCTTGTGAGTAATTGTGAAGGGAACTATAGGGGAACACACCAACTTTCAAGGGTAATGTTCTGCCATGGTACTCAAATTTTCAACTCTCTAAAATTTCAATTTTCTTTAAGTGGTTGTGTCTAACCCGTATTCGAATATAAGTATGAGAAGGTAATCCTCTTACATGAGAAGCAACTTCGTAACAAATTACTACTATTCTCAGGTCCCTTTTAGTTATGAGGGGGAAAGCAAGGCATGTAATGTGCCCATCTGCGAGCAAAAGGGTCAGCAATCAGCATTACATCCTTCCGAGTTCTGCCTCGTAACAACCAAGTTCAGTCTCCACCAATTCCTCCCCAGGCTGGTGCCTTGACTCTGTGGCAGCCTGGTGTTCAAGGTCCACAACTACGCATGCAATGTCAATGAGGCACTGAATATGATGATGCCAAAATCGGGAATCCTCTGTCGTCCGATTATAGCAAGCCCTTGAAAACTTCCTCATCGCGGTATGGGGTGTTCTTGCCATGGACAATGGGAGCAAGGAAACCTACTAAACACCTTCCACCACGTGCCCCTAAAAAGAAGAATGCTTGCATTACCTTCACTTGTTGAGACACATGTTGCAGAGTCTACTTCTGAATCAGGCATCAAATATTAAACATAAACCAGTATGAGTCAAGCTCAAAGCCAGCCCTAGCGCCATAGCAGTATGAATTGTCAAAGGCATTGCTCGTACGCACTTCTTAGCTCTAAAAAGAGAGCATTAACTTACTGTACAAATGCGGTTCAAGTGCTGTAAGAGTTTCTGTGTTTCCCCCTTCGCTTTTTCTCTAATTTTCCTCAGCAAGGTTATGCTCTAGCAATTGTCACAATACTTGTTGAAAGCCATGGTAGGGCTTTGCAGGTAGTTGAGCTTTAGTGTGAATTAGATATACTGAGTGTTAGGATCAGAGTTTTGTATTTAATTATATTTGTCTCTTTTACACAACTTAATCATCATTAGAGTTCCTGAAAATAGAAGTCACTACCCCTTCCGCACATCAATTGCTCTACTGGAAAACATGAAGGATTTGGCTACTCTAAAAAGTTCTCAAGATAGTCCTGTAGTTATCAATTAACGGATCAAGCAATAAATTCTTTGATAACGTGTTCTTAAGAAGACTAATGACCCATTTAGCATCAACTTCAATGATTAAATGAGTAATATTAAGGTCCCTAGCAAGAAGTTCAGCCACCATGTTGGTAGTATAACCAAGAAAACGATGTGAACCTGCAATCCAACTTCCCTCATGGTTCTGTATGATGACACCAGCTCCCACTGAACCTGGATTACCGATGGATGATCCATCACAGTTGAGTTTAAACCAACCAGGGTTAGGCAGGCTCCATTTGAAAGACATGACCGGTGTGCAGAGCCTTACTAGTAATAGAAAAGACTTCAGCAGCAGATGTCAGTGTGTTTGAGACGATGGCAGTCAGTTTAGACGAGATTCCAGGGGTGTCTAGGCCTTCAGTAATCAGCCAATCCTTGAAGGGCAGAATAAAACTTGGAAGCATAGCGGCAGGAATGCTTATATGACTCCAAAAAGGTTTTATGATGCTGCAATCTTAGAGTTCACTTGCAAAGGCCTAAACTCTATTTAAATGTCACTACTTTTTGTTTACTTGAATTAATTTAAATGTCATTACTTTTTTTGGCAATTTTCGTAACAGGGTTAATGCAAATGCTCTCCTAAATGAAACCCTTGATTAGGAGGATAACACCAAATTATAGCATCTAAACTTTCATTAGCACCTATTAAAATGCAAACATCAAACAACTTCTCAAATGCCTAGCAGATGCAGTTAATAAACTTAAAAGCCTCATGTTCAAGATCACACCAATATGTTAATCTCAGTCCATTAAAACACAAGCTTTTTTTTTTTTTTGTGGGCCATAATGAAGAAGCAATATCATGGTTAGTAAAAATGGATACGTGTAAAAGCAGTTTTAATATGTACACAGATGCTTCAATTTCATTTCAAGTGTAAAGGGTACACAATAATAGATGTTTGTATTTCAAACGAGAAATGAATCCAGGGGACAAATAAGAGGAACACAAGGGAAAAAAAAAGGAAACAATGCAGTAAATTATGAGCAATAAACATCAACAATTTCAGATGAAACTTAACGCTTTTCATCAAGCTTTAATCGGTTCGTCATCGTCTTCAATATCCCAGCTTAAATCCTCCTCTTCTTCAGCTGTACTTAGTCTCTTCCTCAGCTCATCCCTATTGGAGCTCGGGCTCCCACCATGAGTTTCTTTCTTATCATCAATGCTGCTGAGATCCTCAATTTCATCCCACCCAAGATCCTCCTCTTCCTCCTCCTCAGCCATTGATGGATGGCTTGACGCCACTGAAATGTCACTGTCTTTACCTTTGCTATTACTAGGCTCTTTATTCTCTCCGTCTTTAGCTTCAGAAGCTACTTTCTCAACAGATTTCGCCATTGAATCATCCTTGCATACCTCCTCATTCTTCTTCAAATCAACTTTCTCAGTTACTATATTGCCACTACTTGATTCATGAACATTACCCTTTACTTTCTCAACAGGATTCTTTTCATTTACCTTCTCAACAACAACTTGATCCTTATTCTCCAAAAGAACATCTTTTTCACCATTCTCTCCCACAGTTTCTTTCTCCAAAAGATCACTTTTTCCTGCCGTATCTTTCACAGTTTCATCTTTTTCTTTCTTATCCACATCTTGCTTCTTCAGACTCGCCTTCGGCACCGCATTTCTCTCATCCACCTCTTCCTCTTCCTCATCTTCATCAACATCCCAACTCAGTTCCTCCTCTTCTTCCCTAGAAATCGCTCTATTAACAAGCTTAACCCTCATATCCTCAGCTTGCTTAAGCTTAAAAACCTTATAAAAGTACCTACACCAAAACGTCTCATGATCAACCCCATTTGAAACACCAACAACCCTTTTATAAATACTCCCCATTTCCCCATTCTCTTCCATCAATCTCTCAATCTCTTCCTTTTTCTCTAACAAACCGAACCCTGATTTCCACTTCTTGTAATCCTCCAAATCCTCTGGCTCTTCGATGTAAGTATTAATATCCCCTTGAATTGCCCTCACTTGAGCATCGAATCGACTGTACCGTTTCGAGTTCAAGCTCCGTTGGGTGATCTTACTCTCAGAGGAAGAGGAATCGGATTCGTTATCGGCAGCTAGTATTGCATCCTTGCCTTGATTGATGATCTGAGTCGTTCCCTTTATAACCGTATTCCCGAACTCATCAATGACTTGCCCTACGTTCCCTAATGAACCCTGAGCTACCTCGATTTCTTTTTTCAGACCCAACCCGAATTCTTCGAGATCGCGACGGTAAGTCTCGATGACGGATTCGGATCTGGTTGCTATCGTTTGAATCAGGCCGCCGAAGCTCCATCCGCTAGGGTTAGGGTTGGGATCGGGCACTCTGGGAGAAGAATCGGGAGTGGAGTAATCGGCTTTGGGGGAATCAGATTCGGGTTGGGGTTTAGGAGGATCCGGATCATCGGCGAAAACTGATTTGAAGAAATTCATGAAGAAAATTTAGGGTTTCCTGGGTTAAAGAATTGAAAATGAAAGGGAAATGAAAATTATGGATAAAATTTTGGGCAAAAATTAAGTTTGCGTTTTCTGAATAGTGAAATAAAAGCGAAACTATGGGTTTGAACAGCGCATCAAAAAAGGGTGGTGGGTCTATTTCTTGTTGGTTTTTCACGGTGAACCAGACCGGTTCAGTTTCTAGACACTGTTGTCCACTTGTTTGCTTATAAATAAAAGGTCTAATTTTGATTTGAATCCCTCTACTACGTTAATTTTTAAATTTAATCCTTATATTTTAATTTCACCTAATTTGTGAAGAGTGCCATATTTTAACTATTCATTGGGAACAGAGGGGTGAGAAGTTTCAAGGGAAACCATTAATTGATTTTGAAAGTGTCAAATGAAATGAAAATAGAAAATGGATTCAGACTTCAAATGAGTGGGAAAATATACAAACTAGGCTAAGATGTTGTAATCTTTATGTAATTTGTAAAGTAATCTAAGCAGTAAAACGGGAGTGGCCCCATTACAGTGTTCATACAGTAGCATGTGAGGGGGCGTGTCTTCAAAAATTAAAGCTCATCTTTCTGAGGTATTTGAAAGCACTGCTCATCCCAATAGTAGGGAAACTTCAACTTAGCTGCAGTGTGAGGCATCAACCAATCTTCATATATGAACCTAAATGCAAATTTCAATTGAAAAAGAAAAAGTAATCATCCTCAGCATTCATGAATGAGAGAATCAAGGAAAAGTATCACAAGGAACTAGCAAAACAAGGGATGCATTTTCAGTTTCATACAAGAAAATTTGTTGAAAATATACAGTTTTCGGGTTAAAAGAACGAACAATCGCACCCAATAATGTTCTTTAAATTCTATTTAGCGTGTAGTAACTTGAGCAACATCTTCAATCATGCAGGAAACATCAACAGGTGGGATTGCAATCATGATGCATGCATGCTAAAACAGTCATTCATTTTTGAATTCTTAAACAAGTAACAATGGCAATGGAACATGTTTAGAGAAAGAAAATGTGGGTCGTGTTTTAAAAGATACATGGACAGCCTTTGCTTTAAGCTTCCAAACAACTGCTCCCACTTTTCTTTCTCTTAATTGAGTAAAGGATAGTTAAAGTTTCAACGTAAGTTAATTCCATCTTGATGTACTCTAATATAGCAACTTAAAGGACTGTAAAAACCAAGCAAAGTGCTTCAAGAATGGGTGCTTTCAGTTCGTTTATTTTAAATGTTAGGAAGATGTCATTCGAAACTAGCAAGAACTAAAATGTGTCAACCAGCAAACATTTGGAAGGGTGAAAGCCAAAGATAGCAACCATGGTTTTCAACTGGACAATGGAAATATAAAAGGACATCCATCAACTAATGGTGAAAATGTTGATGCAAAACGAGACAGAAGAAAAATTACATACACTTTGATAGGAGGCCGCGATATTATCACAAGCATTTGCAAATCCTCATGTTCATTTGTATTCCAGACCTGCAATCGCAATCATGAATAATTGAAAAACAAGGAAGGAATGTGAAATTCATCATAGTGACGTCATTGTTCATCGGGTCCTTCCTTCCCTTTCACCTAATATCATAGTAATTCTTACAGTCATCAAATCTTTAACCTAAAGACTATAGCATATGTTAGTGCTTAAACTGAAATGCACATTCACACTCCAAACTTGCATCTAGTGGAGATACCTAATTAAACCGAAAATATTAACAATCCTCCAAACCAGTGGCAACTACCAAGCAAGATTAGATTGCACCAACAAAGAGAACGTTTTCCAAAGTTAAGGAGGAGGTTAAACTTAAACAAAAATAGAAGGATATTAGCATCTTGATAGCATTGAAGTGAAGAAAGAGGCAATGCACTTTCCATAACCTTATAAAGTAAAGATTAATACGATCGTATCAATTATTGATGCATAGCATTGGCTAGGAAATGATCAAAGTTTCTCAATCCTCTGAGGATTTTCTTGCTTCATGATTCCTACTATTTTTCAAAAGGTGATAAATAACCACATCACCTTACTACATGCGAACCCTACAACAAAACTGTCTCTGTTTGAGATTCCTATGGTTCTTCACATCAATCACATTCATAATAGTGAAAATATTTTACCTGGTGAACATCATTGACAGGGATATGAAACGTGCTATTCAAAATATAAAGTGCTCCTCCGGTTTTCCAGGGTACTTATTAGAACTCGAGGCGAGATATAGAGTGCCACTACCCTTAAGAACAACAAAAACTTCTTCACAAGAGTGCCTATGGATCGGAGTGTGCAATCCTGGTGCAAATGTTTGAAGCCAAACCTCAACCTAAGCAAAACCCAAAAACAGTTATTCTATGGAGAATATTCAACATATTCTATTCAAATTTAGATAAAAATACAATTATTTGTGAAAATTCAGAAAAGTGGGCCAATTTACAAAAGGAAATAGTATTATATATCTAAATAAACTGCATACTTCTTTCAACCCATGCAAGAGAGAACCGGCAACAATTATGTGGGATAAACCTCCTCTTCCATAATTATCCTGTGGAAGATCAGCAATGTTCCTCACCAGAGGTAACCCTGTATCAAAAAACACCAAAATATATATTATTTCACACAAAATCAGCCATTAAAAAACTCAAGAAATCCTAGTAATCTTCTTAATGAACTTGACCCGTATTGACTGAACAAATAAATAAAGTAAACTCCACATAAATCAATGATCAAGGAACTGCTGCAACCTCCAATATTTTTTTTCTCCAGGTCAATATAAAGCAACTATGGTGGAAACTAAAACGAGCCGATTCGAAAACGAGGGAAAATTGGTGAAAGACTGAAGCAAACCCAGAAAGGAAGAGGAATGAAAAGAGGGTTACCTTTGATGGAGCAGTGAGAAGCTTCGAGAGTTTGAAAGAATGGAAGCAAGTTTAAGAGAAGGAAGAAGGAAATGAAGCACGGTCCAGTCATCTTTCTCTGCTACTTTCCGGAATAGGCTGAAATTGGTCTTTTATTTCTCCTTTTTTCAATTTTAAAAAATGGGCCTAAAGCCCAAATAGTGTCCGAATAGGCCCATTCGGGTTTTGCCATGTCATCATAACTGCCACGTCAGAAAGTTCTACAAAGAAAACAAAATGGTTAAATTTTATTTTGAACACCGTATTCTTTGTAGATTTAGAATTTAGTCTCTCAACCTTTACTTTGAATAATTTAAGTACTCATGTTAAAATGTTTGTAATTTAAGTACTCACGTCACATAATTCAATTATTTTGGTCACTCACATTAAAATCACAAACAGCAAGTTAACATACTGTTAAAAAGTTTGGTATAATAACAATTTTAGCCTTCAACTTTTACATATTATATCAATTTAGTCATAATTTTAAAAAATTAACCTCAAAATTTACAAATAATCTCAATTAGATCTCAATTCTAAAAATTCAAAGAAATTTATAAAAAATAAATATTTTCAATAAATATAATTATTTTAATATTAAATAAAATAAAAATCCCCACCTCGTCCCTCTCCCTTGTCTTAAAAACTCATGTTGTAAGTTCGAATCACAAGGATAGTCATTACTTGCGTTGTGTGAGTTGATAGTCATGAGTGTGCAAGTCAATTGTGAATGTATATAATTTGGGTAAAATTTCCCATTAATCACCCTAAAAATAAAATATTATTATTTTGATCACTTAAAAAAATTTTAATTTAGTCCCCGTGGTTAATTAAATAGTGCAAAATCATCACTCGTCCGCTTTCTCCTTAAAATTAATTAGGTGGGAAATAAAATATTTAAACTTTTATTCTTTCTTCGTCTCCATAATGAACCATAAAAACACATTTCCTCCCTCTCATGCAGCCGATGTCGTTGCTCCGCCACCGACTTAAACAATGGCACTGATCCATTATCCATCTTAACGTCTTAAACATGAATCCGAGCTTGAATTTTCCAGAAAGCTTCAAGAATACCCCAAAATGATTCTCAAACTCTCAGCCCCTTCTTATTCGATCTCCAACGTTGGCAATCTAATCGTCCTTCGTTCACAACTAGTGCTTCCTCGCAATCTCCTTTGCAGCTCCACCGTTCGGATTTGCAAAAGGACAACCAAAACTCCTTAGATGTGGTTGGGTTCGAGCCTTCTTTTTTCTCTCCTCTGTTGCTTTCGATTTTAAAGACACAGTTAACTGAGTTGCTTGAATTTTTGTTGCAGTTTATTTATTGCTTGCGGGTTTTATTGACAGGAAGTTCTTATTTTTGGGATTGGGTTTAGTGGTAGAATGATAAAGACTATGATAGTGCCTTGGGTTGTGGGTTGGAAGAAAATGGGAGATTTTGGTTCGGGTTAGATGCTAGGTGGTGATCAGGGATTTAAATAGCGGCTGTTATCGGGTAAATCGAATAAATTTTAGGGTGAATGAAAATTTAATTTTATAGTCTATATCTTTATAATTTTTAAAGAATTAAATTGAATTTCTATAATTTTAAAGGGCCAAAATCGGGTCCTTCCCTCCCTTTCACCTAATATCATAGTAATTCTTACAGTCATCAAATCTTTAACCTAAAGACTATAGCATATGTTAGTGCTTAAACTGAAATGCACATTCACACTCCAAACTTGCATCTAGTGGAGATACCTAATTAAACCGAAAATATTAACAATCCTCCAAACCAGTGGCAACTACCAAGCAAGATTAGATTGCACCAACAAAGAGAACGTTTTCCAAAGTTAAGGAGGAGGTTAAACTTAAACAAAAATAGAAGGATATTAGCATCTTCGATAGCATTGAAGTGAAGAAAGAGGCAATGCACTTTCCATAACCTTATAAAGTAAAGATTAATACGATCGTATCAATTATTGATGCATAGCATTGGCTAGGGAAATGATCAAAGTTTCTCAATCCTCTGAGGATTTTCTTGCTTCATGATTCCTACTATTTTTCAAAAGGTGATAAATAACCACATCACCTTACTACATGCGAACCCTACAACAAAACTGTCTCTGTTTCGAGATTCCTATGGTTCTTCACATCAATCACATTCATAATAGTGAAAATATTTTACCTGGTGAACATCATTGACAGGGATATGAAACGTGCTATTCGAAAATATAAAGTGCTCCTCCGGTTTTCCAGGGTACTTATTAGAACTCGAGGCGAGATATAGAGTGCCACTACCCTTAAGAACAACAAAAACTTCTTCACAAGAGTGCCTATGGATCGGAGTGTGCAATCCTGGTGCAAATGTTTGAAGCCAAACCTCAACCTAAGCAAAACCCAAAACAGTTATTCTATGGAGAATATTCAACATATTCTATTCAAATTTAGATAAAAATACAATTATTTGTGAAAATTCAGAAAAGTGGGCCAATTTACAAAAGGAAATAGTATTATATATCTAAATAAACTGCATACTTCTTTCAACCCATGCAAGAGAGAACCGGCAACAATTATGTGGGATAAACCTCCTCTTCCATAATTATCCTGTGGAAGATCAGCAATGTTCCTCACCAGAGGTAACCCTGTATCAAAAACACCAAAATATATATTATTTCACACAAAATCAGCCATTAAAAACTCAAGAAATCCTAGTAATCTTCTTAATGAACTTGACCCGTATTGACTGAACAAATAAATAAAGTAAACTCCACATAAATCAATGATCAAGGAACTGCTGCAACCTCCAATATTTTTTTTCTCCAGGTCAATATAAAGCAACTATGGTGGAAACTAAAACGAGCCGATTCGAAAACGAGGGAAAATTGGTGAAAGACTGAAGCAAACCCAGAAGGGAAGAGGAATGAAAAGAGGGTTACCTTTGATGGAGCAGTGAGAAGCTTCGAGAGTTTGAAAGAATGGAAGCAAGTTTAAGAGAAGGAAGAAGGAAATGAAGCAAGGTCCAGTCATCTTTCTCTGCTACTTTCCGGAATAGGCTGAAATTGGTCTTTTATTTCTCCTTTTTTCAATTTTAAAAAATGGGCCTAAAGCCCAAATAGTGTCCGAATAGGCCCATTCGGGTTTTGCCATGTCCTCATAACTGCCACGTCAGAAAGTTCTACAAAGAAAACAAAATGGTTAAATTTTATTTGAACACCATATTCTTTGTAGATTTAGAATTTAGTCTCTCAACCTTTACTTTGAATAATTTAAGTACTCATGTTAAAATGTTTGTAATTTAAGTACTCACGTCACATAATTCAATTATTTTGGTCACTCATGTTAAAATCACAAACAGCAAGTTAACATACTGTTAAAAAGTTTGGTATAATAATAATTTTAGCCTTCAACTTTTACATATTATATCAATTTAGTCATAATTTTAAAAAATTAACCTCAAAATTTACAAATGATCTCAATTAGATCCCAATTCTAAAAATTCAAAGAAATTTATAAAGAAAATAAATATTTTCAATAAATATAATTATTTTAATATTAAATAAAATAAAAATCCCCACCTCACCCCTCTCCTTGTCTTAAAAACTCATGTTGTAAGTTCGAATCACAGGATAGTCATACTTGCGTTGTGTGAGTTGATAGTCATGAGTGTGCAAGTCAATTGTAAATGTATATAATTTGGGTAAAATTTCCCATTAATCACCCTAAAAATAAAATATTATTATTTTGATCACTTAAAAATTTTAATTTAGTCCCCGTGGTTAATTAAATAGTGCAAAATCATCACTCGTCCGCTTTCTCCTTAAAATTAATTAGGTGGGAAATAAAATATTTAAACTTTTATTCTTTCTTCGTCTCCATAATGAACCATAAAAACACATTTCCTCCCTCTCATGCAGCCAATGTCGTTGCTCCGCCACCGACTTAAACAATGGCACTAATCCATTATCCATCTTAACGTCTTAAACATGAATCCGAGCTTGAATTTTCCAGAAAGCTTCAAGAATACCCCCAAAATGATTCTCAAACTCTCAGCCCCTTCTTATTCGATCTCCAACGTTGGCAATCTAATCGTCCTTCGTTCAAAACTAGTGCTTCCTCGCAATCTCCTTTGCAGCTCCACCGTTCGGATTTGCAAAAGGACAACCAAAACTCCTTAGATGTGGTTGGGTTCGAGCCTTCTTTTTTCTCTCCTCTGTTGCTTTCGATTTTAAAGACACAGTTAACTGAGTTGCTTGAATTTTTGTTGCAGTTTTTTTATTGCTTGCGGGTTTTATTGACAGGAAGTTCTTATTTTTGGGATTGGGTTTAGTGGTAGAATGATAAAGACTATGATAGTGACTTGGGTTGTGGGTTGGAAGAAAATGGGAGATTTTGGTTCGGGTTAGATGATCAGGGATTTAAATAGCGGCTGTTATCAGGACGAAGCAAGAATAAATTTTTAGGGGCTGAATAAAATTTTAATTTTTATAGACTATATCTTTATAATTTTTAAAGAATTAAATTGAATTTCTATAATTTTAAAGGGCCAAAATAAAATTTTACATTTACTAATTTTAAATTTTAAAAATTTTAAGGGTCTAAATATAAATTTTCCATTTTAGGGGGGGTCAGGTATCCGCCCCTGGCTGTTATATAGTGGTAGCGGCACCCTCCGAAATCGCTATTATGTTTTACAATAAGTTGTGTGAATTTTTTTTAAAATTCACAATCACGATACCCGTAGTGACCGCAACTTAAATCCTTGGTGGTGATGATGAATATGTTTGCAAAATTAAGTTGTAATCTTTACGATAGTAAAAATATAAATTTATCATTTTAATAATTTGGATCTTTATAATTTTTAAAAAATTAAATTAAATTTTTATTATTTTTAGGGGGTCAAAGTGTAATTTTATATTTATTAATTTAAAATTTTAAAAACTTCAAATGATCTAAATGTAAAATTTTCTATTTTAAGGGGCAGAGGCCCTTTGCCAGCCCCCTTTAGTTTCACCCCTGATGGTGGCTCGATTATGAAAGGGTGTTTTGGTTTAGGGGCTTGGTGATTGATTCCGGTGAGGTTGCGGTGGTGACGGAAGGGATGCTGAGTACGGCAAGAGAAAGTGTAGGCTAAGAGGAAACGTAGAAATTAATTAATGATATGAAAAGGGAGGAAGGTATAAATTTGGGATACATTATTTGATTCAATTTTCATAAAATACACAAAATTTTATTTGAACACAATCATCGACATAAAACTATTTTACGTATTTTATATACAAATAATTATATTTATCTAATATATAAATAAATTAATATAAATATACATAATTAAATCAAAATAAAAAGAATAATAGATTCTATTAGTCCTTTTTAAGTATATAAAGCTAATGTTGGTAATAAATATTTCCAAAAATTCATTATTTTTCTGGGTAAAAAAAAGCCATTAATGGCAAAAAAATCAGAAAATTTAAAAGGGTGCCATTTATAGATTATATACAAAACCACTACAAATTTAACTTTCCCTTCAATGTAGTATGTAAAGCACCATAAACAAGAAAAATGGTTGCTCTCCTTCTCCTTCTCCTTCTCCTTCTCCATTGCTCTACTCACCTTTTTCTAGGTATGAGAAACAGACTGTGTCATTTTGCATTTTCTTTTTTGGTTCTTCAAATTTTCCCAGAAAAAAAATTATGGTTTTTAGTGTATGTTAATGCTGAATTTTTTCCAATTAATTTTTTTTTATGTTTCTGTTTGATGCTTCTATTTTTAATTTACTTTATTTAAAATTCATTTTAAATTTACTATTTAAGGATAAAATTTAATTGTATTATTAAGTTTTTAATTTTCGTAAGCACAAAGACGAAATTTGTAAAATTTAAAGTAGAAATTTTAAAAAAAAATTTCGTAAAGAGAAAATTTGTAGAAATTAAGGTATCTAAAAATTAATTTTAAATGTGGTAAAGCTAAAATTTGTTTATTTATTTGTTTTCTACCCCTTCTAAACGGTGACGTATAACGCTTTGAATAAACTCCGTAAAATCTTATTTTATTATATTTCTTCAGCTTCTCTAATTCATCCGCCTCTACTCTCACTCATTGTTTGCTGCCACCGCTCGTCGCCTGCCGGTATCTTTTTACTCCGATATTCCATCTCCGAACTCTCATTGCCCTCTTTTTTTTAGCTACCAGATTGGTTTTGCAAAAAAATCCCTAAGAAGGCTAGATCTACGGCCCAAGTCGCGGCTTCCACCTCCCAAAAAGGATCTATTTCCTCCGCTCCAATCGAAATCCACTCCTAGTATGTCGTTTTTTTGGTCCCTTGCTCTCCCTCTCTACTTCTTGCTTGATTCGGTTTTTTTCTTATTTTTTTAATTTTCAACTTCTTGTCGTGTTTATTTTATTTTTTATTATTTTTTTTGTGTGTGTGTATCATGTATTTATCTGTTTTGAGGATAATGTTGGATTTTTTTATAATTTGAATCTTTCTGTAAGCTGTAGTTAACTTGTTGTTGATGGTTTTTCGTTAGTGTATTATTAGTGTCTGTTTATAGGAGTATTGCATGCTTTAATTTGCATTAAAGTTACACTGTATATCAGTATGTCACTCTTCTGTTCATTTCTATTAGCAACTGGTTTTTTTTCAAACTCATAATTTTTATTGAATTTTCACATGTTTATTTCCTGCTTGTTGTCTTCTTCATACAGGGTTTGTTGAGTGGGAGAGAGAATTTATTTGGAAATTGTGAGATATTTTTTATTGTTGTTCCAAAGATGGGTGAAAAGAATGATAGTGGTGGTGGCAGTATTGCATGCAAACTAGGGACTTCTATCTTACATCAGGATAAAGGAAGTAAGAACAAGAGAAAATTAGATGATCCTTCTTTAGAGAATCCGGTTATCGCTCCTTTGTCAATGAGTGAATTCGCTTCTTACGCATTACCTCTGGAGATATTCAGAGGCCCTGTAATTGGACCATTGGAGGTAGAATCCTCTATGGGATCTCTTAGTGAAGTTTTTGAACCTGCTGATTGGGATGATCCAATTGCTTGTCAACTTGAGGAATTACTGTTATCTAATTTGCAAATGATTTTCTGGAACGCTATTAAAAAGATTGTTGAGTGTGGATTTAAGGAAGATGTCGCGGAAAAGGCCATTTCGAGGCATGGTCTCTATCAAGGGGGTAAAGATCTTGTGTCGAATGTTGTGAATGATGCTATTGCTTCCTTGAAGAAAGGGATAGAAGGTGATATTTCGATTCATCTGTTCGAGGATTTGCAGCAGCTAGTGGTGTATACAATGCTGGAGATGATTAGTGTGCTTAGAGAGGTTAAACCATGTCTATCTATTGCAGAAGCAATGTGGTGGTTGTTAATGTTTGACCTAAACATTTCCGTGGCATGTGAAGTGGAAGGAGATATTTTGCGTAATTTAGGTTGTGTGGAAGTCTCTGGAGAGAGCTCCTCTGATTCTAACCCCAAGTCGAGAGCGGGAACTCAAAATCCCGAAACTAAACTTTCAATCTCGAATGAGTCCAATGGTTCAAAACCTTCATTGTCCTCTGAAGCACTGAAATTTGGAAGTTTCCCTAATTTACCTAAACCCAAAAGTCCTCTTCCTTATGAAGGGATGACACCAGAGAAAGAATTTTTGGTCTCTAGGAGTGTTTCTGGAGATTATGTCCCGGTTGCATCTATCTCTGAAGAAAAAACAGGGACTGGTAGAAAGGGGCGCTCCAAAAAGGAACTAGCTGCAATCCGGAAGAAATCCTTCAATATGGAAATTAACAGGGCGGCTTATTGGAAAAGTTTTAGAGCTGTGAAACTAGCTGCCTCTGGCAGTTCTGTTGTTGAAAAGAGAATGAAGTCTCCATCTGAATTACCAGCTGTGCATATGAAAGATTCTTTACCAAATGTGGTTATGGAAGCTGGAGCTTTAGCTGATGAAAGGCATCATGTGGCAGATGATTCTTCAACATTGAAGGGTACTAAATCTACAGTTACAACTGCAAGTACTGGGCTTGCACCTTCATTGTCTTTGGAAAATAAACCTGTTCCAAAATCTAAAGGACGAACCTCAAAATCTTCTGAGACACCTGAACAAGATGCAGGAAAGAAACCCGCTCCAAAGGCCAAAGGCAGCACTTCTATGTCTTCCAAGTCAATCGATTACTGTGCTGGAATTCCATATGATGAATCTCTAGGAAAATACATCCCACAAAATGAGAAGGATGAAATGATTTTGAAACTTGTTCCAAGGGTAGAGGAACTGCAGAATGAACTAGATCGTTGGACTCAATGGACCAATCAGAAGGTCATGCAGGCTGCTCGAAGGCTTAGCAAGGACCAAGCTGAACTTAAATCACTGAGGCAAGAGAAGGAAGAAGTAGAACAGCTCAAAAGGGAAAAGGAAATCATGGAGGAGAATACCATGAAGAGGCTGTCTGAAATGGAGTTTGCGTTGAATAACGCAACTAGTCAGGTTGAGGATGCTAACAATACTGTTCAGAAGCTTGAGGTGGAGCATTCTATGCTGAAGATGGAGATGGAGGTTGCTAAATCACAAGCTATCGCTTCAGCTGTAAGTTGTCGAGAGGCATTGGTGAGAGAACAAAAGGCACTTAAGGATATTCAGTCATGGGAAGGACAGAGGAGCTTGCTTCAGGAGGAGCTTGCATCGGAGAAGCAGAAGGCAACAGAGCTGCAAAGGAAAGTAGGCAAGGCTAAAAATATCTACAGCCAAATTGAGGTATGGTTCATCGTCAAAATGCTCATTGACTTGCTAAATAAACCTTAATCAATTTATATTTTACTTCTGCCTTGTTAAGTTAATAGATGGCTGTTAATCTTCCGTAACTAAATAGATTAGGGAGGTTATAGAATGGTAAGATGAGGAGAAGACAGATTATCGAATAAAATGCCCCCAAGAGAAAACAATAAAGTATAAAACTCTAAGAGACCATAAGAATTTGCAAAAATGTGTACAGGTATAAATCTGTCTTCTTGCAAATTATCATGAAATTAGTCAAAAGGATGGCAAGACTTTGCAAACCCCTGACAGGTTGTCTGCCATCTAGATCTATAAGCCAGTAAAGACAATTATTGATTATGCTAAACAGCAGATTGGATTCATAATTATATGAGCTGATACCAAGAATGGTTAAACGTCTTATTCTTGGCAACTTTCTCATTCAAAATTTTCCATCTTCATTTTATGGCAAGGTTCATGAAGGTGCTTAGAGAAGTGGACTTAGCTGTTTATGCCCTTAAATAGATTAATTCTATTTACTTATATTTTTCTCATGAGAAACGGTGAAAGTTGCAGATGACATGGAAAGAGGAGAGGATGGCAAAGGAGAAGTTCCTTGCTCAGGCTGCCTCCATAAGGAAGGAAAGAGAACGTCTTGAAGCTGTAGCAAAAGTGGAGGAGGATAAGATTAAGCTGAAAGCTGAAAAAGATATGAAGAAATATGGAGAGGAGATAAAAATGCTAGAGAACAAGTTATCCGGGTTGAAGATGAAGCTGGATTCTTCAAAAATAGCAGCACTTCGGGGTTGCATCGATGGTGGAAATGGCCAGTGCTCTTCTGTCAACGAGGGGTATCATAGTCCAAGTTTCTCTAAAAGGGTGGTTGACATTAATGATTATTCAGGGAGCAGAGGTCTGAAACAGGAGCGGGAGTGCGTCATGTGCTTATCGGAAGAGAAGATAGTGGTATTTCTTCCATGTGCTCATCAGGTCCTATGTGTTAAATGCAATGAGCTCCATGAGAAACAACGGATGAAGGACTGTCCTGCTTGCAGGACTCTGATCAATAACCGCATATGTGCACGTTTTGCTAAGCCACATGCTATAGCTCGCTGAACCATTTTGCTCGACTAAGACCAGTGAGTTAATGGTAGATAGGTGAAAAAGGAGTTCTGAGAAGTCCCTTCAAACCTCATGTGCCATTTGTTTTTGTTTTGGGGTCTTTGGAATAGTTCATACAAGTAGTTTAAAAGTATGAAAAAGATAAAAATAGAACAGAAAGTTTTTATAGCTCACAACCATCTAATAAAGGTTGTTTCTTTTCCATATAATGATATAATATATGATTTAGATCTACATTTACGTTTTACCATCAAGTGTTGCTTAATTTTTAACCTCCAAGGCTTGAACATGATCTATTTCTCTGAGTAGATTCTTTTCAGTTAGGTAACCAATTAATTACCATAACGGGAGATTTTGTATTGAAAGGTGAAAAAAAAGAACAAAGAAAACGAGGCTTAGTGTCAACAAATGGAGGGCCTAGTGAATTCATTAGTCTCTTTTTTTCCCATGTTGTATTTTTATCCGACACTTGTGGTCGGAAATATGACCTCTAAAGATCTTTCAAATACATGAAAAATTTGAGCTTGTGCCAAATACATACATATATCTAATATTTACACCCAAATTCGAGTAACATAAATTTGGATCACAACTCAAGTGATTAAAATTCTGACACACTTTAGAGTTTGGGTCTTGGCACTAACATCTTGAAAGCCATACAATAGTATTTCAGTGTAATCATGTAGATTTTCACCTCCAGTTGAAAAATAATCAATTATGATACCATTAACATAAAACACCAAAAAACAAGTAGAAAGAAAATACTAAGAATTTATAACATTTTGAATGTTAAATAACCTCTCATTTGAGAATTCATCTTATAGAAAAAGCTAACAGAAGTCTATTTCTCATTAGCTTTATTTTGTGTGAAGAGATGTTGCCTTTGTATTTATTTCTCATCCAGTTTTTGATATAAACCATTCCCATCATAAAAATATAACTGTATCACCCAAAATGTAGCATCCATTTTTGTTTGATTTTGTAAAGCATCTGTAAATGCTCTCCATTCTCTCAAAGATAATCTGCTTTTATGCATTAATGGCTGCTTGAATTTGTTCCAAGGTTTTCCCTTTTGTTTCAGGTACCAATGTGACCACAAACACTATAGCCCCTGCATTAATTGCAGCATAAAGAATGAAGGTACCTGCAATGAATCCACAAGAGTAGCTGTTAAACTCACAAATCCTTTTTTTTTTTTTTAACTTGAAGCTGCTAAAAATTGCATTCTATTTACCATAGGAGCTCCAGCTAATAAGGAAGTTGAAAGTGTAAGAAACTGCCCATGCACCAAACCAGTTCACCAGCGTTGCGAGGCTTCCGGCCGCTCCTTTGATATTTATAGGGAATATCTGCAACCAAATGGCATGGTGAAGAAGAGTTGAATGATTAGTACATCAATTAGCATAATGGTAAATCTTCCAGGCACTTCTTTTTGTTACCTCAGACATTATAACCCAAGGAACTGCACCCATCCCAGCTGAAAAGGCACTTATGTATATCTGACATCGATTAAGATTTATGTCAGAAGAAATGGTGAGTCATAGTTTGCCAATGAACAAATTGAATGAGTATATTATTTGATGAAATTACCAATATGCCTGTTACAGCAAGAATGGGAACTGCATCGAGTGCCAAATTATGATCCTGGTTGGCAAAGATTATTGAAATGTTAGTAGTTTACAACAGAGGGAAGTATATATATAGTTAAAGATGATATAGTTTGACATTTTAACCTTAAGATAGAATGAAACCGCAGATAGTATACAACCAAGGACCAGTCCTGTTGAAGAAACCTACAATGAAAGGAACATATATGAGATTCATCTTCTTATCCATGAAACTAAAAGCAATTTTGAGGACCTCGTGATTGTAAAATTGTTGTTTACTTACCAGTAATAGAGGCTTTCTTCCAGCTTTATCGATAACAGTTGTGTTAAGGCCAGTGATGACAACCTGCACAAATGGTGCTTTTAAGTTCTTGTTTGCTAGAAAGAAAGTACATGGATTTCAAGGAAAGGGAGAGATGAAACCTGAAGAACAGCATAGGTTATTGTCCCAACAGCTGCAGAAAATCCTGAGACATTTGAAACACAAAAGCAGCAATGTTAATAAAAGATAAGTCCCTACAGGCTCTTTCAACTCGGATTCCTCAGTGCATCAGGTGCAACTTGAAGGTTTCGTTACCTGCAGTCTCGAAAATATTGCTGACATAAAAGCAGATACCATTGATCCCTCCAAATTGTTGAAAGACCATTAGTCCAACTCCTATCTGATCAAACATAAATGCATGGTAAAGAAACATTTAGTTAAGATATAAGAGTGCAATGTTGTGGTCGCCAATTGTTATATGAAGATTGATATGATTGTACAAACTGGGTTTAGAAAGAGTTGTAGTTACAATGACTGAGCTCAAGTATCTTCGTTGAAACAGATCCAGCATTTTGGCTTTGGAAGCCGTTCGAGGGTCTCTATATAGTCCTGTCAAACAATGACATAAAGTTCATTTTATTAAACATCTTCTCTATAATGTTCTAACTCATCTTCATTGTTGGTTAGGATGATAGGTTTAGATTAAGAACCCGAATCTCATCTGCCTCCTTTGATATATTAGTATCCTTGCCACGAAGATCTTGTAGTGCAGCTTCGAATTCCTTTTCACGTCCGATCTTTGCCTGCATTATATCTAAGATTTTTATGCCATTCCCAGTTTCCCATGTAATTCTATATGTCAGGGTAAAAAAAACACAAAGGATTTCATCATCTTTTCATTGCTATTCCTTACCAGCCATCTAGGAGACTCTGGAATGAAAAAGAGTCCAAAGAGTAGAACTGCACAAGGAATAAGTCCTGCAATCACTCCTCTTGTTAGTCCCACATATACATGGTTTTGGCAGAATAATGTTCGGCATCACCGTGCTTTGAATTGACTGCTAAAACACTTTTTTTTTTACCTGTTAGTGCTAAAGTCCTCCATGTTAGAACTGTCCCTATTATGAAGGCAACAGATACCCCAGTGCAGACCATAAGCTGCATAATAAGATAAGAAACTGGTTAGATATTTACATTCACAACTTCAGTAAATTGTGATGATAATAAACGAATACTGCTACTTAATAGGCTCTTATTACCTGATTTATAGTTGTTAGTGCTCCTCGAAGATTCTTTGGTGCGATTTCAGCAATGAATACTGGTACCTTGTCACGCATTCAACAAAGGCATCACAGTCATTAAGAAGAGAAAGTGTACGAGTACCGTTCATTGAACAAGGGATTCAGAAGTGAATTGCTAGAAGAGACAGAAACTCACCACATACGAGAAGACTCCCATACCATAACCTGTTGCCAGTCTTCCAACGTCCAACAACAAAGCTCCCTTTTGTTTCCAATCAAGACAGATAAAAAGATTATAAAGTCATATTTCTGCATTTCTGGTTTAATTTTATAGGTGGGGGCAAACTAAAACCTTAGCGAAGTAAATGGCAAGCCACCCTCCAACACAAAATCCAGTAGCTGTTCTCATTGCCTGCATGCACATGATGTTACTTCAGGGTCATCATCTACAGCAGTCTTAGCATGCATATTAATCAATGATTTCTCAACTTACCCCTTTCCGACCAATAAAATCAGCGATCGGTCCACTTGTGATCGCACCAATCATTGCACCAATAGTCAATATAGAACCAAACAGTGAATACTGCACGTTCAAGTATCAACTGCATCAGTGTGAAGTTGCTTCTGTTAGTGAACATACCAATTGAGTTATTACAAGGAAAAAGTACCTCTGCTAGAGACAGAGAGAGATCCGTCCTGATGGCTGTCTGAGTCGGCGACGAATAGCCTGCCTGAAAAATGACTTGAATTATAGCATTACAACTTAGAGAAGCAATATTACAAGCAAATTGAGCTCATTCCAGGACATTCTTTTAGAATAGGGGGAAACACGTACACAAGATCCAAACTCAAATGAACCACACACAGCAACAAAGGTACTGAAGTAAACCATCCACAGACTTGCTTTGCTGCTTATTTGATCACTGTATCCATCTTCCTTACCGGCCATATCATTCTCTTCTTGCAAGAGAGATACAGCTGCGCTTTCAAGAACACTATCGTTACCTCTCTCTATGTCCTCGCTAATGGCCATGGTCTCCTCCGATTCTTGTATTTAAGTTTCTGTATATTGATACAAATGGAAAAGAGAAAAAGCTTGAAGCAATATGATGAAAAACAAATGGGAATCCAGGGACTTCCCAATTCCAGGTGAGAATGAATTCCCTGTCTTGTGAAAATTACCAGGTTGGTTTCTTGTATGTATTGAAGTCACATAGAGACATGCTATTGCAAGCTGTTATTTTTTTCCCTTCATTCGATTACTTTACTTTTGATACAAGTGGACAAAGCTTTGCTGGTATTCATGAAAATGTGGAATAGATAAAAAAAAAAAAAAAAAAAAGGATTTTGAACATAGAAATGCAACAGGAAAAGATTGAAAGCAATACACCATGATTTCGTTTCAGACCAAAAAACACCATTGCTGTTAAAATTACTAAATTTTGACAATGACTAGCAGCTGTTGGTGGTCCATGGCTGGTAAGTCTGTCTCATTCTATAGACAATATGGTCTTTTCAACTATTTGTTTGTGGCTATAGCAATACCATGCTTTGCAACTTGTTTCTTGATGATTAACTCTCCTACCAAGACAGCTATGTTATCAATGTTTTAAAACTCCAAGAGTTACTTCAGCCGGTGCAAATACCCTTCCTCGTAAATTGATCTCTTTCAACAAAAATTACAAAAAAAAATAAAAATTTTGTAAAATTTATATATTTTAAAAATTATACAAATAAAAATCTAAAGAATATATAAAGAAAATTAAAATTTTTAAAATAATAATTTTGAGAACCTAAATAAATTAATTAATGACTTCAAGTTTATCATACTAAAATATTTTATTTCTTTTATTATTTTATTTTAAAAGTTTTCGTTTCAAATTTATGTACTCTAATATAAAATTAGTTTTTACTGTAACTAGATTTTATTTTGATATATTTAATGTTTTAATTTAACTTGAACAATTGTACTTGATTTGACTCGACTTGATTCGATTCGAAAAAATTTCAAATCAAGTTAAGATGATAAAAGAGGACTCGTCAACTCAATTAACTCGAAATTTTTTCACTCGATTCGATCAAACGCTCAACTCTAAATCTAATTACGATTTTACTAAAATTTAATTTAAATATCTTAATTTGATACGATTTAACACCAGTCGGTATGATCTTAGAAAACCTTTCATACCATGAATCCGCAAGAATTGGTAAAAAAAACCGGTTGAATAATTAAGGCCGAACCGGAAAAGACCCAGTTCTATTTTAAGGGTAAAGTACATAAATGGTTACTAAAGTATTGCCCTTATTCTATTTTGGTCATTAAACTTTTTAATTTTTGCTATTTTGATCCCTAAACTATATGAAATTAAAATTTTTCGTCACCAGACGTTAACAACCATTTAAAATTTGACGAAAGTGCTGATGTGAACATATTTTTATTGGTCTAATAATAAAATTAGTCTTCTAATATTCACATATTCCATTAATTTGATCTTAAATATTAAAAATTACAAAATTTTTAAAAATTAAAAATTATCATTTTTGTAACTGTTAAGGGCTAAATTTATTATTAGACCAATAAAAAAACCCACGTCAACATTTCCATCAAATTTCAAACGTTGGATGACCAAAAATTCGATTTCGAATAATTCAGTGAACAAAATAAAAATAAAAATAAAAATTTAGTGATCAAAATACAACACAAACAATATTTTAGGGACCTACATTAAATAACACCTCACCCATTGTCGTGTAATCCTAAACCATAAAAAAAGGAAATCAAAATCCACTGCCTTTTTACTCACTGTCGTTCAACCCCCTCTGCCTCGTGGCACGTTTGTTGTTTCTTCAGCTTCTCCCGTCCTTACTGCCAGCATCATTGCCTGAAGCTGCAGCCGCTGCAGTGGAGGTGATAAAGAAGGAGTTAGTCCAAACAAAGAACAAAAATCTAGATTAATGGAGAAATTTTAATTTTTTATAGTCTATTTTTTATAATTTTAAAAGATTAAATCAAATTTTTATAATTTTAGGGGGGCTAAAGTGTAATTTTACCTAAAAATCTTTATTTTTAAGGGGGGCGAGGCTCGGCCCCTGTCAGCTCCCCTAACTACGCCTCTGATTAAAAGTTGATGATTTGATCAGTTCGATTACCGATTGATTCTGAAAATATTTTCTTTTATTTCCGTAATGTTATTAGCAGATCTAAATTGATAATATCGTTAGTTGATTACGTAAAATATCTTTCAAAACGGTGTTAAATTGAATTGTTGTGTGATTCGTCCAAGGGAAACAACCATTAATGTTATCAATGTGAACATACAAACAATATTATAAAAATCAAATGGACCAAATTAAATTCAATTAAAATATGGGGATTAAATTACAGATTTTGGTATACACAGTAGAGGGACTAAAACCATAATTAAACCCCAAAGGAAGTTCCAAACGCAACAAATGAGTTCTTGGAATTGGATCTGATGTGAGGGTTGAAAAAGTTTCAGCCTTTCTGGGAAAAATCACATGCTTCATGGGTGTCCAATTAGTCCTTTTTTCCTTAGATGCAGTAACATTGTTGAAAGTGTTGATGAGTACAACAAAAAAAAAAAAAAAAAAAGGTTAAAATTTGCAATAGGTCCCCTTACTCTCCACAAATTTGAAATTTAGTCTCTATTTTTTATTTCCTAAAATTTAGTCATTCTATTTTTCGAATTTCAAAATTCAAATCTAATTGTTAACAATATTAACTCACTTGAACATAAATTTAACAAAATAATTTTAATAATGTTAACGGATAAATCTGAATTTCGAAATCTAAAAAATAGAAAGATTAAATTCTAAATTTACGAAAATGGATTTGTTTAGGAGTAGTTGTGTTCAATTAAAACACTGGCTGTGTTTTCAAAGTTCAACATGATGGTTTGACAAGGAACTTTAGGGTTTAACAGAGACAGGGTCCATTGTTGTTTTGAGCTATAAACTATCCTCTTAGGATAAGAAAATAATTATATATGGTGGTTTTTGGGGTTAGATTGTCAAGTTCTGATTTGGGGCTGATGAAAATAAATATATTATAATTTTATATTAGGGTAAATTACATTATTGGTCACTTTAATATGATTAATGGCCATGGTCTCCTCCGATTCTTGTTTTAAGTTGGGAATCCAGGGACTTTCCAATTCCAGGTGAGAAAGAATTCCCTGTCTTGTGAAAATTACCAGGTTGGTTTCTTGTATGTATTGAAGTCACATAGAGACATGCTATTGCAAGCTGTTATTTTTTTTCCTTCATTCGATTACTTTACTTTTGATACAAGTGGACAAAGCTTTGCTGGTATTCATGAAAATGTCGAATAGATAAAAAAAAAAAAAAAAAAAGAAAGGATTTTGAACATAGAAATGCAACAGGAAAAGATTGAAAGCAATACACCATGATTTCGTTTCAGACCAAAAAACACCATTGCTGTTAAAATTACTAAATTTCGACAATGACTAGCAGCTGTTGGTGGTCCATGGCTGGTAAGTCTGTCTCATTCTATAGACGATATGGTCTTTTCAACTATTTGTTTGTGGCTATAGCAATACCATGCTTTGCAACTTGTTTCTTGATGATAACTGTCCTACCAAGACAGCTATGTTATCAATGTTTTAAAACTCCAAGAGTTACTTCAATCGGTGCAAATACCCTTCCTGTAAATTGATCTCTTTCAACAAAAATTACAAAAAAAAATAAAATTTTATAAAATTTATATATTTTAAAAATTATACAAATAAAAATCTAAAGAATATATAAAGAAAATTAAAATTTAAAATTTTCTAAAATAATAATTTTAAAACCTAAATAAATTAATTAATGACTTCAAGTTTATCATACTAAAAATTTTATTTCTTTTATTATTTTATTTTTAAAAGTTTTCGCTTTCAAATTTATGTACTCTAATATAAAATTAATTTTACTGTAACTGAGATTTTATTTTGATATATTTAATGTTTTAATTTAACTTGAACAATTGTACTTGATTTGACTCGACTTGATTCGATTCGAAAAATTTTAAATCAAGTTAAGATGATAAAAGAGGACTCATCAACTCAATTAACTCGAAATTTTTTCACGATTCGATCAAACGCTCAACTCTAGATTTATATATCTTAATGTGATACGATTTAACACCAGTCGGTATGATCTTAGAAAACCTTTCATACCATGAATCCGCAAGAATTGGTAAAAAAACCGGTTGAATAGTTAAGGCCGAACCGGAAAAGACCCAGTTCTATTTTAAGGGTAAAGTACATAAATGGTTACTAAAGTATTGCCGTTATTCTATTTTGGTCATTAAACTTTTTAATTTTTGCTATTTTGATCCCTAAACTATATGAAATTAAAATTTTTCGTCACCAAACGTTAACAACCATTTAAAATTTGACGAAAGTGCTGATGTGAACATTTTTTATTGGTCTAATAATAAAATTAGTCTTCTAATATTTACATATTCCATTAATTTGATCTTAAATATTAAAAATTAAAAATTTTTAAAATTAAAATTATCATTTTTGTAACTGTTGAGGGCTAAATTTATTATTAGACCAATAAAAAACCCACATCAACATTTCCATCAAATTTCAAACGTTGGATGACCAAAAATTCGATTTCGAATAATTCAGTGAACAAAATAAAAAAATAAAAATTTACTGATCAAAATACAACACAAACAATATTTTAGGGACCTACATTAAATAACACCTCACCCATTGTCGTGTAATCCTAAACCATAAAAAAGGAAATCAAAATGCACTGCCTTTTTACTCACTGTCGTTCAACCCCTCTGCTTCGTGGCACGTTTGTTGTTTCTTCAGCTTCTCCGTCCTTACTGCCAGCATCATTGCCTGAAGCTGCAGCCGCTGCCGTGGAGGCGATAAAGAAGGAGTTAGTCCAAACAAAGAACAAAAATCTAGATTCAAAAATGGATTTGTTTAGGAGTAGTTGTGTTCAATTAAAACACTGGCTGTGTTTTCAAAGTTCAACATGATGGTTTGACAAGGAACTTTAGGGTTTAACAGAGACAGGGTCCATTGTTGTTTTGAGCTATAAACTATCCTCTTAGGATAAGAAAATAATTATATATGGTGGTTTTTGGGGTTAGATTGTCAAGTTCTGATTTGGGGGCTGATGAAAATAAATATATTATAATTTTATATTAGGGTAAATTACATTATTGGTCACTTTAATATGATTAAAATTTTGTTTTAGTCACTGAATTATTAAAAAGTTTTCATTTAAGTTACTAGGTTGTTAAAATCGATATTATATGGCTTTCTTTGTTCGTATTGTTTGCACCAATAAAAAGCTTTTTTCTTCCTTCTCTTCTATAATTCAAGTTTTTTTTTTCATTAAACAAATTTGGATGTCACAAATCTAGGAAACAAAATTCAAACAATTTTTTTTTTCTCTCTAATCGATTTGGATCTAAGGTATGTTCTTCTACTTGTCGATGGGTATTATGTTGGAAAAATCCGGGTAAGAAAACGATTTATAATTATAGTAGAAGTTAAAAAAAAATTCAAAATCGAGCCGTTTTGTAATATTTTTAGTAATGAACTTTTTACTGAAACGTACCTGTGCTTTGTGCGAGACAAATTCAAGTTGATATTAGCTTTCAACTGAACGAGTTGTCACTAAGAGCTCGTTGATAGATTTTTTTTTTTTTATTGAAAAACTTAACAACCCAATGGCTTGAGTAAAATTTTTGAATAGTTCAGTGACTTAAATGAAAACTTTCAAATAATTTAGTGATCAAATTATAACTTTTTTTTTTACTTAAGTGACCAAAATGAAAACTTACCATAGTTTAGTGATTAATGGTGTAGTTTACCCAATTTTTAATTAAAAATGGGTATAGCCGGTTGAGTTTTAGCTCAGTTGGCATCAACATTGTTATCAATGCAAGAGGACGTGGGTTCAAGCGCGCTGAAACACATTATTCTCTTATTTAAGGGTGGGGAGGGGTTATGGATAGTTCTAAGCATTGTATCAAAAAATAAAGATTAGAAATCGTGATGCTACACTCATATGAAAGGAAGTAAATCAATAAAATAAAAATAAAAACAAGTTTGAGGTAGGGTCGGAGTCGAGGTGAGCAAAAAAACCGCGTCACCCCATTGCCATCCTTAATTTCAGTCTCTATACTTTTCGAATTTTGAAATTTCAGTTATGATTCAAACATTAGTAGTTTAATCCATTAGGTCAAATTCTGACATTGGTTTTAAATTATGCGTAAATTGTGGATTTAGTCTATATTCTCTAATTTGATTATTTTTTAGTTCTTATATTTTTCGAGTATTATGTGAAAATATCAAATTAACATCACATTGCACATATAATAATATATTTATTTCATAAGATTTTTAAAGTAATAAAATTTAACTTAATAAATTTATCATATAGTCGATATGAATTAAGATTTCCAAAAGTTTCCACGAAGCATGAAGCAAGCATGAGTAGGGTGTTCAATCGGTTAACCACCAAATAACATTAACCGAATTAACCGACCTTTCAAAATTTTTAACCGTTAACCGAACGAAATTTTTCAAAAAATTAACGAACGAAATTTTTCGATTAATTGTCGGTTAACCGAATTAACGAAAATTATATGTTTTTATTTTGGTTAAAATTAACAATTACCGAATTAACGAATTACTCGAATTAACTGAATTATCCGAAATAAATCACTACATAATTAAAAAGATCACATAATTTTAGTTTTAGAATTTTAGAATTTTATTTTTATTTATTAAATTATTTGTAATTTTTATGATTGGGTAATTTGGTTGGGTTGGATATTTGGGTTTGAATTGGATTTAGTGATTGGGTTTAGGTGAATAGTAGACCTATTTATATATTATAATTTTATTTATTAATTTTTTGATTAACAGACGGTTTCAAACCGAATTAACGTTAACGAAAATCATAAAATAATTAACCGACTGACAAAAAATTCGGTTAACCAACCGATTAACCGAATTCGGTCGATTAATCGAATTTTTTCGGTTTTACCTGAATTTTGCACACCTCTAAGCCCCGAGGGTTCTATTCTAGCAAGAGGACACTGGGTAGGCCAGTTTCTGGGCCACTAACTTACCATTGGCTTAAGCTTTATGTACATAGCTTGAGGTCAGAAATTAACACACAATAATATCAGTCATGATTCTTCAATTATTATTACCAGCCACCGTTTTTTGATTTGACTAGTCAACTTTAAGACGTTTGAATTCACGCTTACAATCGTGGTTGGTCGAGTCTAAGATCAGACACAAGAAAAAAACCACCTCAGGGCCGTCTTATCAGCTTAAACCCACATCAACATTTCCATCAAATTTCAAACGTTGGATGACCAAAATTCGATTTGAATAATTCAGTGAACAAAATAAAAAAAATAAAAATTTACTGATCAAAATACAACACAAACAATATTTTAGGGACCTACATTAAATAACACCTCACCCATTGTCGTGTAATCCTAAACCATAAAAAGGAAATCAAAATGCACTGCCTTTTTACTCACTGTCGTTCAACCCCTCTGCTTCGTGGCACGTTTGTTGTTTCTTCAGCTTCTCCCGTCCTTACTGCCAGCATCATTGCCTGAAGCTGCAGCCGCTGCCGTGGAGGCGATAAAGAAGGAGTTAGTCCAAACAAAGAACAAAAATCTAGATTAATGGAGAAAATTTAACTTTTTATAGTCTATTTCTTTATAATTTTTAAAAGATTAAATCAAATTTTTATAATTTTATAGGGGTTAAAGTGTAATTTTACCTAAAAATCTTCATTTTAAGGGGGCTAGGGCCTGGGCCCCTGTCAGCTTCCCTAGCTACGCCTCTGATTAAAAGTTAATGATTTGATCAGTTCGATTACCGATTGATTCTGAAAACATTTTCTTTTATTTCCGTAATGTTATTAGCAGATCTAAATTGATAATATCGTTAGTTGATTACGTAAAATTCCTTTCAAAACAGTGTTAAATTGAATTGTTGTGTCATTCGTCC
The DNA here is from genome assembly GCA_025506655.1 of Gossypium rotundifolium. Taxonomy (NCBI): domain Eukaryota; kingdom Viridiplantae; phylum Streptophyta; class Magnoliopsida; order Malvales; family Malvaceae; genus Gossypium; species Gossypium rotundifolium. Next base: position 724,351 of record CP106733.1, read on the forward strand.
AAGGGAAACTACCATTAATGTTATCAATGTGAACATACAAACAATATTATAAAAATCAAATGGACCAAATTAAATTCAATTAAAATATGGGGATTAAATTACAGATTTTGGTATACACAGTAGAGGGACTAAAACCATAATTAAACCCCAAAGGAAGTTCCAAACGCAACAAATGAGTTCTTGGAATTGGATCTGATGTGAGGGTTGAAAAGGTTCAGCCTTTCTGGGAAAAATCACATGCTTCATGGGTGTCCAATTAGTCCTTTTTCCTTAGATGCAGTAACATTGTTGAAAGTGTTGATGAGTACAAAAAAAAAAAATAAAAGGTTAAAATTTGCATTAGGTCCCTTACTCTCCACAAATTTTGAAATTTAGTCTCTATTTTTTATTTCCAATTTAGTCATTCTATTTTTCAATTTCAAAATTAAATCTAATTGTTAACAATATTAAATCACTTGAACATAAATTTAACAAAATAATTTTAATAATGTTAACGGATAAATTTAATTTAAATCTAAAAATAAAAGATTATTAATTCATAAATTAAATTTAAAGTTTCTAGAAAGAAATGGATTTGTTTAGGAGTAGTTGTGTTCAATTAAAACACTGGCTGTGTTTTCAAAGTTCAACATGATGGTTTGACAAGGAACTTTAGGGTTTAACAGAGACAGGGTCCATTGTTGTTTTGAGCTATAAACTATCCTCTTAGGATAAGAAAATAATTATATATGGTGGTTTTGGGTTCGATTGTCAAGTTCTGATTTGGGGCTGATGAAAATAAATATATTATAATTTTATATTAGGTAAATTACATTATTGGTCACTTTAATATGATTAAAATTTTGTTTTAGTCAAAAGAATTATTAAAAGTTTTCATTTAGATTTGGTTGTTAAAATCGATATTATTTTATTTTTGTTGATTGTTTGCGTATAAAATGCGTTTATTTCTTCCTTCTGTCTATAATTCAAGCTTTTTTTTATTAAACAAATTTGGATGTCACAAATCTAGGAAACAAAATTCAAACAATTTTTTATCTCTAATCGATTGGATCTAAGGTATGATTCTTACTTGTCGATGGGTATTATGTTGGAAAAATCCGGTAGAAAACGATTTATATTATAGTGAAGTTAAAAAAATTCAAAATCGAGCCGTTTGTATATTTAGAATGAACTTTTCCAGGGTCATCAGCAGGCTGGTAGACAAATTCAAGTTGATATTAGCTTTCAATGGCTAAGTTGTCATAAGAGCTCGTGATAGATTTTTATTTTATTGAAAACTTAACAACCCAATGGCTTGAGTAAATTTTTTGAATAGTTCTGACTTAAATGAAAACTTTCAAATAATTTAGTGATCAAATTATAACTTTTGTACTTAAGTGACCAAAATGAAAACTTACCATAGTTTAGTGATTAATGGTGTAGTTTACCCAATTTTTATTCAAATGGGTATAGTCTCTTTAGTTTCTGTCTTGGCATCAACATTTATCAATGCTGAGGCACGTGGTTCCACGGCTGTCTAACCATTATTCTTTAGTATTTGGTGTGTGGGAGCAGTCTAGGTTGATCGCTGGATGGCTAAGCATTGTTGCCAGACCATCTGTGGTCTTTTCCACTTGGCTGTCTATGGCCTTTCTTGCTAGGCCGTTTGTGGCCCTTTTCGCTAGGCCGGCCTTCTCTCTCTCGATCGTTTTGTGGTCATGTAACAATCTTTGAATATAGACTTACATACATACATTTATACATAAATATATATGGAAATTAATTAAGCAGAATTATTAGAACTTGCAAGGAGCTACATATTAGGCAAGAAGGTCTAGAAATCAAATTCTAGCATTACATAACAATCAAATTCTTTCTTCATAAGACCAAAATTCCATGCCAGAGGTTGGCAAAAACATGACATACATGTATATACAGGAATTTCCAGAAAATGAAAAAACAATGAAGCATCATTTGGTGAACAAATCAATTTGATGTTCTAGAGGAAGTTGCTGTACATACAAATGTGGCAAGCACTTATGTGCCCTATATAACATTTGAATTCAAATGAAACTAACGTGACTGTGAAACTATTAATGAATCTTTACAACATCATATGCAATTCTAAAACTGGTGAAGCACAAAATCTAGACCATTCAAAATCAAGGTGAGCATACCAATCGGGGAAGCTTTCTCTATTCAATAGCGCCTAAACTTGTCCCTTCCTCCTTACTACCTGAATGATGACTGCTTTCACAAGTAAATATTTGATAGCTAGCCAAACCAGAGAGATAACCCGACCCATTACTGCTTATCGATCTCTCAATGTCATCGATATGAGCCACCAGAGGAATCGGTCGTTCAGGGATTGAGGAACTGATACATCTGTTTCCAACATTTTACTACTTGATCCATGGTTGGCGGCATTGTAACTCCGGATGCGAGCAAAGGACCGCGACCAACACGTACTTCTCAAGAACCTCCGGTGGCCCTAACTCCGCATGCCATCTTCAATAACATCCAAAGCTCTCTCACACTTAACCAATGACCATGCCCAATCAGCCACTAGAGAAGGCTGGTTATCATCAGTCATCGTGAGTGCCTTTTTCCACTCAACAACTCGAGAAGCACTACGCCGAAGCTATACACATCGCTTCTCTCGGTCAATTGACCATACAATGCATATTCAGGGGCAACATACCCCATTGTTCCAGCTACTCTGGTGCTCAAATGTGTCATTCCTTCTGGTGTGAACTTTGCTAGTCCAAAATCAGCTACCTTGGCCTCAAACTTATCATCCAGAAGTATGTTACTCGCTTTGATATCCCTATGAATGATTGCTGGCTGTGCTCCGTAATGTAAATAAGCCAATCCCTAGCTGTTCCTAGTGCAATCTTTTGACGCATTGGCCAACTGAGTTTCCTTTCCACGGAACCAAACAGATGATCATACAAGCTACCGTTCTTCATTAAATCACAAACGATTATCCTTTGGTGACCTTCTAACGTGGTGGTGGTTGTACAATATCCCCTCAAAGCAACAAGGTTCACATGCCTAACACTGGCGATTACCTCAACTTCATGTGTGAAATTGGCATCACCAGCGGCAGAACAGTTCTTGAACCTTTTGAAAGCAACCTCAGAGCCATCAGGTAAGTAACCTTTGTACACATTACCATACCGTAGTTCTAAGCATTGTATCGAGAAAATAAAGATTAAAAATCGTGATGCTACACTCATATGAAAGAAAGTAAATCAATAAAATAAAAATAAAACAAGTTTGAGGTAGGGTCTGAGTCGAGGTGAGCAAAAAAACCGCCTCACCCCATTGCCATCCTTAATTTCAGTCTCTATACTTTTCGAATTTTGAAATTTTAGTTATGATTCAAACATTAGTAGTTTAATCCATTAGGTCAAATTCGACATTGGTTTTAAATTATCGTAAATTGTGGATTTAGTCTATATTCTCTAATTTAATTATTTTTAGTTCCTATATTTTTCGAGTATTATGTGAAAATATCAAATTAACATCACATTGCACATATAATAATATATTTATTCCATAAGATTTTAAAAGTAATAAAATTTAACTTAATAAATTTATCATATAGTCGTATATGAATTAAGATTTCCAAAAAGTTTCCCACGAAGCATGAAGCAAGCCCGAGTAGGGGTGTTCAATTGGTTAACCGACCCGAAATAACATTAACTGAATTAACCGACCTTTCAAAATTTTTAACCGTTAACCGATCCGAAATTTTTTCAAAAAAATTAACCGAACCAAAATTTTTTAGGTTAATTCGGTCGGTTAACCGAATTAACCGAAAATTATATGTTTTTTATTTTTGATTAAAAATTAACCGAATTAATCGAATTAACCAAATTACCCGAATTAACTGAATTACTCGAATTAACCAAATTACTCGAAATAAATCACTACATAATTAAAAGATTACATAATTTTAGTTTTAGAATTTTATTTTATTTATTAAATTATTTGTAATTTTATGATTGGGTTGGATTGGGTAATTGGGTTGGGTTGGATATTTGGGTTTGAATTGAGTTTAGGGATTGGGTTTAGGTGAATAGTAGGCCTATTTATATATTATAATTTTATTTATTAATTTTTTTGGTTAATCGAAAAAATTCGGTTAACCGACCGATTTAGAACTGAATTAACCGTTAATCGAAAAATTATAAAATAATTAATCGACTCCCGATCGAAAAAATTCGATTAACCGACCGATTAACCGAATTGATCATTAACCAATTTTTCGGTTTTACCCGAATTTTACACACTCCTAAGCCGGAGGGTTCTATTCTAGCAAGAGGACATTGGGTAGGCCAGTTTCTGGGCCACTAACTTACCATTGGCTTAAGCTTTATGTACATAGCTTGAGGTCAGAAATTAACACCCAATAATATCAGTCATGATTCTTCAATTATTATTACCAGCCACCGTTTTTTGATTTGACTAGTCAACTTTAAGACGTTTGAATTCACGCTTACAATCGTGGTTGGTCGAGTCTAAGATCAGACACAAGAAAAAAAAACCACCTCAGGGCCGTCTTATCTGCTTCTATTCTTGCTTTCGGCCATCTCGTGTTTCTCTTCTCCGTTCTCCCTGCCTATGCTGTCGGCCTAAAGGACCTCTGAGGTTGCTGTCACCACACTTGGCTTCTTCCCCAGCGGCTGTCTTCTCCTTTCTGTTGGAGTGACTTCCTCTCCGGTGTGTTTGGGAAAGAAGCTCGTGGTGTTAAGGATGCTGGCTGGCTAAGCATTGTTTGCCAGACCATCTGTGGTCTTTTCCACATGGCTGTCTATGGCCTTTCTTGCTAGGCCGTTTGTGGCCCTTTTCGCTAGGCCGGCCTTCTCTCTCTCTCGATCGTTTTGTGGTCATGTAACAATCTTTGAATATAGACTTACATACATAAATATATACATAAATATATATGGAAATTAATTAAGCAGAATTATTAGAACTTGCAAGGAGCTACATATTAGGCAAGAAGGTCTAGAAATCAAATTCTAGCATTACATAACAATCAAATTCTTTCTTCATAAGACCAAAACTCCATGCCACAGGTTGGCAAAAACATGACATACATGTATATACTGGAATTTCCAGAAAATGAAAAAACAATGAAGCATCATTTGGTGAACAAGTCAATTTGATGTTCTAGAGGAAGTTGCTGTACATACAAATGTGGCAAGCACTTATGTGCCCTATATAACATTTGAATTCAAATGAAACTAACGTGACTGTGAAACTATTAATGAATCTTTACAACATCATATGCAATTCTAAAACTGGTGAAGCACAAAATCTAGGCCATTCAAAATCAAGGTGAGCATACCAATCGGGGAAGCTTTCTCTATTCAATAGCGCCTAAACTTGTCCCTTCCTCCTTACTACCTGAATGATGACTACTTTCACAAGTAAATATTTGATAGCTAGCCAAACCAGAGAGATAACCCGACCCATTACTGCTTATTGATCTCTCAATGTCATCGATATGAGCCACCAGAGGAATCGGTCGTTCAGGAATTGAGGGAACTGATACATCTGTTTCCAACATTTTTACTACTTGATCCATGGTTGGCCGGCATTGTAACTCCGGATGCGAGCATAGGACCGCGACCAACACGTACTTCTCAAGAACCTCCGGTGGCCCTAACTCCGGCATGCCATCTTCAATAACATCCAAAGCTCTCTCACACTTAACCAATGACCATGCCCAATCAGCCACTAGAGAAGGCTGGTTATCATCAGTCATCGTGAGTGCCTTTTTTCCACTCAACAACTCGAGAAGCACTACGCCGAAGCTATACACATCGCTTCTCTCGGTCAATTGACCATACAATGCATATTCAGGGGCAACATACCCCATTGTTCCAGCTACTCTGGTGCTCAAATGTGTCATTCCTTCTGGTGTGAACTTTGCTAGTCCAAAATCAGCTACCTTGGCGTCAAACTTATCATCCAGAAGTATGTTACTCGCTTTGATATCCCTATGAATGATTGCTGGCTGTGCTCCGTAATGTAAATAAGCCAATCCCCTAGCTGTTCCTAGTGCAATCTTTTGACGCATTGGCCAACTGAGTTTCCTTTCCACGGAACCAAACAGATGATCATACAAGCTACCGTTCTTCATTAAATCACAAACGATTATCCTTTGGTGACCTTCTAACGTGGTGGTGGTTGTACAATATCCCCTCAAAGCAACAAGGTTCACATGCCTAACACTGGCGATTACCTCAACTTCATGTGAAATTGGCATCACCAGCGGCAGAACAGTTCTTGAACCTTTTGAAAGCAACCTCAGAGCCATCAGGTAAGTAACCTTTGTACACATTACCATACCCTCCTTTGCCAATAATGTTGTGTCTCGAGAAATTCCTAGTGGCTTCCTTGATGTCATCGAAGGTAAAGGAAGCAAATTGGTACTTTCAGTAATGGAAGACAAACCAGAACCACCAGCACCACCCATCTCGAGGCTCCTGATTCTGTCTTTCCCTTTCTTTCTCTTTGAATCCTGGTATTTTGTATAAGCAAACCAAGACCCACCAATCAAAACAGTTAAACCAACGCTAACACCAATCAAAACACCCAAAATCAGACCAAGTCTGTTACTTTTACGATTGTTACTGGTGCTAAAATCAACCGAGAATAAACAAGAGGCGGTGGCTTCATCCGTTGGTCCAGGGTAATTAGCGAAAGCAGCTGCGTAAATAGACGGGTAAGCGGTGCAGTCGGAGACGTTTGCTACTGAATTGTTGGTCAAGTACAAAGCTTGCACATTGGCCAAGCTTCGAGTACAAGAAGCACAAGCCGAGCCCTGCAACGACTGGTTACAATTCGAAACGACATCGGATAAGGTGGCGTTGGGGATCAAATCTTCAAAATCAGCCCTGGTGGTTAAGTTCATGCAACCTTGAGAGATCCAATCGGTCTGGAAACCACAACTGGAACGCATGTCGAAGGTGGGGTCGAGGGATTGGTAAGATTGCCAACAGGACTCGGCGGTGTTTAAAGGAGGGTAGAACGAATCGGTGCGTTTGAGGTAGTCGGAAAGGACAAGGCGGAGACCCTGACGAACATAGTGGCATTCCATGGAGGTGTTGAGCCGAGGCCTGGGGTTAGGGAGGATGGGACGGAGGATAGTGAAGTTTAAAGGACATGGTTGTTGTTGGGTATTGCTTTGAGCAAAACATAGTGGGGTAAAAGCGAAGATAATGAAGAAAAGAAGAAGGGACATTTGAGGAAGGAAAGGTAACTGTTATAGCCTACAGTACATGGAAATAGAAAGAAGGAAATGGGAGTTGCAGAAGAAGAGAGAGAGGGGAGGGGGCGGATTTGTGTTTTAGTTGAGAGATTTGACTTGAAAAAGATGAGCCGGGAAAAGCATCAAAGCAGCCTTTTTGACTATTTTTCGTAATAGTAGTTAACGAGAATCGAGGGTGAGATGAGTTGCCAAGCGTAAAATAGTATAATTTTAAAAAAAAAACAGAACAGTGAAGTGCGGATCGAAGAGACATAGAGACAGAAGAAAGGAGCTGGCAAAAGTGTACCAGGAGGCTGGAAGTTGATGATGCATTGTGTCGTGCAGTATTTTATTTTTACTGATGATGTGGTTGGTTTTGTTTTTATGTGCTCCCACTTGGGGTTTTGCTTTTAATAAATCCCCAGGGTTTACATTTATATTTATTTAAGTTGGATACTATTTAAGATATGCCTCAAGTTATTGAGCCCTATTTATTACAATAATTGCTAGCACGTATTTAATTATAATTTAAAATATAGGTTAGGCTTGGCTTAAATAGGGGCGTAGCTAAGGGACTGGCATGGGCCCAAGCTTCCTAAAAGGTAAAATTTCTATTTAGGTCATTTAGATTTTTTAAAAATTTAAATTAGTAAATATAAAATTATACTTTGACTTCCTTAAAATTATAAAAATTTGATTTAATCATTTACAAATTAGAAAGATATAAACATTTCATGATTTCCAACATTCTTATCTTGCAATTTTTAAAAAGATATTTCACTATTTGGCCAAACCAAAAACCAAACCCAAGACGATTGGGCACGATCCTCAATTTCCAATCATGAAATATTGCCTTCATTTTAGAAAATTCGATCAAAATCTTTGAAGGATATTTGGTCATCCGGACGAATAGAAAATCGAGACCCAAAGACGATTGGGCACGAATCTCTCAAACTTCCAAATCTGAAACATTGCCTTATTTTAAAAACGGTCAAAATCTTTCAAGGATATTTAGCGATTTAGACTAACGAAAAAACAAGCCCAAAGACGATTGGGCACGATTTCTTGGACTCCCAAATACGAACTATTACCTTTGAAACCCTTTCTTTTATGAATTTTAATAAAGCAAAAATAAAAACATTGAAATGTAGACACGATAATAATAAGGGCAAATAATAATCATACTAATAATAATAAGAATAAGAATAATATATGTACATAGTTATAAAAAGAAAAAAATGACATTACGTATAATAACAATAATACTAAAATTATAGTAAAAAAATTAATAATAAACACATAGTGATAGTAATAATAAATAGTGATAATAATAAATGGGAAAGAAATAAAAAAATATATTAGTGGCCCTAACTCCGGCATGCCATCTTCAATAACATCCAAAGCTCTCTCACACTTAACCAATGACCATGCCCAATCAGCCACTAGAGAAGGCTGGTTATCATCAGTCATCGTGAGTGCCTTTTTCCACTCAACAACTCGAGAAGCACTACGCAAGCTATCACATCGCTTCTCTCGGTCAATTGACCATACAATGCATATTCAGGGCAACATACCCCATTGTTCCAGCTACTCTGGTGCTCAAATGTGTCATTCCTTCTGGTGTGAACTTTGCTAGTCCAAAATCAGCTACCTTGGCGTCAAACTTATCATCCAGAAGTATGTTACTCGCTTTGATATCCCTATGAATGATTGCTGGCTGTGCTCCGTAATGTAAATAAGCCAATCCCTAGCTGTTCCTAGTGCAATCTTTTGACGCATTGGCCAACTGAGTTTCCTTTCCACGGAACCAAACAGATGATCATACAAGCTACCGTTCTTCATTAAATCACAAACGATTATCCTTTGGTGACCTTCTAACGTGGTGGTGGTTGTACAATATCCCCTCAAAGCAACAAGGTTCACATGCCTAACACTGGCGATTACCTCAACTTCATGTGTGAAATTGGCATCACCAGCGGCAGAACAGTTCTTGAACCTTTTGAAAGCAACCTCAGAGCCATCAGGTAAGTAACCTTTGTACACATTACCATACCCTCCTTTGCCAATAATGTTGTGTCTCGAGAAATTCCTAGTGGCTTCCTTGATGTCATCGAAGGTAAAGCGAAGCAAATTGGTACTTTCAGTAATGGAAGACAAACCAGAACCACCAGCACCACCCATCTCGAGGCTCCTGATTCTGTCTTTCCCTTTCTTTCTCTTTGAATCCTGGTATTTTGTATAAGCAAACCAAGACCCACCAATCAAAACAGTTAAACCAACGCTAACACCAATCAAAACACCCAAAATCAGACCAAGTCTGTTACTTTTACGATTGTTACTGGTGCTAAAATCAACCGAGAATAAACAAGAGGCGGTGGCTTCATCCGTTGGTCCAGGGTAATTAGCGAAAGCAGCTGCGTAAATAGACGGGTAAGCGGTGCAGTCGGAGACGTTTGCTACTGAATTGTTGGTCAAGTACAAAGCTTGCACATTGGCCAAGCTTCGAGTACAAGAAGCACAAGCCGAGCCCTGCAACGACTGGTTACAATTCGAAACGACATCGGATAAGGTGGCGTTGGGGATCAAATCTTCAAAATCAGCCCTGGTGGTTAAGTTCATGCAACCTTGAGAGATCCAATCGGTCTGGAAACCACAACTGGAACGCATGTCGAAGGTGGGGTCGAGGGATTGGTAAGATTGCCAACAGGACTCGGCGGTGTTTAAAGGAGGGTAGAACGAATCGGTGCGTTTGAGGTAGTCGGAAAGGACAAGGCGGAGACCCTGACGAACATAGTGGCATTCCATGGAGGTGTTGAGCCGAGGCCTGGGGTTAGGGAGGATGGGACGGAGGATAGTGAAGTTTAAAGGACATGGTTGTTGTTGGGTATTGCTTTGAGCAAAACATAGTGGGGTAAAAGCGAAGATAATGAAGAAAAGAAGAAGGGACATTTGAGGAAGGAAAGGTAACTGTTATAGCCTACAGTACATGGAAATAGAAAGAAGGAAATGGGAGTTGCAGAAGAAGAGAGAGGAGGGGCGGATTTGTGTTTTAGTTGAGAGATTTGACTTGAAAAAGATGAGCCGGGAAAAGCATCAAAGCAGCCTTTTTGACTATTTTTCGTAATAGTAGTTAACGAGAATCGAGGGTGAGATGAGTTGCCAAGCGTAAAAATAGTATAATTTTTAAAAAAAAAAAACAGAACAGTGAAGTGCGGATCGAAGAGACATAGAGACAGAAGAAAGGAGCTGGCAAAAGTGTACCAGGAGGCTGGAAGTTGATGATGCATTGTGTCGTGCAGTATTTTATTTTTACTGATGATGTGGTTGGTTTTGTTTTTATGTGCTCCCACTTGGGGGTTTTGCTTTTAATAAATCCCCAGGGGTTTACATTTATATTTATTTAAGTTGGATACTATTTAAGATATGCCTCAAGTTATTGAGCCCTATTTATTACAATAATTACTAGCACGTATTTAATTATAATTTAAAATATAGGTAGGGCTTTGGCTCAAATAGGGGCATAGCCAAGAGGGTTGATATGAGCTCAGGCCCCCTAAAAAGTAAAATTTTTATTTAAGTCTTTTAGATTTTTTAAAAAATTTAAATTAGTAAAAGTAAAATTACATTTTGGCTTCCTCTAAAATTATAAAATTTGATTTAATTATTTACAAATTAGAAAGATATAAACTATATGTCGAAACCATTTTTGTTTGGAAACAGCGATTTTAAAAGAAAAAGCAGTCGCACCAATCTTTTTTGAAGTGTGATTGGGTCACTTTAAAAACATTTTGGTCTACTGATTTTAAGAAAACGGGCTCGAGTCGAGTTACGCATTTGAGGAAGGATTAGCACCTCAGATACGCCTAAAATTGGTACCGTATTGATTGATTAATGTCCTTAATATCGAAAATTAGAAAATATTTTAAAATACGAAAAAATGTTTGGGTAACTTGCATTGGATATCGAAACCCTTTTGTTTCGAAAAGTTGAAATACCACATCCAGACGATAGGACACGATGTTTCAAACCATCGATACTAAGATCATTTCATGATTTCCAACATTCTTATCTTGCAATTTTTTAAAAAAGATATTTCACTATTTGGCCAAACCAAAAACCGAAACCCAGCACGATTGGGCACGATCCCCTGAATTTCCAATCATGAAATATTGCCTTCATTTTAGAAAATTCGATCAAAATCTTTGAAGGATATTTGGTCATCCGGACGAATAGAAAATCGAGACCCAGCACGATTGGGCACGAATCTCTCAAACTTCCAAATACGAAACATTGCCTTATTTTAAAAAACGGTCAAAATCTTTCAAGGATATTTAGCGATTTAGACGAACGAAAAAAACGAAGCCCAGCACGATTGGGCACGATTTCTTGGACTCCCAAATACGAACTATTACCTTTGTGAAACCCTTTCTTTTATGAATTTTAATAAAGCAAAATAAAAACATTGAAATGTAGACACGATAATAATAAGGGCAAATAATAATCATACTAATAATAATAAGAATAAGAATAATATATGTACATAGTTATAAAAAGAAAAAAATGACATTACGTATAATAACAATAATACTAAAATTATAGTAAAAAAATTAATAATAAACACATAGTGATAGTAATAATAAATAGTGATAATAATAAATGGGAAAGAAATAAAAAAATATATTACTAAAAGGTAAAAATAATAATAATACTACTAGAAACAAAAAAAAAAACGATAGTATTGACAATATGATAATAGTAATGATATTAAAGCTAATAATAAAACAAAGATAATAATAAATATAATAATAAATATAATTATAATAATGATGTATATAAAACAAAAGTAAACGTAACAATTATAATAATAATAACAAAGAGGATAAAATGATACTAATAATATTAATAGTAATAATAAAAATATTAAATATAATAACATGTATATAACTAACATAGTGGAAATAATAAAATAATATCACTAAAAATGATAACAATAATTAAAATGACAATAATAAAATAATAAATAAAAAGAAAATAAGAAAAAGGACTAAATTAAGCTAAAAATGAAAACGGAATTTAAAGAGAATAGAGATTAGAAGAAATGGATGCTGGGCCAAAAGATAAACCCGTTACCAAGGAGGCTGGAAGTTGACTCAAATTGAAACCATGGAAAATGTACGTGCAGTATTTTAAACTTGATTGAGACATGAAAATGATGTGGTTGGTTATTAGTCTGAGAGCCGTTTGACGTGTTGCTCCCACTTGGCAAGGTTTTGTGTAACTATAACCATAAACCCCCAAAGATTTACATTTATCATCTTCAAAAAAAAAACTCTCTAAGTTGGACTACTATCTCTCCCATCGATGATCATCGCCTCAAGTTATTGAGCCCTATTTATTACAATCAATTGCTAGCATCGAAAATAAGTTTTTAACTCTATGTATTATCTTAAAAACCTCATAGATGAGTTCGGTAAGATAGAAAAAAGAACAAGCGAAATAGAAAAAATGAACCTTGCTTTTTATACTGGCTGCTTTACTTCAAATATTTCTTGTATCTACCAAAAACCGTAAAAATCCTATTTTATTTATGGCTTTATTTAGCTATTTTAAAATGTTTTTGTAGGTTCGTATCGCTTAAGATGGTAGTGGCAAATATAACAATTCAGTGTTTAGCGCTGAGGACTCTCGACTTAGTTTCCCTTTAATTGTTAGATTATTGATTGCAATTTTGGGCCTTTCATTCATTTGGGCTATAAAAATTAAAATTTCATCCGCCCCTAAAAATTGTCTTGACTTAGCCCTAGGCTCAAACATTCAAGGCCGAGCTTGGCTCAATCCATTTTTAAGTTTGAAAATATTATATTATTTTAAATATAATGTAATTTTATGGCGCATAAATGTTAAATATATGGTAATATTGTAACTCCCCATGCTCGATCGATCGTCAGATTTGAGTTACGAGATGTCACATTTGTTGCCAGAACAACTACAATCAATTATAATTCAATATCACAATTTATATATACATATAGATACATACTATTTAGTTTAATCATCTTTAACATATAATAAATGTAACACCCTTTACTAGACCCGGTAGTCGGATTCGAATAACGGAATGTCACATTCTTTGCAAAAGCAATCTACATAAAAAAAACAATCATATTTAAAATACAATTTATATTATTACAAATCACATACCATGCATCAGTAATTTGAGATCAGTAAGGAATTAATTATGAAAATCTAGACATGAAATGAGATTAGACTGTAAAATTTCAAAGTTTTTAAGTTAATACTAAAAGTTCATAGTTGGTATCGATACCTTTTTAAAAATCGATACCAATTTAAAATTTTGTTTTCTTTGCAAATCAAATGTATCGATATTTATCAATTGGTACTGATAGTTTATGAAAAGGTATGATACTTATATAAATATCGATACCATTTTGGCATTCTGTATGTTTAAAAACTATTCATATGGTCAAATATCGATACTTGATTTCAAAAATGGTAAAAATCTATCTTTAAATGGTCCATTTCATGCCCAAATTCACCTAAACTTAAATGGTACCTTATAAACACAATTATAACATAAAAATCATCAACAAAGTACCATTCTATCCATTTCCATTATGTCAAAAACATCACTTTAACAGTCAACCTAATTGTTTCAATAAGCTTTTAATGGCACCTCCAAAACATTGAACCACCTAACATGTAATCATCTAACCATTCAAACCATCTTTCAATTGATTCCATATTAGCCTTATAACTTAGGTGTAAGAAATTTCAGATCATTTCAAGCATGGCATAGCATAAGTATCATCTATATCGCCTAAATACTATTAATCAAATAACATGCCCATCAATTACTTAACCTAAAATGGTTATAATGATTATAATGATTTTTGCCATCACACATAATATTTACATATGATTCACAAAATGGCAATGTAACCTAAAATGGACATCATATAACCATTAGACTTATTAGGTACGTGTCAAGACCCAAAATGAAACACATCACTAACACTTGAGTTCGAGATTGTCGCTGGATGTTGAATTGACAATCGAACTAATAAGTACCTAACCCACGCACAGAAAACAAAACTGTACACTGAGTATAACTCAGAGGTATTTCTATAATCCGAACATTAAAAGAAAAATATAATACATTTAAATGCTCAAGTTGAAACTAGATGATGCTATGCAAATATCATACCAAATGTGCATGTTTATATATGCATTATTTTTATCAAACACATTTTGTAACACCCCTAACCCAAATTTGTCACCGGAACAGGGTTACGAAGCATTATCGGAGTTTACAAATCAAGCAGACAGAAATGTAAACATTTCATATCATATAGCATTCATGCCAATAACCAATCACAATCATACTTATTGTCCCTTATACAAGCCCTGGGGCCCAAAATACATATTAGAAATAAGTCGGGACTAGATCGGTACTCAAAGAATTTTTCAAAAACATTGAAAATTTTCAAACGCAGGGTCACATGGTAGTGTGACCAGGTCGTGACTCACACGGCAAGAGACACACTCGTGTCTCGGTAGTGGACATTTGAAATAGGGATACACGACCATGTCCCCCGTGTCCGTGTCCGTGCGTGTAACTCTCCGACTTGGGCCACATACCAAACCACACGCCGTGTGCCGTCGTGTGAATATACTGACTTGTACTTTTTAAAAGATAAAGGGACACACGTGAAGTCACCTGGCCGTGTGTCACACACTACGAGACACATGCCGTGTGGACGAAATAGCTATTCTATAAGCCATTTTTCTCATCCAATAAGGCATGTACCTATAGTTATCGTTATACATACAAACAAGCCATATTATGGCATCCAAAACAAGTAAAATCAAGCCTTAAATATATAATATCTTAACATACAACCAATATTCCTTTAGGCACCTCGGATGATAGATTATAACGTGTGTGTTCATGTATTCAATATATTCATATGTACAACTAACATATATGTATAATTCTACCCAAGGTTTACCAAGCTAATTTGCATTATTTCAAACCAAGTCACTTACCTACCAAAACATACCATCTAGTGCCAAAATGTATTTTAAATATTAATATATTTAAATATATTTATACCTACATATTAATGTACCGATTCCTAATCAATTCATCACATCCCAAAACACATGTATATAAATGCACTTTTAGCTAACATTTTACCTTTTTCCGTACAATCATAAACCAAATTATACATCAATCATATAAGGCAAATATGCACTAAACCAAAATGTGCCAAAACACAAGCCAAATAAGTGACTAATTTTAACAAAACACATATAGGCCAACATTAACCAGAATATCTATACATGCCATTATAACCAAAATCAAAACATCCAAAAGTACCGATAGAATCGATGGATAGTGTGATATAACTCCGACAAACTTCCAACCCGATCGAGCTTCCGATAATCTGAAATGTAAAGAATGATATGTATCATTCTCTTATCGTTTCTTCATAAACATATATCATCCATTTCAATATATCAATATATCATGTACTATCATTTCCATGTATTTCATGTATATACTAGATTAGTTTGTATCAAACTCATATCGCTTATAACGAACATTTCCGTTGAACCATTAGAATTTCGTTGGATACACGGGTAGCACACAAGTGTACAAATCTATAATCGCCAATTCATATACTGGTATGCTCATACGAGCATGTAATCGGAACCTCTTTCGAGCCATATAACCGGAAGCTCATGTGAGCCATGAACGGAAGCTCATAAGAGCCGAATCGGAAGCTTATGCGATCCAATATCGAGAAGCTCGGAGAGCCATTAATCGGAAGCTTATGAGAGTCAATTATCCAAAGCTCATACGAGCCATAAAGTAAAGCTCAAGAGAGCTATTAATCGGGAAGCTCGTGAGAGCCATATAACGAGATGCTCATAAGAGCTAAATAATGGGACGCTTATCGAGCATGTGATGTGTCCGCAACAATGCAGGACCACAACCAATTCGGGAACCCTTAATGACATGTCATTTGTATCCATTGAATTTTCAAGGTTCAAACGAGACTTAGTACTTGTAATATGTGATCAAAACTTATACATGGAAATTATACATTTCACATTCATATCATAAATTAACATATAAATATACAATTTAGTTACACGAACTTAAACCTAATTGTTTAACCAATATGCCACGATTGACACCTCAATTAACAAATCAAAACCAAACAAAAGACCACATTCAACTAAATCAATAAGCTTTTAATGGCACCTCCAAAACATTGAACCTAACTTGTAATCATCTAACCATTCAAACCAGCTTTCAATTGATTCCTTATTAGCCTTATAACTTAGGTGTAAGAAATTTCAGATCATTTCAAGCATGGCATAGCATAAGTATCATCTATATCACCTAAATACTATTAATCAAATAACATGCCCATCAATTACTTAACCTAAAATGGTTATAATGATTATAATGATTTTTCCATCACACATAATATTTACATATGATTCACAAAATGGCAATGTAACCTAAAATGGACATCATATAACCATTAGACTTATTAGGTACGTGTCAAGACCCAAAATGAAACACATCACTAACACTTGAGTTCGAGATTGTCGCTGGATGTTGAATTGAAAATCGAACTAATAAGTACCTAACCCACGCATTTAAAACAAAAGCATAATCGAGTATAACTCAGAGGTATTTCTATAATCCGAACATTCAAAGCAAAATATAATACATTTAAATGCTCAAGTTGAAACTAGATGATGCTATGCAAATATCATACCAAATGTGCATGTTTATATATGCATTATTTTATCAAACACATTTTGTAACACCCTAACCCAAATTTGTCACCGGAACAGGGTTACGAAGCATTATCGGAGTTTACAAATCAAGCAGACAGAAATGTAAACATTTCATATCATATAGCATTCATGCCAATAACCAATCACAATCATACTTATTGTCCCTTATACAAGCCCTGGGGCCCAAAATACATATTAGAAATAAGTCGGGACTAGATCGGGTACTCAAAGAATTTTTTCAAAAACATTGAAAATTTTCAAAACTGCAGGGGTCACATGGTAGTGTGACCAGGTCGTGTGACTCACACGGTCAAGAGACACACTCGTGTCTCAGGCCGTGTGGACATTTGAAATAGGGATACACGACCATGTCCCAGCCCGTGTCCGTGTCCGTGCCCGTGTAACTCTCTGACTTGGGCCACACAGCCAAACCACACGCTCGTGTGCCAGGCCGTGTGAATATACTGACTTGTACTTTTTAAAAGATAAAGGGGACACACGGCCGTGTCACCTGGCCGTGTGTCACACACGGCTGAGACACACGCCCGTGTGGACAGAAATAGGCTATTCTATAAGCCATTTTTCTCATCCAATAAGGCATGAACCTATAGTTATCATTATACATACAAACAAGCCATATTATGGCATCCAAAACAAGTAAAAATCAAGCCTTAAATATATAATATCTTAACATACAACCAATATTCCTTTAGGCACCTCAGATGATAGATTATAACGTGTGTGTTCATGTATTCAATATATTCATATGTACAACTAACATATATGTATAATTCTACCCAAGGTTTACCAAGCTAATTTGCATTATTTCAAACCAAGTCACTTACCTACCAAAACATACCATCTAGTGCCAAAATGTATTTTAAATATTAATATATTTAAATATATTTATACCTTACATATTAATGTACCGATTCCTAATCAATTCATCACATCCCAAAACACATGTATATAAATGCACTTTTAGCTAACATTTTACCTTTTTCCATACAATCATAAACCAAATTATACATCAATCATATAAGGCAAATATGCATTAACCCAAAATGTGCCAAAACACAAGCCAAATAAGTGACTAATTTTAACAAAACACATATAGGCCAACATTAACCAGAATATCTATACATGCCATTATAACCAAAATCAAAACATCCAAAAGTACCGATAGAATCGATGGATAGTGTGATATAACTCCGACAAACTTCCAACCCGATCGAGCTTCTGATAATCTGAAATGTAAAGAATGATATGTATCATTCTCTTATCGTTTCTTCATAAACATATATCATCCATTTCAATATATCAATATATCATGTACTATCATTTCCATGTATTTCATGTATATACTAGTATTAGTTTGTATCAAACTCATATCGTCTTATAACAGAACATTTCTCGTTGAACCATTAGAATTTCGTTGGATACACGGGTAGCACACACGAAGTGTACAAATCTATAATCGCCAATTCATATACAGGTATGCTCATACGAGCATGTAATCGGGAACCTCTTTCGAGCCATATAACTGGAAGCTCATGTGAGCCATGAAACGGGAAGCTCATAAGAGCCGTAATCGGAAGCTTATGCGATCCAATATCGAGAAGCTCCGGAGAGCCATTAATCGGGAAGCTTATGAGAGTCAATTATCCGAAAGCTCATACGAGCCATAAATAAAGCTCAAGAGAGCCATTAATCGGGAAGCTCGTGAGAGCCATATAACGAGATGCTCATAAGAGCTAAATAATGGGACGCTCTTGCGAGCTGTGGTGTGTCCGCAACACATGCAGGACCACAACCAATTCGGGAACCCTTAATGACATGTCATTTGTATCCATTGAATTTTCAAGGTTCAAACGAGACTTAGTACTTGTCGAATATGTGATCAAAACTTATACATGGAAATTATACATTTCACATTCATATCATAAATTAACATATAAATATACAATTTAGTTACACGAACTTACTTAGCTAAATTGCAGAAATACCAATATTTAGGGGCATTTTGGTAATTTTTAGTTTTCACGATTTTCCACTAGGTCTTGATCTAAATTAATAATTTCATTCATTTTATTAATTTATACAATAAAAAAATTCATTTCATGCGATTTGGTCATTTTGATATTTTTACAAAATTACCCTTAAAGTTTTACTTTTATTCAATTTAATCCCTGAGCCCAAAACATGCAAATTAACCATTTTTAATGCAAACTCATGCTAGCTAAATATTCATGGCATTCAATACAGCCCATTTTTACAATAATTTCACAACAAACCCTTGTATTTTTTATTTAACAAATTAATCCTTAATCAAAAATTCATCAAAATCACTTAATAAAATACTTTTAAATATCAAATAATATCTCAAATTCATCATTTAGCATAAAAAATCATATAGATTCATCAATGTCAACACCCAAAATCTTTAACAAAATCAAAAACTAAGGTAAGATTTAATTGGACCTAATTGTAACAATCTTAAAAACATAAAAATTATAAGAAATAGGATGAATTATACTTCCATGTAAAGGAATAAAGCCAAAAATAGAAACCTTCCCCATGACTATGGTGTTCGCTGGAATGATGGAGAAGAAATGAAATAAAAATGTTTTAATTTCACTTTAATTTATATTAATTTCCACTTAATTATAAAATTTCCATTAAATGGCTTTATTTTATTATTATTTTTCTCTTATGCCGCCTCAACCTTTAGATTTAGGTTTATTTATTTCTTAAGTGCTCCCTCATTTATTAATCAAGCCATTTAATCACTTAAATATTATAATTAGTAAGTTTTGCATCTTTTTCAATTTAGTTCTTTTAATTAATTAATTAATTATCGAAACGTTAAAATTTTTCAACGAAACTTTAATACTACCTTAATGACACTCCGTAAATATTTATAAAAATATTTACGGCTTAGTTTATAGAAACGAGGTCTCGATACCTCATTTTCTAAAACCACTTGACCTGATAAATCATTATAATACACAAATTACTAAATCAAAAACCTTTTTTAAAACTATATTTGACTCGTAAATATTAAATAATAATATTTACAAACTTACTTGCCGAATTTGGTAGCCTCAAACCACTATTTCTAACACCACTGAAAATCGGGCTGTTACACATTTTACTAATACACGACAAATTCAATTTACATATCATATGGTACCGAAATCCAATTTACATATCCATTCATTATTTTGGTTTCCATTTCACATTTCATTCTAGCATTGCCATTTCAACATCATTTTCCATTTCAAAGTCATTATCTCAAGTTTACCGTTTACTTCTCCCATTAACACAACTCGGACTTTGACAGATACATTGACCCAATCAACACACCAGTTTGGCATCCAGTACCTCATCAGATAAATTCGAAGCAAGTGGTTGCGCCCAGCACTATAAATAAATTTGACACCAAGTGTCTCATTGGTTAAACCGAAGCAAATTGGAACCCAGTGCCTCATCGACTAGTAATCGAAGTAACCCTAAACTCTTCTTATCCTATGGCATGCCAACTATATTCGACTTGCCTAAACAATTAATAGAGATTTCATTTCATAATTCAATAACATCAAATACCTCATTTCACCTTTATTTTCATCATAAACATATAAACTTCCATATATCAACATTATATATTCACATTTCATACTCAATTCCACATTTTAAACAATATATATTTTTCATATACATTCAATTTAATCCTTAGGTATATCAATCAACTCAATTGAGCCAAAATCATTTCATTATCAAAATCAACTCATCTCGTATTCTTACTATGCACAAACAGTTCAAAATGAAGCAATTTACAAGAGTTCGGATTATAGAAACACTAACCGTAAACTCCGAGCTATTCGTTGACGACTATGTCATTTTCTTTCTTTTTCGAGAAATTCGGGTCGATGTTAGGTACGGGTTAAAAACAACACATAAAACTATATATCAATTTACATTCATTTTCACATTCAATTGCTAAATTATGCAACCTTTGTATTTTATTCAATTTAGCCCCTAAAACCAAGGCTAACATAACTTCTAAATTTAACCCCAAAGTTTTATACCCATTTCACTCTAAGCCTAATTTAACTCCATATTTTCATTTTTACCCCAAAATTTTGAAATCTTTATAATTTGGTCCATATTGCACAAAATCATTAATTGACTTTACAATTTAATCCTTTATCCTAAACTTAAAATCTACTAAAATATTACCAAAAGCTTCAACTGTCTAACAAAGACAACTTCTTAATTCTTTAACAAGATCTTGAAAACAATATAGTCGACTAACTTATAATACGAGATTCATAAAACATAAAAATTACAAAAAAAAACTCACTTTTCTTTTTGTTTTCGAAATGTTTAGATTGAAAAGAGAATGAACACTTTCTTTTCTATCCACTAAATATCATCTTTTTATTTTATTTTATTTTATTTTATACTTAACTTTAACTAAAATTTATAATATATAGCATACATGTTATTAAGTTGTAACAGGCCACCTAATCATGTATCTAAGGGTTTATTTTCTTTATAAGTCCAATATATTAAGTTCCAATTGTAATTCCTTAATAATTCTTATTTTTATCATTTACACGATTTAGTCCCTGTACTAAAACTAAGTACTGATTCGATAAAATTAACCGACTGAAATTCAATTCACTACTAACATAAAAATATTTACGTGCCCAGTTTACGAAATCGAGATTCCAAAACCACATTTTCTGACACCACTGATTTTCAAATCATTATAATATACATTCGATAACTCGAGGTCGAATAAGGACAAAAATCCAAATTTGGATTATGTTAATAAATTAATTTTCTTATTCTTATTCTTATACTCATAAAAGAAATAATTGAAATATTTAATCAAATTATATATTAACATAATTTTATTTTCCTAACATGAACTTTTTTTTTTGGAATAATGTTATGCACATTTTAAATATTTTAATTAGAATGATAATTTTTGACTTTGAAATTTTAATTCCTTTTTAATACACAAAATAAATGTGAAAATTTTTAAGTTTTGTTTTGTTATAAGAAGATTTATACATATGGTTATATATATATATATTCATTTTCTTCATCATCCTTAACATATATACATACATGCATGCATACATAAAAAAAAAAACCACAAAACCTTGGCTTCTTGTTGTAGCTCCAAATGACGGCGACAACTTAGGCTTAGTTTGGATGAGCGGTGAGTTTACCTCCGGTGAGATTAAAAACAGCGGTGGCGGTGAGATTAGTTACTGTAGCGGTGAGATTGGATACTGTAGCGGTGAGATTAGAAACAATGGTGGGGTGTGTATTTGGATTCAAACGCAGCTGTAGCGGTGAGGTGAGAATATGAAATGACTATTAAAGACATCAAATTAAAAAGGATATATAATAGAAGTTTTTTAAATTATTTTACTTTTACGAGATTATTAAAAATATATGAATTTTTAAATTTATTTAATAAAATATTAAAATGTATCTTTGACATTTTATTATAAATATTTCAATTAATTACATAATTTTTTAATAAAATTAACTTAAAATATTATTTATTATCATGAAAATACAAACAATATTTTTATTAGACTTGATTACATTTCATGGCCTTGGTCCCACAAATGAAAAGAAAAATCTTTGAAATTTGAGTTCTTGAAGAACTCTCAACCTCTAAAAAAAAAAACAACAGAGAAGATTTTGTGACTTGAATCTCACAATGACATTTTGTAGGGATGGAGTTTATGTGAGCCTAAGTTCTTTGATTCTGATCGCCATCTTTTGCAAGGTGGTTTTTAGATTGTAAATATCAGTTGGTATTAAAGATGCATTATCGTAACTCATGATTACAATCGCGTGACCAATAATGACATTGTATTATCTGTATTTGTTTATGGTTAAAGAAACTAATGCGGTGTCGTATGTCCGAAATATGATAGATTATTATATGCTTGATCGGAAAAGTAGTGCAGGTGTGTGTGTAACATGATGAACTAATATTTTCATTTTGATGATTGGGGAAAAAGCCCAATCTCGCCGGATACTCAAATAATATCAAGAAGTTACAAAATTGATTTCATTCTTTGAGTCTTTGGAAGTTTAGGAGGGAGTGTTACGAGTTTAATAAACGTGAATTGTTACTCTTAAATAATAGATCCTTTTGATAATAATTTGTGCGCCTATAATGCCCGAGATGACTTGTTTGTTTGAATGCAAAAATCGTCGAGTCATTCCTTGGGGAGAATGATGTTTGAATATATATCATGTGGCAAGTCTCGGGGATCCATGGAGCGGACTGATTTCCATAAGCTAGATTAAGGACTTGTAACTTTCATTCCTTCAATATAGGAGCCAAATCAAGAAACCCATTAACAATTGAAACAATGTTCCTGGGCTTTAAACACCCATATGCATTCTTGGACATTTACAGTCAATCTTGCTATTGAGGCAGCAACTATAAGTAAAGAAAATTAAAATATACAAAAGAATTAAAAGTAAATTTGATTCGAACAAAGAGGTGACAGAGAAATAAATAAACAAGTATATTCATAGATAGTAGGTAGATTGATAAATAAATATCTGAGAGAGAAGGGGAGGAGGGTTCCAAAGCCAAATGGAGGCTATTCAACATAAATTCTTACACCTAGCAACAATATGGCATACCTCACAAGATTATACAGAGAAAAAGTCAAAAGTTATAAGATTTGACTTATTTCTCTCAAAGGAAAACCGATTCCGATATTCAATATCTTAATAGACTACTTGTTATCTAAATATTACTAGGTATGTACAGACTACTTTCAGATCTAGCACATAGAAGAAGATACAATATGCGACCTAAATGCCCATATAGGTCCTTATATATTTAACAATGAAACATAAAATCAACAAAATAAGAATCTAACATTCCTTCAATAAGTATGATTTTGCCCAACTCCATCACATTAAAAATAAACAAAATCAAGTAAAGCATCTCAAATGATTAAATATAAAATAGTAATAATAGCAAAGACCAAAAGAACCACAACCGTAGTTGACCGGTCTTGGTTCCGGAATCGTTTAAAATCTTAGCTATGTACCTTTGACTCAATAGTGAAATCTACGAGCGAAGTCGATCACTCTCCCTGCTAGTGATTTTATTCTTCTTGCTTCATTATTTAGCCTATCATGGAGCATTTTAATCTCATTATGTTGGCGATCATTAATTTCATTTTGTTCATGTAAACTTTCTCTAATTCTTTAATACAAGATTCCTTTTTGCAAGAGATGATTCAAGCTCTGGACATTAAAACCAAGGGACGACACATCGAAACAATGAGAAAAGACAACACATTTAGGAGTGAAGGATACTTTGGTACACTTTTTTGGTTTTGGAAAGAAAAGAGGAAAACTTGGCTAGAAAGTAATGAAACGACATAGAAGTTCATAACTGAACAACAGTTCCACTAGCCACTTCATCACCGCTTCTTCATTCTTATGCCTCTTTAATTCATTAATAGCATTGCTCAACTTATTTCTCTCTTCAAGAACCATGGAAAGTGAAACATAACAATCCACCTTTTAAAATAAAACAAAAGTGAATAAACCAAATATTATATTTGTTAGACAAAGAAAATTAGTATAGAAGGCGCATTCATCGCCCACATCTTTGTTAACCTCGCAGTACAAGCAAGAAGTAAATCAACAAAACATGTTTAGAACCATTTTCTCAATATCAATCACCCAAACATGTATAAATGTCGATAAGCTATCCTGCTCAACTATGATTTACCTTATTTGCTTATTTACAACTGTATTCTTCTTGCATGTCTATCATATGCTATAGATTCCAGATATCAAGAAAGGAGGAAGTACCATGCTTTCACAGTTTATAAAGCATGAGCGAAAATCAATCTTCATGATAAATATTATATTAAACTTTCACGTTTATAAAGCATGACCGAAAATCAATCTTCATGATAAATATTATATTAAGCGACCAGTTAGTAAGCCTTGTTTATAGCCCGAAAAATAGCAAATTGCAAGTAACAACTACTATAACTTTTTTAAGGAAATAGTAAAGCGAGGAACTCATCAATTCTCCCTATCCTCGCCCCCACTCAAGAAAGAATCCTTCCAAGTTGTTACCTTTACATGCTTCCGGTGAAAAACAAACCTGAATCGCCCTACCACAATTTGAATAGATCTCCATAGGCTACCATGTTATATTTTCTTAGCCATTTAAGCATTTAAATTACTAGTATTATAGAGTTTAACCCAAGAAAGTATGGTATTCAAAATGGCCTCAAATTACAAATCGATCTCCTCATATTCCACTTTGTTGTGGAAGCTGTTAGTGACCAACAAAAAGCCAAAGAAATGTACCATAATGGAAATGACTATCGCATACGATACTTACCATGAGTTCCATCCGCTTGACCTCGATTTTAAGATTTACGCCTTTCTTTATCCAATGCGACCTTTCAAAGATTCATTTAGCAAGTTGTGCAAAGATCCATCCAACCTCAATTTGCTTCAGATGCATTTGTCTCACCTATCTTCATTGTACTTTCAATCACTTCTGCATGGAAAAGAAAATCTCAATTTCAGCAAACAAGATTTGACTAATATAACACAAGAAGCAACAATAGTTTCATTGACAAGATATTCAAGCATGCAAGCGAGCGAGGTGTAAATACATAATATCTAAGCGACTTCAAGAATGCATAAGCATGTATTTCAATATATCATTCAATAAGACACTATAATGATAAAGATAAAACCACATGTATCGGATCATTTCATAATGAAAAGTCAGAGGAAAATAAACAAATAATTTCAGGGAAAAGATCATAGTAATAACAATTTCTTAAAAATAGGCGGTTAATGGAAAGGATCACTCCAAGTGATTCAAACCGCAACAGAGGGAAAAAAAAGAAAGAAGAAGCTATAGAGTTGTAAATGATTCTAACAAGTTTTCACTCACCTTAGAGAACTTTTACCCACAGCAAAGAACAAACAACTACTTTACGATTTTAGAAATCAAGTTTTACTAATTGAACAAAGAAACTATAAACAAAACACTCCATTTCTTTTCCTTTAGCAGACCTAACCTAATGAGATGGAGAAAGCAAAAGAATGGTATTGACATTCAAATTTAAACCGATGAACTTTTGGACTTTTGGCTAACGGAAGGACCATAACAGTTGAACAATAGAATCAAAATAAGTGGAAACATACTTTTGTAATGTTGCAAACTTGACAGTATATCTTCGTGACATGACACACGGTATGTCCTTCATAATAAGCTTCCACAATGACAACTCATTCTCCAAGTTGCTCAAACTTATCATTGTTCTTGCAACTTGATAGCTCGATTCGCCTCTCCTCGTGGGCCCTTCTCTTCCAGTAATTTTGCCTTCAATAACTCAATGTCCTCATGAGATGATTTCAAATTTCTTGCCTCTCGTACTTTAGACTCGACGAAAACCCATAATCAAAAGCGAAAGGAAAGAAGTCATGAAAAACAGGAACATAAAAGGGAGCGATGAGCAGACAAGAATTACGATCGCCATTCAAAAGCATCAAATGAAATGAGCGGTCAATCAAAACTTTTAAAATATAGCTTATATTCATTCTCACCAAAACATCAGGAAAAGATAAAAGGAGATATGAACGAAGTTTAAGCAAATAGTACTAACAGGTCAAAGAGAATATATAAATGTACCAAGCAGTAAACAGAGTTTCCTCTACTCATGCAAAGGACCAGTGGAGAAGCAAAATTTCTTATATTTCGTGCTTCATCCTCTCTACTCCTAAAACCAATTGTTTTCTTTCACTACCAAGGAACAAAAATGATAGGAAATTCAATCCCCCCCAATATCAAAGATCCACAAAAAAACCCAATTCTCGTACCTGGTTCAAACCCTACCTTTTTATTTGCTGTCTGTGCAAACCCTACCTTTTTATTTGCTGTCTGTGAAATCTGCATCAATTACGTCCCCATCAGGGCCCTTGTTTGATGAATCTGAAGGTCTAGTTTCACCATCGTGTAGGTCCACCGGACCTCCTGCTGCCGGGTTGGTTGTAGAGTGACTAGCCAAGTCGCATCACTTCTTGGTTGAGGCGTCATGGCATCCTTCATACCTTGTGTTGAGCCCCGAAATTGCATCCCCGAGCTCCCGCAATTTTGCCTCTACTTTCTCTTTCATCGGACCGAACCTTGTCTCCAAGCTCTTTCTTTGCTTCTCGGTCAGGTGAGACAAGAATCACCGGTTTTTGTGTCTATAGCATCTCTTCTCTCCTTATCCTCCTTCGAGAACTTCTCACTTCCTTCACCATTCGATCAACTGCATATTTTAACAATGAATGGGCAATGGTTAATGATCAATTCTTGCATCCAACCCCAATGAACATGCACAAAGTCAAGTCATGAAATATGTGCAATGAACTTTTAGATGGCTTCCAAGCAATTCCTCCGAGCAACAAAAGTAATGCATACCTCATCGCTTGGCAAGGTACTTGCACCGTTGATAGTGATGTCCCGCTTCTTCCCGCTTCCTTATCAAAGATGTGAGAGATGATAGCTTTCCAACGCTTCTTCCGCCGTTGTTGGTCTTATGAGTCTTAAGGTTATAGTGGGAAAATAGCTTTCTCTGCAGGTGAGTTTTTTCCATTTGGTAGCTTTAGCTCCATCAAAAATAAGACCAAAGATGAGATGAGAATTTTAAACTCACCTCACCATTAGATATCCAAACAAGATTTCAATGAGTTTCACACCTTCAGCTGCACCTCACTGGCACCAACTGGTGAACCAAAGGCAGCCTTAATCCTTTAACATTACAAGACATGATCTTATGCCTATAATTATGACATGATGACATCACGTTCATCCGATTCAAAGTCTGCTTAATTTTTCTAAATAAATTCCACGTTTTAAACACTTTGTAATAACATAAAAATGGGTAATGGTAAAGTAATAGGAAGCTGTTGCCTATATATAAATATTTCAACTTGCAAATCTATTAATAACAATAATTAGTGGCGTAGCTAGTGACTGGCATGGGTCCCTGACCTCCCCTAAAATGTAAAATTATTTAAAATTTTTTTAGAATTTTTTAAAAATTTTAAATTAATAAAGATAAAATTATATTTCGTCCCCTTAAAATTATAAAAATTTAATTTAATCCTTTATAAATTATAAAGATATAGATTATAAAAAATTAAAATTTTATCCGATCCGCCCTAAAAAATTATTATGGCTTCGCTCCCGATAATAATAATAATAATAATAATAATAATAATTAATCTTGTTATTCCTATAATGCTGCATATATTTTAATTATTAAATATAAGTGAAGTACAACTTTGTAATAATTGGACAATGCAAAGCCATCCCCACAAGTTAGAAGCTATCAAGCATGTATTGATATTCATTTGTAGTTCAGCTTCAAATAAAATATTTTACTTGCAAAATCGTACAGATTTTAAAAATATTAACTTTGTTGAATAGTAAATGAAATTTTTAAACAATCAATGCTAACTCTATTAAAAAATGGCATTGTATGACTTTTTTTAATAGTACAAAAACTAAATTGATCCATTTACTAGGTAGATGGACTAATTTGATAAAGCCCATATAATAGAAAGACCTACTGAGTACTTTCACACACACATGCACACACACACAAAGCCTAAAATCCAGAGGATCACAAATAGCTATCAACTCCCAACTTCATCACCTAATAAAAGTTAGGATCAACA
This sequence comes from Gossypium rotundifolium, assembly GCA_025506655.1. Taxonomy (NCBI): domain Eukaryota; kingdom Viridiplantae; phylum Streptophyta; class Magnoliopsida; order Malvales; family Malvaceae; genus Gossypium; species Gossypium rotundifolium. Next base: position 753,203 of record CP106733.1, read on the forward strand.
AAAGGATTGAAGCCATAATCTTATCAGACCAAAGACATATGTCCCAACTGATCACATGCAAACAACAACTTCGGAGGCTACTAAAGGCTTTCATATTAATACTCAAGTATGTTTTATGCTCATGTATTTTCTTTTGAATCTAATAATTACTTTATCAAAATCCTTCATCAAGCATTATTCTACTCTTTTGATTTAAGCATTGAAGAATATTTTAAAAGTACTAGATTTGATACCTATACATATTTCTCTTTGTCTTACAAGCCTATCAATCTCTCAAACTCATTAACTATTTTCAACCCATCTACCCAACAAAGACATTAACATCTATTGAGGCAAGTTTTGGCTACGTGCCAACAGAAGTGGTCACTTCCACCATCACTGCAACATGATGTTGCTTGCCATTTTTGAAATTGGCAATTTTTGAAACAAAATCTTTGGGTTTTGAATCATGTTGATTTTAACAGCCCACCCGGCGAAGACTATATCGAGTCATTGTTTTGTGTTTAAGTCATTTATGCTAAGGGTAGAAAATGAGTAAGTTAGTGAAATATTCTTTTTTGGTTGGGCAACATATTCTGTGGGTTCGCCATTTGGCTGACTCTTCTATTAAGCAATCCGCCAACCCCAAATGTTTTGGGTGAACTCACTATTTTACAGCTCGATAGATTTGTTTCCATATTTTAATGTGAATACGATGGCTCAATAAGTAATGTTTGAGTTTGGTTGTGATCGAGGTAGAACTGAACTAAAGTATTGTAGATTATTAGACTTTAAAATATTAAGGGATTTTATCAACAGGAAAAAAGGCGATAGTGGGATTTTTTAATCCTTCAACTAAACATTGTCTCCGTGTTTGGGTATATAAGGATGTCGATTGTCTGCATATGTTACTTTTATATCTTATTCCCTACACTACCCTCTAAGTTTCTAAAAAACCTTAAGGATAACGAAGAAGGTTCTCAGTAATTAGTCGACACTATTGTTAGTACCAACTTACTGGAAATTTCCAGTAAACCTTTAGGTTATTGTTGAAGGAGTTTACATATTTACAATTATACATGCATGGGTTTTTAGAACTGGTTGTAAGGAGGGAAACTTTCTGGTTCTGGGTTGCATGCTACTGATTCATGCATGCATGTTAAATTTCAATAGTTTAACTATATGATATTTATATTTCTTTCTCATCTAACTCAAGAATTTAGCGAAGGTCCGAGCAATAAAGGCAAAGGACCTATAAAGTAGGTTCCTTTTTTGGAGTTTCTAGTAAGTCCCTTCTTACTCCTTTTGTATTACAAACCCCTCAAGTAATATAAACTATGTAAGGTAAGTATTCCTGCTCCTAATAAGTTAAAGTCTGGTGTCCGGTTATACGTGTGTGTCAAACAACGTTATTTTGAATGAACATGGTCAGTTCTAATATAAATACCCTCATTGTTGCATGAGCCTAGTGTTGATTATATGTGATATGTAATATATATTATATGAGAATGAGAGTTGTTTATGATGTTTCTGATAAGGCAACTATATTGCAAATCGGATTGGCAGATCACAAGAACACGTGTTCAGCTTATCAGAAATGATATGAAGAGTTAATGTGGTATATGTATATAAATATGGCTAACTGATATGATTCTGAAATTCTGGGTCTATGGCTGGAACAAGGATGGGTAATTTGTAAACGTGCTCAATTGTGGAAAGTCATGGTTAAGTTGGCGAGTGGTGACCGCCCATGTGTTGTGTTTATGGTTGTGTTTATGTTAGCAAAATGTGTCTGTCTAAAAACAATTAACGCCATTTGGTGTATCATGTTAGTACCTGTAACACCCTTAACCCGCCTTGTCGCCAAATTAAGGTCATAGAGCATTATCGATCAATCAGAAAACATTTATCATCATAACATTAAATAACTTAAACTTATTATAAATTAATCATATGCGTTATGTCCCTAAATTGAGCCTTCGAGGCCCTAAAATAACTTAGAAACGATTCGGGACTAATTTGAAACAAAATAGAAATGTTAAGAAAAAGATGCAAAAATGTAAAAATAAGAGTCACACGGCCGTGTGACATAGCCCTGGTCGTGTAACAACCGAACTAGGGACACACAACCATGTCTCAGCCTGTGTCCTCACCCGTGTAACTCATTGAGTAGGGTTACAGCCGTGTCACAGGTCGTGTGCCAGACCATATAACTCTCTGAGTTGCCACACACATCTGTGTGTCAGTGGAAACACAAAAATATACACACTTTTTCATGCCCTTTTTAACTCAAATTCATGTAGTTTCGAAAAAAATATTGTCGAAAAATAATTAATTTTTATAAAATAATTAAATTGCACTTAAATTATGAACATGTTGAATTTTAATTAATTTTATAATTAATTTTGATTAATTTTGATCATTTTTCGATAAATTTGCACAAAAGGCAAATTAACTACTCGGCAGACACTGCTAGAAGTTCAAAACCAAGAAGCAATTTAAAGTATCAAGGCGAATTAATTTTCAGCCTAAGTCGGTCCAGTTATGTGTATTAATTCATGATATAATTAGTTTTAATTTAAATCCAATTTATTTTGGATTAAATAAATTATTATTAATTAATTATGAAAAAGTGATCCAGTTGAGCCGAACCGAGTGAACCGAACCGACCAAGAAGTGGACAGCCCAAAACCGTCCATATGCTGACCCAAATCAGCTTATTGGCTGATTTTTTTAGCTTCAAAAGAGGCCCTTGAAGACTTGTTCAAGTTGCAAACAAACCCCTCCACAATTGGTGGCTTTATAGATTTGCCCCAAGCCTAAATTAGCAAAGTTGAAACTATCAACCTTGCCACATGTGTGGCTGGCCAAGGGAGGGTTCTTTGGCTGATAATTTTAGCTATTTTTAGCAGCCCTCTTCAGCTATAAAAATCCCCTTAGGCTGGTCATTTGAAACACATCTCAAGCATTCACATCTTTTCTCTATTCTCTCCACTTTCTCTCTTCTTTTTCATTCCAAATTCCCTTGCTCTCTTGCTGATTTCTCCTCTTGGAAAAGGGGCATTCATCAGCCATTTGGAGCAGCAATTAAGTGTTCATAGCAGCCTTGGTCGATGAGGACAACGGATAAGGAAGAACAGAGCAAACTAGTCAGGCCACGGAAAAACATCGGATTTGATTCTTGTTCCCTATCTCTTTAATTTTTGTTGTTGTTATGATGAACATATCTATGAATATTTATGTTGTTGGAATGGTTAATTTAATCAATTTAGCTTGAATTTAATTCGTATTAGGTTGATTGCATTTCGTTTGCTAAAATTATTAAAATTGTGTTTATGTTGTTATAGGCCTCAGTAAGATGCTTGATTAAGTAAAATCATGACTAAGTTATTCTTGCATTACAATTGTGAGATAGCTAATGAATTAATTATTTAAACAGATTGAAATTGTAATTAATGGACACAGTACTTAAATCAGTGCATGTTTAATCATCTAAGGTAGCTGAGAGTTAAATTAGCAACGATATCTGATGATACATTTGCCTTGCATAACTTGCAAGATTATTGTGATATTAAACTGTTTCAAGGTAGGGATACTTTGTTACCTCACGTAGCCTTTTATGTGCTTATTAGATTTAATTAATCATTTGAATTGACATAGGGATATGTGCAAGAGATTATTTCGATTTAATAAGTATGTATGTGCAATAACATATTTGCCTATTAAGATTTGTTTAATCGGCTCAATTGACATAGGGATATAGTCAAGAGATGAATGGATTTTGATAGGTGAGTATGTTCATAAGTTAGAAAATTACCGAGTTGCCATGAATTTATTCGTAACAATAAAAAGATGAGTTTAATAATTCTAAGTTAAGAAATGTAATTAATCTAACACAATTATGTCATCTTGATTAAAATCGTATTTTGAAATCGTGCATTTGAGATTTATTATTTAGTTTACTTAGTTTAAAATCTTAGTTTTTAATCACCCTCTTCAAACAAAATATTTTTCTTCACCAAGGTGTTTTAAATAGCATTCATAAATAATTCTTTTCACAATCCCTGTGAGTACGATAACTCGACATTTACTTGTCACTTTATTACTTGTTGCAATTGTGTAACTCACGACTTGAACACATTTTGACACCATGTCGCCAGCCGTGTGACAACCGTGTCAGTGTGTGATCCCAAAATTTACCTAAAATCAAGCCATTTCCATGCCAAACCATACTCGATTAACCATTCCATTTGGGCACACAAGCAAAGGATTTAAAGATCATTCAAACACACATATACATGCTATTTCAAACATCCTAAGTCACCTAACCAATATGTCATTCAAAGGCACCACAATTGTATCAAACGTTATGAATCAAACTAAAGCAATTTGACCATATCTCATCCACACAACCTAGTTCACTTAACCATTATAATCTACAACAATTGACCATTTTCAAGCCATCAAAAACATATAAAAAGAACCTTATTTACAAGCACTTAAAAGTGACCAATATGACATAACTTGGTAAGGCATTAAAGTTCACCAAACCAAACATAACTTCAAAAGTTTAAACATACAAAAACATCCATTACAAAGATCCTATACACGCCATTATTAACCTTGGCCAAAATACTCAAAAACTACCAAAATGATTACTGGATAGTGTGATAGGTCTTCGACGAGCTTCCAACCAATTGAGCTTTCGATTATCTATAAACAAAAGAAAGTAACTACGTAAGCAATGAGTGATTAGTAAGCTTGTATAAACTTAAACATAACTTACCATTTCATTAATACAATTTATAGATTAAACATAAATTGTTACCAATTCCATAAGCTTAGCATAATCCTATACAATATCATTAAACTCACAAGTTAGTATACTTGTCCATAATACACATGAATTCAACCATAAGATAAGTAGATTTCCAAATATCAACACATATTTAACTCATCAATGTTTTCATAAGAACATGATTCATTCCATTTGCATACTTACCATTTCATTTCCTCTTCTTACCCTTTGAACAGTCTAGAATTACATTGGATACTCGGGAATGCTCACACATAGTGTGCCTTTCCATTTAACTGTAACATTTCCTTTACATCAATGCTTACACGAGTAGTGAAATGGGCCTGCTCACACGAGCTTTAGGTAGTAATGTTAGCTACACGATGCCGCTAACACGAGCTATGGAGAATCTGCAACAAATGCATGACCTCAGCCATCGGTAGGACATTCAAGAGCAGCACCCTAAACATGAAATCCCTAATAATTTATAAGGTTCAAACGGGACTCATTATTCGTCAATTCATCATAGCATAGATACATTTATACATAGATTCATTTATATTAAAACAAAATAGAAAATAGTCAATTTAACTCATCAATGTTTTCATAAGATCATGATTCATTCCATTTGCATACTTACCATTTCATTTCCTTTTCTTACCCATTGAACCATCTAGAATTACATCGGATACTCGGGAATGCTCACACATAGTGTGCCTTTCCATATAACTGTAACATTTCTTTTACATCAATGCTCACACGAGCTGTGAAATGGGCCTGATCACACAAGTTTTGGGTCGTAATGTTAGCTACACAATGTTGCTCACACTAGCTATGGGGAATCTGCAACAAATGCAGGACCTCAGCCATCAATGGGACATTCAAGACCAATTCCCGAAACATGAAATCCCTAAGAATTCTTAAGATTCAAACAGGACTCATTATTCATCAATTCATCATAGCATAGATACATTTATACATAGATTCATTTATATTAAAACAAAATAGCAAATAGTCAATTTAACTAACATTAAAACGACCATAGTTCATACGAACTTACCTCGATAACTAAGGTTGTAGTAGTAGAGTCGAAAACTAATCCGAAGCTTTAGCTTTTCCTCGATTTAAGTCCAATTGTGGTTTATCTTGATCTAAATAAATAATTTCATTCGATTAAGTACTTCTAGTATTCAATTTAATCCATAGTTCATATTTATACAAAATTACAAAATTACGCCTAATACTTTAACTTTTCATAATTTAGTCCTTAAGCTTATAACTTAAATATAACTCATTTTAGCCTAAATCCAACTTAACTAATGTTACAAGGGACCTTGAAACAACCCATAATTACCAAAAATTCACAAAAAACCCATGGATTTATACTTTTAACAATTTAATCCCTATTTCTAAAATTTAACAAAAATAACTTAAAAAAACATGTTTATTTTACAACCAAGATTAATAATCTATCGAATAACATCAAAAAAACATTCAAAAACATCCATGGCAAGTTCCTCAACCTTTAAAATTTTTGCAAATTAACCCCGGGCTAGCTAAATTAAGCTAAAACAAACTCAAAAACATAAAAATCATTAAAAACGAGATCAAAATCACATACCATGCAACTACCTAAGCTAGCCGAACCTTCAAGCCCTAAAAATGGCTATTTCCTTCTTCAAATTTCGGTGGAGAGACTAAGTGAGGAAGATGAAACAATTTTGTTTTATTTAGTTTAAGTGTATTTATTAATTTACCATTTTAACCTTGGTTATTAACTAAAAATTTAACAAAATCTTACCCATGTCCACTAACATTAATAATGGTATAATTACTCTCTTAGTCCATTAATTTAAAATTTCATATCCATTTGACCCTTTTAACTAATAGAACTCAACTTTTACGCCTTTTACAATTTAGTCTTTTTTTTACCTAATTAACCATTTAAACATCAAAATTTCTTAACGAAATTTTACTACAACCTTAATATAATCATGTAGACATTAAATAAATAATAAAATAATAAGTCACTCTCGAAATTGTGGTCCCAAAACCACTGTTTTTGACACCACTGAAAACGGGTTGTTACAGTACCTCATGGTTTCACCGAAAAGTCTGATGCTCTTTATGAGAATTAATGCTTGTTCACCAGTGGTATCCCTGTATTTTTTTTGTTTTTTTTATGGAACTCACTAAGTTCTTTTGAACTTACTTTGTTATCTTTTCCTTTTCAGGCATATAGATAGTAAAAAGAGATTCTGTAGAATGGGACTATGCTAGAGTTACTGTTGATAGTGAGCCACTTGACTAAATTTGTATCATGCATGATCGTTTGGGCGGGTGGCGTGTAGATCTGTTTTGTAACCAACTTTTGTAATAATTTACATATTCTGCCAAATCACTGTTTTAAGAGAATTTTTACATACTCTTGAAGTATATATTAAATTTTAGTTATAATTCTAATATACTAAATATTGATGTAACTACTCAAAGGAATTGATGGTTAATTTGCTTGATTATGTTGAGCTATAGGTATATTGTTTATTAACTTCTTGATTCATTTGGTTTTTGTTAAAAAAATTGCCCAAGAGAGAGATTGTTGATGCAAGTTTTTGAAGTGGTTGACTAAGTGCAAACAGAAGTGGGTCACTCCCACAATCATTGTGACATGATGTTCCCTGCCATATTTGAAGTTAACAATTTTTGAAACAAAATCTTTAGGCTTTGAATGATGATGATATTGTAGATGTATACAAGCCCGACTTTGAAAACCTATCCATATGAAGCAACAGATCTTAAAGGTTGGATTGGATCAAGCAATCGTATCTTTAGATTGTGGAGAACAAATCGGGATACCATTGAAGAAAAAATCTCCAACAGTACTCCACTTTATATTGATCTTTATTAGTATATTATATTTTTCTATTTTGTAACTGTTGTTTTATAAGGATAGGCGAAAACTCTTATATATTGAAAGGCTTTGTATAGGTTTTATATTTGTGAACACCTTTATTGAGTTATTTATGAAAGTATACATGTTTTGTTTATTGCCTAAGTTCTAAACGAGAGAACTTAGAGGCGAATGATCTGGGTCTTTAACTACAAAAATGAGGGTTGTTATATTTAGGGATTAAAAATAATAAATTTACTCACTGAAGACATAAAAAACCCGAATTAATCTGTCGATCGCTATAACCAGCTAAACACTTCTATTCAATACTTCATTTTTCTAAGCAAATTAACAAGATTCAACATCTTTTATATTATTCATTAGTTTTCTTCTTATTTTATTACTAGTGAAATATAGTATAGCTAATCACTTAAAAACTGTCAAACTTATGCTGCTGAATTTGAGACTATTCAATGACAACATTAGCATGTTTTTTCTGAGGATATTGGAAATCAAATTTTTTAAGCTTGGGTCAATTTTTGGATTATCCAAATAGAGTCGGATTACGTGTCAACACAGATTAACTCAAATCCAATGTCCCACAAATTAGCAGTCGACAATACAAAATCTGAATAACGTAAGACCCAAATGGGAATCGAGGTCTAAGAGCCACCAACCAAAATGGTGAACGAACGATGAGAGCCCACCCATACTTTCACAAGTTAGTAGGATGAACATTGAGCTATATTCATTGCCTATGAGACCTTTCTCTAGCTTCAACTACCGCAAGACTAATCAATTTCCTATTGATATAATTTTACATATAAAAGTTTATATTTTAACTCAATTGGATATTTTTAAAATAAATAAATTCGGTTATTTTCGTAGTAGATAAATATAGTTGTTTATGTATGTATCATTATCTTGTTTGTAGTGACGAATCTTGTATGTGTTAAAGGGTCGTGAAAACATATACGAACTCTTGAATGGAACTGGGAAAGAGATGTAACTCCAGTTCTTTCGGAAATGGTAAGATATTCTTTTTTTTGACAGAAGAAAGGGTTGGTCCGTATCATATTGACTTAGTTATGATTTCGCTATTTTTTTAAGAATACCGCTTCTCCTACTCGTATCGAATAGAACATGTCGAGGCAAATCTTCTTCATGTAAAACCTGCTTAATTTAGATTGGGAGAATCGTACGGTTTTATAAAACCATGTGTATAGAGCTCGAATTCGTACTCAATCCTATTTCTAAAATAAATAAACATAAAATAACATATTAAGTCAATATGATGTTAGCAATCTGTAATTATTAAAACCAAAATCGAGGGTAAACTGAAGAAATTGTGTTAAGGAACTAAGATAAAATTATAAAATTTTAAGGATACAAATTAAAATTTTTGTTTTGAAGGAGTTTAATTTAAATTATTGATTTCTGGGAGGGGCAAAAAAGAGTTTTCCCATTTGATCAGTGGCTTAAAAAACCTTAATTGATTTTTTATTTTTGGAAGAGCCAAAAATAAAAAATTTCATTTAACTAAAAAAGCTAAACAAAATTAAATTGAATTACTAGTATTCGATAGGGACTATAAAATAAATTTTCCATTTAATCAAGGTGATCATGGTGTCTAGTGTCTAGTGTCCAGTGTCTACCTAACCTTTTACTACGCGGCTGATTATACTTCACATCAAAGTTTACATAAAAGTACATATATTTCTTAGGTAATTACACTATTAGCTCTTGCACTTTGTGAAAGTTATAGATTTAGTATCTATACTTTAATTTAGTCAATTTTAATCCTTATAATTTTCAAATTTTAAAATCTTAATCCTGACCCATACAGTAACATTCGATATTTGTTTGTTTAAATTCAATTACTAGTATTTTATTATGTGCACAATTGCATATTTAAGGTGGGTTTGAATGGGCGATTGAGTGCGGTGCGGTGCTATACGTTTAGCTTACTTTTTGTCTCATGCTACAGTATCGCTACAGTATTTAATCTCACCGCCACCGCTATTTTTACACTAACCGCAGATAAACGCACCGCCTATCCAAACTCACCCTTAATCAATATTTTTCAAACCGATCCCAATTATTTTCTTTTGATTATTTATTATCACTCCACTTAATTTATTGGAAGTAGCATTGATTTGGCTTAACTAACTTAAAAGAGGTGATGTGGTATAAGACATTATTTATAAAGTGAAACTTGTACACAAGGTAATCAATGAAGTAATAATAATTAAAGACTTAACATTTATGATCATCATATCTTCGCTGCCATTTTTTTATTTATTTTTATATTTAATTTTTTTAAATGTTTTTTTTCCATTAATTAAATTCGAGTAAATTAAGATTATTTTGACCAAATTAAAAACATGACACGTTCATAAAACATTGTACATTTGTCCCAAAACCCTAAACTAAACCAGTTCTTGTTTAGATTATGATTTACTTGTCTAGATTTTAGTAGAGAAAGTCAGAAAATTGCTTACAATTTTTATAAAATATTCCCACTTTGTCCTCTCTTTTTTTTTTTTTGGCCTTAAATAAAACGTTAATATATTTTTGTGTGATCCATATTTACGTCCCGTCATTGAACCAAGCCGGAAAGTTCTTACATGTTACGGCAGAGACAACAACAAAAAGCCACGTGTCTTAACTAAGTCACGTGCCGCAACTCAATGGACTGAATCCATCTTTGACCAACCGAAGCTATATATATATATATGTATTTTCCATTTTTTTTCTATTTAATAATATTAATTAAAATAAATAAATTAGTTAAGCAGAAGAAGTAATATTTACTTCAGATTTTTTTTTAAAGAAAGAAATCATTGAAAACAATATTGATGGAGAAGCAAGTGATGATAAAAAGCTTGGAGTAACCGCAAATTTATGTGCACCTCTTCTTTAATCGTCCCCTCTTTTGTTTTTGTTTAATATCTTCCATAACTTCTGTTGTTTTTTTATGTTGTTTGCTTCTTTGTCTCACAACTACAATATCTGTATATTTCTGAACAACTTAGAATCTTCATCCTCAAATGGTATTCACTCATTCTCTTTGCTTCTTTTTTTTTTTTTTCTGGGTTTTTATTTCTCTTTGTTGTGTTGCTTATCCATTATATTTGCAGGGAAATCGAAACAATTTTGCAAGGTAAACTGGTGGGGGAAGACAAGAAAAAGAAAACAGAGTACTCTGTTTCTGTGTCTCCCCTGTTTTGCCTCTTATCGTCTGCAACATGGAAGTTTAAAAAAATGGAGAAGAAGGTGGATACATGTTCTCCAACTGGTGTTCTGGAGGATTTCTTTAGGAGTGAAGAATTCGAAAGGACTAATTCTTGTAAAGATTCAACAGATGATCAAGGCTCAAAGCAAGGTGGTTCTAAATGGCGAGGATTGGCACAATTATTCCGAAGTAAATCGAAGAAATCTTTAGCCAATTTGCAGAATTTCGGGTCATTTAGGCTGTCGTTAAGGAGTAATAGTATGAGAGAAAACTTTGCTGTCGCACCGGCTTTTCTTTCCGGTTCATATAATCATAGGAAAATTTTTACTCTTGCAGAGCTTCAAGCTGCCACAAAAAACTTCAGCACTGGTTAGTACACTTTGTACTCTGCTTGGAATTTGATTATGGGATGATTTTTTATTTTATTTTATTTTTTTGGTGTGTGTGTGTGCAGAGAATCTTGTCGGAAAAGGTGGTTATGCTGAAGTCTATAAAGGGAGTTTACGAAACGGACAGCTTGTTGCAATAAAACGACTAACAAAAGGCACAGCCGATGAGATTATAGGGGATTTCTTGTCTGAGCTTGGGATAATGGCTCATGTGAACCATCCCAACACTGCTAAGTTAATTGGTTATGGAATTGAAGGTGGAATGCATCTTGTCCTTGAGTTGTCTCCAAATGGGAGCTTAGCTTCTCTTCTTTATGGTTAGTTTCATCGTTTTCATGAAATTATGAACATTGAAGGGATGGGATCCAAGTCTGAATTGACCTTTTTTTTATGTATTGTTTTTTCTTACAGGTTCAAAGGAAAAACTGACATGGGGTATTAGGTTTAAGATTGCTTTAGGAACAGCTGAAGGTTTAAGGTATCTTCATGAAGGTTGTAAGAGGAGAATCATACATAGAGATATCAAGGCTGCAAATATTTTGCTTACAAAGGACTTCGATCCTCAGGTACCCTCCAAAACCAAATCCTTAAACGTTCCATTTCTTACATATCTTGTTATATAGTAACATAAGAAAGCAACAGATTTGTGACTTCGGACTCGCGAAATGGCTACCCGAAAACTGGACTCACCACACCGTTTCCAAGTTCGAAGGCACTTTCGGGTTCGTACACCTAAACACTAAACTTTTCATTGCAGTTATCGGTTATCGATTCCAATAATTAAATCGATCTCCTTTATTGCATTCTTTTTGCAGCTACCTAGCTCCTGAGTACTTGATGCACGGCATAGTCGACGAAAAAACCGATGTGTTTGCCTTTGGTGTACTGTTGTTGGAACTCGTTACCGGCCGTAGAGCTCTGGATTACTCTCAGCAAAGCCTTGTATTGTGGGTACGTAACGCCACTAGAACACACACACAACATCACCATATACTCGAGTACTCGCTTATATGCATATGCACATTTATTTTATTTACGCCTTGACTTTGTTTTCCTCCCCACCTAGGCTAAACCTATGCTAAAGAATAACGAAATCCGACAGCTGATCGATCCCAATCTCGGCAACGATTACAGTGCTCGAGAAATGAGCCTTGTCCTCCTAGCCGCTTCGCTGTGCATACACCGGTCGTCGATACGGCGTCCGCAAATGACTCAGGCACGTCGACAAGTTCCACATCAAGGCTTTGATAACTTTCATGCATACATACATGATACATATTACATATACATATACATATACGTATATATATGTTAACAGTTGGTTGTTAAAATGTCATGCAGGTAGTGCAGCTACTTAATGGCAATCCCAACAGCTTAAAGAGCATTAAGAAATGTCGGGTCCCGTTTTTTCAAAAAAGCTTTCAATGAAGAGATTTGAAATGGTGCATGCAGAGAGATAAAGTTGAAAGGGGGGACCAAATTGAAAAGATTGACGTTGTTTCGCGTACATTAAAAAATGGGATTTTTAAAAAGGAACAGAACAGGATTAGGGTTTGGGTAGAATTCCGAGGATGGCAAAAAGGAAAGTGAAGAATGGCAGTGTGTTTGGGACAGAGAAGACATGTACATAAGAGAATCATAGGGGAACGGAAGTAGATTTTTGTCAGAGAAATAGATTGAAGAGGAGAACCAGCCATTGTCTCTTTTTTTTTCTTTTTTTTTTTTCTAATTTATTTTAACTTTAAAGCAAACTATGATAAAAGGAGTTGTTTTTTAATTCCCAAAAGAAGGCTCTTTTGTTTTTATTTTTAAAATAAGATATTTATTTGCTACGTTATTATTCCACGTCATCTATTAATTTTTGGCATATTCATAATGTGTCAAAAATATCTTGATAGAGCCGATTCACTCTTAGTTTAATTAGTATTGACATTATTGTTAGTGTAGGAGGACGCAGATTTGAGTGTGTTGAAACGTATTATCCTTCTATTTAAGAGACTATAGATAGTTTTAGGCAACAAAAAGATATATTGATAGAAAAATATGCTTCCATACGAAGTTATAGTTCGTAATTATATGTTTCAATAATTTCGTATGTAATATTTAAATTTGAGTTCTCTCATTTAAAGTAGAGGTGAGCATGGGCCGGGCCGGGCCGGGTTTGGGTCGGGCTCAACTAAAAATTTAGGCCCGTTCATTGGGCTCGGGTCGGGCCGGGCCCAAAAAATGGGCCTAAGATTTTGCCCAAGCCCGGCCCATATAAATATACTAAAACCCGGGCTCGGCCCGGCCCGGCCCGCCCATATTAATTTTTTATATTATTTTATATAATTTTAAATATATATAATACATCAAAATATTTAAAAATCAAAATAAATATTTTTCAACAAATTGAAAATAAATTTTAAAAATATGTAGACTTAAATAACACTAAAATAGATGCAACTTAACAAGTAAATGCCTCTAAAATAATAACAAAATTAACAAATGTCTTTAAAATAAAACAAAATTAACAATAAAATAAGTTTTATATAATATCTAAACAATAACAACAAAATAATAGAAACATAATAGTAAAATGGTAGCAAAATAAAGAGAAAACAATAAGAAAATAATATTTAAAAATAATTTTTTTGCCTTTAATGAATTGGGCGGGCAGGCCGAGCCCGGCCAAAATGCCTTACCGAGCCCGCCCATTTTTAAACGGGCCTTATTTTTTGTCCAAGCCCATTTTTCGGGCCTATATTTTTGCCCAAACCCTCCCACATTTCGGGCGGGCCTTCGGGCCGGGCCGGGCCGCCCAACCCATGCTCACCTCTAATTTAAAGTAAAATATGTCATATCGTTACATCTAACATCTTGATTAAAATTTTCGTTAAATATTGTTTAATTGAACTGTTGTATATTCCTAAAAAACGATAATATGGAATAAAGAATGATGAACACTAAATAGTGATACATAAAATTAGAATGACGAGTAAAATTTTGTACAAAATAATCCTCTTCAAAATTAGTGTTAGGTTTTGAGAATTAAATAATATTCGAATTTTAAAATTACTATCTGCTGCAAATTTGAAGTAGATGTAGATAGATATCCTGGATATTCGTTATAGAATGCTTATACACTTAACTAAAATATATTTTAAAAATATCTACCCATTAATGGGCAGGGGTGTGCAAAATTTAGGTAAAACCGAAAAAAATCGATTAACTGACCGAATTCGATTAATCGGTCGATTAACCGAATTTTTTCAGTCGGGGGTCGGTTAATTATTTTGTGATTTTTTGGTTAACAGTTAATTCGGTTCGAAATCGATTGGTTAATCGAAATTTTTAGGTTTAACCGAAAAAAATAATAAATACAATTATAATATATAAATAGGTCCACTATTCATCTAAATCCACGCTAATGGTGCGTAAATGTAACTCGTTGTTTAAAGAACTATTCAGAGTTCCTAGAGCTCCTTGTAAAGCTTGTTGGAAAATACGTTGTCGGACTTGATTAATCGCTCTTTGTTGTTCAAAATAAATGGTTTCATTTTTGTAATTTTCTAATTGTTCCAAAATCTTATAAGTTGAATTAATCAAATTCAATTTTTCTCGTTCTATCTCAGAGTATCCATTCACTCGAAACTGATCCACCCAAATATCCAACCCAACCTAATTACCCAATCATAGAAATTACAAATAATTTAATAAATAAAAATAAAATTTTAAAACTAAAACTAAAATTATGTAATTTTTTTAATTATGTAGTGATTCATTTCGGGTAATTCGGTTAATTCGGTTAATTCGGTTAATTTTTAACCAAAAATAAAAAACATATAATTTTCGGTTAATTCGGTTAACCGATCGAATTAACCGAAAATTTTTCGGTTCGGTTAATTTTTTTGAAAAAATTTCAGTTCGGTTAACGATTAAAAATTTTGAAAAGTTGGTTCATTCGGTTAATATTATTTCGGGTCGATTAATCAATTAAACACCCCTATTAATGGTCTCACAGAATGCGAATGATCAATTACTAGACTCGTTCTGATAGATATATTGAGGAATTAAAATACATTTATTTAAAAAATTAGTAGATTAGAATTTGTATTTTCTCAACTTAATCAATGCTTTTTTTTTCACATTAATCTTCAAATTTGACGGTTTTTTAATTTAATATTTAAATTTTATTTTTATTATAATATAATGACGTGACATTTTGATATTCTACTACATCGTCCTTTAAAATATTTTAAAAAATTATATAAAATTTAAAAATAAATAAAAAATAATAATATATTACTATCGTGAGCCAATTGATGGGATGGTGTTTATTTATAATTGACCCAACCTAGGCGGCACGTAACTCCATTACACCCACCGTTTTCCTCCTACCTTCTTTCTTATTTTCTCATCATCTTATCATTTCACCCTAACTTTTTTTCTCTAGTTTTTCCATTTATTATTAACTTCTTTTTCCATAAAAAAATCTTTTAATAATTTTATTTTTTAATATAATGAAAACAATAAAAAACCGTGATCGCGAAAGTTTTAACTTATCCACGCATCATGAAGACACAGAATAAATAAGTGGCAATTAAATTTGTTTATGCAATTCGTTTTCTCGATATTTGTGAAATCTAACTCAGTGAGGATTATTTAGGGGCGAAGCCAAAATAATTTTTTAGGGAGGCTGGATAAAATTTTAATTTTTTATAGTCTATATCTTTATAATTTATAAAGGATTAAATTGAATTTTTATAATTTTAGGGGGCTAAAGTGCAATTTTATCTTTATTAATTTAAAATTTTAAAAAATTCTAAGGACCTTTAAGTAATTTTACATTTTAGGGGAGCCGGAGCCCATGTCAGCCCGCCTTGGCTACGCCACTGGGAGTATCTATCACACCTCACTGACAATTTCCTCACCCTTGTACCTTTGAAGATTAGAACTCTTGTCACTAAATTTTCCCTTGAGAACTTAGCTTGTAAATCTATATTTTTCAACATTTTTTATAGGCTTAATGACAAAATTGGCCATTAACGTTTACATGTTTTATCAAAATGGCCCTAATTGTGTTTTTTAAATTTTTTAAAGATTTGATGAAAGTACCATTAAAAAAGTTAACGAGATGATATGGAATTTTATATACATGGAATATTTTAATGATATATAATTTATTACTTAGATAACCCAATAAAATAATTACGTGAAAAAATAACTCTTAATTAAAAGAAAATAAACTAATTATCTTAATTAAGAGTTATTTTTAATTTCATGTATGATTTATTTTATTTTATTTTTTTTCACATGTAATTATCTTATTAAGTTACTTAAGTAATAAATAACACCTCATTAAAAATATTCCACGGATGAAACTCCACATCATTCCTTTAACTTATTTTCATCAAATCGATCAAAAAAGCAATTAAAAAAAAAAAAATTAATGGCTAAAAAAGCTAAAAATATAAATAAGATTATTTTGATAAAATATGTAAACGTTAATGATAAAATTTATCATTAAATCTTTTTTTATTATATAAAATTCATGTCCAAACCAAACCAAACCAAACAAAGTCTAAAGTTGGCCAGCCCATGCCAATCTACTGCAAGAAGCCCAATGCGAAGACAAAATTCACTAATGAATAAACAGAAAAATTAATAACAGCCTGACAACTGACATTACACAGCACGAGACAAAAGTCACAGTGTTAGTAATAATTCTTTATTATTATTATTATTATTTAATATATATTTTTTAAGAAAAATTGTAAACATCTTTTTCAGGCTTTTGCGTGTTGTGATCCAAAGTCCAAGCCACACCTCTCGGTCCACATCTCCCCCCGGAAACCAAAATTTCACTTCTTATTTCATCCCTTCAATCTCAGCCTGACATAAAAAATACAAAGAAAGATATTTATAAATTTTCATAAATAGTTTATATTATATTTA
Organism: Gossypium rotundifolium; assembly: GCA_025506655.1. NCBI lineage: Eukaryota > Viridiplantae > Streptophyta > Magnoliopsida > Malvales > Malvaceae > Gossypium > Gossypium rotundifolium. Next base: position 770,428 of record CP106733.1, read on the forward strand.
ATATTTTTATTAAATTCAAATATATTTTTATGATAATACGCTATGATTTTTAAACATTTAAAATTATTATCTTAAACCAAAATTTAATTCGAGTTTTATAGTTTTTAATAAATTTATTTAATTTTTGTAAATAAAATTGTTTAAAAATAAATTAATGAAAGAGGGTAGATTGATTTGAGAGAGAAAGCGAAAGAAAAAGGGAAACTTCTGAGAGACAAAATTTGAAAATAAAATAAATAAACCTGATGTAGAAGAGTAAATTTGGAGCTGATAATATTTCCTTTGAAATCAAACATTAAGCAAGCCTTAAGGTAATCTCAGGCTAAGTTGCAAAAGTTTGTTTGTTGTGAGGATTTTCGAGTGGCGATCAGGAGAATCGGATGTTAAATCCGATCGTCGGCGATCGGAGATGCTACTCGCCGGTGGTCACGGTGGTGAAGGCGGAGTTAGGCAGTTGTGATGCTGGTGGTGACAGTGACAGAGGAGGAGGAGAAGAAGGAGAAGAGTCAGTGGCGGTTTTGCTCGAGAGTAGTAGTACGAGTAGGAGTGTTTTTATAGTTGGAGGATGAGGAAAGGGAAAGGAAGGAACAATGGCTTGTTGCCGAATTCTTTGAGGATAATATCGTCTTGTTTGAAGACTGTTTCCTCGAATGCTAGTAACGTCGCATCCACGGTTCGCTCCGCTGGTGCTTCCGTCGCTGCTTCCATTTCTACTTCTTCTGAAGATCATAAAGATCAGGTTTACTTTCCATTTTAGGCTCAATCGTTTACATTTGTTTTTTCTGGTTTCTTTCTTTTTAGCTTTTGAACTCTTAGCTTGCTTGGTACTTGAAAGCTTTTAGCTGACTTAGTAGAGTTGTCTAGTGTTTGCATAGAGTTAATGGTGATTTAAAGCTTAATTGCTCTCGCTACTCCGTATTACTTGTCGAGAACCATTTGGCTCAGTGTTGTCTACTTCTAGGGCGCACTATGAGCTTTAGGTGCTTCAGCTATTGTATTGCCCAAGAAGTCGCTTACTTAAGTAAGGCGCAGTATGTGTATTTGTGTACGTGTATGCATATATGCACACACTTAAGATATATAATTTTGATTATAAACTCTAAAGAGCGGTCAATCTTATAAAACATGCACAATTTTCCTTTTCTTTTGTTGGCCAATATGCATGATCTTTTCATGGTCCATAGATTGTTGAATACTCAAACATTAGAAGTAGAGAGCTTGAATTTGCCCTTTTAATAAACTACTAAAGATGCAATTAATGAAAAAAATTAAAGAAATTAAAGAGAACTTCAAATATATATATTTCTGGTGTCTGCCTCCTTACAAAAGTGTGCTTGCCTCATCAAAAGCGCCTTGTCTAACAACACCTATGCAGGCACAGTTCCTAAACGCACACCTTAACAAAACTAGTTTTGGCTCTGCCAATATTGAACAATTTGGATATGGAGTCTAGCTAACCTGCTCTAGCTATGTTAACTCAAACCTTATATCTTTGATATCCTTTAAAGCATTGATTATTTCAAGCTGCTTTTTGTCTGCACAATTTTCATGGGGTGTTTGTTTGGAAAATCTTAAAGAGTTAAGTCACCGATGCACTATCTTGTGAATTAAATTTATTTAGATTGTTATGATTTTTTACAGTGGAGAATTGATATAGTAGAACTAGTGTGTGCATGAATGTGTATTTCATAATGTCTCATATCTGGACTGTTGTGCTTTGTGAAGCATTAATATTTGTTAAGAATCTCTTTTTAAGCTGCACTAGACTTGGAATGTGGTTTCTCATGGAATGGCGAGGCTTAGCTTTAAATTATCAACAAACAAATTTTTACACAATGATTTTTTTATCTGCTCTCCCTGCCTTGGTGTGAATTTGGCACATTCGAATTAAATTTCATATTTCTGTTGGATTTTTTTGGCTGTCTCAGAATGCTTCTCCTTTCTTCCTATTTTGAAATCAACGTTTGCTTTGGTGTGTTTCCATTATTTGTTCCATGAACAGGTAACATGGGCTGGCTTTGACAGGTTGGAACTTGGTCCGTCCCACTTCAAGCGTGTCCTCTTACTTGGTTACCAGAATGGATTTCAAGTCCTTGATGTGGAGGATGCCTCTAACTATAGTGAACTAGTTTCAAAGCGTGATGGTCCAGTTTCCTTCTTACAGATGCAGCCTTGTCCCCTGAGTTCAGATGGACAAGAAGGATTCAAGTCATCTCATCCTATGCTATTGGTCGTTGCTGGTTATGACACCAATAGTTCAAGATTGGCTCAGAACACTGGCCATTCAGTTGGGGTGGCCCAAGATTGCCGTATGGAGCCACAGTCAGGAAACACTGTCAACTCACCTACAACAGTTCGATTTTACTCTCTCCAGTCTCACTCTTATGTGCATGTGCTGAGATTTCGATCATCAGTCTGCATGATTAGATGCAGTTCCCGGATTGTAGTGGTAGGTCTTGCAACACAGGTAAGTGCTGGCTGATATAAATGGTATATTAATTTAAGAGAGTTTGAAAATTCATTTTGCATGTTTTGGGTTTTGAAGTGCAGATTAAATTACTCGTCATTGTTGCTGCTTTATTCTATGATAAAAAATTATCAGCAGCATAGTTTTTTCTTTATAACCTGTATCTCCTTTTGTTCTAAGTTTTATTGTAGTCATGGTTATTAGTGATCTCAGTCTGTAGGTTGTCTTAGTTTCTTGTATTGCTTTAACTAGTGCTGCAAGTGATCGGTCAGTCCAAAGTCAGTAAGCTGAGATATATATACCAATCAAAGGCAAAGCAATTTTATGAAGATTATGCACTCCTCTTTTTCTAGTTTATTTCTGGTGCTGCAGATATCATAATCAACTCTTCTTGTATGGTTGCAGATATATTGTTTTGATGCCCTCACTCTCGAGAATAAGTTTAGTGTCCTCACCTATCCTGTTCCCCAGTTGGCAGGACAAGGGGCTGTTGGGGTTAATGTCGGCTTGGGTCCAATGGCTGTGGGTCCAAGGTGGTTAGCATATGCTTCCAATAATCCACTGTTGTCTAACACTGGACGGTTAAGCCCACAAAACCTTACCCCTTCTCCTGGTGTCAGTCCATCAACATCCCCTGGTGGCAGTAGTTTGGTTGCACGTTATGCAATGGAATCTAGTAAGCATTTGGCAACTGGGCTAATCAACCTGGGAGATATGGGATACAGGACTTTATCCAAGTGTTGTCAAGAGCTACTTCCTGATGGCCCACATTCCCCCGTGTCACAGAATTCAGTTTGGAAAGTTGGAAGACTTGCAGGAACTGATATGGACAATGCAGGAATGGTTAGTCTTATGCTTTTACGTAGATTACATTTCTATTTTAGTAAGATCTTTCTTTTCTCTATATTTCAGGATGAAAGTACGCATGCTTTAAAATTTGAGGTTAAACCTGTTATTTTTGGATGGCATTTCTGAATAGTTCATGTTTGCAGCAAAATAATGCATTGAGGTTACTGCCTGATGACTCCAAAACTAATTTAAATATTCCAGTTGGAATCCTCTAGGATGTCTTGCTATGCTTCTACTTATAAGAAGTCTAGCAGGATACATAATATCATTTCAATCATAAAGAATATTATTATCTCTGAAAAAATAGAATTTAATTTAATTTATTAAAGGTATGGAGTCCGCAAAGAGAATGAGATGATCGTTTTTGTTTTTCCAATTTTATCTCCAAATGGAACAAATTGGGCCTCATGTTTCCTTTTGTCTATGGAAGTTGCAAGGCTAAATGGGAAGAACAAAATGAATGCAGTTATATCATAAATAGCTTTGGGAGGATGCATTAGTGACTGTGCCGTCTGATTTATTTTCTATTAAGAGAGTATATTTTACATGATAGATGAGATTTAGAACATCCAATTACTGACACTTCTTATGATTCAAATGGTTGATTTTGTAGGTTGTCATAAAGGATTTTGTTTCTCGAGATGTTATATCTCAATTTAAAGCTCATACAAGCTCAATCTCTGCACTAAGTTTTGACCCTAGTGGGACCCTTCTGGTTACTGCATCAGTATATGGAAATAATATAAACATCTTCAGGATCATGCCAGCGTATGTGCGCTCTGGATCCGGTGTTCAAAGTTCTGACTGGAGCTCTTCTCATGTGCATCTTTACAAGCTACATCGGGGAATGACATCAGCTGTTAGTATAATTTTAATTTCAAGATATATCTTGCTTTTCTACCTTCCCCTTGCAGATTGCATTTTAATATATATTTTTTGTTTTTGTTCCTTTTTTTATGTTATAATTTAACAGATGATTCAAGATATTTGCTTTAGTCACTATAGTCAGTGGGTCGCAATTGTTTCATCCAAGGGAACTTGCCATATTTTTGTCTTGTCCCCATTTGGAGGTGATACAGGATTTCAAACGCTTAGTTCTCAGGGTGAAGAACCCTCCCTTTTTCCAGTTATATCCCTACCATGGTGGTCTACTTCATCTTGTGTCACTAATCAGCAATCTTTCCCACCCCCACTACCTGTTGCCCTTTCTGTTGTCAGCAGGATAAAATATAGTAGTTTTGGATGGCTCAATACAGTAAGCAATGCTGCGAATTCAGGGACAGGAAAGGTTTTTGTGCCATCTGGTGCTGTTGCTGCTGTTTTTCATAATTCTATATCGCTCGCTCCTCAGCATGTTGTTTCAAGAACTAATTCCTTGGAACATCTTTTAGTTTATACTCCATCAGGTCATGTAGTTCAACATGAGCTTCTCCCGTCAATTGGGGCAGATTCAGGTGCAAGTAATTTAAGATTCCAAACAGCTTCATATACACACGTACAAGAGGATGACTTGAGGGTGAAGGTTGAACCTGTTCAGTGGTGGGATGTATGTAGGAGGTCAGATTGGCCAGAAAGAGAGGAAAGTATTTCTAAGGCTACCCTTGAGAGACAAGATTTAGCTGAAGTTGTTCAAAGTAAATCAGTTTGTGAGGAATGCAGCATTAGTTCTCTGGAAATTAATGATAATGTCCGTGGAGAGAAGACTTCAACACCTTTTCCCACAAAGCCCCATGAGAGCTTCCACTGGTACCTCTCAAATGCAGAGGTGCAAGTAAACTCCTGGAGGTTACCAACATGGCAAAAGTCTAAGGTAATTCATGTTCTTAATTTTCTATTACTCATAATAGGTGCAATAACTTGGTTGATTTAGTTTTTTCATTATTTCAGATTTCTTTCTATATGATGGATTCTTCAAGAGCCAATAGTCATAATGGTGGTGAGTTTGAAATTGAGGAGGTCCCAGTTCATGAAGTTGAAATCAAAAGCAAGGAATTATTACCCGTTTTTGATCGCTTCCATCGTATCAAATCAAGCTGGAATGACAGGTGAGCACCCTTTCATGCATATTCATTTTGGCTACTCTAGCCATATTTTGAACTCTGAATTTAATGTTGATATCCATCCTTGCCTGAAGTTTCTGGTTATTATTGATTCCAATCTACTGAAATGTTTTATTCTGGCCGATGATTCAAGGAAAATCTCACTGAAATGGGTTGATGTTGCTGAATTTATCTGGAAGTTTCTCATACTTAGTTTGCACTAAGAATGTGTTTACATCTAACATCTATTGTCCGTGTTATTGCTGATGTTGTTTATAGTGTAGCCTTAAAGTATAACCAAGGATATAATAAGATTGTCTTTTAGCATTTTGCCACAAATTTAAGTTAGTGTTTCCTTGTGTGCCTGAGGTCTTTAAACATACAGTTTCTGTAATTATTGTTTGGTTAGGATTTTTACTATTTCCTCCAGTATACAGAAGATACAAGATAATATGACCTCTTTCACCCTCATTTATAATTTGCTCGCATAAGATACTCAGGAGGGAAAGCGTTTGGCTTTGGTTGAAGAAGGGTAGTTTGTTAGATGAATATGGGATGTACTAATATTATGGAATATTTTCTTGTACAAAGTTTTGGACATAAATATGTATTTGATTGCCAAAAAAAGGATTTCTGGTAAAATTTTCCTTCATTTTTAAGGATTGAAGTTCCATAATTTTGGGAATTCAATGCTTCCCACAAGCTTCAGATGCAGCAAGTCCATGCAATGCAAATGTGTGTTCATGTGCATGTTTGTTGACTATGGTTTGTGTTTAAAATCTATAAAGTAGCTATCTTGGTTGTTCCATATAGGTGTTTTTCCATTGGGAAATATCCTCTGTCCTTGTCTCCTGATCTTCATCAAGGTGAATATAAAGCCTCACAAGAGATTATTATTTGTCATTCAAAACCAGCGTCACTTAGCTCCACTGAAAGTTCTGAAGGAGGTAAGCCTATGTGATTGCTCGAGAGGAATTTAAGTTTTGTTATTGAAATGTCCTTGTCTCTAAAATTGCATCATTTGATGATTGCAATTCCTGTCAGGTTCATCAAGGAGACTGGATAATATACTTGATTTCGATCAGATTAACAGCGAAAAGCCTTATCCACCCATTTACCAGGGTCTGAATGAAACTTGCCATGGAAAAATGGGGAATGGCTTCATTGAGCCATTGGTGTTGAATCAGGAGTCTTTGACTGTCAAATCTTCTCCACTTCAGCACTCAGAGAATATATATAATGATACCGGTCACTCTGAGAGAAGTGATTTTTCCTCTCTGGAGAGGGAGTTGCCTCCATCAAGAAGTAAGGCTGAAGGAATGCCTTCTTTCAATGCTGTAGGGATCGGTGCTGCCTCAATGTTGCATGTAGACCACTATGATGCACCTAAAAACATTCTGGCAGATGAGTCATCATTTTCTGCACAACAGATTGCGGTTGATTTTGTGCATTTCCGGGAAGGGCACTATGAAATCATACAGCAGAATGGAAGTGGCAAGTTGTCTGTACATGCAAATGATGATATCAACCGCATCAGCAGCAAGGAAAAACTGGAAGAAGATGGGAAAATGATGAAATGCTAGGTGGCGTATTTCTGTTCTCTGAAGAAGGTAGAAAACTTAAAGTAATGGGGCAGCATTTCCTCAAACACCATTTGCTTTCCTCCTTAATAATGTTGTTTATCCCCCTTTGTCTAAAATTAAATTGACTTGGCCTTTCACGGTCGGGATTCTTTTAACAGGTTGAACCGGATTCATCAGTCACGGTATTAGTTCGACCACTGTGGAAAGCTTAGCAAAGGTATGTTTTTGGATTCAAAATGCATTGCACCCTGTAAATAAAGGGTGGGGGAGGGCAATGGTGGTTGTGTTGTATGCTTAAAGTGTAGCAAGAATGACGCTTCATCGTTCCCCTCCTCTCTTTTGTACATGTTATTTTGCTGGCAATACGTAAGAATGGATGAGAGTATTGAGCTTAGGAGAAGGGGGTTTAACTCGAATCAAAACTCATTGTGATACTTAGATTTGGGTTGAAGTTCCTTTGTGTTGATGATATTGAATTTGTTTGTATGTACAGAAAACTGTGTGAAGTTTGTTGGTCTCAATCTGTATTAATAATATTGTTTGTCTGGTGATGAAAAAAAAAGAAGAAGAAAAAAAACAAATGAAATGACTGTAATGTAATCATAAATTCTTCACTCTCTCATTCTCTGGAAATGTTTTTGTTTTTGTTTATATATTTTTATACATTAGTAGAGAAATGATTAAAATTCATCAATAATTTTTTATTATCTTTTATGTTTTTATATAAATTTTTGAAAAGAATTTAAACACGAAAAATTTAGAAAAGTAGTTACGATTTTCAAAGTTTTAATCTCGTTTATTTGTTTTCTACCTAAATTTTAAAAATATTTTCGTACATAAATTTTTTCACGCTGAACCAAAAAAAAAAAAAATGAAAAAGAAAATCATATTCGATCTGAATTAATTTCTTTGACAGATCGGAATTAGGAATACCTCGGTAAGAAGAAAAAGGAAATGCTGAATGATAAGGTATCGCGAATTCTTCACTTCATCCCTTGATGAGTACATGGTAAATGCATAACATGTGGAGTTAAAATATTTTTTTTTGTCAATATATTAAATATTAATTAAACTAAATATATAGAGGGTGTATATATTTTAAAAGTTAGTAAACAGAGGACCTAGGACCTTGTCTAGGACGTTATTAATAAATTTCTATCTAAATATTTCTTGAAATTTTATATTTTTTATAATAATAAATTTAGCTTTTAATATTTATATTTTTCTCAATTTAATCTTTATATTTTTGAGCTAAATTGACCCTTAATCTTTCAAAAAAGAGTCAGTTTGCTCTTGTTTTTTTAACGGATATGCTAACTAAAACATTAATTTTTATGTTGTTGGTTTGGTAACTTGCATGATATTCCATGTGGATATCCTGTTAACATAGTTTTATATGTTATATTAACAAATAATTCAAAATTTATAAAATAAAAAAATCAAAATTAAAATTAAAAATATAAAAAGTTCATACAAATTCAAAAAATTAGCATGGAGTATGCATAGATTGTCATATAGTCTGATATGTGTAGAGGAGTGCATGGGCCGGGCGGCTAGGCTCGGCCCGAAGGCCCGCCCGAAATGTGGGAGGGTTTGGGTAAAAATATAGGCCCGAAAAATGGGCTTGGGTAAAAAAATAAAGCCGTTTAAAAAATAGGCCGGGCTCGGGTAAGGCATTTTTGGCCCGAGCCTAGTCCGCCCAGCCCGAATTCATTAAATGAAAAAAAAATATTTTTTAATAATATTTCTTATTGTTTTTCTCCTTATTTTACTACCATTTTACTATTATGTTTCTATTATTTTATTGTTATTGTTTAGATATTATATAAAACTTATTTTATTGTTAATTTTGTTATTATTTTAAAGATATTTGTTAATTTTGTTATTATTTTAAAGGCATTTGCTTGTTAAGTTGCATTTATTTTAGTGTTATTTAAGTCTACATATTTTTAAAATTTATTTTCAAATTGTTGAAAAATATTTATTTTAATTTTTAGTATTTTTGATGTATTATATATATTTAAAATTATATAAAATATTATAAAAATTAATACGGGCAAGCGGGCCAGGCCAAGCCGAGTTTTAGCATTTTATATGGTTTGTGCTTGGACAAAATTTTAGGCCTATTTTTGGGCCCGACCGAGCCCAATGAATGGACCTAAATTTTAGTTGGACCCGCCCAAATTGCTCGCCCATGCACACATCTAGTTGTGTGTAAAGAATTAAATTTTTATTAGTATTCTCGTTAAAAGAATATCAATTTGATTTTTTTTAAGAATGATGATGGTCAAATTTAATTTTTTTAAAACGTTAAGGGTGACTTTAACTAAAAATAAATAAATGTTAAATTGGCAAAATATATAAACATTAAGGACTAAATTTGACCTTATGTGTTGTTTTTAAAATATTTTGATGTGAAGTTAAGTTTTAATTTTATCATAATTTAATCCTAAAATTATACCAACCAATGAGAATGTGACATATTACATGTCTTTTTCAAGTGAAATGGAACAAAAATTGATAATTTAATTTAGGGTAAATTAAAAAATAGTCACTTTTATTTGATTCATGTTACATTTTAATTACTTATGTTTGAAATACATTTTAGTCACTTATATTATCGTTTTGTTACGAAGTGGTCACTCTGCCGTTAAGTTCTGTTATCTTCCCAACGATAATCTTATGTGATAGTTCAAATTGAGACGAGAGTAGAGTTTTAATTAAATAAATTTAATTAATTGAAAATTTAAAATTAATTACACTTTAAACTGAAAAAGAAAATCCTTTAGTCTCCTTTTTTATTTTAGTTTTCTTTTCCAGTTTGACTGAAAAGAATATTCTTTTTCGTTAGATATCTAAGTTAACATTTAAAATTCATTTAAACTACCATGTAGGATTGTTGTTAGGGAGGTAATGGAACTTAACGACAGATTAACTACTTTATAATAAAACGATAACGTAAGTGACTAAAACATAACATTTAATAACACTTCGTACCGAGTATTTTGCAACACTTCTTACCGAGTATTGCCCCGGATTCTCTCCTTCCCACACATCTTATAACACTTCTTACCGAGTAATTTATAACATCAGCTTAAGGAACTATTGCTAAGGGATGCGACAAGCTTCACTTGCCCCGAAAAGGTTCGTCATAAGTCATTCGTTCCATTCTCGCCTATTTGGTACCATTAGATCAGACACCCAAACTAAATCTGTCTGCACAAGTGCGACTCGAATCGAGGAGGATCCAAAGCCAATGAGCCAAGCATCGTTCCATATTGAAATCGAGGTACCATCTCCAACCTTCCGTCAAATGCCAGAATTTAATAGATCCTTTGCACTCCATATGCTTCTCCAAATTTGAGAGGGGTGATTACCCAATTTTGATGATAAGAAACTTGTAGATGGAAAATATTTAGCTTTCATACATGGAGCAACCAAAGAATCAGGCCTTGAAAGAATTCTCCATCCTTGCTTTGCTAACAAAACGACATTAAACTTAGCCAAGTCTTGGAACCCAAAACCCCTAACTTGGTTATCATCACAAATGGTTACTCGTAAGCACCAATGAATACACTTCTTGCCATCTTCGTTAGTGTTGAAAATCATTCACTACAGATAAAGAAAGAGGCTTAACAAACATCCCTACTGTAAGCCGTGGGATGGCTGGAAAGGTGCTCCTTTTGCCATTCACCACGATCGAATAAGAGACTATTGAGATACATTTCATCATAAAAGAAGCCAATTATGAGGCAATCTGATACCCAACACTATATTTTTAAGGAAAGACCACTCCATTGGGTCATATATTTTGCTCGTGTCAATTTTAAGGCAAACAATCCTTTTCTTTCTAAATGAAACCCTAAAATGAATGCAAAATCTCGTAAGCCAAAATCACATTGTTGTAGATCAATCAACTTGGCACAGAGATGTTTTGAGCTTCATCGATAGAAAAGTCCACATGCCGGAACTTGTTACCAATAGCCTTGATAATAATTTTATAAATAACTGTACATAAACCGATGGGACGAAAATTCGACATACAATGAAAACGATATTTTTCACATTTATACTTGAGACACGAACATTATTTTTTAGGATAGATAAACAAAAAATCAGTCACATCAGGATCCACAATATGTCAAAATTTCTGGAAAAAGAAAGCGGGCATACCATCCACCGCTGAAGCCTTCGAAGGCGTCATACTCTTCAGTGCAACATTAATCTACACAGTTCATCAAATATACTTCTTTCCACTCCAAATAAAATCCTATCCAGCTCAACTAGTCCTTGCGAAGTAAACAGCTCTGTGAGATAATCCTTAGCCAATTGTGCCAAACCGGATTTCGTCAAAACTTTCTCACCTGAATCATTAATCAGTCCAGTAATACGATTTCTATGTCGTCAAGCTAAGGTGAATTTATGGAAAAAAAAACAAGTGTTTCTGTCTTCATACCTTATCCAGTTTGCTTGTGCTCGTTGTTCCTAGTACATCTCATATTTATCAGCTTCCAAATTCAAAGCCAATTTCACATCTATGGTTTCCCCCAATGCATCTCGATCAGGGTCATCTTCATTCAACTTAGCTAACCGCTGCTTAAGCATTGTAGTACTATGAGACCTACAAGCTTTAATGCCCTTACTCTAGATACCCAAATCAACATCCATTTGTTTCAGTTTGGCAACCACGTTACTAGCTGAATTAGCCCCACTATCTTTTACAACACTTTCACAAGACTCTTCCAAAACCCAACCAGTTTTGAAAACGGAACCTCCAAGAGCGCCCTATATAAGGCGGGTGGGTTGTATCTAACAGTATCAATGGCAGTAATCAGAAAAACTGTGCGGAAGGTGTTGCAAAGACTTCTATTCAGCATTTGCAAGCCCACTATCAAGCCTTTCTCGGATATTAGTAGTCGACAATCTGCCTCATTCCCATGTGAACCAGCTTCCAGAATATGCAATATCCACCAAACCACAGTCATCCCAATACTCGTCTGAATGCCATCATTTGGTTCTCGTCCCGCAACCGACCAACCAGCGGTTGCAGGGTTGAGAAAGGGTGCGGAGAAGGTTCCAAGAGTCGGAACGAAAGCAACTATCTGTCTATAATATTATTTATTTTAAAAATATTGATTTTTTAATATTTAGTTTAAATATTTAAATTTATTATATAATAGTTTACAGTCTTTGACAATTGTATTTAAAATTTAATCTTTTTAAGTTTAAATTAATGTTAAAAGTTATAATTTAATTAATTAAAAATATTTTTCTATATAAATCAATTTTTAAGTATCATTTCATTTTTCAATTTTAAATAAAATATAATTAATATTGAAAATTTAAATAATTAATGTAGTTAAAGGTGAAAGTAAAATAATAATAAAAGAAATAAATTAGTTATAATTGATAAGTCAAATATTTACTTTCCTTAATCTCCTCCAAAAAAAGTTTTTCAAGTATCTGTTTTTAACTGCTTTTCCTTTTTCAAGAAACAAAAAACAAGAGGCGACCATGGATTTTGTCAATCAGTTGCAAAGAAAGTTCATTGACTACTCTTCATCACTCCATCGTGAGGTAAAAATGCATGTTTCCTTTACGTTTTATTTGTGCTTCCTTCATTAGATTTTACTCTAAAAGATTTGATTTTTTCCAATGAAAATCGTTTGTTTTTAAAGAAGTGTTTTTGTTATAAAAACCAAATCTTGTGGGGTCTTACAGATTCGCAAAAATCCTTCCACTTAGGAAAAGTTGGATTTTTATTGGTGTTTAGTGTTTTTTTTAATCGTATAGAGAATCGGGTATTTACGTGGCATGGTTACTGCATATAGAATTAACATGTGTTCGCTAGTTTACTCGTTTCTTGGGCTTGCGAACACCCGGGTTTCGGGTTGGATATCATACCAAATCTTATTTTTTGTCCCATTAGTTGCCTGTGTTTTGATGATGGGCTGTTATTGGTTATGAACAGGGAATTGTGGATGATCAATTCACTCAGCTCCGTAAACTGGAAGATGAAAGCAGCCCACATTTTGTCATGGAGGTTGCCTCACTTTTCTTTGAAGATTGTGAGAAACTTATTAACAATATGGCCATAGCACTGTAAGTTCTGCTTTTGTCTTAATCATTTGTCTTGTTTCTTTCTTCGCTTTTTTGATTCCTGTGCCATTTTTTTTTCTTTTAAAGTGAACAAAAACAAGGTGCTGATTTCAAGCAAATAGATGAATGTATCCATCAACTAAAGGGTAGCAGTTCCAGGTAATTCAATCTCAAAAGCATCTTCAAGGACCTAATTTGATCATATTGTATGGATGCCTTTGAAAATCAAGTGTTTTTGTCTCTGTGGTAATAGCATAGGTGCAATGAGGATTAAAAATGCATGTATCGCCTTTCGGAGTTTCAGCGACGCTCAAAACCGCGAAGGGTGAGTCTTGCTTTACCTGTATGCAATGCTTTTTTATGCACCTAATTGCTTGATGATGAATGGAACAGGTGTTTGAGATGTCTGCAACAGCTCTCTCATGAATACTCCCTGCTGAAGAACAAGCTTCAAACCTTATTCCGGGTAAGTGTTGCTTCCCGTTACTTGTATGTACATGCGGAACCGTTCTCTGATGTTTTGGTGTTTCAGCTGGAGCAACAAATAGTTGCGGCTGGTGGATCGATTCCAATAGTGCATTAAACCACATTCCGTATCGTCTTGTTGATAGAATAAAAGGGAGAAACATTGCATAGAGTTGTGAATAAAACATTTCCAGCATTTTCCTGCATAACTTGTTCAATGTTTGAGAATTTCATCAAACTTTTTGTGTTAAATTCGATTTGAAACCGGGTCAGTTCGTATCGACGATAAAACCGATTAAACCTCTGGTTAAAACAGCCGAGTTGTTCACACACTAACATTTGACTTATCTATCGATAGACTGATGCATCAAAAACTAAACAACATCAGAGTTGTTTTCATACTAGCATTTGACTTATCTAAACGATTACTTTTGCTTTAAGCAAAGGTTTCCTACGATTTTTGTCCCTGGATAAAGAAAAGAAAAGCTGAGAGGGACATCATCAAACATGTTTTTTGAAAATCAAAGACAAAAATAAATGTTGTGTGGGTCTGAATCTGTTATTGGAATATTTATTACATTCAGCTGGAAGGTCAAGGTCAAGAGATACTGGTGTTTTTCCTCATACTTGACGAAACCAAACTGTAATTTCATCAGTCCAATCTTTTAAGCTTTAAACAATTGGGATTAATTTAATAATTAAACATAGAAGGTCATAATCATAATTTGACCTAAAACAATTTTTGTTTAATTTAATAAAAAGATTGTTTTTTATTATCCAAGCCAAAATGGGATAGCAAAGCAGTGAAGAGTGAATAGCCGGGCCTGGGTTGAGAGAAACGACAGTGGGAGTTAATGAGGGAAGACTGCAACTGCTGCAAACAGTGGCTAAGGCATAGCCCTTTGCCTGCATCTGCATGCTGTCCAAATGCAAACATCCTTTTTCTTGTTCACACGTTTACTATATAACTCCTCCATTAATGGAAAATGGAACGCACAATTAACATCAATGTCCTACGTCTTTTGGTGCATTAAGCAGACAAAAGAAACATGAATTTTGGGCTCTGCTCTTGTCTGTGGGAGGTCTGTGTTAAAACATTATTAAAGCTTCCTTAATCCTTAGTGCTACCCTTTTCGGAATTAGATCGGTTTTAAATTAATCAACTAATTTACGAGTCAATCAATCTAATCCCTTATTTCAATCCGATATCTCGATATATATAGTTATGATAGGCTTCAATGGTACCGCTTCACTTATTGACGACGTTACTATCCTAGCTGGACATTGCCACCCTGTGTCCAGTCCACTCTCATTAGTCACGTGATCCCTGAGTCCCTGGATCAACCACCGTCAACCGACCCTACCTGCTGACTTGTCTTCCGAGCCTATCCCTCTGCCTTCCATGTAGGCTTGAGCAAACCCTTTACCCCCTAATGACTAAGAACAGCAAAAACAAAACATTAAACAACAATAAAGAAAAGTAGGACAAACATTTGCAGTTTCCTTCATCGGTGTTAGAAAATACGCCGTCACCGTTGTGCTATGCATCTTGTCTAAGAAGCCACTGAAAAAAACTAAAGAATAAGATAAAAGTTTTGGTCTTTTGCTTCTGTTTGAAGCCAATCTTTGTTTTACTTCATTAAGTTATATATAATCTTTTTGATGCTGATAGTTTTTCGCCATTAAAAGCTTTCACGTTTGTATCCCCCAACGAGAAACCGGTACTCTTCTCTCACGTAAAACCTACATTTGCCAACCCGAAAGCCTTCCCTTTTGGCTTTTTCTTCTTATATAAACCACATTTCAATTCCCTCACCTCTTTGCTTCACTCAGATAAACTCGGGTCTTCTTAAACGAGGGAGGAGGATGCATGTGGTTTCTTATGCTCTGTTTTTAGTTGCTCTGTTTCAATGTAGATTCTTGGCTTTTGCAATTTTAGACCCGATTGATTTTTTGGCTTTACAATCTATTAGAAAGTCTCTCCACGATTTGCCTGGCTCTAATTTTTTGGCTTCCTGGGATTTTACTTCCGATCCTTGTAACTTCGCCGGCGTTTACTGTGCGTCCGATAAAGTAGTAGCTCTTAATCTTGGTGATCCTCGTGCTGGTTCGCCGGGTTTAACCGGAAGGATAGACTCGGCTATTGGTAAACTATCTGCACTCGCTGAGTTGTCTATTGTTCCGGGTCGGATCTATGGGTCGTTGCCGGAGTCAATCTCGCAATTGAAGGGCCTTCGTTTGCTTGCGATCAGCCGGAATTTTATCTCCGGGAATATTCCAGTGACTCTCGGTCGAGTGAGGAGGCTTAAAACGCTTGATCTCAGTTATAATCAACTCACCGGTGGAATCCCGCGTTCTATCGGAACCTTGCCGGAGCTCACCAATGTTATTCTTTGTCATAACCATCTCTCCGGTTCGGTTCCTCCGTTTCTCTCTCATGGCCTAACCCGGTTGGACCTCAAACACAATGCTCTCTCCGGTTCGCTTGCTCCTTACTCCCTCCCTCCTTCTTTGCAGTCCCTCTCCCTCTCCTGGAACCGGCTTACCGGACCGGTCGATAAGCTTCTATCACGGCTCAACCACTTGAACTACCTAGACTTAAGCTTGAACCAATTCACCGGTCCCATCCCGGGCCGTTTGTTCTCATTCCCAATCACCAACCTTCAGCTGGAAAGAAACTCGTTTTCCGGCCCAGTCCAACCGACTGAACAAGTGACGATACCGACCGTCGATCTGAGCCACAACAGATTGTCGGGTCACATATCACCAATGTTCTCGACCGTACAGAATCTCTACTTGAACAACAACTACTTCACCGGTCAAGTCCCGGCCAGCTTCGTGGACCGGTTGTTATCCGCCAGCATAAGAATACTCTATTTGCAGCATAACTATTTGACCGGAATCGAGATCAGTCCGACGGCGGAGATTCCTCTGAGGAGCTCGCTATGTTTACAGTATAATTGCATGGTGCCGCCGGTCCAGACAGCGTGCCCGTTGAAAGCCGGTAAAATGAAGACTAGGCCTACTTCCCAGTGTAAAGGATAGAATTGGTCATTTGAACAATCTTGTGGAGGGTACTTTTGGAAAAAAGAAGAAGAAACAATTAGGATAGAATTTTATTGATTTTGTGGGTAAAAGGTGACAATAAGTGACGTTGATACATGAGAAATTAGAAACTATAATTTTGTGATATGCAATATTTTGTAGTTTATTATGTACTTAATCACCCTTATTTATATTAAACTAAACTACATTAATGCTAGTATGAATTTTGGGGGTGAGTATTCGATCGAGTCGAGTCGAATCGAGTAAAAAAATTTCGAGTTAGTCGAGTTAACAAATCCTATTTTAGCAACCAAACTCAATTTAAATTTTTTTCGAATCGAGTCAAAAAATTTCGAGTCAAGTTAACGAATACTATTATTTATACTTAATGTTACGTTTAGATTGACTGATTATTTAACAAATAGACGAAGTACAAGATTATTTAACTAGATGAACAATATTATGATTTTGCCTTTTAACTGAATGGGTAAATATTTATCAAAACGACGTAATTTTATCTTTTCTTATTCGGATTTTCGGATAATTCGAATTGTGTAATTCATATTCGAGTTAAATCGAAAAACTTAATTTTTTTTATTCGAGTTGATCCAAATAACTTGATTAACTCAAATAACTCGAACTATTTAATTTAAAATTTAATTTTTTATTGAGTTTTTCGAATCGAATTGGATTTTGCTCACCCCTACTAATAACTGCCATGTCATTGTTAGTTAACATGTTTTCAAGTCCTACCAGTAAGCATGCGTGAAACTAGAAAATCCTTTTAGAGGGAGTCGAAATTAAATTATAATTTTTACATAAAAAATGTAATTTCATTGTTTTAATAAATTATATTTTTATAATTTTTAAATAATTAAATCAAAATTTTTATATTTTTATGGGGAGCCGAAGTATAATTTTACTTTTACTAATTTAAAATTTTAAAAAATTTAAAGAAATCATATAAAAAAATTATTTTAGAAGGATTGAGTCCCTTACCAGCCCCACTAGTGTCATCACTGCCAGTAACTACCAAGTTTTGAGTTTTGTGGACCTCAAAAATAAGTGTTTTGTAAGTAAAGTTTTAAATTTTGTGGGCCTGAAATATAATTTTAGAAAAGTTTGATTAGCTCGAATTTAAATTTAATTGAAATTTAATGTAATTATCGAGGACCGAATAATATTATATATATAATATTTTTAAATTAAATTTTTACTCATAAAAATAGAACATATTTTTTGACATTATTTATTTTTTTAAAGAACACCCGTATCGATACAATAAAAAAAAAAAAGGCATGTCTTATATTTGTATTCTTGTTTTGAAGGGACGCGAGTGGGGGTAAAATAAAGCAAAACTTGGGGCTTGTTTGAGAGTCGAGCAGCTTTCCAAATGCACGAGGTTGGGCAAAAGAGAAAATGGAACAATCATCTAAATCATACCCAAACATAGATGAAATGTAAATTCATCATTGGCATCGACAATGAAGTTGGGGCCAGCTTAGCTTCACCAATCAACTTCCTTTCTATTATTTTTGCACAGAGGTGATCATGGGTCGGATCCAGACAAAATTTTTGGCTCGTTTTCTAGGCCCTAGTTCAGTCCGGCCCAAAATATAGACTTAAAAATTTGTCTAAGGCCTACTCAAAAGAAAATTGATAAACTCGAGTCCGGTCAGACCCGGCCCATATTAATTATTTTTTTAGCTTTTTTCATTAAATAAAAAATTTTAAAACAAATATTAAAACAAAAAACAAATAAAAAATATGTAAATTTAAAAAGTATATTTGATTAAAAATAAAATATATATTTAATATATAAGCCAAAAAAAGTTTTACCTGAGGCTCGGCCCGTTTCTAAACGGACTTCATTTTTTTGCCCAAACTCATATTTCGGGCCTATATTTTTATTCGAACCCTCCCATTTTTCGGGCGGACTGTCGGACCGGGCCGGGTAGCCCAACCCATGATTACCTCTATTTTTGCAGCTCTCCTTTGCTCGACACCTCATAATTCCTTATATTTTTACATCCGCTCATAAATAATTTGATATTTCTTAAATAAAATTTGTGATATACGAATATTCAAATAAATTTCGACTAAAAAAAAGAAAACCTAAACTATTTTATTAATATATTAATAGAAGTGGTCCTAATACGTTACCTACACATTTGTCCTCTTCATAAGGAGAACCCAAAAACCAAAAAGTAGCTCTTCCTCACCATTTTTATTCGCTTAGTCTCCTTTGGCAATGGACCAAATGAGCAAACCACTAGGCTTAGGTTTGATGGAGACTGAAAATAACATTATAATAATGTATATATCAGTTCCTAGGCACATGGAAAATGTTGTTCACGGTGATAGATATCGTCCCGATCAGTATGTACCATTGACTTATATCAATCGGTACAAAATTTTAATATTTATATTTTTAAATATATAATTAATTAATGTATATTTGCATGTTATATTCATAGTCTTGTCAAAATTTTCCCCTTTGGACTGCATACAGAAATTGCTGTAAATTTGACTCTTAGGTGTTATAATATATGCACAGTGATATGAACGACATGGAAATAACACTGTAAAAGATTATAGTATTAGGTAGATGATGGACCATCACATTTACCCATGTCATAGAAAATGACATATTATGCAAAGTGCCTGAAATTTTTGGGTATGGGCAGTGGGAGTTGTTGGTATTGTCAATTGTGATTAAGCTTTATCTAGTATATATATTGCCCTCTTTTTCGTTTAAAATATTCTATTTATAAAATCATAAAAATTTTATAGTTTATATCTCTATAATTTGTAAAGGATTAAATCAATTTTTATAATTTTAAAGGGCTAAAGTATAATTTTACCTTTACTAATTTAAAATTTTTAAAATTTTAAAGTCCTAAATAATAATTTTACATTTTAGGAACAGGTGTTTAAGATTATTATGCTTATGATAACCAATGTTCAATACATTCACAATAAACAAGTTTCTTCAATGCTAAAATGGTTAGTCAGTCAGTAGGCTGAAAATGAAGCCTAATAGCACAATCTACTTGAGCAAAATAAAAAAATGAAAGAGTGAAGTTTCCTCTTTGACTTGCATGATGCATGGTGGGTATTGCTTTATTCTAGTATAGTGTGTCTTTTTCCATGTTTATATGATAATTTTTCTGCGATGTGTTTAAAGTTGTTCTTGAATTTTTTTTTGCCCGGGGCGAACTGAAAAAAATAGGCCCTTAACGCGCTTCTTCTTTGGGTCCTAAATTTTTTTAAAAAAAATGGTCCCTAACACACTTTTTTTCTTCAAAAAATGGGTTCAGAATCGAATTTTTTTAATAAAATTTAATAATTTTTTTGTTGAGTCCTGGGCAAGGGCTCCACCTGCTCTGCCCCAGGGCCGGGCCTGGACGTGTTAAAAGAAAAAATATAATCGGAATCTATAAAACAATAAAAAGACTCGAAGGTAAGGTAAATATTTTTAGTTTGACTTTGTAGGTTAAAACAATGGCACTTGGGTTTGCTCCACCGTCCAAGGTTAGGTTTTTATTGCGTTTCCTATACGCACACCTAATTCTGGATTCTTGCAAACAAGATGAACCCAAAAATGTACTCCATTGTATAGCAAAGTAGCAGAGAAGAAAGACTTGGCATCAACTTCAGCATACCTTTTTCTTGTGTGTGTGTTTTGGGTACAATGTTAGTGTGTCTTTATTTGTGTAAAACTCTTACATATTCTGTCTGCAACTGAACTCTGTAAAAGAAAAGTAAATACCAATTTGGTTGATGGTAAAAAGTACATATTTGCAAATGAATGATGGTATGAGACAGAGATATTATCCCTTTTCAATAGTTTTATGCTATATCAGTATTTTTATCTTGAATTTAAGGATTTTAATTTGGATTTGATTCTTTTTCGGAATGAAAATACTAAAATTCAGGATGAAAATACTGATGTGGCATAAAACTATTGAAAAAAAGAATACAGATGATATGGCGTCACTGTTTCATACAATCCTTTCCCTTCATTCTTTCATATCAAATGTAAAAGTAAGACAAAATTTCCTCCCATTTTAGTTTCTCTGTTGAAAAGATAAACAAATTAATTTCTACCTATTAGATGAGTGAGTAAAATAGTTCATCCGTTAAGATTTGGTGTTTATATAAAAGATAACAAATTTAACTCTCAACTTTTATAAATTTATTCAAATTGATCCCTACTCTTTTATTGGAAGTAAATTAAAATTTTTAAAACTAATAAGGGTAAAAAGACCTTAGTAGACCTTAAAAGAAAAAACCAATTAGCCTTTTAAAATTTTAAGAAAAAAATTAATCCTTGCTCTTTTGTTGGGTTGCTATTGTTATTTTTAATAAAAATTTTATAATTTTAAATTTTTTATTACTTTTAAATTTTAAAAGGCTTAATTATTTTTAAGTTATTAAGATCTTTTTGATCTTTAGCTTTATTAGTTTTAAAATTTTTAATTTACTTCCAATAAAAGGGTAAGGGTTAAATTGAATAAATTTATAAAGATTGAGGGCTAAATTTGTTATTATATCTTATATATAAACACAAAATTTTCTATACAATGTCTAATTTGTCTATTTTTTAGTAGAAGGGCCAAAATGCAATCTAGGGTATAGTACAGGGGTCTTGTGGCACATTTACCCACATCAAAAGGAAAAAAAAAAAAAGATATTTTATTTAGGCTTATATGTCAAAAAGCCCTTAAGAAAATACAAAAGAATCAATTAATCTCATGTATTAAATTCGCACTCAATTTAGCCCTTGTCATTAACAAAAAATAAAATAAAATAAAGCCATTCCGCTAATGGTTTCCATCATTAACAACATTGATTGTTATTTGTTTACGCTAGTTGACTCCCTTATTTTTTTCACTTTCAATTGGGTCCCTAGGTCCTGTAATAAGGCTGTGGACAGATTATGTAATTTGGTGTTTGAAAAGTCTTGTACTATAGATTTCAACGTGGATTACCCGTTGGATATTCATGATATTATTTTAAAAGATGCAATAAATTGATCTGACCGTTATTGGTCGTTTTTATCAAAAAAAAAAAAGTACTTAGTTAGTACCTGAACTTGTACTCTGTCACCCAGGTTAGTATTTTCATACTAACATCGTTAGTTTGTGATGATGTGGCACTGATAGCCAATCTAGTGTTGACACATGGCATCTTCTTAGTATTCCATATAACGAGCATAAATTAAAAAATAAAAAATATTTAAAAATAAATAAATTAATAAAGAGTATAATTTTTTGTTCAGGTTCATTCTTGATGTGAAAAAAATTATATATATATATATTTATTAATGCATATGTTTTAATTTTTTTTTTGGAATTTATATATACTACATGGAATACCAAGAGGCCTCCATATGTCACCAACAGATCGATTATCAGTGTCATGTTAGCATAAACTATGGTATTAGTATAAAGATACAAGACTAGGTGACAGAATGCAAGTTCGAATATCAATTAGGTCCAAAAAAATTCAAGTACTAAATAAATAATTTTGGACAAATTTAGAGGACAAACAATATATTAACCCTTTGAAAAAACAATGAATGATCCAACACTTTTTTTTTTTTTTGATAGAAACGACCCAATAGGTCACCTCATATTATAGCATCTTTCAAAATACAATTGTGAATCTCTAACGGATAATCAACGTTGAAGCTCTTAGTACAATGGTTGTCTATAGCATTTACAAAGTATATCAAATTTTATTACTAGACCTAGGAACCCAATTAAAATAAAGAATAAAAAGAATCACTAAACATAGTAGTCGACTCATGCAAAACCAAGGCTAGTCCGGTCATTATTTCTATTTTTGAAGCGGTTAACTATGCTAGCACAGTCTATTTGAATACCACCTTTCCATCCCTTCAGCGTGCAAAACTTAAACTTTCTTCAAAGCTTTCAATTCAACTTGTTGGCGCTCTTAGCATCATCACCCGCCCATCGTGCCTCCCAACACAAAGCCATCGTGGTCCCTAACTAACACGCCAAAGCTCGCTTTGTCTTTACGGAATGAGGCGTCAAAATTGATTTTACTTCCCCATGCTGGGTTTTTCCAACCCTATCAACTTCCTCAATCGACAAAGAACGGCCACCAATCATATTAAAAATTCTAAAGTCTCGCTCAAGCTTGAAGCTCTCCCACGTTACTCGGCCTCTTCATCCACACCCCTAAACACCTGATTGTTTCTGCTGTTCCAAACGTTCCACAAGACAGTGATGAAGTCTGCCATAGCCCGATTATCCAAAATGCGAATGATCCAACACTTAAATGGGCTTAGAAGGTGGAATAAATTCTTAGTGGGTGGATGCATGGTATGTACGGCCCACCAGTTATTGTCTGTTTTGGTATGGTAAAAGAAAGTCCGGGCCCAACAAGTTTAGATTCGACGGGTCAGGTATGTCTAATTCTCCGGTTAGTCGGGTCGAATTAAGAAAACCCACCCGTCTCAAGATAATTATTAAATATTTATTTAAAATGTATAATATTAAAATTTATTTTAATATTTTCTCTATCATAATTATTAAATATTTGTTTAAAATGTATAATAATAAAACCATATAATATTTATAATTAATCCATGAAAGATAATTTAAATATATAAAATTCCTTAGCAAAACAGGGAGTTGTATGGTTTATTTATATGCACTATGCTATGCAGCTAAATTTTTTTATACATGGATGTGTAATCATTTCGTTAAATGATTACACCTTATTGGATAAAATAGTGTAAGATATACCGGAGATGTAGATACAGTTAACAAATACCGTATACGTAGTATGATTATAGCTTACGGATTGCCGCCTTCAATCGTAATATTGCCTCCTGACTCTCCTCTCGTTCGCAAGGACCGGCGCTTCTCCATTACCAGGGAATTCCCACTTAACCACGTCCCCGTCCCAGGAGGAGCTGACCAACACAGGATAATGCGGGTGCCAACTACAGTCTCTTACTGGTGATGTATGGTGATTCAGTACCGCAACTCGGGCTCCGGTGACCTGTACGGTATAACCATGTTATTACTCTCTCGTATTTGGTATTCATGCAATGGATGGTAACATTATGTTGCCGTCATTTTGTCAGCATAATGACTCATGCATGGCATCTAATATCAGATGGCAATAGACATTTTTCGTAATATATGAAACCGATAACAAATTGAATCCAACAAAGAGCATTGTAGTCTTAATATCTACAGAATATGTCAATGCTGTATGCAACAGTGACGACTCTGAAGGCACCCTATAGGAAAAGCATATCACATTTAGTTACTTACCACATCATAAATATAAACCCGAGAATCGTGAGATCCGGTGTAAATGTACTTTTGGCCCGTGCTGCGATAAAACATTTTGAGAAATTGATGAAATGTTAATCAATACTGTAATCTGGAACCAACGGTTAGATAAAGAAAACTATATTGTTAATTTGACTAAGATCGAGCAAACGGAGAATAAGAGAACTCACCTGTATTCGGGGAAAAATAACAGCGAATAAGAGTACGCAACACTGAGTGACCTTTATAAGTAGCCACTGATCCGTCACTGGGTGTTTCAAATCTCTAGCCTGAGGAGGGTAGTCCATCCATCTGTAATCCCATTCGAAGTTCCGATACCCTAAATTGCTGCAAAAACATATAAAAATGTCGACTCCCGTAAACTCAATCCATTGCATGTAAACTGGATGTTGCTTTAACGGACAGTAATCTAGTAAATTGAATTCAAAATCCAAACTATTTTTATGATCAAACTATTGCTGGAATTCAAATCGATAAAAAAAAAAAAATTCTCTTTAGTAGAGCATGAACAGGACATACTCATGTGGAGAAAATCTAAAACATGCATATCGGAAGCCAAAAAAAGCATACCAAGAGGTATCGGAGGACATTTTCCGGATATCCCAAAGCTTGATAGTCTGATCTTTACCGTTTGATATGAAATAACGACCATCCCCACGACTGTCGAGGAATGTAATACCTTCCAAGTGTCCCACCAAGACTCCTGCCGGCTTATCTTTTGCTACAAAGCAACGCCTATCCCACACCTAAACAAAATCAAAATATTAGTGTTAGTGAAAGATTAGCAGTGGCCTTGGAAAAATATTGTACATACGGAGGAATGCATAATAAACGGAATATAATTTTAGTACGTAAGAGAAAAGGATAATAATATCTATTGCATTCCATGCATTGGAAGACTTGAATTACCTTGCAGAGATTATCATCACTCCCGGAATATATCAAATTGCCGCTTTCATCGGCAAAGGTTACCGTGTTAACATCAGCCTGCAAGACAAAACACAACAAACTTTTAGGTCCCTAGAAATTATAGATCCAAATAGGGAAAATGGTCACCGCATTACATGTAATCTTCCGACATTAGAGTGGGAAGTACGCCAATGCAAATTAAACGAAAACAATCCAAAATAAAGCATTATACTTATTGAATGGATCTTGAGAAAATACATATGTTCTGAGGATATTCATTCCCTTAATTCTCTTGTGCATGCAACACTTTGTGCGCATCAATGCCGATACATTACAAAGGCAAGAGTTAAGACTCCAAGTCATGTCCATAGAAACTTAAATACAATCACAAGTCAGCAGAGGCAACTTCCACACATTTTATTACTAGTCACACATTCGAGTTTGTCGGTCACAAAGACAAAGTATAAGCATAGCAGCAAATATAATTTTTAAAACTGATAGGGGTTAAAATGATAGTTATGATAAATCAACAATATCCAAGCAATAAAATGATTATAAAACAAGAAGTTTATCATATCGAGAATACAGGGGCAGTGAACCAACCGTGTGTGCCATAATTCGAAGGGAAAGCTTGTTTGCTTCCAGATCATAAACATATATCGAGTCATCACTGCTTCCAGCCACAAGTTCTCGTCCATCAGTTGAAAATTTCACAGAGAATATACCAAAAGAATACCTTCGATCATTAGAAGAAAAGTCCAATCCTTCGTGGATCTCCTGAAAAACATTAGAACTCCAAATGTGTAACTGAAAAGGTTATTGTCGACATAAACAATGCTCGGATGAATACAAAAAGACATCCCCAAATCAAAATATTTCATGTTGTTCAACTTTAAACCACAAATGCTACCCCCAAAATTACGAGCATTCTACCGTGACATTTGCAAAGGATTCCGTGGTAGAAGACCCAACATTAACAATGTGAACTACAGGCGACATGCTGGTATAAACCTGAAATAAAGGAATAGAAATTTCATTAAGATATCTGCAAAAAAAAAAAATTTAAAGCCATCGAAAAACAAATCTTCGACTCATCAAATGGAGACAATATAGTGTGATGAGAAAATGAAAAACCAACATGTATTAAGACATTCATTCTGTATTTAGAGTTGGAAAGAAACTAATCCAAGTTAATGCCTTAGTTTCATATCTTATAAATTGTTACAAAATGATTTGTTCGAATAATGATGGTTGCATTTCAATGTAACAGTATCCTGTGCAAACTCACAAGGTAGCGCTGATCCGGAGAAAGGGACGTGTCGGTAACTGTCCAACGCAAACTTTTAGCAAGAATGTTCTTTTGAACTTTCCAACCTCTATCCACATTGTATATCCTAATATTGCTTCCCTGAAACCAAACATTTACAATCAAATTAAATCGAAACACATTACTTACTATAATCCAATCAATTCAATATCAAGTCAGTTTCATTTGGAAATAAGACACCGAGCAAAAATACCTGAAACCCGGCAACAAATAGAGAACCATCAGCTGAAAATTGAGAAACATAGGCCCGACTGGTCGTCTGGTCCACAAGCCAAGGACCATTTACAGGCAAATACCTGCTAAGCATGTGACAACGATCCGCTGACGAGAACCTTCCCTTTCCTGAATAATTACCTTCTCGACCTGCCAACATCCTCACCGGGGAAACAGGTAATTGCTGCTTTCCGGGCACAAGTTGATGCAGTCGATCATTAGGCCCTGATCTGAGGTTTGTAAGCTGGGAAATCTCGTCATCTACTTTAGGAAACGGTTTGCCGGGCCTAGTACTGCTGCCGGCTTCATGGACGGTATTACCGCCATTGAACAACTCGGATTCTATCTCTAGCCTACTCATGGCGTACCCCATTTCATAACCCCACTGGCTGTAACAAACATTCTTTCAATATAAAAGCAACTGCCAATATGTTCTTATCACTAATGCACACACATATATGCTAACCCTTCATGCCAAAGTACAATTTTTTGGGTTCTTAACAGGTCAAACCTGAAAAAAAAAACAAATACAAATTGGGTATATGAAGAGTTTTAAAAAGAAAAGGACAAAACATGGATTTGTAATAGACAAACATTCACATGATCAACGGTCAAGAGAATGAACTTTTGTCAGAGTTTGACCAAACTTAAGGTCACTTCCATCCATACCCAGAAAAGGTGTAAGAAACCCCAAAAAAATGACAAGTTTTTTTGCTCTTTAATTAACTAAAATTCACATGCTTGTATAGCCTACCACCATGAAATTTAGACCAAACCCAGCTCTTGAAACAAGGCAAAGTGTGAAGTTTTACCACAAAGTCGAACCGTTTGCACATGACACAAGATTTATAAAAACAAAGATTCGATCATCAAACAAAAACAAAACCCAAACCTACTTGAACATAACAACAAACAAGACAACCGAATACTGATTAAAAAGAAAAAAAAAAGGCTTAAAGAGCTTAAAAGGGGAAAAGACACAAATGAAGCTTTACCTATTTTGGTTCTTTAGATGCTGCTGCTGAGATTCAGACAGATTAGGAGCTTCCCTTTGCCAACAATTGTTTTTGGGGAGAACTATAATTTTGTTTCTTCTGGTGGTATGAACTGAGTATGGGGATTGTTGATGATTGGAATGGGTTCAATAAGATGGACCTGATTGATTCAGTTTCTGACACGTGTCCTTCTGATATGTTGAACTTAAACTTGTTCTTGCGTACGTCATTCCCCTCTTCATCTCAACAGTCATTAGTAAGAGTTGACTTTAGTTGAATGGTATAGTTTTTGGGTGAAAATAACTGCCCAATCCTTTAGACCTTCGAAATCTGCATCTTACCCACTTATTTATATCATATATTTTATAAAGCAAGCAATGTATTTTCCAAGTATGGATGATTCTTGAAGTTGTCCGATTTGATTTTGAATGAATGTTTATTGCTTTAGATATCGTGATGACTTGTTCTTCAAACAGGTTTGGACCTCGTTTCTTCAGTTGAATTGGATCGAAAGACGATTTCCTTCATAAACATATTTTGCTTTTCTCTCCTTGGTTAAATTGGATTGGAATGCGGTTTTCTTCAGAACGAGTATGGTGTTGGTTAGAATTTATTTAAGTTCTTTAGTTTCTTTAGATATTTCTATAGAGATCATTTAAATTCTTGAACTTTTTATGAGTAGAATAGCTCGGGGTGAATCTTTTTTTACCGTATCAATTGCTTGAATAAAAAAAATTAATAGAATTTAATTGTTTCATTTTATTATTTTGAATTTAAGCTCTTTTATTTATTATTTGTATCTTATTAATTCAATTCATTAGAGATAAAATAATCATTTAATATTATCAATTAATTATTTTATTTTTAATTAGTATTAATATAACTTTTAATTATTTATCTCTTAATTAATTTAAATTAATTAAAAATATAATTCTGATATTATTGATATGATGTTATCAATTTTACCCATAACTTCGACTTTATCCACAGTAATCTCGACTTGATATGTGATACTTTTTAATTGATCCAAAATTTTCACCGTCTACAATATATTTATAAAGCTTTTATATTAAAACCAAGTGATGTATTGGTCGAAATGGTTATGTTATTTTATTTTAAAAAAAAAACTTGAAAATACAAAAATACCATTGTATTAATATTTGTTACTTTTTAAAATAATAGTTCTATATAACGACCCGATTTTCAATGGTGTTGTAAACTTAAATTTCGGATTGAGTTAATTGAGTTGAATTAATAGATAGTTAAAAATAGAATCATTAAGTGTCAAATACGATACAGAAAAAGTTGAATTAGTGAGTGTGATTGAATTAAAACAGTTAATAAAAATAGTACATGGGCTAAATTGATTAGTGACTTAAATGAAAGGAAATTGATTTTTAATATGGCAAGTGCCTTAAATTGCAATTAAGTTAAGGTTATATTAGCAATTAAACCATTTGAAATTGATGACAATGCTTGAGTGGTGAATTTTGTCATCATTGTCCATACCGCAGCTTCAATTAGGAGTATAGGTAGAGTTATTTTCCTTAATTTCTGTAAAATTGTTGATTAATTTTAGAAGCCCATGCCATAAATCTATGAAAAGAATTTAGTTTGAATCATTTGATTGTTAAGGACTAAATTGTAAATGATAAAAATTATAAGGCTTAAGAATAAATAACGATTGTAGGAGGTTCTTGTACTATATTTATTAAGTCGGATTTAAATTCAATCAGGTATGTAACAACCCAATTTTTAGTGGTGTCGAAAACGGTGGTTTTGAAATCTCGTTTCCGGTGATTTGAGATTTAATCTTTATGAATGCTAGTATAAAAGTTTATTAAAGTTTGGTTTAGTAATTTTGTCAAATCGTTAGTTAATTAAGGTACAGAGATTAAATTGTGAAAGTTTTATCATTCTAGATTTTTAATTGGATGAAGGACCGGACCA
The DNA here is from genome assembly GCA_025506655.1 of Gossypium rotundifolium. Taxonomy (NCBI): domain Eukaryota; kingdom Viridiplantae; phylum Streptophyta; class Magnoliopsida; order Malvales; family Malvaceae; genus Gossypium; species Gossypium rotundifolium. Next base: position 799,706 of record CP106733.1, read on the forward strand.
AATTGGTAATTAAACCAATTCTCATTAATAGATAGTGGAATATGATGATAGAGTTCACTTATAATTGTTAACGAAAGATTAAGTTAATATAATTAAGATATATTATAGAGTTCACTTAAACTTTTTGTTCTATAGTCTGAAGTCTCGAGACATACTTGTATAGTCTAGATACAAATGACTTTTGTCTCAAGACAAAAGAATATTGAAACTAAACAGATTTTATCTTGCTCTAAATCTTGAGACAGGAACCACTTGTCTCGAGACATTCAAACATCAAAGCAAAAATAGGACAACATGAAGGTTGGTCTTGAGACCTAACCTCGAGACATAAAAGACCTTGCCTCCAGACATAACATGTAATGTCTCGAGACATGTTGAATTTGAAGCCAAAAGTTCTAAAATAATTTATGACCTGTCTCGAGACATAACTTTGAATTTGAACATTTGAGTTTGAATTCAAGTCTTAAATCTAAAATCAACTCGTATACCCTTGTAAATTGATGAAACAAATTCAATGAGTGCATAAATACAAGCATATGAATTATTTGATGATTGAAGTTGAATGTATTTGTGTTTTGTAATTTGAGTTGCTTCAGCGATGTAATGTCACATCACACATTTGAAACTGGAGGTTGGGTCGAGTGTGGGGCCCATAGCGAGCCGAAAGGACCTGCAAATCTAAGGCCTCCTAAAGAAGGTGGGCATGAACAAATACAAGAACCTGAAAGAGAATAAAGAGTTGAACCGAAGCAAGTGTTTGCTAGAGAAGGAAGGCCAACACAAAAGGCATTTTTTTCTAAACATTAAATCAGTTTCTTTATTCCCCATCCACCATTTGTTCACTCTACACCTAAACCTCCCTTGTTTTTTTATTTTACCTTCAATGTTTGAATGTCTCGAGACAATGGGTTATTGTCTACTTTTAATCTACACCAACCTGTACACGGAAACAAACAATACAGTATGTTGAATATTGAATACTCAGTAGTACTAATATAATTCGAAATCAATATATTAATATTAAATTAAAGCAAATATATGAATATGGCATCAACTATATTACTTTACTTTATCACAATATCAATAATCATATAATTCCCAAACTTTCTCGTTCGATACTTATTTCAATATCTCATAATTACATATCGTAATGTGTTCAATATTTCAACATGTCATACATTATCATTTGCAATACTTACTCATTTTGGCCCTTATAAATCGACGATAGACATTAGGGCGAATACTTCTATCTATATAACGAGTAAGTCCACGACCCTCTTGGAATTGAGACTACTCAATTTGAATGTCAATATATGTCCACGAATCTCCGGGAATTGGGACTGCTCACGACCATTTGGGAATTGAGGCTAATAAATCACTGGTATTGGTGTCCCTATGGCATGCCAAATATACCCAAATTACGTCTAACATCGTTTAACGGGCATATTCAATTTTATCACAATATAATTCAACATGATATCAAGATCTTAATAACATGTATACATCCATATCAAACATATAAGTACATGCGTGCACGCATATATATAAATCACAATTTAATCATTCATAGTTCAATTTCGACAATCAGAACATCAAATTCATCATCTCTTATTTTTTGGGGAAAGATACGATTACCTGGACATTTATTTCATATTCTTTATAACGTCTTACTAGACTATGAACGAGTTATTGAAAGAGAATTATAGAAGCACAAACTAGAAATGATTATTTGTCAACGACTTTGGCTTTCCCTTTGTCTCGAACCGATCCTACATTGTCTTTAGCTATAAAATTAAACTCGAATACAGAAATTCATTAATCACATAATTCGAACATAATCTATAATAATTTAAACATGAATACATTTATTACAATTTAGTCCTTTGAATTCCTAATGCTTGAAACGCTCGTACCTCATTATTTACCCAATCGAATTAAAAAAAATAAAAATCAATGGCTATGTGATCTCCTCTAACTCATATTATTAATGGTAAAATTATTTACTAAACCATGGATCAATTTCACACGAAGGACTTGTTCTAAACTTCAGTTTATTTTAGTCACTTTGTAATTTAGTCTTTGTACTATTTACTTTAACGACTTAATCAGCTTAATTACTAATTATTTCTATTTCTTAACCCATATCGGTCTAAAATCGGGTTGTTATATATACAAGACATATATACGAGTGTCTCGTTACAGACATATATAAGGTTAAGTAGTGGGATTGATGTGCAAATATTGCTATAGGGATGGATTTTTTTTGGGAAGCATATCTATCATGGCGGAACCTCAAGCCTTTATTTCAAGAATACTACTGCGAAATATTGCCCCCGAGGCGACATTTGTTTGCAGGGAATTGACATTCAAATTTGGGATGGTGGAAACGTATCGATTGTGGACAATGGATTATCCTTAATCTAGGAACACCAACATCGAATCTACGCTCATGGGACCATCATTGGAAGACGGAATTATGGTCCAGACCATTCTCCTTGTTCCAACAGGGTGACAGATTTGTTTGAAAGTTCCAACTACTCAGGTAATCTCACGGTCAAAGAGGCTAACAAATGGCGTACGTATAAAACTATCTGCAACAACTGTTTGCCAATTCGAGTAGAACTTGATAAAGATATACCTGGTATCGATTCTCGTTGCCCACTGTGTTTCACGGAAGATAAAACACAAACACTAGACCATCTTTTGCACGAGCGGTCTATTTCATACCTAAAAGCTACAGGCTTCTGATATACAGGAAAGGATTGCAAGTTGGGTGGGGGATTTAAAATTTGATAGGGATGAGTATGACCGCCATTTTAAATACAGAAAATTCATTATTACACTTTGGCAAATCTGGATCCAAAGCAAATCCGTCTGCTTTTCGAGCAACACCGCTAACCCTTTACAGACTGTTCATGCAATTTCAGGATATTGCAAGTACCTTTGTTCAGTATATCAAACCGAGGAAACCAACGCCAACACCAGAGTCAACCAGGAATCCTTCATATCTCCAAACCAATCACTGCTCCCCTCAAATACACCTGTGAGTCACCTCTTAGCGTTACCGTTGCCGCAAACGATCAACCCCAATATCATCAGACAAAGAACTTCAGCAGGTTCTAGATTGCAATGCAAGTTGTTCCTACGCCAAGCTTTACTCCATCTACAGGGATTAGGTATAGACTATAGATCAAGCAACTTCCATGACAACAACTCGGCGATAGAACAAATTCCTCAAAAATAGAAAGTTCACTGGAAGTTGCCTCTGTGATCAAATATTCAAACCCTGTTAGAATCAATCCATGTTTGCCTAAATGTATCCATGTGTTGAAATTCATTTGATATTTATGCTTTAAGTTAATCCCTTAGTCTCTATAGTGAAGGATATTAGGCTTAGGTAGTTTAAGCAATAATCTTATCCGGTAGAGTAGATATGCTTCTTTTTTTATTTATTATTTTGGCATAATTTCAAATTTAGTCCTTAATGTTTATATCTTTTGTCAATTTAGTATTTATTTATTTTGCTAAATGCCCTCACGTTTTTAAAGAGTCAAACTTGACTATCTACCTTTTGAGGAAGAGTCAAATTGATTCTTTCAAAAAATATTGGCTAAAATGTTCTGTAAAGCAATCCATGTATTTCATCTTACTTTTTTTTTAATTTTAATAAACTTTTTATATTTATTTTGGATTTAGTTTTAGTTTTATAATTTTAAATTATTTGTTAATGTAGCATATAAGTCAAATAGTATTATGTTAGTATGAAGTTCATGATGATTACCAAGCCAATTTTGTTTAAAAAATTAATTTTTTAGTTAATATTTTATAACTTGATATTTTTGAAAGATTAATAATTAAATTTAGCTTAAAAAGAATAATGACCAAATTGATAGAAAATATACGTTGAAGGCTAAATTTACAATTATGCCTATTATTTTATAGGGTCCAAGCTTTTGCCTGTTTAGCCTTTCTGGACAAGGCTTGATTCAACTCGTTTAACCTGCCCATGTTTTGAAGGGATTTTGTGTTGTATTATTTTTATTGTCATAATTATTATATTTAAATATTATATTTAATATTTTTTATACATTATGTATTTTTATATTATTTATATAATTAAGTCCTTGCCTTATCCTTATTGTCAATTTTGTTGTTAAATACTAGTTCGGATCTAGCGTTGATCAAATTATAAACAAGTGTATGCGTATATTGCATGAACAACTTAACATTTGGTTTAAGTTGTCCATACGTCCATTTACAATTTAATTACATATTTTAAATATGTTGAACCATAATTCAAGCTGAAAAAGGAATGCTAGGGTTTTTCCCTTGGCTTGGTTCTTCTTCTTGAGATGGAGAAAGATTGTCAGTACACTGGGATCAAGTGTTGCTGTCAATGTCCAATGACTGTCTACTCGTGGCCAAAAAAAAAAAAAACAGCAGCTCAAAACTTAAAAACACATTCAGACGAGAGCTGGCTGTGTTGCAGCAGCTGTAAATAAATAAAAAAAATAAAAAAATAAAAGTAATATTATTTAACAATTAACATGTTATCCTACAACACTGCAAGGAAGCCATTGGTAATAACCCCATTACCATTTTGCTTCCCAGATTTTGACACCCTCGAAACTCGGTTGAAGATTGAACTATTTCTATGTCGGAGCTATCTCTAATATCTGTACTCTAAATATTGCAGGAAACATGCGGAAACATGTTTGAGTAGGAACAACATGGCTTTTCTTTTAACCTATTTCTTAATTTTCGCCTTTAGATTTTCAGAGTGATTGTTTTAAATAAATATAAGGGTTAATATACTATTTGATATATGAGTTTGATTTTAATTTTCAATTCAGTAACCGAGTTCTTCTTTGTTTCAATTTGGTACATTAAATTTAGTTTCAGCCTTCAATTTTATATTTAGACCAAAAAATCGAGTATCAAATAGAAAAAAATTTAGACACCAAAATAAATACGAAAGTTAAACTCAGTATTAAATCTGGATAATAAAAATTCAAATATTAAATTGTACATTAAAATTAAATTCAAATATTAAATAATATATTAATAAAAAAAAAGAAAACCCAGATTTGCTTCACTTAACCAAATTTTTTTTTTTTGGAAGCTTTTAGTGGGATATTCTTTATCTTATAAATTTAGAATGTAAAAAAAAAAAAAAAAAAGGGACTTTTAGCCTAGTGAAAACTTCAAGTTTAAGATTTTCTCTACTTTTCTATTTTATTACCAAGTGGCTGCTAACCTTTCACTTTCAAATATAATGATATGACATGTATACCTTAAGCAATTTTTATACAAATGAATAAATATTATATATTTTATATTTTTTATTTTTTAAAGAGAAATTTATTAATTTATTTAACGAATGGGACGATATAATTTAGAGAAAAACAAAAAATTTATTGTAGGTGATGAATGATAAGTTTCATTAACACAATAAAGGCTCTAGCTTCAGTATTAATAGAGCATTTTAATACGTTGACAATTGACTCTATCATAACTCAAATACGACATATTTGGAGTGATTGTTAGCACTTAGTACGATAAAAAATCAACCTAAGATGGTCCAAAGTGGTGGGCAAAAACTAACAAAAAAAAAAAACCAAGTATCCACCAAATTAGAGGGACGAGGATAAAACTATATCTAAAATCGCTTGAAAAAACAAGACAATATGCATAAGCAAGAGTAAAAAACATGCAAAAAAAAAAAAAAAAAAAAATTGTTAAACAATGGAAAATAAATCAAAAAGACATAAAACTTAAGACAACACGGGTCCGAACTGACTCGTGAAATCGTTTATTTTTTTAATACACTCTCAAAGAAAAAAACATATTAAGAAACCGACGAAGAGCCACCCACTTTTCAAGAAAAAATGTTGGTGGTCGGTGGAGTTTTAGTAGTAACGACAAGCACCATAATATGTCCATCACAACTTGTGAAGGCAGCAAACGTACTCACAAAATAGATTTACAAATTAAAAAAGAAAGCACATTGAGTGAATGAGGAGGGAAAAAAAAAAAAGAGAAGATTGGTTGGAGGGAGAAAAAGACGGGCGGTAAATAGCCTAAAAATCGGTGGGCAAACAAAAGAAAAGTCGCAAATGACTTGGAAAAAAAAAGTTTTTAAGGTTTCGCAGGATGATAAAAACAAATACTCGTCTTTTTTTGGTTTTTTTAAATGCGTATATACCACGATATCACATGTTTATTTTAAATTAGAATCATTTTAAAAATTATTCGATCAGAATAAAATAATTTAAAAAACAAAAATATATAGCAAATAGACTAAATTCAATAAAATATATAATACAGGGACCTTTTATAAAATTTAGGAAAAAGAAGAAAATTGTGAGCAATCAATCTTTTCCATTTCCTTTTCTGGAGTTATATCTATAACATCAAACCTTTTTCTTGTATTTTCTCATGCTTTTATTTTTATTTTTTTTCCATCACTTGATGTGTTTGATAGGTTACCAAAAAAAAAAAACATTTAAAATGTGTTTAAAATTTAAAACCTTAAAAATTGATTGACATATCAATCCTTATATTTTGACGAAATTTCAAATTTAGTTTTATAAATAGATTAAATTGATAAATTTTAACGAAAATTACCGACGGCAATAATGATTTGACTAAAATGATAACAAATTTTAACGGTATTGATGATGGGATTTAAATATAAAGATTAAATCTCAAAGTTTACGAAAGTAAGAGGACTGATGTAAAATTTTGAGCAATAATAATAAATATAAAAGAAAAAAAAATGAATGGTCCCTAAATACATATGTGTGTGGAAGGGGCAAAGTTTGAAGTCGGCAAGCAAAGACTAAAAAAAGGAAATAAAGTAGAATATTATGAGGCAAAGTAAATTAAGGATTTTGTCCCCAGATTATGATTTAAGCAAAAAGGCAAATTTGTTGATAATGATTCTTTATTTTGTCGTATTAGGGAATAATTTTCAAAAGACATAAACAGCTAATTTACAATGCCCACTGCCCACAGCTTCATAATAAGACAAATTAAAAAATTTTAAAAAAAAAAAAAATAAATAAAAATTGGGCATTGGAAATCTAAACACTAATTAATTTTTTTAAATTAACACAAGCATATATTCTAAGCAAAAGCCTGGAAAGTCAATTAAAACATAGACAAGGTTCCTTGTCTTTATCGTACCGCTTAGTGCCCATTAAACCAGCCAAATCCAATGCCATGCCCTTCATTTTTATCTCTTGTGGTCCCTTATTATGGAGTGCTTCCCAAATTCCCAAACTTGGTGTGGAAATAAGCAAGGGAGGGTTTTAATTTGTTTAGGGGAAACAGCTAAGGAATTGGAGATTGGCCTTCAATCGAGTTTAATGTACATTATGAAGTAGTTGAATTTTCTGCTTAGCTGACAAGTTTTTATTGGAGAGGAAATGATTAGTTGAAGTGTTCTGATCTGATGATGGCACACACATAATGAAGATGCCTCTCTCATGTGATGACAAAATTGCATTTCATTTTATAATAGGGAGGGTTTCAGAGTTGGCCACTCAGACATTTTAACTTGGTAAACAAGTATCCACTTATTTGGTCATTTATGGTTATAATATGAAGAAACATTAAAGAATCACTGTCCTTACACAACACTATAGTTCCAAGTACTTGACCATTGTCATGCCTAACAGACAAAAGGGTTTGCTTGTCTGAGACCCAGAAACAATGTTTGGAGATGGGACAGAATCTTTATATTAGGGTTTATGTATACGCTGGCTGACTGTAGTTACGGTTAAGTGGAGAGTATTAACAGTTAGGGTTGACGAAGTTCTTTATCTCCTCCATGAGGGAATAGAAGTGATTGTTGTTCGGCAAGAAGTAGAAGCCGATCGTAGCTTTCTCTAGGAAGAGAAGGTTCACCTCTTGGCCGGATTTTTTAAGCCCTTCAACATATGCCAATTGCCAATCTTGAATGAGGTCCAAACCGGCCACGACAACAAGACTTTTGGGGAACTTAAGCCCTTCGAGGCTTCGTCCCCGGGGACCAAATGGATTACAAGCTGGATGGTCTCTATCTTCCCCTTCTGGTAGATATGCTCTCCAATACCAGTCGCGGTCGTGCAGCGTGACAAAATACTTCCCATCTAATCGTTTTTCGGATTCTGTTCTTTTCTGCCCACCAAACATCGGATGAAGAAGAATGTTACCTAATACCTCGACATCAGCTTCGGCCGCTCTCACGGCTACATGGTGAGCTATATTTCCACCAGAACTATCACCAGCCAAGTAGACATGGACATTAGAATCCTTCCCACTTTGAAGCCAAGTTCTTGATTTAACCCACTTAAGTGCCGCCCAACCATCATCGTACGCGCAAGGGTATCTATGTTCAGGCGATCGGCGATAATTTACAGACACCACAACGGCCTTACAAAGGCTAACGAGGCGTCTACAAAAGGTGTCATAGATAGCACTATTAGCGGAGGAATGAGTGAAGCTTCCACCATGGAAGAACACTATGACAGGAACAATCTCAGTTGTGCTCAAAGGTTTCTCAAGGTCTACCATGCCCCATTGAGACTCATTCAACGAAGAAGGTTGATAAACCCGGTTTAGAAGACCGGTAGCACCGTCGACATGGTCGAAGGAGAAAACCCCATCGACAGGGTTTATATTGGCAGGGACTCGACGGTCAAGGAACTCAGATAAATCTCGGTTGAAGGTTCCATCAGGACGGCGTTGTAGATTGTAAGCTAGCTTGAAATTGGAAATGAGGACCCATGTATTCAATGGAACAACCCTCTAAAAAAATCAAATCCAAACAATTAGGAGCTTTGATCATCAATAATAACATCACCCCCAAAAAAAAAAAAAACAAGCAAGCAATGAAATTCAAAAATCTCCAAATCAAACTTAAATTTCAAATTTCAAACCTTTTTGTTCCACATATCAGACTAGGATATAATTTAACACAATCCCACAAATTATTCAGTCAAGAAAAGCTCATAATTAGACAAAAATTCGGTTAAACCCAACAATCAAACCCCCCCCTTCCCAGAAGGAAAAAAAAGGTCAAATCTTGGAAACCCAAGTTGAAACGAAAGTCAAATACCCCATGACACCAACTTTGCTAGAAATTAATAATAATAATAATAAAAACGTCATCAGATCAATTCAATCTTCCCAAAAATATATATACCTTGGATTCATTGAGGTTGACTTCATTGCTACCGGCCATGGCCGAACAAACCGGACTGGAAAAGAACTCCAAGAAGGAAAAGCAAAAACAAAAGGTTTTAAAGAAAACCCCCCAAGAAAGGAAATGAAACTTATCTTCCCAAAGAAAGCCTCATAACAACAAGAAAGAAAGATGTGTACCAGAGTCCTTTTGTTTATTAATTTTTTTGGTTTCTTGGGTTTTTTTTTTTTTTTTGCTCTTTTGTACTAGAGTCTCTATACTCTCCCTCTTTTCTTTGGCTTTTGTTTTTTGTTCTGAACAAGAAGAGACACTTCCTTTCTGAAGAAAAAGAGAACCCAACACCACTCAATACAGAGAGAGAAATGGAAGGGAGAAAGAGAGGAAAATAACAGAGAGAGGAAGCAAAGATATGTGTGTATGTGTGTCTACCTATATAATGTTTAAAGAAAGGAAGTATATAAAATATACAAAAGAGATAGAGAGAGAGAGAGGGAAAGGAAGGTTTTTTTTTTTAGAGAGTCAAAGGAGAGGGAAGAGAAATGATGGAGGAGAACGGAGACGATAGAGACGACAAAGCGGGGCGGCGGAATTATACTGTTCATTGTGGGTCCTACATTCTTCTCTACCCCTTTCTTTCCCTTTTTTTTTCTTTTTAATTTAAAAAATTATTAAATTGGTTTATCTGAAAATTAATTTAAATCACTTGAATAAAAATTGAACTAATTTTTTTAAATTTTTAAATTTTTAAATAATTTCTTTAATTGAATCAGATGTATTAGAGAACCAGAATAAATTAATTTATTTTTTTAATTGGTAAAAAGTGTAATTTAGCCACTCAATTTTGATATCAAGCAAACCGATCCCTTTAAAAAATTAGAATAATTTAATCTCATCAATTTTAAAAGTTAGTAATTACGTACAATTAATTATATCGTTATTGTTTTTCGTCAATTGTATATAATTTTCTTAAAAATTTTATATTTAAAATTAGATTTATATGTTTTATACATGGTTCATGTTAATTCGATTTATGATTAGATTAATAGAAGGATCTGATCAACATAATGCTATTAATACTTTACAAATTCGATTGCGCCGTTGAAATACTGGGACTAATTTAAAACATAGATCATAACTTGGGGATATATGATGTAATTAACCTTTATGCTTGTTTTCATTTGAATCTTCAAACTATGGCTATTGCCACTCCTCTAGTTAGATTTTTTTTTTTCATCTATTTGTTTCTTTCTTGTTCATTTCTTTGAAAATGATATATTTTTATTTTCCAAGTGGGTCCTTTTTAGAATTTTATTTTGTTATAAGTCCTATCCTATATGAGTTTTGTTTTGATATATTTCATATTTTATTATTTTAAAGTATATCTATTTAATTTTAATTATAATTATTCATATTTAACCAATCATTTTTAATAACAATGAGTAAAAAAATTATTCAGAAAAAACTATATTTTTTGTAACACCTCCAACTCGTATCCGTCGCCAGAACAGGGTTACGAGGCATTACCAAATTATCTGTTCAAATACAGAGACTACAAGGTCCGTTCGTTTATAATTAGTCTCGGTATTTGAACGATAATGATTTTAAATTATCTGTAAGTGTTCTGTACTCCTTGGTAATGCCTCGTAACCCTGTTCCGGTGACGGATACGAGTTGGAGGTGTTACAATCTCATTTGGGCTTATTTGCACTTTAGGTCCTTCCTCATTTAACAATTGAGCTATTTAATTCTTCTAACAACTTTTAAATATTTTTTAATTTAGTCCTTTTTATTTAATTAACCACCCGAACGTCAAAATTTTCTAATGAAATTTTAATACTACCTTATTGACACTCCATAAATATTCATAAAAATATTTATAGCTCGGTTTATAACACCGATATCTTGATACCTCGTTTTCTCAATTTATTGACCAAATAAATCTTTATAAACACAATTTACTATTTCAAAAATCTTTTAAAAGCTACATTTGGCTTGTAAATATTAAATAATATAATCCACGAATTTATTTGTCGAATTTGATGGTCTCGAACCACTATTTCGACATCTCTAAAATTTAAGCTGTTACAATTTTCTATCGAAAATTTGTGCACAAAATTTTTGTCACTTCATGTGTGGTTTAATCAACTATTTATTATTGTATATTTTGAAGTTATAAGTTTGAGAAAAAAATAACATATGATTTTCACCGCATAGGTTTAGTATCTAACATATAAACTTCACGTATTTAGAATACATATGTGCATGTAAAATAACATTTGACTCAGTCGTTGACTCGAAATTAATAAATATATAATAATGTGGGTGAAAGGTGTGAAATATTATATATATATATATATCAATATCAAAATAAAACTTCGGTTCGAATAGTAAAGTTGAGGTTTTATAAAGGCTAAATTTTGTTATCAGTCCTTGTACTTTAGGGATGTTGTAGATTTAGTCCTTGTACTTTTATTTGATTATTTTTAGTCTTTGTACTTTTTAAATTGGTCAATTTTAGTCCTTGTACTTTACAGAAATTGAAATTTCAGTCTTGACCCAAACAGTATAAATTAAATTCGTTTGGTTAAATTCAATTACTAGTCCTGTACTATTCATACAGTTCTAAATTTAGTCAATTTTCTTCAATTAGTCATTTTTTTAGGTACTTAACTAACACCGTTAAAATATGCTAATAGGTCTGCACTTGACATTTTTGGGGCTCTAGACAAAACAATAAAATGGGGTTTTAAATTATTTAAAAGTTAGATAAAATTTTTTTAGGTCCCTTAAAAGTTGATAAAAATATTTTTGAGCCCTTAAAAGCTAAAATAAAATTAAATTTAGGCCCTTAAAAACTAAAAAATAATATTTTTGACTTCTTATAACCTTTGAGCTCTGGGCAACCGCACCTCCAAACAACCCTTAAAGTTGGGCATGTATACTAACGTGACACGGATGACCAAAAGCATTGTAATATGTTACAACCTCGTATTTTGACATGTGATATATTTTATTGTCTCGCTTCAAAATGTAATACTATCACATGTCACTATACTATTAGTTGTCAGTATTACATTATCATATTTTAAAATATCAAGTGTACCAATTAAGCTCAAAAAATTTTATATTTTAACTATGTTTTTTTTTTAATAATTGCATTTGAGATGGAAAAGTGAAGGGATAATTGCACAAGAATACGTATTTGAACAGAGTCGATAAAAATTCTTTTTCCAGGGAAAAAAATGCAAAAGGGAAAGTACTACTTCAAAGATCACTTCAGACAGGTTTCTGAAAATTTATTTTTTAAAATAAAAGACAATTTCTGGAAATAGCCAAAACCTAGCCGTGGTAATAGCTGTACTAAACAGCAATTTTTTTGGCTAAGAAACAAAATAATAAAAGAAGAAGAAAAAGCGAAGAAAGGAGACAAGAGTTTCCTGCGTGCGGCCGACGCCAAGGCACGTGGCGACAAAGGGTTCCGTCTCGACTCTTTTAGTCTTTTGTCCGAAAACCACCTTCGGAAATACCTAAGTTACCCTCGTTTCCCCCACGGAAACCACGAAACAGCCACTGAGAACGACATGTTTTTTGTCCGGTAGTGTAAAGCGCGTGACGGCATGTTTTTTGTCAGAGCCTGGGAGACTAACGAGGCTTTTGCTTTTCTTTTTTTTTTTTTTCTTCTCTTTTTATTTTTAATTATCTAATATAAAATTTTCTAGGGTCATCTAATGTGGGCTTTGGATTTTGTCGTATTCTATGGAAGCATGTACATCTATCAATCGTGGGATTTGGACACGTGGCATTCTCTGGAAACTCCTATTATTGGACGGGCCCCATGTGAACACACTCCCTTCGAAGATCTCACTCATAGAAATACAATGTTTTCGATATGGAAATTATTAAAAAATTAATTAATTTTTTTTTAAAAGCAAAAGCTTTAAAAATGTATCGGGACCCCCTGGGGTTCCAGAACCTATAAGCCCTGTGGGATCGCCACGTGATCTCGTCTCAGCTTGCTTTTTGTGCGGTTGATTGATAGATATTTCCTGTGAACATACCTCTGTGGGTCCCAACTAAAATTGAATCTCTCCCGTTGGTTTTCTTTAATGAAAAGATCCAAGCAAGCCATAGGCACCTGATGACCGGATTCAGCTTAAAATAGTTAGATCGGAGAGAGGGGAACTATTTTCTTTTTTTCAAAATAAAAAATATTTTATTGTTAATTAATTTTTATAAAATAATTTCTTCACCTTTAATTTATAAAAAAATATTAATTATTTAGTACAGAGACAATTTCCACATCGGATTTATCAAATTTTAATCGGATATAAATTTTGACTATTTGTCATGTAGGAATTCGATTAGATGAAACTATAAATGGAAATTTGTCTTAATTAACAATGTTAATATTATTAAGTATCCAATTATGACACAAAATGACAAAATCATGAACACATGACACCCATCAATCCTCAAACGCAGACAAGACATGAGACATGCTTATTCCTAGCAACTTATAGGGTGAAATGATAAATTTTATTTTGGGTTTGAAATTAAAGATATATTTGGATAGGCGATTGAGTGCGATGCGATGTAGTGTGTTTAATTTATTTTTTGTCTTATATTCATTGTTTAATTTTACCGTTATTATTATTTTTATCCTAACAGTTGATAAATGTACCGTCCATCCAAACCCACCTTAAATTGTGATTAAAATACATTTTTACTAGTTACAACTTAATAATTTTATAAGGGTTTAAATGACAATTTTACCAAATGAAAAGAAACCCAAAACCCCTACCTACTCTCTTAGTGCCAACACTTGGATCATTTTGTTTTTCCATTGATGGGAAAAGTCTAACAAATATAATATATTCCAAAAGATTCTTTGCATAATTGCCCATAGAATTTTTTCTATTTTATTCTTTCATCCTTATTATTTTTATTCTTTTCTTCCTTGCATTGACCTTGTCTAGCCAAAAACATTCAAGTTTGTTTATTTAAAATATTCTTAGTGATGATGGGATGACAAAAACAATGAGAAAAAAAATATTCAAAATTCCAACTATTTAATATTCTTTTTAAATAATGAGAATTAAAACAAAAATTAGATAATGCATACCAAATAATATAGAAATGTTTCCATTTAAGGTATGTTTGGATGGACGGTGCGTTTACCTATTTGTATGAGATAAAAATTAAACCCCACCGTCCATCTAAATTCACCTTTAATTTATCTTCAATCTTATTATGTTTTTAGTCGCTATAAATTTTTTTACTTTTAATTTCATTTTATTATTATTTAAATTCGCGTGGAAATTAAAAAAAAAGAATAATTGAACCATTAAAAGCCAAATGTCTTATTCAAATGCATTGCTTTTATAGACACATGTTTCATGTAGTTTTATCTTGTTCAAATTGGCTCTTGACCAAACTTGAAAAATAAGTAAAGAATAATCCAAACACTAAAGGCCAAATATTCTTCAAATTCATTGCTTTTGGGTTGTTAGTTATCTTATATTAAACTTTGACATCGGAGCGAAGTCAGAATAATTTTTTAAGGGAGGCCGGATAAAATTTTAATTTTTTATAGTTTATATTTTTATAATTTGTAAAGGATTAAATTGAACTTTTATAATTTTATAGGGGTCAAAGTACAATTTTATCTTTACTAATTTAAAATTTTTTAAAAATTTTAAGGACTAAAATTATAATTTTACATTTTAGGGAGGACCGGGGCCCATGCCAGCCCCTAGCTACGCCCTTGTTTGAGATATTATTTTTTTCTTTCTATAAAAACCCTAATTTTATTTATTCACGTTATTAATTGAGCTGACGTCACAACATAATTAATAATTAATTTATTTAAATTTTATTTAAAAATTAAAACAAAAATACTACTACGAGATGCCATGATATCTGTTGTATTTATTTTCGAATGATTTAATAAAAAAATTAAATTTAAAAAATTTAAAAATAATTTTTTAAAAAATGTGGTGGTCGCATCGGAAGGTGGCTAAGCATGTGCCACGCACACCCCATTACCGAACATGTTGTTGTGGTCGTGTACCGCTGTAACCGCTTTTATCTTTCTTTGCTTATTTATTATTCATTTATTTAAATTTAATTGTCCTTTTTTTTTTTTAATGTGAAAATCTTACAAGCATAGCTCCTGTAATATTTATTAAACAATTAATGTTAAATAAATAAGAATAATTACGTTGGTCTATGGACCGACCGAAGACAAACCAACTAGCTTTGCTGCACATCTAAAAACATTTGGTAATTATTAGTACACGTAACTATTATTTTTAGTTACCACTCATTTTTTTTTCCTTTAAAATAAATACTACAAAATTACCAATGTTAAATAATAATTCAAGATTAGCAAAAAAAAAAATCATTAATGACTTAAAAGTGAAATATTCTGATATTTAAAAATTGAAAGGTTCTAACACAATACTTAGAACTATTTATAACATCTCCCCGACCTTTAAATAAAAAGGATAATATATTTCAGTGCACTCGAACCCACATATTCCTATATTGGTAACAATACCCGTATCAATCGAACTGAGACTCAATCTTATTACAATAGATATTAGATAGAACCCATAGATAATAACAATAATTCGAGATTTTAAGAAATTCAAAATAAAATACTATTTGATTCTTTAGAAATTCAAGAAAGAGTGCCCCAAAATTATTAGGAAGGTAAGAAGAAAGCACCTACTAAACTTACTAAGGGTTCGTTTGTTTACATGTAAAAGGTTTTACGGAAAATATTTTATGCATTTTCCTATGTTTGTTTCACGGAAAATAGTTTGGTCAACAGAAAATGACTTACAGGTTAAGATAAAATAAATCTTTTTTTCTGTAAAATGACTTACCCTTTTGAAAAGTGTAAGTTATTTTTGGAATAGAGCCCATCTATAGATAATTTAAATTTTTTATAAAAATTAACTTAAATCAAGCTTAATATTATTATATTGATAATAAATTTTATTTTTATTTTTAAAAATATTTAAAATATTATATTTTTCAATATTATTAAACATACATATTAATATAATTTATTATTTTAATAAATTATTTAATATTTCAAATTTATTTTATAATAAAATTTTAAAAATAATTTTAAATAATATTATTCACATATTATTGAAAATATTCAATATTAATATTTTAATAATAAATATTTATTACAATTATAAATATATTAATAATAAATGTTTTGTAGTATAAAGGTTAAAATATGTTAGAAGTCTATGCACACTTCATAAATTTGTAATTTAGTCTTTTTACTTTTATTTTAAAAATTTAGTCCTTTACTTTTCAAATTTGAAAATCAAGTTCAATTGTTGACATTCTTAATTTTTTAGTCAATTTTGTTGATGTCACATTTTAAATAAAAATACTCACTTAGTAGTCATGTAATTAAAAATGACGTTGTAATGAATCAATTTAACATAATATTTTTAATATATGCAAAACAATGTAAAATATAAAATTATAGATAAAAATGAGTTCAATTAAACAATGAAAAAAATAAGAAAATATCAAATGTATGTTTGTTTAATTGAAAACAACTTTTATAAAATATTTTTAAGAAATCTATCAAACAACATAAAATATTTTACACAGATTCATCCAAACACCAGAAAAGTAAATCATTTTCCGGAAGTCATTTTCAGTAAAACAAACAAAGCCTAATATTTTCTTCTCAATACAAATTTGTCTTTTCTCCACCTCCTTTTCAAACTTTTGGTAGTATTATGACCAAATTGTAGAGACGTCCAATTGTCACACTCATCGCATGCCGACTTTTTTTTAATAAAAAAATAGGGTTTTCACGATAAAGATATCTAGAACTACTCGTATTCCATTTCCAGCCCATTGTATTTGAACCCACATTCTCCTACATTAACAATTGAAACACCCCTTACCCAACTCCGACACCAGGATCAAATACGAGGCATTACTATACTTAATCTTACTTAATCTTACAATTTCGTGCCACAAAATTTCGTTACATCTTAAAAACTTTTCTTTTCAATCATAATGTGCATATAATGGGCCTATGGAGCCCTAATTGTATGTTCGGAGGGATTTGGAATTTATCCGGGAACTTAAAAGCTCTTAAAAACTTTTTTTTTGCAATTTAGTCCTAACGGACAATTTATTCACTAATTAATAAAATTCCTTCATAAAATTTTCACACAATTATACAAATACCTCATAAGCCTTGTAAAATCATTTAAACACATATTTCTACTTCGGATTTGTGGTCTCACACCACTATTCCGATTAGGCCCTAAATCGGGCTATTACAATAATAATATTCATACTAATCGAATTAAGACTCAATCGACCAATATTAATAATGGTAAAAAAGAACAAGAAAGTTGTGTTGTTTTGGCATCATATATTACCTTCACTAGATAAGGGCTAAGCAACTTCCATGTGGAAAATAAATAGGAGGGTATCAAAATTAAAAGAAAAAAAAAAACAATGTACAATGAATTTATTTGGATGGATGATTATGTTTAAGACATAAACTGAAAAAATCATTACCTAACTCACTCTTTTATTATTATTTTCTTAGGATGTGTACATTGTATGTGTTTGGTCTTTAGAGTGATTAGGTTATTCTCCTTTTTTGAATAAAAACAAAGAAAAGCTTAACAAATCACATGCCTCCTGCCCTTTTTTTTTTTTTCCTTTTCCCTTTTGAATTCAAATTTTAAATTTACATAAATATTATTTTATGTTTGGGTTTTATTCGGATAGAATATTTGTATCTGTATTTGTGATTGTAAATATCGTGTATGTAATCGTAACATTGTTACAATTGTGTCTCTGTGTGTGTGTGTGTATTTTTTAAAGTGTTACGTGTGTAGATATATGTTTGAGTAAGTCTTAACATCTTTGATGCATCGATATAATATGTATGTCTTGTCAAACTGATATCTAACTTGTCAACCTCGAGATAACGGTTGCAATTTGGGATTTGAGATTCTGTTCGTTTCATATTATTCTAGTGAATAATTATTATGACACAAATGAACTATCCGAGTAATCGTAAAATAGAATTAAACTATTACAATGCAAACAAACTAAGAAGTTATATAATCTAGATTAAAGTAAACGAACAAGATTAAACACGTATCATGCATATACTCAAATACTCAACACTAGAGGTGTGCATGGGCCGGGCGGCCTGGCCGAAATATGGGAGGGTTTGGGTAAAAATATAGGCCCGAAAAATGGGCTTGGACAAAAAAATAAAGCCCGTTTAAAAAATAGGCCGGGCTCGAGTAATGCATTTTTGGCCCGGGCCAGGCCCGAATTCATTAAATGAAAAAAAAGTATTTTTTAATAATATTTTCTTATTGTTTTTCTCCTTATTTTACTACCATTTTACTATTATGTTTCTATTATTTTGTTGTTATGTTTACATATTATATAAAATTTATTTTATTGTTAATTTTGTTATTATTTTAAAGATATTTGTTAATTTTGTTATTATTTTAGAGGTATTTGCTTGTTAAGTTGCATCTATTTAGTGTTATTTAAGTCTCTGATTTTTTTAAAATTTATTTTTAATTTATTGAAAAATATTTATTTTGATTTTTTAGTATTTTTGATGTATTATATATATTTAAAAATTATATAAAATATTATAAAAAATTAATACGGGCGGGTTAGGCCCGGGTTTTAGCATTTTTATATGGGTCGAGCTTGGACAAAATTTTAGGCCCATTTTTTGGACTCGGCCTGGCTCGAACCCAATGAACGAGCCTAAATTTTTAGTTGGGTCTAGTCCAAACCTGACTCGGCCCGACCCATGCACACCTCTACTCAACACCCAAATCTCAAAAGATGAAATATTATTATTCTGGACATTGGTGAATAAAGTGAACATATTTTGAAAATGGGGATGGGATTGTAATGTGGGTGGGTTGGGGAGTGAAGTGAGCAATTGTTGGGTGGAGGGAGTCAACTATATACTTATATCTCCTTCTAACCCTTTATTTAAGCCAATTTTTTAGTACAAAATTTTTAATTTTATCTTGATCATCGAACATAAAATTTAGGGTAAACTACAACATTAATCACTAAACAATTAATAAGTTTTCATTTTGGTCACTGAATTATTCTAAAATTTTTGTTTAAGACATTGGGTTATTAAGTTTTTATTTGAATTTTTGTCTGCAATAGCAAATTTACGACGTCTAAAGTTGTTTCATAAAAAAATTAAAACAGTGTGAAAAAAAATATATAAACGATTTTAACAACCCAATTTTTGTTTAAGACATTGGGTTATTAAGCTTTCGTTGGTGTAAGTAGTGTGAATTAAAAAAGCTATATAACATCGATTTTAACAACTCAGTGACTTAATTAAAAATTTTGAACCGTAACTTTTTAGTTAAGTGACCAAAACGAAAACTTATTCGAAATTTAGTGGATGAAGTTGTAATTTACCCCAAAACTTATGAAAGAGGGGTTGTTTTTAAAGTTAGGTGTGTGAAAGGACAGTCCGGAAACCTTTGTTGTTTTTTGTCGTTAAATTAATACATGAAGCTAACCAATGGATGAGGCCAAGTCATGCAATTATGCTTTTATCGTTTCGCATAAAGTCAAAATTTTTATAATTTCTTTTTCGCTTCAAAATGGTGGGCGAGAAAATTCCAATCCAATGCCTAGCTTACGTGTTTCGATAGCAATGCTAAATATTAATATTAAATTTAATATTTTTTTCGGATAAATTGTAAAAATAATTACTTTTATTTGACTCAGATTACGTTTTAATTCACTTACGTTATTATTTTGTTACAGAATGGTAACTCTGCTGTTAAAATGGGTTTTGAATGCTAGCTTGGATGTCTAGTTGTTAAGATGAAAATAAATTTTTAATTAAATAAATTTAATTTGTACTGCTACATAGGATATTCAAGTTGGCATTTAAAACCCAGTTGGATTGCCACATAGGACCGCCGTTAAGGAGATAACGGAGCTTTAACGATAGAACGATCACTTCGTAACAAAACGATAACGTAAGTGACTAAAATGTAATCGAAACAAACAAAAGTAACTATTTTTATAGTTTACCCTTTTTTTTTATATTATACTATTTATTTTATACTGTGAATTTGATAATGAATTTACTCTCAAACTATCGATTTTTTTTCATTATTAAAATTGTTAATTTGATCGTTGAATAAAACGTTACATATTTGTGTGACATAATTTAAAATAAAAATTTTAGAAAAATTGTAAAAATCTTAAGAAATTATAATTTACTCTTTTCATTTTTAGGTTTTAATTTTAAAAGTTATGTGACAGAATTTTTTTTTTTGAATTATGTCTATAAAATTTTGCATGTCATTTAATGGCTAAATGGATTTTTAAAAAATAGAAGGACCTAATTGATATAATATCGACGGTTGGGGTACCATTAGAACATTTTAAAGTTTGGAGACTAATTTAAAATGATGGTCATAGTTTGGGGACCTATGTTAGAATTCACAAATTTTCAAAATGCTATTGCTTACAACCTTACACAACCTTTGCTGATGCAATTGCTTAAATCAAACGATAAGAACGAATCCATGGCTTTATTGTTTCTTTCTTTTTCGCTTTAATTTTATATTATAATTATTTTAGCAAAAGACAGGTGTTACTGGCTACTATACACTGATAGGAAGATTTATCCATAAACTTTTTGGCTACTTGTTCGAGTTGGAAAAGTCTATCGTCCGAAGAGAGGTAAGAAATGCGCACCAAATGTTTGAAAAAATGATTAAGAGAGTTTATACATATATGCACTTGGGCTTTATTGTTATTTTTTGGACTTGGGTTGCTTACAGGTCTAAACGAAAGGATGGTGCCCTTAGAAGCGATTGTGCCGGCAGCTCAAAACAATATAAACACGCAATTCATTTTATTGGAGAAAGGGAAGATAACATGGGACGGTCAAAACAAGATGTGTTTGGGGCTTGTGGCGGACAAGACAGCGGCGGTTCACTTACAACTTTGGGGTGAGGAGTGTGAGGCATTTGAGGCAGGTGATATTATTAGGATGGAGAATGGGATTTTCTCTTACAACAAGAACAATTTGGTGTTGAGAGCTGGCAGGAGAGGGAAGGTGGAGAAAGTGGGAGACTTCACTATGGAGTTTGTGGAGACACCTAATTTGAGCGAGATTAAATGGGTTCCTGATCCTAATAATTCCAACAAGTATGTTCAACACTTAGTTATTTCTCCTCATTCACGTATCTTCCCCCCAATTCCCTAGCTTTTTTCATGCCTTGAATTTCTTTTTGGGTTGTCTTTATATCCCCATGTTATCATTTCACTCTATGAATATCCAAACATTTATGTCATTCGTGGGTAGGTCAGTCATGGCATTGCCAAGATTTTTTTTTCTATCTTAGTATATATTAAGAGAGAAAGATGACAACAATAGAGTTTAAACCCGATCTTCGAGGTGTCAATATCATTACTTCGTTGTATCCATAATCGTGTTCCACTGATTGATATGGAAATATAACACCCAAAGATCATCCAAATTTATAACATCTAACCAGATACATTGGACACTCACACCCAAGTCCAATTAACATAACTTGCAAGAGTTAAAAGATTATTAATTTTGCTATTTTTATAATATATATTGTATTTTTTATTATCACAATTTGATGTCAAAAAGAGCATAATTGTGAAAGGGGTCTTTAACCATAAAATCAAGTCCTAATTTTTTGTCTCAGCGAAAACACGAACTTAAGCCTAAGATGATGAGGGAGGAAAAGGGGGGGCATCGAATCTTTACTCGCTTTTTGGAATAAAAGAAAATTTCTAACCATCTTTGAATCTAAAACCACAATGTTGGGTCCGCTGGGAAACAGTAAAATTCTTTGTTACTTATAAAACTACCAGGAGACCCTGTGGCCTTTATACCTGTGGAGAAATTGGAGATCAACTCAGATTGCTAATTAGCATGGTAAAGTATGAGGTAAATGTAACTGTAAAATCATAAATATACATGTAAATAACATCAAGCTGCATTGGCCATGGACTCAATTAGGAGTTGATAACCTTCTGGCACCGCTGTCTGTGTGTTAACACACTCTGCGAGTGCAGGAACGTCGGAACCAAGGCCTTGAGACTTGGCCAGAAACAACAGCAAATGAAAATCCGATATTCTCTTCACAAAAGGAAGACTCTTTGTTCTATCTAGATGACTCTTCAGTGCCCCCAGCGCCACAAGGTTTTTCCGATTCTCGATTGGAAAGCTTGTAGAAAGAGGTCCCTGCATTAAAATGAGAGTTAACATGATTTCCAAAGCAAGTTGAAGTGAAACAGAAAAAAAGTCATTGATGATATATTAAAACCAATTATAGGACGCATGGCAAGAGAGATAATGTTTGATGTGGCTACAAAGAGACAAGCTTTGTGATCTTTACATGGAAAACTTGAATGGAGACATCTTAAGAAATGTTAAAAAACTTGAAAGAATTATATCCATAATCAAC
The DNA here is from genome assembly GCA_025506655.1 of Gossypium rotundifolium. Classification (NCBI taxonomy): domain Eukaryota; kingdom Viridiplantae; phylum Streptophyta; class Magnoliopsida; order Malvales; family Malvaceae; genus Gossypium; species Gossypium rotundifolium. The sequence continues at coordinate 822,431 of CP106733.1, forward strand.
ACAATGCAATCCATAAAGTTATCATGAGCTACTGATTGATGGGGGTATCAAACCAATGTTAACATTAGACCAAAAACCGAATAGCATCTAAGAGTTCAATTATTCGGATATAGACTCTAGAACTGTAGACACTATCTGTAGCATATATCAGAAGCTACACTAGAAGATGCGTAATTACATAAACAACCTTACTCCCAAAGCCAAGGGCTACTTTCAATATTACACAACCTTACACAGACAGCATAAGTTTATAAACTCAACAAGATAAGTGAAAATGCTGTTTGCAATAACCGATTAAACCATATTCATGCTTTCTCTATTACTTTCATCAACTAAATATAAACCAACCCAAAAATATCAAGGTTTACTAGCAGGAGGAGTTACAAGGATTTTTATTTGTGACAGGTCAGTAAACAATCTATAATCTTACGGGAAGTGACCCCTGTTTTGCATTATCTCTTTGCTTCTTTCTTGGTTTGACAAAACCAACCAGTAAGCCATAATCATCTATATGAATTTGGACCTAAGAAATTCGAAAAATGAAAGAAAGACACAACGAACAACTTCTTTATACGCTGAAACTTCTCACCGATGAGATGAGTGCACATTTGCAACTCCCCCCTTCATTCCGGGATCACTTAACAATCAACTCTCTTGCTACCACTTATTACCTTAAAGGTTTCTTCTCAAAAAACACACATATGCCTTTCTTCTACAATGTAAACTACCCACACCCACAATTCTTTGCCTTTGCTGAATCAATAAAAACCCTCAATACAAACCAATTGAAAGCATCATTGATATGACAAATTGAGAAAGCAATTTGATTAAAAAGCACCCATTTTCATAACACGCATTGATTAAATCAGAAAATGCGCAAGAAAATTACGAACCTGATGGTCGAAAATCTTAACAACCACTAAGAAGAAATCATTATCTACCTCCTTAACATCTTTCCCACCGACGACGACATCTTTGTTCATTTTCGAAAGCTTTGGATCATCATTCTCTCCAAACTCTGTAACAAACCACCCGTCCTTAAATAGCTTAACACACATATCACTCATTTGAAAAGCCTCAAAATGAACATCCGCAGCCCCATCTTCATTGGCTTCCAGCTTCACCACGACAGTCACCCACTCCTTAAGCTCACTCTCAGCGTGAAGCTCAGCCGCCTGTATAATCTCCTTGTTCGAAAAATTATAGTCTTTTTTTTCTTGCATTATCGTCTGAGTAAAAATAAACCCTACCCTTTTCCTCCCTAACCCTGCTGCAATGGCGTCAACCAATTGCTCTTCTTCAGGATCCCTCAAAAGGACCAAATCATCTTCCAAGCCTTGCTGAGGCGGCTCGTAAATAAAATCAACTTCCACTCTACCTTCATCCGTGACGGTGCCGTACATGAACCCGCCGCGTTTCGAAGCAAACGCCAGCGTTTCGTTGACGAAACGTTGGAAAGAGTTGGCCGAATCGCGGTCAAAGGAAACAGAGTCACAGTGAGGGGATTCCTGGCGGGTGATCCGTGTTTGTTTAGCGATAAGGTCGTCCATGGTCATCTTACGGCCGAACGATCCGGCGGGTGAAACGGTGGGGCCACCGCGGACGGTGCGTTCGCCGTGGTAGTAGAGGAATATAATGGAACCGTGAGAGAGGTTAAGGGCGGAGAGTGGGATGGAAGGGTCGGTCATGTCGGAAAAGCGGAGGAGGTCGGCGGGGGTTTTAGCTAAAAGTAGATTTTGATCGGTGGAAAGGGTTTGGTTTTGGATGGGGATTTGGAGTTGGGACTCAATTAGGGTTTTTAATTGAAAAATTGTAATTTGAGGTCCGTCGACTTGGATCCGTTCCAGGCCATCTCGGCTGCGGATTCTGAGCATCATCTTTGAACAAAAACGGTAACGCTTTGTGTGATTAGAAGCGTTTTGAGTTAAAAGAAAGCTCTTTTACTGTGCTTCGCTTGCCGTGGAAGAAGACGAATGCAACACGAAAGAGAATAATACCGAGATTTTTATTGCTTCTGAACTGCAAAACGATACCGTATTTCACTGGTAAAAAAAGAAGTCGAGAAATTTCTTGAACTCCAAAACGGTGCCGTATCTCACTTCTAACCTCCTTGCAATTGCTTTGTAATGATTGGGGTAGGAATTGAATACATTAAAATTTTATCTTTATCATTATAGATATTCACTTAATCATTGGCATAATTTTAAAATTATTATCAACTTCATATATATAGGATACATTCATCTTCATCTCGCTCTGCTTCAATTTAATATCTAAATATAAAATATATAAATTTTTTTATATTATATTATTACTTTTTACCCTTTTAATAGTTTATATATACAAAGATAGAATGGGTCGAATTAAGCAAACAATTACTATAACCGTTTCAAAAAAAAAAATCCATCCTACCCCGCCTCGTCTCGTCTCGTCTCGTCTCGTCTCGCCTTGCCTCCATCTTTCAAAAGAAAAAAATCCGCTCCATTCGAAACGGAACGATTCATAATCTATCGGGTGGTTTGAGTTTTATCATCCCTAATTGTAAGACATCGAATTTTCATAATAAGTTGGAGGTCTAATTTTGCCTTCAGCCCCTATACTCTTCCATTTTTAAATTTAGTCTCTTTACTTTTAATTTTAAAGAATTAGTTCTTCTATTTGTTTGATTAAAAAAAAGTAAAAGTTGATTTAATATGAATACGTAATATCAATTGGGATTTTATTTTTAAAATCACCCTTTGAATATTAAAATGTAAGATAGTTAAATTTAATGGAAATTTATTAACAATATTATTAATTGAACAAGTAACACTAATGTTTTTGGAATCGAACGGGTGATCAAACTAGTCAAACTAGTTAAATTATCAGTTTAAAAATGAAAAAAAATATAAAAGGGTGTTTGATAAACAGAGATTTAAAATTTTTTTAGCTGATTTGAACACAAATAGAGGATTGAGTAGTCAAACTCTGTGAAAATATAAAGGTAAATAAGGTAAAGGTATTATTGTAGAAATCAAATTGGAAATTGAGGTTAACTTTTTATCATGGTTCAGTCCCTAAACCTAAGTTTAAGAAAATAGCAATGTTAAACAAGAAGGCAAATAGTTTTATATTAAGAAAAAAAGGTCAAATAGCATGAATACATGAGCAGAGCATTTAGGGGTTGCTGGAGTAAATTCCAATCTTCGTTTCATCAATTTACCATGGAATGGTCCATTGAGATAGATAAGCAGAGTCTTTCAGGAATTAGTTAACGACAAAACACTTCTTCCTAATCTCTCCTTCATTCCCTGTGACAACTCCAATGGCTTCCATCCTCTTCATTGCCTGCGCAAACTCCGTGAAGAATTTCTTCGAGTCAAGCAACTCGTCCACGATTTTGCGTGAGCCTTTGTTCGTCAGTAAGGCTGCATCAGACTGAAACAGACCCTTGTTTTGCTTAACAATGACGTAGTAGTTATTATCGAAAGTCAACGCACTACCAGGATCCATCGGCACGAATGTCGTGTTGTCACTAAGGTTTTTGCATTGCGTCTTCAAGAAAGATGCATAGGTTGGGTTCAAGGAAGGATCTTGATCACTTCTTCCAGTAAAGTTGTATAGCCTGTTGCTGAAGGTATTGCAATGGCCTACTCCGATCGTATGCCCGCCTGCATTCAACTTTTATGTTAGCATTTTTTCCGAAATCTTTGTCGACATTGAATGATCAACTCTTTTTGGTTATGTTCTGCATTGAGATCTTACCTGATAAGACCACAAGGTCATGGACATTGAGGCCTTTGCTAGTGAAAATTCGTACGAGGGCGGTGAAGTTGGAGAGAGGGGAAGGAATATTAGCCAAGGCCTCGGAAATTCGTGATATCCGGCCGTCTCTTCTACCGGTAAGAACTTCCCACAATGGTGTTTGGAACTACATAGTAATATTGCATAGTTAAAATGCTTTTAGTTACCAAAGTTAAACATCTTGCAAGGATTTTGGTTTAGCTTACTTTGAAAGAAACAGCATCCCTAGCAGCTAAGGCCAGAACATCAGCACACGATACTACATTCGGACATTTCTTCTCGACTTCTGCTTTTATATCGTCGATGACATCGAAACCAGCAAGGGTTAGGTTCGGAATCGCATCTTTCTCGGCAGTATTGTTAGTTGTCGAGTTCAATAGGACCGAACCATCACACCCCTGAAAAGATTTTCCAATAAGCATATATGATTCAAGACATAATAAATGTGGAACAATAGTTAGAAAGCCTTACCCTAACAAAACAGTCATGAAAATGCATTCTCAAGAACCTTGCAGGCAATGTGGGATCATTGGCAACATGTTTTTCAGTAGCTTTCTTGATTATCTCCTCTGCATCAGGACATGTATCCTTGTAGTAACCCTTCCTAAGGCTACCTCCATGGCAGGTCCCAACAACTCCAAATACTACTATGCAAAGCAAAACGAAAGCCTGGTTTGTCATCTTGATATCTTGCTAGTTGAATGTGGCAAATGGCAAAACCAGCTCAGCCATTTTATAGTAGTCGTTGGGAAGCTTTACTATACTTTATAGCAGATTTGGTGGGGATGATTAATATTACAAACTTAAAAAAGAATACAGCAGAAGTCAGCTCTATAAACATATATAGGAAGATAGATTTGAGAGTAGAGCATATTTGACTAGTGTTTCAGCCAATGATTGGCTCTCCACATGCCTATCAAGTATCCACCTGAATAGTTTTTTCTTGGTTTAGGCTGGTAGGAGGAGGAAAGATGATGTTACGAGTGTTCTTACTATACTATTATCAACAAATAAATAAATTAATATGCGTTGCCTATATTATATACATTGCAATTTTTTTTTTAAAAAAAATATAAATTTCAAAAAATAAAATAGAAGTTTTAGAAAAATTATTTAATCAAGATTATTGACAAGAGAATGTGGGTTCGAGTACGCTGCAGTGCGAAAATTTTTAAAGAAAAAAATGATGTGCGAAAATTCATTATGCAAGTGAATGTGTCGAATCAAGTCATACAATGATTAGAAGATGTCGTTCCCATAAGGATCAAATTCTAAGCTGCTAATTATCAATTATTCAATTTTATCTAATCCGGATCAAGAAAATCAGTTTTAATTAATACTAAAATTAAACTAAGAAAATTATGAAAATGCTATTAAATTAAAATAATGAAAATCTATAAGTTTTTCAATCAATTTTAAGATCTTGGAATTCTAACTTCATTTAATCCAGTTAATCAATTGTTCAACATATGCAATTACTAACCTAAGATTCAATGGCATTAACTAAGCCATTCCAGTATTTAGCTAAGTTAATCCTCGTTCCCCATTAACTATATTTCTATGCTAGACAAGTTGGGTGAAGTCTCTATCAACAAACCTTTAAGTTGATTACAACATCAAGTATATTCTTATTCTAGTCGCAAATTAACTCGTTCGTTGATGTTACTAAAGTTAATCTTAATCTATTCAGTCGAGGTTTAAATCTTAATTTTCTCTTCCAAAAGAAATAAAGATTATCAAATTAATACAACTTGGTGGCCAAACAAGCAAATTGAATAAACACCGATTGAAGAAATAATTAACAAAAATTGAAACAATTGAAGAGAGAAGAATAAATTAATTAACTAAAAATAAGATCTATCATCGTTCTAAGAAAACATCGCAAGAAGAAATTTAGAACAAACTTGCTTTGAGAAAAAGTTAAAAAAAATTATTCTAGAGATAAAAATAATTCAAACTGATGCCGAATGCTTCAAAATTTTTTTCTTTTCGTCTTTGCAAGCTTGAAGTTCCTCTGATGTGAGAGAATTGTTTCTTAGTCTTCGAGTTGATTTTTTTTTTCACTCTTTTCTCCCTTTTTTCCCCTTAAATCACGTCACCTTTTATTTCTAGTGTTTTAATCGTTTCGTTCCATAAGACGTAGAATGGAGCAGACTACTTGCTGTTTGAAATTTTGAATTGAAGATTGTACTCCATTGCACTAAAAGCCGATGTAGCGAAAGACTTCTTTTTACTGCTTTTTACTTTATGCTCCAAGCTTTCCATTCTTTATCCGAGACCTACAATATAAAGAAGAAAATAGTAAGTAAATCCGAACTAACTCTAAAATTAGTAAAATTCAAATAAATGTAATTAATCTAGAAAACAATAAAATATAGTAAAATCTAGCCTAAATGCTAAGTTTATAGCTTCTAAAATACTATAAAAACTATACTAACATAATTCTAAATCTGAGAGTTATCACACCCCCAAACTTAAATTTTTGCTGGTCCCTAGAATAAAATAAAAATCCAACCAACTCAAAATTTAAATCCACCTATTCTGAATGTTCTCAAAAATTGCCTCAGTATATTAGATCAAAATTCAATTAAAACAATCTCTAAATTCTAAGTCATTCCCTACATTCGATGTTGTGTGTGTGAATATTTCGAATCTAACAGTTAAAACAAATAAGATTATAGTGAGTTAAAAATCATCGAAAAGGTCTCTTAAATCGTTTATCTATCTATTTATATCTTCAATAATGTAAAATAAAACTTGGTAAACAAGTTGCATTTAAGCAATGTATAATTCCTTCAAAATACTACGTTTTAATATTTCTAGTACAATAATCCAAAAACATAACATCGTTAGCGTTGATGTTCAAAACTAGGACTAAAGTGAAAGACTAAGCCATTAACCTGATTAACAATTAGGCGAAGCTAAGGGGGTTGGTATGGGTCCGCCCCACCTAAAAGGTAAAATTTCTCTTTAAGCACTTTAAAATTTTTAAAAAATTTAAATTAGTAAAGATAAAATTACACTTTGAACTCTCTAAAATTAAAAATATGTATATATGGAAGAAGTCAGCTTTATAAACATATATGAGAGTACTAAAACATAATTGACTCCTCTTTTCAGCCAATGACCGACACTTCACATGCTCATCGACCTGATTAGGTTTTTCCATTCTTTTCGGGTGGTAGGAGGTGGGAAGATGTTAACGTTCCGATTGTTCTTACTAAAACAATCATCCAACAAATAAATAAACTAGTCGTATTTGCCGCTGAGCCCTCGTATTAACTGGGTTCCAACTTCAAAGCGTTTACTTATATATTTTTAAATATTGATGTTATGTTAATTAATTTTTTCATTATTAAAACCGTTAATTTAATTGTTAAATTTAAAAGAAAAATTTAAAGTAAATATAATGTTGTCGCATAACTTGGTTAAATTAGCTAATTACGTCAGTTTTTTTTAATTAGGCTTATAAGCCTTTTTTTTAAAAATTTTTTTAGGGAAATAAACTAATTTTAATGAGAGAAACAAAAAGCGCGTCCAGCTAGCTAATTTAGCCGCATGACTTTTATAAAATAAAACTTAAAAAAAGAGTGAACGATAAAATTTTATAAAAGTTTCGAAAATCTCAAAACAAAGATCTTTAAAACATCTATTTTTACAATATTCATATAAAATTTTCATTTTAAGTTATATCACATAATATCTAATGTTTTATTTAACAGTTAAATTAATGATTTTAGTAACAAATGATCTAATTTATATAAACTTGATAGTTTAAGGATCTAATGAGAATGATTTAAAATTTAGGGACCAATTTAAAATGAGGGTCATAGTTTAGGATGTTTGACTTAATTAATTCAATAAATTAATAAGAATATATCCACTAACACTAGTGTAAAATTAAAGTGGTTTTACATCATTCCATAATATTTTAATACCATTAATATTTTAACAATATATCATCATATTTCATGCTCCATTCGTGTAGTTCATGCAAATTAAGTTTGACATAAATTAAAAATTTTAACTATTCGTTTTATATATATAAAAAACTTTCGAATATTAAATATATATTAATATATATAGTATTTTAGATCAATATGCAGGGGCGTAGCTAGGGGGCTGGCATGGGCTCGGGCCCCCTTAAAGATAAAATTATAATTTTGGCCCTTAAAATTTTTAAAAATTTTTAAATTAGTAAATGCAAAATTGCACTTTGGACCCCCCTAAAATTATAAAAATTTGATTTAATCCTTTACAAATTATAAAAATATAAACTATAAAAAATTAAAATTTTATCCGGTCCCCCGTAAAAAATTCTTCTGGCTTCGCCTCTGTCAATATGATAAAGCTATCAGTTTGATTAAAAATTTACATGCATAACAAATATCTTTATAAATTGTATGTAAATATATGAAAAATGTGTAAAACTAAATTTTATATTAGTACTATAATTGGATCCTTTCTGATATATAGTCAACTCTCTCTATAACAGTCCCATTTGTTTGCTCAAGTTTTGCCTGTTATAGAGAGGTGGGTATTATACATCTACAATAACATGTTATAGAGCAAGAATCGTTGTAAACTCACCATATAATTTATATCGTGAATTTTTATTAAATAAAAAAAGCGAGTATTATGTTCAAAAATGAAAGAAAGTGAGAATTAAATCAACAAAATTAAAAGATGTATAATATGTGCATATATTATTCCTTTTATGAGTATTTTATTTTACATTTTTTCGCGTGATTAATTATAAAGTTAATAAATCTAACAAGTTCAATTAATTAATGAGTTGCCAAATTAAATTAATTAATTTATCATGAGTTACTAAATTCGAGTAATCAATTTAGAAGTTTATGATGTTCTAAATTCATAGTAGAATATTTAATTAGGAAACTTAATAGTTTATTAAATTGATATCTTTAAGGCATAATGACTTATTTGGTCCTCTAACTTTATAAAATTGTCATTTTAGCCATTCATTTTTTTTGCCTCTTTGAGTCTTTGAACTTGCGTTATTTGTCAAATCACCTGAAAATAGATGAAAAGTTAATGATTGTTAACTTTGCTAACGTGGTATCCATGTGGCAGTCCACATATATGCCACATAAGCAATTAATTAATTTTTTAAAAATGATAAAAAACATTTTTTTATAATTTTTAATGATTTTAATTTTTTTAAAAATAATTTTTATCAATTTTTTAAAATTCTTAAAGTTTTAAAAAATTAATTAATTGCTGACATGCATCCACGTGTATATCATATCAGCAAAGTTAACAAACATTAACTTCTATCCATTTTGGGGTGATTGACTAGGGGTGAATATTCAATTGAGTCAAAAATTTCAAGTTAGTCGAGTTGACGAATCCTATTTTAGCAACCGAACTCAATTTGAAATTTTTTTGAATCAAATTGAATCGAGTCAAAAAAATTTGAGACAAATTGAGTCGAATTAACGAATCTTATTATTTATACTCAATGTTGCGTTTATATGGGCCGATTATTTAACTAATAGATGAAGTACAATGTAACAGCTCGATTTTGACTCTAATCGGAATAGTGGTTTCGGAACCACAAATTCGAGTCCAAAAAATATTTTAATATTATTTTCTGTGTTAATTATGTGTGAATTTACATGTGTGAAAGTTTCGTGAATTAATTTTATTGTTTCTGTACTTAATTTGATAAAAGGGCTTAATCGCGTAAAATAAAAATTTGATGGTTAAATAAGAAAGTACCTAATTGTTGTTATCTTTATAATTTGGAGGTTTTATGATGCAATTAGGCCATTATCATGGGTAGTGGACGGCATACTGATTAATATATAGTTTTTATATATTAATTAGATAAAAGTTAAAATAAAAATAATACAATATAAATTTATTATAATAAAACAAACATAACTTAATAGCCATGTTTTTCATCTTTCTTTGAACCGAAACAAAAAGAAAAGAAAAAGAAATAAGAAAGCTAGGTATTCGGCCCTTGTTCAAGCAAATTGAGTTATGTTTCGGTTTCGGTTTCGGTTTTTGATAATTTTTATGTTTTTGAGATCGTTGCTAAGTTATCTTCAAAGCCCATGTCTTAATTTTTGAATTTGATGATGATTTTTTTGTTTTTCCATTGATGATTTTATGAGTTTTATGATGTTTGATGATGAATTATGAAATATATGTGTTAGATTAATATGTTTTGTCTTGGAATTTTTGGTGAATTTGAGTAATTAGGACTAAATTGTAAAAATAAAAATTTGAGGGACTAAAATGTGAAATAAATGAAATATATGGACTAGTATGATGCTTATGAATATTCGGCCCTAGCATGGTATATGCAAATTTTGTATATTTTGAGTTTTATGCAATAGGGACTAAACTGCAAAAAGTGTGAAATGTCAGGGGCAAATGGTAATTTGCCCATTTATGTGTTTTTGGATTAAATTGAATGAATATGTGGTTAAATTAGTTAAATTTGAATTTATTTAGATCAAGAACGAAAGAAAATGGAATTAGATCGGGGGAAATCGAAAGTAGACGAATAGTCGATTAAACCGTTCGACAACATCCGAGGTAAGTCTATAAGCATTTAAATGTTGTTAAATTGAGAATATATAAATGTTATGTGGGGAACTGAATTATTCGAATATATATATGTGTGTATGCGTTGGCCGAATGTGATTATGAGATAGGGAACTATGTTCAACGTCCGAAAGCCCCGTACGAACCTTAGGAATAGATAGGATACATATGTCATGACATAGGATATCTGATATGTGTTATCGTGTAATACCACGTCTGAGACGTTGGCATCGACTTGTGTTTACGTGTAAGACCATGTTTGGGACATTGGCATCGTATTTGATTCGTGTAAGACTCTGTCTGGGACAGTGGCATCGATATGTGATTACATGTAAGACCACGTCTGGGACGTTGGCATTGTACGAGCCTTCCAACTATCCGTGTATCCTTTTTAATTCCAAATGGTTCAACGGGCAATGTGAAGTAAAGATTGAATGTGAAATTGAATTACAGGTTCAGGTATGTGTTAGTTATTTGTTTATACGAAAACAAGGTAAGTTTGTTATTTGAATTTATAAAAAGGTTATTTGAATATGAATTATGTGCAAACCTATTTGAACATATACATGATTCGGCCTATTGATGTATTTTTAATAATGAAAGTGAAATTATATATATGTATATATGATTGATTATTTTCGGCCATATGGTATATGTATGTGAGGTTCAAATGTGATTTGGTAGTAAATGAAAACTTGTATTTGATAATATGCATATTTGGCCTTGTTAACAAAATGTCAATATGTAATTGATGTTATATTTGTTTTTGCTTAAGACTTACTAAGCTTAAATAGCTTACTGTGTGTGTGTTCTTGTTTACCTCTGTTTTATAGATTTTGAAGTTGTTATGAGCTCGGGGATCGTCAGCAAAACCTATCACACTATCGCATGTTTCTTTTGGTATTTTACTAAGTTGATTTTGGGCATATGGCATGTATAGCATAGTTGAAATGTTCGATTTTTGGCATGTATATATATATAGCCATGCGAAAATAGCCTGATGACTTTGTTTAGGTTCAGTTATATGAGTTCTTGTTTAAATGTTTAATGTGTTTGGTTTTATCATTTGACCATGGCTTAATTATGCGGTATATGGTTGTTATGTTAGTTAATATTGTGGTAAATGTTTTTATATATATATAATGTGTGGTAAAATTGTTGTAAGCAAATTGTTATTGTTGTTAGAGGTTATATTAATTAGGTTTCTATTATATGTTATACTTGTTTGCAACTAAATTTTCAAGGCGAAAAGTCCTAGTGGGGAGTGATTTAGATTAATTAAGCTATGTGAATTTGAGAATTTGATATAGTTACTTGGAATATGTTGAAAGAATATTCAGCTAAAGTAATGGTTCATATAAATGTGGAATATGTGATATGGAATATGTTATGTAATAGTATTAGACTATATAAATGGGTATGTGATATGGTTTATGTTATGTAATAAAACTATGATAGTTAGTGATTGGTTATGTGTATGGATTTGAAAATACGAATGGAGTGTATGAATGGTGTTTTAGGTTATATATCTTGGTTGTGTAATGAAATGAATAACTTACAAATTAGGTTTGATTTGCATATACGGTTAGTCATCGAGTATGCTTGTTACATGGTTTGATTTGCATATACGGTTAGTTAATAAATTTGACTTTATATGAGGTAACTGATGAATTTTATATTTGATTGTATATTGGTTAATTTTGATTCAGTTTGGAAATGAAAGAGTATGCATATATATTAAGCTTGAATGAGTAAGTCATTGGTCTTGGTCATGTTAGAAATGGTAAGGATTTTTGAAGGTTAAGTTTGATGATATAGAGTATATTTGGAGTTATTTCATTTGGATATGCTTATGAAAATGAAATTTGATTGATGTTTATTATAGGAGTGCAAAGCAAGGGGCGTAGCTAGGGGTATGGCATGGGCCCCCCACTTAAAATGTAAAAAAATTAAATTTTGGCCTTTAGAATTTTTAAAAATTTTAAATTAGTAAAGATAAAATTGCACTTTATTTAAAACTTAAAATTATAAAATTGATTTAATCCTTTACAAATTATAAAATATAAAATATAAAAATTAAAATTTTATCCCCCTTAAAAATTCTTATGGCCCTAGTGCAAAGGCTATAATATTTGGTCAATAGGTTCGACTAATAGAACTATAAAGTATTTGTAAAGTGATATGTTTAGTATGGATTTATGGAAATGGTTGAATTGATGTTTATGCTTGTAAATAGAAAATAAATATGTTTTGGTCTTATAAGATGACGATAGTTGTTTTGAAAATAGGCTTAAAGTTAGTAAATGATGTGTGCAAAATAATGTTAGTCAAAAATGCATGATTTGAATTTACTTTTATAGGTTATAAGCTGACGTATATTGAGGATAGGATAGTTGGTAATGTGTGTACATGTTTATGCTTGTTGATTCAAGTTTGATGTGGAGAAATGCATAAGGATTTTAATTACTCAATGAAATATATTTGATCAATTGGTATAATTGTTAATGCCGCATATGATATTTGATATAAAGCTTTGTGATATGATTTGTTTGGTCTATTAAGTGCATGAATACAATTAAGAGATAAAATGTTAAATATTTATTAAATATTGAATACCATTATAATGGTCACATTACGATTCGTGCATTTATTTTGAAGCATATTTTGTATGACTTTGAGGCATGTGTATTAAGGTGTAAATATGAATATATGCATGAGAATTGTATTTGTTTTACGATTAATAATGTATGTTTAATTTTAAATCAGCCTTATGCTTTATTTATGTGAATATGATCTGTGTGAATATGTGAATGTTTGGAAATTTATATTTTTTGTTTGGTAATGCCTCGTAACCTTAATCCGGCGACGGATACTGGTTAGGGGTGTTACATACAATATTATTTAATTATGTAAACAATATAATGATTTTGTCTTTTAACTTAATGGGTAAACATTTATCAAGACGATATAGTTTTTCCTTTTAACTTAATGGTTGACTTTTAACTTTAGAATATGGAAACATTTATCAAAATGACATAGTTTTGCCTTTTCTTATTCGAATTTTCGGATAACTCGAATTGTGTAATTCATATTCGAGTTAAACCGAAAATTTTAATTTTTATTCGAGTTGACCCGAATAACTCGATTAACTCGAATAACTTGAACTATTTAATTCAAAATTTGAATTTTTTTTATTGATTTTTTTTAATTGAATCGGATTTTGCTCACCCCTAGATTAGACAAACAATACAAGTTCAAAGGTTAAAAGAGGCGAAAAACTAAATGAAGGGCTATAACGATTTTTTGTAAAGTTGAATGGCCAAATAAGTCATTATGCCTATATTTAATTCCACTCATTGAAGAGTATTTAATAAAATATGATTAATAAATTTCTTTCGTGAAATATAATCATTTTAATGAAATAATATTTTAAATAATATCATTTAATTTAATAAATTATATTTAATAGGCTTGTTTATATGAAATAGCTATAATTTTACTTAAAATTTAGACCATATGTTGTTATAGATAACTAATTTAATAAAGAACGTACTTCATAACTATGGATATTGTCATTATAAGCAAAAAAGCTGTTATAGAGAGTTAAAATAAAACATAAAAAAAATTAACCCTTCTATGAATTTGGTGTAATAGCGAAATGTTGGATAAAAACGTGATGTGGCATAGATTTATAAGAGTGAAGTTGTAATTTGAAGTTGCAAGTGAGTTAAACTTAAATAATATCTTGTATAAAAAGTTAAAGCCTTATAGACGTGAGAAATTTTCGAATTCCGTAACCAAACTTATGTGTCCATCTCTTGTTGTTATACTATTATTTAATAAGTTGAGTTACAATTAAACGTCCTTCATGCAATTTCAATAGAGTTTACACTCAAGGGTTCAAACATATCTCAAAGTGTACTATTGCCAAAGAAGCTTAGACCATCTTCAAGAATGCTCATAGAAGAACCAATACTCAAGCTAGCAGTCCAAGCTTCAGATTTTGACAATAAAATATGAGACCTTCAGGATGTAAGACAATGAGACCTTGTGATTTGACAAATTAGGTATTTGCTTTTGGTGAAGAGTTCCAATTCCAAGCTGATAAAAAAGATCCCCAGATTTTTACTTGAATATTTTGCTATCAGAGTAATTTTCATAGAGACAAAAGACATTTATAAAAACATTGATGAGCTCATTGGTTGATTGCAGACCTTTGAGATAAATGTTGATAAGATAAGAAAGAGTGAGAAGAATATAGAATTTGAAGCTGCAACAAAAGGTGAAACTAGCAGTGAAAATTTGCAGGAGTAGTTGGTAAGTCTAGTTACAAATTAACGTGGATTTGAAAAGTAAAATCGACGATAATAGTTGCTCAACGTGTGGATTCCATTTCTTTCTTCTCCAAATTTTAGTAACAATTTAACACATTATTACAACGAACATGAGCAAAATCTTTCAGGTATTAGTTAACAACGGAACATTTCTTCCTAATCTCTCCTTCATTCCCTGTGAGAACTCCAATGGCTCCCATCTTCACCATTGACAGTGCAAACTCTCTGAAGAATACTTCTGAGACAAGCAACTCATCAACAATGATGCGCGAGATTTCATTCGTTATAAGGGCGGCATCGGACTGAAACAGGCCCTTGTTTTGCTTAAGTGTGACATAATAGTTATTATCAAATGTTAGCCCACTACCAGGATCCATCGCCACGAAGGTCGTGCTGTCACTGAGGCTTTGGCATTGTGTCTTCAAGAAAGTTGCATAGGTTGCATTCAAGGAAGGGTCCTGATCTCCATTTCCAGTAAAGTTGTATAGCCTGTTGCTGAAGGTATTGCAGTGGCCTACGCCGATGGTATGCCCCCCTGCATTCAACTTCTGTAAGAACTTTTGGAAAATTGAATGATCAACTTCTTCTAGTTGTGTTTTCTTATTATGAATTAAGTTGAAAAGTTTCATCTTTTATCATCTAAATGTTGTGCATTGATATTGTACCTGATAAGACCACCAAGTCTTGCACATTAAGGCCTTTGTTAGCGAATTTCTGGACGAGGGTGGAGAAGTTGGAGAAAGGGGAAGGAAGATTAGCCAATGCCTCGGAAGCTTGTGAAACCGTACCGTCTCTTCTACCGGTAAGAACATTCCACAATGGTTTTTGGAACTGCAAGTAATTACATAGTTAAATGCATTTAGTTATCAACATCATCTTGTAAGGGTTTTGGTTTAGCTTACTTTGAATGACACAGCATCCCTAGCAGCCAAGGCCAGAACATCAGCACATGATACTACTTTCGGACATTCTTTCTCGACTTCCGCTTTTATATCGTCAATGACATCGAAACCAGCAAGGGTTAGGTTCGGAATCGCGTCTTTCTCGGCTGTGTTGTTAGTTGTCGAGTTCAATAGGACCGAACCATCACAACCCTGAAAATTTTCCAATAACATGTAATTTAAGCATTTATGATTAGGGACATTTTGCAGGTTTTTGTAAATATGCTACAATATTTAGAAAGCCTTACCCTGACAAAACAGTCATGAAAATGCATTCTGAGGAACCTTGCAGGCAACGTGGGATCATTGGCAACACGTTTCTCAGTAGCGTTCTTGATTATTGCTTCCGCATCAGGACATGTATTATCGTAGTAACCCTTCTTAAGGCTACCTCCATGGCAGCTCCCAACAACTCCAAATACTACTATGCAAACGAAAATGAGAGCCTGCTTCCTCATCTTTGAACTGTTTCCTCTGCTATAAGCAAGTCAAAGTAAATCTAGTTGAATGTGGCAACGCCATAGGCAAAACCAGGTCTACCTTTTTATACTTGTAGCTCGGTGTATTTCCTAAGACCCAGTTAAGCATTTGTATATATTTAATAGATTCTTTTCATGTTTTTTGTTTTTGAATTTTCCAAGTCAAACAGTAGTATGTTTGCGAGCACGATGAAATACTAAGCCAGTGGTGAGATTAAAAGTGATTACAATTTCGTATGTAAACAGTATGTTCTTTTAATTAATATTAGAGCAGAATTCAGCTGTATAAACAAAAATAGGAAGTAGAATTGAGAGTAAAGCATAATTGACTAGTCTTTCAGCCGATGATTGGCTCTCCACTAGTTCATCAACCTGATTAGTGCTTTTCTTAATTTGTTTCAGCTGCTAGGACGTGGAAAGATGTTACTTCAAAGTTCCTACTGATAATTGACTAGTCTTTCAGCCAATGATTGGCTCTCCACTAGTTCATCAACCTGATTAGTGTTTTTCTTAATTTGTTTCAGCTGCTAGGACGTGGAAAGATGTTACTTCAAAGTTCCTACTGATAATTAACTAGTCTTTCAGCCAATAATTGGCTCTCCACTAGTTCATCAACCTGATTAGTGTGTTTCTTAATTTGTTTCAGCTGCTAGGACGTGGAAAGATGTTACTTCAAAGTTCCTAATGTTCTTACATATGTAACTATCATCAACAAATAACTATGTGTTAATTTATTTCATAAATTGACCCGAAGATGCAAGGCTTGAAACTGGAAATTGACTGGTGAGGGCATCATCTTACAACCCAATGCAATCATTTCTTCCATGTTCGGGGTTTCTCGTTCACCAGTCATTTTCATTTTATCTTTTCTCCCAACAACACAGCTCATGAAGCTTTACAACATCATTAACAATTAGCTCATTCTGATGTTTAATTGCACAAAGTTTAAATTGGATCTCTTCCTAAACCTTTATCTTTTAGTCTTCCACTAGATGAAAAATGTCAGTTTGTATCATTTTAATTGTATATAACCCGATTTAAATATTTAATTTTGTTGCTTTTATTATTTATTTGTATATTAATTGTATATTAAGGCCTGAAATATGTAACGAATATTTACTCATAAAAAAAAAAATTCAATTCCTGCTTTAGAAGTTCTGACGCAATCTAGTTTCTTTTAGCCCTCTTGATGAATCTTGATAAAACTATCCAGAGTTTCCTTACGTGGCTCATTCATCTCATGTACCAATTTCACAACCTCATGTTGCTTATATCCATAATTGGTGAGGAATTTATATGCATTGGGACTAAATTGAAATTGAGATCGTTTCAAAATCGAGGCTCAAATTTGAAAGTTATAACTATTTCGGTTTTAAAGACTAAATTGAATAAAATATAAAACTTTAGGGGTATCTAAATAATGAAATTGAGTTGATACATGCTTATAATTGGATGAAATAAGGGAGTTGAAATTGATAAATTGAATTGAATAATTGTATAAATCAGAAATTGGACCAAATTAGAAATAATTGGGGAAAAGCCAAAATTGTTGGATAGTCCTTAAAGTTTCAATTTGTCTTGATATAACCAGGTTTGTTTATAGGATATGGTTATATTTATTTGCAATATATTCTTGAATTTTGAATTTGTTTTTGTGTGATTGTAATTTGAATTGTTTACAACAATTTGGTACAATAAGGTGTGTGATAGGGACTAAAACATAAAGAGATGATAAATTGACTAATAAATTGAATATGATGAATTAAAATTTGAGATATTTAATTATGACTGATCGAATAGTATTGGTATGAATTTGATTGATTATCGAGATATAAGATTAAATCAAATAATTCGTAAAATAAGTAGGACCTTGTAATTTAATTTGGTTTGTATAGAATTTTATGTTATACCATTACTGAATTATTATTTGTAGCTAAAAACGATGCAGGATCATCGAAAGGGAAAGGAATACAAAAGTTGACAACGAGTGACGCGAGCTTTCGATTTATATTTCTATAACTCACCTCATTTTAATTGTCGCATATTTCTGTTGTCAATTAAATATTATTTTTCCTTATTGCAAAGGATGGGAAAGTATTCTGTTGAAGATGGAACAAGTATGGCCAGCTCGGATTAGGTGATGTGATCCATCGGTATATTTGTCACGCCCCAAACTATAGGGGGATAATTAAAATAATTAACTAAGAAATGAATTATGCTTGATGTGCATTCCCTAGTGGTATTAGGTTCAAGTCACTCCTTTTTCATTTTTTTTTCCTTTTATTTTCAGCAAATTAAGATGAAAACCACAAGAAAACAAATAATCTCTAGAGTTTGAGCCACTCGAATCCCCTCCATTTCCTTTTATTTCGGCAAAAAGGGTAAATTACCATGCCGTCCCCTAGGGTTCCCAAATCGTAAATATTTACTCCAATTTTTCCCATTTAAACATGGATTTTGTTTTCTCTTCTAACTCCAATTAGAATTTCTTCTTCTCTCTCCCTAGTTCTTCTCATCTTTCTTATCTTTCCTCCTTTTTGCATCAAATTTTACATCTTTTTGCTACTGAATATTTTTGCTTTCTCAAATTAAATCATTCTCGTTTAATTATTCTTCTACTGATTTTGTAATTGAGGACAATCGCATTACAATACTTGCCAAGAAATGGTAAAAGCATCTTGTTTTAGAGTTTAGATCCCGAATTTCTGTAATTTTTCTATCTGGCACTATGAACGGAGGAAGTGTGAGCAATTTATCTAAACCATTGAGTGGTTTATCCACACTGTATTAGCAACTTTCATTTGCAATAATGAGTGGTTTATCCACACCGTATTAGCAGCTTTTATTTGCAACAATGAGTGGTCTATCCACACCGTACTAGCAACTTTAATCTGCAAATATGTTGTGCATCCACAACCTACTGGCAGCTTGTCTACAAAAACATTTTATTAAAAAAAAAAAACTCGGTGATTCATCCACCTTTTTTATTACTAGTGGTTTATCCACAATGAATGGTTCATCCACAACGATAAGCGATTTATTCATAACGTGGTGTAAAGGTAGAGGAGTTCTGGAGACTCCTACTGTGGAGTGAAGCGGTGGGGTATGACATTATCTAATGAATTGAAATTTCATTGCATTAATAAGCATTTGCATAGTTCTGAATATTGAGATATTATGCTGATGAGTTGATTTTAAGTGTCGATATTCTGAGTTGCTATTCAATGTGATCATTCTATGAGTTAATATTATGTACGATTTGTCTACTATTTGCACTGATTTTCTTGTAATAGAACTCACATTAAGCTTCATAGCTCACTCCCTTTTTTTTCATCTTTACAAATAACCCATCAGATTAGGATGTGGGCTCAGCTCGAATGTACAAAATTACTAGCTAAGACATCTTTTGCGGAACTATTTTTAAGGTTAATTTAAATTTGCAATGAAGAATTATAACTTAAAATGATTCAATATGAATTTCAATAAGCTTTGTAATTCTTTTTCTTCAATCCTTTTTCACTAAATATTACTTTAACATTTCCATTTTAATAAATTAATGGGATTTATATATATATATATATATATATATATGACTCGATATATTGGGTAATAAATTAAAAAAATAAAAATAGTTAAAATAGTTAACTACGCAACTAAAATCCTTTTAATTATAGCATATTTTATAATCATTTAAATAATGAAAATATTTAAATATTTCTCATTCAATTTTGAAAATTAAAGTTATCTACCTTATTAAAAATAAAAATATATATTTTAAATATTATATATTATTTAAATCATAATATTTTATTATTATCATTAAACACAAATTAAAATTAAAATTTTATTTTTATTTATTGTTCTCATTAAACACCCATTAATTAATTAATTGAAAATAAACCATTTATATATTTGTATATCAAATTAAAATTCTTATTTTATTTTATTTTTATTATAATATATGGGATTTTAATATATCATCCATTTTGACAAAATGACGTAATTACCCTTATAACACCCAAAAAATAAAAACGACTTTATTATACAGAGTAGCTTACAAACATTAATACATAAGCAAAGCATTTCGAAATCAAACATAAATGGAAGCTCAACAAGTACTCTCTTCTCCAAATTTTAATAAACAAATTAAATATGAAATGAATGAGCAATTTCTTTCGAGAATTAGTTAACCGCGAAGCATTTCTTCCTAATCTCTCCTTCATTCCCTGTGAGAACATTAATGGCTCCCATCCTTTTCATTGACTGTGCAAACTCTGTGAAGAATTTCTTCGGGTCGACCAGCTCGTTGACGATGTTGCGGGAGCCTTTGTTTGTTAAGAGGGCTGCATCCGACTGAAACAGGCCCTTGTTTTGCTTAACGGTGACGTAATAGTTATTATCGAATGTGAATCCACTACCAGGATCCATCGGCACGAATGTCGTGTTGTCAGTAAGGTTTCGGCATTGCGTCTTCAAGAAAGCTGCATAGGTTGGGTTCAAGGAAGGATCTTGATCACCTCTTCCAGTAAAGTTGTATAGCCTGTTGCTGAAGGTATTGCAATGGCCTACTCCGATCGTATGCCCGCCTGCATTCAACTTTTATGTTAGCACTTTTTCGGAAATCTTTGTCGACATCGAATGATCAACTCTTTTCAGTTATGTTCTGCATTGATATTGTACCTGATAAGACCACCAGGTCATGTACATTGAGGCCTTGGTTAGCGAAATTCCGAACAAGGGTGGTGAAGTTAGAGAAAGGGGAAGGAAGATTAGCCAATGCCTCGGAAACTCGTGACACCCTGCCGTCTCTTCGACCAGTAAGAACTTCCCACAAGGGTCTTTGGAACTGCAAATAATTACCTAGTTAAATCAAATGCTTTCAATACCAAAATTAACATCTTGTAAAGAGTTTTGGTTTAGCTTACTTTGAAAGAAACAGCATCCCTAGCAGCCAAGGCTAGAACATCAGCACACGATACCACATTGGGACATTTCTTCTCGACTTCTGCTTTTATATCGTCAATGACATCGAAACCAACAAGGGTTAGGTTTGGAATCGCATCTTTCTCGGCCGAGTTATTAATTGTCGAGTTCAATAGGACCGAACCATCACACCCCTGAAAAGATTTCCCAATAAGCATACATGATTCAACACATTATAAATGTGGTGTACAATATTTAGAAAGCCTTACCCTAACAAAACAGTCATGAAAATGCATTCTGAGGAACCTTGCAGGCAATGTGGGATCATTGGCAACATGTTTCTCAGTAGCGTTCTTGATTATCTCTTCTGCATTAGGACATGTTTCCTTGTAGTATTTCTTCCTAAGGCTACCTCCATGGCAGGTCCCAATAACACCAAAAACTACAATGCAAAGCAAAATGAGAGCCTGGTTTCTCATCTTTGATATCTTGCTAATTGACAGTGTGGAATGGCATTGGCAAAACCCGCTCTGCCATTTTATACTTGTTCATTTGGAATCTTTGTAATCCAGTTAGGCAATGTATAATTTCAAATCATTATCATATTATTTATGTTCTGGAACAATTATTTTTTTCCAAAGTCAAACATTTAATTTATAAACAAACGATTTATAAGCTTTGTTTTGCAGTTTCCTAGGATGAACATAACTACATAAGGTTATAAACAAATCATTGTAAAGTTAATGGGTAGTTTATCCTCCCAAGAAAGGCCATTTTGAACTCTAGTACTTGAAGAATCCCACATGTTATACTTGCAGTTGACCCGAAAATGTAGGGCTTCAAACTGGAAATTGATCATTTCTTATTTGTTTGTTGGGTTTTTCTTATGAAAGATTTTAAAATGTTAGCTGTTGATTTTGTCAAACTGAGATGGAGATGAAGACTAGAAACCATTTGTTTTTTTTAATGCAATTATTCCAACGCTGTTTGGAAAGAGGTGTTAAGTCTTTGCTCATTATAAAAATTCCTTGAATAGTACAATGGAGGACACTGAAGGTAAGAGGAAAAGCTTTGATTTCAACTATGTTGTGGTCGGTATGGGGAGCTTTCTTTTACCGGATAACACTCGTTTGTTTGAGGAAGACGCAGTTTGTATGAGCTTATATGGTAATCTGATGATTTTGTAAATAATAACTTGAGTATAGACCTTTTGTTTACATTTGAACTTCCTATGTTGTTTTGTTCTAGCAGATTTTCGGGTCGATTTAAGAATGATATTAATATATTTTATAAAAGTTTAATTTAATCTAAATTACGAGCTTAAAATTTTGTCTAAACATATTCATATTTGTAAATAGTTAATCCAAATTCATTTTAAGTCACTCATATTATTTTTTAAATTTTTAAAAAATTATATTATTTTTAATATTTAATAATTTTATATACTTTTTTTATTTATCAAAATTTTATATATATAAACATTTTAACATCTTTTTAATATTTACATTATAGTATATTGTGTCACTAGAGTTTTAAACTTCACAAATAGGGTAAGATAGTTGACAATTGTCCTATAGGAATGTAATAAAATATTTTGAAAATAAATATTTAAAAAAAAAAGAGATACATGTCAAATTTTGAAGGTTGCTTGTAGAATAAAAAAAGTACACTCTCAATTTATTAAATACTCACCCAACATAATATATTATATTATAAACACAGAAAACAAGTTGAGCTTGAACTTTAAATGTTCGAACCTGAACCCAACTCATATCTTAAACAGATTTTTTTTTTGTCTAAGATCAATTTTCAGACTTAATATTTTTGTCTAAACCTTCTCAAATTTTAGATAAAATCTTCAAACTTAAGCCGAAAATATATGGTAACTTATACAGATCAGAAGGTGGAAGCTCCAAAAAAAAATTTACACTTTTTTCTCTAATTAATTAACTTTTTTAAAATTAAAAGATTTCTTTAATGCAGCAATTTAAAAGAGAAAATACACTGTTTACAAATTAAATAAAATTATTAAACTTCTTACTTTTTAAGTCAAAATAAATACACTTGCATTAAATGTAAGTTAAGAAAATGCTTTCATTAATAAATATTTTAAAAGCCCTTTGGAGATTTTTTTTTTTAAAAATCAATAATATTCATTTGTAACCTCTTCAACTCGGTTTAAACGTTAGGCCTGAATTTAAAAATTGTATTGGCCATTGAAATAGCCTAATAAGCCACCGAATTTTCTTTTTAAAAAAAATAGTCATATTAAAATATTTGTTTATCTTAAAAGAAAATTTAGTCCATTTACAGAAAAAATTAACGAATTAAAAAATCTAATTTAGTTTAATTTTTTCCTTGTACAGGTGACAACTTTCGAAAACTTAGTTAATTTTCAAGTTAGTTATTATTCAAAATTTACTTATAATCTAGTAGCGAAAGGTGAAATTTAACTTAATTTTAATTAAATAAAATTAGGATAATTTTATGCATAATAAATTTTAAATTCATGTTTCAATATTCTAAATTAAAAATAACTACAATGCATGCTAAGCAAACCCAAAATCAAGTCTTATGCCACAATTTGAATAAAATAATAAAGTTCCCAAAATAACCAAAATTTCAAATAGTAAATTTAAAATACTTTTTAATCAAAAGATTAATTCGAACCGAGCCTTCCATATGTCGAGTTTGTGCCTTAACCTGGTGGATTATTTGTAAAGATGGGAATAAGATGGGGAGTGAGCTATTAAGCTCAGTGTGAGTCCAATCACAAGAAAACCAGTGCAAACAATAGACAAATCATACAAAATAATAATTCCTAATGTAACAGTCCGTTTTTCAGTGGTGTTGGAAATAATGATTTTGAAACAGTGATTTCGAAGCCACAAAATATTAATATTTACAAGTCAAATATAGTATTATAATAAATTTTGATTTGATAATTTATGTTATTTGAATGAATAATTAGATTCAAGTGGTATATCCCTAAAGTCAAGTGGTTTTAAAAAAGGAGGTATTAGGACCTCATTTCTATAAACCGAGCCCATAAATATTTTATTAAATGTTTATGAAGTGTTATTAGGGTCATATTAAAATTTGGTTAAAATTTTTTAATATTTAAATAATTAATTTGATAAAACAAGATTAAATTGTAAAATATGTAAAAGTTTAATTCTATTAGCTAAAAGGATCAAACGCATATGAAATCTTAAAATTAATGGACTTAAATGAAAAATATGCCATATAGAAAAGTAGTGGACAGCTATGGACATTAAATTGTTGATGATTAATTAAGTTATTAAGGGTAATATAAAAATTAAGGGTCCGTTTGTTTACATATAAAAGGTTTTACGGAAAATATTTTCTGCATTTTCTTGTATTTGTTTCACAGAAAATAATTTGGTCAACGGAAAATGACTTACAGGTCAAGGTAAAATAAATCTTTTTTCCTGTAAAATGACTTACCCTTTTAAAAAGCGTAAGTCATTTTCCGAAAAAGAGGTTATCTATTGTAATTTTATTTTTATATAAAAATTAACTTAAATCAAGCTTAATATTATTATATTGATGAAAAATTTATTTTATTTTTAAAATATTTAAAATAATATTATTAAATAGACATATTTAATTATTTATATTTAGTCATATAATAAATTATTAATATAATAAATATAATTTATTATTTTAATAAATTATATAATATTTTAATTTTATTTTAATAATAAATTTTAAAAATAATAATGTTAAATGATATTATTCACATATTATTGAAAATATTCAATATTAATATTTTAATAATAAATATTTATTACAATTATAAATATATTAATAATAAATGTTTTGTAGTATAAAGGTTAAAATATGTCATAAGTCTTTGTACACTTCATGATTCATAATTTAGTCTTTGTACTTTTATTTTCAAGAATTTAGTCCATTTACTTTTCAAATTTGAAAATCAAGTCCAATTATTGACATCTTTAATTTTTTTGTCAATTTTGTTGATGTCACATTTTAAATAAAAATACTTACTTAGTAGTCATGTAATTAAAAATGACGTTGTAATGAATATGAATTTAACATAATATTTTTAATATATGCAAAAACAATGTAAACTATAAAATTATAGATAAAAATAAATTCAATGAAACAATGAAAAAATAAGAAAATCTCAAATGTATATTTGTTTAATTGAAAACAACTTTTATGAACTATTTTAACAAATCTACCAAATAATAGAAAATATTTTATACGAATTCATCCAAACACCAGAAAATATTAACTTTTCCAGAAAAGTAAATCATTTTCCAGAAATCATTTTTCGAAAGTTATTTTCAGAGAAATAAATGGAGCCTAAGTAAATAAAAGATGAAAGAATATCATCTTCTTTATTTTTTTCTTCACCTTAAAGCCGAATAGCCTTTGCCAAGGGGGAAGCAAGTTTCGGCCAAGCTATCTTGGTATGCATGGTATTGATTTTTTGTCTCGTTTTAAGTAATTTTTATATTTTTGAGCTTGTATTAACTTAATCTAGTTAGCTCGAGGGTCAATTCATAAAACTGCTAAAGGTTTAGAGATTTATTATGAATGAGTTTGAAGTATTTTTGAAGTAGTTGATATAATATTAAAGTTAGTAGTTAGATATAAGTATTTTGTTAAGTGATTTTTGTTGATTTTGTGTTTAAAGACTTATTTGGGAAAATAGTAAAATTTAATGTTAATAATGGGAAATGGTGGAAAATATAGGTTGTTTGTGAATTTATTAAGAATCGGTTAGCATGATTTTTAATTAAAATGGTAAAATTGCAAGTTTCAGGTTTAGGGACTAAATTGTACAAAGGATAAAATGTTAAGGGTAATTTTGTAATTTCACATTAAAATGGGTTATAAGTTAGAATTAATGATATTAAGCTATTTGAAGTATTTCGTTGAATGAAATTATTATTTAGATCAATAAAAGAATCAACCGAACTTGAACCAAGGGAAAACAAAAGTTTTGGATTAGTTCTCAACTTTGCTGAAACAACGGTTGTAATCAAGGTCAGTTCGTATTTCATTTTAGAATATTACATTTGAATTTATAAGATTAATTGATATCTTTATATATGTATCTATGTATTAATGTTTAAGATTGTCTTGATTTGAGAAAAGGAAAGGACTGTGATTGAAATATATCATGGTATTATACTCGAAAAGGAAGAACACCATGGTTGAAAGATACCATGGCACTACATTCGGTATTTCCGAATCAATGAAAAGGTTGAAAAGGATGTTATCCGAAAAGAATAACAAATGAAAAGGTTGAAAGGGATGTTATCTGAAAAGGATATCAAATGAAAAGGTCGAAAGGATATCAATGAAAAGGTCGAAAAGGATAGCAATGAAAAGGTTGGTATCTCATCCTTCAACCGTTCGCTATTCAAGTAACATGTTTCAGGTGAGATATGTAACATAAGTATGAATATGAAATGAATGTTTTGATTATTATAGTTTGATAATAAATATTAATTCCTTGGTGTAAATATATGTTTCATATGTCTATAAATATGTTATTTAGTTATGTTTGTGGTGTGTTTAGAGAATTAAATGGTTATGTGAATATTTTTCGAGTATTTGATGTTGTTTCATTTGGTTCAACGGGTAAATAAAGCCTTAAAGGGTATGTGATTACGTGAAATGAACTATGATTTTTTAGTAATGATATGGATTATAACGAAATGTGTAATTTAAAGGAAATGATGGTTTAGTATATATGTATGAGTGGTGAATTATGAAAGTGAAATGTTAGATATGTTTTATGTCATGTTTTGATTGGAATTGTATATGCAATGTTACACCAAATAACCTAGTGAGGTGGTGTGTATAGGAAAGGAAAATTGGTATATGGCATAATGAAATTATGCTTGGTTGTTTAACTTAAATGTTCGGTAAGTTAAGTTCCTTTTATACGAACTTACTAAGCATTAATTGCTTACACAGTTGTTTTTATCTATTTTGTAGATTATCTAGAAGCTCGATCAGTTGGAATCACGTCGAAGTACGATCACGCCATCCCATCATCATTTTGGTAGTTTTGGTTATTTTGGCTAATGGTTATAAATGACATGTATAAGGTTTAAATATAATAGGGCTTGATTTTGGTTTGACAATTTGGTTTGTTTGAGTGGTACCAAACTTATGTATGCATCAATGATTATAGTTAATGGTGTAAATTGATAGGTTGTTGAATATTTATGCATGCCTTGTGATAATAGGTAAACCATGATTGAATGACATATATGTTTAAAATGGTTTTGGTATGTTAGATATGTGCTTAATTAATGAACTTGAAAAGTTATTGGTTTGATTTTAATGTATGAATTGGGGTGTCTTTTGATGGCATATTGGTTAAGTTGATTTGGTATGAATTGAAGTGTGTTTAATAGTGTTTTAGACATATGAATGCATGTGGGATTGGTGTGTCTTGGTGTGCAAGATTTGGTGCATGATTTGGCTTGTTTTGGGGTAACTTATGTATCACATGGCCTAGGACGCAGGCTGCCACACGATCGTGTGTTATTATTGTGTTAGGTGCAAGTTTCACACGGTCTAAGACACAGTTGTGTGTCATAAGTCTGTTTGTAACACGGTTTAGTACATGACCTATGACACGGCCATGTAACCCAACATCGAATGCACACACAATTTGACACACGACCTATGACGCGGTAGTATGGTCCTATTTCGAATACTCACACGGGTGGACACATGACCTACGACGCGGCAGTGTAGCCCTATTTCAAATACTCACACGGGTAGACACACGACCTATGGTGGTGTGACTATTCGAATACTCACACGGGTGGATACATAAGCTAGGACACGGCCGTGTGTCCAGACTTCGAATGTTAACACAGTCTAGGCTATGTCACACAGCATGGCCACACAGACGTTTGACCCTTGTTTTTAAGTTTTTCCAAAATTTTCTATTTTGTTTCAAATTGATCCCGGAATGCTCCCAAACTATTTTTAGGGCCCCATATGCTCGGATTAAGGCCCATAAGTGTATTATTTCTTAAATTAAATTGAGTTTTTAATGATAGTTCATGAATTGCATAGTTATTTTTGTTTTGATGCTGAATGTTCTGATTTGTACGGTAATTCTCTTTAACCCTAAAATGACATTAAAGATAGGCTAGAGATGGTACATTTAGTGGTATCACAACTGGATAGCAATTCAGAATATTGGTATTTCAGATCCATTCATCAATATAATATCTCAATATTCACATCTATGCAAATGTTTATGAATGCAATGCAATTTCAACTTATCAAAAAAGGTCCTACCCAACCACTACATACCATAGTAGGAGTCCCCCAAAACTCATCTACGTTTACACCATGTTGTGGATTAACCACTGATCGTTGCAAATTAACTGCTAATGATAAGAATATTGGTGGATAAACCATCCGTCGGTGCAAATAAAAGCTGCTTGTACGTTGTGGATGAACCATTGATCGTGCAGATAAATTGCTGACTAAGATATGTTTTGGATGAACCATTGGTCGTGCAGATAAACTACCGACTAAGATATGTTTTGGATGAACCATTGGTCGTGCAGATAAACTACCGACAAAAATACATTTTGGATGAACCACTGGTCGAGCAGATAAACTACCGACAAAAATACATTTTGGATGAACCACTGGTCGAGCAGATAAATTGTCGACTAAAATACGTTATGGATAAATAATGTGTATCATGACATTATTAGATCATCAGAATTACAGTGATAGTAAACATGTAATATTTAATATCATGCATATATAGTAATAATTTAGTCAATTAGATCATGGATTCCAACATTATTCATATTATCAATAACTCAATTGGATGAAATAAAGCACTAAAAATAGTTTGCGGTCTATTCATGGACTAAACTGAACAATTCATAAAATTTTGAACAAAACTGTAAAATAGGGGACACAGGACTGTGTGGAAAGGTTACACGGCCGTGTGGCCAAACCGTGTAATAGATTTTGGCCTTGTGGCAAATGTAAAAACTAACCTACAGGGGAGACACGGTTGTGTGGCAAGGTCTTGGTCACATGGTTCACGAACTAACCTAATGTTTGCAGGGCACATGGTCATGTGGGGGCCATGTGGTCCACCCGTGTAGGCCACACGCCCGTGTGGTAGACCATGTGGCCCTAATCATAGACACAGTTTGCCTTGATTCACTTGTAAAAGAACACACAATTTTCTTTGGAAGTCGGATCGACGCTCATCACAATCAAATTTGATCTTATGCACCTAAAACATGTCCTTAAAACGACATTTATACATGAATTAACGATTGGTTTCAAGATTAGTTAAAATTATCGAAAGATGACAAGAATCGAAAAAGATTGAGTAATTGAATTGAAAGATTAAATTGGATAAAATTCTATGAAAATTTGAGATCTAAACATAAAAAACAAGATGTACTTACCGATTCTTGGCCAGGATAATGGATGTTTATTAATGACAAATCTAAACTCCAATAGAAAACGATTGAATAGGGGATGATTTGATTCGAGATAGCAAAATAATCAACAGCATTTAGGATGAAAATATGGTGTAAAGAAAAGGGAAGAAAATAAAAAGAGAATAAATAGAAAGATGGAGAATTAAGATTTGAAAAGAGGAAATATGAAAATGTAATTAGGAAAATAATACAAAAAAATGGCAGAATTCTAGTTCTATTAGAATTTTTAGGAATGAGTAAGTTGTGAATTCTAATTAGGAAAGAATTGGTTAAATTTTTAGGGTTTGTAAACCTTAAAGGCATTACTTGCAATTTTCTCAAGATTTGCCAAAATTGAATTTAAAATGAAAAGGAGGAGGCAATATCTCAAACCTTGGCTTCAAAGAAGCCTAACACCTTAACCATTGAGCCTATTGCTCAATCCTTATTTATTTTTTACGCTTTATCATATAGTTGTGTATTAGTGTGTTTTTGGCGAAATTATGAAATAAAAAGGGAATGAGGGGGCTCGACCTTGGATCTAGAGAGATTTTAGCATTTTAAGCATTGAGCCTATAGCTTATTTTTTACCTAATTTAGACACTTAATTGTATATATTACTTTCTCTTTGGAGTCTTGCCAAATTTCCAAAATAAAATGGGAAGAATGGGTTCAAACTTGGGATCGCAAACAAGGGAAGCTAACTCTAAACCATTAAGTCTGAAGTCTATTTCTTACTTAATCTTATTTCTTAATTGTATATGTTTATTTCAATGTGTGACTTTTCTCTAGCTTGTTGAAATTAATAAAATGGGAGGAAGGGACTCAACTTACATATTCTTTATTAGGTTACAAATATAACACCATAACTTTTAACACTTCTTCACTTAAGCCTTCTTTCCAATTTATACAATGTCATGGCATACTTTCTTAACTTTACAATTTAGTCATTTTTCCACTATTAATGTAAATTACCATAATTTCATAAACCAAAATTGGTATCATTAACACTAATTTCCTCTTATAATACTATACATAGCATTATTAAAGTAGTAAATAAGATATTTAATTGACATAATTTTTAATTAACATAACTTAAACATAATTAAATTCTTAAAGTACTTACTCTCAGAACTTAGGATGGGGGTATAGGTTTGGAGAGGGAAGAATAAGAGACTGGAAATTCCTAGTGGAAGACTAATTTTCCAAAAATTGGGCAATTTGCCCTTTTGGTCACTCTTTGTTTCTCCCCTTTTACAATTAGGTCCTAACTCAATTAAAACACACTATTTTCAAATTAAACCCTATAATCAAGTTTCGTTTTAGATTAATTAATAAAATAAAACTTGATTATATCATTTTAATACTTTAATTAATTATTTATGACCCTAATTTTGGTATTCATTTTAAACCCTCGATTTATTTACAAACGCACAAAGATAACATTATAAATCGAAGCGTGACTACTCTCGATTTTTACAAACTCAATTCTTCTAACCCCATTTTTAAGTTGTGACACCACTTATTTAAAAAAAATCAAATAATAGTTTTTTTTTCTAAGCAAAGAAAAAATAGAAAAAATATATGTATAATGTAATGTAAAAATAGTATTTAGATAATTATGTGCAAGAGTTAATAATGAGCTGAGGTTATTTTAGGAAAATAAAATATTTTGTCACACACATAAATTTTCATTTATTTCATGTGTTATATAATTTGTACGATAAATTAAATAGTTTACTATAATGTAAACGTTAAAATTTAATAAATTATTTTATTAAAAATTTAATAAAAGAAAATATAAAATGATATTAATAAATATATCCCTAAATTATAAATTTTATTTTTATAAATATATACTACTATAATGTAAATATTAAAAATATTTAAGTTGTTTATATTTCAAATTTTAATTAAAAAAGTATATAAAGATAGTAATATTAAATAAAAATATTATTTATTAATAATAATATGAGTAAGATCTAAATGAATTTATTTAACTATTTAAAATTTTGAAATTTAAGATCGAATCAAACCTAAATAATTATATTAATATCAATATTATACTTGAATCGGCTAATGATACAACAATGAATATCTATGCTAACAAGCTACAATCACATAAATGGTTAGAACATTTTTGTTTTATTTAAAATTTAAGTAAAGTACTATGGAAGTCTTTGCATTAGAAGTTAGATTTCATTTTTTCATTCTACTAAAAAAATAGATAAATTAGCCCTTCTACATTAAATTAAAGATCAAATTAGTTCTTCTGTTAAAAATTCCATCCATTTTTACTGTTAAGTGCTAACATGTTTGATGGAGAAACCAGACAGTGACACTTGACGTGCGTGGATGGACTAATTTAAGCAACTAGATAGTAATATGTAACCACTTAATAGTAGAAATAAATGAAAATTTTGACAGAAGGATCAACTTGCTGTTTGAGCTAATATATATGAACTAATTTACCCATTTTTAATAGGAGCAAATTGTAATCCAACTCTTAGTGCAAAAGTCTCTATAGAGTAATTAATAAATATGTAATTATTAAGGTAATAATTACACACTCTCTTATAATTATGAAAATTTCTAGATTTTTAGGTATTTTTAATTAATAGAACGTAATTACATTATAATTTCTTATGTCATATTTAGTAATATATATTTTAATTATGCTATATAAATTTAAATTCAAAAAGATATTAATTATTATAAAAATTATTGATAGCGCTGTTGAAAAATTCTTTAAACAAATAACAAAACTTAAAATCAATCTATTGTATATAATACGTCAATCTAAAAATATTAAAACATACAATTCTTGATAAAATTAATAAGAAAAATAAACATCCTAAACAATGTTATCGATTACTTTAGCTTACCATATTTGTTGAGTTAATCTCTGTAACATTAAACATATACACATTGTTATAAATCGATTGATCATTAACACAATATAAATAATTTCTAATTATTTAAACGAAATTAATAAAATAACATATAATTATATTTTAAAAATATAATATATATTAAAATTATAATCTATTATTATTAAATAAAAATAACTTTGGGTAATTATTCTTCTCAACTTTCCGAGTCCAATTACACCAAATTCTATACGACATATTAACTACAATGGTTATCAAACAAGTCGGAGATATATAATTACGAATAATTACACACAAATCTTAAATATTAAACAGATTTCTTGAATATAATTTAATTGATAAAAGCGTATTTAAATACACTCAAACCCGAGTAATTTGTATAGTTATATAGGAGAAAGTGAGTTAAAAGAATAGCTATTTATGTATTTTCAATTATATCACACTTAATGGTAATTGCATATATAATAAATATGAAACAGCTTAAGAATCATTTCAAGATGCCAGGCAAGCTTCCCAAAATAACCTGTTCTTTTCTTTAGGGGTTTTGGTTGAATCAACAGTAGATGATTTCTTGTCTTTGGCCGCTCCTCCATTGAACTGCCTATCATCCCTGCATTTTTTATGCAAACGAACCTCCTTTCGCATCTCCACCACCTCCCCATCATCATCGTCGTCGTCGTCGTCGTCATCATTTGCTTTCTGTTCAAACCTATTAACCTCTCTAACACCATGAACAACATCAGATGTAGTAGTATCACAGCTACATGACTCTGCATCATCAATCATCATCACCACCACCACCACCATCATCATCATCATCATGGTTAATAACAGACATGGCAGGATCAAAACAACACCCAGATTCCGAATCACCAGTAGCTTCAAACAGCAAGTAAGAAGAGATATCAATAACTTTACTCATTATATAATATAATAACAGCACAAAAGAACAAACATGAAGAAAAAAGCACAAGACAGACTTTTGTTTTGTTTTCAAGTCTCTCTTTTTATAACATGAAAGGACTTTTGTATCCTATAGCTGATGGATAGATAGATTAAAATAAAATATTAAATTAAAGAAGAAAAAGAGAGTGTCGCTGTGGGCATTGTTGGCATGCTGAATTTGAAACCTTATTTAATGCAGAACCAATCTGCCTGCTTTTTACTTTTCTAGAAGGAAGAAAATGTGTTAAATTAAAGAAGGTAGACCAAATCTTCCAGAAGCAAAGCGGCGACGCCCCAGATTTTACTTGTACCTGTTTTAAGGGTAAAACAAGCTAATATGAAATACAATTAGCCTACAAAAACAGTTTGTGTTTGGTTGAATAAAAAAATGGAAAGCTTTGTATAGAAGAAAAATGACAGAAAATGGTATAGGAGGGATTAAATTTTGGGTAAATTATGTTAGTACAAATCTCGGTGAGGAAAATCTCGAACACACTAACGAAACTTGAATAGAAGAAGAAATAGGAGAAGGCTCCAAGGCGTGTATCAAATCACTTTCTTTAAGGTTATATTCGCCCCCACCTATCTTTGGTGTGCAAACGAGTTCCAAGCAAATTAACCTCGAGGATACAATGAAGCCAATAGTTATTTGCGTTTTGTACTGGCGAGAATAACTCACTACACACTAAGTAATGTTTGACAAGAAACTCAATTTCTATAAAGGATTTCTGCAGTAATAGTTTATAGAATAATCTAACAATATCAGAAAATGAAGGAAGAAAGAAATAATATTAGAATTGTTGGTATATCTCCAAATGAAATCTGATTCCTATTTATAGAAATTTTCATGTCTCTTTATAGAGACATCTTTAATCAATAGGTGCCTTTCCGAATAATAATTTTTATTTTAAAATATAATTATTCATTTAATTATAACTATTTAAATAATATTATTTAAATAGTTATAATTCTTTTCAAAAATAAAAAATATAATCTTTTGATTAATTACACTCATTCATTTATAGTTATTGGAACACTACAAATATTTAAAATGTTTCAACAAATTATACAAATGGTCATCTAATTTTGCTCGCATTCTGTTTTAGTCACTCAATTTAGACACTAACTTTTGAATTCATTCTTATTTTAGTCACCGCCATTAAATTAATAACATAAAGTTTTTTATGACTTGTACAATAACATATTTAGTCCTCAATACTTACATATTCTATCACTTTGATTCTAATTCTAAATAATTTAATAAATTCAACCTGCACTTTTACAAATTCTATCAATTTAATCCTCAAACTTTCTAACTAAAATTTTCAGCTTTTAAAATAGAGGCATTCCACATCTATAAATTTGTTACAACGCCTTTGTTTTAAAAGTTGTAATTGATAGAATTTGTAAATGTGAAAGTTTAAATTTATTGATTTATTTAGAATTAGGATCAAATTGATAGATATGTAAGTATTGAGGACTAATGTGTTATTAAACCAATTACAAAAAAGTTTTCTATTATCAATTTAACGATGAATGACTAAAACAGTAACGAATTCAAATGTTAGTGATGCAAGCATAGTTAGATAACCAGTTGTACCCTTAATTTTTTTTTTTTTACCTTATTGTATAAAAACAAATAATGAGAAGAAAAAATATGAGAGAGAGAGGTATCTATATTAATATTTAAAATTTGTACGGAGTTAATATTTAAAAAATACAATGGGACAGATTTTCTCTCCTTTTTGAAAAATTAATCGAAAGGTCCTTCCTTAATTGACACGAGGGCACCCATCCCCCCCCCCCTCACATTTTAGAAGAATGATTAATGTTTAGCTTTGGTTACTCTATAATGCTTAAAGATAAGATTTAATCTTTTTATTTTAATTTTAATATCATTTAGTCTCATATATTTTTATAATGTTATTAATTAGTTCTTCGAGTCTTAGAAGTTGGCATGTATGTAGCTTCTCATTTCTATTAAGTTTGTGTTGCTTTAATTGACATTATAAGACAACGGTCAAATTTTAATTTAGTCCCTAGACGATGCTAAAATGTAAGATTAAATTTGTTGTTTTTAATTTTTAACATGATTTGATCCCCTACTTTTATAATATCATTAGTTAGTCTAAATAGTTAATAGTTCTAACTATTTCAATTAAAATGTTGACAGCAATTTTCTTAAGAATACTATTCAAGAGCAATTTTTTAAATTTTAAAACGTCACCCTAATAAATTTAATAAAAGAAATTTATAGGTGATAACAACTAAACTTAAAATTTTAAATCCGAAATAAAAAATAAATTAAAAATAATAATAAAAACTAAATTACAAATATAAAAAGCATATTTTAATTTTTAATTCACAAAAAAATTCAATCCAACAATGACCAATGTTTGGGGTCTATTTTGATCACACAAAAAAAAAAAAAAAAAAGAGCAAACTACTGGTTACAGCTATATATTTGACCCTATGCAAAGGAGGAAGTGTTTTACCATTACCCAAAGACTCATCCAACAATTTTCTTCCCTTTTTGTCAAAACACTTGTCCTTTTAGAAAAAAACAATAATAAAAATCAAACTTTAACAAGCTTAAATACCATTAAAAAAATTATAAAGACGAATAAACTTAGAGAAGAGGTTAACCCAAATGAAGAGGACTATGATTTTATAATATAGGGAAACGGAGCATACAATGAAAGAGTGGGAAACTAAAAGGGATGGATGGAGATGTTTTACTACATAACGTGCACTGAATGTATACTAGAAAAATCACATGGGGTTCATCAATAAAAAAAGTAAAAGGAAAAAGTAAACTATGACTCGCATTCTCATTTTAGTTATCCATTTCAAAAATTTATTATTTTAGTCACTTTTGCGTTAAAATACAATCAGAATGTTGATGTGATTTTATTTTAATTGGTATAATAATAGTTTTAACCCTTGATATTAATACACTATGTCAAATTTAATCCTAATTCTAAAAAATTAACAATTTCTCTCTCAATGTTTACATTTTGTATCAATTTGGTCCTAAGCCTAAAAATTCAAAAAATATATAATTATAAAGATTTCAAATAAAAGTACATAAAATTAAAAATTAAAAAAATAAAAAGTGCTCTTCTGCCAAGTTGTGAATTTTAAGTATGTAATCAAGGCAATGGCAAGAGCAACAAGGAGATTCAATCCTAAGCAAATTTAATGGCATGAGATTACTTCAACTAGACCCCCTATACTTATCTAGTATTTTGTTATTTATAGTTAAATCATGTTCTCTGTATGTGTTTTCAACACTTAATCCGGCATTAATAAAACCAAAGTCCTTTTTTTTTTGGTTAAAAATCCAAAAATTAGTCCTTTTATTTACGTTTTATTTTGAAAATTTTATAATTATATTTTTTGGATTTTAGGATTAAAATAAAATTTACATATCGTGTAAAATTTTAAAAGGCTAACACTATTATTATATCAATCAAAATAAGATCATATCAACAGGGAGTAGCTAAAACAAGAAATTTAACTAACAAAAATGAACAAAACAGGAAATTTAACTAACAAGAGTTTTAAATGAGTGACCAATACAGAAATATAGATATACTGGGACTATTTGAGTAGTTTACCCAAAAATAATTATTTTATGGCAGTTTTTTATTTCGTCTGAAACCAACCACGTGTGAAACTGGTAAAGCTACTTGATGGTATTCCACAATTGACTAAGCTGAGTTTCGGTTTTTTTTTTATTTTATTTCTTGCTCCACCTTACTTTCTTTCTTTCTTTTATAAATGGAATTAATTTATTCCCTGGGTGAAACCTGTCAATCCATTTTTAAATTCCTTTTTCATGACTAATAATGCCAAAACGGAAGAAAATAAAATAAACTTTTTAAATTACAAATACAATCAAGCACAAATAATACCCATCTGAATAACTAAGAACTAAGATCAGAATTAATAATTTAGTAGGTAAACATGAAAAGGAAATGGAACTGCTGAGAACAGATGAGTTTGGCGTAGAATATTGGTTCAATTTGTAACCAGTTGGAAATCGAACCAACCGACCTCCCAACAAATCAAATAATAGAAAACGTGGTAGAGTGGTAGAGTGGTAGAGATGGATCATTACTTCACCAAGCATGGGCTATTTAATAATTTAGTATTTCTGTTATTTCAGAGATATGAGAATCTGGAAAAGTATAGATAAGGTTAATCATGATGAAGACCCACCGAAAGATTTATACTTTGACACAATCACAGGACCGAACCAGCACGAAAGGGGAAAAGAATTATGAAAGAAGGGTCCGGGCGTCACAAGCAGCCAACAGATTTATATCACTAGTACTCAAATCTGAATAAAACAAATGACGTTTCTTTGCCTTTTCTGCTTCTAGAAAATCCCTACTTAAAAAAAACCAACAATGCAGCGGGTTGCAACCAGCACCCACAGGAACATGGACAATGTGGCATGCATGACAAAGAAGAGAGACACGTGTGGAAGGAACGGAAAATGAAAGGAACAGTGCAATAGAGCATGTCAAGAACATGGCCAATTGCGCACGTCAAGATTTAGTCCTTTATATCAACTTGATCAAAAAAACTAGCAGTATTACAAGAAACCATTAACCACACAATGATGGTTAAATCAAGATCATTTTAATGCAGTCATGAACTAATGAAAATAAGCAAGTATCAAAGGAGATATAAAATGCGAGGAAGAAGGTTCATCACGTCAGGAATAGTTATTGAATGGGGCTTGTCAAAGTAAAGTGACTGCTCCTCAGAACGTACAATTTTAATCCTAGTGATGTCACAATGATAAATTGATGATTCTCATAAATGAGATAGATGATACCTTGACTTTCAGTAAAGCTTCACGATCCCAGTACAAACAATAGTCAACATGGAAGCAACAAGTGATACTGAAGATGTTCGGTCCCTGGTTACCCTGCGACAAACAGATATATAACCAAGCAGGTAAAAGCTCAACTGAAACAGCGGAGCATGAGAAATACCTCCAAATTTCAACGAAGAAAACTGGATAATAACTATCTAGATAATGTATCTCCATCATCTTGAACTAAGCTACGGAAGATAAAGATAGGTACGATAGATGTTAGTTGTACAACTAAAATCTTACAAATCTCAACTACTAGTAAAGTATGTAGAAACTAAATTCAATGAAGGGGAAATAAGTAGCTAAATGATAAATCATAATTCCAGTAAAAATATGCAAGGGACAGCAATGCAGATAATATATGGAAGGAGAACTGAAAAAAATTCTCATGCAAAAATCATAAAGAAAGATCGCTATGCATAAATGATTTCATAATACCTGAATGTCAGGTCACTTCAGGTAGCTTGAAGGAATCCTTAAAAATATCAGCAAAAAGAAGTTTCACCAAGGAACAAAAGAGAAGTGCAGAGATATTGAAAAAACTCTCAGAATGTATCGTGCTGAGGAAAAAAATTCAAAACTGTTGAGAAAAAGTTATTTGAAAGTGGAAACAAATACATTAAAGGAATGTTGTATCCTGGTTGTCCCTGCAAAATTATACTACAAACAGATGTTCTAGAGGAAAAATCAATAAATTAATGCTTAGTATCTAAATGGAATTCAATGATACACAGAATACAAATTGCATAGGCATGGAATGCGCCATTAATTACAAGTTTCAGGGAATTTGATCCCATGAAGCAATTACGAGGAGGATGGAGTGAAACATATGACCACAGCTTATCCTCAATCCACCCGCAAAGGCTGATACCAGTCAGTCAATATATCCAAGTTCCGTGTGACCAAATGTAACAAAGATTTTCTGCCACCTCCCAATCAATAAGGTTTGTTTTGTTTGTTGTCTCTCTTAAGCTGAACCTTGAGTTTCTTACCACCTAATTGGCATCCGTTCATCATGTTTATTGCATTTTGAGCCGCTGCTGGAGAGTCGTAACTAACAAATCCTGCAAAAAGAGATTGTTGAGAGATAAAACTCCTTAACAATCATATCAGATTAACAGGTAAAAGAGAACACATTTACCGAAACATTTACTAACTCCTGTTGCTTTGTCAACAAAAACCTTTGCGCTTAAGACCCTGCCAAATCCTTGAAAAGCATTAGCCAACTCTTGATCACCGAATTCTTGAGGTATGTGATAAATAAATAGATTTGCACCAGGTGGACCTAGGTCAGAGGATACACTATTTAATAACATACTACAACCAAGAATCTACTTTTGGAAGAACAACAAAAACCAAGATGACCAGAGATAGCAAACCTTCAATCTGCCCTCCTGAATTTGTACCAACAGGGGAAGCTGATGAAGAGTTGCTGTTTATGTTTGCTTGTGGCACTGAACCAGGTGAACCAGTCAACAGACGATGGTTCATGATTCCCCCAGGATATGCCATGGGGTACTGAAGACCTGGTACAGCTGGGTAAGCTGAGCCCATATAACTTGTAGGAGGCACAGCATAATTTCTAGGAGCAATATTGGGAGCAAGATCAGGGGTGATTCCTCGCAACGAACATCCTTGATTCACAGGAGGAATCATATTGTTGAACGCAGGTTGGTTCTGCATTGGTGGCAAGCGGTACTGCATAAGTCCATAACTTCCTGGAGCCTAAATAAATAATGAGATGATATATCATATTTAGATATTAGATGCTCAGCTAAGCATCATGACACAAAAAAAAGGACAATCCCCATAGCTCAGTTAATAGAAGACAGAATCACTAGTGAGTTTGTTCAGAAATTTAAAAATCCAAAAAAAGAAAAGGAAAACCAACCTGATATCCATATCCATTATATGGAGGAACATAACCCATTGGCAAGGCTCCAAACAATGAAGGATGTGGTGAATCAGCATTTGGCATGTTCGAAGCTTGAGATTGGACTTTCTGGGCCCTTCGAGCTTGTCTTTCCTTTTCCGTATCTGCCCATTTGACAACGAGAGGGACGCTTGAACCCTAAAAGAGCAGAAGATAAAGACCAGAAGATAGTACCCCAGTTTTATTAGAATAACTAACTGTCTAATTCACTACCATACATGATAACAATAAGATGCTATTTCAGGCAAATGACCACGGCATCCTTAACTAAGATTTCGGTGCCAAAGGTAAAGAGATGTCCAGAATAAAAACTGATTATCTGGTACAAGAACAAAGTCTAATGAAGATAATGACTTCAAGTTGTATATATGCATTTTCCAAACCATTAGGGTCTAGAACAAAATTCCAGACATAATCCAAGCGTATCTTGATGAAGGTAAAAGATTTTTGACTTCCAAAGAGAGCCCACTACCTTGACAATGGTGATTCTAGATGCAGCATGCTATTATTTATAATAATAAAACAAAAAGAAACAAGATCAAAGAATAAGTGAAATTTTGATGACATTCATTCCTATGATGAGCAATGACTATGTAAGATAGCTGGTCAGCTTATAACCGTTGCATACCATATAAAACAGGAATAGATACCCAGAACAAGCTTCATGGTAATGTGTTGATTTTCAACAGCAGAAACATCTAAAAATATACCAACCTCCATTTTATGCTTTCCATTAATGGCCTCCAGGGCAGCAAGGGCTTGTTCTTTTGTGTCATACTTCAAAAAGGCACAGCCTGCAATAAAGAAACCAACAAAACTACAATTCACATATTGAAATCAGCTTGTGGTTTAGGTTTTATTGTTAATGCAATTTAGTGGTTCTCATATTTTTCTACATAATAATAATAATAATAATAAACCAAAAAGAAACAAGATCAAAGAATAAGTACCTTTACTTGTTTGTTGAGAACCTCTTAGAATCTGTAGGTCCTTTAGGGTTCCATATTTAGAAAATAAAGCAGAAACTTCATCTTCAGAGACATTCTTTGGCAGCATGCCAACAAAGAGTTTGTGCTCTAAATCCATCAGGCAGTAAAAAGAAGATGATTATTCATTTTATCCAAGGATTTGATAGAAAGAGCATTACCAAAAGATGAATGAGAATCAATTCTTCCAACCTCATAGGAGGCAGAGTAATAATCAATTAATGTACAGAAGTTACGCATACCTAATCTTTCCAACTCGCCATCCGCATACTTCACTTGCAATGGACTAGATGCCTGAATCAGACAAAACAACAGAAAGATGAGTCCTAATCAGGGAGGTAATAACACTGGCATGGTAAATGTAATACCATGGACAAAATATACAATAGCAGAAATAGGAGATTGCAATGAAGTACTTTGGATTAATTGTCACCAAATTTTTAGTTAAAGGCTTGAAGGAAAAGAATCGAGTGATTAACCACTCTAAGCCCGAGCTCAAGGATACACTATGTTGTATAAAGATGCATATCTTATACCACCATAACAGAATGCACAATGATCAATCATGAAAATTGTTAGAATCCCTAGAATTAGGGATAGATTATTGAGGAAACCTTATGTAAATAGAAGTTAATCATAGTTACTGATTCTTAGGATAATTACAGTTTTTTAGGGATTATTTCCTTCCTTAGAATAGTTTATCTCTTTATATACCTGTAACCTAATTACCTAAAGGATTAATCTGAATCTAGGGGTGAGCAAAACTCGATTCGAATCGAAAAAATCAAAAAAAAAATTCGAATTTCGAGTTAAACGAATCGAGTTATTTGAGTTAATCGAGTTATTCGAGTCAACTCCATATTTTTTTTCGAATTTCGAGTTCGAATCGAGTTGAGTTTTTGAATTCGAATAACTCGAATAATTCGAATATCAAACTATAATATTTTACACTTTTACCCCAAACTCCCAAACCTTTTTACTTTTCCCTCAAAACTTTTACTCCTTCCCACTTCCCCCCAAAACTTTTACTCCCCTCCAATCCCAACCCTCCAATCTACCCAAAATCCATTTCCCACCAAAATTTTACTCTCCCATTTACTTTTTCTCAAAATTTTACTCCCAAAAACCCTTAAAAATTTTTATTTTCCCCCAAAATTTTTACTCCCTCCCACTTTTCCCCTAAAACTTTTACTCCATTCCCATCTCACCTCCCATCTACCCCAAACCCATCACCCTCCAATTTTTTAATATTTTCCCTTCAAAATTTTACTCCCCTTATTTATTTCCCTCAAACTTTTATTCTCCAAAACTTTTATTTTCCTCCAAAACATTTTATTTTCCTCCTAAACTTTTACTTTTCACCCTTTCCTCTCAAATAAAAATCAAAATTATCCAAAAAATCACTAAACATAAATAGTAATAATTTTATTTATATCTACTATTTATATTATTAAATTAAATTTCACATTTTATATTATTTATATTATTAAATTATTTAGTCATATTTAATATTTATATTAAAATTGATTTATTAATTATGCCATAAAATATTTGTGTTAAAATTTTATATTGGTACCAATTTCACATTTTATCTTTAAAATAACTTTTATTAAAAATCACATTTTACATTTAATATATTTTTAATTCCAAAATACATAGTGACAAGAATCAAGATAATTGAAAGAACTAAACAAGCAAAGAAGCTAACCCGTATATAAAATATTAATAAATAAATTATTTGGTGTGAAAGTTAATAAAAATTTTGGTTAAGGTGGACAAATTTTATTACGATATGTGACAAAGGTTACAAGGACCCAAAATTATTTTTAAAATTTAACTCGAACAAATATATTCGATTCGATTCGATTCAATTCCATCTCACTCGACTCGATTCGAGAAAATTTCAAATCAAATTAGGATGATAAAATATGATTCGTCAACTCGATTAACTCGAAATTTTTTTCACTCGATTCGATTCGATTCGATCGAACGCTCACCCCTATCTGAATCTACAGATTTTACATGGTATCGGAGCCTTAGGAATTATTCGATTCTCTTGTCTATCTTCCTAAAAATTCCTCCGATTTCTCAGCCATCTTCCTAAAATTTCCTCTACTATTTTTTTTCATGGGTGATCTTCACAATGACACCATGTCCGAAACTGAGATCTCACAAATATCTCAGACTGTCAATCGAGGGATCAATCAAAGTGACCTCGATTCTTCACTAATAATCACTAGTCATAAACTAGATGGAAAAAACTTCCTACAATGGTCTCAATCCGTCCTAATGGTGATTCGTGGTCGTGGCAAGTTGCGATATATCAATGGAGACCTCCCACGTCCTGATGTAGCAGACCCTACCTATGCTGCTTGGGAACTCAATAACTCAATTGTTATGGCATAGCTGATCAATTCCATGGAAGGCCATATAAGCCGAACTTACCTTCTCTTCAAGACTGCGAAAGACATGTGGGATGCAGTCAAAGACAACTATTCTGATCTTGAAAATGCTTCCCAAGTTTTTGAGATCAAACTCAAGTTGAAAGACATTCGACAAGGGACACTTGAGGTAACTCACTACTACAACAATCTGAAAATATTGTGGCAGGAGTTAGACATGTACTATGAAGCTAATTGGGGGAAAGGCCTAGAACACACTAGGTTTATGACTCACCTCAACAACGAGCATCTCTATGAGTTTCTAGCTGGGCTGAGGCATGAGTTAGACGAGGTTCGTGGTAGAATTTTGGGCAGATCACCTCTCCCAACCATTAGTGAAGCCTTTGCAGAAGTGAGGAGAAAAGATAAACGTCGTCTTGTCATGATGGGAACCCAAACCAATAATCTCGATCGACCATTCTCTGAATCTGCGCTCTTGTGTCCAAAGGTCCTCAAACACAAAAACTCGTCTTGAGAATGAGTCCGGATCTAACAGACCATGGTGTAGCTAATCGCAATCGTGTTAGTCACACAAAGGAAAAATGTTTTAAACTCCATGGCTATCCAGATAAAAAATAGAAAGACAAGAAAACTGCTTTGTTATCTTCCAATACTGCTGATGAGGTGCTGGATGTGGGCCTAACCAAGACTCAACTCGAAAATCTCCAGAAATTTCTAAGTACCTCTACCAGTCATGGGAATTTAGCCACTCAAGGTACTACTCTCAATATTGCTCTTGAATCTAATAACCAATCTCCTTGGATACTAGATTCGAGTGCTTCGGACCACATGACAGGTAACCTCACTCTATTCCAAACTTACACCACCTGTCATAACAAGTCCCGAATCAGGATTGCGGATGGATCATACTCACCTGTGGCTGGAGTAGGGAAAGTAAAAGTAGCTGAGAATTTTTCCCTTGATAATGTTCTACATGTTCCAAAATTATCCTGTAATTTACTTTAAATAAGTAAACTTACTAAAGATGGGAAAATGCTTGCTAAATTTTCTGCATTTGATTGTGTAATATAGGAACAGAAATCGGGGAAGATGATTGGCACTGCTAAGGTTGATGATAGACTGTATGTGTGGAATAAAGACAGCACACAAGGGGGATTAGCTATATCTACTGCAAAAGAGGATACTATTATGTTATGACACCGTAGGTTAGGACATCCAAATCTTTGGTACCTAAAAAAGCATCTTCCGCTGTTATTTCGAAATAAAAAGATGAATTCCTTGCAATGTGAT
The DNA here is from genome assembly GCA_025506655.1 of Gossypium rotundifolium. NCBI lineage: Eukaryota > Viridiplantae > Streptophyta > Magnoliopsida > Malvales > Malvaceae > Gossypium > Gossypium rotundifolium. The sequence goes on from CP106733.1 coordinate 867,294, forward strand.
ATTTGTGAATTGTCCAAACATACCCGTGTTCCATATCCTTTCAAACCATATACACAATCCAAACCTTTTTCATTAATACATAGTGACTTATGGGAAGCTAGCCGAGTGAAAAATATTACTGGTGAGAAGTGGTTTATTACCTTTATTGATGATCACACTAGGGTATCTTGGGTCTATCTTTTAAAAGACAAATCTGAAACTCCCAAAGTTTTTCAAAAATTCCACTCAATGGTTCGAATCCAATTCAACTCTACCATCCAAACTCTCCACACTGATAATGGGAGAGAATACTTTAATTCTGTCCTAAAGTCATACCTTTCGGACTCAAGGAATTATACACCTAAGTTCATGTCCAAACACCCTCACAGAATGGGATATCCGAGAGAAAAACCGACACCTTCTTGATGTTGCTTGAGCCTTAATGTTCACAATGAACGTCCCTAAATATTTATGGGGTAAGTCGTTTCTTCTTGCTTGTTACCTAATAAATAAGATGCCATCAAAAGTCCTTAATTTCCAAACTCCTCTAAACACTCTTCACAGGTCATTTCCTCTATTTCATATTCCCACTATTCCAACAAAAATATTCGGGTACAAAACCTTTGTCCATAATCATCAACCCAACCAATCCAAACTTGATCCTCGAGCCCACCCCTGTATATTTGTTGGGTATTCTCCTACTCAAAAAGGCTACAAATGCTACTCACCAACCTTACACCGGTTATTTGTCTCTTGGGATGTCACCTTCTTTGAAACCGAACCTTTCTTTAGAGCTTCTCATCTTCAGGGGGAGAGTTTTAATGAAGATGAGAACCTTAATACCCTCCTTATTATACCTCCCGACCCTACCACCACTACTATCAACCTTGATACTGTTGTTTCTCCTCCTATGCCACAAGAAATTAACACTATACTTCCCGATACCAACACCATCACTGAACAGTCCCCTGAACAAGGAAAACAGCAACAGCAGGTGCCCGAACTGCAGGTTTATTCCAGACGGAATCGACATCCTGAAATTGATACAGCAATGCCACTTACATCTTCAACCGAGGACTGTTCTGAAAATGAAGTCTCACCACCATCACCATCTATCTATCTTCCAATTGCAATGCGAAAAGGGACAAGGAGCTGCACTCAACATCCTATCTCTCGGTTTGTATCCTATGGTAACTTATCTAAGTCTTATCAAACCTTTGTGACTAATGTTGATTCTATAAAAACTCCAAAAACTATAGAAGAAGCATTTGAGTCAACAGAATGGAGACAAGCAGTGATGGAGGAAATCGAAGCTCTTAAAAATAATGGAACGTGAGAAGTTTCGAATCTGCCTAAAGGAAAGAAGACAGTAGGCTGCAAATGGGTTTTTACTACCAAATTCAAGCCTGATGGCCAGATTGATCGATACAAGGCTCGTCTAGTGGCTAAGAGCTTCACTCAAACTTATGGGTTGGATTATGAGGAGACATTTGCACTGATTGCCAATCTAAACACAATTAGGGCTAGTTTGGCAATGCTTTTGAAAAGTGCTTTTGAAAAGTGCTGTGGAAAAGTGCTTTTGAGAAGTGCTTTTGAAAAGTTTGCTTTAAAATTTGAGTGTTTAGCATTGCTGTCAAAAAGTGCTTTTGAGAAATAAAATGTCCATTTTAGACATGTTATTATCAAGTAACAAATATACATTTAAATAAATTTTAAATTAGTTAAAATTATTATATTTTAGTAAGAATATAAAAAATTACTATAACTTGTTAATATTTTAATATATGAAATATAAATTTTAATTTTAAATATTTGTAAGTAATAAATATTAATTAGTTATAAAATTTAATTAGAATATATAAACTACATTTTAAATATTTAAATATAACCATTAAATATTTGTAATTAATATTTTAAAAATATTTTTATTTTTAATTAATAATTTTAACACATTTATAATTAATCCCCACAAAAAAAGGAAAGTACTATGTTATTAGAGGGTGAAAAGTAATTAAGCACTAAAAGTGCTTTTGGGAGAGGAAAAGCTAAAATTTTAGCTCTGTTTTTAAGTGCTTTTGAAAAGCACTCGAAAAGCTAAAATTCCATAAAAGCGGTTTGTTCTAGACTTTTCTTCCAAAAGTGCTTTTGAGCCAAGTGCTTTTGAAAAGCAATGCGAATCGGCCCTTAGAGTCCTTTTGTCCATCTTGTTAATCTTATTTGGCAATTGACCCAATGGATGTTAAAATGCTTTTCTCAATGGGAGTTAAATGAAGAAGTTTACATGGACTTCCACAGGTTTGAAGAAAGAAAGGGCCAAGTGTGTAAGTTGAAAAATCTTTGTATGGGTGAAACAATCTCCAAGGCGTGGTTTAATCGGTTTGCAAAAGCTATGATGAGCAGGAAATATACTCAAGGACAGGCAGACCACACCATGTTCTACAAGCATTCGGCACAAGGAAAATGTTGTATTCTAATTGTCTATGTGGATGACATAATAGTATCAGGCGATGATACAAGTGAAATTGGAAGGTTAAAAGAGTTTCTTGGAACAGCTTTTGAACATAAAGATTTGGGAAATCTTAAGTATTTTCTTGGCATGGAGATGGCAAGGTCTCAAAAAGGTATTTCTATCTCCCAAAGGAAATACGTCATCGATCTGCTATCAAAAGTTGGGATGATGGTTTGTAAACCAGCTGAAACTCCTATGGAGTTTAATCTCAAGTTGGGAACTAATGAAGATGGAGAAGAAGTCGACAGGGGGAGATATCAACGCCTAGTAGGGAGACTTATCTACTTGGCTCACACTCGTCTTGACATTGCTTTTAGTGTCAGCGTCATAAATTAATATATGCATGCACCAAAGGAAAAACACCTAAAAGCTGCATATCGGATACTAAGGTACTTAAATGGAAATCCTGGTAAGGGCCTATACATCAAGAAAAATGACAGAAGAAATGTAAAAGTGTATACCGATGTCGATCAAGGTGCTCTATTAATGACTGACGATCAACCAGTGGTTTTGCAGCTATGTTTGGGGTAATCTAGTGACATGGAGGAGTAAGAAACAATCTGTGATAGCACGCAAGAAGGCAAAAGTGAGTATCGAGCACTTGCACAAGGTATTTGTGAAGGAATTTGGATAGAAAGGCTGATGAGAGAACTAAAGGTTTCTTATAATAAGCCTATACAGCTGCATTGTGACAACCAAGCTACTGTCAGTATAGCTCACAATCCTGTGCATCATGATCGTACCAAACATGTCGAGATAGACCGACACTTCATAAAAGAGAAAATACACTCAGGGGAAGTGAGTGTTACCTGTCTACCTACCAGACAACAGGTTGCAGATATGTTGACAAAAAGTTTAAACAAAAACATGTTTGAACAACATGTTGGCAAGTCGGGTTTGATAAATATCTACACTCCGACTTGAGGGGAGTGTTAGAATCCCTAGAATTAGGGATAGATTATTGAGAAAATCTTATGTAAATAGAAGTTAATCATAGTTCTTGATTCTTAGGATAATTACAGCTTTTTAGGATTATTTCCTCCTTAGAATAGTTTATCTCTTTATATACCGTAACCTAATTAGCTAAAGGATTAATCTAAATCTACAGATTTTACAAAAATAAAATGCAAATATGACTGACAATGTACGCAAAACTTGTGGCATAAATTTATCCAGTCACACTAGTACCATCTTTTGATGTAAAAATACAATTTATTTTAGTCAATCAAATTCTACTAACACCTGCTCCCAAAAGGAACACTAGTTTTCTTTGGATTAGATTCCTAGATCTATGCTCAAGCATAACTATGCGATTCTCCTACTCTTGTTTAAAATTTATCAAATCTAATATAACTTGTACAAGAGATGATATAAAGAGGATTCCCATTGCTGCACTATCAACTATGCTTACATACTCTGAATTGCAGTATTACAATGAAATCATGAATTCTTTTCAGACTCGTTGATTTGTCAAGCTACATAAAGAAATTCATCTCTTTTATTAACTGTGGAGAATGAAGTCCTGATCTACTTCCAGTTTAGACATTATAACATTTCCAATTTGCTACAGCAGCTCATTTGTATTGTAAAAGTAAACAACCATTGCATGAAGAGAAGGGCAGAAAGGTGCTTCAACCATAGTTTAAAACGATCAATGATCAGCAAAAAAGGCACATAATGGAACTAAGGGGAGTAAGTCTGACTGGGAGAAGCTCATTTTGATGTTACCTTATAAGTGTCGAAAGGTTTTTCTGTTGATAAGCATTTTCTTATTTACATTAATATGCACAAATACTTCCCCTTATTTCCAAAACCACAGTATCACCTCATTCATTTCACTCAAGTCATACACTTTTTACTCATTACATTGAAATTACTAACCAGACCAATTCATTTGATCAGCTAGCTCATTGTTTTCGATTACAATATAATTCTTATGAGTCATGCATTTATTCACTCGAAGATGGTAAGCAGGTCAATCAGTTATGATAGTTATCAATTGACATAATGTGATAACATGCAAAATAGCTGGAGATTACTTGGGGGGGGGGGGGAACTGGAGATTAGTCAGCCTTATGTGACGCCCTATCACTATAACTTCAATACCTATTGTTTGCTTAATTATTTGAATTTCTTAAAATTTGATGGTTGAAATCATTAAACACCTTGTTTCTCGCTGAAATAATGTTCTGCTAAAATGATACCTAGCATCGAAACCCCTAGCCTTAATCTTATACATACTAGTAAAATTTCTCAAAACTTCATTTCATCAGAAAACAACCAGGTGTTAAAAAAATAAGCTTACAGCATGCTGGACTTTGATGCTGTGATCTTCTCGTTTTCCGTTGTCTCTAAAACTCAAGACATTGATTTACTTCAATGAGCAAGTACAAATAATTATCAAATTTATATGCTCGTATATTCTACAATTGCACTATTTGCATGTACCTTCATCAGCACAATGAAGCAGAAAAGAACTTCTACCAAGTTCGTTACAAAATGCCAGGGAACACAATTGCAAGGTAGTTTTAAAGGAAGCTTAAGAAATAACGTCATATAATGCAAGCTTTCAGCATCAAAAACAGTAAATATTGAGATTCATGCCACTACCACAATGTTTAAAATGCAGTAACAATTTTGACTGCCTCAGATCAATGGTGAAATAGAGTGGACAGATATAGCGGTTAGGTGCTACTTTCGCAGGTCAGACGCTGAATAAGCTAAAAGTGTGACATTAATTGTGACCGTACGACACATTAAGAATTTAAGATCAGTGGAGAAAAACTTTGGATAGTACCAGCTAGATTTTGTCAACAATAACTAACAATGTGGCAATAAATTCATTAAGATGAAAGGAAAAGAAATTCAAAAGTTGAACTAACCCCAGGTAATGTCTTCTTATTATGACAAGCATTGACCGCCTTATCAGCCTCTTCTCTTGACGGGCATATAACAAAGCAACACCCTTAATCAACATAAAAGAAAAGCAACGAGAAAATACCTCAAAATTAGGGTTCCAAACACCATAAACCACACTAAAACACGACAAATCTCACTCCAAAATAAACGAATCAAACAAATCACTAAAAAAGACAACCGCTAAAGAAGAACGAACAATGTGAGAGATTTAAAACTTTTAAAAATAATAATAATAAACTTAAAACAAAAGAAAAAAGAAAGTTGAACCTCTAGAGGCACGAGTAGCCTTGTCTTTGATGATGTTGACTTCGTCTACCAAAGCAAACTCTTCGAACATTGCGAGAACTTGAGCTTCCGTCATGTGCCTCGGCACTTGACCAACAAACAGCTTCACGCTCTCTTCGTTCGTCGCTTTCTTCTCCTTTTTTCCTTCCGCCATTAATGCCTGCTACTCTTCTTCTCCCTCTCTCTCTCTCTTTCTCTTTTATTTGATTTTCTTTCTCTAGCTGAAATTTTTTTTTTTTTTTTAAGTCGTCGGAGTGGGAAAAAATGGGGGGTTTCGGGATGGGCAAAGTTGGATCTTCAATGGATTTTATTTTATTGCAATTAAAATTCGCTGCAAAGTGGGGCTACCGTTTTGGTTTATTTACGAAAATACCCTTACAGCTGTGCAACTCCTGAGCTTTGAGGTGGATGTACTTTGTTACAGTTGTGAGCAGGAACGAGGATTTGTACTTTAAAGGCAAGGCCTCGTTGAATGACGTATTTACCCCTTTTGTCTCATTTGGCCATTTTTAGTGATTCCCGCGGCTGCCTTGCATTGAAAAAGCACACACACAAACTACTGCACTTCAATATGTTTAATATTTTTCTTTTCATTTTCTTTTATTTTACCCGCAAAAAAAAAATTATATTAATAAAAAACTTTATTTCCATCCTTTATTAAATATTTTGTATTTTTGTTAACTCCAAAATTATCATATTTGAAAATTTAACAAGTCTACGCCATTTGAAATTCTTGTATTAGCAATATTTATCCGCTCCGTTTTATAAAACAAAGTCTTATTTGATAATGATTGAACCATTTTATTTCTTATATCTATATATTGCAATGTATTATATATTCTTTAAAGTTTTAATTTAATTAATATCATTTATTTTTTAAATATATTTATTATTATATTAATAAATTTAGCCTTTAATATTTATATTTTGTCACTTTAATCTTTATTCTATTTTTATGTTAAATTTTATCTTAAATCTTTCAAAAGAAAAGTCAATTTACTTTTTTAACTAAAAAAATGACTAAAATATTAATTTTAACATTGTTAATTTGACAATTGCATGACAATTCATATGCACGTCATGCTAACATAACATCAATAATTTAAAATTTTTAAATACAAACTTATAATAAATCAAAATAAAAATATATAAAATTTCAAAAGAATTAGCATGGATTGTCATGTAAGTTGTTGTGTTTAAAATTTTAACATTTTAGTTAATATTCTCGTTAAAAAATATTTTTCTATTCGTTTTCAAAAAGTTTGATGGTCAAATTTGACAATTTTGACCCTTTTTAAAAGAATGATAGCAAATTTAACTAAAAAGAATAAGAATCAAATTAACAAAATGATATAAACGTTAAGGACTAGATTTGATATTACGCCTATTTTCATTAAACATAATAATTATGATTTTATTGATTATTTAGGATTGTGTTTTAAGTAAACAAAAATAGTGAAATGATTATAAGGCTTAACGTCACTAAATTTTTATTATTTTAGGATTCATCAACTAAATTATTACTTAGTACACAAATTATGCTCAATGTTATGTGCTCTTAGCCAAGAGAAAGAATTGAATAAAATATTGACGTCATGTTATTTGTATTTCTTTTTAATAGATTTATATCACATCAATATTTTTATCTTGAATTTTAGCATTTTATTTTGAATTTCAGGATTTTAATTTGTATTTAATTTTTTAAGATAAAAATATTGAAATTTAAGATAAAAATATTGATGTAGTATAAATTTATTGGAAAGGGATACAGATGACGTGGCGTCACTGTTTCATTTAATCATTTCCCCTTAGCCAAAGCATATTAATTATAAGGCAGTGTGAGTTTGATTTGTATTTATTCAGGTGACTTAGTTTATTAAACTAATTACTTGAATTAGTGTTGTATTTTTATTATAGGTTGAAACTATAAATTTGAACTTAAACTATCATTTTTCTCTGATACAAGTAGTTCCCCGTTAGTCAAACCATTAAGTATATTTTAAAAGAGGATTAATTTACAAATTGATACTTAAACTATGCATTTTTTCTATTTTAGTACTTAAACATTCTCTTTGGTCACAAATGATGCCTAAACTATTGTTTTTCTAAGTTGATACCTTTATTAATTCAACCGTTGGTTAGACCATTAAGTCTATTTGAAAACACCATTTAAAAATTGACCCGTGGTAAAAAAGATAAAATAAAAAAATAAAAGTACATTTTCTCTTATATATTTTCTTTTTCTTTTTTTCATTCTTCAAAACTAGACCAGTGGTCGAACCAGTGAAACCATCAATTTTTAGTTTGATTGGTTCGTCCAGTTAGTTGAATCAAAATAGAGAAAAAAATAGTTTAATTGGTTTTTTTAGTATTGTTCAACCGGTTTGTATCGATTTGCAAGTTAATATGTTCAACCCCTATCTTTTGATCGATAAAATAACTTTTTCGCTCCCATTAGATAGAGCAAGCAGGCAATGATCTTCAAAAATAGAATTAATCGCTAGCCTCTAAACCTCTAGAGTGCAAGTAAATTTTTATTAGTTTATTATATATTAAATAATTTTTTATTATTATCAAATCTTTTAATTGTATTTTCTTTAAAATTAATATTTGTTATTGTTACTTGTTAGTATAAAAATTAATAATAAAAAATTTTATTATATAGAAGAAAACGTGTTAAATAAATTTATTATAAAATATAACATATTACAAATTAATTACGTTGATTTTTAAAATAATTAAATAGATGTTTGAAAAAGAATAAAAGAAGCTAACAATTGAGATAAAAAAAACCTAGCAATTAAAAAAATAAATAAATAAAAGAAAAGAGGTCCCTAAATGGAAAAAAAGAAAAGATAAATCATTTGAAAATTTAGGTTTCTGACTTTGTTCGGTTACCGTCATAGTTGCACATAATATATATATATATATATATATTAATGATTTAAGTCAAAAACTCACTTTCCAATGTAAAAAGAAAATGGGTCACCCGTTAGTAAGTAGTAAGTATTGAGTTGATATATTTAATGGCTTAAATTCAAAGGCTGAGGTCATTTTAGATCATATTGGGATCGCACCACTGAAGTTCACATTGTAGTTGTCACCCAAATTTGGTACTTTTGAAGAGGTTTTGACAAAGCTGACGTAGGTATGGTCAAAATGCTAATAACAATTAAGTTGGTAATTGGGTAAACTACATTCAAGGTTATTAAATCAATAATAAGTTTACGTCTTGATCACTCAACTATAAAGTCAAACCAGTGAGAAGAATCAAAGGTTATTTTTCTTTGTATTCAAGAAATTTCTAAAGATTGTAAATTTCTTTCAAAGTTATCGATAAATTTGATTCAAAATTTTCAAGTTAACTTTCGACTCAAAATTTGTGTGTACAAATTTTTGGCACGCCTAATAGGACAATCTCTGCTTTTCATCTTTTCTCTTGAAAAATCAAAGTTCATAGTAGCGATGGCCTCAAAGAGGATCATCATCAGCAAGCCCGCTCAAGCCAATCCTACAACCCATTCGACTTCACTATCAAACATCGGTGTTCCCACACATCCTTATGGCATTAGGCGAAAGACAAATACTCTTTTAGAGTTGTTCGGTCAAACCTCTTCAATGCTCAGTGACAATCCATTCTATTCTTCTTCACTAACTCATAATCCAGAAGAAGCTTTTCCTCGTGGATCGAGTGTAGCCCACTGCTTATCATTTAAGGGAAAAAGGCATCCAATCAAGTGACCATGCTATTCCAACATCTTCCTCATTGATTGAAATAGGAAAGTGATTTGAAAACCCTATTAATTGTATCGGGCTGAGTCGGATATAGTTGGCATGCCATAGGATTGGAAGAGTTCAGGGATACTTCGACCATGAGTCGATGAGACACTGGGTGCCAAACTATTGCTTCGGATAAATTCGATGAGATTGAGTACCAACTTACTTCGGCATGGTCGATGAGACATTGGTGTCAACTTGTTACTTCGAATTATCCGATGAGGCACCGAGTGCCATACTGGTGTGTTTTGGTTGGATTCATGTATCCACCAAAGTCCGAGTCGTGTTAATAGGAGTAAATAAATGAATTGGCAATAAAATTTATATTGAATGATATTGAATGTGAATTTGAAATTGGACATTGAATTGAATTGTATAAATGAAATGCATGAACCAAGGGTTCATGAAAAGAATATTGTTATTGCCAAATGATTTGTAAATTCAAAGTGAAAAAAGTTACTTGAAATAGCCATTGATGAGAATTGAATGTGTGATAAATGATTTATATGTGAATTGATTAATTGAATGGATTTTGGAAATTGTATGAGTTAAATATGCATGTTTAATTATTTTGTTTTAAAGTATTAGAATTATAGAAATACCACTGAATTCATACTCAGTGTACGGTTTGTTTCCATGCGCAGGTTAGGTTAAAGTCAGATCATTGAATTAGCATCCAAAGCCGATCCTGAACTCAATATGGTGAAGTATATTTCTTTTTGTTATAATGGCATGTACCTAGGTTGTCATATGTATGCCATTTTTGAAAAATGGTTATAAATAATGTTATAAAATGATATTAGCTACTTATATACATGAACATATGTATGTTATGTTGATATTTGATATGGAATGTTTAGTTGGTGCATAAGTGAGTATGACATAAGCAAAATTAGGGTTAAAATGGTATGAAATTTTGAATTAACTTAATTGGTGTTTAAATGGATTTTTTGAACAATATGTATAAAACAACTATGAGGGTACTTTGATTAGGTCCTTAGATTGATGATTTTGGCATGTATTAAAGGTATTTGAATGTGTTTTGGATTGGTTGGAAGATTGGATTTTGAGTTACTTGTTGTTCAAGATTTGCAGGGTTGGTAAACTTGATGTATAAGGCTCATTTTGAGTCCACAAGGCCTGGCACACAGGCGTGTAACAAGACCGTGTGAGACAACACTGCTTTTACATGGGCATGTGATTAGGCCGTGTGAGACACACGACTTTCACATGGGCATGTGATTAGGCCGTGTGTCCCCTGCAACTTAAATTTTCAAAACAAAATGCTCAAGTATTACCACATAGGCAAAGACACGGGCGTGTGTCTCAGCCGTGTGAGGAACACGGGCATGTGCCCTAGCCATGTGAAAACTGCACATAATTTTTTAAAAATAAATTGACAACATGGCTTAGCACACGAGCTTGTGACTTGGCCGTGTGAGGTAAGTCAGGGAGTTACACGGGATAAGACACAGCTTGAAGCACGGGAATGTCATAGGGTCACACGGGCGTGTTCCTTAGTCACACGGGCTTGTGAGCCCTATACTTAAGAAAAAATTTGAAATTTTAGGAAAAATTTTCTAGACTTTCGATTAAGTCCCGATTTGTTTCTAACACGTGATTTGGGCCTCAAGGGCTCAATAAAGAGACATTATGATTAAATTATGATGCGTGTGTTATGTTATTATATAATTGTTCTTATTTGTTTTGAAATATCCATTAATGCTTCGTAACCCTATTTCGATGATGAATAAGGGTTAGGGGGTGTTACATGTTAGTTGAAATATGAATTAAATGTGCTTAGAGTTCAATTAGAAAAAAATACAAGTTAAAATTCATATGAGATTGTAGAAACAATATGTGACGTCGCGACATCATTCGAATGTCATCACAACGAGATCTGAATGCCATGGCATGGTGCAACATACTATCAAGCCTCGTCTCAACGACTAAAGTCCCCAAACTTTTGTTCTAATTAAAAATCTATAGCGATTGGACTTTTACAATTTAGTCCCTATGCCTCAATTAATCACAATTTCGGCTAAACTATTTAACCAAAATTAAATTCATCAATACACTAGCTCCATAAATATTCATATTAAATATTTACGGACTCGGTTTATGGAAATAGAGTCCCAAAATTATAATTTTTGACACCACTAAAAACCATATTTTATACAGTAAAAGCTTTGAAAGCCACAAAAAAGCAATGCACATGAAGTGTTAGAGTAAATGCTCTCAAATATATTCTTTAAATCAATATGGAATACAATGGGATGATTACAAATGAGGGGGAAGGTCTCTATTTATAGTTGAGCTCCTAGATCCGACGATGCTGATTGAATTACATTAACGGTTGAGAGTAGTGCCTATTTATAAAATGAGAATCCTAAGGAATTTAAAATCTATACAATCTTATCCCTTAGGATTTATAATAAGTATCCTAGTAACTCTAGTTTTATTAGAGTGTTACCAATGCTTCAAGTAGATGAGCTTCTCTGTGTGTTCCTTGAATCGGACCAGTTCAAGTGGTCAAATGAACCTCATTTGATAAATTGATCTTTATGAAACGTTATGTGTGCATTCGTCACGAGTTTTGATTCGCGACCCGTGACACACAAATATGAATAAAAAATATGTAGTTAATTTAAATTAAAAATATATGCTCAATCAAAAATCCCATCAATGATACATATCAAATCAAATTTCATGGCTCACTTGTTACACTTTAAATTTGTATTCGTGATCAAGTCTTGAGGGAGTATTTGTAAACGACGAATTTTTTGGATCAATTAAAAAATGACACGTGTCAAGTTAAAATTATTGTAAATTAAAGTAAAAATTACCATGATAAAAATTGATGATATTATACTTGTGTCATAATTAATTTTCTTTGATTAATTTAATTTAATTAATAGATAAAAATTAAAATTTTATATTATCACTAATTAAAATAAAATAATTAAGTGATAATGTCACATTATTATTTTATCTCTAATTAATTAAATTAATAAAAGATAAATAATAAATAAAATAATTTAAATTCTTGTAAGAACAATTAAATTAAATGGAGTAATTAAATTTTGCAATAACTCTATTTTATTAATGTGATGAATCAAATGGAGTAATTAAATTCTACAAGAACTCTCTTTTATTCGAGTAATTAACACTATAAAAAGGGATCACCCCAAGCACTCTACACAAACTCAAGTTCAAGAATCTTGAAAAATCTTTGCAAAATTCTTTGAAGAAGTTGAAGAATTTGAAGAAATTTTGAAGAAACGCCCTATCAATTCTGAAGAAAAGTAGCTTTTTGATCCAGTTCAATCGTGGAGAACAAATCAAAAGCCGTTTTTGAAGAAAGTTGCCTTTCAATCCATTTCAACTTAAGAAAAGAGGTCTAAATCCGTTTCAAGAGCAAGTCAAGACGACTCTTGAAGCAATCAACATTCATTCAAGATCAAGTCAGACGATTCTTAGATCAAAAGTCAAACCGAAAGAAGAATCAAATAATTTTTTTTTTTTTGTATTCAAAATTTTTTCAAAGATTCTAACTTTTTTTTCAAATCATCCATAAATTTAACTAAAAATTTTCAAGTCAGCTTTCGACTCAAAACTTATGTGTATACTAATTATATTTATATAATTTAAAGTAATCTTTTAAAAATTAAATTAGAAATATTTATCCAATAAATTTTAAAAACATTTAAAAAACTTCCTTTAATAAGCTACTGCATATTATAGAATAGATTATTGTGTTAAAATAATTTTAAACTTTTTATTTTATTTTCACCCATGTGCAATATCTGGTATAGTGTAAACTTCGGTATGGCCTTTAATAATATGACTTAGAATAATAGCCTCATTTAACTTTGAAATTTTGTAAAATATTTAAAGTTATAAAAGATTGGATAAATTATAAAAATAGTCATTTTTGTTTGTCTCATTTTACATTAGTCACTTATGTTTGAAATGTAATGTTTTAATCACTTATGTTATTGTTTTGTTACGAAATAGTCACTCTACCATTAACCTCCGTTACCTCCCTAACAGTAGTCTTACGTGACAGTCCAAATCGATTTTAAATACCAACCTGGATGTCCTATGTGGCAATCCAAAACATGTTTTCATCCTAGCAATTAGACATCCAAGTTGGTATTTAAAATTCATTTTAATTGTCATGTAAATGACTAAAATATAATCTGAGGTAAAAAAAGTGACTATTTTTTATAATTTACCCTAAAAATTTCATTCTAATTTCAAGGATTAATATATCATTTAGTATTTAAATTAATTTTAATATTTAATTGGGTGTTTGAATTTTTTTATTCTAATTAAACATTGAAGTCGGGTAATTAACTAACATAAAAAGAGCTCAGATATCAAATTAAAAAATCTTAAATAATGAAATAGACATCAAAATCAAATTTAGGTATCAAATTTAAACATTTAAATCAAATTTAGGTATCAAATAACATATTAACTCTATTTTTTTCAAATCTAATTAAACTAAAAATAATTAAAATGTCAAATCACCTTAAAAATCCATTGTATCCAACTTGAAACAATCATTAATTTTTTTCATTATTTTCAAAATTTCCTTTTTAGATCCATCTTTTAAACTCTTCTACTCTTAACTTTATTATCTATTTTAAGAATAAAACCCACATCTTGATGGTGAAAAAAAATATGAAATAAATTAATTAATTAATTAAAGCACCCAAAGAAAAGATGGATAGAAAGCAAAACTGGAAAAGGAAGGGGCTTGCCAAACCCAATCGTGTGCGGCGGGGTCCATTTTTGGCAGAAAAGGAGTACGGATACCGTTAGAGTAAGTTTCGTAGAAGGGGATGTGGAAACAGGAGGGTAAGTAAAAAAGCAAAGGGAAAAGGGTACAATCGTAGATTAGCGTGAAATCCGAGGTGCAAAAGATTAGTACGCCAGACTGTCCCCGCCAACGCCAACCCTTACCCTTTCCAAAGGCTATTTTCTGGTTCATTTCCTTCTTCTTTTTTCCGATTAATTTTTTTAATTATTAGATGAATAAATTTAACTCATCTAAGAATTAAATAAAGCTGTTTTTCTAATAAATATTTGTTATTTATGAAAATTCTTCAATTTTAAAAAATATTTATATAATTATAAAATTTTAATTTTATTAAAAGTTAATTGCATCGAACGTCCTCAAACTATTATCTTCATTTTAAATTGATCCTCAAACTTTAAAATATTTTAATTACACCATAAAAAATTAATGTTATATTAATAAGGTCATCTAGTTACTAAAATCATTAATTTAACTGTTAAATAAAATATCAAATTTTATAATACATAATTTAAAATAAAATTAAAGAAAAATAAATATTATAAAAATATTGATTTTAATGTTTTCAAGTTTTCTGAGAAAATATAATTTACTTTTTTTTTCATTTTAAATTAATACCATATAAGATTTTACATTTCACTTAATGATTTCTATAATAGAAAGACCTAATTGATATAACTCGATAGCTTTAACATCAAATATTAAATATTACACATTTTATTTTATTTGTTTATTTCAATAATTCAAATTCAAATTAATTTGTTTAATAATAAAAGAATTAATTTAATAAAGCATTGGAGTTATCAAATACTTTCAAATTCTTTTTATACTATATTGACCTGTAAAATTTTTTAACCGCTCCAGTAGAAAGGGTTAAAAGACAGTTTTTATTGCACATATGTTGTACTATTGAATTTTAGGGCCAGTTTTTTATTGCTTTTTAAAAGCACATCTGGAAGAAAAGTTATGCAGAATAAGTTGCTTTTAGCTGGAATTTTTGATTTTTCAGAAGTGTTTTGAAAAGACTTTAAAAGGAGAAGCTAAAATTTTTAGCTTTTTCTCTCAAAAACACTTTTAGTGCTTAATTACTTTTTCACCCTCTAATAACATAGTACTTTTCCCCTTTTTTTTTCGTGGTGCTTAATTACAAATGTGTTAAAATTATTAATTAAAAATAAAAAATATTTTAAAATATTAATTACAAATATTTAATAGTTATATTTAAATTTATTACTTAAAAATATTTAAAATTAAAATTTATATTTCATATATTAGAATATTAACAAGTTATAGTAATTTTTATATTCTTATTAAAATATAATAATATTAAATAATTTAAATTTTATTTAAATATATATTTGTTACTTGATAATAACATGTCTAAAATAGACATTTTATTTCTCAAAAGTACTTCTTGACAGCAATGCTAAACACTGAAATTTTAAAGTAAACTTTTTAAAAGTACTTTTCTACAGTACTTTTCAAAAATATTTTTCAAAAGTATTGTCAAACTAGCCCTTAATAGCCACGACAAAAATGTGAAGAGAAAGTTATGAGTTTATTAAAGTTTTAATAAAATTTTAACTTTAACATGCCACATAATTAATTATGTGTAATACCACGTCAGTGAGATACCAGGTCACATTAGCAAAGTAAAGTTTTTGATCGTTTATTTACTAACAAGTAGGTCAGCCTTTTTGTTAAAATCGAGCAATGTGTTAAAAAAAATAGCCTCCTATATATTAATGGTATTATCTTCTTCTCTTTTAACCTGTTCGGTCAAAATTATCCATACAATAGATTCTTTGATTATGATGGCTACGGATAGTGCAAATTCTAATATTTGTGAATATCATACTTGCTTTTTCAGATTCAAACATCTTGAAACCATCACCCGAATTTTAAATTGGTTTATAAACTTTAAAACATTCTAATCGAAGTCATTAAATTATTAAGGCATCAATTAGGTCATCTCAATTGGTGCATGCGTGTTAATAATTTAATGCGTGTTTTAGAATATATTCCAGATTAGATTTATGCTAACAGTTAATACTTAAACTAATAGCTAAGTCAATGAAAGTGTCACGAGGCTAGACTTTAGGTTTCGAATTCGTGCGGCCTTAGACAATTTTATTGTTTCAAATACTCTAAGTCAGCTTAACTTCACAAGTGAGGATTCCCACAAAATTTCTCCAAGACACCAATTTATATAGCGAAAACAACTCAATCAAAAAAATGCTCAAAAGAATAGAATAGCCATAGAAAAACAATGCACTGGAGGTGTTTGAGTAAATGCTTTCAATTTAGTATTCACTCTCAAAGAATACAAAACAATGGATGATTTACAACTGAGGGGAGACTCTCTATTTATAGTTGAGTTCCCCAAATCTAACGATTTAACTAAATTTACATCGACAAGCGAGATAAAGCCTATCTCTACATGTAAGGGATTTACAAGATTACATAATCAAATCAAATCAAATCTTATCATTTGTTATTCTCCTCAATCTTCTAAGATTAGTTTCTCCATTTACCAAGGTAGCCTAACTTTCAATATCTGCTTCATTGGGCCACCCAAGCTTCAAATAAATAGGCTTCGCCATTAGTTCTTTGAATCGGGTCAGTTCTCATGGGTCAAATAATTTCCATTTAATCGATAGACCTCTATGGGATGCATCTTGTGCGATGATAACGGGCTTTGTACCTTAGCCTGTGACAAAAGGTCTTGATTGATATTGTACCGACAATTTGAATTCTCAATGAGAACCTTTTAAAATTTGAGTATGAATTTAAAATCTAAATCATATTTTGAAGATGTCTCGTACAATTAAAGTAATTCAATCAAATCTATATTTTATCATTTAAAAATATAAATAAATTATTATTCGAAATATATATATATATATAAACTCGAGACATGAATGATTGAGTCAATTTAAATTTGAACACGTATATAATATTAACTAGATTATTATGTAATAAGTTTATAAAACTTAAAATAAAAATAAAACAAAATTTTAATTAAAATAATAAAATTGAGAGAATATATGTTATATTAATTTAGGTTCAAATCTTATTATATATATATTTTTTATTTTTTTTTCAAAAAATATTTTATATATAAAATGCTTATATAGGTTTAGTTTCACGTCAATTTAATGTATTTAAAAGTACACTTTATCCAAATCGAATTGGGTGAGTCAAATGATTCAAAGGTATAGTTATTTCACATGTCTCCATACATATGGGCTTGGCCCATATCCACACAAATTCACATAATCACCATGCAAAATTGCATCCCAACCCAACCTAAGTTCATCCGTTACACCTACCTTAGCAGACTGCTCATTCAAGTCAAGGCCGTATAGCCACCGATCACCTAAGTGATCCACATATCAATCATCCACGGTGATGCACACACTATCAACCGCCGAGATGGGCACCTAGCCAACACCTCCTTGATGAAGCACATAGCTACCATCAAGCACTAATGTAGCACAAGGCTAACATTAGACCACGCATATAAGTATGTACACCCTTACCTTTGATAGTCACATCCCAAGCCCCATGTATCATGCCACAATATCATTAAAATAAGTATACATCACATGCCATCTCAATTTCATACACATACTATAGGCAAATTAATGTCATAAAGATCGACCGATAAATCGACACCGTTATGGGTATCTACCATCCTAGCCCTTATTTCGCTATCATTCACATTATACACATATTCATAATAATACATTTAAACATTCATTTAAGCATTCAAGAGACAAGGCGATAACTACGCACCCTGCTTGGCACAATCGATCAAATCAAACTCTACGCCTAAACGATTTGCACCCAACCTTGTCGAATCCTCCCACACAACCTTTTGTCAAAATCGACTAACACTAAAACCAATTATGGCCTATAGTGAAAGTCACTCTTGCTTTACCTTACGGATCTAAATCCGAAAACCTCCACTTGCCTTAAAAGTTGTCGAAATCCCTTGATCAACGCAAATCCGTAAACCTCCTTCACGCTAGCACTACACACGTTGCTTTGAAGAGAAAGAATCACACTACCGCTTCGGCTTTTTAAGACTTCATGACAAAAAAGAAAGAGTGAGGCCACTATAGGATTTGGCTATGGCTTCTAAATGGCAAGGGTTATTCGGCTATCCAAGAAAATATGTAGAATTAAAGTTGAAGAAAAGAAAAGAATAGGAGAAGAAGTGAGAAGCAATTCGGCTCAAAGAGAGAATTAGAGGAACAATTTTCGCCAAGGAAAATAATATGAAGAATAGCTTAAAAGATGGTTCACCGCTATTTATACAACTCAAATTTGGCACTTCTACCTCCTCTCAAATTCCACTTCCTTCTCCTATAATAACTCTTGAACACATATTCAAATATATAAAATAAATCTATAATTATCTTCATCTATCAACTTAAAATAAATCCACCTTTATCAACTTAATTAATAAAATAAAAATTATCCATCATTAATCCCTTATCAAACTCCTAAATCATCTCTTATCTACCTATAAAAGAATAATAAAATAAATTAACAATTATCTACTACTTATCTAGCCGAAATTCAAAATAAAATCCACTTAATTCTTACCCAATTAGAGGTCCAATTGCAGTCCACTACTTCCTTCTCTCTTGCGCTAAAAGCCAAAAATAAAACACCAATCTTCTGCCACACGCCTTGAACCCAAGACTCTTTGGACCCTTAATCGCAGTAGCGCCCGTGCCACTTTGCCAACGCCTCTTTGTGACATAATTCACCTCAATTTCTTTTAAGACCTACTTAGCCCAAGCGCCTTCTTGGTTAATTTTTTCCCTTTAGTCATGCTGAATTTAATTTCCTCCTCAAATTACTTAGCTAATTGCACTCCTACTCACCACACTATGCTTACGCAAGACTCTAATCTTATAAAGATATCATACTTCCTATGCACAATCTCTAAGTTCACATGCAAGGCTTGAACACTTTCACTAGCGATACAAGAAAACTATACAACAATCAAAGCAATTAAGGGTATTCCGAAATAAGGAACGCCACATTGTCACATCCGCACATTACTCTCCTCGCGATGGTCGATTGCATAAACCAACCTTGGTGCTTCGCTTACTCCTTCAACATTGCTTGGTGCTCCACGACCTCGGCCGAACCATTTCCTCCATGGTTCGAACCACGACCCTTGCCGCTTCGACCATTCTGGCCTACAGCACTCTCCTCGACCTTCTCATTCGAGCCCTATTCGGATCCACGAGGATGTCTTTAATCAAATGAGTCTTAGACTTACATCTAAAACACTCTCGATTTCGATTTGAGATTCGCCAACATGATTCCTCCCGCATTGAGCACATGGATCGTCCGAATTCCGATGGTCGGCTTAGCAACACGATGTAATTCTCGACCTCGCCTCGGTCTTTTCTCGAAAGTTCACGATTTCGACGATCCAAAACTTCTCTTATCCCGATTCCTCTCCTTATCTCGCTCGCCTCACGAGTCCTTAATCCTTGACTACCTTAGCCTTCTCTACTAGCACATGAACTCCGCTCGATGTGGAGCTATCAACACCTCGGTCGTCTCAATCCGTCCTCGAACCGGACACACGCTTATGCTCCGTAGCCACTATTCTCGAGCATATCGGCTTAACTCGTGAATTCAACGTCAGACTGCACGGACTTGTTCCCTCGAACCGACTCTCGAACGCCTTCCTTTGCGCATCAATATAGTGAGTACCAATGTACTTCTTCTGATACGCCGTCTTAACATATTCCCAAGTAAAATCCTCAGCTGTGGCCCCATCCCGAACTGTGAGCCACATTGATACGCTTCATCGCGTAGCAGCGCCACCATTTCTTTAACCTTCTCTCGTACCGTCAGTCCAACTCATCCATAATTCGCCGGTTGCCTCCAACCAATATTCAGCAGTACTGGGTGCCACACCAGATACTCCACGAAACACTTCAGCTCCATTAGCTCGGAGTCGCTCAGGTACAGACTTCCTAGCTCTCATGTTTCCACTTGCTCCAGCCACCATCTCAAGAACTCACAAAGACTACCGCGATCGGCATCATCCCCGTCCGTCGATCTTTGTCTCAACACCAAAAGCTGGTGGTAGTGGCGGTGGTACCCCATTCTCAAATCCTTGACCCGACCTAACAGGTTTCGATACGGCCATTCTACCTCTCTACGCGTCACGCATTTACCTCGCCTCTAGAACTCATGTCTAACGTCGCGATTTAATCTGATTAAAAAGTTTTATGTATTAGAAATTTTGTTTCACTGTTTATCCACGAGCAAATTTTATGATAAGAAGTTTTCAAAAGTGGTTCTTTCGATCAATCAAAGTTTCAGTTTAAGTTCATTACTCTAATTCAGAGAATCACATTCTCATTCACATTCATCCACAACATTCACTTCACTACTTTGGGCATTTTAGTAATTTTACAACCAAGGGCATTTTTATAATTTTGTTAATCAGAGATATTTTGGAAAAATTTTCACAATAACCTTTTGCTACAATTAAAAGGGTAATATAAGGATTTTAAAACTAGGGTTTTCATAAAAGTACGGCTAGTCCCTTTCGGGTTTTAATTATTGGGTTTAGCCCGTGAATAAGTCCTCTTGATTAGGGTGAACCGTTACTGCGCACCAGGTAGGATTCGAGTAAAGAGGAGGTGAGTCACTCGAACTGCTTAAATACCAAGCTCTTACCGAATCCACTCCTAGACATGCGTACAATGGTTGCCACACCCTAACTCATGACTGACTTTCACTGTGTTTGTTGATCGTTTTAAGTCTTATGCATGTGTTTGAGTGCACTAGCCCTAGGTTCAATAGATCCTAGTTCACTAATCTACGTTCCTACAAAAGCACATACATATCACATCTTCAAATCACTTGATGAGTCGAGGTACTTACCGGTGGACTTGGTAGGAGGTGCAGTGCCATGCCGAATAAACATGAAATAAAAGTCCATATTTTGAAAAGCCCATTTTTGAAAACTATTTTCGAGCCCAAAACCTCAAAGTCGAGTTTTGAACCGGGCTCGATACTAAATCAGAACACCCAAACCCGGCCCACGAGCCTTGACCGGATCCGTATGTCATCACGGAAAACATTTATGAAGAATTTGTCTTAAAGGTGAAAACGTGAAAATTTGTGAACTTTAATTAAACATTGTGTATTTAAAAGCCCATTAAAATTTAGTTGTTATAAATTCTCGATTAAAACTTTTACATAAGTTATTGTAATATAAATCGATTCAAAATATTTTTCCATTATTAGTTCAATTAATAAAATAAACTTCAAACCGTAAATAAAGTTTCCCAAATACCATAAGTGGCCCTTATTACATCAAATAAATTCCCAAAATATCGAAAATATAAAATGTATAAAATAAGAAAATCAACTTCATGGGCCACCTTGTATCCATTCCAACCCGGTCCAAGCTTTATGCATCACCTGTAAGGTTTGAGAAATATTGGGTGAGTCAAACAGACTCAGTGCATAGTTATTTCACATGTCTCCATACATATGGGCTTGGCCCATATCCACAAAGTCCACATAATCAGTCATGCAAAAATGCATCCCAACCCAACCTAAGTTCATCCGTTACACCTACCTTAGCAGACCTGCTACTCAAGGCCTAGCCACCGATCACCTAAGTGATCGCACATATCAATCAGTCCACGGTGATGCACACAGCTATCAACCGCCGAGATGGGCACCTAGCCAACACCTTCCTTGATGAAGTACATAGCTACCATCAAGCGTAATGTAGCACAAGGCTAACATTAGACCACGTACATAAATATGTACACCCTTTCCTTCGATAGTCACATCCCAAGCCCCATGTATCATGCCACAATATCATTAAAATAAGTATACATCACATGCCATCTCAATTTCATACACATACCATAGGCAAATTAATGTCATAAAGATCGACCGATAAATCGATTACCCATTATGGGTATCCACCATCCTAGCCCTTATTTCACTATCATTCACATTATACACATATTCATAATAATACATTTAAACATTTATTTAAGCATTCAAGAGACAAGTCACGATAACTACGCTTTGCTTGGCACAATCGATCAAATCTCAAAACTCTACGCCTAAACTATTTGCACCCAACCTTGTCGAATCCTCCCACACAATCTTTTGTCAAAATCGACTAACACTAAAACCAATTATGGCCTATAGTCGAAAGTCACTCTTGCCTTACCTTACGGATCTAAACCCAAAACCTCCACTTGCCTTAAAAGTTGTCGAAATCCTTGATCACCGTGCAAATCAGAACCTCCTTCACGCTAGACTACACGTTGCTTTGAAGAGAAAGAATCACACTACCGCTTTCGGCTTTTTAAGACTTGCGACAAAAAAGAGAGAGTGAGGCCACTATAGGATTCAGCTATGACTTCTAAATGGCAAGGGGTTATTCGCTATCCAAGAAAATATGTAGAATTAAAGTTGAAGAAAAGAGAAAGAATAGAGAGAAGAAGTGAGAAGCAATTCGCAAAGAGAGAATTAGAGGAACAATTTTCTACCAAGGAAAATAATATGAAGAATAGCTTAAAGATGGTTCACCCTATTTATACAACTCAAATTCGCACTCCTATGTAGGATTATATTTTATCTTGAATTTACAATCAAATATAATATCTAGGACTGTATGCTAAAAATTTGAAAAACATGGCATCCCATGTTGGAGTACTGTCCAATCTGAATTTATGGATTAAACAAAATTTTAGCCATACCTTAAACACGTTTACGAGATCAAAGAGTTTGATGTTACGTAAATTTTAGCCACTCAACTATTTGAAAGTATTTATTTAAGTTATTGGGTTGTTAAGATCGTTGTTATATGATATTCTCTGTTTATTACGCCTGCATCAATAAAAAAAAACTCTCCTTCTTTTCTTCTATAACTTCGTTTTTTTCTTCATGAAACAACTTTAAACGTAATGAATTTACGAACCAAAATCTAAACAACTTTCTTTTCCGATTTCCGACACTAACCGTGAGATCAACTTGGATCTAAATAATGTTCTTTTACTTGTCAATGGGTATTGTTCATTGTACCGATTGTCAAATTGTCAGTGAGAGCTCGCTGGCTAGATTTTAACAAAAAAAAAAAAACTTTAATAGCCTAATGACTTAAATAAAATTTTTTGAACAGTTCAATGACTTAAATGAAAACTTCCAAATAGTTTAATAATCATTTTGTAACTTTTTAAAGTTAAATTACCAAAATATAAACTTACTAATAATTTAGTACATTAAAGATAGTTTAACCTTAAAAATTGATAAATCTAATTAAAACTCTATAAAACAGGCTCAATGAGAATTTACTGAAATAATTCTAATTAAAATTTTAAAAATTCTGAAAGACTAACTAATTTTCAAAAAAAGGGGGAATTGATTGGAAAATTATTTTAATAGAAAGTATATTTTATTAGGATTTTGTGGAGTACTACTGTATACAAATATGTTTAATACCAATATATTAAATAAATGTAATCTGAATTTCATTTTTGTTTTTTTTCGTTTAACCTTTTTTTATAACAATTTTAAAAAAATTGGTTGTTACTTTATCTGAATTTGAATATGTTAAGTGATAATGAATTTATTTAAAATAAAAACATAAAATTTAAATTAAAAAATAATATTTTTGACTCGTCATTGATCATTATTAACCATTATTGACCTTTGACATATCAGAGACAGATGCAGAACTGACTAAATATAGGTGTAGATTCCTACCTCTATCAGCTACACATCACCTTTGTCCATCCCTACACACCATATAGGGTATCAAGTACTCATCCATCCTTACACAGCTCATTGTGACTGTATGTCACGTTTCAAAATAATTGCAGTCTAGCTACCAGATCAGAATGCGATAAATAGCCAAAATCAGATATATGCTTGTGGCTTAGCCACCTATATTATTAAATTGCCCACACTTTCCCCTCTACACAATCCCAACCCAATCCAGATGCAGATTTAATAGATATTAGATATGCGTATGCAATGATGCAAATTCAAATCAAACTCATGTAATATTGTTGCACTTACTTAACAGATTTCATCTCAAATATATATGTGTAAATGACATATTATTCAGTAACAGATCATCAGATAGTAAATTTTATTCCCTAATTCAGATCATATGGACCCTACGGTAGGCCTACGTTTGATTCGAATGACGTTTATGGCCTTAGGGAAAAATTTCATTTTTTGGCCCACATGTCCGTGTGGATTCACACGGTCTGGATGGTTGGCTTGTAAGGTCCACACGTCCTAGCACACGCCCGTGTGGCTTATCACAGTGCCTCACATGGACTATCACACGGTCTGACAGACGGCGGTGTGACCCAAGTTAGAGAATTACATGGTCTGGCACACGGCCTAACACACGCCTATGTGACTCAAGTCAGAGAGTTACACGGTCTAGACGTACGCCTCATTCACCCGTGTGACTCACCACTAAAACATCCCCTCACACAGTTTGGGCAGCGCCCATGTCGCACACCCGTGTGACCCAAGTTAGAGAGCTACATAGCATACCACCTGGCCGTGTGGCTCACACAGCCTAGGCACACGACCGTGTGGCTTACATGGCCTAGGTACACAACTGTGTTACGTCGACATCAATGATTTTCAGCTTTTGCCGTTCACAGAAATTTGGATTTTCATTACACACTTGGGATGGATTTGACGTAGAAGCATTAGAGATGATCCTGAAACCTAAAAACATCATTACTATGATCAATTAGACAATTATTCCCCAAATAACCACTAGAATTAGCGCACAAAACTAAGGTTACGTCGAAAAGTTTTGATGCAAAACCCCAAACTCAAAATGCGCTTACCCTCATACAAACGCAACAACGTAAGAGCCTAAACCGATGAAGGATCGTGACAAGCAACCTTTTCACCTAGAAAAGAGGACCAACTGAACACTCAGGAAGGGCAATTGAACAAAACAAGCAGAAACCCAATTTGGCAAATAAAAATGGGAGCAACATAAACAAGAATTCAACAATACAACTAACACCGATAATCTTTCAGACGAACACAACGAATATAAGCAATCCTCAACGAACAGTAGCAAAAATTAACAAAAGGAATCAAAGAGAAAGAAAGACAATATAGTAGTAGAAAAATAGTAGAAAAACCAAAAGAAAAGAAAGAGAAAAAAAAAGTCAAAGAGAGAAAAGGGAATGGAAACAATTTAATTAGTTTTTTTTTTAAAGAAATAAATCAATTTACAAAAATAGCATAAAAATATATTTCCAAATTGGTAACGCATAGACTCAAATACCGGATCAAAGAGAGCATAGATACTTAACCATTGAACCACTAGGCTTATCATTGGCACAAGTTAATGCAAAAATAAACTTAAGCTGAAAGTTCAAGGTAGGGTTTAAATTAAAATAAAAATCTACCAAAAGTGAAACTTGAACCCCGATCTCAAACACATAAACAGAGTATTTAACCACAAAACAAACACTTAATAGTGATAGATTTAACAAAATAAACACTTAATAATGACAGATTTAACGATCAAACATTCAAAATTTTGGGGCGTTACAAATGTTCTCTTTATTCTTGACTTGAGGACAAATTTGTTGAGTATTGGCTAGCTGTAAGAAAAGGGATCTGAAATTTCCATTAAAGATGGAGTTTGCAAAATTCAAGATGGTAAATTTGGGTTAATTGCCCAAGTTGATATGACACCTAACAGGATGTTTCCACACCGTCACCAACTCATGCTTCTCTGCAGGGTTGAAAGATGAAAGTTGGCTTTGGCATTTTCAGTATGGGCTTTTAATTTTTGGAGGTTTAAAACATTACAGCAAAATAATATGGTAATAGGCCTCCCACAAATCCAGATTCCTTCTTAAGTATGTGAAGAATGTGTCATCAGTAAACACTATCGGGAACCATTTCAAAAAAAAATCATGGAGAGCGAGGAAGGCGTTGGAACTAGTGCATTCAAACTTGTATGGACTTATCAATCCAACGTCAAATAGAGGTAAACGATATTTTACATCGTTCATTGATGATTTCAGTGGAAAACTTGGGTTTATTTTTTACATGAAAAATATAAAGCTCTCACAACTTTAAAAAGTTTTAAATCTCTAATTGAAAAAGAAGAAAATACTCTAATAAAGGTGTTGCGTAATGATCGTGGTAGAGAATACAATTCGGATGAGTTTGTTGTTTTCTGTGATGTGCAAGGAATAAAGAAACAACTAACTATAGCCTGCATGCCTCAACAAAATGGCATTTGCGAAAGGAAGAATCGCACAATTCTAAACATGGTATGAAGTCTTTTGACAAGGAGTGGAGTTCCAAAAGCTTTCTAGCCTAAAGCTGTCAATTGGAGCATTCATATTTTGAACATAAGTCCTATCATAGTTGTTCAAAATATCACACCACAAGAATCTTTGAGTAAACATAGACCAGCTGTAGATTACTTTAGAATTTTTGGGTGTGTTACCTATGCCAATGTTCTTGAGAAAAAGAGGAAAAAGCTTGATGACAAAGGAGAAAAATACATTTTCCTTTGTGTTAGTGAGCAATCAAAAGCGTACAAATTACAATCCTATTACCAAGAAAATTTCATGACGTAGTGTTTGGTGAGGATCAGTTTTGGAACTAGGGTGCAGGCAAAGGTGAACATCAAATACAAACTGACTTTGATGGTGAAAATAAAGATGAAAGGTAGCAGCCAATAGAGTGAGTGCAAAATGAGCAACAAGTAGCTAAACTAGCAAATGAACGTCCTCAACGTAACAAGAGGAGAATTGCATGGATGGAGAATTTTGTGGTAGGTGAAATTAATGAAAAGGAAGTCACTCGTTTTTCTCTTTTTTAGAGAGAAAGGATTGAATAAAACAGTGACACCACGTCATCTGTATCCCTTTCCAATAGATTTATGCCACATCAATATTTTTATCACGAATTTGAGATTTTAAATTGGATTTAATTTTTTCGGGATAAAATATCAAATTTAGGATAAAATCTTGATGTGGCATAAATCTATTGAAAGTGATATAGATGACATGGCGTCACTGTTTCATACAATCCTTTTCCCTTTTTTAGATTGTGATCTTGTAGCTTTTGAATAAGCTGTTAAAGAGTCCAAATAGAGAAAGACAATGAGTGAAGAAATTGCAACCATTGAACACAATAACACTTGAAAGTTGACTGATCTTCTAAAATAGCACAAAACTATTGGTGTGAAAGGGGTTTACAAGACAAAATTAAAGGAAAATGGTAAGGATGACAAATACAAGGCACGCTTAGTAGCTAAGAGCTATAAGGAGGAATTTGGTGTTAGTTACAAAAAGGTGGTTGCTCCTGTTGCTCGTCATGATACAATCAGGTTAATGATTTCTCTTGCAGCTCAAAATTCATTACCTATTTTTCAATGAGATGTGAAATCGATATTTCTACATGGTGATTTGAAAGAGTAAGTATTTGTTTATCAACCTCCTGGATATGTGAAGTATGGAAATGAGAACAAAGTGTACATGTTAAAGGAAGCCTCGTACCGATTGAAATAAGCCCCAAGGGCTTGGTATAATTGCATCGAAGCTTACTTTCTAAAAGAAGGCTTTCAAAAGTGTCCATATGAGCATACACTTTTTACCAAGGTTGGTGAATGAGGTAAGATGATTATTATTTGCTTGTATGTGGATGATCGTATTTTTACTAAGAGCGATGTTGTCATGTTTGACAAATTTAAGAAGTCCATGATGGTTGAGTTTGATATGACTGATCTTAGCATGTTGTATTATTTTTTGGGCATTGAAATGATACAATTTGCTGTTGGAATTTTTATTTCTCAAAAAAAAAATGTGCAAGGAATTTTGCACAGGTTTGGTATGAAGAATTGCAATTTTGTTGGTACATCAATTGAAGTTGGTCTACAGCTTGTTCGAAATCCTAAAGGAAAGAAGATTAACAACACCTCTTACAAGCAAATGGTGGGAAGCTTGATGTATCTGACTGCAACAAGACCAGACATTATGTATGTTGTAAGTCTAATTAGCAGGTTCATAGAGTGCCCGAAGGAGATTATCTTTTAGCTGCAAAAGAATACTTTTGTATTTGAAAGGTACTGCTAGTTACAAATTGTTCTACAAAAAGGGTGAAAAGTCAGATTTTTTTTTGGCTTCACAGACAGTGATTATGCTGGTTATCTTGATGACAGAAAGAATACTTCGGGTTATGCTTTTATGCTGGGTTCAGTGGTTGTTTCATGGTCTTAAAAGATTTATTGAATTTATCAAGATTTTCGGGAAAGTTCATAAAAGATTCAAAATCTATTTGAAAGACTGTCAAGAATGATGTTATTCCAGACTTCTAGGGTTCTACAGAATTAGAAACAAGAATACTTACTGATCTTGGCACGTTAGAAATAGAATTGACAGCGTTACGCTAAATTGACACAAAAAACATATTGAAATTTAAAACAAATAGAATGGAATTGGCGTGGATAGAACTTAGTACACCAAGGAGAAAGAAATACCATTAGGCTATTGCCAATTTCTTAATCATTTTCTACCATAGCTAATATATAACTAAGCTTGATTTTTGTTCCCTAGATGTTGAAAAAATAGAAGAAAATGAGATAGTTGGGGTTTGATCCTCAATTCTTTAAGGAGTATCTTAAGCTTTTAACCGTCAAGACTAAGGTTTATTTATTGATTATTTATTTATTTAATCTAATCCCCTATATTTTGGGGTTTTACACTTAGATTGTTTTATTTGTGTTTGTGTGTGTTTAAAGGTTTTTTATATTATTATTTTTAATAATTTTAAAATTATTTATTGATATGAAATATAAGATAAAATAGTGCCATGTCAGCATTTAATTACATTTGAACCGCCGTCGTCAGTTAATGTTGACTGTTAGTCAACTACAGTCCACGTCAGCATGTCTGTTGAAAATAAACCAATTTGACAAAAAAAAAACGTTAGGGGTTAAAGTTCTCAAAGAAAAAAGATAAAAGGCCAAAGTGATCAAACAGTCAAACATTAAGGGCTATTTTAGGCATTATGCCAATTTTAATAATACATTATACATTAAATTATAATACATATCTAAACATAATAAAATATTTAAACTATGAGTATATGTTAAAAATACAATAAAACAACATTTAAATAATATTAAAATCTAAATAAAAGGAATATATATACAAGTTTAAAATAATTTAAAATTTAATAAATAATTAAAAACACAATTGGACTAATAAAATGTGTTTTATAAAACTTATGGACAAGTCT
Organism: Gossypium rotundifolium; assembly: GCA_025506655.1. NCBI lineage: Eukaryota > Viridiplantae > Streptophyta > Magnoliopsida > Malvales > Malvaceae > Gossypium > Gossypium rotundifolium. Next base: position 896,915 of record CP106733.1, read on the forward strand.
CAAAATTATATATTAATTTTGATTTAATGTGCAATTTGATATATGGACTTTATTTTGATGCACTTATACACATAATTTTTTTATTGTGGTTCACAAATATACATGAAACTTTAACTTTGATTCAGTTGTATACATTTAAAGAAATAAATACATGAATTTATTTTCATGTTGAATAAATATTATTATTTGTGTATGTAATATATAAACATAAAATAATGATATATCGATAACAATGTTAATAATTTTGTGAAAATTGGATCAAATCAAATTTTCATGTATAAAATTGCACAAAATCAAAGTTAGTATGTAAACTTACACGTTAGACCGATGTTCATGTATAGTTTTGAAATTTATTCTTCGACTTTAATAAAAAAAGTGATTATTATTCAATTTAAATTTGAAAAATAGGTGCACTTTTAAATGGGTTTAAAATAATTTGAAACAAAATTAATTAAATGATAAGAAGATAATAAATTTAAAATATTTAATTTTATTCTTTGGATAATATTATTTAAGATAACATAAATATATAATAGTTATTTTAAAGTGATTTGTAAATAATGATAAAATCTACTAAATAGTAGATAAATTAGGTAATTTAGAAAAATACTTCTTTTATTGGTTTTAAAATTTTCTATGCTAAAATAAAATTTTAAAATTAAAATATAGATAACATATAATCAAGTAAATAAATATTTAAGTTAAATCAAATAGATAAATTATTAATTTAATTTTTAATTAGATATTTATCTAAAATTTAACTTTTTGGTTATCTAATTAAATATTTATCTAGTTTATTTTAAACAAAATTTATTCCATCTAATCTAATCCAATATAATCTATTTAAGTTAAATCTTTTAGTTTATTTGATTAAATAGTTTTTTAAAAAATATTATTCATCTAATTTAGAGTTTTTTTCTTAAATAAAGTTTAAAATAATTAAAAACAAAAAAAAATTTATTTATCCTTAATAATGAATCAGTATATGTCATACATTATAATTATAATTATAAATATTTTATTTTATTTATTAATATATTAATTATGGTTATAATTATAATTATAATCATAGTTGATGTTACAATCACTTTTCATTAATTATTATAATTATGATTTTTAAATTTATTTTAGCATTATATATTTACTTATAATATATAAATTGTAAAAGAAAAAAAGAAGAGAAAGAATTGTAATAATTTATCATAATTTTATGTAGTGGCGTAGCCAGGGGGTGGCATGGGTCCCGGCCCCTCTAAAATGTAAAATTACTTAAAAGGTCTTTAGAATTTTTTAAAAATTTTAAATTAATAAAGGTAAAATTGCACTTCGGCCCCCTCTAAAATTACAAAAATTTAATTTAATCCTTTACAAATTATAAAGATATAGACTATAAAAAATTAAAATTTTATCCGGTCCCCCTAAAAAATTGTTCTGGCTTCGCCCTCGATTTTATGAAAATTGAAACTAAAAAATATTAAAGGAACTAACTTTGTTAAAAAAAAAATCTATAATAAGGACCATTGAGTAAAATGTGCTTTTGGGAAGTCTTACATTTCATCAACCAAATACCAGAATATTACATTCTAGCCAAATGAACCAAACACCTATAATCTTACATTCTTATAATCCTATTATGAAATGTAATTTAAGACTTAATAAACCAAGTGCACCTTAAAATTTTTGTAGACAAATGAACTGTTACATTGAGGGTTGATCGTATATTTGATGAAAGAACTCCTTAAACTTTCATATCGATATCTTTCAACTAATGTTGAAAGTACCTAGTAAATATATATATATATATATATATATATAATAAAAGACAAATTAATAAAATGTGCTTCTAGGTAAATTTACATTTAGTCAACTAAATAACACATTTCAATCAAATAAACCAAACAGGATAATATAAGTAATTTCACATTTCGATAATTCTATTACTAGAAGTAATGTTACATTTCGTGAACAAAAAAAAAAGTCTCCTTAAAATCAGGGGTGATACTAAGGGGTTGGCGAAGGGTTTCAACCCTTTAAAATGAAAAAATTCACTTTTGTCCCTTTAAAATTTTAAATTAGTAAATAATAAAATTATATTTTAACTTCTCAAAATGATGAAATTTTAATTTAGTCCTTTAAAATTTATAACTATATAAACTATTAAAATAATAAAATTATATTTTAATTTTGATAAAATTATACAACTGGATTTTTTTTTTAATTTCAACTCTGTTTAAAACTCATGTTACATCATCTCCTTCCTTACTCTAATTCTCTCCACCTTTTACTCCTTTAATCAGCGAAGTGCATTCCGAAATATCAATTTTCATGACCTCCTCAACTTTAGTACCAAGTTTGCTCTACAATTTAAGGCTAGTTTAACAATACTTTTAAGAAGCACTTTTGGAACAAAAAATGCTTTTAAGATACAAATATAATTAAACAAGATGCTTTTGAAGCAAAAATTCAAGCTTTATCTCAAATGTGTTTTTTAGAAGCATTGCTAAATAGTGGCGGAGTCAAGGAGACATGCAGGGCTTTGATATCTCTAAAATGGAAATTTTTTATTTAGGCCCTTTATAAATTTTAAAATTTTAAATTAGTAATGGTAAAATTACACTTTGGCATACTGCCAAAAATAATAAAAATTTAATTTAATCCTTTAAAAATTATAAAGATATAAATTATTAAAATGATGAAATTATATTTTTATTATCGTAAAATTATACAATTTAATTCCGACCCCCTCCAAAAATTTTTTAGCTCCGCCACTATGGCTAAACTAACCCTTATTTCACCCAATAGTCGTAGGAACAACCTATCTTCAAGTGTATCAACAATTCATACATATATATATATATATATATATATTTTTAGTAAGAATATTATAATGAAATAACTTAAGAAAAAAAAAACTCTCAAAAATTAAAAAAAGTTAATTTCTCCACAAAAAAGAAGAAGAAGCCTTTTTTATTCAATTTCAAAGGAGTTCAAGTAAAAAATGCACCAACATATCTGGTTTCTTGCTTGTTCCTTACTCTAACAGAGCCCAAGCCTACATTTCACATTTAAATGATGGCCAATTAAGTTCATAAAAATATTATCAATACCCTCAAAAATGACATCAAAATAGACAAAAATCTTGACCCTCAAAAATATAAAATTAGGGTTTGCAAACATTAAACCCTTTTTTTTTTTTCCTATAAGAAAGCACAACAACAATACCAAATTTAGCTTCACAAACCAAACCCACAAACAAAAAATATCATATCAATGAAAAAAAGACTTGCCAGTTTTAATGGGTCTTGAAAAGCATGAATATAATTTTTTATTATTTAACATAATAAATTTGCTTCAAATTTAGGTCTTATTGGCAAGGAGAGCCTTTTTCTGTCATTTCCTATTTTCCATTTCTTAAATTAGATTTAAACTCATTTAATGTAATTAAAATTTATGTTAAGATAAAACAGTATAGAATTATCCCATTGTTATGTTGAAGAAGTCATTTTAAAACTGATAACTTGATTATCTCTGATTAGGGAATTTGAAGTCCAATGGGCTCTTTTTGAAAGACACTCGTGTGTGTGTAAATTGCTTAAAAGAATATATAGTCATCCCAGTTCTTGTTCCATGGGGAGCATGGATTCTTCACCTGTGGTTCATAGTCAAAGGTAATGCCATAAAATCTCCATTTTTTTTGACTGATCATCAACAATGATTCATTGGTTTCATTTGTTTTTAAATCAATACTAATTCTATTGATATGTTATCCTGATTCGAAATAATAATAAAAATGAAGAATTTGATCAATCATCCATTTTTTGCCAACTTTTTTCAGTCCATGGTTTGATTGAGTGTTAGGGTTTTTTTTTTAATTAGATTTTTCATCAGTGTCTGGTTGTCACACTGGGCACTGGCTATATCCAGAGTCTGAGTTGAATCGAAACTTTAAATGGAGGGTAATTTTTTCCAAAGTTTTTTTTGTATACACAAGAATCAATTTTAATACCTTATTTAAAGTACTTGAAGCACAATTATAATGCTAGTAACTGTTAAATGTGGTTAAATTTGTGTTAACTAGCCAGATGAAAATGTGGTAATTTCTACCAGGTCGAGCACGCGTGATCAAGTAACAACAAGGGAATGGAATGATCTCCCTTCAGAACTTTTACCATCCATTGCTGATCGTTTAGGAATAATCGAGCTACTTCGGTTCCGTGGTGTTTGCAAGGATTGGAATTTCGCTTCTTCGACCGCTTCGGCCGAGATCGAAGCCTTACCAAATCGTGATCCTTGGTTCCTACTCTACGGAGAAAACAACAATTCACAATGCACGTTGGTGACTGAATCAGGCAAACAATACTCCATTACTATCCCCGAAATGGATGGAGCAACCTGCCTCGCATCGAGCCAAGGATGGCTCCTCTTATACCGCGAAGGCTTGATATTCTTCTTCTGCCCTTTCTCTCGTGCTCGAATTGATCTTCCGGTCCCAACCAAGTTCCCTCCTATGGGAATATCTGACCATGTAGCCGTGTTTTCAACTCCTCCAACTTCCCAAGACTGTGTCGTATGCATCATTTGCAGGACCAACAAAACGGATAACTTAGAACTGTACGTGATCCACCGCGGAGCCACTTCATGGACAAAGCACAAACTCAATTCATTCCCGAACAAAATCGAATGCGCCGCATACCACAACGGCGTGTTCTACTACTTCGACAACACCGATTTAATGGTTTGCTTCTCGATCAAGGATCGAAGCATAAGCTTGGGGAAGGTACGTTACGTGAAATCGCCGAACGAAAGATGTATCCCATTAAGATTCATTTCGAATGACGAGAAAGAAGATATGAAGAAACGATTGGATTTAGAACTGGGAAATGTTTCTACTTGTGGGACAACAGTTTCTTGTCTCAATGCTGATAAGATGGTACCTTACGAAAATACAGCGAATGCTAAAGGAGTTGGAACCCGTCGCCCCAAAGGGATATGGTTTCAACCTCGTTTCCATCAAATTGAGGAAAAGGTAAGTTGGTGATTACTTTATGGGGTGAATTTGATTTGCAGCACTGCTCTTTTTTGGGCTCAAATTTTTAGTTTTTCTTTTCTTTTTTCTTTCACAATGCTAGGTCTAGTTGATAAGAATAATATCTAGCTGCATATATTGCTAGAATCTGTGTAAAATTTCTTTCCCATTTTATTCAACTCTTTTTGGTTACTTTTTTAAGTTATTTTACAAATTCTGTTTCAAAGCTCCTTAAATCAAGAAACTTGAGAGAATGGTCTATGCATGCATGCATGCTTCCCGTTGGTATTCATTGCATACCAAAAGTATTGAAAATTTTGAGAATTAAATTTAAGTTATAAAATTTAGGATAAATTATACAAATGGTCACATAATTATGTCTATGTTTCTATTTTAGTCATTTAAATTTAAATTTTTTAATTTAGGTATTAATATTTGTATTAAATTCTAAATAGAAATACTGAATTGAGTAATTGTTTGAAAATGAATACAAAATTAAATAGGATGTATTGATGTTATTTTTATAAAGTTTGTAGTGGCCCATTTGCGTCCAGGCCGATGTAACAAACCAAAACAAATAAAATAAAAAAATGTTTTTTTAACATATGGGGAAAGAGAGGATTGAGAGGTTTTTTGAGTTTTTTTTTAACATATGGTTCAAATGTTTTTTTTTTTTTTTGTTAAAAACGTGACTTATATAGGGCTATAGAAATGACGTCGTTTCTGCTTAATCTAATAAGCATAAAACGACGTCGTTTTAAAAGAGGATTCGCGCGTTGACTTGAAAACCGGGAGGATCCGCGTGTTTTATAAAAAGGAAAATTTACAACTTTAGTCCCTTTGCAATTTTATTTGTTTTAATTTCGTCCAATTTAACATTTTCTTTATTTTTTAAATTAGCCCTGAAAGTCTGTTTTTGTTTCAATTAAGTCCTAGGACTGTTTAAAGGCCAAAATCATTACGATGCCGTTTTGAAAAGAAAGCATAATTTCCCAATAAGTCCTTGTGATTTAATGCACGTTTTAATTTAGTCCTTTTTATTTATTTTTATTGCTATTTAACCCCTGTTTCTTTTTTAAAATTTTTTATTTTGTTTTAAATTATTATTAAATTATTTTATCATATTAAATATTCTATATTTTCTTTTTATATATATATATACTAATTTATTAATATTATAAAATTAGTATATATTTTATTATTATTTATTATTTTATTTGGTTTAATATTATTTTTATTTACATATTATTTTTATAATTTTTATTATATTATATATATTTTAAAATTTTGTACATTATATTGTATTATATTATATATTATTTTGGAAATTTTATTTTATATAAAATTATTTATATGGTATAATATATTATTTATTCTTAAAATGTAGTTCTATATGTGTGAGATTATTATAAATATGTTTTATTTAAAGCTATAAATGATTTATTTATTTCAAAATGTATTTTATTTATTTTTAACATATATATATTTTTTGGTATTTATTTATTATTTGATATATGTCATTGTATGAAAAGTTTCAACCTGCATGAGAAATTTTCATATTTATTTTGTAGTTTTATTTATTTATTTATTTATTCATATATTCTATTTGTCCATACTCTTCCATTTATTTACAATTGTAGTGTAGGTATTTTTTATTAGTCATATTTTTATATTATTATTTTCTTTATTGTCTATATTAATCTGAAATGTTAGTATATTATGATTGCTTTTGGTATTTAAGTTTGATGGTGTATTAATGCGATATTTTCACATGGATCCTCGTTTAGAATAAAATACATTTTGTAAAATTACTATATTTTATCTAAAAGTTTTAAAATAAGGCAATGTTTTATATTTAGAAATTTGGGAAATAGTTCCCTAACGTGTTAAGTTTTGATTTTTCGTTTGACTAAATAACCAAATATCCTTTTAATAAAATTTTGTAAATTATGAGATGATTTTAGTTACTATGGTTTAAAAATATCATGTCCTAACGTGCTGGATGTGATGTTTAAGTATTCTTTCGGAACAAAGAAATTTCAAATTTTAACTCAAATTGTTCAAGTTTTTTAAAGAAATCATATTTTAAAATTCTTTCAAATCTTCAACATTAGGACATGATTTTATCAATTAGGTACCAATTTTTGGGCGTTATGAGGGTGCTAACCCTTCCTCATACGTAACCGACTCCCGAACCCTTTTTCTTGTATTTCATAGACCAGAATCAAATGTTTTTTACAAGGTGATCCAATCACACCTAAGTAAAAAGGGATTGGTGGCGACCTATTTCCGTTTTTTAAAGTCGATCCCCGTTTTCTAAACTTTAAAAATGGTTTCGACAACTTGACGACTCCATTAGAGATTGTGAAGACATCAAAAAATAATATAGAATAACTCTTATCAAATGTTGCCATTATAACAATGATGAAGAATTTGATTAGGTGATCTAGGTTAAGTGAAAATTAATTCAATTAAAATTCATCAGTTCAATTGCAATTAGAGGTTATCAGTTTGGACCAATTATAAAAGTAAAAATATTAAGGCGTTGTTTGATAAATTGAAAATTTAAATGCTGAAAAATTAAATATTAAAAATTTGAATAATAAATTAAAGTTATAAAATCTATTTGATTTGTTACTTAAAATTAATTATGAAATATAATTAGATTATTTAATAAATATAGATTTTAAATTATGAAAAAATATTTTATATTTTATCCTTAAATTTTAAATATTTCACCTTATTTTAAACAAAATCAAATGTGAAATTTGAAAATTTCAGAGATAATATTATAATATAATGTTAAAATAAATAAAATAAAATAGAATTAATTGAAAATATTTTGATATTAATTCTTATCTACTTATATTTTCGCAATTTTATATAAAAATTCTATAGTTATTTTATTTTGATTATGAAACTTATTTTTAAAAATAAATTATTAAAATATTAATTTTTAATTGATTTAATTTTTCCAATCGTTAATCAAGTAAGTTGTTTAGTTAATTTTTATCTTTCAAAAAGTTCATTTAAAAAATATACATGTTTGATAATTGGCTATTTTACTCAAATGACCCTAAAAATTAATTATTTATGTAAATGACCATGGTTAAAAAATAATCACTTAAATGACTTGAAATGAACAATAAAATTGAGTTATGGGGAGTAGATGGCCGACACCAATTGGTTTTCTAACACAATCATTGGCTGATGATTGTGTCAGGGATTAATAATAATAATTTTTGGGGTTTTGGACACTAGATGGTCGATACTCATGTACTTTTTTCCATATCCTATCATATTGGTATACATTTATATTAGTATTTTAAAAAAATTTTGGGGTGCTGACACACTGATGGCTAGCACCCATTTATCAGATAAAAATATAATTTTTTGGGGTGCTAATGCATTGATGACTAGCACCCCTATATCTGATTAATTTTTTTTGGTGCTGAGACACTAATGGTGGCACCCCAGTACCATATTTTAAAAAAAATTTGGGTGCTGGGACACTAATGGTCAGCACCCCTTTTACAAATTCTAAAAAATAATTTAGTGCCGAACTTTTAATACCGGGCATTGAAGCTAGATAGATATATATATAGGTGTTTTGTCTTCCATTTGAGATTTTTGTTTGTTTTATCAGTTGAAAACGGAAATTAAACATATAAGTGTTTTGTTTGTTGAGAATGAAGCAGAAATTGTTGAAGATGAGTTCCTAAATTTTGTTAGTTTATGTTAATCTCGATGGAGAAATAATAAATACAATTGAAGAAGATTGTGTCTTTCGAAGTCGGCAAAAAATTAGACTGAGATTCAACAAGCCTGTTTTGCTGGTGGATTTAAAACAGAAGATCAGTACAAAGATAGTTACCCGTTACGGGAAACAAATGTTGAGACTGTTTTACAAATTTTCGGTTTCAACAATTCTGCTCAAATTTTCGGAAATGGAGTTTAAAGATGATGATGATGATATAGGGACAATAATAGCAATTTATTGCCCCCTTGAGATAGACAATCCCAGCCTAGATGAATTGTTCGTGGAGATAGCTGATCTGGAACCCGTTCAAGTTGTAATTCTAGTAAGCTAACGTTCTGGAATTGATTTTGATATTAATGTTTGCTGAGAAGATTAGCTAGGTTGTGGAGGGTTACTGCAAACTCCCAAAAATCTAAACTACAGTGGATGTTCATATAACATCCCAACATTGTGTCCTCGTCTAGAGGTTCATGGGCACTATAGAAGATGGTTATGAAGGGTCTGATAATAAAGATTAATCCTACCATGATAATGAAGATTTCAGTGACCCCGATTTGTATGACATCCCTAAAGGCATAGGCGTTAAAGGCGTGGTGGAAGGTGAATATGTACACCCCCATTCGACTAGGAACACGAGATCCAGTATAGTTATCCATAATAATCCAGGGGCCTTCATGACTGACGTAGATCCTAATGCAGCACATGCACATGAGTTCCCCGAATATCCAAATATAGTGCCGGCTCACCTACTAGATGGAGATTTAGATATTGAAGAGTTGTTTGTAGGATAAAAATTTGATAACAAGAATGACCGTTTATGTAACGGCCGTTTTCAGTGAAACCAAAATAGTGGTTTCGGGACCACAAATTTGAAGTCGTAAAATTTATTTTAATATTATTTTGAAGTCTACAACATGATAATATGATAGTATAAAAATTTCATTAAGAAATTTTACCTGTTTGTATGCTCAATTTGTGAAAAAAAGACTAAGTCGCATAAAGTACGAAAGTTGTGTTCTATTAGCTAAAGGTGTTAAATAACTATAAAACTTTAAAGTGGAGGTCCTTATATGGTAATTAGACCATTAAAGGTGGTATTGGATGTGCATGGCTTGGAAATTTTGTTATTTTTAAAGTTTGGTAAGGTTAAAATGGCAAATAGTCAATTAATGAATAAATTAAATAAAACAAAAAGCCATCATCTTTCTTTCTTCAACCTACCGAAATTTTCAGCAAATATTGAGGTTTTTGAAGCTAAAAATTCAGCCAAGAGAAGTCCTTGCATATCAAGAAAAGCAATGTATGAAATTTGATTAGGGGAAAGACAAAGTTATTGATTAAATGATCGTTTTTGTCATACGAGTTCGAGGTAAGTTTGTGTAAATACATTACATAATTATATGTTTTGATTGAAATATATATGTATGTGATTAGTTTAATTATTATGTAAAATTATCGAGCACATAACCGATGATGTATGAAGAATACCGAACCCCATTTGAACCTTAGGAATTCGTAGGATACAAATGACTTGTCATTAGGGTTACTATTTTGGTTGAAGTTCTGCATGTGATGAGGACTCACCATAGCTCGTATGAGCTTACTGATTTGCAACTCGTAGGAGCTTACCGATATTCAACTCGGAGGAGCTTACCGTTTATTATTCATATGAGCCTACATGTACAGAAATTGATAGATTACAGTTCAGTACACCTCATATGTACTACCCGTGTATCCAACGAGATTCTAAGTGGTTCAACGGGCATAGTGTTATTATGAGATTGTACAAGTTAGATATGAACAAGTACAAGTATTTACAAAGAAATGGTTGATATTTAATATATGTTTACATGGCTTTGATGTTACAAGTACATAGAATTCATTAATTGATGAATTGATGAATTCATATATGATTCTCGGTTTTATGTGAATATATGACTAACATGATTATAGATTATATGATAGACTTTTGGCCAAATTGAATTGTGCCTTGCTATGAGTTGCTTACTTAAATTATAGTCAAATGGTAAGTCTAATTTCGTATCACACGAACTTACTAAACTTAATTGATTACTCTGTTTATTTTTTTGTGTCTTACAATGTTTCGAAACCTCGCTCGGATTGGAAGTTGTCAGAGATTGCATCACACTATCAAACGTTATTTTGGTACTTATGACTTTATATTTTGGGTTAAATGGCATGTATATGTCATTTTGGCTAATGACGCCTTTTATGTTTTATTGTGTATTTGGTCATTTGATTTGGCTTGAATTTGGTATATTTTGTTGTGTAAATATGTAAATGGCCTTATTGTATATGATGTATGGTTTTCATGTAATGCCTTGTTTGTAATTTGGTATTAGGGTACCAAATGGTTGAAGTTAAAATGTGGTATGCATGCTGAATTTAGGCACAATATCTCATACATGAGGCTAACCATTTAGATATACTTTTGAAAAGTATATTTGTAAGTTTTAAAGTGATCATTTGAATGTGTTTATGGATAACATGTTGTATGTGTGGAAATACATGTTATAAACTTGATATTGGTTGGTTTTAAGTGCCTATTTATGCCATGGTTATATGCAAATTGATGTGTATAGGTTGGTACCAATGTGGGTGAGGAATATGGCTTGGAAAATGACCTATTTTGTCAACACTGGCAGGGACACGTGTGTGTGTCTTAGCCATGTGTGACACAGCCGTGTGTCCCCTGATTCTTATATAGAATTCATGTTAGTAGCTTCACATGGCCTAGTATACGGACGTGTGGCTTGGACGTGTGGCATAAGTCAGTATACCCTCTAATTTTTACACGGCCTGACACACGGGTGTGTGAGGCCATTTCGAAAGGTACACGGCCTGGCACACGGGTGTGTGGTTTGGCCGTGTGACCAAAGTTAGTGAGTTACACGGGGTAGGAAATAGGCTGAGACACGGCTGTGTGTCACCATTTCGAATGCCCCACGGCCTAGCCACAGGCGTATGTCCTTTGCACTTTGAAAATTTTCAATGTTTTTCTAAAAATTTCTTGAATACTCGGTTTAGTCCCGAACCACTTTTAATGTCTATTTGGAGCCTCGAAGGCTCGTAACAGGGACTGTATGAATGATATTTGAATGATAATTGATTATGAAATGTATGGTTGCTTAAATCATAAGTCTGGTAATGTTTCGTAACCCTGTTCAGGTGTCGGATAAGGGTTAGGGGTGTTACAATTTATATGCAACAAAGTAGTACATCTTCAAGTTGTCTGTCGACTACAAAGTCATGAAGTAAACACAATATTTATATGTTGGAGAATGTTAGAAAGCTTCAAGTGGCTGTAACTGGCGTGTTCAGGCTGTATTAATATAGCAGACTCAAATGTGGACAATTAGGAAAATAAAAGTTCCTCACACATGCACGGTCGCTCGTATGTTGCAAAACCATCAAAAATTGGATGCAAGAACCATATGCAACTACATCATGCTGTTGGTGAAAGACATGCCTACCATCCCTATATCGGTCTTTATTGCGGACATGCAAGCTTGATTCAAGTACCGGGTTTCCTACAAGAAGGCATGATGGGTGAAGCAAGTGGTGATGCAACAATTGTATAGTGACTGGATGGGTCATACAACAAACTTCAAGGGTGGATGGTCGCAATGCGGGAGTATGTATAGGGAACGATGACTAGTTTACAACAAAGCCGCATAAAGGTCTGGGCGGCAAGATACAACTAGAGAAACGAGTTTTCGGCTGATTGTTTTAGACGTTTGAGCCATGTGCCCTTACTACAAGTCGTTGGTACAGGTGGATGGTACCTGACTCTACGACAAATACACGTAAATACTCCTGATTGCGGTTGTACAAGACGGCAACCAGAATATACTTTATCGCTTTTTCCATCGTGGAGGGTGAATCCTCCGAGTCTTGAGAAAATTTTTCGAGAAATATGTGGAGGCACGATGTCAAGAAAGACAACCTCTGCCTTATATTAGACAGATCAAAGGGACTATTGGTTGTGATAAGGCATTCGGGGGTTCCATGGAGGTCCGTTTAATGCATCCGACACATCACGACAAACTTCCACAAGGATTATAAGAATAAAGAATGGCGCAAAGAAATCGTGAACATGGGTTGGAATAAAGAATGGCGCAAAGAAATCGTGAACATGGGTAAAAAATACTGTTCCAAAATTGATATGTTCATATTTTAATTTTAATCTCTATGGAAAATTTGTTAGTGCATAATTTTTAAAATCTATTTTAAAAAATCACCGATTCATATATTTTTTATAATGTTTTTCAAGATTTATCAGTTTGTATTTTTTAAAAATTGTCTTTGAAAATTTGTAGTCATTTTTTAAATATTTTTACAAAATTTATCATTTTCCCCATAATTTTTTACAGAAATTATTTTGTTCCAACTTGATAATTAACATTTTGAATATGTTGCATAAGTATGGTTCAAGCTAGAACCACGAAGATTCAAGCAACGGTTCACGAGGCTTGAAGCTCAGATGACATCGTTACCCCAAAATCTCCGGCAGTGATTAGGTAGAATAGAGCATTGACAGTGAACTTAAAATTATGATGATGGGTTTCGTTATGGTCAAATGATGACCAACCTCGTAAAGGCGATTAACTCTGTTTTGAGGCGAACACTTCATTTTCCAATTTCTACAATTTTCTCGGTAATATTGTATAGGCTTGCCACATTGATGCCAAGGATGGGGCTGAGATAAGTAAATTAGATAAAGGTTGGGTACGTGTACGTTGGGGTTGTTCAAAAGGCCATGGCAATAAATGCTCGAGGCGCAGATGATAAACACAAAACTGTATTCTCCGACTTTAAGACTTTTCAGGTTCAAGAGTATGTTGGTCATCGATCGAGTCTTTCGCCCAAGTCGTGCACAGTTGATCTATGAAACAGGCGTTGCAAGTGTGGGAAGTTCCAGAGTCTTCAATATCCGTGTGCGCATGTTCATACAACATATGCGAATGCCAACCTAAATGTCGAACAATTCATAAACGATGTTACACGCTGCAACAGACATTGCGTATCTGGGGAAACGAGTTTCTGTATTGTCTGATGTCTCAAACTGGGAAGTACCACCGCTTGCTTTCGAGATGCTGTCAGACCGCAGTCTCCCTAGACATCCTAAAGGTTGACCACCTTCGACGAGGATTCGAAATGACAAGGATATCAGGGATACGGGGGAACCCAAATAGTGCAGAGTGTGCCAAACATCCGGCCACAACTGATCTATTTGCCCACATCGTGTCTATTGTACCGGTCAATCTTCTCGTGATATGGATTGAAAGATGATGAGTGATTTTTTATTTTTTTCATGATTACTATAATTTATCTTTTTAGATTGATATTGTATTTGCAAATCAATTTTGTATCTAATAATGAAAAAAGTTTAAAATATGGTTGTAAAATTATATAAATTAATAACCCCAAATAGTATAAAAATAGTAACAAAACCCCATTTGGATTAAAATTGAATTGAATTTTAAAAATATAATTTAATTAAAAAGAAATAATTAAAGAAATAAATTAATTAAAGTTTAAAATAAATTTAATTTTAAAAATAGAATTTAATTTAAAACAATCAAAATTAATTAAAGAAATAAATTATTTAATTATTAAAATAAATTTAATTTTAAAAATAAATATAATTTTAAAAATCAAAATTAATTAAAGGAATAAATTAATTAAAGATTAAAATAAATTTAATTTTTAAAAATAAATATAATTTAAAACAATTGAAATTAATTAATGAAATAAATTAATTAAAGTTTAAAATAAATTTAATTTTAAAAATAGAATTTAGTTTAAAAATCGAATTAATTAAGAAGGTAAGTTAATTAAAGTTTAAAATAATTTTAATTTAAAAATAGAATAGAATTAAAAATAATAATTAAAGAAATAAATTAATTATAGTTTAAAAAAATTAAAAAGTGATGGGTCACGTCTGTGGGCCACGACCTATTAATGGCTAGCACCTGACACGTTAGTGGGCTTGGGAAGAGAATGGCTAGCACCTAACACGTTGACCCATGTCAGCAGGGGCGTGGGCTTTTGGTGGCTGGCACCTGACTCATGTCAGCGGGTCCGCGGCCTTTTGATGGCCGGCATCACTTGCATCTATGTAACCCAATGGCCACGGGTCACGGTGCTTTCAGGTAAATTTTTTTCTTTCTTTCTTTCTTTCTTCTAACACCCTCAATGGTCCCCCATTGTAAAACCCCCAATCGGACCCCACCCTTCCACCACCGCAAGCACCACCTACGACCACTGCCATTCATCGAAAAATTTTATTTTCTCATATTTACTCCACTACTTAAAAAATTAAGTTAATGTAACATGTTTTTTATACAAATGTTTCTTCAATAATTTTTTCATCTTTTATATAGTTTGTGATAAGGTGTTCGCTTTTTATGTAGATACCGGAATGGATCCTTAATCTTTTCTAAATAATGAAAACCACATTGCAAAGCTCGTACACGATATGGTAAATTTTTGACCAATTGTGATTTAAACAAAATCCATATAATTTGTATTTTTACGAGAAATAAAAAATATTTTGTTTACGATTTTTATAGGAACAGTACCGAGTTGTGAGGCCTCGACTCCATGATTTGGGATATTTTCTCGATCAGAGGGCTCTGCCATTTTTGAATGCTGCAGGGTTTGGGGTTGTCGTATTCATTCATATTTTTGCCTTACGGGTCGATTTAGTATTAGCCCTAGTGGAACAATAGTGCTCAGAGACTCACACATTCCATCTCCCATATGGGGAGGAAACCATAACACTGTAAGACGTAGCAATCCAACTGGGTTGTCTATTGATAGACAAGTAGTGACCAGCCCAGGAAAAGTTCTCGATCTGTGGAGCACTTGTGAATAATTACTTGGAAGAGTGCCCCCAATGATGATGAAGGAAGATTAACCAGGTTGAAATTTACCTAGTTAAGAAATAATTTTGAACATCTATTGAGCCGTCCAACGCAGATGGACATTATTTATGATGCAAGAGGATATATTTTGTAATTGATTAGTAGGGTATTGATGTCGGATGTCAATAAGAATAAAGTCCATATCACGTACCTCCCCTTATTAGAAAATATGGACCAAGCCAAGAATTATAGTTGAGGTTCTACAGTATTGCCATGCTTATACCGTGAGCTTTGTCAGCGACAAAGCCATCTACAAAGAATATAGGTGGTTGTTGACTTTTGTTGCAATCGTGTGCGTTATATCGGATGCCATTTCTGGCATCAGTGAGCTACCAACCGCGAGTGTGGCCACTCATATATAGTTGATTGATAATTAGACTTTACCTTTTCTTTTCTTAATTGTATAGTACTTTTTGTAACACCCCTAACTCATTTCCATCACCAGATTAAAGTTACGAAGTATTACAATACAATTTAGAACATTTAAATTCAAATAGAAACAATTATGAAAATTATCTAATAACATTCAATAACTCATTTTAATCAAGAAAGAAATACACTTATTTAAACTGAGCTAGAGCCCTAAAATAGTTTGAAAATATTCAGGGACCATTTTGAAACAAAACAAAAAAATTTGGAAAAATTTGAAAATAGGGGTCACATGGCCATGTGTCCATACTTCCAATGCTCACACGGTTTGGGATATGTCTCATGGCTTGGCCACACGGTCGTGTGACCCATGTTTTTAAATTTTTCTATTTTGTTTCAAAATGATCCTTGAATGTTTTCAAACTATTTTTAGGGCCTCGTAGGCTCAGTTTAAGGCCCACAAGTGTATTTCTTTCTTGATTAAAATGAGTTATTGAATGTTATTAGATAATTTTCATAATTGTTTCTATTTGAATTTAAATGTTTTGAGCTGTAATACCCCGTAACACTAATCCGACAATAGAGTTAGGTTAGGGGTGTTACATTTTGTGGTATCAAAGCTACGGTTTAGTCGGTTCTTAGACTGAACGTAGCATGTTTAAAGTTTAAAAATTACATACAATATAAACTTGTGATAGTATGATATTAATTTATCTGATCTAAACCCTGTTTTTCTTTTAGATTTTAAAGATGTCGGCAGAATCTGGTTGTGCTAACACTGATGAAGTGAATAGTAATATCCCGACTAATGAACAAGAAACAAGTTGTAGCTTACCATTTCCATAAATATCTGAAAATGAAGTTAAAAAAATGTTTTATTCGGTTTAATGGATCAGTGGTTCATGGAATTTATGCGAACCAACCCAGTGGCTCAACAACCTCCACCCCTTTTTTGTACCTCTTGTGATACCTCCACGTCCTCAAACAACTAAAACGAGTTGATGGATTCCTATTGACAAAGTTAGAAAATGTGGTGCTGACAAGGTAGAACGAAAGATGATCCGACTAAAGTTGAGTATTGGCTCAAAAATATTCAACGAGTTTTTAATGAAATGGCTTGTATTCCTAGTGATTATCTCCAATGTGTTGTGTCTTTACTTAAGGAAGAAGAAAAGTTAATGGTCAACGCTAACAACAGTGGTACCAAGAGACAATATTAACTGAGGCTTCTTGAAATCTGAATTTAAAAAGAAGTATGTCAGCAGACAATACCTGGATCAGGAAAAAGAAATAATTTCTTGAATTAAAGAAAGGAAATAAATCTGTAGCTGAGTACGAAAGATAATTTGTATGTCTCAGCAAGTATGCTCATGAAATTTTTCTAAATATGGAAGAAATGTGCATCCGTTTCGAAGATGGATTAAACGATGAAATTAAATTGATGATTGGAGGGACAAATACAAAAATTTATGATTCTATTTGATCGGGCTCAAAAGATGGAGGAAGTTTATAATAAGAAGTAAAAAGAAAGGAAGGATTGGGAACTTGGTAAAAGAAGCTTTTCTAAGTCGTTTTTCGCACCGCTGTCAAAGAAAACAAAAGAAGAATTTAATCGTGACACTTCAGTATCTAGGTTTCTAAGTGGAAACAAATTGATTTAGCATGATTCTAAAAATCCAATTAAGCCTACTGATAGTGTGGGAAGTGTTCAGAATGCTCCGAAGCTGATTTGTAAACATTGTGGAAAACTTCACACTGGTGAATGCAGAACCAAACTGGTGCGTATTATAGATATGGCTCAACTGATCATTTTGTGCGGAATTGCTTAAGAATAACGTGAGATAATGATGAAAGAAGTGATAAACAGATACTGGCACCTTAGAAAGGTAGACGTCCTGGTCAAAGCAGTAACACTGGAGCAAATCACAATGGGACCAAATATACAATTGTCTGATCTAAAGCTAAAGCACCTGTGCAAACATACACTATTCGAGCCAGGGAAGAAGCTACTGTGCCTGAATTGCTGGTATATTTTATCTCTTTTATGTTACTGTATATGCATTGATTGACCTTGGGTCAACTTATTCATATATTTGCACTGCATTATTAACGAATAAGAATTTACCTGTTAAGTCAATGAAATTTGATGTTCAAATTACAAATCCATTAGGTCAGAGCATGATGGTTAATTTAATATGTTGTAAATGTCCACTGAAAATTTAGGGTTGTGAATTTCCTGTTGATCTGATGTTGTTACCCTTTCGGGAATTCAATATTATTTCGGAGATGGATTGGTTGACATTACATGACGCCGTGGTAAACTGTAGATTGAAACGGATTGATTTGAGATGTCAAATGGGTGAGATAATATCAGTAGAGTCAGATAGATCAAACAGTATTACCAGAGTTATTTCAATTATTTCGACACAAAAACTTATTCGTAAAGGTTGTGAGGCATTTTTGGCTTATATACTTGATACGCGAGATTCAAATCCGTAACTTGCAAGCATTTGCATTGTACATTCAAAAGGCTAATATCAAGTTTGATCTATTTTCCGTTAACAAATAAATGGAAAAACATACATCTGCATTCACACTAATGTTCATTGCAAAACACATCTATCCTTCTCTTATGTACTTTTCAGATTATGTAAATTGAGAGTATCGTTCCATTTGGATTTGGATTTCTTTGTTCTTCTGCATGTCGTTAATTATTTATCCTTTGTGTTGTAAAGATCAGATATGAGTTTAACTTTCTAAGAGAAGTCAATGCTATGGAGAGAACTCACCGTTTTTTATACAAAAATAACAAAAAGACTCCGGTCCTGATTCCGAGAGTGCTTCGGGGTTTGGTTACAAGGCAAGTTCATTTTGTTGTAATTCTTCATATTGCTTGTACAAGTTTGTCCTAGGACTATCCAAGGATATGTAGAATAGATGTTTGAAAATGCATTACGTTTTGTAGTTTAGGACTTGATGTTGTCTTTATTGGTTCGATAGACAAGCATAAAGGTTGTATCGATGTAGATTCACTCATTTTGTCTTGTTATATTTGCCTGCTTATTAGCGAGTTAGTAATGAGGCTTGTTATCCAGGTTAATTTTTGCATCATTAACCCTTAAAATATTTTAGTTTTTTAGATAAAACCATGACTTTAAAAATTAGATCGGCTATTTCAAATAGGTTGAACTAGGAATCTATTGGTTTGGCAGTTCAACTTTATAAGTTGAATTGGAAAATTTTAGAGGCTGAACCAGAAAAAATCATAAAATAGATGGTCCAAATGGTTCAACCTCCTATTCAGTTTTTTCAATGATGAATAAACCTTGTAACATTTCACCTATTTAGTTAAAGGTACTGGGATCCTGGAAGGACAAAAATACAATTGATAGAATACCAAGCTGCATTCTTTAGTAGGAAATGAGGAATGGCTTTTGAGAAAAAAGGATTACGGATCTCAACTCCTTCTGTATTTATGTCAAGTTTTCTTCATGTTTTTGAATAACATAAAAAATTATGAGTTTTTGAATAATATAAAATCAAGTACTATGGTTTTGAATAACATAAAGAATTATGAGTTTTGATTTTTATTTCACATATGAAAAGAACTAATGTTACTAAAATTTAGTAATTTTATGTAAAATTTGAAGAGTAGAGGTTATCATACCTATGTAAAACTCATTTTTATATTCGTGATTGTGAAATGTTTGTAAGAGGAGAGGTGAGAGGCTAGATTGAAGCAAATATATTAGGCATAGAAATATTCTTAATAATAATATTATATTAAAATTATTATTAAATATTATAAATAATTATATTAAGAATTTTATTAAATTATATTTAATAATAATTATATTAAAATATGACTAAATTATTTATAATTTTATTAAATTATATTTAGTAGTAATTTTATTAAATTTAATAACAATAATAATCATCTATCTAACAAAAAATTCGCTAATGGTACTTTGATCATTTAAGCCTTTTTCTTATACTATTATAATATCTATTCTATTTAACCAAACACAAGAATATTATTGCAACTTTATTCTATTCCATTGAACCAAATAATTGAATCTACGATTACAACTTTATTCCATTGATGTAAGTCTATTTTTAAAAATAGATACCTAATTTAAAATTGACACATGGCAAAAAAGAGGAGAAAAAATATTGTTTTCCTTTTTTATATATTTTATTTTTTCTTGCTTTAGAACAAGATTGATGTTTGAATCAATCGGACCACAAATTCCTGATTTGATCAATTTTTTCACTTTGATCACATAAATTATTAAAAATTCATAAAAATAAAACTATTAAAAAATAAAGATAATCAGTTCAATTGTTTTTTTAGTTGGGTTTAACCGACCTGTACCAAATTGTGTGTTAATCAGTTCAACCCCTACCTTCGAACAATATTCCAATCGATTTGACTAGGCGTTCCAATTTGGTTCTAAACAATGAAATAACTTTTTTAATCTTGTCAAGTTGAGCAAGTAAGCTATAAAGTTTAAAAATAATACTAATAGCTAGCTTCTTCACCCCAAGAGAGCAAATTTCGAGCATTGTTGGTATTGTCATATGTTATAAAAGAATAACAAAGAAAAAAATAGAAAAATAGAAAAAAAATAAAGAGAGAAATAATGTAAAAGAAAAGAGAAAATGAAAGAATTAAAAATATTTTTAAAGTTTATATGACATGGCTGATTATTATTGGTTGGAATTTTTATAATGGATATAACATTTTGTTGAAAATGGATAAGAGAAGAATAGTTTAGGTACCACTTGTGGTAAAAAAATTTTAGGCACCAAAATGGAAAACAAACATAATTTAGATACTAATTTATGGATTAAACCTTTATTAAAAAGAGATTTAATAGTTTGACTAATGGATATATCAACTTGAGAAAAAATATATTTAAATACCATTTGTGACAAAAAATATTTATATATGAAAATACGAAAAAGGATATTATTTAAGTACAAATTTATTAGTTAAACCTCGAATAAAAATACAGTTATATTTATTAATTTAATTTATTTATTTTAAGACTATATTATTCTTTAAAGATTTTTAAAGATGCTCCCCATCTACTTCATTCTCTTTTATTAAAAAGATTGTTTGGGTTTATAGTATATAGATTTTACTTGGTAAGTGGGAAAAAAATTGGAAGGTTGAAAAATTGAAAGGTAAAAAACTAGAGGGTGAAGAACATTTTTTTTTTCTATGGATGTGTTTGATAAGAAAATAAAAACATATTTGAAAATATATAACTTTGAATCAGTCTTCTCTCTTATTTCTTTTCTCTCGTCATTTAAATTCAAAAAATTAATTTTATGCATTAAAATAAAAATTATCATATCTCCCGTTTGTTTTTCTTTCTTTTCTTTTCAACCAAACACTTTTAAAACTTATTTTCTTTCCATTTTTCCATTCCAGCCAACCAATCACACTTATAATATTCAATTTTTAGATTTATAATATTTTGTATATATTTTTGAAGCTATTTAAAACTTTGAATTTGTTTAAAGTAATGGAAAATGTTTTACAAATAATTATACAAAATGTAAAATATAATTTTTTTAAATATGAATTATAATCAGTAAACAGATTTTATAATTAAACAATTAATTTTTCTATTTATGAAACAGAATCTAATTATATCAAATTAAATAAAAAGATTAAAGCTCGGGACTAAAACTATAATAACCCAAAAATCCTTCTATAAAAAATAATTCTCCTTATCGCCATTGGTGGACAGTGAAGAAGGCGCCAAAACCAGTAACCTAATCTTCCGAAGTACCCACCGGATAAGGAACAGTTCTAAGTTGAGCTTTAAGGAATTCACCGTTATATCTTGTACCTTTTTGCAGTGCCTAAAGCCAGAAAAAAAAAAAAAGTGTGAGCTTGTTATGGCAATAACAGTGGCTAACTGCTGCTTCTCCGTACTCAGCTCTACCTTCAAATCCCGTTACTGCCACCTACGTTTTGCCACTTCCCCCTCCCATTCGTACTTTGACTCCCGCTCTCTTAAAGCCACCAATAATAAGAAACGAGCTCTCAAAGGAAGCTCCTCGTCAGCATCTCCGAGTAAATCCAATGCTGAGGTAAGTCAAGTGATTTATCAAAGCTTGCAGCAAGGAAAGTAATTAACCATTTTGTATGTCATTGTGAAGTAGGATTTGGGAAGTTTTATCATTTAGGAGAATATATGGTTAACAATTTCAAATTATGGGAATAATTGGTGTTAGTATGGACCTTTTGTGTATCTTCTGTAGATTTCAAAGGAAATTTATACAGCGGGTCAAGTAGATCCTCTTTTAACTAATCTACTGGTGTATTATGTTTCATATTAAGAAAGATTATGTTTTTACAGAAGAAACTTCCGGGAAGATTGAAAGATGACAAGTCCGGTTTATATGCTGATGGAATTAGTGGTCAGGGGGACATGGGGCGTTCTCAATCAACCGGTTTTAAATCATTTGGTACGCAAAGAAAAGACAAGAAGGAGTTTCAGCTCGATTCAAGAGAGCAACAGGTACACTTGCAAAACCTATAGTTTGAAGGGAATTTGTTTTTGCTTTTAATAGTTGAACGTGAAGGCCTTTGACAGTTACAAGATTGAGTTATTTTATATTCATCCATTGCTTGGCTATTTACTAAAGCAGCAACCCCAACGTTAAGCTAAACTTTTGCAGATGCAAAAAACCCCCTTTCCAACCATTTATGACACCCGGGGTCTAATTGGTTAGCTTAACTTACTTCTCAAGAAACTTGGACTTCATTATGACTCTCACTACTCTCACTTTTAATTGTTCATGAGGCAGTATACAAAGTCACTTGACTCATACATGACACCCCAATGTCTACAATGAACAATGTGCTAATCTCAATAATGTTGGAAGCCCATGGAACTTTCTGTGGACTTTTTAATCCTTTATCTGGGATTGTTGTCAATTTTTTTTCAAAATTTCTAGAAGTGTGCTTGCTAAAATTCTTAGCAAACTTTTTATAATAAAAAAAATACTACTACATTAGTTTTCCTCATCATTTGCCCACTCTTGTTTCTTTTGTGTACACTCAATTTGCTTTTGTGCAACACTTTATTTGTTATTCTCTGTTTCCATTTCATTTTCAGGTTGAACCAGGGAGTCTTCAGAATGCTAACTTTCTCAATGCTGTTGTGAAGGTTCGGAAATGATTAAAGCAAATATATATATATATGTTATGTTTGGAATGTTCAATCTGTTTAGTTTGTTAAACAGTAGAGGGCTGTATTGCCTCTATCATACTTAACATTCCTAATTGTTGCATATTTGAGTGCCTGCTGTGCATATCTAAACAGCATTTGTGTCTGTCCTTTTTTTAATGTAGATTCTGGTCATGTTTATTCTCTAGATGTATTAGAAACATTTCTTGGTAAGTCATTACAGAATCTATCTGCTATTTGTTTATGATAAGTCTCATATCTGATCTAGGTTTACTGCACTCATACCGCACCTGATTATTCCCTTCCTTGGCAAAAGCAACGACAGTATACAAGCACCGGAAGGCAAGATTCTAACCTGTTTCTGGTTCTGAGGCATATAGACAGCTTTTAAGAAAAAGATCTTAGCTGGTTCTCAAGCTTTTCTTATTCCAATCAAGTGGTTTTTCGTCTGTCATTAATCTTGTGTTGTATATTAGGTATTAAATTTCAATTTAGAGTTATATTCCCTTTTTGTAATCATGCAGCGCTTTCATGATTGGGGATGGGAAGCTCTTAACAAATGCACATTGCGTGGAACATGATACACAGGTATTCTATTCAAGTTCTGGAGTACATAATAGATGCTAAATTATCTATAAAACCTATGGGATGCAGTTGAATCATCACACAGTTGAATAATATAGCTTTTGAATTTGCTGGAGATATTATTACCAATTGTCAAAGTTTTTACTGTTTATGTGATCCTAGAAAGCCACATCTATCGTTTCTTATTGATGAAATTAGAGATGAATACTTTAATGTAACACCTCTTACCCGTGTTCAACGCCGGAACCGGATACGAGGTATTATTGAACTTAACTTGCTTACACATACAACATCGGGCTATAAAATTTCATTTCAACTTAAAACTTCTCATTCATATTCATAACCTCCTTATTATGGGCCTACGAGACCCTAAACATACATACGGAAGGGTTCGAGAATAAATCGGAAATTTTTACGCATTTAGAAAATTTTTACCTCAACAAGGGCAACACGCCCGGTGTAGGAGGCCGTATGGTTACATACGCCCATGTTCCTAACTCGTGTGGAATTTATTTTCATTTTGAACTTACAGGGGTTTTTACACGGCCAAGCACGCGCCCGTATCTTTAGCCCGTGTCCCTCACATCGCCTAGACACGCCCGTGTCTTCACCTGTGTGAAAACCTTAGCATTTTGTTTATAACGTCAGCAAACTCTTAAGGGGCACACGGCCTAGTCACACGCCCATTTGCTGGCCCGTGTGACGAATCAAATTCTCGCAATTTGATACAGGGGACACACGGCCCATCAACACACCCATAGGGTGGACCGTGTGTCACATACGGCCTAGACACATGCCCGTGTGTCTACCCGTGTGGACAATTAGAAGGCTATTTTCAAGCCATTTGCCACCTTGAAACATAAACACACATATACCAACAAAAGCAACACATAACATAACAGTAATACACTATGAAGAATCACTAATCCTCATTCATACACTTCACATTTTATTTTATCATTTGCATGAAATTTCACTTTATAAAACTTGACAAATATTGGTCAATTCTCTATGGCCATATACAAAATGAGTGTATAACATTAGTAGCCAACACTTGACTTTCAAATATGACTTAACATAAGATGACCAAATTACTATACATACCATACCCAATATAAATCAACTTTACTATACCAAAAGAATGATTGATAGTGTGATCCGAGCTCCGACGTTCTATGATTCCCGAGCTAGCTTGGCAATACTATATGGAAAAGGGAAAGAGAGAGGTAAGCACAAAGCTTAGTAAGTTTGCGTGCATTAAAATAGCAACATAAGGGCTCATAATAAAAACCATTCATTTCATTGAACATTAACAACACAATTTCTTAAGTACTTTGACATACTTATTCATACTTTTACCCATCACATATCACATTACGGTTTCATAACTCACATTTTACTCATGGGTACCTGTATCACTTCATCAAATGGTTTAGCACTTATGCTGTTTTGAACATAAACTTGACTCATGATCATACTTAGCTTAAATGTAACTCTTTACCCGTTAAACTATTTGAAATATCGGAGGATACTCAATCTCATCATACATGTATCACGATGCCAATGCCATATTCCAGATATGATCTTACATGAGATCACCTCTTGATACCGATGCCATATCCCAGATATGGTCTTACACAGATCTCTTAGCTCGATGTCGATGCCATGTCCCAGACATGGTCTTATACGAGATCTTACATAGATGTCGATGTCATGTCCAAGACATGGTCTTACACGAGATCTTCTTTTGGTGCCGAAACCATGTCCCAGACATGGTCTTATACGGGACATTCCTTATTCAGTGCCGAAGCCATGTCCCAAACATGGTCTTATATGGGACCTACATTTGGTGCCGATGCCATGTCCCAGACATGATCTTATACAGGACCTATATTTGGTGCCAATTCCATGTCTTAGACATAGTCTTATACGGGACCTATATTCGGTGCCGATGTCATGTCTCAGATATGGTCTTAAATGGGACCTACATTATCTCATGTTATGACATAGGTATCCTCGTTATTTCGAATCTTCAACCAGGACTTCAAATTGACATATTCTCATCGTTTTCTCATCGATGCATCATTAGTCGAGTTTCATAGAAATGACAGTTATTGTCATGATATCAAGCAATTTAAAATATAAAAAGAAAATATTATGTAGCTTTAATTTCACACAAACTTATCTCGGTACTTAAAATGTGAATAGGTATTCGATTTAGTCCACAATCTTGTTCTTGCCTCGGTTTCGGTCCGGGCTTCGTGTTTCTTGATTTATAATAATAATTTCATTTGTTTAATACTCACATTGACTAAATTAACTTATGAATCATATTTTGGCAAAATTATGATTTTATCCCTAAACTTTTACATAATTACACTTTTGCCCTTAGGCTCGTAAAATAATTTTTATTCAACTTTCTTATACTTTAAGCCTAGCCGAATCATACTCTTAACTACTACAGCCCCCAATTTACAATATTTCACTCATATATGACCATTTTTATAACTTTTACAATTTGGTTTTTTTATGCATTTTTCATGAAAATCACTTGGAAAAAAATGTTTATCATACATCAAACTTTCATATTCTTTCATAAATCATCAAAATACATGCATGTCATACATGGGTAAATTTTTGAATATAAACCCTAACTCAAAATATAGCTAGAAATAGCTATATCGAGCTACGAGGATCTCAAAAATACGAAGAACATTAAAAATAGGGTTAGGAGGTACTTACAATCAAGCTTGGAAGTTGAACAAACCCTAACTATGTATTCCTTAGTGATTTTCGACCATGGGAGAAGAAGATTGAGAATATTTTGACTTATTTTTCCCTTTTTAATTCTTTTATTAACCAAATAACGAAATTGCCTTTAAGTCATCTTTCTTGAGATTTTTCCTTCTCATGTCCATTTTTATCCATCTTAACATATAATGGTCTAATTGCTAAATAAGAACCTCTAGTAATTTTTATAATTCTATTTCATACTTAAATTTTCTAGAATCTCATATTTTCTAATCTTTTTAATTTAAACCTAATGGACAATTTGATCACTAATAAATAAAATTTTACTCATGAAATTTTCACATAATCATGCAAACACATCATAAGCCTCATAAAACACATATTTCTACTTTGGATTTGTGGTCTTGCAACCACTATTCCGACTAGGCCCTAAATCGGGCTATTACAATTCTCCTCCTTAAGAATTTTCGTCCCCGAAAATCTTACCAGTAAAAAGGTTTGGATACTGGTTTCTCATAGCCTCCTCGGGCTCCAATGTAGCCTCTTCAGGTTTCCATGTAGCCTCTTCTACCCCATGTCTTTGCCATAATAATTTCACAAGGGCTATACTTTTATTTCTTAATTGTTTGACTTCTCGTGCCAAAATTTTAACCGGTTCTTCGTCATAAGTCATGTCGGGTTGAATCTCAACCTCTGTCGGTGTAGTCACATGTGAAGGATCTGATTGATAACAATGTAACATAGACACGTGGAACACATCATGAATCTTCTCCAATTCGGATGATAAGGTCAATTGATAAGCTACCGGCCCTATCTTCTCGGTAATCTCTTAAGGTCCGATAAAACGTGGACTCAATTTGCCTTTTCGGCCAAATTTGAAAACTTTCTTCTATGGTGACACTTTCAAGAATACTTTATCACCAACTTGAAACTCGATCTCTTTTAGTTTCAAGTTCGAGTAGGATTTTTGTCTATCAGAAGCAGTTTTTAAATAATCACGGATTATTTTTACCTTCTCTTCGGTTTCTCTAACCAGATCAACCTCGTGAATCTGATTTTCCTTGAGTTCAGCCCAATACAAAGGCGTTCGGCACTTACGCCCATACAAAGCCTCATAAGGCGCCATTTTCAAACTCGACTGAAAATTGTTATTATAGGCAAACTCTAACAACGGTAAATACTTTTCCCAGTTGCCCTGAAATTCAAGAACACAACACCGGAGCATACCCTCAAGTATCTGTATTAATCTCTCTGACTGTCCGTCAGTTTATGGGTGAAAAGCCGTTCTAAAACTCAGCTTTGTGCCCAAAGCTTCTTGCAACTTTTTCCAAAATCGGGATGTGAACCTCAGATCTTTATCCGATATAATCGACAAAGGCACTCCATGTAGCCTTACAATCTCTGAAATATACAAGTCTGTCAACTTATCAAGTGAATAATCAACGCGTACTAGTATGAAATGGGCCGACTTTGTAAGTCTATCTACCACAACCCACACGGCATCTTTCTTGCTCGGTGTTGCCGGTAAACCCGTTACAAAGTCTATAGTAATACGATCCCATTTCCATTCGAGAACCATGATAGGTTGAAGCAAACCCAAAGATACTTGGTGTTCAGCTTTCACTTGCTGGCAAATCAAGCATCTTGATACAAACTCAGAAATTTCTTTCTTCATACTCGGCCACCAATACCAATACCATTTTAGACCTGTACGCTTTAATTATTTACTTGATAGTTGGCAGACTTGTATATTTCAGAAATTGTAAGGCTACATGGAGTACCTTTTTCAGAAATTGTAAGACTTGTATATTTCCACCATTTTTGATGATTTTTAAAAGTGATACAACTGCTGCTGTCCAAATTGTTTTATTGCTAATTTTACTCTTTCATAATTTCACTTACTCCATTTCATCTTACCGAAGGTTTGCTCAAATATCGAGCACATTGTTTATAAATTTTCACACTTATACCTGCACTTATCCATCACATAGTTATATTCAATTACACTTAGTCGTTACATGATCATATGTATTTTCACTTAGTCAATTTCCTGTTGAAGTCTTCGGAATAATAACATATACACGGTGGCCTGCACATAGTACCACCCTTGTAACCGAAGCTATCTGGTGCACATAGTAGCGTACACTTAGTACTATACATGTGACCAATATCGTCTGGTACACGTAGTAGCCTGCACTTAGTACTACACACGTGACCTAAAACCATCTCATAGCTCTGTTGTACACATAGTGGCCTAAACTTAGTACCACACATGTGACCTAGCTACCTCGGGATTCGGAGATTGTCAGAGATCCATCCATACTATCAACACTCTTTTGGTATTTTGAAATCAATATTTTGAATTATGGCATGTATAGAGGACTTGGTTATTTTGTTATGTGTCATAATTGATTTGGCCTAAAATGTTGGCTTATGTTATTTGATAGTTCATTTTGTATATGACCATTGATGTTGGCTATTATTGATCAAGTTATATGTTTATGATGATGCAATTTATGAGATGCATGACTAGGTTGAATGAGTGTGTGATAAAAATTGAAAAGTTTTAAATTTGGATGTAAATTGTAATTTTTATAATTCTATTTCATACTTAAATCTTCTATAATCTCATATTTTCTAATCTTTGCAATTTAGTCCTAATGGACAATTTGATTACTAATAAATAAAATTTCCTCATGAAATTTTCACACAATCATGCAAACACATCATAAGTTACATAAAATAATAAAACACATATTTCTACTTCAAATTTGTGGTCCTGCAACCACTATTCCGACTAGGCCTTAAATCGGGCCATTACATTTAATGTATTGAGGAAAAAACTCTCTCATATGTATTTCTTAGAAATATGTACAACTATATATACATGAAAATTGAATCAACTTAAGGAAAGAATATCTCTTAATTAGAATCTCTAAAAACCAGTTGTAATCTCTAAAGATACTAATTAATGCTATCAAATAATCAAAAGATTCTCAACCCTTATCCAACTTCAACATGTAAATGAGGCACTATTTAATTTTAAGGGATATTTAGAATGATATTTGTTTGAAGATTCCAGATTTTAGGTTCTGAATTTACCAACCAGAAACAGGCCAGCTTTGGTTCCCTACTACTAAGAATATAAGCCATTTAGACACCATCTTTGGCATCCTTTCTGCTTTTGTGTTCTTATTTAAAATGTGAAAGAAGAATGGCATATAAAGGAAAGTGAAGATCATATCTGGATTGATGTTCAGAGTTAATAATTTAGAATTCATTTATTTTTAGCTCCCAATTTGTTGGATTTGCATTGTGCTTTCATTCTGTGGATTTAGATGCATTTAATTTGGGATTTTTGAGCTCTCTTTGTTCAGATAAGTTGTGTCTATGGACATCTTGACCTTGGTTGTCAGTTAAAGTACATAAAGTCATCAGGACTTGCATATTAGCCATATCAGTTTTCTTTCAAATAACTTGGAGCTGGATCTTTTTTGTCATTATTTCTAGCCTGCTTTGATTGCATTTTGCTGTTCTCTTCAGTTGATTATTCATTCTCTTTGTTTTTGTCTTTTGTGACAACAGGTTAAAGTAAAGAGAAGAGGAGATGATACCAAATATGTAGCTAAGGTATTATTCCTAATAATTTTTTCATGGTGTTTGATCAACAGTGGTGTCTTAAATTTTATTAGTGCCTTATTAGACATAAAATTTTGAGATAAATTAATAGACTTATTTAGTTTTCTCATTGAATAATAATATACTACTTCAAATTAATATTTATTTAGGATACCCATTAGCGGGATAAGTATATCAAATGGATATTTCTTCGTGGTAATGCACATCATTGGCAAGCAACGTATCAGTTGACAATATGACAAGGAATCATAAGATGTTCAGGTCATCAGTTGTGCTGCTTGTTCAACATTATTAAAGTCTTGCAGCTTAATATCATCTCATGATTTACTGAACAGGTTTTAGCCAGAGGTGTTGATTGTGATATAGCTTTGCTTTCAGTGGAGAGTGAGGAATTCTGGAAAGGAGCTAAGCCACTCCACTTGGGACACTTGCCGCGTCTTCAGGTTTTGAATAGCCCTTCTACCTTTTTTGATCATAGATTATTCTCTCAATGCATTTTGCAATACCTCATGCTTCATCATGAATCTTAAAGACATTCCAATTGATTAATTGCCTTGATGAAATTAGCAATTTTCAGATTCAGCAGAGGAACTATGATAAAATAATTCGGTAGTCTTCGGTTTTTGTCTTCTTTATTTTTTTTTTTTTTGGGGTGGGGGTTGTGGGGGGTTCAGTGATATGATCTGCTATCAATACAAAATGATTATAGCTGAATAATGAAAAGCCTAACCCCACACTAAGTAGTTACTCCATGTTTGATGGTCATGTAAGGTCATAATAAGCTGTGTGTACCTGTAATGTCTTTGTGAGAAATTCTACAGACCTGCCTGATCTGTATGAGGCATGAGATGACTTAGACACTTGAAATCTTAGTAGCTTAAACTGATCTTCAAATAGAAACACACAATGTGCTCCACATGTCCTTCTTTCAACGTGACATTCAAAGTCCTTCATTGTTCAGCTTTATCCTAGTTAGATGAAAGAGTTTGAAGCTTTAATGACTCATGCTAGGATGGTTATGACAAATTTCTTTTTCAAGTTTTTTGAGCTGTTTCTGTTTTGTTTTGTTTATGGGCAGGATGCAGTAACTGTTGTGGGATATCCCCTAGGAGGAGACACCATTTCAGTGACAAAGGGTGTTGTTTCACGCATAGAGGTTTGGCTCACCCCTTCAAAGTGATAATGACAAGCATCCATCAGATCTTGCCTTGCCATATAACAACTTTGATGTCCATATCCATTTATTCCTTTTTCTGGACAATATGTTAAATAGATTACTGTATATAATTTGCTTTCTGAAATTCTTGTACTTCAGGTCACATCATATGCCCATGGCTCATCTGATTTGTTGGGCATTCAAATTGATGCAGCAATAAATCCTGGTCAGTCATTGAAATTTGTATACCTAAGCCTTTCATCATCTCCCTTTTTGAAAGGTGTTATCCATATCATTGTGATAGTCATTGCTTATACTTGGTAGATTTTAGGTAATAGTGGTGGTCCTGCATTCAATGAGCAGGGAGAGTGCATTGGGGTTGCATTTCAGGTACATCTTCTGTGTCAATTTTGATTGAGTTTCAAAATTTTGGAATTATACCAAAATATGTCATCAAATGCTTCTTTAAAAAAAAAAAAAAAAATTGGTTTAGTACTATTTATGTTTTCTTTGTTTTCATGATGCCACTGCCTTCCATTTTTCCCTTTTGAGTTGTCTCAAAATGTTTTTCATGACTAGAACAAGAATTAACTGTTTGTTTATGGTGTTGTACTCTTAGTTGAATTAATTATTAAGGTAACTGACAGTAGTTAGTGACAAAATGTATATACTATGTAAAAGCAAAAGGCACTCCTTAAAACTGTAAATAACATTATGTGACAAGGGGTGATAGTACTTCTATTACTTGCGTCCTTTAAAATTTTAACATGTTTGACCCTATTTTAATTTACCAACTTTTTTTCTTTTCTTCACATGTTTTTGCTTCTGCTATGTTTAGTCCGTCGTAATCTTTCCACCCCCCTAGCTACCATTTATTAAATTATGCATTAACGGGAGACTTCCTTTAGGTTTACAGATCTGAGGATGCTGAAAATATTGGCTATGTCATACCAACTACAGTTGTATCTCATTTTCTAAATGACTATGAGAGAAATGGAAAATATACAGGTTAGAGTCTGGTCCTAACTTATACTTTTGGTGCTTTCGTGAGTATGTGAAATATGTATTATGCTTGCATGTAAATCTGTGTGAATATATTTGGAGTTTGATAACTAGTGCATTAGGTACCCTCTTCTCTTTCACAGTATTGCACAGGGTTCATCATTTTTGTTATTAATTTATGATACAAATTCATTCCTGTGGCTTCACTATATCTGTTCATATCCTTCAAGTTTGATACATAAAGTTCTTAGTGTAAGTCCAATGGTTCATGTTATTTCCTTCCAAAGTACACTACTTGGAGCTACAATAAGAATTTTTGCAACAGTTTCTATGTCCTCATCACATAACTGCATGATGAACAAAGTATATCTTAACAGAGTGCAATGCTTTAAAATGAATCTAGCCACTTGCTCCGAACAAGCCATATCTTGTAGCCTGCCAGTTGCTTGAATTAACCATTATGCTAAATATTATTTTTCAATCGTTGACTATCATTCTGTTACTGGTTTGTGATTCACACCTAGTAATTAATGATGAATATCAAAGCTACGTGGTATTTTCTTCAAAAGTAAAATAAGCAAATGAAGCCATTCGTTGAGTTCCAGGTTTCCCTTGCCTTGGTGTATTGCTGCAGAAGTTGGAAAATCCAGCACTACGTGCGTGCTTACAAGTACAGTCTAATGAGGTACTTATGCTACAATTGACTCAGCATATAAAGCATAATGCACAAATGCACTTGTACATATTTCTAGTGTTTTTCCAATATAAAATTTGACTTCCACAGGGGGTGCTTGTTCGAAGAGTTGAACCTACTTCGGATGCAAATAATGTTTTAAAGCAGGTATGCTGACAATGGTCACAAGTATGAAAGCATGTTGCACCTTTAGTTCTATTTTATTGTTCATCTCAGTTTTTTGTGCTCAAACCATGAATGGGTGAGAATTTGATTGTTATTTGTTTCAAGTTGTTGTCATGAGAGTCCGATTTCCTCACAGATTGATGAAATTAAAGATGAATACTCTAATATATTGAAGAAAATCTCACTCAAAAACTATATATTTCTCAAAAATTTGTACGGATATATATACACGAAGCATTGAATCATGTAAGGAAAGAATATCTCTAATTAGAATCTCTAAAAATCAGCTATAACACCTAAAGATTAGCCATTCAATGCTGTCAAATAAATCAAAGATTTTCAACACAGAAATCTGTACAGATATAACAGAAGCTTAATGATAAGGATTTCTTTGGCCTTTTACAGACATTGTGTGTACTTGTATGTTATGAAGATAAATTTTATTTTACATCCATCTTTCCAGGGCGACGTGATTGTCAGTTTTGACGATGTTCATGTGGGTTCTGAAGGAACAGTTCCTTTCAGATCAAATGAGCGCATTGCATTCCGCTATCTCATCAGTCAGAAGTAATGGTCCCTTGTTCTCTATAAAATATCTCATAAAAAGCTGCATGTCATGTTTTCTACTCATTTTAGCAGTTTAAGCAATATATTGCAGAATAAACATTCTTATATCATCTTATCTCTTCTTTTCTTTAAGCATTCATTCTATATTCCTGTAATATAAGCTAGTCTGGTATCCAATTTAAGCTCTCTTACAGATTTGCAGGTGATGTAGCAGAGCTTGGTATTATTAGAGCAGGCAAATTAATGAAAGTTCAAGTAGCGTTAAATCCAAGAGTACATTTGGTATGCAATATAAGTTTTGGCTCTGAACTGAAACGTACAGCTCCAGAATATCGGTTACATTTGCTTTCATTTTAGAGCTAATGATTTACATCCTTTTGTGTTTGGTATTCTAGGTTCCCTATCATATTGATGGAGGTCAACCTTCATATCTAATTATTGCTGGTTTGGTGTTTACCCCACTTTCAGAACCATTAATAGAGTAAGTGTGGAATAACTCGGACTGTTTATTCAATTTTTTGATGATTGGATTTAAAAGGATATTAAGGCTGCTCGTGAATTTCATGTCCAATTTTCAGGGAGGAGTGCGAAGAGTCAATAGGAGTAAGTTAGGGAACTTGTGAAGCATGATAGTAAATACAGTGCATGTTGATATCAGTGTTTTTGAGGTTTGACATTTAATTTTTTTCATTCTTCTTCTTAGTTGAAACTGCTAGCTAAGGCACGATACTCTCTGGCAAGATTCAAAGAGGAACAGATTGTAATCTTATCACAGGTATGCTGCTTATAATAATATTTCGTTTGATATTGATAGCTAAGGCAAACTCTCCTTCTACATGTGTTATAAAGATCAAAGGTTTTCTCAGTGGTTAGAAATTGGATGTTCTAGTTCAAATTTGGAATAGGGGGTTCAGATTTACAAATTGAAACAGGGCTATCTCTTGTCATAACCATACTTCTAGATTAACCTTCTAATCTGAGAGTAACCAAACTGCTATTTGAAACTATTGACTTCATCTTTGTATCATAAAGCATGGCTTTTCTTTAAAGGAAAGTTCAAAACAGTATTTCGGCGCATGTGATCTCACTTGTTTATCTTGTCTTCAATAGGTCTTGGCAAATGAAGTGAACATTGGATATGAGGACATGAGCAACCAGCAGGTTCAGTTTTGTATTTCCTCCTACCATTTATATCTTCCAATTTATTCGCATGTGCTAAAAGTAAAAGTTTCAGGTTTTGAAATTTAATGGAACTCGAATAAAAAACATTCGTCACCTGGCAAACCTTGTTGCTTGTAAGTCCCAACATCCAACCAATTGTCGTCATCATCATCATCATTCATCTTTTTGTTAAATATTCTCATGGCAACCTGTATTTTTGTTCAGGTTGCCAAGACAAGTATCTGGTTTTCGAATTCGAAGACAATTACCTAGCTGTTCTGGAGAGGGAAGCAGCAATGGCTGCCTCATCTCGCATTCTCAAAGATTACGGTATTCCATCTGAAAGATCTGATGATCTTTTAGAACCATATGTTGAATCACTTGGAGACAACCAAGCGATAGAGCAGGACTTTGGGGAGAGTCCCGTTTCGAATTTGGAGATAGGCTTTGATGGACTCCTTTGGGCTTAATTATTAACGATTGCGAATTCAGTTCGACAAAAGGTCAGGGGATAAAAGAAAATCATCGCTCGGAAATTATGGTCGGTTTTGCGAGCAGCTTCAGTTGGCCTTTGCCAAGTCAAAGTTTCAGAGTAGCTGATGATACTGATTTCCATGGAGCCCTTAGATAACAGAGTGCCATATCTTCCTTCCTTTAACCCTGTACTTTGGGTTATCCCATTTTTCTAAAAAAAGAAGAAAAAAAAAAAGAATTTGGTTGTAACAGTTTTCCAGAATTCTTGAATGATTAAAGGGAGAATAATAGCATGGTAGCATGCACAAAATCAGAATTAGGCTGCATTTAAACTTCGAGAGAGCATTTGATGTAATTTTTTTAAACAAAATGGTTAATACATTCCATCATTATTTACTGATGCTTCTTCACTGAATTGGGATTAGCAAAAATAACTTGGAATAAGCATTTCTTATTAGATCCGTACATGAATCGAATTTGAGCAATTTTTTCTTTTATATCTCGAGTCTGCTTTGCTTAAATTCAACTAAATTCATCAGGTGCTAATTGCAGAACATATAGTAGCCGAAGAATTAGTAACTCATACTTGGAGAAATTTTCTACAAGGTTTATTATTATTATTGAAAATAAAACACTCGAACTAGAAAGCTATTACAATATTATTATTGAAAGAGCTTTTTCAAGAGCATGCAAAAACTCCTCTCAACCTATGAACTAAAGACCAAATTAGGCTACTCACATGAATAGTGGCCTTTCAACATGAATACATATGAAGACAAGTAAAACTATGCATGAAATGCTTATGAGTTTCCAACAAAAGTGACAATGTGAAGGAATACACAAGAAGACGAAAATTTCAAAAATAACATGGAGTCTCAAAAATGACATAGTGGTCGTGCCTGGTCCAATCCTCATTTAACAGGATTTCCTGTTTCTTCTACAACTTGTGAGAAGCTTTTATTGTTCACAATGTTCTCATTTGTTTGGTATCTGTCAATTCTGCACAGGAGGTAGGCTTGTCTAACCCAGTTGATTAAACTTGAACGGATCGAATCCATAGTTTCCTTGGTTTATCCAATATAAGTTGCGCGGGAAGATATAGTATTAATAATTTCAATTTAATTTATAAAACTATATTAATATATGAATAGTTAATTGGACTGTCAAAGTTGGATCGGGGTAGACAGGGGTCTTAGAACCTCAAAATTGGAAAAATTAGAAATTATGAATTAATATATGTAAAATTTGGAATTCAGCCCCAAAAAATAAAAAAATAATGAAACTATAAATTAATAAATGAAAAAAAAATTATATTTTAATCTCTAAAAATTTTATAATTCAATTCTGACTCCACTAAAAGATTTTCTGGATTCCTCCATGCAACCAACTCTGTGCATGGTATCAGGAAGGCTACTGGATTCCACGGGGAGCAGAAGAACAAGGGAGGTAGGAAGGAAGTTGAAGATGAAGATGAAAAAAGAATGTTTTAGAAGTATGGAAGTAGTTTATTATACTTTATATGCAGGACATTGAATGGTTAACATTTTCCTGTTCTGTCTGGGTAGAAAAAGAACGAACATATTCCTAGTAAGTTTTGAGTTGAAACATCATAAAGCTACCTTAATCCCTAATTCTGAAACCAGAACCAGTACAAAATATACCATCATCTCCCTACTCATCTCTTCCACTACTCTTTTACGTCTCTAATCAGTAATATACAAATATTTACACCAGCCATGTTGATTTTATCCCATATATACACACTCACACATAAGGCCGATCCTTAAATCCCCAGATATTTTTTATTAGTGGAAAACTCATTCAGTGTATGGTAAGTGTCATCAGTGAAGAAGTGGTTCTGTTGGTGAACCAGGAACATGTGGCACGAAACCTCTCCCACCAAACATGGGACGCATGACACTATCATCAAACTTCCGCCAGTAGTAGTGTACGGTTCTAGTCGGTGTGGCTAAGAGCATACGTAGGCTGGTTGGACGGGGAATATTATTACCGCCCACTTCAGCATCCCCATTAGCGATAAGTGGCAGATCTGTCATCAGCTTTGAGGGAAAAGAATCAAAAGATCCAGAGGACACACCTCCGCAAAGGAGCTTGCTTGGTAGCAGCAGCCTTATTAGAGGCTTTGTCATTAATCCAAACACCTGAAACGGAGAATATCAAACTTGCAAGATATGAACGTTAATAGTTACATGTGATGCATGGAACATTTTTGTAGAGCTTTCTTCTAACATATAGCAAAGTAAGCTGAGTATATTGATATTTTTTTCCTCATCTTTTTACCACAATCAATCAAAAAATACCTTTAAACTCTTCTTTGACCTCACTCACAACTTTTTTGGCCTAATTTGCTCTTTTATATCCAGAGCTCTATATGTCTATTTTTTCTTGCTTTTATAAAAATTTGTTTTTCCTTAATAGCCGTCTTTGCTTGCTTGTTCCGCCATGATATGTCCTTACATGAAGATGTTAAGCCCTTTGATTCATCAAGTTCTTCCTTTCCCATTTAATTCTGGTGTTTATGACAGGTCTTGATTTTCTATATGCATTCCAAAATGAACATCTAATGTAGAATGTTATACAAAGATCCCTAATACAGTTGTAAGATATCTACGCATGCTAGTAAAAGGATGGTTATTGACTTGATGTCAAGGAAATAATATACTATGAAGGAAAACACTTTACAATGATTCACTACAAAGAAAGCTTTTTTTAACAAAATTATGCAGAGAACATCTGTATCGATCTTATCATTACTGAAAAACAGTCCCGACTAAGGATAAGTCCTTACCACAGTACTGAAAAGAACAACAGTGATGGTGCTGGTTATCATTATGGAATTTCCACGCAATTGTGTATGCCCCGATCTAGTAAACTGAATACATCCAAATAAATAAAATAAGTTACAACATAGGTGGCAAGAACCAATCTAGTAAAGATGCCAAAGCAAATGCACCTCCGAATAACTGCAGTAAATGGAAGTTTGTTGCCCAACACAATTCACAATTTTTTGGTACAAATTTCTCAATTTATAGAAAAGCATGAAGAAACATTCATCTTACCATACATCATTGTTTGATCAGGTATTTAGATGCCAAAATTTTAACCATATTCACTGCAAAAATTATCTTACTACTATTATCATATACTGATGTCAAAGACAACATTGAAATAATTTATGTTCAACTTTTGAGCAATAAATCCATCAAAATGCAGAGGTTTTGAAATCTAAATCCTATGACCTAAATTTACCTGATTATAAGCAAGTGCCACAGACACAGAACCTCGCATGAGCCCTGCCCACCATATTGTAACCTGTTTGACTTGAATATTTCAGTACATCAAGTATGTCAGAGGGAAGAAATCCTCAAATGCGACTCTAAATACCAACCTGTTGCTTCAAAGTAAATTTGTCACTCTCAGACCTTTTGAATAAATTGGATATAAAAGACAGAGGGAATACAGAAGCTGCCCTTCCAACTAGAACTAAGCCAAGAAGTATTGAGCTCACCCCAGCAGATGTTCCAGGACTACAGAAACACACAATATATCCAAACGAACAGTTATTCAATTGCTATTGAGAGACATTTCTTTGATATTCAAGTTAGATACAATTTGAAGAAAACTAAGAAGCACACAATGATAACTCATGCACGTACTATATTGTCTCTATCACTTCATATGACACAATCAATTTCTTGAGATGGTTAAAGGCAATGGTAGAAAGATTTGATGCGAAAAATTATTTATACAACATGACAAGATCTAATGAAACCGCAATTTTTGGCCAAAATATGGGAAATACCTTTTGCTAACAACTTTCCACTTCTCTATATCCAAAGCATCCATACCAACATACAGAAAGATAAAAATCTCTGATATGAATGATAATGTTGCAAAAGCATGCCTGCAATGATCAATAATCAGCATAAGAATGTCAAAACATGTCTACTTCAGTTTGACAAAGAATACCTATATAGAATTGGAGGGAGGGGGGAGAAGTGGTAAAGAATACAGTTTGGGAAATAAATTCCAAACTAACATACTTGGTGGTGATTCTTGAACTTTCAGTCACATTATGCCAGGTGTAGTGTGACATAACAATGCCACAAAAGAACACTGTAAGAATGCTGCTCAAATTGAACAACTGAAAAACAAAATCATTATCAGAGAAAACAAGAATAAGACAAAGCAATGTAAAAACAGTATCTGAATTTTTACAAAGATATATATTTAGGCACGCGAGTCATTAAAAAGAATACTTACTTCAGCCATCATATATGAGAGGTAAGCCATGAGAATCATGAGAGCAACTTCACGATCAGTAGAGTGCCTGAAATTTGGAAAAGCTTAGCTACTTAGTCAAACATGAAATTAGATGTTATTTGTAAAGAGTTATAGGATTTTCATGTCATGCAGGAAGATAAGATGACAACAGTGAGCCATTTAGAGAGAGAAACAAATTTTAATGAGAGTCCTTAGAGGTTAAAGCTAGCATTGTGGTAAGATTCTTAGTTTTTTTAACCATCCAGAGCTCAGCCTAACATTATAATAAACAAGTACAACCTAAATTTACTGTCCTCAAGTTAATGATCTGTGACTATCATGTGAAATCTAGGTTGATGATAAGAAGTTGAATAAGTCTCCAGTTCTATATGATTCCCAACATCAATAAATTCATAAGCACTTGACAATCAACACTATTAGATCTTGTTAAAGCTCTGAACAGAAAATGCCAAATGAAAGAGTTGTCGAACATCAATCCACACATTCAAACACTGTAACATAGAGCTTTAATGCTGCCTACAAAATGTTGCTCACACTTTTAACACAAGTATGAACGTATAAACATGGATAGTTAAGTTACTATATTTAGCATTATAAAAGACGAGACAACAAGAAAAGGTAATCGTTTGCCCCTAACATACCTGCCAATATACAATTTTTTTATGATGTACGCACTTATTAGTCCAACCTGCAAGTGAAATCGGTGTGATGTTATATGGATATATAAAATTAATCCATGTCTTTAATCTCAGATACCCAAACACCCTTGAAAAAGGGCAGAGTCAACATGCAAAGTTAATTATCAACAAGGCGCAAGTTCTGTTGGAGAAAAACCAAGGAGGACCTCTTTATGGTTCAGGTCAACATCAAGCAAAAAAGCCTAGAGTTTCTAAAAATAACTTAAAGTCAACAGCTATATCGATAATAATCAAAGAATAAAGTGCTCATGTGATAGTAATTGCCATTATTTATACGAGTAAACACCAATTATGTGTATTACATGCTATCAATGATAATAAAAAAGAACAATCCTATCTTATAACAAGTCTGGATTGTATTGAACACTGATTTAATCATCTCTTTAGGTCTTTCTTTGGAGAGACTAAAAGCTTAAACGAGAACTTCCTTTGACACTATGGCTTTGAATTTCTGGCAATAAATGGAATATAAAGATGTTCACTGCACTTATTTTTTCAGTTAATTATGATAAAAGTTTTAGCTGAGGTGAAGATATAATGTGCAAATACTAGATAGATGATGTAGAAGATTTTATGTAATGCAAACATGAATATGTGGGTTTTACAAACAAAGAATATAAGATCAAATAATGATGAAACAAATTTAGCAACCGTACAAGAAATGCAGATGCACATAGGAAAGCTGCAAAAAATTAGAAAAAGGACTCACCCCTACTCCAAGCAATGTGCTTGTAATAAAGAAGTATAAGAAGTTCCCAATGAATTCGATAAAAATTCTTGAGGTGATGTGAGAGAGGTCAAATTTCTGAATTGCATTGAAAAGTACAATTGACGTGGCATCATTTACCACACCTTCACCGAAGACTATACTGTACAGAAGAGGTGTCTCATCCTGATTAAGCACCTGTACAGAAAATACAAGATTTATAATAGAATAGATATTCAACTATTCTTTTCACTTCACTAAACTGTATAGATATTTTTACCTGCAAAGTGCAAACAGAATCTGTGGCCGAAAAGATTGCTCCAAGTGCTAAAAGAAAAAAGCAAAGGTAAGAGCCAAGATAGAAATAGAGAACTAACATGAAGAAACTAGTTTAACTACACAATAATTGTGATCCTCTAATGAATGTATAACAAATCATTATGGAAAAAGGAAAATACTATAAGAATAAGACCTGGTTCCATGAAAAGCTTATGCATCTGTAAGTATGTATGTATGTATGTATGTGGCTGTTTGTGTGTGTGTATGCATGTATTGGGCATAAAATATAATTTGTTCATGATTTTCATTAATGCAAGGATGAATGATCTGGCACAATCTTTAAATGCTAGTTTCCTACGCAGAACTGTAATTAGTTAAAAGTAAGCTTTTAAATAACATCGGCAAACTATTAATGAGAGACATAGTTTACCAAGATAATCTCCGATGTCCAGGAAACCAATATCTAACTTCTCAAATAACTGCATGGTACCTGAAAAATATAGGTAAACATAAAGGTTACAACACAATTAGCCTCAAACACTTCCCTGGTACTAATCAGGGAAAAGATAAATTTACTAACAAAAGGTGGTATCTACAATCCAAAGGAATAACCAAAGTCAATCTCTGTTTTGAACTATTCATCATTTTCAACAGTGTATCATGCTAAGATGCTGATTATAACTTAAACAAGCAACTGGATTTTTAGAGGAAGAGTTAACCTTAGTTTATTTAAGTAAAGATTATCTATGAACACTAAGAGCATCAGACATGTTAAATTCCATGAAAATCCTGACAATATAAATTTAATACAGGACAATCTAACAATATTCATAAAAATGTCAGATAAGTTTTAATCTTCAATGTCAGATAGGTTTTAATCTTCAACTTTACTTAGAAGCTTGTTATACTTGTGTGCTTTTGGGGTGTTCAGAGTGAAGAAAAAAAACTTCAAAATTTTCGTTATCAACAAATCTTAAAGATGGTTATTCTTTTACTAAAAGAAAAATTACAGCCATCAAAAAGTAAGGTTCTATGCCACTTTTTTTTTAGTAGGTTAAATTATCTTTAAACTATCTTTGTTTGGTAAAAAAAAATGGAGAATAAAGCTTAAACAACAGCCTAGCATTATGCATAAACAGTATAAACACTGAACAGATATATCCCAATAAATGCAACAAGCAAAAACGATCTGTCAGAAGAGCCTGAATATGTCAGTTGTCTTTGTGTATGCCTGGAACTGAACAATTGTAAAGAGAATCAGTTGAAGGCTAGAAAGTTCGAAGAAAATTGAATATACCTATGGATATGATGACAAA
Organism: Gossypium rotundifolium; assembly: GCA_025506655.1. NCBI lineage: Eukaryota > Viridiplantae > Streptophyta > Magnoliopsida > Malvales > Malvaceae > Gossypium > Gossypium rotundifolium. The sequence goes on from CP106733.1 coordinate 939,729, forward strand.
TGATATCAAAGTTCCAACAGCACCAAACAAAATTATCATCGCAAAGTTACGGAAAAATTGCTTCTTTTTTACCTGGAATCTGGTAAATTGAAAAATGTAAGATTATCAGACATGTGATTCCAAAACAAATAAAGATTAAAAAAAGGGGTAGTGTCAATTTTCAAGAAATACAAGTTGAAATAAAAGTATAAACAAGCCAGGCAATTAGTTTTCACGCTCTGCAAGAAATTTAAAATAAAAAAAGGGTTGGGGGGGGGGGGGCTGAGGAAGATGATGCATCATATTCAAATGAAATGACATTTGTAATATCAATTATCAAAATGCTGAAGGCAATAAAAACCAAAGGTTTGATAGCTTGATATAAGTCAGTCTTACCCGGCATTGAATATGATGGGAGGCAGAAGATATATAAAAAACAGCTCTTCATTAAATACTAGAATGTGTGATCTCTTTCCTTCAGTGGTCAACAGAATGATAATTCCGCTACAAAGCCCCTGTTAATCACACCCAAAATCATCACCAAACAAAAACTATTTCCCTGTTACAAAACAACAATCGAAACAAGACCAAGTAAAGCCTAACAGCATAACAAGGTTAATTAGTTAGGGAGTGACTGAACAACTCACAATGGCAAGGGCAGTTATTGACTCATTAAACCATCGGTTTTTCTCCAGAAGATGACCAATCACAATGCAGGAGCAGAGAAGTGCCACAAATAGGGTAATAGAGTCCACCGAAGTTTGGTCGGGCTCTAGTGCCATCCCTAAATGCTTGGGAAGAAAAGAAAAAGCCCTCAAACCCAGTCTAGCTGCCTCAGTCTAAATAATTCCACTGCTCGAAAAACAAAGATATAACTTAGGTATTCAGTTATTAAAATCGATCGCATATCACACAAGTAATAAATTCAAACATAAAAAGAGAACTTCATTAAAGAAGTAAAGATAAATAATACCTTAACGATCATTTATTTGCTATCAAATTATTAGCATAAATTAAGCGTTAAATTAAAGATACAAATACCTTTTTCTGTAGCAGTAAACTTTAAACTGTTGAGAATTCTTAAAACAATCGAAGAGTCAATTCAAAAGTTTGATCTAAAACGGAGTTCATTTTACAGTACAACACGCTAAGATGAAATGCATTAAAAAAATTTAAAATATTATTTTACACTATAATTACTCACCAAGTAAAGCCTAAAAGAATCCCTTAATGTAAAAACATAAAAATCTTGATTTTATATAAACTACTTTTCCCCATTGCGCTTTATTCTAATTTAAAAAGAAACTAAAAAAAGAAAGAAATAGAAATCAACGAAACTTAACGACCAAGTATCCTTTCGGTCCTTCACTTTTCTCAGCATCCAAACAAAACAAAACAATAAAACAAAATAAAATAATAAATAAATTACCACGAAATTACTCTGAAACTTCGGAGGAACCAGAAACTAGAGATTATTACTAATTTTCTTTTCTTTTCTTTTCTTTCTTTTTCTAGGATTTAATGCGAAAATGTGTATTTTAAAGAAAAAAGAAGCAAAGAATAAGTGGGAAAATCAGGTGAAGAATCCGAACGTAAGTAGGAATCGTTGCAAATGCAAAGGCCGCGAAAGGAATGAATGTGTAATGGCACTTCTATAACGTGTAGTGGCGGACACGCGAAACGGTTGTGTTTCGTTGATTTCTAACCGTATGATCATTGAAATCAAACCTCATGATTTGATGATGGAATTGTGTAGAATCTGAGGTTTTTTTTTATGTGGGACGTTACACTATCTTAGTGTGGACTCTCAGCGAACTTTCGCTATTCAGTTAATTATTATTTTAGGAAAATAAAAGGTTTTATTCTTAATTGGCTCTTGTAAACTATATCCAAATTCTAGATTGATCCTTAAAATTTTTATAAAATTTTGCTTAAACTATTAATTTTATCTCATTGTTTTCAAAAGCGTTTGAACTTCAATAAAAATATGTCATAGATCACATTTTTATTGATTGCTATTATTTTTGGTAAAATAGAATAAATTTTATAGTTTAGGTATTCAGGGACTAATTTAAAATTAAAGTATAATTTGAAGGTCAATTTACTAATAAATCCAAAAGAAAAAAGTCGGTAAAGATTTGAAGTTGCATTGTGTCGATCGTTGAAATTACTAATAACCGTTTATTTTGGGAGGTAGCCACGTGGCAATTCGCGCCGTTGGACAGTTATATTTTGCCTTTCCTCTGCCTTACTTAACTTTTTTTTTTTCACTTATTTTTCTATTTACTAATAAATATCAAATGTTTGGATCAATTAGCTTTTTTTTACCCACAAAATTGACGAAATGATTTTATTTTTAATAATACACTAAGAATAAAATTAAATTAGTGAATTTTTAAAAATATAATTTACATTTTCATAATTCATATTTTGAGAGATTTGACCATATTAAAATACACACAAATTGATGACTCCTAAATTTTTCTGCACATCATTAGAGCATGTTAGATTAATCTTTATTTTTATATAAGCTTTTATTTGTAAATTTCCATTAAAAATTTTATTAATTCACTAAACGGATAATTGACATAACACATTAGCCAATTGAATAATGACACGTGATACTTTTTTTTAACTTTTGAATAAAGTTTAGGGGCCTTTTTATAATTATTCCAAAAAAAAATTTTGTTTCTTTCTCTTCTCTAAAATGGGGAAACCAGAATGCCCACCACCATTTTCTCTTCTCCCTTGTTCCATCACTGTTGCTGGCATCCACGAAAACAATGACCAATATGTTTGTGTTGTAATATTATATGCAAGATCCATCGTTTTCATTAGTGATATTGAGGAATTGTCGTCTTCTAAATCGAAGTTCATTGAGCTGAGCATTTTAGTCATAAGTTTTTTTGTAATCCTTTTCTGTATTGGCCTGAGGTAACAATGCGAGAGTAGAGAGCTGTCCAGTGGGCTAGGCTGAGCCTAAAGAAAGAGGTTTATAAATATTTTTTATGCCCAAGCCCGACCTAACCCAAAATATGAGCTTGATATTTTTTCTAAACCCGGCCCTATATAAAATATGGTAATTCAACCCTAATCGGCTCGACTTGTCAAAAGATTAATTGTATTTTTTGAACATTTCACTAATAATTAACAAAACAAGATTGAAGTACAATATGATTGTCTAGATACACAGGTATCTTCGTTATACTAGTTGCTCATCCAAGCTAAGTATACTCGTGTCAAGTTACCAATCCATGCTAAATATTTATAATGAAACATTCAGTTGCTTGTCCAAGCTAAAAAATATATATGTCAGGTTACCCGTCCGGGCTAAACCTTTAAAATGGTATTAGGTTACAAGTCTAAGCTAACCTTATGTCATATGTATCTTTAAGTCCGTAACAAATGTTGGATCTCGATAATCATCTGTAATTAATCCATATAAGTGTGCACAATACCCTATTGACATGCCAATCGTATTTTAACCTTTACTAAGTTCAAACGAGCATCTATTATACAAATTAACATTTCTTTACAATTTAGTCCAAATCTTACTTTTCATACCCATTTACCACCAATTAAATCACAATCAATTATAAATATACAAATCAAAAACATAATTATTTAAACACGTAAATATCATATAACTTACTTGGTCAAAACAACTAGAAAATTGAATCCTTAAGGACTATTCGACAATTTTGGCTTTTCTTTTATTATCTCTAGTTTGATTCAATTATTGATCTAAACAATTATTTTAGACAATTCATCAATATCAAACATGTTTATATCATTCCATGATATGCATGAATCTATTTAATTCCATTTTTTGAATGTCCCTTAAGTTTTGCATTTGATTCAATTTAGTCCCTAAAATCGAAATAACAATATATTTCAAATTTGAGCTTCGGTTTCAAAATCGATCTCAATCACATCCATTATAGACCCTTTATTATCTATTATTATCAAATTTTTACATCAATTTCACATTTTATTCACTTTAGTCCTTTTATACAAAACTAACAATTTAAACATTATAATCTAGTCCTTTTTCACATCTAAGCTTAAAATCTATCAATTGAATACCAATGTTTTCAAGAAATCATCAATGGAAACTTTCAAAAACTTTAAAAATTTTGCAAATTGGTACATGAGCTAGCTAAATTAAGCTCTTATAACCTCAAAAACATAAAAATTACAAGAAAATGGCTTAATTGAACATACCAATTAAGGGTCGAATGTTTGAAGCTTTTTTAAGGGTTTTATTTCTTTCTTGTTCGGTGGAGAAGAAGATAAATAGAAAAATTGTTGTCTTTCTTTCATTTTTAACTAATATACTTTGATTAAAATTAATTAAAATTAATTAATTAAATTAATTAACCAAACCTTAATCTTAATTAGTCAAATTTAGTGGATTTTAATATCATCCTCCACCATTTGATGAAACAAAATGTTTTATTTACCATTTTGAGCCTTTAGCTATTTAAAATTCATAGTGATAAGACTTTTACAATTAGTCCCGTACCTTACTTAAACAATTAATAAATGAAATTGAAGGAATAAGATTTAAAATTCTTTTATACTAAATCTATAAATATTCTAATTTAATATTTATGGACTTAGTTTACGTAAATAGGGTTATGAAGCGCCTTTTCGACACAACTAAAAATTAAGTTGTTACAAATATAATTAAAATTGCTTGTCATCTAGCAAAAAAATGTTTTGAAGCAATATTTTGAACATCTTTTTGTAAAATTATTTTTGAAGATATGTAATCAATTCATGAAAGAAACTTTTTGATTTAGCAAATCACTTTGAAATTTTGTAATACACAAAAAATTCGATATTTTTTATCGTACTATAATTTTGCTGAGTTGGATTTTAATGCTTAGAAGTAAACAAGGCTTCAATTCCCGACACATCTCTCGGTACAATGTAGCCAGGACAATTGATCCCAAACTAAGTCACCTAACTTCTTTTAGGTCGATTAGTTGTAGAAGCCACCTTAAATGTACTAGATTTTGAGATTTATCTGACATTAGAAAACCCCGATCAACCTTAGTATGAATGCTCGAGTGAATTGTTGTCTTTCAACCGCACTAGAAGAGTTGTTGAGATGTGAGAAATTATCTTCAAACCATTTCATATCTATTCGGTTACCACTAAACTTGTTCGACATCTTGCCTAATAGTTGGTGGCAAATTGCGCTCCAATCACCAATGTGCACTACCCCAGTAACGACTGACCCATCAATCGGTAGACTAAATTGTAAAGCTACATCCTCGAGTGTAATCGTAGACTCATCGCACGGAAGATGGAATGTGTGTATTTTGGGTCTCCATCTTTCTAGCAAATCATTGATAAGTGCGAGCTCTAATTTAGCAACTACAACTAATTAATTCATTTTGGTTTTGAGTTTTATAAACATTTGAAACCATTATCATTTATTGTAATAAACTGAAAATATTATATTTAAACATCTTGTCTTTATTTCATTCATAAATGGCATTGACATTGTATTTGTTTTGAAAAACAAGTTTTTCTTCTATATTAAGGTCTAGTACTGCAATGCTTTTTGGGTAATATAGTTGTTTTGGTTCTTTCCAAGTCATTTTGTTAATTTGTTCTCCATTTGACTGATTAGAGTCAAATTGGAAGGATTGATGTAATGTGTTGAATGAGTATTGACCCTACATCAAGATATTTAGGGTAATTAATTCGGACTTGTAACTTTCCAAAACATCAAGTATTTTAAATTTCTTTTAAGAAATCATTTGGGGTGGAAAGGTTTAGGTACATCATATGGTATAAATATTGGTTCTTCTGGACATTTTTAGTAATTTCTTTTACCAATTCTTTCCTAATTGGTTGGTTTTCTATCAAATTTTCAATATAATCCAATTATTTTCTTATTGTATGAAGGCTGAAATTTGTGTTGTTCTGTTCCACTATCATTTTAACATCTTTTGATGAGATTTGTCCTTTTACATCAAGGTATTGAACCTCTGTTAAATGGGATGTTGAGATTCAACTTCTCCTCTATTTGTTTGCCATTTAGTAGTATTTTTTTTATTGTATTAACAATTTTCAAATAATGTTCTTCAAACCATTTGAATTTTATAAGTGCTCATCAATTTGTAATATTCTTGAAGAATGCTCTCTTTCTCATTATTGTAATTTTTAAGGTAACTTTTTTGTTGGAATAGAAGTGTTTTCTACACCACTCTTTATTGATCTCAAAAGACTTTTCTACTACAAAATTTTTGAATTTTCTTCTACTCTTGCATTATTCGTCATTGTTGAGTATGTTAGTGACATATTAGGTGAAATTGGGGGATTTTCATCCTGTCTAACATAGGTAGGTTGGGATATATTTGAGGAATTATCTATTCCTTTCAGATTGGTTTTAAATGTAGTTGGCATGGAAGAGATAGAAGCTCTAGCAATCCTAAAATCTGTTCTTTGTGTTTTAGGATTTGATTCTTCTTCTATATTTAGTCATCTAAATGCTACACTAGAACTTTCTATTTCAAAATAATGTCTTGGGGCATTCTAGGTGGATTATTGAAAGTTAATTCAACTATGTCATCTTGATGTTGAGAAATTTAGCTTAATGAAGTATTTTTAATAAGGGTTGGGGCGAGGGGCAAAGTTAGAAATTTTTTTTGAAGGGGTTGAAATTAAATTGTATATTTTTACAATAGTAAAAAAAGCTATTTCACCATTTTAATAGTCTATATCTTTATGATTTTTAAAGGATTAAATCAAATTTTTATCATTTTAGGGGTCAAAGTGTAATTTCATCATTGCTAATTTAAAATTTTATAAATTATAAAGGGCCTAAATGAAAATTTTTTCATTTTAGGGGGAGTCGGGCCCTTCTAGCCCCCTAACTTCGCCACTGGTTGGTGACTTGGTGTAATAGGATTTGTAGCACCTAATCTCCATCTAGCAAGGAGTTGGATTTCATGTCGTCGTATTATTCTTGAAGTTGTGGTATGAGATCTTGAGCTATTTATGCTATTAACAAGGATTTTTCCTTTTGGGCTATGGACTAAAACCTTAGTGTTGACTATGGAATACATTAATATTTTAAAATTTTTATATCATTTTGTAATTTTTTAATATTTTTAATTATTTTTAAACTAGTCAATGTGGAACAACTTCGATCAACCTACCAAGTCGTTTATCATGTCACTAAAATAGCCCTTATCTTTTTCTTTTCCTTCTTGGGTTGAACTTGTGGACTTTTGGCAATTGAGTCGATTGAGGTTTTTCAACTTAGACTAATCTAAACTAACCCAGATTTTCAAAAGGATCCAACTGATTCTTTTATTTACTGTTCAACCGTGATTTTTTTTCAATTCTCAATACGATCTAGTTCAAACAATCATGGCCTTAAATATAATCTAATCCCAAAAAGTGGGTTGACTCCATGACCCGAAATCCCATTCCATGTTGACCCAGGATGTTCTTGCATTTGCTTTGCTGTGTTGATTTTAAGGTCTTATGGATGTTGGTTGGTTATATGATAAGGGTAGAGATCTGGAGTTTGTTTAAATAATAAAAATAATAATACTTATGATTTAGTATAGATGTGTTGTTATGATAAATTTGAACTCTAGTCTAGTGATCAACCTAAGAACATGCAATTGTCTTTCATAACCTCTCAATAATCCATCTATTTGTGCTTCTAAAATGTGAACTTTAGAGCTCTTTCCCAGCACCTGTTGAAGTTAAGTACTAAACAGCTTAATATTTATCAAACCAAGTTTTTGGATTCAAATCAGAATTTTACTTTTTCATTTAAGGATACAACTCGACTCGACTTTAAATTTAGTTAGAACCCAGTTTAGCCTTGAAAGGCATGTGTACAGGCCCGGACCAAATTCACTTATTCCATCTTCAATCTTCACCACTTACCACCACTAGCAAGACGATGCCAAACAGGTAACTTGAGGGACAAGGTTTAAATTGTACTAGTTTATTAAGGAAGAAACCAACCAGTCAATTAAGCAAGTTGTTACTATTTTTCCATGGAAAAGGTTAACCAAGACAATTAGGCATAAATTAAGGTGAAAGAAAGAGGTAATTAAAGGAACTGTTTTCTTTTCCTTTTTGAGTAATTTATAATTATTCACTGCATTGATAAGTTACATTCTGTGGGGCCATTAAGGGGTAGATGTTGGTCACGAGTTTTAAAGCTACTCCATACCAGGGCGAGGATTAAACTCTCGACCACTGATTAAGGTAGCAGAGACCGTTACCGTCTCACTTAACTCCCGTGATTAATTAAATATTATTTTTAATCCAAAGTCATATAGCTTTTGGAAAATTAAATATTGTTAGTTCTTTCCAATAAGATTAGTCAAGATTTTGATGCTAACGACCTTCTTTTTACCATAAAAATTTCCACACCCGACTTGACTTTAAACAAATGCATTCAATTTAATTTGAAGTAATTCCTTCCTTCCTTCTTCTTCTTCTTCTCCATTGGGGCATCAACTGGTTTTTTTCTTCCTAGCGTTGGAGATGGGGCAGTTCTGCATAAACCTAGACGTGGATATCATGGGACTTGTCCTTGCACTTGTTGTTGCCGTCGCCCTCATGCTCACCTGTGTCAACCAACCTCAACGCCCACGCCCCCGCCCAGCTATGGTTGTCACTCATCGTATAGCTTGGTAAGGGCTCAAGCAAGGGCTCTTCTTCTTCATCATCATCATCATCAATAGGCTTGTTTCTTTTGGAGTTTTTTTTTTTTTTTTTTTCAAGTTTCATGGGATAGTTTTTCATGTTTTTGAGAATTGGGATTGTGCCAATGAACTGATAAAAGGGTTTAAAAAGTTGATCTAAATTTTGTAATAGAGTTTGCAAACTCCATTAATGTTGTTGTATTCTCATATTAAAGTGAGTGTTTGTTGATGTAACGTTGAAATTCAAGATAAAAATGCTGATCTAGCATAAACCTATTGAAAAGAGATATAGATGATATGGCGTCACTGTTTCATTCAATCCTTTTCCAAGAGGCAATACAGTAAAAGTAAATTTGTAATAAATAAAATTATTTTATGTCAAACATTTGTAACAAAAATCAACCAAATTTCCAATATACATATACTTACAAAATGCCTCAATTTCAGTTCTCCCAACAGAGGTGGATGACTGCTTCTGGGTAAAAATCCAAGACAATCAACTAAATTTTGAAATATTTATTGTTTATATAACCAGGTTTAAATTTAACAATTTTAAAATTTAAATTAATGGTTGGCTACCCGTTTAGGTCCGAAAGCTCATCTGAAAAATGAGAGAGTTTAGACAAAAATATAAACTCGAAAAATAGGTTTATACAAAAAATAAGGCTCGTTTTTTGAGCAGGTCAAGCCTCGAATAAGATTTTTTATCTCGGATCGGGCCCGACCCGAATTTGCCTAAATTTTTTTTTTTTCCTGTTGCTGTTGTTTTGATGTCATTTTGCTATTATATTGCTACTATTTTGTTGTTATTGTTTGGATATTGTATAATTTTGTTTTATTGTTAATTTTGCCACTATTTTAGAGACATTTGCTTGCTAAGTTGTAACTATGTTAGTGTTATTTAAGTAAAAAAAAATGTATTTTCAATTTGGTGGGAAACATTTATTTTAATGTTTGTAGTGTATTTGATGTATTATATTTTTAAATTTGTTTTTATAAAACAAATTTTACTATAGGCGAGCCGGGTCAGGCTTTAGCATTTTTTATTTAGACTGAGCTTGAGCAAAACTTTAGGTCCATTTTTCGGGCTGAGTTCAAGCCTAGAAAATGAGCTTAAATTTGACATTGATCTAACCCGACTCATGATCAGGTCTAATGTAATCTTTTCCAAAAGATTCAACCATATATGTAATCCTTTTTATTTTATTTTTTTAAACTTTAAAATTTTAAATTTTTATTTTTGGACAAAAAAGTTAACTGAACTGTGCACTGAATTGCAGCCTGCATGGCATGAATTATTTTGAAAATAATTATGAACTTTTCTTTATAATTTGTTGAAATTTTAATATTTTTGATTTTTTATAAAATATTATGTTAGACTGATTAAAATTTTAAAAATTTCTAAAATTTAATAGTTGAAATTTAAATGATTAAAACCATAAAAATTAAACGCTAGGGACTAAAAATTTATTTAAGCCACAAGTTTTAGGATGTTAGATATGTAAGTGATAATTTTGACAAAAATAGCTAAATTTAATGGTAGTAGGTACTAAGCCAATAAAGGTGCTATGTTATCTGAGTATTTGCTTATAGGTTGACACTTTCAATGTATTACTTTTCCATAGCCACCCCCACTGAAGCCATTGCTTTCTTTTCTATTCACCACCCAGTAGACTGTAGTTATGGAAATTCCACATTTCACATCTAACCTATGCTTCGAAGCTTCTTTCCAACCCAATGACACTGCACTTAGACTTAAAAGTTTTCTTTCTAAGAACCATTAACGTCCATGGAGTTTGCATCCCTTTCCTCCAACTCTTCTTACCTGAGATGGGAAAAGTTCTTTGCTACAAACTAAACAAATACCAAGGCAACGGTTATGGTGGTCGCACCGCTTATACCCTAAGAAGGTCTTTCTTCATTACTTGCTTCCCAAGGTAGCTGTCCTAGAAAAGCTTTACGTAAGTTATGTTCAGTTGTTCATTATAATGTTGATGTATGTTTATATGATGATAGTGATATAAGATTAATTAACCATCTATCATGGAGAGTTAAATACTTGTGAAGGGGGGGGTTTAAGGTTCATGGGGCTGCTCTTTACGTTGGTAGCACCAGACTCCGACGGCTGTCGATGGTTTTTTCGAAAACCATGCTCTCCTTGCATGTCCCTGTTACTGCTAAGTGGCACTACATGTCTTTGCCTTGGTGTATGTGTTCTTATCTTTCAATTCCGTTGTTCGTGGTTTATGTTCAACATTACAATTTACTGGTACTTTCTAGTTTTGCTTTTGCACATAGATAATGTTTGCAATAAAGGGCTTGGTCTGCATGGTTGGCTCCTACCCTCTTTTACACGTATAGTAAGCAAGTTATAAACCCTGGATCTATCTGTCAATTAAGAGGTTAACAGGACTAGAGATATTTTGTGTCTGTAGATGTAGACAAAAACAATGACAAATGAAATGACGTCATGTTTTAGGTTCACTCTTGAAATGCTCTCTAATTAGAGTTAACTCGTCCTACATCCTATTTAGCTTAAATGTTGATTGCCGATGAGTTTGACTTAGTGGCAATGAATACATTCTGAAAATTTTCTAGTGACAGAATCAGGAATTTTATGCAAGTGCATATCTTTTGTACCAGTATAGTTTCACTATGATGAATTTCATACATCAGATAAAATAGCAAATGGATTTTTTTTATTAAAAATTTCATTTATTTTTTTTTAAATTAGATAAGGTATCGATTTAGAGAACGGTATTGAATCAATTGAATCATAAAATCGATATGAATTGGCAGTTGATTAGGTGAAACCGAGTTTTTATTATTTTTTATCAAATCGATTGGATCGGTTGAAACAATCGGACTACTAAACTAGTGATCTAATCAATTCGATAATCAATCTAATTTTAAAAATATTATTAAAAATTATGTGATTGACGAAATAATTAAATAGTAACACATGAGATGGTAAATATATCTAATGTTAACATACAAGACCAATTTATTAAATTGTCTATTTTTAATAGAGAGTAAAATGGAATCCTCGAAATAAAGGTGCTTCCATGGCATTTTAATACACAGCAGCATGACTAGTAGAACGATTGTCGATCAAAACTTCCAGAAACAAGACCGCAATATTTTTCGTCATCCTAGACGTCACCACAGGGCAGCAATCGCTGTCAGGATCTTAGGCCGAGATTGTAACTCGCATGTCCAATCGAAGAAAGACCGGAATTTGTTTTATATGGTTGTTGGGGTCTTTGGTTTTGCGTTTGGCTCATAGCACACGCCATCAAGGTAGATGAGCAGTTAAGAAGGTTGACGGGGACTCATGAGGGGGCTATTAATGGTAATATCTAGTATTGGTGAAAAAGCAAAAAGTAGGTTCGGTGTCGTACATGAGTATTTAATGAACTTCCCAATGGTGCTAAATTTGTAGCCAAGCTGGTTGTGGAATCTCATTGCAGTAAAAAATGGAATATTCTCAACATAGAACTCAAAATTCACTAACCATCGTTTTATTTTGCATGACATGTTTGTAAAAAGTCCAAGATTCCAAATAAGGGCTTTCACTGCTGTAGCCAGTAATCAGCATTTCAGTGCACAAACCATCAGCTTAAAGGTTAGAAAAATAGCCGACATGATGTAATTATAGGTATTACAATTCAATATTTTACAAGAAAACTTGCATCTTACTAAGATTTTAGCTTCAAAGGAATGAACAAAGGAAAACATTATCTAGTTACAAAAATGATCCATGTTCATAGCAATTCCAATCTCAAAAGTAGTTTACCAGTAATCTCAATGCTCCACCTTCGCAAAACGTCCTTTAATTCTCGTCCTGCTTTCGGCTCTAACCTTTCTTGATTCGTACCTGATGTGCTTATCGAATCTGTCATGATTCAATGAAACATTGCTCAGCAAAATGTAGAAAGGAATCTTTAATGTGTTAAAAGAACTTCCTGATCTATAATGTTTAATATGTACAAAACAAAGTCAAGCAATACCTCCTTGTTTTCCTTTTCTCCTTGTAGCGCGAGATCGCAGAGTCTCTCTCCTGGCTATTTAACTCGTGGACAGCGACCTTTGGAAGTGCTGACACGGTTCCAGCATCAATTTGATGTTGTTGGTTCCCAAGACTATCACTCACAGGTATAGTCCTACTTGAACCTAGATGTTTATCAGGAACCACAGCACATTCCTCAGTATGACCCCTTAATTCCGAGAAAGGCATAAAAACTTGGTTGGTCATCTCAACGTTGTCGCCGAAGAACCGTAGTGCACTTGACTGCATGAAGAGAAAAAAGATTAGCCCTCTATTTCTGGTAAACAAGCCAAAACTTTTAGATGCTCCATAAACACCGAAGAAATCTATTGGAAGCCATCCAAAGCATATCAAAGGCTGTAATCTATCATCAACATAAACTGTAAGCCATATCAGACTTTACAGCCAAACAACTATATGCCTCTTTGCTGATCTAATTGTCAATTTAACCTCACCCAATGACAACTAAGGCCAATAAACAAGCCTCTCAATTGTGCCACATATCCATGGCTAATTTGCAGCTGTTTCGGTTTCCAAAATAGCATCTAAAAGTGGTATATTTATCAATCAACATCCCATACAAAACTCAATGTTCTATATTTCAAAAAGGATTATACAAAATCTCTTGGAGAAAACAAGAAAAGGACATGCTCATACCTCATAAGCAGGAAATGAAATTGGAGTTGTATCATTTGTGCAACTTGTATGCACAGTTCCTGTCTGCAAATCATCAGTATTATCAAAGCTGAGGGTAGGCTCAGATTTTGCTAGTTCACGTAGTTGATGAAGTACTTCCTCTTTATGTTGTCCACAATTAGCATTACGATTCTGAATCAGAAAAAAACAAGGGTAAAGTGATCCATGTTATTATGAACTTGAAGCCTCAATAAGCAGAACCCTCACGGGCATCAATGTCAAACAACTAATTCAAGACTTTTTCACAAGCATAGCAATAGCATTCATAAAAAGAACAACCTTTTTAGCTTCTTTACATGTCCTAGCCAACCAACATAGACCCAAAATAAATGCAAAAAAGGTGGAAAAAGTTCAGCTCGAAACCTACCTTGGGCAAAGGAAGAACATCAGTTGGCTTAAACCCATGATCAGAATCACTCGAAACAAGCAAATCATCAAAGCTAGAAATCACCGGATTTTCCCAGCTCAACAAATCCAACCACCCATCATCATATCCACAATCATCACCACCTTTCTTTTCACCCAAATCCTCAATCCCAACAAAACTCACCAACTCATTCACCGAAGGACACCCAGTAAACCCTTCTATTGGCCTCCTATTATGCAATGAAGACGACGAAAACTTGTGGCTTTCCCAATCACAGTTGGAGCAAAACACCGATTGCTCTGTTTCGCAAAAGATGGAAGCAGGGGAACCATCACAAGCGTCACAGAGCTGTGACCGCGAGTGCTTAGAGAATAGTTGGTTAGCCGAGTGAACTTCCCTGTCACACGAAAAACATAGCTTGGCGGAGTCAGCTCTGCAATATAAAAGAGCTTTGGATTGGTTGCAACAATCACAGAGTCTCCCCTGTTTTTGGTTACTTCTTCTCTGATCAGTCATGTGTAATTGATATAGGTTGGGGTTTTGTAGGAAGGATTGGTTAAGAAGAAAAGAGAAGAATATATAGCATTTGAATGGCGCCCAGTTTTGGGTGCTTTGGCTGAAGAAAAATGGTGGAAATGGATAAAGGCATATAGAGTCCAGTAAGTTAAGGCTTTTCTTGGTGCGCAAGTTGTCTTTCAATATGTTAGGTGAAATTTTCTTCCTTGCTCCTTTTTAACTGGAGAAAGTGATATTTATATATTGTAGACATGTCCACCCATAATTACTATTTGGTTTGGAAGTAACAGGCTGACAGTACAGGTTTTATTGTATTATTATCAATTATTCACGTAAAAGACATTAAAAAATTTAGGTAAACTCCGCCAAACATTTTAAGCATTCAACTTTTATGATTTATAAATTTGACATAAAATTATTTAACGATTATCAAATTATCATTTAAAACTCGTTAGTTAAATGTTTTAAAAATATTAATAATTTAGTGATTTAAATAAAAATTTTAAATATTTTAATGACTTAAATATAAATTTTAAATAATTTAACGAACATTTTGTAACATTTTAAAGTTGAGTGACCAAAACCTAAACTTACTACTAATTTAATGACCTTGAGTGTAGTTTACCCAAAAATATTATACATAAAAGAATAAATATGTGATACATATTTAAAATATGTGAATTGAAATTTATATATATATATATATACTTCTCATATTAACAATTTAGATTTGACATTTAAAAAATAATTTTCCTATATTAGATTTAACCGTCAATGAAGTATATATACACATGTTTACAACTTGATTAATATGTTTTAAAAATGTTATATGTCAAATTTGAACTGAATTTAATGCTCTTGTTGAAATGAATCAAACTGCTCAATATCAAAATTAAAAAATACCATTTCACCCAAAAAAAATAAAAAGATCATTTTTTAACCAAATTTGGGAAATTATACACTACTTACAAATGAAAAATGTGGAAAATTTTGTAAAATCAAAGCATTCATGAAGTTGGAGGAAAAAAATTCCTTAAAAGAAGATATTGAATTAAGGAACAACTCCCAATGCCTTTTATATACATATGGTAGAACCATTACCTTAACCTTTTTCCTATTCAATATATGAAATTAGTATCATTTATACTCATCCGGGATTATTATTTATTTCTTAATTAAATTATAGTGAAATTTTTAAAATTATAAATTGTTCAATTTTTTTATTTTCCATCTATTTGGAATTTAATATTTTATTTTTATTTTTAGAAATTTAATTTCTCTATTTTTCAAATTTAAAATTTAGGTTTATTTGTTAACATTGTTAAAAAATTTTGTGTTAATGTGGCATTTTGAAAAGAAAAAAACTTGTTATCAACATAACAAAAAAAACATTTAAATAAAGAATTTTTACGGAGATAACAATTCTTAAAATTTCAAATCATCATTTTAATTAGATTTAGACTAATTAATGGCATTATAAAAATTGAGGTACTAAATTATGTCAAATTTAAAATATATAAATTAAATCTCAAATTTAAACAAAATGTAAGAATCAAATTAAAATTTAACCATTCTTATAATCTAAAAATAAACAGATTCATAATGTTTTCACGTGAAAGGAAATGGAAAGTTATGACCAGATACTTTGTGGAAGGCCTTAGGGCTTTCATTATATATATAGTTGTATAGATTATGAATGCATTTTCTAAAATAAAAGCTAATTAAGAGGTCCAAAATTAGAACAAATGTCGAAATTCTATAATCAGAGTAAACATCTTTAACTTCTTGTTTTATTATAATATTATACTAAAGCTAATTTCTATTTACAAAAGAAAATAAATAAATAAAAGGATTAATATAGCATTTAATATAAGTTTAATTTTTAATATGACACTTGTGTTATTTATTGGTCCAATTTGATACTTACCTTTGATAAATGTTATATATTTTGATATTAAAAAATAACGATATTAATACAGTCGATCATGGATATGATAAATTTTCATCAAATCAAGTCTAAAATCTAAATTAAACACTAAAAAATTAATATTGATTCATTCAGATATCAAAATATATAATTTTTGTTAAATATAAATACCATATTAAATAAAAAAAATTAGTGTCAAATTTAAGCCTAATAAATTAATGAAAGCCAGATTCAATGAATGGTTTATGATAAGATTCGCACAACGAATTTCACGAGTGATCACGAGAAATTGCTGTGAAGTATGTTTACTGATCAATTTGAGAACAGTAAATATTGGATAAGGGTTAGGTCGATCAGTCGTATCAATGGCATACTTCATGCTACAAAGTTTTGAGTTTCAAAAAGGAAAAATCTCACATAATTCTAATGTACAACTCGTGACTCATACTCAATAGTAGGTCCGACATCAACATTAATGATGGGGATTTATGTGCTAATAACAACCAACCCGACATGTCAAGTCTGTTGAATTTGAAAACCAAACTCAAATTTTCCATATCCAAATCCGATTCAATAAAAGGGGGTAATGACACCTTCATCTCACTAAAAATTTAACTTAATTAATCCGAATTCTCGAATTCAAATATGATCTAATTCAATACTGTTAAAAAAATCAACAACCTAAATTTAATTATGACTCGAATTAAAAATTATCAAAACCTGAAATAATTCGAATAAGAAAATGATTAAAATTCGAAATGATCTAAACTTATAATGACCTGACCAGAAGAATCCAAGTCTCATACCTGAATGACTAGAAAAAAAAAAAAATCACAATAACCCGAATTTTAAACAACCCAAACATCCAAAATTTGTAAAACCCGAATTGATCCGATAACCCGACTTGCTCAATTAATATACACTCGGCTGATTGCATGATTAACCAGTCCATCACTTCTAAAATTCTAAACCTTAACATGCTAGCTGCTCAATAATGGAGCAATTAGATATGGATACATAAAAAATGCCAAAAGGTAATTTGCTCAAACCTTGACATGACCATCTCTATCTGTCTCTGTCTGAAAATGAATTTGATTCATCTGTACAATCGTAGCTTTTACAAAATGTACTTCTGAATAGCCTAATTTTACTGATAAGAGGATGGTTACAGAACTCCGTAACCTGAGTAATCACAGTAACAAAGCAGCCACTATACAGATGATAAGTTGAAAAACTAGTGGGAAACATGTTTATGGATTAATTAAAGGATAACACACCGGCATGAATTCAGCTTCTGCATATCCTCCTTGCTCTTTTCTGCATGCAGAGCACCAAAACAAAGGGCAAAACCAAGTGAAATTAGAGGAAGTTTAGAACTCATGACTTTTTTTCTTATCAAATTTTGATAATGGAACAAAGGAATTTAATTAGAATGCAAAAAGTATCCAACATGGTTAGATGAAATTCCATTGATGACAATCTGATGATGATAAAAGTTTATATTAACCAGGAATTGTTTTCAATTTTTAATTATGAACACAGCAACTAAAAGATTAAGATCAATAATGCATCCTTAAAGACAATTCAAAGTTAGAATCGTTTAATCTCCACTCCCCTTAAGGAAAAAACGACAACATAGATGTGTTGAGGGAAAAAGGCAAAAGGCAAAATAAGCCTTTGGAGCCTTGTTACTTAGGTGGGCAAGAAAACAAAACTTCAGCCTAACTCAGTTTCTTGCTTCTCCAGTAGCCTCACAACTACTATATGAGGTTTATTAAAGGGATTGCTTTTTTATAGATTCCTTACTTAAAGTAGATAAATTAAAGAGATTCTTCATTTTGTTCCCCTTTTGTTTATTTATTTTCCTTGAGAAATATGTAACAATAAAGGGATTGGGGGGGTGTTTAAATGACCAATATATGTGCTATAGACTACATGTTATGAAGAAAATATAGACCTGCTGATTCTCGGTAATCTTAAATACAAACGAGATTTCATGAGATACATTCTCCCAAACATTTTTCTTTTATAAGAAAGTGAACTTAACAAACCTGTTTTATTCTTTGCTATAGTGGGCTGCACCACCACGTGCATGATGATAACACCAACAGGAAGGTCACCAAAGGTTATCCTGGAATCAGCGAGTGATTTGTTGTTTTCCAGAACTCTACCAGCATGTATGAGCTTCAAATCATTTATTGACTTTGGTATGACGGTTTTGTCTGAAAATACACAAAAGAATCCATTAACTCAGACAGCTGTTGCACGGGAACAGCATCATCAAAGACATTTTAGATTCAAATTTGCTCCTTACAGACATGCCTCATATATGAATTTGTAGACATGGCCAACATCACACCTTTTCTTCAAGCAGAAGGGCATCATCAAATGAAAATAGAGGCCAATTCTGTTCACATGCATGAACACTGTGGCTAAACTATTTTCATTCAAATGAATATAAGCTATTACAATAATTTGTTTTTAAACATACCATGAAGCAATGTTATCACTATACTGAGACTAATCAATGATAATGCCAGCAACAGGAAACAGAGAAAAGAAACTCGCTGAAGTAGGGAGCAAGTGATCCTCAAACATGCTTAGTTCAAAAGTGATCAGATGAAAGATAGAAAGAAACATAAACAAAGACAATGAAACTGAGCACCAATGATGTTTAATCCAATTATGTAGATTTCGGAAAGGAGTAAGTTAAGAGGAGGAAAAATGTAAGCAGAAACATATTAATAACCTTGTGGCCACTCAGCAACAATCTTTTGTTTAAGGGTTGCAACAGTCATAGATGATGCGTAAGTACTATGTGCTATATCTGTTCCATCATAAATGCGGAACTTAAGCTCAATAAGCTCCTTGCCCTCAGCCATAGTAGTCTTTGTTCTCTATTTCCCAGCACACAGGTCGAATGTGATAGCAAACAAACAGTTTTAGTCTCAGAATTCAGTCTCCCTTCACCCACCTGCACAACAATTCCCCGTCGCTTAAAATTTAAACTTGCAATATTTCATAATCAGCTCAATTACCTATCCTAGTTTACTTAGGCAGACGCACAAGGAATTATACGTTATCAATGGTATCAACTAGAAAGCGGAAAATGCAGAACTTGTTACCTTTTTTTCTAAGATTGCTCTTGTACGCAAGTGGAGTTATGCATAAATCTAATTCAAATTGCAAAATGTTAAACTAACCTCAATTAATCCTCGGCGAAGTTTGTTTAGAAAGAGTGCAAGTGAATCAACTTCAAGACAACGTCTCAAACAGAGTGAGCACTTCATATGTTCTGATAACTGACAAGGTTCCCGGTCAGTATCTCTCAACCAATGTTCCTTTAACAAAAATGCAGAACTCAACCTCAAAAAGAGAACAAAAATATTAATAAAATCTAAATATTCTGCTATCTTCTGATTGGAAAAGAAAATCGAAATCAACAACAAGGCTTCTATTAAATATCTAATTAGCTAACAAGAAAAGAGTAATTAAAACCTAATAGAAATTAATTCGGGTAAGATTTCCTTTTCTTTATCGTTTTATCAATTCACAAAACTGAATCACGACTAACATCACTTTTCCTTTTTTTTTTTTTCCTCTCTAATTGTTTCCGCTTTATTTTTATTTTTTCAAATTTTCTCACTTACCAAAAAATATGATAGAATCAAGGAAATTAATTGGAAATAGTACATAAAAATAGAAAAAAAAAAGTAATCAAGAGATGAAATAGGAAAAAAAAAAAACCTGAGCAAGAAGCCATTGATGAAAGATCGGCGAGATAGAGAGAGAATCGAATCGAGCAAAAGACTTTTTCTGGCCACACTGTCGGTGTTTGATCGAGAAAAAGAAGGGTGAGAAGTAGAAGTTTCCGTTCCTTTCTTTGGTAAATTAAAAAAGAAAATTCATTTTAATTAATTTCCCCAAAATCTTTGTGATAAGATGTCGAAAATCGATATAAGATAGCATGGTGGATCCAATCCCCAAATTTATACTATTACCCCTTCTTTAAATCATTATCTTTTTTTTTTTAAGTAATATTTCGGATTTAATTTTAAAAATAAAAAAATAATTTTAATCTATTTTAAAATTAGCTCAATTTTATCTCTCAAAATTTGAATTTAACCGACCAAAATAATTGTTTTTAAAAAGAAGGAACCTTTTTTTATCCTGAGGAGACAATATGTTGAAGCTCAAAATTTTTCCATTCTCTGTTTGCCACGTGGACTCATAGATTTCTCGGAATGACTAATTTAACCTAACTTTACACGTGGCATTTAACAATTGGCTTCTTGTATAATTAAGGGGGATAACCATCCTTGGAGAAAAAGAGGTGGCCGTTACTGTTAGTTATTTTGCCTGAAGACCTGAAAACTTCAAAATTCATTCAACTTCTTAAAATTTCGTTTATTAGAAAAAAAACATATTTTTTTAGCAAAACAAATGGGCTGTGCAGCCAATTATATACATATAGCTTTTTCCTTATATATGTCGTAATTGAAATGTTTGGACCATTAGTACAGCTTGGCCATTCCTGTAAAGCTAAGACAAAAGAGAGAAATATAATGCAGAAGATGGTGACTGTGACAACCATGATACTACTGGTAGTTGTAACCCCACCAAGGCAAGTGAAAGTGGGTGGGCAGATCAAAGAGGGTGAAGTGGAGATGTCCATCATTGGTTGAGAGTCAAACTCGAGTATGGCATTATTGAAGGGTTAACTTTTTTAGAAGAAATTTTCAAAATGTTATTTATTGGACAACCTATTGGTATTATTGAAGTTAGTGTTCCTTGACGAGAGTTCTATCTCTTGTACTTTGTCATAAGACAACATAGCTTAAGTGGTACTATGATTGCAAGTAAGTAACATATATGCTTCAAATTAGTGGTTTGAGTCCTACATGCCCAAATGAATCCCATAATTACTACACACACCTGATACTAATACATTTCTCATTGAGTCTTGTAGGTCCACCAATTGAGGTACTCTCGACTCTGTGAACCAAGCCAACCTAGCAGCCACTCTTTGTATGCTAGCTCTCGATAGAGTACAGGAGACAAAACTCTCCACTTAGGGACAATACCTTCAGTTGCTGAAAGACTGATCGACTGCTTAATTTATTCTCAATGAAAAATTAGGCTTGAAGCAAACTTTTGAGGTAAATGGACTAGATTTGAAAGTTCAAAGTTACAACAAGATGAACATGGGTTAAGGGGCATCGTACATGTGTTCCAAAACGTATCCTAATACTTAGTTAATAAAAATGTAATCAGAGTAAAGAAACAAGAAAACTTAAGCTAGTATAGTAAAGTTGAGAGTGTAGATGCCGAAAAAGGAGATCTCACTATTCATTGGTTGGTTGTCTAGCCATGTTTGCATGTTGCTTTGTCTAATCACTAGTTACTCCAAGCTTTTTAACAAATTTGCTAATCCGTCTTAGAAACAAGGTTGTTGAAACTAGATCAAATTAGTAGGTTGGAATGATAAGATCACAAACCGATCGAAAACACCAGTCCAGAGTAAGGGAAAAACCATGTTAACCTGTGAACTTGTACGAACCAATTGAAATGAGATAAAAATTGATTGAACTGTAATTTTTAATTTTTAATAAATTATTTAATTAAAATCGGACCAACTAGTTCGACCACTAATCTGATTCTAAAAAGACAAGCTATCTAATAGACAACGGAGCAAACTAAGGGCTTGGGCTGTATAAAAGGTAACCAGTTTCAAAGTTGGGCTTATAAGCTGGTACAACATATCCAACGATGTAGAGAAAAAGATTCAAAAACAGTGGAAAGGTTTGAGAGTCCCCCACGCAGCATGATTAAGACTAACAAGGTGGAGTATTAGAAAGTTTATGCGTTCCCAATGCTTTGTTTCCATTTACAATGGAGGAATCTGTTGAAGACACCATTGACAGCATTTTTTTTTTCTTTCATTTTCTTTTGTCTTTTGGATCTATTTAATAATATGGAATAATAAAAACATTTTATGAACATGTAAATGATCTATCTGTTCACTCAGGAAGATACCTTTTCCATATGTTATGCAAAGTGGGAGAATGAGGGACCAGTCCCTGTAAACCTAATTTCAGCTAAGGTTGTATATGACGAGGTTAAAATTGAATTAATGGATTAAATTAAATTAATTCTATTAATCAATTGGTCATTAAAATTAATTTGATTAAAGATTTATCGATTAATTTAGTTTAAAACAATTAATTAATCGAATTAATTATAAATAAAATATATATATATATATATATATAACATGTAAATGATCTATCTGTTCACTCAAGGAAGATACCTTTTCCTGTAAACCTAATTTCACTCGAGGTTAAAATTGAATTAATGGATTAAATTAAATTAATTCTATTAATCAATTGGTCATTAAAATTAATTTTATTAAAGATTTATCGATTAATTTAGTTTAAAACAATTAATTAATAGGAATTAATTATAAATAAATAAATATATATATATATATATATATATATATATATATATATAACATGTAAATGATCTATCATTCACTCGGAAGATACCTTTTCCATATGTTATGCAAAGTAGGAGAATGAGGACGGTCCTGTAAACCTAATTTCACTCACGAGGTTAAAATTGAATTAATGGATTAAATTAAATTAATTCTATTAATCAATTGGTCATTAAAATTAATTTGATTAAAGATTTATTGATTAATTTAGTTTAAATTAATTAATCGAATTAATTATATATATATATATATATATATATAAGCCTAATAAAATAGATCGAAAAAGCAAATGGTAACATGTTATGGAGAAAAGCAAAATAAAATTAAAATATGACAAAAACAAAAGCCATAATTCAAAAATTGTTAGAAATTTTGTTTAATTCGAAACTTGATAGAACTAAATTCGATTAATTATTTTCATGAAAAGTACAATTCAATTAACGGTTAAGCATTCTAGATTTTCGATTAATTTAATTAATGATAGCTTAGATCAGTTATTTAAACAAGAATCATCAAGTAAGGGTGTTTAATCGGTTAACCAACTGATTAATCGATTCGAACTACCATTAACTGAATTAATCGACCCTTTTAAACCCTTAATTGTTAACCGAATCGAAAATTTTTCAAAAAAATTAACCAAATCTAACTTTTTCTGTTAATTCGGTCGGTTAACTGAATTAACTGAAATTTATATATATATTTTTTGGTTAAAACAAATATAAAACATATAAAAAATTAACTTAGTTAACCGACCGATTAATTTATATTTCTAAAAATTAATTGAACCGACCGAATACTTATATATTATAATATTATTTATTAAATTCGATTAATTCGGTTAACCGACCGATTTCGAACCAATTAACTGTTAACCAAACTTCTAAAAAATTATTAACCGACCTTCGACCGAATTAATTTGGTTAACCGACCGATTAACCAAATTAATTTGGTTTTACCCGAAATTTACACACTCCTATTCAAAAGGTCACAATTCAAAGCCTATGGTTATAAGCCCTCCCTGTAAAATATACCAAAAAAAGAAAGGTATGTATATTTGTCCATCTTTTTCTCCTTTAGAAAGAAGGGTGTTTACACTTGTCAAGAATTTGTTTACAAAAAATTTCTGAAATAATTGAACCAATGCTGTAACTATTATTCCATTAGATCCAAGTAGAGGTGAGTGTTGGATCGAATCGAGTGAAAAGATTTTGAGTTAATCGAGTTGACGAGTCGCATTTTATCATTCTATCTCAATTTGAATTTTTTTTCAAATCGAATATAGTAAAGTGAAATTCGAGTCAAATCGAATTCGAGTGAAATTGTTTGAGTTAAAATTAAAAAAAAAAAGTAAACATATCAAATTAAAATCATATTCTGATATAACTAATTCCATATTGGAGCACATAAATATATTTGAAAACTTTTTAAAGCAAAAAATATATATACATTCTCAAAATTATTGTTTTAGAAATTTTAACTTTTTACATATTCTTTAGAATTTTATTATAAATTTTTAAAATATAAGTTCTAGAATTTTTAAAAATTATTTTAATTTTTTTTGTAATTTTTGTTGAGAGAGAGAACAATTTATTCATTTTCAAAATTGTCAGGAACCAAAGGGACATTTACACTAATCTATTATTCGAATTATTTGAGTTATTCGAATTGTAAAATTTAACTCGATTCGAACTCGAATTACTTATTCCAGTTCACTCGAACAACTCGAATCGATTAACTCGAAATTTAAATTTTCTTTTAACTTTTTAAATCGAATCGAATTTTGCTCACTTTTAACTAACTTTTCTTTCCAAGACATTAGCAATCTTGTCTCATTTGAGCTAAATTGAGCTCTACCATTCAATGTGCTAAAGGTAAGGATATATATATATATATATATATATATCACTTTTTACTAGTTAATGCCTAAGTCCAAAAAATTCGGAAGTGAAAACCATCTTTACAGTTTTGCTGTTTCGAAAAAGTTGCCTCGGCAAGAAAAAAGTCCAATCTTTTACCAGTGGAAGTAAAATCAAAGTAAACTAAACTAAAGAATAAAAAGGCAAAGGAATGTAATACCTTTCTTTATATGAGAGAGAGTTTTCAGAATTTCTTTTTGCATGTGTGGAGGAATGCCATAGGGGTTTCCAAAGTTGAGGAACTCAATGAGAAACTTCTGGTATTTTGGGAGTTTTCTTCTCTCTTTTTTTTTTTTGTCTATTTTCAGACAACTATTAGCTAGTGTTTTGTTTTTTTATACATTCAGAACTTTATGTAACTCCTTGTCAATTGTTCATAGGATGTGACTATGGGAAGATTGATATGTCATTGGGGGGGGGGGGATTTATGTAAAAAGCCAATCACTGAGGTGGTACAATTTGGTGGATGGACCATTAAAATAAAAAAAAGATGACTTTTTGCATGGCATATTGCTTTTGCAGAAACCATACATCAAAGTTTATTCAAAAAGTTTTATGGGGTTCATAATTGAAACACACACACACACTCACAATCACAAATTATATTAACTTAACTTCATTAAGAAATAGGAAGTGATTACATGGTAGAGACTAGGGAGCTAATCCAAAGCTGTTACAGGTACACATAGAACATAGATGATTACATACAGAGTAATACAATCACAGCTCATGACTAGAGAGACTAGTATTGAGCCAATTTTATTCTTACAATGTGATAGTTTAGAAGTTTTACTTGTTTATTTAACACAAAGTCTGATAAGGTTTCAGCATAGGTAAGAGCCCTCCACTTAGATGGAGGGACATAACTTCATTGGTGGACCCCACTAGCTGCCCACCAATGAAGATGGCTGGAACAGGACCATTACACCCTAACCTCTTGAGTGCTTTCTCCATTTCCCAGCCTTCAGGGTCTTGGTCTATCTCATGAACCATAGGGGTTACCCCAAGCTCTTGGAATAGGATTTTGACTGCATAACACATGCAACATGAGCTCTTGCTGAATAGCACTACCCCTTTCTCTGAGGCCAAACTTGTCACCTTTTCCATGCTGAAAAATCCTGGTTCACAATGTTCTCTGTATTGAACACTGTTAGTAACGGGAGAAACTCCCTTGATTACCTGCAGATATTTCACTTAAATGTTAAAAGCACAGCATTTGAAATTGTAATCGAAGGTTGGACTTTTAGAAGGTGAATTAAGAAAGAAATTAAAGAAGGGTTCAAAGGTTAAGGTTGTTGGAACTTAAGCTTCCATGCTAGAGTATTTATAGGGACTTATAGATGCTACTTTATGGGATGGCGGACTACTGTGTTTCCATGGGCTTAACAAGTTGGCTAATTCAAGCTTCTGCTATGTATTACTCAACTTAAACCATGTTCTGATATAATCACTTCTTTAAATAGATGGTTCAGAGAAAAAAAAAAAAACCACAAGTAGCAAGATTCATGTTAGCTTGATTCGGCGACCTACGTGTTTAGCCTACTAACCATATGTATTCCAACCTTTTTGGTAGATTTTATGGGATTTATACTTTCTAAGTCCTATCAAAATGTAACAACAAAAGTTCAAAATTCTGAGGCTGGCAAGTCAATTTACACCAGATTCACAAAATCACTTCCCTTTGAATCCTTCTGCAGAAAAGATTACGAATGAGATCGCGAATGGTGATGTCCTTTTTTGTGCACTACAACTTGCAACGATTCTTCACACATGTGAGCATACATATAGGCTCACTTCACTTCATGCATAGCTCTGCTGCTCTTAAACATATAGCAACCCTTTGACATGCTCGAGTGAAGGTGCAAATGACAACAACTCTTCCTTAATCAATGGTGTGGGGGCAGGATTCCCCATTCTCAGCTATCTTACTGCAAAGAATAAAGTAATTAGCTTTACAAGAAGTGCTCATTGTATAAGAGCATCATCCATGAGGAAGGTACAGTTAAAGGTTACACGTTTGGAAAAAAACACTGAATAAATAATTAACAAATGATATATATATATATATAAGTATCCATATGCCATCTAGGAACTTCCAAGCATGTTAAAATGAGTTTTCTATCCTTTAAGGTTTTAGATGGGGTGGAATAGAATGGAAGCATAAAAAAGTTCCAACATCATCTTTTTGTCTCTCAGATAAGTCCATATAGACATCAATTTGATAAAGAAATCATTAACTAAACTTGTTAATGGATGCCAAGTGTTTGTTCAATGGAGGTTACATGGCCAGAAAAGTCAAGAACCAACTAATTTGATATCACTTTAAGTACTAATTAACACTTTAAAAATGAAAAGAAGGCACTGAAAACCTGCAATATCCTAAAGAAATTTCATCAGCTTGATGTTGCTTGTGCAATATTTTACTCATAATACATGTGATTACTTTTTGTAAGTGGGTGAGTTTTCTATTGGGAACATATTTGAGTACCAGAAAGAAGAGCCATGCATTTTGGATGTGGGAACCTTTATTCTATATGTTAGTTTAAAAATATTCTTCAGTGAGAGCTCCATGAACCACTGTGTGAACCTAAATTTGACTTAAAAAAACCAGGAATTTATGTCTGTTTCTGATAGTATAGAATCCTACAAAGTTAAATGCATCATTATATTATCATATCCGTGGAAATGGAAACATTATCCATTAAACAGTGAGCATTTAAGATACTACGTATCTACTAAGTGTCATTTTTATACACAATTTTATTCAAGGAACTGAACACACAAAGCAAAGCCCTTTATACAACATTTCCCTTTCAACATGGAGGGATATTACAACCCTTCTGCAGATTAAAATTGAGATGAGGTCAGGTTTACTTGGGAAGAAGTCTGCCAAGTGTTGTCTGGCTAACAAACCCTAAAGAGGTCCGGTATTGGTCCAGGTGTTTGTGCTTAGTTTTATTCTTGGATTTCAGAGAGTATCGAGGGGTTTACGGAGTAAGAGCGTCTCTACCCATTAAAAAAATGTCAACATCTGCTTGGTGGGATTTGAACCTATGCCCTTATATGGAATTTATGGGTAAGATAGTACCATTCACCAAGGGCTGACGGACCCCTCAACCAGGATCGAGACACCGGGTCATACCCTAGCCCTTTTAAGCCAACTCTGCATCTCTTCCACTAGGGTCATGGTCCAGCTCATCAACTATAGGGCTAGCACCAAGCTCATAAGGAAGTGTGTTGATAGTATGGCTCACGCAACATCATGTCTTAGTGAATATCACATAATCATGTCTTCCATTGCTCTCATTGATTTTGTTGGACACAAATTCAGTCTGAAGAATTATAAGAAGTTACTAACAACGCAGATAAGTGGCAAAAGAAGCTGAAAGAAGGTGTAACTGAAGTAAGCTTGAAAAAGAAAAAGCGAATAGGCAGACTAGGGAGAAGGGCTTTTAGTGTAGGAAGCTTATATGTGGTAAGGCTTGGCTGTGGTAAACTAGGAGATTTCATCATCTCTTATTTATAAGGCCTAGGAAGAGAGAGAATCTATTATATAGAAAAATTTCAGCTTCAGCTTGTAGAATCACAAATAAAAATGAAAGATTATTACAAAATTAGATTTAAATGCAACAAGGAAGATAAGAATAATTACACTTTAAGGACTCTCTTTTAAATGATTTTAAATTAAATGTTGATTTTGATATCAAGTTATATATATATATATATATATATATTGAGTTTATCATGTAATAAGTTACTTTATATTTATCTAAATATTGTTTATCTATAAATATTTTAAGTAGCATGAGAAATATGATAAATTCATAATATGACTGAAGAAGGTTGGTCACCTACTATCAATTTGATATTATCTCAAATCACTGTGTTGTAAAATTTCTTGGGCCATCTTTAAAAGAAAAACATTTTAGTGTCCATTTAGATGGATGGTGAAATTGATTTCGAGGTTATTGAAAACAACAACAATAATAAAATTAATTACGTTTGTGATAAGGTTGAATATTATAACATCAAGATTAAAATCAGAAGTTGTCTCCTAAGTATTTTGGTCCATTTCCTATAATGGACAAGGTGGGACAAGAAAGCCTATAAATTGTAGTTACCTTCAGGCTCACGCATTCATTCTACTTTTCATGTTTCTCAAGTGAAGAAATATATGTGGGAGCAGCGCCTGTCCAAGCTCAATTTCCTCTAGTGGATGTTCATAGGCCTTGCTTAAGGTTCCAATTAGAGTTTTGGAGAGGGAAATGGTGAAGAAAAGCAACCAAGCGATCATCGAGTTCCTTGTAGGATGGGCAAACACATTTCCTAAAGATACCACTTAGGAACCATTGCAGCAACTACGTATAGGCCACTTTTCCTAATTTTGATCCTTGAGGACAAGGATCCTTTTTGAAGAGCAGTATTTGTTGCGGGGTTTAAGGAATTAAGAAAATAAAACTAGGTGAAGTAAACGTTGCATTTAAGGAATGATTCGATGAAGCAAAAAGTGTAGTGTTTTATGTCAGTTAAACGGTGGTATTGGATGAGCTATGAGTATTCGATCGAATTAAATAGAAAAAATTTTAGTTAATCAATCGAGTTTTTAAATCTTATTTCATCATCTTAATTCAAATTAAGTTGAATGAGATTAAATTTGAATCAAATCGAATATATTTATAATTTAAGGTTTTTTTAAAGAAAAAATTGATAGTTATCGGAAATTTCAAGTTTGAATGGAGAAGAGAATGGACGGTAGAATCTTGACTTTTGGAGAAATTGGGATGGTGGGGTTGTCTAAGCTTTGGGAAATTGGAAAAATGGCAGATGGGCTTTTGAAGGGGAAACAACTAAGTTCCACACACACATATGTACCAAACCAAACACCATATTCACAAGTGCCCAAAAACTAACTAATACAAGTATCATCCATTACATCTTCACATATAATCAACATGAATTCATCTCACCTATTACATGCCATATAATCCAAGTTAAACATTCAAAAAACCACCAGAAGATTTTCGGATGGTGTGATTCTTTGAGTTGATTTGATCGTCTGTATCAACAAAATGTATCTACAAGAAAACAATAAAAAAAACACAAGTAGGCTTATTTAAGCTTAGTAAGTTCTACGAATTTAAAATAATTAACTTACTGAATAAACTTATCTAATACAGAATACAGAAAAGTCATAGATTATAATTCTGTCATCCATAATCAAATCACGAATGAGTTTTAAACTTAATTACAATATAACAATCCAATCAATTACATTATACCATCGAAAATAAACCCGATGACCATTTTAACGGACCCGAATACATGGTTAACCATCCAAACACACCGATACGCACAAATGAGCTAACCATCCGAAAACATATCTGGGCACCAAGTGCCAAGCTTGTAGGCTAACATCCCTCCGAAACACACCTCGGCACTAAGTGCCAAGCCCTAAGGCTTTACATCCGCCCCCAAAACACACCTAAATCACTATAATATAACATGATAACTCGCAACAAAAGCTGAACTTCGATATATTCAGTAAACAATAATAAAAAAGAATCATCATCTCGACGACAATCAATCTCGTATAGTGCTCGATATAACCTATTGACATGCCAACCATATCTTATCCTACGTTCATCAGTTCACTTATTTATCCCATAACAGCATTCAATATTGTAGACACCCGTTTTTATCCGAGCCTGATTGGGGGCCCATTTAAATTTTGTTCTCTCTTGGGCCGTTCGAAGCCCACTCGATTTTGGTTTAGTTGAGACCTTTATTTTTCTTTTCTTTTTTTCTTCTTTCCTTTTTGGGCCTGTCAAAGGCCCAAAATATTATTACTATCATCACTACTATTACTATTTTTAAATACTATTATTATCATTTTTTTCAAATAAGTAAGATTAAGAAAACAATATAT
Organism: Gossypium rotundifolium; assembly: GCA_025506655.1. Lineage (NCBI taxonomy): Eukaryota > Viridiplantae > Streptophyta > Magnoliopsida > Malvales > Malvaceae > Gossypium > Gossypium rotundifolium. The sequence goes on from CP106733.1 coordinate 970,293, forward strand.
AAATATGAAATGAAATGAAAAAGAGGAGCCTTTTCATTATTTTTGTTCTTAAACAAAAAAGGTAAAAAAAAAAAAAAAAACACAACAACTACAAACATTATATTTCTTTTTTTTTTTTCTTTTTTTTTTTTTTTTTTTTGCCATAGGTATGTCATGAGGATTGGATTTTGGGTTCTAATGAAGGGGACGTCACCGGACCGTCGATCCTCCCCCCTAGGAGCCCCAAAAATCCCATTTTTCCCTCCCTTGCTAAAATAAAGTTTTTTTTTTAAAAAAAAGGCTTAATTTTGGGGAAAATAGTGTTTTTTTTAAAAGAAAGTTTAGATTTTAAAAATAAAAATCTATTTTTAATTATTTTAAAGGAAAGTTTAAATTTTTAAAACAAAGTTTTGATTTTTTTAACTACTTCAAAATAAAAATTTTAATCTTTAAGAAAAATAGTGTTTTTTTAAAAAATGAGAAAGTTTAGATTTTGAAAAATAAAAATCTGTTTTTTTTTAAGTCATTTTAAAGGAAAGTTTAAATTTTTGAAACAAAGTTGATTTTTTTTTAACTATTTCAAAATAAGGTTTTGATTTTTAAGAAAAATAATGATTTTTTGTTAAAGAAAATTTTAATTTTACGAAAATAATAATAATAATCCGCCACCGTACGAGACGGCCCACCACCAGAGGTCGGAGAGCCGTTGGGGTCTCCGGTGGTGGAGCCATGACCAACATAGAAGTTGAAAGAGGAAGAGGAAGCGGTTTTTTTTTTTTTTTTTTGAAAAACAATGAGATTAAAATGAAAAAATGAAAAGTTTTTTTTATTTATTTATAGGTGCTAAAAATGGGTAATTTATTCTCACCCCTTACTTTTTAAATCTATACCCTATTTTTTGCAACACCGCCCTCGTTCTCTGACCTATTTACACCCATAATCATTATATTTATTTAAACATTCGATTTAATCCGGAATTTAAAAATTAAAGACAAATTAATTGCTATATTAGTTCTCTATCTTCCACATTTTTTTTATCTTTTAGTTCTAAAATCAAGCTATGTCATTTTGTTTCCATCTTTAATAAATAATTTACACTTATATCTTGATTTCACTTGCATTTATACATTATATATTTAATGATAATTATGCACTTTATTTTAATATTTTATATTTATTCACACTTGTATAATTTTATTTATTCTTATTTTGTTTTATTTATTTTCACGTCTATTTATATTTTTTTAAACATTCCCTTACACACATTTTAATATTATTTATGTATGTTACATTGATTCTTTTATTGTATTATGAATAAGGTGTATTATTGTTATTATTATTACCATCATGTTAATGTCTTATTATTTATTTTATTTATTTAATTTTTATTTTTATTTTTGTCATTTTGAAAGAGTTTTAACTTTTCATTAACTTTAGCCAATTTTATTATGATTCGTTTTAAAGAGGAAACTTTAGGTAATTTTTCATCCTATAATTGTTGACATGAAGTTAGTTAAGTAGGTGTTATATTTTAACGAAACCATAAGGTTTTACGTTTGGATTTAGGTTAGTCCTTAAGATCTTACCTACCATTTACCTTAGAAAAACTATAAATAATATGTAAGGTATTTTTTAGGGTTTTAAATTAGTTTTAAATATTGTATTGGATTAGAATTTTAAGTTAATATGTAATTTTTTTAGAACTTTATTCAAGATTAAAACTAATTAAAGATTTTTATAGGTGAATTGTAAATCATGAGTCTTTATAAGTATTTTATTTTAGGAACTTTTTAAGAAAGCTAATAAATGTTATTTAAGATTTATTATTTTAGGATTTTGATTAATTTAAATCTTAGATCAAGAATTTTAAAGTAAGATAAATCATAAACCCGACATAGGATATTTTCGTAAGATATTGATAGGTTCAACGTTACTAATTAAATATTTTAAAATAATAATAATAATAGATCAAATAGAATTAATTTAGGAATTGAAGGTATTTCACTAGAATTATTTAGGTATCCTTTAGGGTTCCCGTTAAAAGTAAAAATCTCTAATTTAAGTTTCAAATTAGATAAGTTTGGTGAACCCATCTTAATCGAGTTACAAGTAAACGGAGATGTTTCCTTTAAAGTTTTTATTTAAGATTTCCATAAGATTTTAGCTTAGATTAAGACATTAATATGCTTTAAAAAAAATCTAGCTCTTAAGACACCATAGGACTATTCCGGATAGGCGTTGTAGGGGTACTATAACCTTCCCCACACGTAACCGTACTCTCGAACCCGAAATTTGGTGATGAGATCGAGTCTAGATTTTTAGGATTTTTCCGTAGTATTAATTCTAGATTTTTAGAAGATAGGTGGCTAACCAACCTAGCCCTAATTGGTTAGTGGTGACTCTACGTAATTTAGTCCCTCCATGTCTAGCTTTGCTTACTAGGCCTCGTACTCTTATGTAGGCGACGTTATGACAAATATGATTTCAAATCATTTAGCAAATACAATTAATAAATAATTAAATGTTTAAATGATACAAAAATAAAACCGTACTAACTTACCAGGATCAAACTGCAAAAACAACAAAAGTCCATGGACTAATCAACAAACTTCCCTTTTCCATGATTATCAACTTGATCTTTATCTATAACAAATTTATTTCAATTATTAGCCTCAATTTTCTCATTCTATTCAATTTAGTACATCTAATTTCTTATTTACAATATTTACACATTAGCCTCAAACTTTCACATTTTACTCAAGTTGGTCCCTAAGACAAAAAATTAACCCCTTTTCCAATAGAATCGAATTTTAACTACTCCAAACCAGCCCCCACTCATGCTAAAATGTCGAAGAAAACCTAATAATTTCAACATTTTATTTATTTAATCCCTAATCTTAAAAATCACTCAAACATGCTTTATAGGATAGCTGAAAAATCATCATTTCAACTAACTCAAAAACATACAAATCATGAAAAATAAACTAAAATGCACTTACATGCATCCAAGAATGGAAAAAAACCAAAGCTTCCAAGCTTAGAACAATGGTGTTTCGGCCAAAACCTAAGAAAAATAAAGAAGCTGACAACTACCCCACTTTTGTTTTACTTTACTTTTATTATTATCTTCATCTTTATTTTTAATGTAATTATAACATTATAAAACACCAATTTAATATATATTTTTCTCTCTTTACCGTCCATATTGCTTAATTATGGACTAATTGCAACATAAATCCCCCCCATACTTTACTTATTTAGGCTATTGTTAAAATAAATCAATAATAAACAACTTTTCCACATATTAAAGTAATCCTTTTCTTTAATTAACTAATAAACAATATAATTTCTTAATCAAAATTTACTATGACACTAATGACTTCGTAAATATTAAATAATTAATATTTACATAATAATATGTTAGAATTATGGTCTTGGAACCACTGTTTTGACACCATTGAAAATCAAGTTATTACATGAGCTACAGACCAGAATCAGGAGAAAAGTTGGGAGATTGAGTGGGGAAGAATTACGAGGTTGCAATGCTGATTTCTTGCATTTGTTGACTCATAAGTATGAGCTATTCGATGTGATTAGCAAGATGCATCTCGAGACGATCATATCATCGCACATCTCAAGGGAAAATGTTGTTATTGAGTTATATGTCGAGTTCACCGATGTTGATGATCTGGCCCATCTTCGACCTCAGGCACGGTGAATACGGATACCAAAGCATAACCCAAATTTAGACACTCGGGCTTGACATTTAATCAATGCATTTGATTTTAATTTTGGCACTGGGTCGATGTTATGGGGTGGAAATAATTATACTAAGGGATTATCGACTTACATCAGTCATCAACCCGAAGATTATTCTAGTGGGCACATGGGCTACAGGAGAACGGCTGGCCTACTCCTTTCGATGGGGGTCGGCAAGGGTACATCCAACACCGTGCTCGAAGGTGACAATGAAGGCGCGGATGAGTGAGGAGATGCAGGTGAGGAAGAAGGGGCTGCGGACGCAAATGAAGGGAAGGGTTTAGAACTTGAGCCAATTCGGCAGAGTGGCCTGGATGGTTCAGAAGTGGCACTATTTTTCGAACGAGATCCGAAACTTTGTGAGTCTGATGATGACGCACCAGAAAATGCTTCGGACTCAGATCCACGATTTAGGGTATGTGAACCTCCACCTTGCAGGACTAACATCGACCTAATGGCCGAGGGTGGTTTAGAGTTTTCTCGACTTCCGCACAGAACACTTGGACATGCAAGCACAGTTCGTGATGTACGAGTACTGGAAGTTGGAATGGAATACCCCAATAAAGATATTTTTCTTGCCGCACTGAAGCGGTACAACATTAAGAATGATGTGAACTACTACGTCACAAAATCTCACTCGAGAAATTTGAAAGAAACTGTGCAACGAAGGACGGAAGGTGTAAGTGAAAAATCATAGCATCTTACCAGAAAAAAATTGAGCTATGAAAGATAAAAAAAATATATATCAATCCCCATACATGTGTTACGACGGGTGCAAATCAGGACCATCCAAGGCTAAAGTCAGACATGATTGTTGACATTGTTTTGCCGATGGTGAAAGCCTATCCTCTGATTGAAATATTGGTGCTGATTGCAAACATACGTAGCTAGTACCAGTACACTCCAACGTACTACAAAGTATGGGTTGCAAAACAGAAGGCTATGGAAAAGTTGCATCATGGGTGGAAGGGTTTATATATAGAAATGGTGTCCGGTATTGGATCAGTACATACCAGGTTCCGTGATTGATCTTGAAACATGTCCAGGGTATTGTGGCAATTAGATAGTCCCTAAGAAAAGAGTATTCCATCGGTTCTTTTGGACCTTCGAGCAATGTAGAGAGACATTTCAGACTATAAGCTTATGGTCCAAATTAACAGCACCTGGCTGTACAGAAGGTATCAAGAGCATCTGTTGCTTGTCGTTGCTCAAGATGGTAATTGAAAGATTCTACCTATAGCATTCACAATAACTCCTAAAGAAACGGCAGATGGCTAGGATTCCTTCCTAAACCGATTGCACCGCCTCGTTTGCCCACAGCCCGGCATATGTGTCATATCAGACAGGGAAACCAAAATACTCTCGGTGATTGATCGTCATAGATCTTTTTAGGATCGCACTCATCATCGGTATTGTATACGACATGTGGGATCCAACTACTATAAAAAAATCCTTTGACAACTGAGCGAGATCTAGTCACCAACATGGGTTTGTAGTTTTAAATATGTATTCACTGCAAATCAAAATTTCAATTACGTGGTTATTTCATTACATTAAACAATATCTATTTATCAACAGGTTACGAGTTTGTCCAACATATTTTCCATCAAAAGTTGAACAACATAAGCACCATTAATGTCTACGGTGCGATGTATGTTTTAAATATACCATTCGAACAGTAGACGCAATCGTATGATGGGGTCTATGATATCGACACATGACGTTAAAATTGGTGGGTTGCATCAATTCGTTACTAAAAAGGACACATCATTTACCGATAACATCGCTTATCAAAGTGACATACTTTCGATTAGTTACATTACTCCCTAAGAGAGAGTTGGCGTGTGCTGTATAAATAGCGGACGGTGGTACATTCTACAATGACTTGATGAAAGAGATTCGGTGAAGTACAACAAGAACAAACATGATGTATGTAGTGTGCCACTCACATCGTAACCTCGATTTTTGAGTCACCGAGCATGTTATGCCCGACCAGGAAATGTCAGGTGCATCCTATTGTGTAAACCTAACAGAAGAGACCTGTGATTGTGGAAGCTTCCAAGCACTTCGGTTCCCATGCACATATGCAATTTTCGCATGTGGGAATATACAGATTGAATACGCACTTTACATCAATGACGTCTACCTACTACAATGCATTCGAAGTGTTTGGAGTCCTGAATTCTTACTCGTCCCAAATGAAAGTATAAGGCCACCTATGTCTAGCGTGCCGCTCGAGCTGGTGCCAAATAAAGACCCACGTCGCGTCTTAAAAGGTCGCCCAAATTTTGCCTAGATAAGGAACAATATAGATATTTGGGAGAGGCGTGACCAATAGAAATTATGTGGGTATTGTAGAAATTCAAGGCATACGAAGCCTACTTGTTCTCTATACAGTGAAATGTTGGGGCCCCAGCGTCAATAATATTGCTTTCAACCAGTCGATGTTATCATTCCGTCGTATGTCCACCTTGTGCAGTTCCTTCAGGTCTTGAGGTGGTGACGGAATTCGTTGCCTCGACCCGAACTGCCTCAACACTCGATCTGTTTTGTGCATTTCCATCGTCGCATACACTATCTACAGCACATTTGCGTCTAACATCTATCGATTTCCCAACACTTCCGACAAGATACAAGATATGACATCGGTGTCGGTGTATGACATCCATTCAAACTAATAAGCAAAATTCTAAATATCATTATTTATGATTTTTTTACGAATCATTACGTAATTAATATAGGTTTGAAAAAATAGGTAACTAACCTTAGCTTCCGACCGTTGATCTAACAACAACCTAATATCTTCTAGAACCTCGAGCAGTCCCACGTAGCTCGGCCCATGGTTCCACATGTACAAGTGATATGTTAGTCAAAACATATAATAATAAAAATTATTGTACAAATTGCGTATTTGCTAATAAATGATGTTTACCTCGTCACCAATTGGAACATATATGGGTCGGTCACCTTGGGACATAGAAACGATAGTTACCACCAAGCCCACGACTGCAACAAAAGCAGACAACCACCGATTGATGACGACCTCAGTTACATGGCCCGACACATCTCCCAGTATAACGTGGACAATACAGCAGATCCCTAACTTAGTTTCCTACAGTCATTGAAGTCTACTAGATGTAATAATCACCTTATGTGCACCAAATTTTGAGATTTTTCGGACATTAAAATGCCCCTGATTAACCTTATGATGTATGCTCGGGCGTATTTTTGTATCATCTCTTCCGTTCAGGCTTTAATGTCTTTAGGGAGCTCGTCGAAATTATCCTTCAACCAATTCATCAATATTTGATCACCTTCGAACTTCTCCGGGACCTTTTCCAATAGTGATCAACAGAAGGTCACTTTGTCTGAAATGATCCCAGATCTCGTGATGACTGGCCCATCCACTGGCAGATCGAGTTGTAGTGCTACGTATTCGAGTATGATTGTACACTTATTGCATGGAAGGTGGAAAGTAAGTGTTTCGGGCCTCAATATTTCCACCAATGTGCTGATTAGTTGCAAATTGAGTTTGTAGCCCCCGGACATGTGAGACGCATGTAAGAATCCAGCTGCTTGCAAGTGGCCATGAATTTTAGGAATTGCAAGCTTTCCCATATTATGGATGAAGCCTTCCAAAACACGATCATTCGTCTATTTACACAAAAAAATAATTATAATAAAAATTAAATTTAAAATTATTGAAATTAACAAAATTTCAACTCCGGTCTTACCATTACTAATTGGGCGGCGAAAATATGTTTGTCGTCAAAGCGGATTAGGGAGACAGCCATTCGTGAAAAATCAATTTAAAAGAATTAAAACGAGATAATTTTTAAAAATATTTTTAAATAAAAATATCAAAAATTATTAAAAATGAGAGACTTGAGAAGGTTTGAGAGAATGATGTAAATAAAAAAAAATGAAATTTAAGGGGTATTTATAGGGTTAAAAAAAATAGGTATCGCTATTAAGGTTTATTTTGTTGAGATCTGATCGTTAGCTAGAAAGCGCCTATAGACCTTATTTTGTCGATTTCGATATAGTTTTAAAATGTGTATTTACTATTCAATATTGCATTTGGGTTGGATTGACATTACTCATATTTGAAAATACAAAAAAAAATACTTTTAAATATATTTTTTGATAAATAATCGGGCTGGATTAATAGAAGAAACAAATCAAAAAATAAGTCTGGCCCATCAAGACAGCCCAATAAACAAGGAAGCCCAATCCTAAAAAACAAAAGGAGCAGAAAAAAGAAACATTTTAAAATAAGTAAAAAAAGGAATATTTTTAAATTATGATGAAAAGTAAAGCCTTTAGCCATAAAATATGAGAGAGGTTTTGTTGATCATCATTACCCAAAAATATCTTTATCATATCTCTGTGATTCACTTGAATAGTACAAAATAATGATTTTTAAGATTGACTCTAATGACATGATTAACTCCTTTATTATATTTATTTATTTATTTATAAACAAGGAGATCATAATTAAATTTTAATTTTTTACAACACGTGATTAATAATGTATGTTTTGAGCATTACGAGAATGTTAAAATTTTCTTGTACATAATTAACATAAACCCAAAATTATTTTTAAATGAATTTTCAAAATTTTTATTTTTAAAACTTATTTTATAGATATCTAATCACATCTAATTAAAAAAGTCCGCCTCCTATTTTAATCTTTTTTAAGCTATAGTCGAGATGATTTTTAAATAGTACTGGATAAAAATGGGATAAATTCATATACTTATCTTTATTTTAATTAAATTAACCAATCCAATGGGTCTAGAAAGTGATACCAGTTGATCTCCATGGAGTCACCATCAACTTTCACGTCGAGGCATGAAGACAAGAAACATGGAATAGTGAGGCAAGTGGTTCAACCTAAAGAAGAAAACAACAACTGATCCATCAAACATGAAAGATACATACATATATATGTATAAATATATATGCCATCACCCCCATGCAGCTGTTGCTGTCATTGGGAATTTTTGTGACACTGTAAAAGATATTCAGCTTCCAGTTCAAGACGATTATCAATATTTGCAGAATAACACTTTAGATTTTCATCAACAACAGTAAAATCATGTTTTTTTTGTGCACCTTGATATGGGAAATCTTCATAAACAAATCTTCCTAACATGCAGTATTGATTCAAAGAACGTTAATAAAAATCCATGTTGCTGTGATGCCAGGAGCCGCCTTCGTATTCTTCTTTCTCTTACTGCTTTGTTTTAGTGGTTCAATCAAGTACTACTTCAGATGAATCCACCAAAGTTGACATTCTCGAACTGTCGGTTATGTACTTGTTGTCTTCGTTATCACTCTCTATTATCTCTTTCATTCAAATCAAAGAATATATCTTTTATATATAAATACATGCATATATATGTGTGATGGAAATTTTTTCTAGTGTGCTTAAAATGAATGGTTCTGCAGAAAGGATATCAGAAAACAAAAAATGAAAAAGTCTATATCTTTCACATGTTTATATTCCTTGATAAATACTATTAGTAGCATATAGATCAATTCATGCAGGTGCTGAAGTAAATTGATATGAATTCACACATTTATCTGTTAACTGAATATGTCCATTAAAAATATTACAGTGAATCCAGGGGTTTCTTTTTAAAGAAAAAAATCTAAGTGAAATGGGTTAAAGTGACCCTGGCCTTTGGCTTTATCATGAGCCAGGGTAACGGGGCAGATATATATATTTATTTATGCCTGGCTGGCTGGTGAAAAATTACGTGGTGATATCTGGTACGTACTCAAAGGTAGTATATATATATAGATACGTACAACGCGTTTTACACTCAGAAAAACAAAAGTCATAGTTTTGTTGATGCTGTTAATTGTTATCAAGAGACAAAGAAGAAAAGCAGATGCACACCCTAACTGTGATTCACTTTGGTGGGTTTGATATAGTTGATGGATAAAGCGATAGATCATGATATGGATCCAGTTGTTGTAATATGATGAGAATATATTCTGAGTACTTATTAAATTAACACCAATATATATATATATATATACGCAGAGATGATGCTAATATTAACTAGCTCCAAGTCGAACCCACATTCTTGAATGGGAATTCAAAGGACCAAATAGCCCCATTGTAGAGTGTTATCAACACAATGACTGCATCCCCCACAGTTTAAAACTTTATAAACCTGCTAATGGATCATTAGCTTCACATGCAATCCACTAAATTGAACTAGAAAGAGCAAAACAAGAGAAGTTATCATACTAGAGTGTTTAATCTCACGAAATAGTTTTAAAATTCGTGCTGAACGTAATTTTTTTAATAAATCTGAACACAGAATTAATGAATGGACTAGCTCTTCTCATTTCTTTTTTATTTTTTCTGACAAGTTTTCTCATCAGCTTTAGTCAAATTGAAGATAAAGGGCAAAGATATGTTAAGAATCCTAATCTGCATATGAAATCGCATGAAAAACTATGCTTTAGACTAAGTCGGTGTTGATGTAATATGCTATACTAAATAACCAACCATTGGGTGCATATTTCAACCTAAATCATAGGGCGATAAATATTAATGAAAGGCATTTCTCAACAGTTGAGTGCACTAACAATGGCGGTTCAAATGTGGTGGAATATCTCAGCTTCATTACATTCTTTTCCACGTGCAAGTACTAGATAACGTTGTGGGTCCTCAAGGCATCTTCTTCATGCTTCTTTGTACGGTCAATACCTTCGCTTTCACTGTTACCTTTCGGTTTTCCTGAACTGGAACTTATGCAAATCATTGGGATATGAAGGAACCTAAAAACGATAACAAAAGTGCTATATATTGGATAGACCCACCTTCTTTTTCCGGTTTACATTTACATATGAAAGATAATTAGAACACAAATGTATCAAAATTTATATAAAGATAGAATGTCTTAAAAAAATCTTGATAAGCAACCAAGTTGATGTACTCAAAAGGAGAAATAATATCTCATGGCTCATGCATGGAACACTTTGCCCTCCCTCTTCTCTAAATGTTAAGGATAGTGTAGCCGTTTTAAATATATATAATATATATGTTGTATATTTATCATACTGTAACTGCTGTGCAACTTGTTAGTACTGAATGCAAGGACTAGGAGATATGGATGTCCTTTTCAGTTTAATCATCAAGATCTTTTGAATTATTTTATTCCAATTCTCAGCATCTACTGTTCATGGACATTATAAATATGGTCTCCAGGGGTGGCTAGTTCCTCATCAAGGTTTAAGCAGTTTAAACATATTCCCAATAAGCTTCATTTAGCTCTCACATTACCAGGAACTCTTTTCTCTGCTGCATATATAACAATGGATGTGGTCACAAGTATGGTTGCTGACAGACCAGTGGTCATTTTTAGCAGGACTACCTGTTGCATGAGCCATACCATCAAGACTCTCATCAATGGGTTCGGGGCGAACTTCACGGTTTACGAGCTCGATGAAATTCCGAATGGGCAACAAGTTGAAAGGGAACTGCAGCAGATGGGGTGCAATCCCAGTGTACCAGCTGTTTTCATAGAGCAGCGGCTGGTTGGAGGTGCTAACCAAGTCATGTCCCTCCAACTCAGGAACCAGCTTGTCCCATTGCTCAAAAGGGCTGGTGCTATATGGATTTGAAACATAAAGTAGACTTTCATTAACTTAAAAGTTCAATACCATGCATGCTATTAAGCAAAAATAAAGTGAGAAATGGTTTTGTTGTCTGTGTCCACATAAATTTGCAGGGCATAGTTGCACACCATTTTTGGGGCTGAGCAGGGTCATAGCATTTTCCTTATACTAAATTTTAACTAGGTAGAACTTGTAATTTAACTTGCTTATGTAATATCCCTTGTCTATTCTAAATAAAGGTATATCTGCTATTAGTGGCTTGAACCTTGACTTGGCATGCAATGCAGCATGAGCTGAAAATCAATTAGTGAGGTTAATTACTTGTTTTAACTAGGTTGATCTTTTAATGGAAAAAATAATCAAGTATCAAATAAGCTCTTCATTTGTAGGCATCGATGACCCTTTATTGTTGTAAAACAAAGTAAATTTATTGATGCTATCAACAGACAAAGAAGAAAAGCAGATTCATATTGGTGGATTGAATGTTGTTCTAACATGGCCACATATTCTGATAATATAAGCTAGCTCACTTGAGATAGATGGATGTAGGGATGGCAATGGAGGGGTGTTGAGGCAAGGATTGCCTTACGTTTCCATGAAGCACCTCACTATACATAATTTTTTCATTCAAGTTATATATCATTTTTAGCATATCAAATATAAATCATATATTCATATTTCTATTATTTTAGTATATATATAACATACAAAGATAAAATAGTGATTTACAAATTAGAATGAGGTTGAGCGAAATAAGTATTTATTATAATTGTCCCATTTCATCACATACATCCACCTTTTAAAAAAAAATTTTCTCGAATCAATGCAAAATTCGTGGAGTGACTTGAATTTTGCCATTTTTTAAAGGGAAGCCAAAGGACTTAATAAAAGTAGTAACTTATTATTATTATTATTATTATTATTATATACAGTTTTTATTACCGTCCATAGCTCTCCGAACCTTTAAATATGTCATGAGATAATATATGCTTAAGTTTGTATCTAAATTTGCTTCCACAGTAATAAAAAACTTCATTAAAAACCGGAAATCTACCAATATGCTATCCATTGTAATCATGGTGATTACTATTAATTCAAGGCATTTTCCAATAGTTGAGTGCACTAACAATAGGGTTTCACATGTGGAGGAATATCTCAGCTTCATCACATTCTTTTGCAAGTAAAGAACGCAATTAATGTAAAGAGGAAGTACTAGATAATGTAGTGGGTCATCAAGGCATCTTCTTCTTGTTTCTTTGTACGGTCATTACGTTTGTTTTTTTCTTTTTAGTCCTTCAATGCTATTAAAGATCAAGATTCCATTTTTCTCTTCTTTTTTTCCTTTGCTTTTCTAGGAACTTATGCTAATTAATCATTGGAATTTGAGGGGAAAATTGGATAAACCCAACAATTCTTTCTCCACTTCAGCAGAGATGCTGCAAAGATGATAGAAAGCAGAAAATTAGTCATACCAGATAGAATTTGTTAACATAATACGAGAAAAAAATAATTACAACACGAATACACGAATGTGTCAATCTATATAATGCAAATTATTAACGTACCAAAGTTTATCTCAAATATAAAATCTTGAGAAGCGACCAATTGTTCTTCCATATTTTGAGAGGTGTCGAAGGAGAAATATGTCATGGCCCATGCATGGGTTCACTTTGAGTATGTTATGGATGTCCTTATCAATTTAATCATCAAGAGGGCAAATATATGAAGGAAGATCTTTTGGATTATTTTATTCTTTCTCAGCATATATACTGTTGATGGACAGTATAAATAAAGTCTCCATTGTGGTTAGTTCCTCATCAAGTCTAAGCAGTTTAAACATTACCCAAGAAACTCTTTCTCTGCTGCATAACAATGGATGTGGTTACAAGGATGGTTGCTGACAGGCCAGTGGTCATCTTTAGCAGGACAACTTGTTGCATGAGCCATACCATCAAGACTCTCATCAGTGGGTTTGGGGCGAACCCGACGGTTTACGAGCTTGATGAAATTCCGAATGGGCAACAAGTTGAAAGGGCACTGCAGCAGATGGGGTGCAATCCCAGTGTACCTGCTGTTTTCATAGGGCAACAGCTGATTGGAGGTCCTAACCAAGTCATGTCCCTTCAACTCAGGAACCAGCTTGTCCCACTGCTCATAAGGGCTGGAGCAATATGGATTTGAAAGATAAAAAGTAAGCTTTCATTAACTCAAAATTCAACACCATGCAAGCTACTAAACAAAAATAAAGTCATAAATGGCTTTGTTATGTGTTTCCCTACTATCACCATCCTTGTACACCATTTTTGGGGCTGAGCAGGGTCATAGTATTTTCCTTGTACTAATCTTTAATTAACTGGAACTTGTATTTTAACTTGCTTATGTAACATCCCATGTCTATGATAAATAAAGGTGTATTTGTACACCATTTTTGGGGCTGAGCAGGGTCATAGTATTTTCCTTGTACTAATCTTTAATTAAGTGGAACTTGTATTTTAACTTGCTTATGTAACATCCCATGTCTATGATAAATAAAGGTGTATATATATATATGCTATTATTTGCTGCATTTAGTAACCTTGACTTGACAGTGTAGTTTCATTATGTCCTGGGAACACTTGGCACATAAAAATATAGGAGTAGAAAGAGGACAATAAGCTTAAGGGTGAGCAGGCAATGTAATAGCAGCATTAACTGAAAATCAGTGAGATTAATTACATGAATTAACAAGGTCGATCTTTTAATGGAAGAACAGTGGAGTATCGAATGAGTTCTTCATTTGTAGGCATTGATGACCTTTCAATGGAAAAATAATATTGAGACGTGTGTTAACAATGTCTGTCTTCTGCATTATGGTGAGATCATCTAGAGTTTCAATCATCAAAAAAGAAGTTAATCCCAGTTTAATGAACTGCTTCATATTGGTTTTCAATCACTAGCCTTCACAAACTTCATAGCACATGTTTCCAAATTTATCTCCTTTGTGTACCCAAGGAGATCTTCAGCAGCAGCAGTTATTGCACATGCCATATCATAGAGAGACTCAAATTTGACTTGGCGGCATACTGTTGTGCAAACCAGCTGAACCAGATTCTGAATACTAAGCAAATCAATAAGGCACAACAGCAGTTGTATTTATAGGGCAAGATCTCATTGGAAGTCTCCATCAGGTTATATGGTCCTCCGTGTGGATCTTCAGCGAGTAATATGAACATGGAACACATGTACTTTCTCAACTAGGCTTTGATGCCAAGTTGCAAAACAATATAAAGACCATGACTCTCTTCTTCTCTTTTCTTTTTCCATTTTGGCATGATGAAAATGGATACCTATTGATAATTTTAGATACTTCAGAGACTGAAGAGACTCCTTACCTAGTAGACTTTCTTGGGAAAGCAAGATTCCTCATGTAACACCCCCGGCCTATGCTTTGAATTACATGCAACATTTAATGGCATAAACATGGATTCGAGAAATCAACCTGATAGCAATACTGGATCAATTATCTGAAACAACAACTCGCAACAGAGAATTGTCCACGGACTCTTTGCAGATATATGTCAAAATATGGCATTGGAAGCATCCCAAAGTTTTAAGGCCAAGAATTCTAAGAAGCATTAAGATACAGACAAAAGATACCTGCTGAGATTAAATTCAAAGCAGATAACTGCATAATGATATTAGCATTGTTCCATTTCTTCCAAAGGATTAGAAACCAGTTTTTGGTCATTAATACAATCATTCATCCTGAGTCCGGTTAAGAAACACATGAACCAGTAAAATGAAACAGGTAAATGAACATCAAACGTCTGCCGAGATAACCACTCCGAACGAAATTCATCTTGCCACAAATACTGATAATTTTTATTAACTAGTTAAAAACTAAACAAGGGGTCACATTGGTTTTTGTTCATTCTGTTTCAAAGATCTTAACTTGCAATGTATTAGAGGATTTTCTCCTATATTTGAAAGGGCAGACCAATATACAGGAATAAAAACAGTGAAAGGAAAATATAATAACTTTATTCATAACTGATAGCAAAGTCTACATACCGAAATAAACACTAACCAAAAGGGTTTTACTTTTTAACGTATCTCTACAAAATTCATTCCTCAATCATCAACTGAAAATGAACACAGCGGCATGATAATTGTTCACCTGTGAATGTAATCTTTCAAAATGCCATTTCTGTGCTCTATAATTGCATTCCTCCGCCAATTCTCGACGGCTTTACGAACCGTGGCGTTTGCTTCCCGGATTTCTTCAGCGGAGAATTTATGCTCGATGATTCCCAAGGGTCCAGGTTGTAACACCTTGATAACAGTTTCCATTTCTTGCTCCAATTGCCTGAAAAAGGAAAATCCGAGAAAAAAATTTCAATCTTTTTCGAGATTTTGGAATTTGGAAAACCCTAAAAACAAGGAAATTCAAAGGGTGAAGTTTGTAGTACCGGAAGAGCTTGGGAATGGGCAAGATATTGCCCAATTGAGAAAGAGAAGCCCGCATCTCGTCGGCACCGTTCTAAAGCCGATAGGTCGAGGGAGACAATGAAGGTGGATTACTCAGCCTTCGTGTAGCAATCAAAGAACCGGCAAACCAGAAGGACACTCTGACCATTGATACTATAGAACCGAAAGTATGAGTAGACCTGTAATGGACCGGGTTTCTCCACTGTCCGGTTTACATCGATTTCAATTTAAATAATAAAAATATTTTAGTTTATATTTATAAATATTTTTAATATTTTATTAATATATGAATGGTAGAGATTTATGGGCATTTCTCTCTCTAAATATAAGCTTAATATTTTATTTAAGAATAATTCTATATAAAATATGATAATTTGAGTCTGACTCAAACCAACTGTATTTGTTCACACTTTGCATCAATAATAATTTAAGTGAATATATTCCTATTGATCTTTTATTGCCCTCAACTTTAGATATATAAAATATTTTTTGAGTAAATTTTCATTAATTAATTTAATATATACTAGATTAATCCATGCCTACTATAGAAGTAAAAATTTTAGTTATTACATTTATAAAAATATATATGAAAATTAAATATAAATTTATTTGAAATAATAAAGTTGAGATAATAAATATTTTAATGTTTTGATTCAAATAGATTTTTTTAGATTTTATATAAAAATATAAAAAAAAAAAGGTCTTTGATAATTTTGCAACTGAATTAGAAGCAGATAACACTAAGTCAATCAAACTCTTAAGTGATAATTTATGCCAACAATAAATTAAGCAACTTAAGTCATTTATCATTACATCCGTGATTAGTTCATCAACTTGAATTTTGAGCTAAAAAAATTGTGACTTCACGTGACATTTTGTTTGAACGAAATGGTGCCCACCACCAAGCATGGTTTTCAAAACTAACTCGATGGTCGTACTGATCAAATCACCGACTCTCGGTTGACTGATTCACTATTAAAATATAAAAAAATCTTTAAAAAAAATCAGGAAAATAGAAAAATTTTGCAGAAGAAAAGTCAGAAAAATTCATAAAAATACTTTTAAAAAAATATATAAACAATTTTAAAAAGATAACACTTTTAATTTTCTTTTGGATTTGAGTTGGGTTTGGGCCAGTTGATTAGTGGGTTTAAGGTTGGGTTCCATTGTATCAATTTGTTTTGGGTAAACTACATTTTTTACTGCTACAAACAAAACCATACAAACATGGAAGAAACCTATAGTATATCAAACCCCAAATTGAACAAATATGAATATTAAGAGCATCTACCCTATTAATTTGCTTTCCCATCAACCTAATCTGTATAGTTTGTTTAATTTGCATCAAGATTACACACTCATTAGAATGAGGCTTGCCAAAATACCTGCCATCCCTTTCACACAAAATTGAATGATTATATGCCAATCTAAGCACAGCAACAATAAGGGACTTGCCTTTGAGCTTAGAAACAGCCCAAGCCAGCTCCTGATCCCAAGTTCCAACAGCTCTGTTAATATTACAAAGCTGCAATACCATCTCCCAAACCTTCAAAGAAAATATGGTTTCTAGTTTCAACAAAGCAAGCAACATTGAGACCAAAGGAACTTAAATGATCCATAGTAGGCAACCAATTCAAAACTGCCATCCAAGCAACAATAGAATGTTTAGGAATATATGTAGGAGGAACCACAACAATCGATGCCAACACACTTTCCTCCCCTTATCTCTAATATCCTCCCACTACCTTGAAGAAGCAATCTTACTGCTGATAGGAATTCTTTGCACACTACCAGCAGCAAGCTCCTTCAGCTTCCAGCTACTTGTAAAATTAGGAACAACATCCCAAAAGCTCCTCCTCTTCATAACATACTCTTTAATCCAAGCAATCCAAGGAGAACCTTCCTCTGCAAGAATACTTTGAATATGGTGCAAAATGCAAACCTTATTCCATACTTCAAGATCCCTCAGCCCCAGCCCACCTTCTGATTTAGGAGAACGTATAAAAGTCCGGCTAACTCTAGCACCATGTGCAACACAATCCTGACCTTTCCGGAAGAATTGAACACAAATTTGAGTGATCTTCCTAAGAACAACTTTTGGAAGAAGAAATTACCTGCACCAATAAGACTGCATACTGGAAATAACAGCTTTAATAAGCTGAAGCCTACTAGCATAACTCTAATATCTAGCAGACCAGCCCGTAACCTTAATATCTTGCCAATCAAAGCACTACAGTCTGAAAAAGTCAGTTTCCTAGATACAAGAGGCACTCCCAAATATCTCACAAGAAGCTGACCAATCTTGAACCCAGTAATGCTTCTTATAAGCTCAACCTCCTATTCAGAAATACCAGCAACAAATAGCTCACTTTTTGAAGCATTAACCTACAGCCCAGAATACCTATAAAACTCCTCCAGTAAACACCAAATACCAACTACCGAGTCAACAGAACCCTTGGCAAACATAAGAAGATCATCTGCAAGGGATAGATGAGAAATCTTAACACGGAGACTTTTAGGATGATACTTGAAAACACCACATTGAGCTGCCTCTTCTAAAATCCTGGACAGGGATAGGGAGACAGAGGATCTCCCTGTCTGATTCCTCTTTCCCCTCTAAAAAAAAAGATAAAGCCCCCCATTAAAAGAAATGAAAAACCGAGGAGTAATGATGCAAGTAGCAATCCACTTGATGAACAGCTTAGGAATACCTATAGCCTTCAAGACCTAGAGAATAAAGCCCCATCTCAAAGCACACCTAGGTGAAATATACTTTCTATTGTAGCCCCTCAACAACTCATGAACCAAAAGAGTGCTATCAGTAATACTCCTACCCTTAATGAAAGCACTCTGGCTTTTAGAGATTAAAGCATGCAAGTTCTAAGTAATTCGATTAACAAGTACCTTCAAAATACATTTATACATAGCACTACAACAGGAAATAGACCTAAATTCCTTGATGTGCCTAGGATTCTAACATTTAGGAATCAGAGTAATGATGTTAGCATTAAAAGCAGGCAAAAGCTTTGAAGAAACAAAGAAAAACGGGGCAAAAACTGGGGCAAATTTGAAGAAAATGCCAATTTAAAAAAAAAAAATTGAGGGAATGTGGGGCAAATTACTAGAAAATACCTTTTTTTTTTTTAATTTATGGGAAAGACATGTTATCTAATTATTTATCGGAAAGGGTTATTTCTCCCGAAAACGCGTCCACGTCAGTCGCGATTTTAGGGGATACAACAGGAAAATGCGTACTGGGAGCTCTTTTGCCACATCAGCAAAAAATGTTTTCTTGAGGGCGCGCTTTGCTGATGTAGCAAAAACGCTCTCCCAAGTACGCGTTTTAGATCGTGTTTTAAACCTTTATAAAGGCTCAAAGTGACAATACCATTTTTATTTAACGTGTCATCAATTAATATGGAAATATAACTTACAAAGTAAATCTTTATACAGACCTAAAGTCTCATTTCTCTTGTTTTTTTTAGCAATGTGAGATATGAGATATATGTATATATACACTCATGAACAGTTTTGAGGCTTGTTCCTAAACATTATGGGATTACTTCATCTTTTACTAACAACATGAGATTAAAGGTTACACTATATTTAATTTTTTTTACTTAGAGTTTAAATCTTTTACAAAAAGTTAACATTTGTTACATTATAAGTATGGTAAAATATTAAAAATAAATATTTAAAAATTACTAATATTTAAATGATCATTTTGTAAGTTTTATAATTGATAGCTAAAAATATAGTTAAGTAACTACTAATGTAATTTAATCTAGATATAAAATATGAAAAATAATTATTATATTTAATGTATATTATATATATCTATAAAAAACTTATTTAATATAATTATATACTATGTTTAAATAGAATATCTATCTAGTTAAAATATATCTGAAATAAATTTATCGGCATTCATTAGGTGATGAAAGTTAAATTAAATTAGAATTAAAAAATTAATTAGTATAGTAAAATATTAAAAATATATATTAATTTTTAAAATTACAAAAAATACTATTTGAGTACCAAACACTCACCATTTATTTATTAATCAAACATTCATAATATAAAATAAAAAATTAAAAGTATAACTTCTAAATTTAAATAACGGAAAATTATTTTAAAAATTAGAATTGTATTGATATTAACTTCAAACTTTTAAAATTGAATAGAAGATTATTGTATGTACAAGTTTCATATATGTAATTTGTTCTCTTTTTTTTATATTTTTTTGTATCGTTAACAATTCTAAAATACAACAGATTAAAGATCTCAAAAGATAATTTTATAATATGAGAAAATGTTAACAAAATATAAAAAATAAAAATTGTTTTGTAAAAAAATCAAAAAAAAAGAGAAATGAGACTTTGGGTCTATATAAATATTTGCTTTGTAAGTTATATTTTCATATTAATTGGTGACACATTAACAAAAAAATGATGTTGTCACTTTGAGCCTTTATAAAGGTTTATTCTCGTAATATTTTAAAATTTTGGTCTATTTTTATAATATCTAAAAAATGACTTTTTTTCAAAATTTAATTCGAAAATAATTTTTTTAAAAAAAACACGAATTAAATCGCGTTTTCGAAAACACTCCCCAACAATATCCCATGCTGATTTGAAAAAATAAGCCGTAAAATTGTGCAGCTTTCTCTTTCCCCTGTTCACAAAAACCTACCTTAATTTCATCCCAACTAGGTTTTTTTTTTTCCTTTTTAGTCGTCTAATAATGAAAAGTTACAAAATAGACACTCAACTATTCAATTTTATTTTTTTAATCACCTAATTATCTTAGATTTTTGAATGTTTTTCAATTTTATACGTTAGTCAGCTGGTGATTAAAAAAGACAAAATTAAATAGTTGAGTGACTATTTTATAACTTTTCATAATTAAGTGACCAAAAAAAATTTACTAATAATTAAGTGTTTATTTTGTAACTTTTTATTGTTGGGTGATAAAAAAAATCACCATAATTAGGTGACTACTAATATAGTTTACCCATTTATTTTTTTATTGATTTCTTTTAAATTTGGGTGGTCGGTTGGGTTTATAGTTGGGCTAAGAATTTTTGCCATTTTAAAAAACCGATTCTCAATTTGCAATCCGACCGCAATTTAAAATAGTTTCTCCAAACCAATACCTTACCTATTCTTGATTCAACTAGTCTTACCAACCAATTTGGTCCAATTTAAACAACAATGCTGCCAAGAATATATGAATAAAAAAAAAAAAAAAAGGCTTAAAAGGCTGTTCCTTTGTTCTACATTGGTTCATACATAGATTCTCAGCAGTCAACGCATTTTAACATACACCAGTTCAGACTGAGCAACGCCCCTTCTCTCAAGACTCTTTTCAAAATGTCAAGGCGATGATCTCACCAAACAAAGCAACCCCAGAATCCAACACTCCAAAAAAAAAAACAATGTAATACATACATACATGCAAACATACATACATACATACATACATAGCTACTATCAACCCTGCAATTAGACCACAAATTTCACACTACATACACATATAATTTACCCTATACTCTCTTTCAACTTATCCACGCCTAGTGTAAAAAAAAATTTATGATATTGAGTGACGCCTTCTTCTTTGGAACAAGAAACGAGATTCTGCATTTGGTTTACTCCCTATTGGCTTCAAATTATTGATCCTGAATAACGAGTTGAGTTGCTTGCTTAATTTCTTAGTGAATGATTTGAATATCTTGTTAGCAGGGTGTGACCTTACCAGCTCTTGTTTCATTGACACATGATCTTTTTCTAAATCCGTTAGCCTCATCCTCATCCTTGCCACTTCGAGTTTCAGCTCTCGGTTTTCTCGTCTGACCGACGCGTAGTTGTCTCTAGGCGAGATGGCTCCACTCCCTGCACCACTGCTCGATCGTTGAGGGAACTGGCTGTTGATTGTGCCAAAAAAGAATTGGTTGTGACCTCCGTTCATCGCGTTCCGGAGCCTGATTTGCTCGAAATATAACACCTGGACCGCCATTTGGACAGGTAACCTTTCGTTCTGTGCTGCATGACTACATGCTTCTTGTGATAATTTCTGACAGTCTATTGTTTTGCATAGTCTATAGCGTTCTGAGTCCTTTATGTTCGGATGAACCTGTAAAACAGATTGCTTAATGTTAAACTTAGTCTATGGAAATTGTGGACTATTTAGTACTTTCTTGTGAGACGATCACCTTGAGGAAGATATCGACGGCTCGGTATAGCCCGTCGCTAATGATCCGAGCATGATCAGGAAGTAACTCTGCAAGTGCTATGAATTTTGATGGCAACAAGTTTGTGTCCAGTGCAATTTCTGCAAGGTAAGTGTCAAGTAACTTGGATACTTTGAGGATTGAACTTTGTTTTGGGGATCCAGGACTGTCAAAATCATATGCCATTTCACTTTCATCTCTCATGCGATTATCTTCATCATCATCCTCATCCAAGTTCAAAAATATGGAGAAGATCCTCAAGATCGATTCCGTGTCATACATGGTTCCATGATTGTTACCATATGAATTAGCTGGTATAAGGATATCTTCAAGTATTGCCTGGTCTAGTTGCAGGCCTACCCTCCTCTCTAGATCAGATCTGCATGAAGTGGATGCTGATGAAGCTACTGCAGTTTTCAGTAAACTGGACAGGAAAGCCATGGGAACTGAGCTCCTCCTTGATTGAGTTGGCAGTAAGCTAACCATGGCTTCAACAATGACCCTTTGTTTCTTTTGCAGTTCCATGTCCAACAGGTTTCCCCTTAAAATGTGAGGTTCCCTAATGACCAGGCCTTGAAGAGAATTATGGGTGTAATTTATCAAAATCTTGCTGATCATATCCTGTTTTAGACCCTTAGACTTCACGGCCGTTAAAACTCGTTGGAAGAACTCGAGATTAAGAACTGACAGTGACTTTCCCCACCAGTCAGATGGCGTTTCCGGCTCGATGTTTGGCATAGTTTTAATTGGAAAGTTGTGATCAAGTTTAAGTAAGCCTGAAGCAAGCTGCTCTTTGCATGCATTATTGGCAATTGCATTGATAAGCCTATTAACCAAGTTGATCTCTTCGGATACAGGCGAGAGGCATTCGCAACGGTGAAGAACAGTTATCGAGTTTGATATGTTCGGGAGTACCGTGTCCTTCAGATACGCTTCTGTACGAGCTTCCAAGTTCTTCTGCACAAACTCTTCCGTCATTTCCAAAAAATGCGCTGCACATCGTAACATCGCGACGTTCGATAATGTAATCTCGATATTTATTCCATAGCAGAACTTTGCAGCTAGCTCAAATGCTTCCGGTCCACCAGGAATCAAAGAGAGATTCATACGCGAAATCGTTGCATCCTTTGCTTCGATCAACAGTCTACGAATTCGTCCACTCCGAGAAACAAGAGGGAACTGAAAACAAAATTTACAAATCACAATGGTGCAACAAATTCTTGGTCACAAAGGTAAACATCTTTCAAACAAATACATAGACACCATGATAGATTAAATATTACCTTGTGAAGTGCAAAGCTTGATGCTCCTATTTCAATGGTAACATCACTAGAAACATCAGAAATAGGCCTGCAAGATTGAAAAAACTAGGTCAAAGCATGTTGCATAGAGACTAAAGCTATAAAACGAAACAAAAACAAAAACAAAAAATTTAAACGACAGATGAATGAATTTCTACATGCTTGTTAGTGCCAAAAATTTAGATATCATGATGTTTTGTTTGGCATAGTCCTGCAATCCCATGCTTGAACTCATTAATTTCCCCACTGCTTCAGTCAATATGTAAATTCCATTGAACGTCTCAATCAATAGAAAAAAAAACTATATTTGGTTCCATGGTTGAACAAGGAGGACCCATGTGGGAAAACTAACAACTCAATAATTATAGCATGAGTGGTGGTAAAAATTTTCAAAAAAAAAACAAGCATTGAAGGACTGGTTTTAGTTGTGGAAGTGAAAAACAAGTAAACTATTTCACTTTCTTTCATGGATATGAATTACTAGGAACCAAATGGGACCCTTAGTTTTTGTTGGATAGATGTGTGTGTTTTTTGTTGTTTTATGGGAGAATATATCAATAGGGCAGCTTAATTGAGAATTTTATAAGAACACAGCCCCATATCCGATAATCGAGCCTCGTGGTACCATTACTTGGTATGGAAGAATTCTGAGGCCAAGATCTTAAGCTCAAAGGGGTTAATCTGTCACAGTCAAACATGTCTGTATTCCAGGGCTTATCAACAACTAGTGCTGTCTAATTTTAATTTACTTGAGGGACCTTATATGAACATTATAATTGACTGAAATCAAACTTTTAAGAAAAGAAAAAGCTGAAATTCATGTACTTTTCTGATAACAGTTAGTTCTTTCAGATTATTGGAAAAAAAATTATTATAGAAAGAAAAAGATTGCACTCTTTGCATTAAATTATGAACCTAGGAAATAATACAAAGCAAGATATATATTCTGTTGATCTGTTCTCGTCAGATATGAAGAATGAAGTTGAAAACATCATTTTCGCAATTAAATGAAAAATCTGAAACTGTCTGACAAGTAAAACTCAATGGTCTAAACTCAATTAAACAGTAAGATTTTTTCAAAGTTTAATATATTAAATGCAAAAACAACCCACCAACTTAAATTCTAGTGAAAATCACTCTGCAACAAAATAAGAACAAGAAGGTTACCATTCGGTGGCGGCATGCCTTATAGTTGAACTTGGACGAAAAGATCTCTTCCCAGATATACTTGTTTTAAGTTCACCAACTGTAACAACACCCATCTTCACAAAAACTGGAAAAACTCAGATTTTTAGCGTTAAGAAAGTTGTAATCCTTGGCAAAATATCTCTTTTTTGTCAGTTCAATACTTCATGGTTTGTGCTGCTGACAGGTGGTTTAAAGATTGTATTATGAAAGAGGAAGGGGTAGATTATGGAGTGAGGTAAAAGTCACATGAATTCATGCAGGATTAAAGGGTGGTAATGGCTTTTAAAGTATACTTTTTTTAATGAGTGTTAATGCAGAGAATATGCCTAATCTAAAGTTTTAACTATGAACTTTTCGGTGAAAGCCAGTGAGAAGGTGGCCTTTTTCTTTTACATGGTGTTTTTGTTTATGAAGAAGAAAGAAAAAAAAATATTGCAGGAATCCTGAAGGGTTGCAGTGCTTTTTGGGGATATAATCATGGCTATTGAAAGCTACCTATATAAAAGATTAAGCTTAATTAACTCTTTATATTATGTGTAAAGTCTTAGTAAAGTAAGGGTATTAAGAAGATGAGTTGGATTACATGATATAATTAGTACCACACTCCTTTGCCCATATTACATCACCCAAAAACTACTTTTTAAGTTCTGCAGTATATATATATATATAGCCTATTTTAAGTCCTAGCTAGAAGCCAAGGCCTTCAACTATAGGCATTTTCTTTGCCACAATCACCATGACATTACCTTAACATGCTACAGTTTCTTCAGATGACATTCCTTCTCCCTTTACACAAACTTTAGTGAAACATTTATAGTTTTGCTCCGTTGATTTTGGAAAACAGTTGAATAGCACTGTTTTCGATATTAAATACGAAAACTTACTCTAGAAACTTTTGGTTGATAGGTTAGTAGTCTTATCCGTCACATAAGAGTGAAAATATAAATTCGAACTTCGAGAGAAAGAATTTTACTTTTAAATACTCTCGAAACCAACAAACCATACACGATATGTACTACAAAAATATCATGGTGTTGGTTTTATTGTGTCAAGCTCCACTTTATAGAATCAAACAAATATACCCAAAATTTTTTTGGGCAAATTGAGTGTATATACGTACTCTGTTGGCTTAATTATGACCTAAGATTGCATGGATCAAGTGATAATAATGACCCCATCAATTCATGCTTTTTTTTGTGTGTGGCTTGAGTAAGTGGTATGCAGTATTTAATTAGCCTCAAAGTTTGCTGATCAAATGCTTTTATTTTTCTTTCTTGGTTAAGCTTTGAGGCAAAAAAATTAAGGTAAATGAACATAATTTGCAGTTAATTGTTTATATTATCTCTTAGGTAGTACATCATGAAGATGTTATAGGTCTCTCTTGTGACAAAGACATCTTCGTTTTTATTTTTATTTTTATTTTTATTCCATTTCTTTTCAGCTAAACCTTTATATTTTTAAAAGTTTTGAGTCCATGAGCAACCACACCTTAACAACTTGGTTTTGAATTTTTTAGGAGAACACATTATCAGACAGATTATTGAAGGTGGCATAAATTTAGTATACCAAATATTGGTGTAGCCACTCACTGTTATCATTGTATATATAGATATGATCCTTCAAATATATTACCAAACATATATATGTATACATAAGTGGTTGATCTTCAGTTTTACATCAGAAATCCCAGTTGCAGATCACTAAAAAAAAAACAGATATATACAAAGTAAAAAGTATAAAGAATGGTGAGGATCTTGCTTCCCTTTAATCTGTATCAGCCAAGAAAATGGGAGTATAGCCCAGTGCCAGACATAGATACTAAAAGCCAAAAGGGAATTTCTTTTCTCATATATATTTTTTTTACAGGTGAAAGCAGTTTTGAATCATTAGTGCAGCAAGGTGATGAGCAAAGCAAAGTTGGTGGCTACAATTATAGTTACAGAAAACATGTGAGCCCACACTCTTTTGAAACCCTTCTCCCTTCCTTCCCCATAATAGCCATATAGTTTACTGATTAGCTCCCCTATTATCAAATTAAGGGTGGTCGATGATACTTGATCGTGTGGGTGGGTGTGTATATATTTTCCTTAATTATGATCCTACTATTAATCATTTTGTTAACCTGTTTTGCACTTACTGGTCTTTGCCATGTTAGAATCAATGGGTTATTTTCAAATCATTGAACTATGGAGTGTTCCAAGTGTCTTCTTGCACGTGGGTTTGTCCAGCTAAGTTTTCTTCATATCCAAGCCTACTGAGGAAATTATTTTCGTCATGTATAAGTTTTGTAAAAGCTATTCCTTTTAAAAACCAGCAGTAATGATGGTTATAAGGGAAACTATACAGTTACTTTCATGGTTAAATTGGTGAACAAGGAAAACACTGGTGTTTCTTTATAGCTTTTTTTTACAAGAAGAAAAAGAAAACCCGTTACTTTAAAAGTGAATTGTTGCGCATGCTCAACTTCAGTAAGTGATTTGATGAAATAAGGTTAGAGTTATTCAAAGAATGAATGTATGCGGATGCCCCATCCAAGTTGATTTTGTTCATTGAATCTGGTGAAAACCCAATGATTAACTTTTTTTAACTTCACCTACTTCATTTACGTTGCTTAATTTTGATGGTTTAAAAAAGATAAATTCAACCTCCTTACTACAATGGATAAACAGTGGACTAATTGAAAATGTTACTTTCCTGAAAAAACTTTTGTTACTTCAACGTTTTTAGAGTCGAAATCTCGAAATCTGATCAATTAAATTAATCCAAACAGTTTAAAATAAACTATTAAAAAATAATATATATAAATTAATTAAACCGATTCAACTGCCAATTCAATCGATTTACAAATCCATCAATTTAATATCTCATCAAATGGATACTCTGACCAAATTCTGATCCAATCCAGTTACATCACCAAATGCTTTGTAAACCAATTGAAATTAGATACCAAAAGCGTGTGTTTCATGTACGTTGTAACCTAATGAACCTAAGATGGGGTTCTAAATGTTTGAGACATGTTGTAAAACCTAAAGAATCACCCCTCAAAGAAGGTACAAATTTTGTTTGCAATGAAATGCCTCTATCAAACCATTCAAAGCTTTTTAAGAGCTACACCCATAAAGAAAAGCAGCAATACCGACACCTTTTTACTATTTTGATATTAAAAAACAAGCACACCAATAGCAAAGTTGAAAGTCAGCTAAAAGAAGGGGGGGAGGGCCATGGAGGACATTTAAGCAACTTGCAATCCACCTCTTGCAAAATGATGAGTAAAAAAAAAAGAAAAACATCAATCTGAAATGCTAAGTCACAGAGCTAACCTGATATGATCGCTTTATGTTGTGATTATTTGGAAGAAAGGAATTGTAGTTCATACTCTGTTTGCTACAAAGGCTTATTGCAGATAATATTTGATGATAATAAAAAGACAAGCTAGGCATTAAATACAATCAGTCCTACTGTTGAGGTAAAGCAGATTGGTTGATAAGCCTTGCTGCTGAGAAATGTAACTTTGCACAATTGACTATAATTTACCCAGACTATTAACAGAAAAGCATATCATGGTTGGTGAAAACCACATCTGCAGAGATAATGAAGAATGGCTCTAGCATTTTACATTAATTTGTGCGACGAACCTCACCACCCTGTCTTGTGCTTCTGCTACTGCTTAGTGGAACCGAACTCTGACTTGAAAGCTGCAAATCAGAAAGGGGAACAGAACCTGTCTGCGAAAAAATCAAACCAACTGAACTACTAGATGTGCTAGCAGAAGAAGGGATTCGGCTCAAATAGGAATCCTTCTTAGACGAAATCAGCTCAGGCCGTAAATCAGAAGAAGAGGAAGAAGGCGCCAATGTAGCCAGTAAAGACCCAACTTGGTAAGGAGCAACTGGCATGTCAATGAAAGATGATGCTGATGGATTATATCTCATTGGTCCTACTGGGTGGTCGAATTTGCACGTGGACCCAAACTTGCAGTGTCCATTCTGCAAGTAGAATGAACAAGGCTGCACCCCCTGTTTACAAGAAAGAATAAAATCCAACATGTAAAAACTGAAGCCTAATGTCTTAGCATAGACACTGCATGTCAACAACATGAAATCGTAAAGGTAATAAACTAGCAGTTCAAGATAGCAATACCAAAGTTAAGCCTGAATTGAATTCATTTCCCACAATAAGTAGCCATGGATAGATAATTATCATTTCTTGACCCATACGGACTGAGATATAAAATGAATCGACACGGTGAAGTCATGATGAAATTGTTACCAAACTAACTTTTAGACAATGCCTATTTTCTTGTTATGAACAAGGAATGAAATAATAGTAAAAAAGAAAAGTTATATGATCAATCAGTTGCAATGGACTAAACATGAAGGCAATTTAAGAATCAAATGACATCACTCCAAAAACCCCATTCCCTGTGTCATGTAGTAGAGTTACTAAAGCATAAGATGGTACATAATTGCTATAATAAAGTTTACAATACATATGACCACTAAGGTCATAGTTCAGCAGAAATAGGGGATGTGAAAACTATAGTGAGAACTTGCAACTGTTGATTCAAAATAGCAATCTTATACCTCTTTTTCCATCAAAACACTACAACTTGAAGTAAGCATGTCATTCAGTAAGTATATTATCAGGCAAATACAACTCAAGAAGAGACAAAAATATTTTGCAGCAAAAAGGAAACATTCTCAATTGACTAGATAACAGATATTACCAGCAAAGTAGAAAGATCTATGTTAGTGATAAAATATCTAATAAGTTAATGAATCACGACAACTCCATTCTATATTTCTATGCAAATTTGATTACGAAGAATCTATTTGATTCTCTCCTTAACTAACCTTGACTCGCATTAATACAAACAATATAAAGAAAGATAAAAACAAAGATTAAACGCATACACCTCATATAGACATGTATGCATGTTTCTCAATTGGGCCAAGTTGACAAGAGTGACTGAGACCATAACTTATCAAAGCCACCACTGGATTAGGAAGGGTGCAAATAAGGACCTCGGTATATAAAGTTAAAGGTGGCTACTAATTTGAACGTTAGTTTTTCCTAGCCAAAACATACTAAAAATATTTAATAAGATTAATAAAAACCTTGATGATGTCCTCTTATAAGGCAATGGCCAAAAGGTCATCACTTTCTTTCTTTACCCTAAGTAACTTAACTTCCAACTCCATAGCAGATAAAGTAAAAAACAAAATTTTGGACTTCTAGGGCAGTCAAAGTCAATGTCAGAGGTATTTAAATATATTAATCTAACAAAACATTTAATCTAGTGCAACATTTTGAAGGTCAAGATTCCTATAAAAGCCAACCCCAAGTGCTAGGAACGTAACAAAATGTCATCTTCAGCATAAAACACAATACAAAGGGCAAATTAAGACAAAAAGATTAAGAGTGTTAACATACTGGACGTAAAGGAAGTCCCATTGGACTGAGGATGCAATTTGTTCGTGGCACAACCCTATCTCTGGGATGATGATACCTACAAGTTGATCCAAATTTACAGTCACCGGTTCTCAAATAGTATTGGCATTCAGGTTCACCGGGTCTCTCTGGAAATGTTTGATCCTTCTGGTTACTGCTTGAAGGGCCAGTGGAAGAGGGCAAGGAAGGATATGGTCCTGCAAGTGAAGGTGTTGAAGAAGATAGCTGCGTTAGTCCATAGAGAGAAGTTGCTCCAACAGCGGGTTGCGCACCAGGAGAGAGTACTGGGCTCACAGGTGCCTGCACCAATTAAGTTAAAAACAGCTTCAGGAATCCCTATACTTTGGCAGTACCTTAATGCAACAATGCTGATTATCCTACCGAGTAATGACTCCAGCCCGGAATAGGAACCACTCCAGGGGAAAAGAGTACAGGACCATAAGCCCCTTGAACATAGGAACCTGGTAGTAATGGAGGCCTAGCCACTCTCACACTGGTGGATGCTCCCCCATACTGTTCAGGCATAGGAACTGAAGGAGACTGCACCGGCTGATAAAATTGAGGTGCAGATACTGGCATTGATGTACCAGCAGGTTGAGGATGATGGAATTTACAAGTAACGCCAAATTTGCACTGCCCCATTTTCAAATAGTAGGAGCATTCTTCCTCACCCTGTTATAAACGCATATCAAACCAGCTCTGGATGTCTTACGAATACTCAAAAAAGATCAATATAAATTGAGAAAGAAAAGAAAACAAGAAGAGATCATCCAAACCGGTCGTAATGGGTATCCGTATATATTCAGTGGAACATGGCTAAAGGATCCACCTCCATGTTTTGGATGGTGAAACTTACAGGATGCACCAAATTTACAAGTCCCAGTTTTTAAATAAAACTGCAACAACCACAAAAGCATAAGTTAGAAGAAAGAAAGAAAGAAAAGATCTTCCCAGCATTAATTAGCAAAGGGGTTCATTCGTTAACAACGATTTTGCATTTTCCATAAACAATTTTTCTTTTACCTGGCATGCAGGTTCCCCTGGTCGTTCAGGGTACTCCCCTGTAGCTCTTACTGCAGCCTCAACCTAAATGGCATCACAACCAAATAAATATCTCCGACAAATGCCTTAAAACAGAGTGCAAGACAAAAGATCAATCAGCCTAGACAGCAGACACGTCATTAAGAAACAGTGTAAGAAAAGGGCTGTTCATATTACCCGTGTTAGGGAAGATGATGAAAAAATACAGACATAAGTTACGCAATTTGTTTAAATCTAGAGCAGAGGATGTCAATCATAACTTGTAATTCAAAGTACTTAGCTTCTATTTTGTGATAAATATCACATTAGAAATATCATCTCCATCTAAGTCCTATGTCTATGAGTTATAAGCAACAAAAATATATACACATGAATGGAAGTATATGGGGAAAAAACCACTTATGATAATAACTACTATATAAGAGTTTTATTGCATTGTTGCAGCACATAGAGATTATAACCAGAGAAGGTTGCTTCATTTATCCACTACTACCGTGTAAGTTCATTATTCCTAGTGCATTTTGCACTATTATTAAGTATACTTAGTTACACCCCAGCTGTCGCCAATAACAGACAAATTCAACAACATCAATGTACATTCTACATGCTATTTCCATAACTCAATATCAGTTCAATGCAAAAAAACAGCCATTGCAAACGGAATCAAATAAAGAAAAGTAAAACCCTCATTAATTGAAGCAAATGATAAAAGGAATATACCGCAGCACGGTTGCGAGGGTGATTGTAACGGCACCTACTACCATATCCGCACAAACCGGTTCGCATGTAGTAAACACAGTCAGGTACCCCGGGCCGTTCCGGGTACGATTCGGCCCCCCTCAACGACAATTGCCACATCGATTCTGCAAGTGCACCAAAGAAAGATGAATAAAACACCTAATTCGCACTCCGCATGGTAAAAACCCTAAAGCCCCAAATAAAAATAAGCTTAACCAAAGTGATATCGTTACAATGCGGGTAAAAAACCGAGGAAAAAACACAACGGAAAATACCTTCCAGGCCGGTTCCGGGACCGGCGGGGCTCCATTCGGGTTGGTGAACCGATTGCGACCCATTCCGTCCCGGGTTTCGACCGTACAACTCCATCGAAACGGGTTCTATTTTTCCTGTTAGGGGGCGGGTTCTGATACCTGGTAATACCTTACCGAGTTCACAGAAGAAAAAAATTAAGAAAAAAAATGGAAGGTTCTAGAAAGAAGAATGGAAGGTTCTAGAATGATCGGGGAGAGGTCGATCGATAGTGGAAATTTTGGGAGTAAAGGGAAGAAGAAGAGAGATAGAGATTCTTTGTTATTCCCTGTATTCGAGCTTTTTTTGTTTTCTTCTCTCTCTACTCTCCCACTTTCTCTCTCTAGTACCGTCCGTCTGGGTTCGGGGCCTTATTTAGCTTTGTTTCTTTTCTTGTGGTTTAATTATGTCCTAGCCCTTGTACAATTTGAACTTTAAAATTTAGTCATTTTGGTTTTTTTATAAGCATAATTACAAATTTAGCCTTAAAGTTTACATATTTTATCAATTTAGCTCTTTTTTTGTTTTAGTTAAATTTCATCCTCATCCTTTTAATCAACCTTTTAGAAAAAGTCTAATTCTTATTTTTTTAATGGAAATATAGAGTAAAATGTTAAATTTTTTTAACATGGTAGCCTACATAGCAATAAACATGTACTTCCACTACAGCAAATTACGCTTTTAGTGACGTTTTTAGTGGCGTTTGGATTGAAAACGCAGCAAAGGTTGAAATTTTAACATCGTTTGTATTGAAAAACACCACAAAAATATCCCAATAGTGGCGTTAATCGAAAAACGCCGCAATAAGTAGTTACCTAATGGCGTTTATGGAAATAGTGCTGTAAATAGTACATACTTAGCGGTGTTTTATGCTATGCACTGCAAAGGTACACCAAATGGGAGCAGCGTTAGTGGCGTTTTTCCCATATCGATGTGTGAGTCTTAAAGATTGAAGACTATATTCCCTAAAGTCACATGATTATCACATATTGATGCAAGATTTACTGCCAGTTGCTTTACGCTGTTGTATGTCAAAAAAGGTGATGTCTTGTATAATTGAACTATCCAATATAATGAAAGCTATTTGTGGCAAAGTTTTCATTGTTGAAGAACTTGAGAGAGTACAAGATCGAGCTGCCTTGACTTTATGTAACTTAGAGAAGATCTTTCCACATTCGTTCTTCACAATTATGGTGTACTTGCTAATCTATCTCCCTTATGAAGCAAAACTTGGTGGACCGATTTTCTATCGGTGGATGTTTTGCAAAGTTTTCATTCATTCATGAATATATCTTTAATTACAACTTTTGATAATGTTGTATATCGTGTTTAGGTTCCTATGCAAATTAAAGTCTTATTATCGTAATAAGCGTTATCTAGAAGGATCAATTGCTGAAGGTTACTTAGCAGAGGAGTGTATGACTTTCTACTCTAGATATTTAGAAGATGTTGAAATAAGACTGAATAGACCAAGTAGAAATGCTGGGCTCACTAATCATAACTTAGCTGAAACTTATCTATTTCGAAGTTATGGACAACCAATCGGTAAAGTTGAAATTGCATACTTAGATGATAGATCTTGGGTACAAGCACATCGATATGTTCTTTTTCACCATGATCCAATTAAACCATTACCCAAGTAAGTTTTAGAATTTGATAAATATTCATTTTTTTCATTTGTTTATTTTCTAACGAAGTAATCCACTTTTTAACATAGTGAGTTTAAACAAGTCTTGAGATCTAGTTTGTAACGCCCCTAACCCAAATCCGTCACCAGAATAGAGTTATGGAGCATTACCGGAGTTACAAATTTATTTATCAGACATTTTATTTCATCTAGCCTTCATATTTGAAACCAATCAAAATCAAACATATTGTCCCTTAAACATATTTATTTTTCTCGGCATGTCTTACTTGAATTATTACTCGTCTCAACATACCTAATTTCCTTGTATCAACGTATCAAAGATAATCACATATTTACATATCATGATAAATATCATTCTCTTGTCGTTTCTTCATAAACATAAATCACTTAATTCATTATATCAATATTTCATATACCATCAACTCGTATTTCCTTATATCACATAATTAGATTACACGAACTTACTTGGCTAAATTGCAGAAATACCAAGATTTAGGGGCATTTTGGTAATTTTTTATTTTCATCGATTTTTCAACCGATCTTGATCTAAATTAATAATTTCATTCAATTTATTAATTTAGACAAAATAAATAATGCATTTCACTCAATTTGGTCATTTTTATATTTTTACAAAAATTACCCCTAAAGTTTAACTTTATTCAATTTAGTCCCTGAGTCTAAAACATGCAAATTAGCCATGCTATCCGGATATTCATATATATTTTCCTCCTCCTCCTCTCCATTTCACATCCTTAATTCATATTACAGGCTTATAAGTAACATTATCTATGATTTTCACTATTTAGTTATATGGATATTTAAGTTGTCCATCCGTGTCACAGTCGCTAAATTATTTTTATCTTGAGATAAATAAGTCCAAATTAAGATAAGCTAATTTTTCCTAAAACTAGACTCACAAATATTCTTACCATAGAATTTTCAAAATTTTTGGTTTAGCCAATAAGTACTGTTTATTCTTTAAAGTCACCCTTATTCTGCTGTCTGACAGTTCCAACCCTTCTTCACTAAAAATTAATTATCTCTTTATACGAGATTTGAATGATGTTCCCGTTTATTTATCTTGAAAATAGATTCATTCAGGATTTTAAACACATAAATTTAAGCCCCTAATTATTTTTCTCAATTTTTTATGATTTTCCAAAGTCAGAACAGGGGAACCCAAAATCATTCTGACATTGTCTCACAAAACCTATTACATCTCATGATTTACAATTCTATTGGTTACACCGTTTCTTCTATAAGAAACTAGGCTCAATCATATTTAATTCCATATTCTATTCATCCCCTAATTAAATTTCCAAAATTTTTTGTGATTTTTCAAAGTTAGACTACTGCTGCTGTCCAGAACTATTTTAGTGCAAAATATTAATTACCAAGTTTGTAACACCTTTATTTACTTTCTCTACAATATTTTCCATCACTTTCTCTTATTTTCCTTCACTAACATATCAAGAACTTAGGACCATATATAAGAAAACTCCACTATAACATCATTTCCATGCTTTTTCAATAATAACAAACTTAAAAATATATATTAAAATATTGATGTTCTTACCTTATCTTATTAATTTCAATCTTTAATTTGATTTTCTCTATCCTCCAACTTCTATTTCTTGAATCTAACTTGATGTTCTTGCTCCCCATAGTCTCCTTGTCATCTTTCTCTCTTGATGGCTATGGAAATTCTTTTGAATTCTAAGTAAAAATGTTGGATTTTTGGTGAAAGGACCAAATTGTAAAGAAAGCAAAACTTTCTTTCTTTCTCTCTTCTTCTCACGTTGGTGCATGGGAAAGAAGATGGATGGTGTGTTGTTGTTGTTTTTTCTCCCCCCCCCCCCACACACACACATATATTCTAAATAAAATAATAAAATAATAATAAATATCTTATTGAAATATTAATAAAGTAATATTTATTTAATTAATTAATTTAAAATATCATCAACATAATCATTACATTCTAGAACTCTCTCTCTTACTAATTGACTATTTTTCCCTTCATGATCTTTTAAAATTTCATCATTGAGTCATCACTTAATTTGAAAAAATTACAATTTAGTCCCTCACAATTCTTCACATATTTGATTTGGTCCTAATTCATCCATTTTCCTTAGTTTCTAGATTATTCCACCCCTAAAATATTTTTAGTATTGGTCCTTCAACTTTTTTATATTTACACTTTAACCCTTCAGATTTTTAGTATTTACTCTTGCGCAACAAAACTTTTCTCACTTTTATAATTTAGTCATTTCTTGAATTAATAATGTAATATATCACAATATGCTTCCCAATGTTGACATAATCCAAAATTTTCTCTTTTTTTCATTTTATTTCCTTACTTAACTATATCAAGGATAATATCTTACTTTCTTACTGTAGTAATTTTTGGGGTATTACATCGTTCATGCTCCCGAAGATTACAACATCAAAAGACTCATAAGTTATTCACAGAATATTTTCATAAATGGTTAAGGCAGACGGTATGCAACTGAAGCTTTCAATGACAAATAATAATTTTTTCGTATAACATTATAATTAATCAATTTACTTTCAATCCAATAGGTATGGAATGGAAAGTACGTCAATGAAGAAGTTAAATGGCTTTCCCAATGTCCGAATAGACTAGTAAAAAGATATAATGCCTTCCTCGTTAATAGATTCAGGTTTCATACAAAATCTCGCTCAAAATTGAGGAGGACTCAAAATTGTGGAATAGTTGTTAATTCTTCAATTACAAGTTATGCTAGTGCTAGGGACAGTAATCCTGTTAAGGGAAATGTGAAGTATTATGGACTTCTTACGGACATTGGCAAACGAAAGGTTGTCTTATTTTGATGTGATTAGGCTGATGTTAATACTACTCGTGGAATTAAAAAATATCAATTTGGTTTTACAATGGTGAATTTCTCTCAATTAATTCACACTAGACAACAATTGATAAACGAGTCGTATGTATTTTATTCTCAAATCAAACAAGTTTTTTACTCGAAAGATCCAACTGATGAGGGTTGGTACGTTGTACTCCGTAACACCCTTAGAGACTTGTTTGACATGGGCAATGGAAATAGAGATGACATCGATGAAAGATCAGAAACTTTGCTTTTTCCAGAACAAAACTTAAATGAAAATATCCCTAATACTAGTACACAATTTCAATGGTTTCGCCAGGATGTGGATGAAGATATTTACGAATCATGATGTAGTAAGATTTTACATTTTTTAATTATATGTAATATTATAATTTAAATCTTGATCTTGTTAAATATATCCATTAGTATTATTATTGTAATTAGTTACTAATATTTCAACTATTTTATGTGTATTGCAGATAATATGCCTAAAAGAAGATTACGGGATCTAAAGATTATTCAAATTCCTCCAAATTCGGAAGAAACAAATAGTGATCAACAGATTGCTGTTGGATCTTCGAATGTTCCAAATACAGTTGACGAACCTGTAGAAATTCAAATTAATGTTAACTTTAATTTACATGTATGTTGACTTTTATTGTTATTTTTTGTTTCAAATTCTTATATTATCATATTCAAATTTTTTAGTTGAAAATGGTGGGAGACGCAAAACTCGAGGACGTACGCTATTAAAGGATTTATACACTCTAAATTCTGTGGAACTTGTCAAAGTATCTAGAAACAGTCATGGTTAGCCTATTGGATTAGAAGCTAGAGTTTTAGCAGGATACTTGGGCATTATAGCACGAAATGCCAATCTGTTGCCAATCAACTACGAGTGATGGCATCATATGCCTAATAGTAACAAAAATCATGCTCTGGATAATATTAAGGTAAAAATGTGAATGTAATTTATAATACTTTGGTTTAATTTTCATTTATATTTACTTTCTAAAGTTGTATTATTTGCAGGAGAGATTTGCTTTAGAGGTCTCGGATAATTATGTGAAAAAAGCATTAGCAAAGAAATGGAGAGACCATAAAAGTACTTTAAAAAAGGAATATTTTAAGAAAAATTTAAGCCTCAAAGAGATATTGCGAAATGTCTCGCCGAGACTGCTAAGATACCAATGGGAAGATGCAATTAGATTTTGGAATTCAAAGAAATGAGAGGTATTATGTACTTCCAAATTCTTAGAATTATTTCAATTTATAGAATTTGCTATATACGTAATAATAATTTCGTTATGTAGGATCGTGCGCTAGTTGGAACTACAAGTAGGCAAAAACAAAAATTTACGCACACAGCTGGGTCGAAAAGTTTTGCTTGTGTAGCTGAATACGAGGTATTTTGAATGTATTAATTGTGTCAAATATTAATTATTCTCTACTAAATAATATTTTTCCTACTATATTGTAAGAACTTTCGTTTGGTCAAAAAGTTGGATGCCTTCAGCTTTTTGACATTACACATAGAAAGTAAGATGGATCTCTTATAACTACTGAAGCTGTAGAAATTATGATATTTACTTAATAAAATTTGAATTATTTTAAATATTTATCATTTTTAATTATAATGGTTTAATTCGTCGTTTGTAATGCAAATAATGCCAAGTTATATTGTATTTGCTTGATTATATATTTCGTTTCTAACTCCTTAATTGATTTATTAGGAGAAACTAAAAGATAAAAGGGCAGAGTGTGAAGCTACGGCTTCAAGTGATAGTTTTGTTAATCTGGACGATATTGATAGTCGAGTTATTACTGAAGTTTTGGGTCCTGAAAGGTATGATCGGGTTCGATTTTAAAGATCTTTCGTTAGCCCAACCCAATATTTTGGATCCAGCTTGCAACAGTACATGCCTTCGGCGAATCAGGCTCAAGCTAAAGTCAGAGGTTAAGAGACCAAATGGCTCAGATGCAAGTGAGCACAGTTGAGCAAATTGCTCAACTTAAAGCGGAGGCAGTATCAATAGAATCAGAGGCTAAAAGAAAATATGATGAACTCTAACTACAATTTAAAGCGGAGGCAGCAGCGAGGGAAACAGAGGCAGCAACAAGGGCAATAGAGGCAATAAGAAAATAAGACAAACTTCAGCCACAGCTTCAAAATATGATGAAGATGTTTCAGCAGAATCAATCGTAGAATCCGCCATTTTAGACTTTTATTTTCTTATTGTGAGAATATCTTAACAAAATAACTTTTGAATATATTTTGTTATTTCAGTTATTAATTTAGATCATATACATATTTATTTCGTGATAGTATCATTTAGATTTGAAGTTTGTTGTTGGATTTGAAGTTACAGGAAAATATGTTGAAAATTCGGGTTCCATATGAAATAAATGGGTTGGTAAAATCTGTTAATGTTAGTGGCATTTTCGCACAAATGCCGTTATAGAACATGATCTTTAACGGCGCTTTCACTACAAACGCCGCTAAAGAATGTGATTTTTTTACAGCGCTTCTAACTACAAATGCCACAACATGCTCAACTCTCTTGCGGCATTTTACCCTATAAACGCCGTAAATTTTAGCGGAGCTATCTAAAACGGCATTTTTTGCAACGCTTTAATAAGCACTGCCGTTATAAAGCCAAAAAATTTTCTCTAAAAACCTATTTTACTATAGTGTTCATGTTAACTTTTTGAATTATTATGAACTATTTATATTTTTTTATTTTTTGAATGTTCTATAATTTTAAATTATTTGTTGATATATAACAAATGGTGTTATGTCAACATGAAGTATGTATAGACTGCTGCACAAGTTATCATGCTAACATTGTTAAAAATAATATTTTAGTCAAAATTTTCAATAAAAAGCTATTTGACTTTCTTTTTTTTTTAAGGTTAAAGGCCAAATTTAACTAAAAAATAAAACCAAATTAATAAAAAATATAAACATTGAGAGCTAAATTTATCATTATGTCTTTTCCATACATATGTAATTTTTTTGCCCTTAGACAATTAGATTCATTTTAGTGATTATTACTTTTAATCAAATTTGACACTTAAACTTAACAATTAGATCTATTTTAATACCTATAGTTATGAAAAATGTGATGACATGACACTTTAAAATCGTATATTATCATCATTTGGAATTTTTAAAAATTTATGTAAAATCTAAACAAAATTATATTTTCTTTTAAGTTTCATCGACAAGCTCGGTGTCACGTGATTACAATTTAATGAAATTCAAATTCAGGATCAAAATAAATTAAAATAAAAAGTTATCAAGTTTAAATACTAAAGTTGACCAAAAAAATATAGGTAGCAAAATCAAAATAATCACTAATCAATACCACACTGATGAATGACTTTTTTTAGGTAAGAATTGGTATGCCCTTATACCAATTTGCTTCGATGTACCATTATGAATTTATTGATATTTTTAAAAATATTTAATATATGTATATAGAAATATTTACAAATAACAAATGAATTATATAACATAAATTTTAAAAATAAAATATTCATATATCGCACAATGCTTCAATAAAAGTTTTATTATTTATTATCATAACAATAAAAATAGAAATTTTATATTTTTTAATATTATTCATGCACCAATCAGTACACAGTGTTTCGACCAGAGTAGTTGAAATTAAGTAAAACGGATCATTACAATCAATACAGATAAAAAATTTAACCAGTGTGAAAAAGAAAATTAATTACACTAATTTATTATTAGAATTTAGAACTACAAAAATCGATACGAAACCAACTACACCAACCACAATAGACCTAATTACTAGATTTACATAAAAAATCACATCAACCCTTTTATAAACAATCTCTTTGTTTTTAGTTTTAATAATTTAGTCCAAAACTAAAGACAAGTTATAACATTATTCATAAACTTCAATGGTGACCTTTTAAAATTCAAATATTTAATTAAATATTAAAATTCAATTAATTTTTAATATTTTACATCAGACTAATAAAGTGATTAAATTTCTAAATTTAAAAATAAGACATTTTAAAAAAATGGAATAAATATAGGAGATAAAATTGCACTTTTATTTTAATGTTTACTGATATTATAAATTAATAAAAAATAAATATTTTATAAAAATTTAACAAAGATTATTATATGAGATTTCCCTTTTTGTTGTGTTTAACCACCAAATAAAGCGGGCTGGGAAATTGATAAAATTTTCGCGGAATCGTTTAAAACCCGACTTTAGTAAAAGTAAAATAGGTAACCGACAGCCACTTCTACTTTGTTCCCACCTCATCAAGTCATGTAATTTTGAGTATTTGGATACAAATATATATATATATATATTGGTACAAGAGGAAGGAATAAACCATAACTACACTATACGAGACCAAGCTACTTCAGAGTAGTCATCTTGTAGTAATTTGAGCACTTTATCCGGTATTTGCATGAAAAAATATCTACCCAATGATCTTGAGAATGCCATTGAAGCCAAACCATCAGCAACTCTATTACCCTCTCTGAAGATATGTTTAATCCTAACCATCCAAGGAAGTTGGAGTCTATTCTTGATGGTTCGACTTAAAGCAGAATATTGTTGATTCGCTTCAGTTGCTTGAATCATTTAAATCGCTTCAGTGCTATCCATCTCAAGAATTACTCATTCAAGCTCAAGATTCGAGGCTAATTGAAGACCTTCCAATACACACCAAAGTTCGGTAGTGATGACCTAACAACA
This sequence comes from Gossypium rotundifolium, assembly GCA_025506655.1. Taxonomy (NCBI): domain Eukaryota; kingdom Viridiplantae; phylum Streptophyta; class Magnoliopsida; order Malvales; family Malvaceae; genus Gossypium; species Gossypium rotundifolium. The sequence continues at coordinate 1,011,641 of CP106733.1, forward strand.
ACCAATATTTCTTGAAAACCAGCAATCCATCTCCCATGCTTGTCATAGATTAGTCCACCTGTTGAAGCATACCTAATTCCATTCCAAATGACACTATCTGTGTTCACTTTTAGCCATCCATCATATGGCGGAATCCATCATATTAACTTGCAAATTTTATAACTTGTATGCCTCGACAGACTTACCAGCCCACGATTGGAGGCCAGATAATACTCCCTCATGCAATAGCTCTTCTTCAAGACACTTCCACTTTCGATGAAATCTGCATTAAAAACATAATTGTTCCTTCTGATCCAAAGCTGCCAACAAATGATGCTAAAAAGTGACTGTCTGTCAGTAGGATCACAAGCAAAATATTGAGGGTCAAAGAGATTAATCTTGAACCACTTTGCGAACCCAATAGAGAAAAACTTGCGTCTCTTTACAGCCTTAATCACCGAATGTCAAGTTGCTACAGCTGGGGTACACATATGCAGCACATGATCGGAGCTTTCAGATAAGCTTCCACATATCTTACAACTTGCATCCGAGGTTAGGTGTTTTCTCACTCGGCTTTCATTAGTAAGGATCTTGTTTATAAGCTAGCCAGGCAAAGAAAAACACGTACCTTTTGAGGTTCTAGATTATGCCAATTTTGATGCCAAATGCTACCGTTTCTAGCCATTTCCATTCTGCAATTAGTGGAGTAATCAAAACGAACGAAGAAAGTAAACCTCTTCTCATGCCGCCACCCAATAAAGTCATCCACATCAAAAACTGATGGAGGTTTATAAGAAGAAATGCTCAAAAGATCATGGGTTGGTAAGGCCAAACTAACCGCAGACCAATTCCACTCCCCATTCGGCGTAACAATATTTTTAACAGGAACATGCTCTGTAGGGACATTTTTGGATTGAGTACACACATTAATAAGTGGTTCCCAAGTTTTAACTGTAACGACCTAAAGTTTACGGGTATCAAAAAATGTACTTTCGAGTCATTTTTTCGTAAAACAGATTCGTAAATATTTATTAAAAATATTTATGAAGTCAGTTGAGTGATTAATTAAATTTTGGTTAGGTGAATTAGCTTGAATTAAGGTCAATTTAGTGTAAGCATTAGATTGAATATAGGGTAAAAGTTGAATAATAGAATCAAGAAAAAGTTGAAGGACTAAACTAGCAAATAAACCATTAGGGATACAAGAGACAAATGTATGGAAAGTATTATTCCATGTGTATGTATAATGTACATATATTTACACTTAATACTTAAGTATAATATATTAATATAATAATATAATAAAATAATGTAATAATACATAAATTAAATAAAAGAAACATAATAAACAAAAGAATAGAAAAGAAACAGTATTGAAAACCGAAACAGAGAAGGAGAAAAGGAAAGAAAAAAAGAAAGGGGAAATTAGGGTTCTAAGGTTTCAAGCTTAATTGGTAAGTTAAATTTAGCTTATTTTCTTGTAATTTTGATGTTTTTGGAATCCTAGAACAAAATACTACTTGATATAAGTGGAAATTTTGAAAGTTAGTTGATTTTAGATATGGTTTATGTTAAATTAATTGAAGAATTTGGGTTAGAATTGATAGAATTTAAAGTTAGAATTGGGAAAAGGATTGAATTGTAAGCTAAATCATAAGTTTTTATTTAGTAGGGACTAAATTGAAAGAAATTCAAAATTAGGGATTTATGATGAAATTGAGTATAGAAGCTAGTTTTAAGTGGGAATTGGATGAAAATATGAAATAGTTTTGGAAGGAATAAAACTAGTATTGATTTAAGGACTAAATTGGAATTTATGAAAAAGTTGTGTATAAATTGAATTAATTAATATGAAATTGTATTGTATTGATAATTTTTTATTGTTTCGATTCCGTAGCTAACGTTGAGCCGGAGACCTCGGATAGGAAAGGAAAGGAAAAAGTTGGCGGGGAATAATTCGGGAAAATTACGGTTTGTATATCTATAATCCAAAAACTAAAATTATTTGTTGTATTTATTATTATGTATGGTAAGCAAAATTGATGTGAGATTCATATATTGACATTGAATTGAATTATTTTGTAAAAGTATGTGTATGATTGAAAAGTGTATTGAATTGGAATTGATTGAAATTGTATATTGATTGGAAATTGAATTATGTATTGAAACACCCTATTAATAATGTCGGGCTAAGTCGGATATAGTTGGCATGCCATAGGATTGGAAGTGTTCAAGGATACTTCGACTTCGAGTCGATGAGGCACTATAAGTGTCGTTTTACTGTCATTACTTCGGATAAATCCGATGAGGTCTTGAAAATTGTCTTGTTACTATTTTACTTGGCTTATCGATGAGGCCGAAGTGCGTCTTGGTGTGATGGTTGGATCCGTGTATCCGTCGAAGCCCGAGCTGTGTTAATAGGGATAAGTAAATGAATTGGTTAAATTGATTAATACTGAATGATATTAAAATTGAATTGAATACATTATGGAGGAATGCTATTGAATAACATCTATGAGATTGAAATAGAAAGTGTGATAATTGAAAATGTTATGAATGGTGTGTATTGTGAAATTGATTAATTGTTGAATGGATTTTTTATGTGTAAATATGTATTTGAACTTTATAAAATTTTATTTAATAAGTATTCAGATTATAGAAATACCACTGAGTTACATACTCAGCGTATGGTTTGTTTCCGTGCGTAGGTCAGGTCAAAGTCAGACTGTTGAATCAGCATCCATAGCCGATCCCGAACTCAAATACGTGGTGAAATATTGTCACTTTTGAAAATGGCATGTACCTAAGTTGTCTTTTGATGTCATTTTGTAATGAGAATATTAATTGTGTATAAGATGATAGATTGATCTAAATATATGTATAAATATATGTCTTACAATATGGTTATTTATATTGTTTAATTTGAATTGGTTGAAAGGTATTTTAATGAATTGATTAGATAACTTATGTTAGATATTTATGAACATGCATTAGTTAAATTATTATATTGATAGTTCTGGCATGTTTTAGATGTATTTAATTATGTTTTGGACTGGTTGAAAGATTGGATGTTGAGTTGTTTGTCGTTTAAGGTTTGCAGGGTTGGTAAACTTGTTGTATAAATCTCATTTTGAGTCCACACGGCCTAGCACACGGGTGTGTAACCAAACCGTGTGAGACACACGGCTTACACATAGGCGTGTGGGTAAACCGTGTGTCCCCTGCAACTTAAAATTTTAGAAACAGAATGCACAGGTATTGCCACACTGGCAGAGACATAGGCGTGTGTCTTAGCCGTGTGAAGTACACGGCCCAGTACACGGGCATGTACCCAGTCGTGTGAAAACTGCACCTAAAATTTGAAAAATAAATTGACCACACGGGCCTAGCACAGGAGCGTGTGGCTTGACCGTGTGAAGCAAGTCAGAGAGTTACACGGGGTAGGACATGGCCTAAAACACAAGCATGTTTTAGGGTCACACGGGTGTGTGAGCCATTTACATAGGAAAAATCTTAAAATTTCACGTAAAATTCTCAGAGTTACCGATTAAGTCCCGAATTGTTTCTAACGTACATTTTGGGCTCGAAGGCCCATAAAAGGGATAACATGATTAATTTCTGATTTGAATGTTAATTATTTTTTATTATTATTTGTATTAAAATTGTATTAACTGGTAATACTCCATAACTCTGTTCTAATGATGGATAAGGGTTAGAGGGTGTTACATTAACCCAATAATCTCTTCAAAAATCCGCATATGATCCATTCCCAACATTTCATATAATACCATCTCAATATGACTCCAAACGCAACCTATCCCATTTTATAATTGTGACGCATTTCTAGTAGATAAAACAGTAGCTAGGTGACCCTTCCATTTGTATTTAGATCTAAACACTTGAACCCAAAATTACTCAGGGTTCTTGAGAATATTAAAACCAATCTTCACGAGGAAAGCGTTATTGAGGTAGTCGAGCTTCTTAAAATTAAGGCCCCCTTGTTTTATATCTTTGTAAATATCATCCCACTTAACCAGATTATGTTCTTTTTTCTCCTCAGTGTTCCCCCATACAAAATTACGAATGATCTTGTAACACCCCTATCCCGTGTCAATCGCCGGATTAGGGCTAGGAGCGCCACCGGACAGATCGGAACCATTTACAGAAAATTCATGCAACATTTCATCAATCACAATCATAATGTCCCCTAAATGAGTCATCGAGACCCTAAGCATGCTTATAAATCGGGTCGGGACTAAAACGAAACACATACAGAACTTCTTGGAAACTTAAAAAAACTTTTCTAAAATACAGGGAATACACGCCCGTGGGAGCAGACCGTGTGCCCACCACGGCTGCTAGGCACACCCGTGTGTCCTCCCCGTGGTCGAACCTGACTTCCCACCACTGCCACCAAGCACGCCAGAGTACCCTGACCGTGGTCGATCCTGCCAAACCCACACGGCAACCAAGCACCCCCGTGTGCTAAGGTCGTGTACTACTAAGCCATATACTGACTTTCTCACACGGCTTCTAGGCACGCCCGTGTGCCATGGCCGTGTGCTCTTAAACTAACTACTGACTTTACCCCACGGTCACTAGGCACGCCCGTGTGCCATGGCCGTGTGACATTATAGGTCATTTGCAAGACCAAAATGCCATCCACTTGGGTCATACCTACAAGCAACATTTACCATTCCATTTCATACATTCAATACCAATTCAAAGTATGACAAATTTCAATACTAAAACTCATTCCATCAAAAGCATAATTCATCCATTTGCATACTCAAAACTTGTCCCTTTCATGTATCAACTAACCATGCCAAAACATGCTTCATATATCACATTCATTCAAACAATTTCTCAACTCACAACTAGCCAAATCACATGGCTAAGTTCACTTCATAAACATATACACATATCTAGCCTATACATGCCATATCTAGCTATATACATTTTTCAAAGAGTACCAAAAAGAGTTTAGTAGTGTGATGACGATCCTTGACGGTCCCCAGCCTTCAATAGCTTTGACGACCTATAAAACAGAGAAAACAGACACACAAAGTAAGCTTTCCAAAAGCTTAGTAATACAATATACAAACAAACTTAGCATAGAAAGCATATTATGCAAGTAAATATATTGGCACATCTCAAACACTTAGCGTACTATCACAATGTGCTTTGGTTCATATACTTGTGACCACATTTGCCATATTCACAATTCAATAATAACATGTATACATAGCTCTTTCATAATCATTCTTGCATCTCATTCACCTTCTCATATTCAATCATATTTTTCTTCAAACCAAAGTCATATAGGTACTACTTACCTTTTATACACACTTATTGTACATTCAACGCACCTGAAACGAACATTAGTTCACTTATTTGATCATAGCTCGGATTTACAATTTTTATCACAGACTTGCCCGTTAAACCATTAGGAATCTAATAGGATGTTCAGAAAGATCGGAATAGTCGTGCAATGCCAACGTCCCATACGAGGTCTTACATGCACTCGGATATCGATGCTATTGTCCCAGATAGGGTCTTATACGAATCAATACGATGCCGATGTCCCAGACATGGTCTTACACGTAAAACTCATATCGATGCCAACGTCCCAGATGTGGTCTTACTCGTAAAGCTCGTATCGATGCCAACGTCCCAGACGTGGTCTTACACGAATCTCAAATCAACGCCAACATCCCTGATGTGGTCTTACATGATTAAACAGAATAGATACCTATGTCATGACATAGCTAATCCTATCTATTCCTAGGTTCGTACAGGACTTCTTGGACATTGTCACTATATCGAACTTATCTCATAATTCATATGTATAACCTCTCAGAAGCATTTATTATCAATATTACTCATATGAGCAACCACAATTTCGTACAAGTACGCTTATTTGCATAGTGACTTACCTCAGATTCGGTTTAACAGGATGGAAACGGCTACTCGGTTACTTTCGCTTTCTCACGATCTAAGTCTATTTTCCTCGGTTCTTGATCTATACGTATTCAGAATTAACCCTTTTATTCACTAGTTCATTCAATTCAATCCAAACACATATATTTAGGGCAATTTACAAATTAACCCTTATACTTACACAATTTATCAATTTAGTCCATTTTTCTCAAAACATCAAATTCACAAAATCAACCCACACTCATGCTTAGCCGAATGTACATATACATCATACAAGACCATATTTTCCAACAAATTAGCAATTTAGTCCCTCAATTTGTTATTTTCACAATTTAGCCCTATTTAGCTAAATTCATCAAAACTTTAAGAACATAACATGTTCATCTAGCTCAAATCTTTCATTTAACACCAAAGATCATCACAAAGCTCAACATATCATCAATGACATTTCTCATAAACAACATCAATTCATTAAATTGAGACATGGGTTTGATAGCTCTCGAAGCAACGGTTACAAAAACGTAGAAATTATCAAAAACGGATCAAAAACTAACATTGAATTCAAGCTTGTATGTGCCAAAATTTTGAAAGCTTTTTTTCTTTCTTTTCTTTCCAAAATTCGGTGGATGAACAAGGATTAATGGCCATATTTTATGTTTATTTTACTATAACATATATCAATAATTCTTTTACCAAAATATCCATCCAATTAATAAATAAAACAAACATGTAATAAGGGCATATTTGACTTTCATTCATCCACTAACTAAATAATGGTCTATTTGCTTCATAAGGCCTTCACTTATACAACACATTGGTACTTTAACAATAGCAAGCAACTTTTACATTTAATGCAATTCAACCCTTTTGTCAAAATAAACACACAGACGGACAAATACATTTAGGAAGGCTTATGAATTAGTGATTTGTGCTTTAAAAATATTTATCAAATTAATTAGTTTTGAAACCAAGGTATCGAGACCTTGATTTCATAAACCGAGCCTTAAATATTTTTATAAATATTTACGGAGTGTCATTGAGTTAGTATTAAAGTTTCATTAGGAAATTTTAACGTTTTGATAGTTAATTAATTAAAAAGGATCAAATTAAAAAAATACATTCCTAAGACTCAGTTCTCGTAAATCAGATTCGTATATGAAGCTAGTTGTGTAGTTAATTAGGTTTCGGTTAAGTGAATTTGCTTGAATTAAAAGTAATTAGGTATAAGGACTAAATTGCATATAGGGTAAAAATTGAATTATAGATTAAAGAAAAATTAAAGGGGCTAAATAAGAAATTATGCCATTGCTCATAAATAAGGCGACATAAGGAAGATTTTTTTAATTTAATATATATTATATTAAAATATCTTTTACTTAACATATAAGTTTAAATATATATTATATTATATTATATTATATTATATTATATTATATATAATAAAACAAATAAATAATAAATAAATAAATAGAAATAGAAAAAGAAAGCCAAAGCAGAAACGAAACAGGGAAGGAAAGAAAGAAAGAAAAAGTGAAAGAAAAGAGAAAAAGCTAGGATTTTCAAGGGTTACAAGCTCAATTGGTAAGTCAATTTAGTCCATTTTCTTATAATTTTTATGTTTTTGGAATTTCGGTATTAAATACTATCTGACCCATGTCAAAATTTTAGAAATTATTGAGTTTTTAAATGTTGTCTATGCTGAATAATTAGAGTATTAGAAACTAAATCGACAGATTTTCAGGTTAGAAATGAAAAAGGATTGAATTGTAGAATAAATTCTAAATTTTGTGTAATAGAGATTAAATTGTGAAAAATTTAAAATTTAGAAATTTATGTGAAAATAGGGAGTTGAGTTTAGTCGAAAGTGGAATTTGCATGAAAATAAAGAATTAAATGTGAAGAATAAAAGTTAGTCTCAGTTTAGGGACTAAATTGAAAATTAGGCAAATATTGAATAAAAATTGAAAATGTTCAATATAAAATTAAATTGTGTTGTATTGGTGAATTTTAATTGTTTTAATTCTATAACTAACGTCGTACTGGAATCCTCGACTAAAAATGGGGAAAGATAAAGTCGACGTAGAATAGCTCGAAATTTCTGGTTTGTATTTCTATAATCCGAAACTAGTTATTAATTGTTATATTTTTTATTTAATGTATATGGTAAGTGTTAAGGTGATAATTATTGTGTTTTGCAATTGAAATGGATTGATTTAGAATGTGATGAAATTATTGAATTTATATTGATTGACTTGGTGTGTGTGTATATATATATTGATTATTTGAATTGAAATGAATATTGGTTGTATTTGAAAATGTGAATTGAATACCCTATTAACTGTATCGGGCTAAATCGGATATAGTTGGCATGCCATAGGATTGGAAGAGTTCAGGGATACTTCGACCTTGAGTCGACGAGGCACCATATGTGTCGTATTGATACTTCGGATATATCCGATGAGGTATTAAGTACCGCATTGTTTTACTTCGGCTTGGTCGATGAGTTTAAAGGGTTTGGAAATGAATTTGAATTGTTAGTAGTTTCTCCGACAATGAATGTGACGCCTTGTAACTTGGATTGGACGATCGAGTCGAGTATTGGAGTGTTACAGGATGGATGGTTAATGTAATGGAGGTGGGTAGTGAAAGTTGCAATGTTGTTGGTGTGAATATGGTGTCGGAGTGAAGAGAAATGATTGGATGGTTTAAAGGATGTGAGTGGCTGAAAGTGAAAAGGTTTATTGTGATCCAAACAGAAGAGAAATAACAAAAAAAGCAAAGAAGCAATGAGAGAACGAGGAAGACTCTGTTGGTGCCAATGATCGGAGTAAGTAGTGTAGTCGACCATAGCTACAACAAAAAGGGAGTTAATTTAGTTTATTTCTTTTTTAAAAATGATTTTGACCTTAAAAATAAAAACGGGATCATTTTACCAGGTCCCTATAGTTAGCACGTTCGATTTTTTTGTTATGGCCCACGAAGCCACGTAGCATTATAACAGCGGTTCACATGTCAATTACAGTCAAAACTTAACACCGTTAATTCGAAATATCAAAGTGATAAATGGAAAAATAGTACAAGCACCACATTGGACAATTCAAAAGTTAACACGTGGTAATTTAGCCCCTTGTTTTATGAAAAGAATTTATAAAATGTGTCACATGCATGGTAAACATATCTAGTATGACGACTCACTTTTGAAGATAGAAGATCTACAATATTTTTCTAAATAATTTAAAATCACTCATTTTTCTAAACATTTTTTTAAAATAAAATATTTTTTACACTAATATTTATATATATATACACTACTATCGACTTATATTTGAAATGTTACATTTTAGTCATTTGCGTTAACATGTTATAATATTTTAGTCACTGAGCCATTAATTGTTGTTAACGATGTAACAATAAGTTGATGTGGCACGTTAAATCATCACTTAAAATAAGTTTTAGGTTAAATTATACAATTGGTCCCCATATTTTTTCCTTTTGAGCAATTTAATTTTTTTTCTTTTATGTTCTTTTAACTTTTTTCATTCTCTTTTGCTAATTTCTTTGTTTTCCTCCATTCTCCATCTTTTTAATTTAGTTTTCTATGTTTTCTATTTGTTAAAACTAGTCTCTATACTTTTATTTTTTTGAACAATTTTATTTTTTCTTTTTATTTCTTTATTTTTCTTTTCTTCTTTCAGAGATGGAGAAGGGAGAAAATAGAAGAAGAAGCAGAAGAAAAAAAAAAGAAAGTTAAAAGAACATAAAAAAATAAATTGCTCAAAACGAAAAAAATATGGAAATTAATTGTTTGAAATGATAATTTTTAATGTGTTACATCAGCTTACCGTTACATCGTTAATGATAATTAACGGTTCAAGAACTAAAATATTACAACACGTTAATGTAAATAACTAAAATGTAACTTAAGGTAAATAAAAGTGATTATTTTAATAATTTATCTTAAAATTAAACATTGAATATTCATAATTTTTTTATCCAATTATTCATAAAAATTTTTTTATCCTTTGCGTCGCTACTCTTTTTTGTTTTAAATTGATTTTTCCGCTTTGGAATTGACGGAGACAGAATTGGGACTGGGCGGCTTTGTAATGTTGACTTTAAAAGTGAACTGAAACTAATAATAAATAAATAAATAAATAAATATTATTGATTTACATTTACGGCCTATTTTTTTTTTAATTATCTTTCCGTGGAAGAGCCTTTTTTTTTTCTTTTAAGATAAAAAATATTAAGAGATTTAAGAAATATTAAATAATATATTGAAAGGTCAAAACTGTCAAATTACGACACGTTGTACAAAAGAAAAAGGCATGGTTTAATCAACATTCAAAGAAAGAAAGAATGTGCTTTGTTATTACAGCATGATTCTAAAGAAGACAGTTGTAAGTAAAGGATGGGTTGTGTTGTGTAAAGCTTTGGGATGGTCCGAAGACAGACGGCGTTTCAGATTACTCTCATGGTATGCTGTTGTACCACTGTTTTGGAGGAACATTGGGATATCACTTTCCACGTAAGGCTTTTTTTTTTATAGGAATGTTATAAAAAAATTGATTAATTACGAAAATAGATTGAGGAATAAATTATTTATGAAAATGAACTGTTTGTTATAGGAAGTTAGAATTTTTTTTAATTAGAGTCGAAATAAAATTTTATTTTTTAATAGTCTATATATTATAAATTTTAAATGATTAAATTAAATTTTCATAATTTTAAGGGGTTAAAGTGTAATTTTATATTTATTAATTTAAACTTTTATAAAGGGTCAAAACAATAATTTTTTATTTTAAGGAGCCAGGCAACTGCCAGTAGAGGTGATCATGGGCGGGCCAAGACAAAATTTTAGGCTGTTTTGAGCCTAGCCTGACTCGAAATATGGGCCTAAAATTTATTCAAGCTCGATTCGAAAGAAAATTGATAAACTTCTCTGGCCCATATTAATTTTTTAACTTTTTCATTAAATAAAATTTTTAAACAAATATTAAAACAAAAATAAATAAAAATACGTAAATTTAAAAAGTATATTTGATTAAAAATAAAATATATATTTAATATATAATTCGGGCTAGGTCAGGCCGGGCCAAGCTCGAGCCGAAAAAGTTTTACCTGAGCCCGACCCGTTTTCTAAATAGGCCTCTTTTTTTGCCCAAACCCATATTTCGGGCCTATATTTTTACCCGAATCCTCCTATTTTTCAGGCTGGCCTTGGGCCAAGTTGAGTAACTCAACCCATGATCACCTCTATTGCCCCCATTGGATTCGCCTCTAGATACATTGGCGGCATCACTCCCCTTTTTTCAATCAATCATCACGTAATCATTAGACTTTTAAAAAATAATAATTTGTTTGTGTCGTCACTGTGTCTAGCGACATCCAGATGTATTTTAAAAATACCTATAAAAATACAAATATACACTATAAGAGAAAAAATAAAAAATATATTTTTTTATATGTGTTTTCGAACTGTCAAGCGACACCACTTTTAACTTTTTTTTTAAATTAATTGATAGTCTGCTAGCTAGCTTTTAGGCTTTTGAGAAATTGTTTTACATTATGGATTTTACTTGTGGTCACTCCTCTTGCAAGTGAAGACTTTGACAGGGTTATGGATAATTAAGAAAAAGCATGGAAAGGACATCAGCAAGGATAACAGGGCTCTTGGGAAGCTTAAGAGGGAAGCTGAGCTTGCCAAGACAGCTCTCAACAGCCAGTAGCCTATCGGTTAAATTTTTTAAAAATTAAAGTGGTGTCGCCCGGTAACACCCATGAATTTTTTTCATTTTTTCTTCCATTGTGTATACTCATATTTCACAGATATTTTAAAAAATATATACAAATGCGCTTGACACAACGATATTACTAAAAATATATTTTTAAAAGCCTAATAATTGCATGATAATTAGTAAAAAAGGAAGGTAGTGCTACTGGTGTGTCAGACGGCACCAATGCTCACTGTAACAAACAATCTATTCCTATAATTAATTTTTTTCCATCCTATTTTTATAATTAATTAATTTTTATATTATTTTTATAATTAAAATTGTCTAAAAATGGAATTTAAAGTTAATATTTGTTAAAAATTTAAAATTAATCTTTATATTTTTTAATTAAAAGTTCATATCTTTATACGATAATAAAAATAATGATTTCAGTTAACAAAATTCACTTTAAAAGATAATGAAATTATTATTACAATAAATTAATAGAAAACATTTTTAAAATATACTAGAAATCCTATTAAACAGGCATACATGTAAAATCCGTGGATTTAAAATATAAATGTGTAAATAATATCATAATAATACATAAAATATATATGATATAAAATAAATAAAAAATTAAATTGTGAATAAAATGAAATTTAAACATATAAATACATTAGATAAATAATATTGAATGCGCTACAATTATTTATCATGATTTTGTCAACAATTGTGAGTTAGTATCGAGTTGACTTATGACACCAATTCAATTAATAACATTATTAAATATACAACTAATGGAGATAACAACTGGTGCATATTAAAATAAAAATATATAAAATACATCAAAATTAAGCTTTAATTGAGTGGTAAATTTAATGTTTTATTAGTTCGATCGGTACGAGTTTGAATCCCACAATATGTATATTTTAATTATTTTTGTTAAAATAAAATAAAAAACTAAAATATCCTAAAAGTGTATAAATAATATAAATTATTGAGAATACAGTAAATTTAATTTTCAACATTTACATTTTTTGTCGATTTGATCCTTATTATATTTTTGAGCTAAATTTGACCATTAACTTTTAAAAACGTCAAATAGTTTTTTTTTTAAACGGAAATGATGTTTAAAACATTAATTTTTCAATGATTTTAGCATGACAACTAACGTGGCAATCCATGTGTTATTTTTTTGAAACATCACGGCTTATCTTATAAAATATAAAATATTAAAAAATGAAAATTTAAAATTCAAAAAAGTTTTTAAAATTAAAAGAAAAAATTATATTATCATACGGACTACCATGTTTAAAAATTTAGGCTCTGTTTAATTTCTAAAATAGTTTCTATTTTCATTTTAGAAAACAACTTTCAATTTCTATTTAAAAAAATTAAAAACACATTTGATAAATAAAATAAAAACATTTGTTTTCAATAGTGAAAACATGTTTGATAACTATTTTTCTATAATGAAATACAATAAATAAAATAAATAAATTTTACATTAAGGGTCTATTTGTTTGGTTGTAGTTGATTTTCCAGAAAATATTTTCCTCTTTTCCAGTGTTTGGTAACCTGAAAAGCTTTTCCATTTGGAAAACATTTTCCAAACACGCGTAAAATGGCTTCCTAATTTTTGGAAAACGTCTTACCGATTTCTAAAGGGTAAGACATTTTCCACAGCTCCTCTCTTCACTCTCTTCCCCCTAACGAAGATCGTTTCTCACTTCATCATCTCTGTCTCGTCTTCTCTCTTTGTCATCTTTGCCTCATCTTCTCTCTTTGATTCGTGCCTCGTCTCCTCTGCGATCATTTCATTTATCACTTCATAGGTGCGTATGGATATTACTTTCTATAACAATTTTGGAGTTTGCCCCATTTGTTTTTTTTTTTATGGATAACGTTATTATTCTCAATTGATTGTTCCTCTTTGTTGTTGCATGGTTGTTATGATCTGGGTAAATCTTGATTGGAATTTCAATTAGGGTTCATACTAATCGGAATGAATATGAGGATAAATAACAATTCCATGTCTCTGCATGCACATTATATCCCATTAATCGATTCTTGATATATTGGTGTTTCAAAGAATAAATTTAATCCACTGATTTGAAACCTATAAGATCATCTTCTAGAACTTTATTTTTCTCCTTTGACGAATCGGTTCCCGAGCAAAGACCCCTTCCTTTCGCACTCCTACATCGATTCAAGAACAACGACGCCTCGTTCAATCCGTTCATGTTCCCGATATGTCCCTAGGCCCCATGACATCCCAAATAAATCCGTAACGCACCTACTAGTACACTTCTACTCCTCTTTTAAACTTTCGGATGCAATAACATGAGCCAATCGATTAGCGATTCGGGTAGATGTTTAAAACGTATTTCGTTGAAACCTCTCTTATTTTGTTGGATATCTCGATTATATTATCGATCTCGGATCATGCATTTCATCCGATATACATTTTTGGATCATTTCCTAGTTTTTTTAAAATCTAAATTTTAGAAAATCTTATCTCAACAACCTGAAAAACTCAGTTCTCTATAAAATTGATTTTAAACAAATAAAATTAATTCTAAAAATAAGGAGTCACCAAAATAATATTTATTAAGCTTGAAATTGGTTCTTTTTCTTTTACTTTTGTTGTTTTGTTTTATTATTACTTGTTCTTCCATATATATGTTTACATTACTAGCTTGAGATAAAAATATCAGATTTTACTTTGCATCGAGAAATGGTTTGAATACTTCCATTTCGATCCGCTCTTTCTCTGCTTTTGATTTTTCATTATCCGGTGATTTTATCTTCTTTGATCTCGATCTGTGGGTTTTCAGTTTGCTCTCTTTGAGTTCCACTTTCGGGTTTGTTCTTCCTTGTATATATTTGAATTCTTTGTCCATCTTTAGATGCTTGAACCTTTTCAAGTGGTGGCTAAGTTCTGTGATTATCATTTTCTTTCTCAAACGAATGAAAAGTATAAAAAGAAAAGTGGAGCTCGAGGTGTTGAATTTCGATCGACATTCATGTGGTTTGGGTTCTATATTCGTTTATGAACAAAAGAAGTTATGTAATGTAAAATTTTCTTGATAAATTTTATCTAAGTTCGAGCCCTAAGCTAAATTGTTGTAAATTTCATTCAATAACATATAATATGTATATAGATAGATAAGATTGCTTGATATTGCATTACTTTGTGATTTGCTTTTACTTGGGAAATTACTTAACAATTAAGTGCGATGAGCTAATGTTGCTAGTACCTCTTCTTCAATAATGAATATTTTGAGTGTCTTTCACCGAAATGCTATACCGAATTTGGCTTTGTCATGCAAGAACTAGTTTGTGTAAGTAGTTCAAGTAGGCCACGTTTATGTTCGAACCAAGTGACTTTCCGGAGTTTTTTGTGAGTAAGAGGCGTCCATTTCTTCAAACAAAGTTGGTGCTTAGAGCTCTCGCAAGTTTCAAATTCATGGCACTTGCATTGGTTGTATTTTTGTGATTATTTACCATGTCAAGTAGAACTAGTAATTTTGCAAGTTTGAAGCTCATAGCATTTGCATTAATGCACTCATGGCATAGTTCGGATATGAAGCTTCGTGCTTAAATTCTTTTAGGCGATTGACTTGTTATTGGTGGATTTAATTCATAAGATCGGTGGTGGACTTCATTAAGCTTCATTGTTTAGTTTTCACATTAGTCTTAATACTCATTTGCATTTGCTTACTTATATCCTTGGTATTTGTTGTGCTTTTTACTTGCAAGTTTAATGCAACGTAACATATGTTAACCAAAACAGAGTGTCAATAGAGAATTGATGGTAGTTCTTGGAAATGCCATTATGTTTGAGTTTTACCTATAATAGAAAAAGCGAGCAAGTAAGCTTTTCAAGTGCTTCAATTTCTTTCTATGAATGCTTGATTTATGTTTGTGCATGAACGAGATATTCAGCAAGATCTTGC
Source organism: Gossypium rotundifolium (assembly GCA_025506655.1). Lineage (NCBI taxonomy): Eukaryota > Viridiplantae > Streptophyta > Magnoliopsida > Malvales > Malvaceae > Gossypium > Gossypium rotundifolium. The sequence continues at coordinate 1,027,236 of CP106733.1, forward strand.
AACTTGTCAATGATTTTTTTAAGCTATCTTTCCTTATTCATATTTTTAAAATATCATTTTGATACAATAATATTATATGTTATTTTATAGAGATTGGGTTAAGGCATTTAAGCGACCAACATTGAACCAATTTTGAAGAAGTAGTCATATATATCCATTAGGGCCGTGGCTCTTATCACTATTCAATGAAAAGCGTAGCGACTCGATTTCTTTGTTGGTTACTAGTTTGTCCATATTCGTGGTGCTTCAATGGATAAAATCGTGTAAAGCGCATAAGGTATGTATTTGAAATAGTAAAACTTGTTTAAAATCGTATTGCAGCTCAAATAAGTTCTATTTCTGTTTATTGGAACCGAGGTGAGTGTTGAATACCAAAATGTAATGTGTTTGATATCTATGTATGAATATGTAAATCTTTGGTTGGAATATGTATTGGACACAATACATTTTCTCTTCCATACAAATATACTAATGCATGACAAACAACGTGGTATCTTTGATGTTGCAGAACTTGAGTGGATAAATTCATCACACACCGTGCCTTTCTCCGAGATCAACAAGGCATTTGAGTTAATGCTTGGGTGAGGGACCGAGATGTTTGATTCGCATGGATGCATAATGAATGGATAGCCTGGATTGATCATCCATGGATGAAGGGCTTTTCTGTAGGGTTTGGATTTCCTCATAGGTTACGGACACAATATACACCACATATTTAATATTTTTAAAAGTCCTTGTTTCTTGTTTAATCAATTACCCTTAAAAATTTAAGTGGCTAAAAAGTTGTCTGAGATTTTACATACTTTGAGCTTGAGTTTTTCCTTTTGTATATGCACATGTGGAAAGAGTGATTAAGGAAATAAATAAAGTATGGTACATGGTTTTTTGTTTGTAATGGTAATCTTCTTCCTTTTTCATGCCTTTCATTCTCTGCTCTGCATTCAATTGCTATAGGTTCAAATTTTCATCGACACTTGTTTCGTTACCCATTACTCCTACTTTTCTATTTGTGACAATAATATCCGAAAACATTCGCAATTTATTAATCAAGTCGTAAATTATCACTAAATCATAGATATATTTAGAATATTTAAAACATTTTTTCTTTTTTTATACAATATAATTTCAAACTCACACTCATACACTTACATTACCGTATTGATAAAACTTAAAAGATCAAACCTTGATATAAGATACGAGTGAAGATCAAACCTTGTAAATTATTCAATCCTTATTTTTTTTATTTTTTAACACAATTACAAAATTTGACTTTTGTTGTTTTCATTTTATGACGGTTAATAATGTATCTTAATAATTGAGTATTATTATATATTTAATTTAATTTTTTATTTTTAAATAAATCATTACAATATATGTAAAAACAATTTAAAATATAAAATTTATTAATATGTATATAAAATTTATTAATATATGTCAAAATAGCTTTTCCGAAAATATTTTCGAAAAAGCATCAAACAACGTAAAATATTTTACAGATTCATCCAAACACAGAAAATATTTTCTGTAAATCATTTTCCAGAAAAGTAAATCATTTTCCAGAAATCATTTTTCAGAAAACATTTTACTGCCAAACAAACAGACCCTAATATCGATTCAAACCAGGGTACTAGATTTAATATTTAAAAAATGATTTCTTTTGTTTATGTAGGTTTGAACTAGTGTTAATTAATTTAAAGTTAAAAACTATTATTTTCAGCTGATTGAGTCTTAACTCGATTGACATTGCCATTATTACTAGTGCAATAGGACGTGAGTTCTAGTTAAAAAATGAAGCCTTGATGTTTTAGTTATTATTTCTGTTAAAAAAATTAGCAGTTCAACTCTTTTTGAAAGGTTAGTTGTCAATTTCGACTCTTTTTAAAATACTAATGGTCAAATTAAACTAAAAATAATAATAAGGGTCAAATTGAAAAAATATGAAAACATTAAGAGAATCTCGGGATATATGATGGGTTTGTAGGAAAAAGTCTGGGGAGTTTGAAATTTGTAAAGAGAAAAAACACAAAGCTTTGCAAGGAAAACGCTTCCAAGATTAGTATGCACACCAGAATAAGAAGAGACATACTAACTAGAAGGTGGTGAGGCCATCGGTGTCAGTTCTTGTGCAGGTGCAGACGATGGACCCGCCTTGCCAGACCTTGGATGTATAGGCGCCCGTCTTGGCCTCCTCGTATGCAGTTGTCGACCCCTCGCCTCTTCCCTTAGCAAGAATGGCATGTACTTCGGATCGTAGGCTAACAAGAAGCGACAACGGCCTCGCGAGTAGATAAAAATTCGTACCTATTGTTCCATATGTTAATAAATTGCACGTGGAATGTAGGCCAATTCTCATCCGTTCTCCCTATAAGTCGATTTGATGCAGATCTTCAATATTTTTGGTCCGGTGGAATCCTTTGCCTGAACCCGAATTGCCACAACATTCTATCTAACTCGTGCATCTCCACAGTAGTGTACACTACCAATGACACCTTCACGAACCAGATATTAAATTGCTAGATCCTCGTATGACATCCATTCAAACTATATTAAAATAATAAAAATTTAGTTATATATATCACTACTAATTTTCAAATCAACTACGCTAATATTATATAATTTAAATTTTAAAAAATACCTACGCTTTCGCTTCTATTCGTTGATTTAACGTCTCAAAAATTATAAAAATAAATAATATATAATAAACTTAAAAATACAAATAAAACCCTAAATCATAAAATCCAAAAACCCTACTTTAAAAATCCTAAACCCTACCCTTACTTAAAAAACCAAATCCTAACTCTAAAAAAACAGGGAAAAATGCTTCTCATTGAAATCGGATAATTTTTTGAAAAACAGTCTATTCTGATAATTAATTTTTCCCGCATTTTTTAGGTTAATTAGTCTTGGAATTTTATTAACTCATAATTAGGATTTATATAAAATTAAAATATACAAATACTATGTTACTATATTAATATTATTATTATTATTATTATTATTATTATTATCATTTTTGGTTTTATCCTTTTATGTATATCTATTAACTGTTGACCCATAAACATTCGCATATATATGTAATAAGTAAAAATAAATAACAATGGAAGGAATAAATAAATAAAAAATAAAAAGCGGCTGCTGTGTACAACAAAGACCAGAGAGAGTCCCTCTCTTTCTCTCTCTGCTATCAATTCCAGCTCAAGAGATCGCACCAAAAAAAAAAGTTTCAAATCCCTAAATAGAACCCTAAACAGCAATAAAATTTCGATAGATCCTTACTTTCAAATCTCTATTTTCTTTTCTTTTTTTGGAAAATAAACTTTTTTGTTTGAAATTTCGGTTAGGTGTTGGGATTCGTGATCGAATTTTGGTTTTTGATTGAAATTAGGGCAAAAGCTTTGTTTCCCATTGTTTGGTTTTACAGAGTTGTAGAAGAATGGTTGGGAAAAACTTGTGGGCTTGGAATAAAAGAAAATTACGTTTGAGGTCTTGGTGATTGGGGTGAGATTTACCTTTTTTTTTTTTTTAAATTGTTGAATGATTTCGTTAGGGAGTAACGATGCGAGGAAGGGGTAGGGTTAGGGTTTGGTGGAAGAAAAATGGAAGAGGCTGAGCTTGAGGAAGGAGAGGCTTGCTCCTATAATAACAATAACGACGATTATGATGCCACCACTGACCCCGAAGCTGATCTATCTTCTCTCGCCTACATAGTAAGGAATTTTGACTCTTCCTTTTTTTTCTTTTAACTAATGTTTAATTATATTGTGTTGACCCTTTTTTTTTTGTTGGGTTTTAGTTTCCAAGTTAAGATTTTTATGCTGAATAATTGCAATGCTGGATATTGTAACTTCAGTTTAAACGCGTTGACTGCTTAACTGTGTTGCTTTTAGAAATATAAGATATGGACTGGTATTTTAGTTTTTAATTCTAACATTGCGAGGTCTATGATGGGGATATTTAGAGGTTTACTCGATAGGTGTCTAGTGCAGTCATATATGAAGCTTTTCTCGTGTACTGGTGTATTAATGTTTTTCAGAAATTTTTTGAGTTGTTGGTATGAATTGGACTCCTAGCTATTGGAGGAGCCATTATTCATAAATTTCCATCTAAGGTTGGTTATGATTAATTATGGTACTCTTTGACTGTTATGCTGCGGATTTTGTAATTGGGAGTAAGGAGAGCAAGATTCAAGCACATTCATTAGCTTATGGAGTTGCTGTGTGCTATTAGTGCATTTAGACGATTAGCCACTATCTCTACAATGTATGCAGAATTTAGACCTTTGTAAATGTCTTATTACTTGTTTGATGCTTGTTCTTAGTTCCTACCAATTCTTTTATGATCTTTTAGTGATATTTGGCTCCTGAAATGTTTTTTAAGGATGAGAAAATTCAACATGTTCTTGGACATCTTCAAAAAGATTTTGAAGGTGGAGTTTCTGCTGAGAATCTCGGTAAGTCAAAACAATAAGAGAATTGTGGTTCTTGTGAGGTCAAGAGTCACCATAAATCGGAGTTCATAAATTGAAATTGATGATTTTGGGATGTTTGACATTGCCACAGGGGCAAAGTTTGGTGGTTATGGATCATTCTTACCGACTTATACACGTTCTCCTAGTTGGCCTCATCCGAAGAGTCCACCAATTAAGAGCTGCAATACATCCAAGTCTCCAAATGATATGCCATTGGAGGTAGAATTTTTTTAATTTGTCTCCCCCACCCCTCAATGGATATATAGTTCATTTCGTGTGAGGGAGGAATCTTTCTATCTTGATTTATGTGAGAAGTCCAAGTTAATATGAGCACTTAGTTCGTTTTTTTTATATAGGATGACCATCGTAACTCGGCATGTTGGCCAAGTGGTTCACAGTCACAGAGGGCTGGACCACCTCCTATAAATGTTGGAACCCTCCCTGCTTTGAAGGCATTGTCTGCGAATGATTCAATCAAACAAGAGGTCAGCGTAACACCTGGTGATGCTGATGAGCTTGCCTTTAGGTGCGAATCTGCAAACAAGAAAGCTGCCAATATACCAGACCAGAAAACATTAAAGGTGCGAATCAAAGTGGGGTCAGACAACTTGTCAACGCAAAAGAATGCTGCAATCTACAGTGGTCTTGGCCTTGATGTATCACCATCTTCCTCCTTAGATGGGAGCCCTTCAGAAAGTGATGGGATGTATCGACGGACTCAAGAACCATTGTTTGATTCTCCAACCAGTATTCTTCGGGTAAATCCTCCATCTTCTATTTTGTTAATCTTCCTATTAAAAGAATGTTCCTTTTCTCCTGTCTTCCTACATCTGATATACCTGAAATGATCTGAATATATATATTTTTGAATATTTTGAGCAGTTTATGACTTCCTCCCCACTAGCTGGTGAGGCACTACTGTCACCTCTACCCGATCATCTACTTAACTTGATTGTAAAGGAAAAGCCAAAAGAGAATAGATCTGATTCTGGAAAGGGGGATGGAATATTGTTGGGAGACAAGAAAGCAAAGTCAGCAGAGAAAAAGGATTTTCCAGCAGAAAGGAAGAGTAGCAACAACAGGGAAATGAGGAACGACAACAGTACAGTGTCAAAGAAGGGAGTAGATATCGATGTATTGGCTTGTGAGGAGCTTGTTTCAAAAACATTGAAACTTCCTCTTTTATCTGATTCATATTCTGCTGTAGCCAAGGTAAAAAATAAGGGCATAGCTAGAAACAAAGGTGTCCATGATGTAGCTGAGGAGTCAGTGGAGCCAAGACTTACCCAAGAGATTGGCTGGGAGAGTCCAAGGGCTGGCTCAGCTGGAAAGGTTTTGGAGGAACAAAAGACAAGTTCTTGGGGTGATACTTCAGGCTCTGTTAGAAAAGGTGGGTATAATAAAGCGGACAAAACTTATGATTCTGTCAAAGCTGACTCTAATACTCTCAAAGGTAGCAAAGTTCTAAATAGTGAATCGGTAGATCCTCCTATTCAGAAGATCAGCCCAAGAGTGACAGCACATGAGCAAGACAATATGAAGGTACCTCCTGCAAAGGAGCATACCTCATCTGGTGGAAAACGAAAATTGAAAGGCAGTCTAGATGCAGAGGTAGCTAAAGAAAGCTTGAGGGTTGGTTCGCCTTTGATGCTGAATAATAAGCAGACTGCTCATGTAAACAGTTATACAAACAAAAGGGAAATGGGAGGCAAAAAATTAGACAGGTCATTTCAAAAGGATGAAGATATTAGAGATGTTTTTGGAGATATTGGAGAACCAGAACGGGAAGAGAACCGAACAAGTTCATTGGAAATTCCTTCTGAAGATCGGCTGAAGATAGCTGATATTGTAAAAACACATCAGCCACAAACAACGGACATGGTGATGGACTGAGTGGTAAGCAAATTGAGGGCATATTAGCATCTAAATCGGGCCCCAGAGCAACTGTGGGTGCACATTTCAACTCTGCTAATGTGAATGTTGATGGAACTTTCCTTGCAACTGCTGGTCCTGTATTGATAAAAGAAAACTGGGTTTGTTGTGATAAGTGCCAGAAGTGGCGTCTCCTCCCAATAAACATAAACCCTGCTGACTTACCTGAGAAGTGGTTATGCAGCATGCTTAACTGGCTGTAAGTTCTTTATCATCACCCTTTCTAATTTTTTATGAATGTAATTAGTAGTAGAGATTTATAAGCTTTTTCATGCTCGTATTTTGTAAAAAAATTATTGGATTGAACATGAGACCCATGGGTGTTGAATGTTTATAGTTAACTTTTGTGATAGATTGTGGGAAGGTATCTCTTTTTCCTTGTTAAAATCTTTAAATTTGTTTGTCCCTTAAATGTTTAGGCCTGCAATGAATCGCTGCAGTGTTGAGGAGGATGAAACTACCAAAGCTGTTTTCGCATTGTATCATGTTCCTGCTGTAGACGGTCAAGCTAATCCGCAAAGTAATCCTGTCAATATTATGTCTTTACCACCCTCATCTGATGCCCTGCAGCCTGACCAAAACCAGCGAAGTTTCGGTTCACACTCTGTTTTCCCTGCTGGAAGGAAGAAACATGGTTTAAAAGAAATATCAAATGCAATAGATAAAGATGGGCCAACTTCTATGAAGAAGAACGTGGAGTCATCAGTTCGATCTGGAAGCGCGACTGATGTGACTCAATCTCCTGTGGTTGGTGAACCTGCTTTGAAGCCTGTAGTTAAATGTGATTTACCTGTTGAGAAACACAGAAATAATCAGAAAGAGAAGCATAAATTGCGAGAACACAGTTCTGATGGAGGTATTCTTTTTAAGCCGATACCAGTCATACTTGTAAAACTTGGTTTATAAATTATTAATGTGTTGCTTTTGTAAAATATGCTAATAGGTGATACCAAAACTTCAAAGATGAAAGGCAAAAGGATCACTGATCAAGATTCTTTAAGGGCCTCCAAGAAAATTAAGGGTGAAAGTTCACATCTTGCTGAAAAAGATTGGATGTTGGACCATGCTGGTAAGGGTGGGCCTAGCACAAGTAATGGTTTGCCTAGCACATCAGTAGGAAAGGATCAGCCTAGACACAGTCAACTTTTTGCTTATAAGGATTCAAAGTCTGATAAGGATAGGCAGCAGGTCTCTGGTAAAAGAGTAAAGGATAAAGTTCTGGTTTCCTCAACTGATGGACCAATGGATCAGATGAACGATGGTGTGGAAGTTTCAAGAAAGAGGAAAGCTGATGCTTGTGTTGGCAGTCAGTTTTGTACAGGTTCTCTCCAAAGTGCGAGTGATCTCCTCCAGGATGGCAAAGTGTTTGTGAAGGAAGAGTTCAATGAGAATGACAACAATAGGGAAAAGAAGGCCAGGGTATCCAAGTCTGGAAGGAAGGATTCTTCTGCAAGTAAAAGCAGTGGGAAACTAGAGAAAAAAGGTATACATGAACAGAATCAACAAAGTGGGCAATATCTAGGTAGCTTAGATGGTACGGATTCATTGAAAAGGGATTTTGGATCTGCCCAACCTTCTTTAGTAGCTACCTCTAGCTCATCTAAACTTTCTTGTTCACATAAATCAAAACCTGGCTTCCATGAAACAAAAGGCTCATCAGTAGAATCGGTTTCCTCATCTCCTATGAGAATTGCTAATCCCGATAAATTTCCATTGACAAGGAGGAATGTTGCAGGGAAAGATGAGTCTTGTGAAGCTGGCCTTTTTGTTTTAGATAGTCTAGGAAGATGTTCAGATGGTGAAGATAATGGTGGGAGTGACAAGTCAGGGACAGTAAGGAAGGAAAAAACTTTGGCTGCAGCTCAACATGGGTCCCTTGTGTCCTCTTTACTTGATGTTCAGGACAAGGATGGTGGTCAATTAGGTGGCAGTAAAGCCAAGGCACCAATTAAATCTTCTCCTGATACTAGAAAAGGCCAGTTCATGAATGGTAGTGCTGATTATTTAGGCCAAGAGGCTCAATTTTCTGGTAAATCAATGACAATGAATGAACCCCATGATGAGGACAATCAGAATCACAACCATGGCAACGGCAAAGTCTCTCATCCAAGAAACTCAGGCAAAGGGTCCTCATGGTCAAAGGACAGGAGTTGTAATTTTAAATCTGGTTTTGTTGATGTACAGCAAGATCATCTGCCTTCATATGAGGTAAAGCCTATAGACGGTAGAAATCAATTTCAGGAGAGGCCTGGAGTCAAGTCTGATGAGAGTGAGAATAGATTTGTGGAAAATAAAGAATCTTTGGGAAAATTGTCTGGTGAGATTGGTAAAAGGGGGAATCAGTCAAATGGATGGTCAGATGCTAAACCAGATGCCACTGGAGGTCAAGATGTAATGTCTACCGTGAAGCAAAATCTTGTGCAGGAGAGCAATGGTGAAAAATATACAAAAAGGTTTCACTCTGACAACTCTGATCATGCAGAAATTGCTTCTGAGAGAGGGAACTCTCGATCACTGCCAACCTCTGGAGGAAGTCAGAATGAGATGCTGACTCGTTACCCCAACACAGTTTCTGGGTCCCAAAAGGGAAATGGAGCTGACAGATCTCAAGCTGATGATGCATTGAAGGTAAAAAAACAAATAAAGAAGGCTGATCATCAAAATGGGACTCAGCATAAAAATAGTTCAAGACATACTACATCAGCTGGACGTATCAGGGATGTTGATGCTCCAAGTCCAATGAGAAAGGATCCCTCATGTCAGGCCGCTACCAATACTTTGAAGGAGGCTAAAGATTTAAAGCATATGGCTGATCGTGTCAAGGTTTGGCCTTATTGTTTTCTTGTAACTTATTTCTTGCATTTTCTCATTGTCTTGCCTCTAGCATTATTTTATTTATAATTTTTGAACATTCCCCCAGAATTCTGGATCAAATTCGGAGAGCACATTACTTTACTTCCAGGCAGCACTGAAATTTCTTTATAGTGCTTCTCTACTAGAATCTTGCAACAATGAGAGTACCAAACATGGGGAGATGGCTCAGTCTGTGCAAATTTATAGTAGCACTGCAAAACTCTGCGAGTAAGTAAAATATCAGTTCCTCTATTTGGTATTCTCTTCCTTTTGTAATCGTAAGTTGCTATTTATCGTTGTTGGAGCTTGATTTTGTATTAGTTGAAAAAAATTCCTGCAACATGGAAATCTTCAGTTATGCATTTTATTTTGGGGTGGTTTCAGTTTTCTGGTACTTGAATTTATTTTTGTTTGTTTACCAATAAAAAATTCAGGTTTTGTGCCCATGAATATGAGAGATTAAAAGACATGGCTGCTGCTTCTTTGGCATACAAGTGTATGGAGGTTGCATATATGAGAGTTATCTATTCCTGTCATGCCAGTGCAAGTAGAGATCGGCTTGAGTTGCAGACAGCTTTACAAACGGCTCATCCTGGTAATCCAAAGAACCCTATCATTGCCCTAACTAAAATCCATCCTGTTAGTCTGTGTAGCATATATAATTGTAATTTTTGTTTATGGGTGCTTCCACCACTTATTGATCAGGGAGCTTGAGCCTGTTATATATACTCTGGTTGCTTTATTTGTGGAAAGGCCTCTGCACATAAGATGGCTGCATCCTAGAAGCACAGCTGAACTAATTGCACCACATGAATGAGTAGTTTACTTGCTTAACTACTGCAAATTTGTTCTTCAGTGTCTTCAAATCTGAGAATCTTCTGGCAGAGTGTCTTTCTGTTTTTTTTTTTGAAGGAAAGACTGTCTTTTGGTTACATGTCTTGTTGTGGGTTGTTTTTCAATCACACAGATGCATATCTGTTCTTCTGTTTTAGGTGGAGTAGTCGAGTCTGTAAATCATCAGTGTTCTAGTTCCCATTTGATGGTGCAACATTTACTAGTTTTTGCAACATGGGGATTGGCCTTGTTGTTATGCATTCATATGAGTACATATTTTCTAGTATGCCTACTCATCAGTCTGTCGGTCTCCCACAGCCCCTTAATCGCCTTTATCTGTTGTTTTGCGTCATGGACATTAAATTCTTAATGACTACTATTAATGTCGCATTGATTGAGACAAACTTACAGTTAATTTTAACTTCTTTTCTTGACATTGGTGGTTGTTTCATATCAGGTGAGTCTCCTGCGTCTGATGTTGATAATTTAAACCAATCAACATCAGCAGACAAGGCTGCTGTTTCAAAAGGAGTTGGTTCTTCCCAGGTTGCTGGAAGTCATGTTATTTCTGCTCGAAACCGTAATAACTTTGTGCGCCTGCTCAGTTTTGTAAGTCTACCTTCGGTTGTATATCATTTTGAAAGTGTAATTCATGTGTTTTTATATATTATTGGAGTGAAAATGTTACTGAACACCCCCCCTCCCAAATTAAAAAAAAACATAAATCTTTATCCCTGAAACTAATTTTCTATCTGTTCTAATGGCCAAAAGCTGTTATGCAGTTCTCATGACCTTTTCTCACCCTATGCCTTCAATTAAAGGCTTTTGGTTACTGTATGTTGAAATTGCACATGTGCCCATTTAAGCGCATAGACTTTTGTAGTCATGAACTGTGTGTATTATCTCCTACTGTCATGTATTATGTCAGTTTGTGCTCTATTGTGTGTACAGCTTGTTTAAGTTTGTAGACTTATCATAACTAAAATCAAATGTGATAATTTGCAGACACAGGATGTAAATTATGCAATGGAAGCTTCAAGGAAATCACGAGCTACTCTTGCAGCTGCCAATTCAAGTTTGGGAGGGGCTAAAAGTAGGGAGCCTTTATCCTCTGTGAAGAAAGCTCTTGATTTTAGCTTCCAAGACGTAGAGGGAGTGCTACATTTGGTACGAGTGGCAATGGAAGCCATTAGCCATTAAGGAAAAAAAATCTGGTTGGAAAGGATGGTTGTATACTAGGAGGAAATTTCATCTTGATGGTTTATCCTTGGGTATGAAGTTCTAGATCAGAAAAAGAAGGGTTGGCCAGCCCTTCCTGCTTCAATCCTGAGCACTTCCAAGTTGGCAAGTGCCTCTTTTCTAACACTTGCTGTACATTTGTACAATACAAGACAAAACTGAGATTATCAGTATATTTTTTCACAAGCTTCAACTGCTTTCTGACAAGGAACAAGCTCTTTTAATTTCCTTTCCAAGACGGTACTATAAAGCAGAGCACCGTAATTGGCAGTCACAGGTTTGCTACACTTAAGACTCATCCTGCTTTAAAAAATAATGTTTGACGCATTAAGTCAATTTTCTTTTCTTTTCCCTTTCCCTTTGTTCTCATCCTTGTCCATTTCCTTTTCTGTTTATGTTTTCTTTAAGTTTCACCTTCCGTATCCATATTTGTGCAGGTCAGCTGTTGTAGTGCTTGTCATTGTATATAGTTCTGATTAATCAAAGATGAGTTGAAAGAATATAGGAAGAAAAAGGAAATCGGTGGTGCTAGTGATCCAAAGAAGGTTGCTGGAATTCTTTATTTCATTTCTCTTCTTCTCTTTAAAGGTTTGTTTTTGATTGCTTAATATTTACTTTGGCATACCATTGCTTCCTATCATTCTTATGTTGTGGCTGTATATACTTACGTACCATAAACATATTCTTTGTAGGGTTCTCTATGTGGAATGTGGCTGGTAGCAAGTAATTTTGTTTGTGCGAGAGAGATCATTCTATTATATTCAAGTTGGCCTTCTTGATGTTGATAGGTAAAAAAACAAATCTTTCAGTGGCCGCTACTGTTCTTTTACTGAATTGCAATTCTCCGCTAATCTCTTGCCAAAAAAAAAAAAAAAAAAAAAAAAAAGCTCGGAGAGACAAACAGTTTCATTAACCCTTGTCATTAGTGGACTAAAGAAGCCCTTGCAAATCTCATATTCTTAGCGTGTACATCCGTAGAGTCAGTTTTATACATTGAGGAATTTATTTATCAAGTAAAATTCGAAAAACATGATCTTTCGATGTTTAAATATTCGGGGTCAGCAGCTAACTTCATATTAATGAGGGTTTTACACATCTCTTTGTTGAAATCAGTAGTTCATGTTTGTCCAAGTACAGCTTTGAATCAATTTGTGATTGTGAGTGCTGATTATACAATATGTTTTGATTTCAGGTTGAATAATATGTGCAGTTGCATAAGCAGCGAAGCTGGTTATGTATCAAACTATTGTAGCAAAATTGCTACTTGTCTTTTAACCTCTTATTTCACCATTGTTGCTATTTCACTGTAAAATATCTTGGCACTTAATTTCGAGCTGATATATATATATATATATATATAATGTGACAATTTTTCAACTTGCTGCATTTCTTGTCTGTATGTACATAGCAATGACATTTATTTCAACTTTTGATCAATAAAATTGAAGGGTGAAGTCAAAATGTAATTCAACCACGTTGCCTGTTCTAGGTTTGATTAATTAATGCTGTCTGGCGTTCCACTCAACTCATATATTGCGAAAAAGATGGTTGTAATAAGATTCAGCTGCATTCAATTATGGGTGAAGATTTTATATAATAAAATATATTTATAAGAAATTGATGTGTTACTTCAGTAGAAATGGTAATGTTAAGATTTTGAAAATTATGGTGCTTTTATCTTCAAACAGAAATAATGCAAGTTTGATTTATGTTTTATTTTTACAAATCATTAATAGTACTACCATTTTATATTTATATATTGTGTACATATACTATTATATTAATTCAATATAAAAAATAAATATATGTATTTTATTTTTAAATGTATACGATTAAATCAAAGTTAAAATAATATATATTTATGAATCACGTTTTAAATTTTGTGTATAATCGTATCAATTAAAATTTATGTATTAAATTGTGCATTTAACAAAGTTTGTGTAAATTTGATATTTATCTCTTTTATAAAAGACTAAATTTTATAATTTTTCAACTGAGTTTACACTTAATTTAACTATTTAAATAATAATTTATGTATGGCTTAAAAGCACAAAAGGTACTTAAATTATGCTTTTTTTTCTAGATTATCTAAAAAGTTAATATTGTTCATTTTGTGACATGTTATTCTCTTACAATAAAATAAATTAAAAATATAATTAAATTGAATTATTAAAAATCAAATTAAATTATATTAAATAAAAAACACTTCAAATATTTTTATTGTACTCTCTCCTTCCTCACATGATTCTCTTTCTTTTATGTTAATGTATTTTGTTTTATTTGTTAAATAACTTTGATTTGTAAATATCTAAAAAAATGAAGAAAGTTATCTTTTTAAAAAAAATAATGTGGGTTTTGAATTGGGGTTTAAAAATGAAAAATAAGCTCACAGTTGTCAGAATTTGGGTTTGGATGAGTTTTTCGATAGGTTCTTGAATTTTACATCACTGGAATTCTTGTGTGAAGAACAAAAAAGATGAATATGTTTTTAAGGCATTTTAAAAAAAATAAAATTTGAAGGAAATAATATTCAATTATTTTAATGGTGTGAATTGTTTTAGAGTAATTTAAGTACCATGGGCATCGAAACCACCAAATATAAATTTCTATGACAAAATAATAGTAATTAGCAGTAGGGTTGAACCCACAAGGACTAGCTATCTAATTTTGTCTTTTTCCGTGACTAGAATTGGTGTCACAGGCACGACTATGACCTATGTGTAAATAAAAATAGGGGTTTAAATTGGTTAAGATAATAAAAGAAAAAATACGAAAAATAAAATAAAACAGATTTAAAAATTTAAAAAATAAATAAATTTAAGAAAATAAAATAAATGAATAAAAAAATATTTTTTTAAGCTTAGCCTTAGCCTCGATGTACTCCAATCTTGAATCGATCCTTGAAATAGATTTTCCCTTGTCCCAAATCTTATGTAGTCTCGATACGACTTGCAAACTGACTTTTGCCAAATTTCTAACTGCGATACATATGTTCGCAATTTAACATTTTCGACAACCTTGCGATCTGAAAAGTCCAACTCGAATCAGGGCCTCAATCGCGTGGATCGTTTAAATCCGATTTCTATCTTCCTTTACAGAATCCAATTGGCTTTTCCCACCTAGACACTCCAATTTTTTTGCGGGAATTCAAACACAACACGGCCGATTCGTCTTCTCAACTGTAAGTCAAACAACTCCAACCCAACGTACACTTTTTGAATCGAAGCTGTATCAACTTTAAAGGACAAATTTGTACTATCCCATATACTTGAGAGATAGAAAATCCTGCATTGAGAGGGTTTTTTTGAGCGGGCTCGTATCTCACGATTGTTTTATTGGAGCAATTTCCGGGCTTAAGCTAAAAGAAAAAATCATGCTTTGAAAATAGATCAGTGGAATTGTGGGTGATGGAAAGGAGAAGGGCCTTGTAAGGGAATTAAACCAAAAGGTTGAAAGTAAAAGAAAAAAATTTGAAATAGCAGTATATAGCACTGACGCATGGAAGGAAAAAATAAAGAATTTATTAAATGCGAAAAGTGAAGTGTGGTTGATTGGTTATAGCCACTCGTTATTTATACACGCTTTTAATGCTAAAATTTAGTTAATTTTTTTTTTAAAAATATTATCACTAAATAATTTAAAATTTAAAAATTAATTTTAAATTAAAATTTAAATTAATTACAGAACTGTAACAATATCAAGAATCCTTCAATCTTTATCCAGTCATTTTTTTTAAAAAAAATCTTCAACCCTTTAATTTTTATCCAGTCATTTTTGAATCTTTAATATTTCAATCAAGCCTTCCTCTTTGCTTTTTGTTCCAATTTAGCTACTTTTTATAAGAGTTTGAAGTCGGCACATTAACTTTATTCATGATAAGAAAAATCTAAATTAAATAGCATTTTATTTGATAATTAGCCAAAAATAAATATATTAAAAATATGAATTTATCTTGCTATCAACCATCTATGATAAAAAAAAAAAAAAAAACCTTGTGAAGGTAAAACTACCATAGAGACCTCTATACTAGGAGCCAAATTATATTTTACTTACTCTACCAAAAAAAGGGGTAAAGTAGTCCCTATACATTAGATCAAAGAATAAACTAATCATTTTGTTAAAAATTTCACTCGGTTATGCTATTAAAAACTGATTCCTATACATAAGCATGAAGTACATTGGCACGTCACATGTCACCGTCTAGTTATTCCGTCAACCATGCTAGTTTTTAACAATACAAATGGATGAAAGTTTTAATAGAAAGGATCAATTTATTCTTGAATTTAATATATAGGGACTAGTTTATAATCTTTTGAGTAAAGAGAGCAACATGCAATCGGACTCCTAATCCATAGTGAAAGTATTATTATTTTATTCTCTAAAGTAAGAGAAGGATGATATTGCTAATAGAGTTCCCCCAAACATTTGACTCATTTAATAAAAGTTTCAAAGGAAATAATAAAAAAGACTTACTTTTTTTCAATTCGCCGCCAAAAGGACTGGATTTTTTGAGAGAAAGGATAAAATGATTTTTTGGGAAGAGTTTTGGCATTTTATAGCTACACTAAACGGGCATTGCTTTTGATAAGTGGTTCAGAGGCCAAACGACGCATAGGCATAGTGCTTTGGTTGGAGGGATTTCTAACTCGATACCTCGTTTATTTCCTTTTTCTAAGTTGGTGTTAGAAATAATGATTAAATCTATATATCGCTTTTTATAATTGTAATAATTCTTTTGTATTTATTGTTATATATGAGGTTGTATTTTATTATTTAATTAATGTTTATGGAGCTACATTAGAGTCTTTTAAAGATTTTTATTAAATTTTGGTGAAGAAATTTTAATATTTACCTAGTTAATTTAAGAAAAAGGGTTAAATTGTAATTGATGTAAAAATCTAGTTATAATTGAATTAGTGATCAAGTGGTGTAAATCCTATAAGTGGAATGGTTTAATTGGCAATTGTACCATTCTTGTTTAATATGGACGGTTTAAGGATAGAATTTAGCTAAAATATATGTTTAATTAAAGGCTAAATATGTACTTTAATAATTTTAACTTAAGAAAAAAATAAAATAAAACATTTATCTTCCTCCTTAGTGGATTTTTCCACCGAAAGTTGAATGCTAAAACACCATTGAAGGGTTTGGAGTTTCGGCTAGCTTGTAACCTTGTATGGTAAGAGTGTGTTACCCATTTTTAGTAATTTCTATGTTTTTGAAATCGTTGCATCTAGGTCCAACTAACTCGTATCTTTGTTTTTGAAACTGTTAAGAATTTTGGATTTCACCATTGATGATTTCTTTTTGTTTATGATGTTAAGGATGGATTTGAGGTATTGGTTGTTGATTATGATTAATGTGTAAAGTAATTTTGTTAGTTTTTTTATTAAAGGATTAAATTGATTGAATATTAAAATTGATAGGGAATTTTTGAGAATTTATAACATTTGTGGGCTGTAAATGAATGGGTGAAAATTCGGTTAGCATGAGAAGTTGTAAAATTTTGTTAAATTTAGAATTTTGGGGTTTAGGGACTAATTTGTAAGAAATGTAAAAGTTTAGGACAAATGTGTGAATAATGAAAAGTTAAGGATATTATGCATTGAATTGAGTGTGAAATGTATGTGAGTTTAATAGATTGAATTTAATTACTATATAGATCAAGAACTAAATAAAAAGACAATAACCGAAGAAAGGAAAAGATTGCGTAGTAGTTTCTGCGCTTTAATCGGAAGTGGATTAAAGGTAAGTTCATAGTATAATATATGTGAAATTTTATTAGTTACCTATATACTATTAAATGTTGCAAATAAGTACATAGGAAAATGAATAATTGGTGGTGGAAATTCTTGTGATTTCACATTATGGGAATGAATTTAACAGTTTCCTAGTATGATTACGGAAATTAATGAAGTGCCTCTGAATGATAAATATGAATAAATGTAATGAATTTACGTATAATGCCTTGTTGAACGTAGTAAAAGCTTAGTCTACGATTGGCATGCCAATAGGGTTTAAACGCGCGCTTGTACGAGTTTGCACTTCGGTGCCTCTGGTTGCACATTTGTGCCTCTGTCTACACTTCATTGCTTCTGTTACGCATTTATGATGCCTCTGGTGTGGTGTAGTTACCTGAGTATCCAAGTCAAATCACTTAGTACATCGGGCTATGTGTTAATCAAATTACAACTTATTTATGTGCTTAAATGTTATTGCATATTCATGGTATTTGTAAGTGAAAAATGTTAAAATGAATCTCTTGTTTACATTTGTGGATAATTACATTGAGGAAATATGGTATATGGCAATGGTAAGTCCTTTGAGAAGGGGTTATTATGATATATTGGATATGTGAACCAATACTAATGTGGTTTGTGAACTTGTATTTGACTATCAGGAATTATAAATTAGCTACTTGAATATATATATATATATATATATATATATATATATTGTTTAAGGTAAGTTAATTAGTGTTTTAGATTATGAACTTATTAAGCTTTTTAGCTTATTTATTTTGTTTATGGTTCTTTTGTAGTTACCAATTTATGGACTGACTGGACGGATTGAATTGGAGCTCGCACTATCCAATCATCTTGATAGCTTTTGTATTTAATATTGGGATGTGGCATGTATATAGGTTTTTATTGTTGATATGTGAAATGTTATGTTATGATGATATTTCTAGTTAAATGGTTTGGTTAGGTAATCCTTAATGTTAAGAATTAGTTAATGATGCTTTGGAATGGTAACTTGATTTGTATGTTTATATTTTGGCCAAATTGGTTGATGAATTGAACATGAAAAGATGACTAATGTTAAGTGCCGTCTTGGTTGGGTTATTTGTTTGAATGGTTATTAATTGCGGTGTCTTTGAATGACATATTGGTTAGGTCTTATAGGTTGTTTGAAATGGTATATTTCTGGTATGCTGCTATGTGGTTTGGTCATACTAAGGCTTGTGGAAGTGGGATGTCTTGATGTGCAAGATTTAGGCTTGTTGGTTTGTTTTAGAGGTAACATGTGCTGCATACGGGCTATCACACGGTTGTGTGTCCCAAAACAATTTGTAACATAGTTTGGCACATGGCCTGCTACACAACCGTGTGACCCAACTTTGAATTCATACACGGTTTGGCACATGGCTTGCGCCACGGACAAACACAAAGGCTGGGACACAGTTGTGTGTACTGACTTCGAATGTTCACATGATCTGGGCTATGTCACACGGCCGTGTGACCCCTATTTTCTAAATTTTCAAGTTTTTTAAATTTTTTGATTTGTTTCGATTTGATCCCAAATTGTTCTCAAACTATTTTTAGGGCCTTGTAGGCTCAATTTAAGGCCTATATGTGTATGTATGTCATGAATTGAATTATTTGACAAAAGCTAGCACTTAATTGTAAAATTATGTCTGTTGAGAAGTTAAATGTTCTGTTTTGCTCAGTAACACTCCGTAACCCTAATCTAGCAATGGAAACAGGATAGAGGTGTTACACATTTGGTTTTGAATCGCAGCCTTGGTTGGATACGCAAAGTTAAAATGGCAACATTTTCCATTTCTCTTGCGGTTCACATATTCCTTTGTTCTACATTAGAATTAGACATTGGTGCAAAATATTAAAGTTTTTAAGGGACTACATTCAGCCTACAATTTAATTTGTAACTATTCCTTTTTCTTGTACATTAAGAAACGATGATTGCTGATTAACGCCATCACACCTCGCTTTGCCTGGAATTAATCTAGTTTGACTCCACAACCAACAATGGAGATTGCCATTAAAGTTTTAACGTTCCAGTGTTGGATTTTATTTGGTATGCCCAGGTTGAAGAATGGCTTGGATATGCCTAGATGTTAATAATGTGTTTTGTGATATCCAAGATGTTAAAAATGTGTTTTGTGCCATATTGGACGCTTGATTTCAAATGTTTATTTTCTTTTGATTGGTATAGATTGGCATGAGATAATGTTTTGTTGAAATTGGAAGAATCATATGAAAGTATAAATATGTTTGGTAGGAAGTATGAAATACGTATCAAATGGATTTTTGTCAAAACAGGGGCAATGTCGCGATGACAAGTCCCAGACGTCGTGACTTAGATCAACAGTGAGTGGCATCGCGACGTCAAGATTTTCGAAGTTGTGATGAAACTCACTGAATGATGAGGTCCCTAAATACATTCTTTGATTAAATTTTGGGAATGAGAAAGGGATGTTGGCTAAGAAGAAGATATTCAATTTCCCATTGTTGACTTCTTTTCCACAAGCTACACTAAAATCATCAACCATATTCTTATGTCACGGGTTGTAGATCAAAGCTCGTGACAATTGCACAAAGAGCATCCCATGAAAATCAATCGGCTAAATGAGGCTCATTTGACCCACTTAAATTGACCCGATTTGTGGAACATGTGGAGAAGCCCATCTACTTCAAGCCTTAGTGGTCAAGTGAAGTACTTACAGAGATTTAGGGTTACCTTGATAAATAGGGAAACTAATCTTAGAAGATATGTAATATGATAAGATTTGATTTTGTAATATTAAAGGATTGAGTCAATCCCTTAAGAATCTTAATTGTAGATAAACTCTAATCTCGACCGTTGATGTAACTCAATCTGTACCGTTGGTTTTAAGGGAGCTCAACTATAAATAGAGACATTCCGCCTTATTTGTAATCATGTCATTCTTTGTATTCTTTGGAGTAATAGAATGCTTTGAGAGCATTTACTCTTTGCTTTTTTTTGCTTTTCTGTTCTTTTGTTACTCTTTCGTTTTGAGTTGCTTTTGTTGCCTTGAAAAATTTCTGTAAGAATTCTCAATTTGCTAGTGAAAAGAAAGTTCTAATCTTATGACACTTGGAGAAGAACAATTGTTGGTTTTAACAAAGCTCCCTCACCCATTCGTTTTAGTCAGGTGGGGTGCCTTGGTCATTTTGGACCTTAGTTTAATTGGTTAATCTAATGAGCTGTCGATTTTTGAATCCCAGAATCAAACCGACCCAACAAATCGACTTATTTTATATTATTTAAAATTATTTAAATATATTTATATTTTATAATATAGATATATAACCATATAAGTCCAACCCAAAATATTTTTGATGACAAAACAGATTGTGTACATCCTAGAAGAGAGCTCCTAACTCAAGACAATTATGAAACAATACATGGATAAAGTTGAAAATATGGTTCAAGCTTCTGTCTAGGTGTAACATTTGAAATAAAAAGGATTTATCAAAATTACTCTCTAGATAGCTATTTCATCAATGTTTACTATTAAATTTATATTTTAAAATTTAAAAGATAAAAAAAAAAACTAAATTCTACCTTATTTTGCAATTTATTCCTTAATTGAGCCTATAAACACTGGTTGTAAATTAATTAATTATATTTTAATCTTTTTTTATGGTCAAAATTTTAAATAAAATATGATGAGAACAAAACTCAGCATTTAGAGTGAACACTAAATAAAATTTCAATAGTTAAAATTAAAACTTTCTTCATCTTTACATACCAAAAGAAAAGAAAAAAAAAGATGAGGAAAAGCTTTCGTGTCCCCCAATTCCCCCCATTTATATCCATCCAATGTACCCATTCAGGCCAAGTACCTAAACATGTTTGGATTCTCCTTGTCTCTCTCCAGATAGTCTCTTGTGATGAGATCTTCCATCCTCTTCTTTATGGCTTTAATATCAGGCTGCAATTTCCACATATTATGTCTATTAGGCAACCACCTATATATATATATATATATATATGCGCATCTAATGTTGTTCTCTTATATAACTAACGAAGGGTTAATAATAATAATAATACCTTGAACATGCGACTCAACTGCTCAACACACTCCGAAACTAACTGTTGGTGTCCCAAAACCTTTCTGCTTTTCATTATCCGCACGATTGCAGCATCAATAGCATAACGGCGATCTTTATCGACATCTTCAACAACTTTCTTCCTTTCATCCACAGGAGGGAGAGGAATCTATACATTGGATGAAACACATTAAAATCTTCTTAATTCAAATAAATATAAAAAGAGCGGAATTGAAAAAACTGTTAAGAGACCTTAATCCTCCTCAATTTGTCGGTGAACTTAGAGTTGAACTCGAAGTAGTCACTCTGGGAGATGGTTTTTGTGTTTGGCTCTTTACTTAGTATCTTATACTTGGCACATGACAGCGAATGCAGTAATCTAACCAAGTCTTCATGGGTCAAGTTCAACTGACCCATAATCTCTGAATAGCTCAGCCGATCAGAAGCATTGAAGAGCAGTAGGACAGCAGCCTGTTTACAAGGCAACTCGGAAGTTAGATTCTATGATCAATGTTGAAGAGAACCCATCAAGACACAAACATGAATATGTTCGATTAAAAGGTGCATAGTTTACAGAATCTCTGCTCACCTGATAAGTAGAAACAATAAGTTCAATAGTTTTGTGTTCAAACTTGCCATTAATGTGGCAAGTTCCCAGCGAGTATATCCATGTAAGCTTTCTGTGCTTTGTTTTTGTTTCATAAAATCCTTTGAAAACTTCCACACACTTGACCTGAAACAGTGAGATTCCTAAATATAAATAAAACTTCCAAATACACTACGGAGCAACATATTTAATACCGTCATCATACAATAACTTGTTTGAAGTCATTACCATCTCAGCAGGGAGATTGAGATCGAAAGATTTATAACTCGGCCAAAATCCTGTAGTAAGAACTGTAACTGTTAAATCAATCCCCGGATGTGCAGCAGGATTGTTCCTAAGATAGTCCTCAAAGCTAGCTTGGTTTTCCCTTGCCAATGTCAGATCTGTGACCTGTTAGGATGGTAGAACACAAGTTCCATCACAGTTAAAACCATAATAAATGCAGACAAATAAACTAGAGAAACACAGGTCAACTCACCATGCCTTCCATCTTTGAGGTGAACTGTCCACCACATTGCTGCTTTAGTTTAGTCAGAATACTCCTTTCATGATCATCATTAGCACTACGGTCAAAAAGCAGTCGGCGAGCAAGCTTCTTCCTGTCAATGATTGCACGTCAAGAAGGTAGGATCAAAATGTACCAGGAGAAGTTACAACCATTACTAGTTTTCTCCCCTTTCTTGACAAGTGATGTGAAACTCATTGACAGAAAAAAAAAAAAAAAAAAAAAAGGAACAAAGAACTCTAACCTGTAGAATTCTGCAAAGAGATCTTTATCGCTAATATAGGCAAGTAGCTTAACTACCTACAGAAACCAAACAGATAGTTTAGAATCAATTTCAGATCGCCAAAAATGTAACATTGAATTGATAAGCTACCTTCTCAAGTGTTTCTTCAATCGCTTCATCGCTTAATTTCTCACTTCCACCCTTCTTGAGGATATTATCACAGAAAGTAGCCAAAAGCTCCGCACTCGAGCTGCCAGTAACAGTTTTGTTGCAGAATACCTCAAAAGCCTCTTTCAAGGCCTATGAACAATTCAAAAAAGCATGGTTCAGGGGAAATGTTGGAACATGATGCATAATAGACATTTAGGTACCATTATTTACAACACTAACCTTGTGGAAGAGAGTATGATTTTGAAAACAGTCAGTCACATATGCCATATACTTATCATGAAGCTCAATTATCTTCCTGATAAGGACCTGATAATAGCATACAAGTTCTCAATATCTATACTGTTTCAAGAAAATCCATAGCAATAAAAGTTGGGATATGTACCTGCTCCTGCACACCTGAAGAACTTGAGGCCTGTGGAAATGAGCGACAATTAGCACTTAAAACCAGAAACAGGTTAGGTATTAGAAACAAATTATCTTCTACTTTTTTCTCGATGACGGGGAAATCTTAGTCTGTAGTTTTAGTATTTTTCCCACTCTTTCCCCCAAAGAGAAATAACAAGGGAAAGCTTGCAGTTGACAAGTCAAAAAAGGCATATCAAACTTTACGAGAACCACACAACCACACAGTTACAGATGTAGTTGATTTCCCCCACCCCACCCTTCCCCCCCCCCCCCAAAAAAAAAAAAAATCTGACTGGAATTGCTAGCTTAAATATTACTGTTGTTCCCTTCAGTTATCTAAAAGAATATGATTTCCTCCCCTCACAAGAACACAATTAGTATCCAGAAAACATATTCATGAATTATCTTTAATACAGAGAGAATTCAATAAATGTATTCAACAATCATAATAGCAATCAGAGAAGGAAAACGAAATTAACCTGGTTACTTGCAGCATCTTCAACCTGTTGAACCAAGGTGGTACCTTCAGCAGTAATATGCTGCAAAAAGCAAGCACTCAGATTCAGTAAAATCATAAGAGTAACATGAGAATTATGGCCATTTATCTCACAGAATAGAACAAGCAGAAAATTCACACCTGCTTGAATATATTAGCAACAGGATCCAAGCCTCGAGGTATTTTACAATAAAGCCTGTACATCCTAGAAAGATCCTCCACCTGCAAGATGCAACAAAAGTCAAATAAGTGTCTAATATATATTTGCTAAAACAAATAGCCAGAAGCCAAGTATTGCAAGCAAAAAATGAGGTTGAATAATACCTTGTCATCTCTAAGCAAGGCCCTACATCCTGAGTGCTCCTTTTCAAGTAGCCGATTTGCATACACGACCAACAACTCATGTTGCACTTTCTACATACAGAATAAACAGCTATAAATAGAATGCTCTAGAAATTATAGAGTTTTCTTCATAGGAAAACTATGTTAATTCTTATTACAGGATTCCATGTAATTGAATATCAAAACAATGTGGAATCTCAATTTCCAGGTAAATGGAAGCAAACAGAAAGAAATATATAGTTGTCACCTAAAGAGAATGCACATAACTTCTATCATTTATCTTAATGAAAACTTTCACACATCAAAAAGTATCCATTTATGTCTGCTCACAGAAAAAGCTCTTTATTAACCTATAAATTTCCAACCATTATACTGACCTCTGACAATTTCGTCTCACTGCTTGAATGCAGGTAATGAGACACTCTGTCCCTTTCCTTCTTCAGGCATTCTTCAGACTGCAATTATCATTAAAATAAATGCTATCAGAACCATCTAGGGTTAATCAGGGTAAAGAAGTTTAACCTATAAAACCAAAAACACAGGAACTAAAGCACTTGCCTTCAACATGTAATCAGGACAAGAATCTTCCTCAATCCAGCTTGATGCTTTCCGTGAATAGTAAGCACCAGTATCCTGAAGCATGGCTTCTTCAAAATCATCCTCATAACGATCCATTTGTCCCATGCCAATCTCAACAAAAATACCCAAGACATTCTTCAATAATGCTCGGTCTATCTGTTCTCCCTCACGTTCTTTATCAATCTGATAAAGTAACCACTCCTCTTAGTTTTTTTATTCAAAATGTGACCTATATACAATTAACCATGACACAATGATGTAAACTTACAAGGGCAATTACGGCATCTTTGACTTTTTCATGCACTTCCTGATATACCTGAAATGACCAAAACAGATCATACACAGTTAAAAGTATATGGGAAATAATAGGCAACTAACTCTCAAAATCCAGTTCATTACAGCAGAACCAGTATTGGATAAAGGTGGGCTTAAAGAACTTATGACAAACCAGATCACGGAAGCAGGTCAGCCCAACTTCATTAAGTGCAGGGAGTGACCTCCGGGCAATGAAGTAACGGTCAAGGTAATGGAAGAAGCGCGATAACCACCTGACCATTACTTTATGGTTGGCCCATCTTTTAACAAGTTCCCTCAACATGAACTCATCATGCTTCTCTCTTAAAGATGGCAATACCTGATTCGAGAAAAAAGATGAAATTTGAGAGAGGAAAAAAGAGAGCAAATTTTGCACACCAAAGTAGATGGACAGATTAACGAATCTATTTGAGAAAACTATTAAAACTAGAATTTACAGAAATATCAAACAATAAAACCATAAAGCTTAAAAGCAATTAATTAATCTATGAAGTCTCAAACAAATGCAACCAAAATTATCTAAACATGGAAGCTTAAATAGAGTAATTGAATCCTAGCATTCCTTTCAGTTGCAGGAATAGACACTGTAAAAGATGTCAGTCAAATCCATCTCTTATTCAATAAGCATTCCAGTAAGTTTTCAGAAAGAGAGGGCCAGCTACATTACTTTTACATAAAACACTAATCTCCCTACAGAGCAACACAGACCAGTAGTCAGCACCAAATTATGTGACTGACATAACACCAAATTCCTTACCGTTGAAGTAATATATTCTTCAAATGCCTCTCGATACTTGTCATAAAGCTGTTGAGAATAATCATGAGGTGGCTTCTGAGTACACATGTTGTAGATTGTCCTATAGTAAAGATGATGAGGATCAGCATACCAGATAATTAAAAAATAATAAGCAGCTCAAAAAAACAATATTAGAAAAAAAGAAGAAAATAAACAATGAGGAATACGTATAAAGCATCATATATTCTTCTGAGCTAAATGGAGGCTCCGGCAGCCCTTCCAAAATCCTCTTCAGCTTTGTGATCCCCTTATGCATATAATCCCATCCCTGATCCAATTCAATAGTCTTGCGCTCCATTGTTGTAAAAAAAAGAGAGGAGCTAAGATTTCTTCAAATTAAAACCTGTAAAAGCCCTAGCATTGACGAAAAAAACCAAGGAAAATCAAACAATCAAACCCTAGCAAGAAAATTGACAATAAACAATTCAACCTTCCATATATCAAGATATGAAGGTCAAACATTGAACAAAAGAACCCTAACAACAAAGCCAAAAAAAAAGACCCAAAAATCAGCAAAAAACATAATTTCTAAACAATGACACCTCAAACCTCACGACACCCACAAAAAAAAAAAAAAACAAAGCCAAATAATCGATCAAGCAAAATATACTTTTTAAAAACTAAAATAAATCGAAAATAATTGAAAGTACTGGAAAAGATGAATCGATCACGCAAAAAAAGAAAAACATTGAAAATAAAAGGATTAGCGTACCAGAAATATGAAGAAAAAGTAGTTGAATGAAAGAAACCCTAACCCTATCGCTAAAGAAGAATCGAATCGGAGAAGGGCATTGGGGGGAAAGGGGGGACGTAATTATGTAGTAGACGAATGGTTGAAAACAAAGCAGTCGATTGATTATATGAAGAAAAGAGGGTCCTTTTCCATTTTTTCTTTTTTTGGGGAGAAATTGTTTAAAAAAATAATTACTTAATATCCATTGCAATTGAAAAAGCTTAGTCCTTTGAGCTTTGACCACCCTACATTTGAAAGGACTCCCTTTAGAAACTTTGGGCTCATTGGGCCAGGCCAGGCCAGAGTTAAAGTTTGTGTATAATCTATTTATTATTAAATAAGAAAAATATCAAAACTATACATTAACTCTGATTTAACGTGTAATATTATACATAAATTTTAATTTTGTATAATTTTATATATGAAATTTTAATTAAATTAATAACAACTTTATTAAATTAATACTATTTTACGTTGATATAAAAATAAATATGTGTATTCATTTATTCAAATGTTTATAATTAAATCAAAATCAAAGTTTGATATATATATATATATATATGAATCATAATCTTAATGTGTATAATTATAACAAATCAAATATTAAATCAACATTTATGTATAAATTTGATATTTATAGTCGATGAGCTTATTTGAAATTTTAATTTTTTTAAGATTATATCCGCCAATTTGATGTCATAAATAAAATTAAAGCTTATTTAAAATACGTTTATCAAATTTTAAACACTTGTTAGTTTATTATAATATGGATAGCTTAAATTTGCTTTATTAAAATAATTATTTTAAATTTTAATGGCATTGTCTATTTTTTATCATGTCGGATATAAAATGTCCATGCAATTTGTACGTATTTATTTAAATTTTACATGTTCTCATTATGCTTGTAAAGCTCATTAATAAACACCGATTGGTGTATAAAAATGATAGAATGAAAGCTTAAAAAAAAATTTATAGTGGTTTGGCTTCAATTACTGACCTCCACTACTTTTTCAATTCAGAAGGGATAAATATCAAAATTATACATGAACTTTGATTCAATGTGTAATTTGATACATGAATTTTAATTTAGTGTATTTATACACATGAAACTTTAAACGGTTTGAACAAAGAATAAGAATCCAACCCAACAAGTGTTTATAAATGAAATTTGAATATAAAAAAATAAATAAAAGACAAAATATTTAAATATTTGCTTTTTAATCATTATTAGCTTGTTTCTTGTCTTCATTAGAGTGTTGCAATATCTAATTTATATCTTCTCATTGATTTGTACCATTTGGGGTTGTTGGAGGGAGCTTCTATGTAACAACCCGAATTTTAGATAGTGTCGGGAAATATGGTTTTAGAACTCAATTCCGTGAATAGGGTCAGTAGAATCATGAATAGAAGAATTAATAAAGTTAGCATGAAAATATATTAGTAAATGATGGAGAAATTAAATCAAGAAAAGCATTAATTGAATTTTAGGGACTAAATTGTAAAAGTCTAATCGCTATTGAATTTTAAATTAAAAAATGCATAAGGACCCAATTAGAAATCAACCAAATGATCAAATGGTTAATTAACCATTAATGTTAATGGAACTAGTGGATGTTGATGTTCATCCTTACTTTTCATTAAGAAGGATTAATTATTAGATTAATTATGTTTTAAAAGTTAAAATTTAGTTAATTAAGGTTAACTTAATTTTGATATAAATAGGAAAGTTAGTGGAAAGATGAAAGATATTAACATTTTCTTCCCATTTGAATCATCTCTACCATTAAGAAAGTAAGAAAATTTCCTTCTTATTTTTTTCACTTTTGCATTTTGATCCAAAATTAATTAAGGTAAGCATGTGATTTCTTAAAAAATATATGTATTTTTTATCCGTAGAACTTAAGTTAGAAGATCCATGTATTAGATTGTCAAATTATCAAGTATATGATATGTTACCATGAGAGAATTTGGTTAAATTCAAGCTTTTAAATAATGAATATGTAATTGTTAAGCTTAGATTAAGTTGAGATTGTATTAGAAGATAGTGAAATTAGTTTGGAATTGAAAGTTTAATTAATTTTGACATTATGGACAAAATTGAATAAATTGAAAGTTGTTAACAATTTATGTTGTAGATTAAAAGTATAAGGTCCCTAATAAAAGATATGAAATCGATTTTGTTTCGTTGTTAAATATAAGAAAATATGAGTATTTTGGATATAAGGACTAAAATGAATAAAATTTAAAAATGTTTGATTATATATTTTCATGTGATTGAGTGGAAACTAATACCATTTTTGTAATTGAATTATCGAACGTAGTTAAAGATGACGTTGGTTATCCCGAAAGAAAATAAATGCGAGGGTCGTAGACGAATAATGATTATGGTTTGTACTTTCATGATTTGAATTCATATATATATATATATATATTGTTATAAACTAGCTTATTTGAGGTAAACATCCTACTCGACTCATGATCACGTTAGTATGTGATGATATTGAATGTTGTGAATTGAATTGAGATGAGCATGGTACAAATAAGTATTATATGAAACTATGATATGTGATTATGAATATAGATGTTTGGATCATTGATTACCCTATTAACTGTCTCGGGTAGAGTCAAATATAGTTGACATGCCATAGGATTAGTGTATGGGGTTTACTTCAATTTATACCAATGAGGCGCGAAGCACATATTATACTTTGAATGTTCTGATGAGGTTCAGAGCACACATTACTTTAGTTCATACCAATTAAGTGTGGAGCGCAATTTATACTTCGGACGTATATATTGGTGTGATGGTTGGATGATTTGTAATACCGCTCACTCAACCGATTCGCTGGGTATAAGTTACAAGATTCTATGTTCGTTGCCCGAGTAACTACAGTCAAATACAATATAATTATTCAATCATATATGCGATTAAGCATAAATCATGTCCAATTTATAATAAACAATCATTTTTATGTCTTAAACAAGCTTATGGAAGCTCTTTTGCCAACTTGAGCACTAAATAGGACAAATTGCAAAGTTTTAGAAGTTTAGGGACAACGTCATGGCATAATCTCTTCCACATCGTGACATCATCAAAATAATAAGTCATGTCACAATCTCGTGCCATTTGACATCGCGACATCACTTACCATCAACGGACGTTGTAACGAGGATGAATGGTCATCGAGAAACACAATTTGGTACCAAATTCAAAGTTTCCAACCAAGCCTATCAATATATTCAACAAAATTCACTATCATTTGGTTCAAAACATAACAAAAACATGTCAAACAAGTTTAAACATTCAAATTCCACTTCTTATCAAAATAATCAAAACTTATCTATCAATTAGACCTAAAGCATTTAATGTCATTTCAAAAAACCAAGTCAAACAATTACCAAACTTTACCTATGCCTTGCCACAATGAAACTTACCATTTTAATTCATATACATACACTTATGCACATAAACACATCTATAGTTTACAGGCCTTAAACATGGACTTCATCAATCAAGATTAAGTCACCTTATACTATTACATTTCAAGTATCAATTTTAAAACATAACTCTCACATTCGCTTGCTAACCAAGCTACCATTTCTACCTTATTTTATGTCATTCCACATGCCACACACATAGCTACATATCATCACATCTTTAAACATGGTGTATATATATGTCCAACACCATATATGAATAAAAACACTAAATCAACACATTATATGAAATAGTTAAGTTAAACTTGACAAGTTGTAAACACTTACATACTAAGGCACACACCAAGTCACTTATATACATGCCACAACCCTAGACTCAAAATGATCATATAATTACTGATTCGGTGATAGTATAAGCTTCGAAACAATCGACTTGATGTGTTTCGTAAGGTGACAATCTACAAGGAAAAGGGAAAACAAACTAGTTAAGCATATAAGTTTTGGAAAAAAACCCGGTTTGAAAACGGTTTTTTGCACATCGAAAATTTAAAATTTTGAAAATCGACCTAGTTTGTGATATTTATAGCAATAAACCTTGACCAAATTCATACTTGTGTTTTTGGATAAGTGGATCCTTTATGTTTTTCGACTTTCAACCAAATAATCTTCTCACTATTCTCGTACCATAAACTGCTTCGAGTGTAGTCTTGAACCAATTGAATCAAAACATAGAACTAGAAACAATTTTCCTTTTAGGGTGAAAACATAAATTCTCTATTTTGAATAAAAACTGGTAAAATTATTATTCTGAAAAATATGTTTATAAGTTGAGAATAAATTCTCTCTATTTTTCGGTAGAATAACAATCTCTCAAAAGTTGTGTAAATAGCTTTGTCGGTGCTATCTATTTATAGGAAGAGAAGGTAGAACCCTTGTTGAGTTGTAGTGGTTTATTTCAAATTGAAAAATAACATCCTTTAGATTAGGGGAAGGGTGGACATTTTTACCTAGTATTCCTACTAAGGTTGCCCCCTTCATGTCCACGAGGAGTTTTTGGGCCTCTCTCACATTGGGTCCAATTAAGAGTACTTCCTAGGCCCTTTTTGACTCAGTACTCTGTAATATGATCCAATTTAATTCAGGTTTCTATTTCCCAAAATAAACTTTAATATCTACATATTAAATAATTTTCTCATCCCAATTTTACTTCGATAAAATTTTGACGATTTACCCTTAATAAAATTTTGAGAAAATTTGTTCAATATGTCACAACTCAACATGTTCAATATGACCAAATGATTTATTTTCATTTTCGGGCTTCAAAACAATCTAAAGATATAAACTGATTCTTCCATCATTTTTTAAGTAATCCTATATAGGATTTCAAGTTTTCGTTTCCATTTTCATTTTTGGAAACCTACATTCATTTCCAAATGATTCCATTTATCCATTTCAGAGAAAATCATAATCATTCCTAAATGTTTCCCATTTCTCTTTTTCTATTCATTCCATTCATTTTTATTCAAACATGCAATTAATTTTGGTTTTAACGAGCTAATGGAGGGACCAATTGGACATATGTAGTTGAGGTTCAAATGATTTATTATTAAGTTTCAACTTTTGCCTATTAAATATAAACTCATTTAGTCACAAAGTCATTTCTCTATAGTATCGTGACTGAGCTCTCTTCAACGACATACCATTGTGAAAGAAACTACTCAGTGCTCGTCCAATGACCTTGTCATAAGTATGTTACCCTCATAGGATATCCTTGATCTCTTTGGGATAATATTTGTTCTCCCAATATGATCCTATTTTATCTCATGGTAGCCATTACATCTTCCTTCATAAAAAGTCAATCACTATCAAATTGTGATCAAGTCATCCATCACAAAAACGGACGACCTGTGGCCACGTTTACTTTTCATCAACCATTTAATGCAATGAGAGGATATCATTTACCCATGTGTTGGGCTATAAATTCCACTATTGTAAATGACACTACATACTACATAAGTTGTACACCCTTCCTTATCTATTTGAACTCAGACTTTTACTTACATCAAAGTGTACGAGTCACATATACATAGTCCGCCATTAACTCAAGATTTAGGCATGTCACACCATGAATGTCACAAGTAATAAATCTATAAACAGATTCAGGATCTATTCTGCTTGGGTCCTGTCTGATATACTGTCAGTTCATTCAGTCACATCTATATCTCTATCTTCTGGGAGTTATCCGCTCCGATGCCCAAGAAAAGACATCTCTCTAGTTGGACTTGATAGACAATATATTAGTCTTTTAATTGGTTTGCTCATTTTGATTAGACTAAAGACATGTTTA
The DNA here is from genome assembly GCA_025506655.1 of Gossypium rotundifolium. Lineage (NCBI taxonomy): Eukaryota > Viridiplantae > Streptophyta > Magnoliopsida > Malvales > Malvaceae > Gossypium > Gossypium rotundifolium. Next base: position 1,059,337 of record CP106733.1, read on the forward strand.
GGTTTGTTTACTAATACAAGCTATTTTTCTGTACCACGATTTGACCACGTAATACTGTTTAGTATTAGTTCAACATTTAGACAACCAATGAGTAACATTTGCTTCCATTTTGGTTTGCATACAAAAACCATTTAAGGACAATAATACAAAGTATACTAATCGTAATCAATAAATTTATTTTATTAACCAATCTATTTGAAAAATTACAAGTGTATATTGACGAAAACACTACACTTAAGGCACTGGATCCAACAATAAGATGCTTAGTAAATTTATAAATATTAAACAAAACTTACCTTATCTTTTATCTAAATAAAATAAGCTACCTCAACTTGGCATAGTTTGGCTAGACATGACAAATGAAAAAATTAAAAAGGTGTGCATTTACTTATAATCAAACCATATGATGCCACAATTATATTACAAGCCAATTCATGTTATTTTAGTTAACCAATCTTAAAAACTCATTCAATCCAAAAGTAATACAATCACATACATAATCAAAGGCATTATACTCAATTCATTCAATATTCTTCCATTTGAACATCAAGTTCATTTAATCTCATTTCAATTTCTCATTTAATATAAATTGTTTCGCTCGATGAACTCTAGTAAACAAACTCGGATACATAGGTATCTACACCACACCAGTTGCTCGTTTGAGTTGAATATATATATGTCAGGTTACTCGTTCGGGATATACCTTGATAACGATACATCAGGTTACTTGTCCGACCTAAATCTGTGTCCGACCTTGGTAACATCTGTAATTAATCCTTTACAAGCACGCACAAGACCCTATTAGCATGTCAATTGTATCCTAACCTTTACTAAGCTCACACTAGCATCTTTTACACACACACACACACACACACACACACACACACACACACACACACACACACACACACACACACACAATTCAAATACATAACAAATTAAGTAAATAAATACCATATGAACTTACCTAATCAAAACATCAATCAAATTGATTCTTCAATGACTAATAAACAAATTGAACTTTTCTTCTATTACCTTCGATTTGATCCAATTCTTGATCTATACAATTATTCCACTCAATCCATCAATACTAGACATTTTTACATTATATATGACATGATTGAACTTATAAAATCTCATTTTTGATATCCTTAAAGTTTTATATTTTATTTAATTCAATCCCGAATTTGAAATAACATTAACTTTTAATTTTTAGCCTCGATTTAAAATATAACTTTAATTATGTTCATTAGGGACCCTCTACTCTCTATTTATACCGAAAATTTACAACAATTTCACATTTTATTCACTTTAATCTCTATGTACAAAACTAACAATTAAACTTTACAATATAGTCCTTTTCATAATCTAAGCTTAAAATCTATGAATTTCACACCAATTTCTTCAAGAAATCAACAATGGAAAATTTCAAAAACTTTAGCAGTTTTACAATTTGGTACATAGGCTAGCTAAATCAAGCTCCCATGACCTCAAAAATATAAAAATTACAAGAAAATGACTTGGAGTTGCTTACCAATCAAGGACCACATGTTAAGAGCTTCAAAAATAGTTTTTCCTAGGTTTCAAAGCTTGGCCAACTAGGAGAAAATGAAGAAGATGATATATCCCACTATAATATGCATTTTATACTTTGATTAGTTTTTAATTAACCTAAATTAATTAATTAAACCTTAATCACCATTAAAACAAAATAGTGAAAGTTAACATCATCATCCACTATTTGATGTAACAAAATGATTTATTTATCATTTTAAACCTTTGGATAATTACAATTTAAGTTAATAAGTCTTTGGCCAATTAAAAACTTATAGCTATTGAACTTTTACTATTTAGTCCATGTACCTAAATTAACTATTAATTTGGAAAAATCACTAGACCAAACTTAAATATATTTTTATACCAACTCTGTAAATATTCATATTTAATATTTACGGACTCGGTTTATGGAAATGGGGTTCCAAAACTACCTTTTTAACACCATTAAAAATCGGGTTGTTACATGATTTGTGTATCCGTCTTGAGTCCTTGTCCGGTTAATAGGGATCAAGAAACAAATACTATGCTATGAGACCTTGATATGAAATACTAAAATTGAATGATACATCTTGTATATAAATGTTAAAGTATCAAAAGATGACATGTGAAAGATCATGCGAACCGATTAAAATGAGCCGTGAAGGCCGATATGGTTATAAAATGAATCAATAGGTTCAAGATAGAAATGAGAAAATGAAAAGAACTAGTGATATGCTTTGAAATATAAGTAAATGGGGTACGATGATATATAATGTTATATGTTTTTATATGATAGACCAAATGAAATATGACATGATGATTGACACATGAGACATGAGTTACAAATTGAATTAGTTGATAGTTAGATCACATTTTGATTGTATTTGGAATCTTACCTATATTTTTATTATTTTTTAAATCATATAAGTACCACTGAGCCTTATTGTTCAACCTACGGTTTGTTTATTTCTGTGCACATGTATAATAGATCTTAAAGTAACAAAGTGATTGGCAACATCCAAATTCAACTTTCTTGACTTAGTAAGTTTGTATAGTTTTGTTATGTTAATGGTAGGTGGCATTTACCTAAGGTTGGGTTAGATTTTAAGTTCAAATTGTTATTAGGTATATATGATGGAAAAAGTTACATTTCGAGTATCACCATATGTGTTTAATGACAAGTATGTATGAACATTTAGCGAGTAATGTTTACTTGCCAATAAGCCATGCTATTTTATGATTCAGTTGTTTCTTGTTCATTAAGTAAATGAATGTGTTACGTGCTTGAATTCATATATGGATAGATGGTTGATATTTCAAGAATGGTAATATAACATTTGAACTAATGCCTAAATTGCATTGCTATTTAGTTTTTGGGTCACTTAGACCATTTGGTATTTGTACTTGGCATATTAGAAATGAACAATTCAAAATTTGGGGAAACTGCCCTCAGAGTTGCAACACTCTCCTATTGGTTTTGTGACATTGAGCTTTTGTCCATGTAGTGGTGACGTTCCTCTGTTGAAGTCGTGACATTAGCTTCCTATCTTCAAGGATGCAACTCACATCGATTAAAGTTGTGACGTCATTCTTCTATCTTTAGTGTTGTGATAGGTCTCCCTCATGGTCGTGACATCACCCCTGCATTTTGAGAATTTTATTTTAGTCCTTCGATTAACATAAATGTTTCATAAGAGCTTTCATAAACTCATTTATAACCCATAGTTGATTTTAAAATGCATTTATTAAGTTTTGGACCTTACAACTTATATAACTTGATTATTAGATATGCAAATGAAATTGTAGTTGCTCCAATAATGAATGTGACATATCACATCTCAGATCCAGCAATCAAGTCGAGCGTGGGGGTACATTCTAGCTGTTAGAAGCACTAAATTTGCATATTTAAGACACCTTGCAAGCATTGGTATCAATACCCATAAAGGTGATAATGGTACCTCAAGCAAAAAAGTCTTTAGAAATGTCTAGGTATCGATACCCTAGAGGTTGTTATCGATACTTTAAGACAAGGTATCGATACCTTGCTATTCTAGATTTTGTTGTGGTTATTGACTTGCCTATGTATTGATACCTCAAGGTTGGGTATCAACACAAGCCGGGTAACGATATTTTAATCTTTTAGAAAGTGTTTTTAGAGACTGTTTGAGGAATGTATTGATACTTGAGTCAGAAGTATCAATACCAAACCTTAAAATGGCTTGGAAAACACTTTGAAACATTTTTTTGAAGGGTCTTCAGATTACTCAAAAATACTGCAATAATAAGACATTTTGTAAACTTGTTTTGTGTATTGGTAACATTTGAAAGTATTTTAAAATTATCAAATAATTTTTACTTATTTTATTTAGGTTTAAAATCTAATTTAATTCTCAATAATTTGTTATATCAAAATACTTTGGAAATCAAAGCTAACAATGCTCTATTAGAAGGACTTGATTGAAAATTACTAATACTTTGATACTAAATTAGAATATTTTAAAGTTTATAAACCAATTTAAAATTAATCTAAATCATAAATTGAGAAAGTCTCATGCAATTAACCCAAGGCAAAAATAGGAGCAATGGCCCAAGGACTTATTTAAACATTTTAAAATTAGTATAATGCGGATTTAAACCTCTTTAGGTTAAAGTGCAAATTTACCATCATATTATAGGTGAATATTAAAATTTTCACTATACTTTATTTTCATTAATATTTTCCATTACATTTTGAAATTATGAGTACATTTGTTATTCAACTTTTTGCGATTCAATTTTACCACTAAATTTTGAATTTCATTAAAACGTGCCACCAACTTTAATTTATCAATTAAATTTTAACACTAGTATTAATTTTGATGATTTCAAAAATAAGTTGTTATGAAAAATTCTTTCAAATATTTTATTTTAATAATTAAAATAATTCAACTTATAAATATTTAAGAATTAGGAAATTAAATTAGAATTTTATTTAATGAAATAAAACTTGGAAAACAAAAATACATATATCGTAAAATTATTTTAATAAAAAAACTATTTTATTTAATTTTAATATTATGTTAATTAACTTGTTATTGTTAAATATTAAAGTAAAATATAAAACAATATTTTTATTAAAATTTGTTTCCAAATTATTTTAAAATAAAATTGAATAGTAAAATTTAATAAAAAATCAACTTTAATAGCAAAATTCAATCAAATAAAAGTAAAACTACAAATTTATTTTATAGTTTAAGTATACCAGTAAATTTATCTCTAATTTATAAAAATAATGACAAATATCAATTATAATAATATAAGTATAAATAATGTAAAATTTGAATATCTATCTATATCTACTTTAAATTTAAATATTATTCAAATCTAAAATATCAAACCTGAGATTAAAATTACCTTTTTGTCATTACAAATTGGTTTGTTTGATTTCAGTTTTTGAAGTAAAACGAGTCTTCCAGGTTATTTCGTGACAATAAATGGCTCCCATACCATGCACAGTGTACTGTCATTATGAAAATTAAAAATTGAAGGCCCATTGCTTTGCTTGACGTTATATATAAGTGGGGAGTGGACCCTGAGAAACCCTATTTGGTACCTAATCCCAAAGTGGCCATATCAGCTTTGGCACCATGCAACAGCAACAAGATCTTCCAGCCAAAGCTGTCAGCCAAAAGTAACCCCAAAACAAAAATAAGAAAAGCTGTAACTCTCAAACATCCCAGATGGGCTTTTCGATAGCTGAATCCCCACGTGAGAGCTGTTGTTGTTGGAAAGGGTTCATCATTGGCATTCTTTGTTGCTCAAACTGTTCTCCATGCAAATTTGCTGCTGTTGTCCTTGACCCTTCATTATTAATCCCCATGAAATCAAGGGTCGTCATGTTACTTCCTCCATTGCTAACTCCAAATATCGATGGCACTGTCGGGCTAGCACTATCTTCATGTTCCATGTGGTTATTCATCATCAAGCCTCCTTGGTTGATGAACATGTTGGTGGTGGTGGTGAACATTCCCATATCGTTCATTGCTCCAGTGGCTGCATTAAAAAGTTGGGAAATTTCATTGGGGCTGCCATGGCTGATCCCAACCATGTTTGACTGATCGGCTTGTGATACTGGGAACTGATCGTATGGCGTTTTAAAGCTTTTATGCATCATGGCAGAGTTTATACTATTACTACCAGCTGAACCCATTTGAGCTGCTTTTTGTAGCAAAGCTGTTGCAGACATGTGGGGTGACCCGGATACTTGGCAACAACCATTTATGTTATCCTGTAAATAATTGAAACCAGATGAGGTATTTGTACTAAGTTGTAAGCTAGAGGAAGATGAGGAAATGGTTCTTGGACCACCAAATAAAGTGCCCGAGCTGCTCGCAAATATGCCCCCTCCGCCTCCCATGTTCATGGACTTAAATTGCATAGGCACTAGCTCTTGTGGAAGGGACTTGAAATCAGGTAATACATTGCCATTGCTCATTGACATTGATGATGACATGAGCTCTGCAATTTGGTTTTGTGAGTTTGGTGATCCCATATTGTTCATCAATGCTCCATGGTTGTTGTTCACCTTGTTGTTTTCTTCAGCTAATGCATCACAGAAAGCTCTATGTGTGACAAAGCTGTCTCTCCTGCATAAACAATAACCAGAAAACCCCATCAATTGTCAGCCAACACTGCCTTAAAACCAAGATTTCTCTCAAACATTTACCTTGCAAAGATGGTTCCACAATCACATTTATATTCCTTAGTACCACAGGTTTTCTGATGAGCTTTCCAATCCGATTGAACCGCGTATTTCTTCGAACACTTGTCACACTTCCATTTCTTCTCACCATGCTTACGGCTAAAATGCTTCTTGATCCCGGTAAGGTCACCTAGCGCTCGAGCCGCGTTGTGGTGGACACAACTGGGCTCGGGACATACGTAAACTCGTTTCTTGACCTCGGTGGTCGCCCTTTGCTTTAACTTCCAAGGAAGATTATGGCCTCTCCGGTGTAGTTGCAAGTTTTGGTCCCTTTGGAACCCTTTTTTGCATATCTCACATACAAACCTATTTGTGGCCATAAGCGTTGTTGGTGATAGAGCAATAACTTCAGCATTTGGATCTGATATTCAAACAAAAATTAAAAGCATTGTTTGTATGGCCCCCATAGAGAAGTGAAAAAAGTGCAATCAAGCAAACAGTTTCTCAGCAATTATTGTAATCTTACAGCAATAATTGAACCCTTTTTTCAAATTAAGAAACTATATTTTTTTCCCTTCCAAAAAGCCATCAGCTTTTTTAAGAACTCAAAGCCATGCATCTAACTTGATCAAAATCATGGGGGGTAAAACAAAAATGGGATTTACCTGGAGTTCCTGGTAAATTCCTTTTCCTTTTGGCTCCTTGCAGTGGCTGTTGAGATGAAGAAGAAGAAGAACCATTGGTATTAGAAGCACCAGAAACAGGAAATTTATTAATTTTCAGCTGTTGTTGTTTATCTCCGGAAGAGAAGCTTCCATCATCATCATCACCGGAGATATTTGACATACTTGGAACTGAAAGAGAGGGGATATATATATATATATATACAAACAAGCTTGTTTGTTTGGTTTGATTTGCCTTGGCTACAAATTCTATTGTTGGGTGGTGATAAATAAAAGTGGGGACTTGGCTTGTTTCTTGGTGAACATAAAAATCAGGGTGTCTCTACTCTAGAGGAAGACAAAAAAGAAAACCAGGGAAATTTGAAAGAAGAGAGAACTCTAGCTGACATAGGGAGTAACATTGGAACCTGTCTCCTTTTGGCTTTATATATATATGAACAAGGTCAAAATTTGAATAGGACAACTACATGATAATTGCCCCTATTTTTCTCTTTTTTCAATTTCATTGCCATTCTCTTTCATAAAAAGTTTTAATAAGAAGCAACAAAGAGACAGAAAGAAGAATTATAAAACTCTGGTCAATATTTAAATGAAAACCCATTTCTGCAAGCATCTGCTACATCTTCATCACCGATTATATTAGTAAAAGAAAAGGTTAATTATCATCGAAGGAGTATCGGTATAACTTCTGAGGCAAACACATATGAGCTCAACAATGTGTTGACAGAAATATTGATTATTTTTATCAAATAAAGGACGACACAAAGCACCATATTTTAAGATGTCGGAACGTAACAAATATGTTGAACAAGTTATTGCTAAATATTGACATTAGCTAAGTCACCCTCCCATGAATAAAAGACAACAGGAAAGGCAACCATGGCGTTATATTCTTCTTCTCTCTTTTAAAGTATTTTTGTTGTATTTATTTTTCACACGAAAGTGATGTTTGATGGCGGTAAATAAAAAACACTGATGAATATTCAATTGTTTTTGTTGAAGTGGGAGCGTTTTTTACGATGAAGAAAAATGAATAAATAGTAATTTCATTGATATTATAAAAAAATATCGATTGAGTCTTAATTTGACATGCTTATTGTTGTCAATATAGAAGGATGTTGGTTCGAGTGCGCTGAAATATATTAATCTTCTTATTTATGAGTTGACGAGGGATTATGAGTAGGGAAATGGTGACACCATTCTAAATTCGGGGGTCCAAGAGTTTTATAAAACGTTCTTGGTGGAAAAAAAATATGAATGAAAGATCCCACTGAATTGAATTGGGTCCATGAATCTAAGAAATAGTGAGATTTCTTGACCTCTCTCAATTCGAAAATCCAAGATTTGAATTAACGTCCTTTCATTGATTCCTCCTAAATTGCATTGATTTCTCCTAAACATTTCATTTCAATTAGAATTTGGTTATTCACCATGTACGAGGATCCTCGCTAAGCATCCATAACTGAATGGTTAAAGTGCCCAACTCATAATTGTGAATTTGTAGGTTCAATTCCTATTGGATGCACACCAACGGGACCCTCCAATAAGTCTATTGGAATTGGCTATAATTTCATCATCTATACATAATTAATTGGTGTGATATCCTTAAAAAAAATTAAATCCAAAAGAGGCATTAAACTATTGAAAATATATAATATTCCTGTTCCGTTAATAGAGTGATGGGTTTTTACTAGTGTGCATGATAATTATCCTCATATATAATAGGTCCTTATACTGTGACTTTTTTATGGATTTCATCCCTTTACTATAATTTAATATTTTCAATGACTTAAGTTTTATACAAATTCCACTCAATCACTGGAGATTAATTGAGGGAGAAAAAAATCTTTTGGAATCCAAAACCTTTTGACTCATTAAAGATAAATCTAAAAAAAACCATTAATTAATTATAATAACTTTGGGGGTTTATAATTATAAACCCTAATTAAATGATTAACATCATTATCATCAAATCAAATTCACCACCGGCCGTATAAAGTGGGGTCTCTCGCAGTCTTATCCATGGGAAATGGTAATGGAAATGGGCCAAGGCTCTTTGTTTATGGTCTCTTAAATTCGCCGCTTAGATATATTATTATATATGTAATGTTATATTCAATTTATTTTCACATATTATTCATTAAAATTTTAGTTAAGGGATTAGCAATCGTCATTTGTGTTAGTGTTGAAATTTTAGTTTCAAAAGTATAAAAACTTAGAATGATCTTATTAAAGAATGTATACCAAAGCTATAGATATGCATATAGTATTGACCTTAATCAAACAAATTAACTATTACTGTTTGGGTGAAGATTGAAATTTCAAAATTTAAAAAGTATAAGGGCTAAAATTGATCAATTCGAAAAATATAAAGATTAAAATTGATCAAATTAAAGTGTAAGAACTAAATTCACAAATTCTATAAAATACAAGGACTAATAGTAAAATTTAACCGACACTTTGCTTAACAATCGGACAACTTTGTTGAATTTAGAAAGAGATAAATTAACTGAAAAGAAAAACAGTCATCTTTATCAAGAAAATCTAAGATCAAAGGTTGGCGCTATGATTTTAAGGGACAATGCTTTTTGTAAGTCAATTATCAAGAAGACAGTAAGAAGAACCTGTTTTAATTGTTGAATGGTTCCTGGATCGGATAATTCGATTCCTGTATGATCAACAACTATGAAACTTTCAATTTTTTACCTTTGATTAGCAATAGAGATGTTCATGAGTTGGGTCGAGTTCATGCAAAAATATCTATATTAAAATTTTAAGTTTGAATCTGATCTAACTCGAAAAATGGATTTGCCTTTTTTTTATTATCCAAATTGGCTCAATCTAGTCCGATCATATTTGATTTTTTAGATTAATTTTATTTAAAATATATTTTAAAAATATAATACATTAATTGCACTAAAAAAGGCTAAAATAAAAGTGATCTAACACATTAAAAATACATTGAAAAGTATTCATATTAAAAGCACAACCCTAATATAATAAATGTTTTATTATATTAAAAAAGTAAATATGATAAATATTTTAATGTATGATATAATTTTTAAAATGTTATATTTTGATTTGGATTATTTAATTAGGTAATTTTTTTAAGGTTTTGGGTAATTGATTTAATATAAATATATATAATTAATATAATATTTTTATAACATAATATATTTGGGTTGGGTCAAGCTTGGGGTCAAAAATTTTGCCCAAGGCCTAGCTCATAAATTTTACTTAAGCACATTTTTCGGGTCTCATATTTTATCTAAACCCTTCTATTTTTCAGGCCCTAAACGGGTCACCCGATCATAAGCAGGTCTAATCATGAATCTGCAACTAGTTGCGGTGAACGAAGGTAAGTGTTTTCCTGAAATGATAAAAATCAAAAGCAGTAATACCCAAAAACACAATGCTTCCAAAGATACGACGAGGGATGTGGTTCTTCTTCTTTTTTTTTTTTTGTCTAGAATAGCTTTGTGTATCAAAATTCTCTCGCTCATTTCTTGACTGGCTAGTTTCCGACATGACATATACCATCCTTAAATCTCTTCCATGTTGAAATTTCTAGCACCATTTCTAAAAAGAGTGTTAACAAAAGGCCTTCCACAGCTCTTCAGTAGTTATTTTGGGCAACCTCTGTAGGCTTTATCTTCCTCTTGGGATTGAAGGACCCACATTTGAGAGCTTTGTTAGAGTTCAATGACTCAAATTCTTGTTAAAATAAAATAAAAGTAAAATCCATATAAAAATATACTTCTTTTATTTTATATTGATTAGAATAAGGTTTTTCAACCTTACTACACTTCATCTATTTGACATTGATTAGAATAAGGTTTTTCAACCTTTAAATAGATGTAGTTGAAACTCTTTTGTATCATTTGAATTTAACATTAGTGAATTTTCTTCTCCTCTGCCCGTGGTTTTTTTCTCAAAAGGGTTTTCACGTAAAATCTGTGTGTTCTTATTTTTCTTTTCTTTTGCTTTGCAATAGTTCTATATTGCCATTATCAACGTTAATTCTACAAACTGGTATTAGAGCTTTTTGGGTTACTTGTCTCGTTCATGGTAATGGCGAAAATGAAGTATGATATTTGGTTGTTGGATCACAACACCAAATTCACGTTGTGGCAGGTAAAGATGCAGATAGTTCTTGCGTAGATAGATATGGAGGATGCCTTGTTAGGGTTAGATAAGATGCTTTCGACATTTACGGATGAAGAGAACAGACGTAAAGATCGAAAAGACTTCTGCATCTGTCAAATGAAATTCTATAGGACGTCTTGAAGGAGAAGACCGCCGTTGCATTATGGAAGAAGCTTGAGCAACTATGTATGTCAAAAATCCTAACTAGCAAGTTGTATAAGAAGCAGCGATCTTTATGCCCATCATGTGGAGGAAGGTGCATCTGTGCACGAACACTTAACTGTGTTTAAAGAAATTATCTCAAACTTAGAGGCCATAGAGGTTTAGTATGATAAAAAAGATTTAAGGTTAATTCTACTTATTCGTTGCCTCCGTCTTATTCAACCTTTAGAGATACAATTATGTATAGTCGTGAATCTCTCACAGTTGATGAATTCTATGCTTTCTTAACCTCGTATGACAAGATGAAATATCTTGTAGTTGGATTCGACTATCAAGGAGAGGGTCTCATTGTTTGTAGGAGACAATAAGAAAATACTGATGATAATCGTGGAAGGACATATGAATGAAATCCTCGCAATAAATCTAAGGGTAAATTGAGATATTCAAACAAAGGTAAAAACCTATAACTTCTGCAAGATGAAAGGGCATATTAAATCTGAGTGCTATAAGTTGCAGAACAAGATCAAAAGAGAGGCTGCGAATTAAAAGGAAAACAACCAGAATAATCAGGTGAAGCTGATGTTGTAGAAGACTACAATGATGGTGAACTCCTAGTTGCTTTCGCCAACAACTCTAAAGTGAACGAGGAGTGAATCCTCGATTTTTGTTGCACCTTTCATATGAGTTCCAATTGGGATTGGTTTACAACATATGAAACAGTGTCTGAATGTGTCGTTTTGATGAGAAATAATGCTTTATGTAAAATCGCAGGTATTGGCACAATCAAAATTAAGATGTTCGATAGAGTCATTAGAACACTTAGTGGCGTACGACATGTATAAGAATTGAAGAGGAATTTGATTTTGTTGAGTACTCTTGATTCAAAAGGGCACAAGTACACAATTGAAAGTGGGGTTCTGAATATTAGCAAGGCTTCCCCCATTGTGATGAAAGAGTAGAGAAATACTGCCAAGTTATATATTTTGCAAGGTTCTACTATTATTGGTGATGTAGCCGTCGCCTCCTCTTCCTCGTCAGATGATGATGTTACTAGACTTTGGCATATACATCTTGGGCATATGAGAAAGAACAACAAGAAAGAACTAATTAAAAGAGGACTTCTTAATTGATAAGGCATTAGCAAACTAAAGTTCTATAAACACTGCGTTTTTGGGAAGCAAAAGAGAGTTCGATTCACCAAAGGAATCCATACCACGAAGGGAATGCTAGATTATATTCATTTTGATCTCTAGGGACCATCTAGAGTGCCTTTGAGGGGGTGGCGCTGATTATATGCTGACAATTATTGATGATTTTTCCAAAAAAAGTTTGGGCATTCTTCTTAAAGCAGAAAAGTGATATATTGTCCACGTTTAAGAATTGGAAGACTATGATCGAGAAGCAGATAGAAAGATAAATAAAACATCTCTACACAGATAATGGCTTGGAATTCTATTATGTTGAGTTTAATGAATTGTGCAAATCAAAAGGGATAATGAGACACTTAACAGTTCGACATACTCCACAGCAAAATGGCGTTGCAGAACGAATGAATAGAACAATCATGGGAAAAGCTTGATGCATGTTGTCGAATATTCATTTACTAAAGTTGTTTTGGGCTGAAGTGACCTTTACAACATGTTTTTGATTAACTGATCTTTTTCATTTCCATTGAGAAAAAACCCAAGTGGTATGGTCTGGTACCCCTGCTGATTATTCTGATTTGAAGATTTTTGGGTGTCACACATATGCTCATGTTGGTAATGTGTTTTTCTTTGTTATAAGGCTGGTGTTAAAGAGTACAAGTTATGGTGTCTTGAAAATAGAAAAGTTATGATTAGCAGAGATGTTATTTTTCATGAAACTGCTATGCTACCTAACTTACCTCTTAAAAACTCTTCCAATAAAGACCAGAAACGTTCAAACACACATGTGAAACATGTGGAGCTTTATATTGATCCAGGATATACAACAAAATCTACTTTCAAGTTAAAACAGAAACTTTGAGTAGAGTTGCTTCTTCACCACAGTCAGCACCATAATATTATATTGCCAAGAATAGACCTAGAAAATAAATTAAACCTCGAAAAAGGTAAATCGAGGCTAATCTAGTTACTTATTCTTTAATCATGACTGAAGTTATAAATACAAATCAAGATCCATCTACTTTTCTTAGGCGGTTAGTTAAAGATTCAGGAAAGTAGATATTTTCCATGCAAAAAGAGATAGAGTCGCTTCATAAGAATAGAACATGGAACCTAGTGAAGCTTCCTAAGGGTAAAAAGGTTTTTCGTTGTAAATGGGTGTTCAAGAAGAAAGAAGAGACTCCAAGAGTTGAAAAACCCAGATATAAAGTAAGGCTGGTTGTAAAAGGTTACAATCAAATTCTAGGTGTAGACTTCACAAATGTGTTTTATCTAGTTGTGAAGTATAGTTTGATTCGAGCCTTGCTTGGTATTGTGGCCATGTATGATTTGGAGCTTGAGCAAGTAGAAGTAAGAACAACGTTCTTACATGGAGAACTTGGGGAAGATATTTACATGCAACAACTAGAGGGTTTTATAGTCTCAGAAAAAGAGGACTATATTTGCTTGCTGAAAAAGTCCCTTTTATGGCTTGAAATAGTCACCAAGTCAGTGGTATAAGAGGTTTGATTCATTTATGACTACTCATGATTTCAAAAGAAGCAACTTTGATAGTTGTGTTTATTTTAAGAAAAAAAGTGATGGTTCTTTTGTATACCTACTCCTTTATGTTGATGATATGTTGATAGTAACCAAAGATAAATGAGAGATAAGAAAGGTTAAAACCTAATTTAGTGAAGAATTTGGGAGTGGTAAAAAAGATATTTGGGATAGAGATTCTCAAAGATAGAAAATCATGTAAATTGTACGTAAGTCAGAAATGGTACATTAAAAAAGTTATTTGCACGTTCAATATGTAGAGTGCCAAACCTTAGTACTCCATTAGTAGCCCACTTCAAAATTTCATCTACTTTGTTTCCACAATCAGATGATGAGATTGACTACATGTCATGTTTTCCATATTCTAGTGCATTGGGATCTCTCATGTATATTATAGTTTGCTCACATTTATATTTATCATATGAAGTTAGTGTAGTTAGTAGATACATGACGAATCCCAATAAAGAACACTGGAAAGCAGTTTAGTGGATATTCAGATATTTATGAGGTACTACTGATGTTTGCTTACAGTTTGAAAGAACTAGAGATGGAGTCATTGGGTATGTTGATTCTAGTTTTGCTAGAGACCTTGATAAAAAAAGATCTCTCACAGGGTATGCCTTTGCTATTAGAGGTTGCGCAATCAGTTGGAAAGCCACTTTGCAAACTACAGTTGCTTTGTCTACTACTGAAGCTGAGTACATGGTGATTACTAAGGCTTGTAAAGAAACTTTTAGTTAAAGGGACTCTTTGATGAACTCAGTAAAGACTTTTACATCAGTACAATGTTTTGTAATAGTCAGAGTGCTATCTTCCTTATGAAATATCAAATGTTTCATGAGAGAACAAAGCACATTGATGTTCGGTATCATTAGAGAAGGAAAAAAAATCACTAATTGTTGGATTTGAATGATATAAGAGGAGAGACGACTATATCTATTTATAGGTTTAAAAACCTTATTCTAATCAAAGTCTAATACAGATTCCACTTCTTTGGCCCTCGGCCTTCGCCCTCACAGATCCCTCTATCTTGCCACTTTTTTTTAACATGAATTTGGGTCACACAACTCTAACATGAGTAATATCATACGTACCGATAAAACACATTTATGGAATATGGTTAAAAGGGAGATATTAACACAAATGTCACAATGGTAAGATTGAATTAAGATTTTTCCCTTCTCATCTACATTTTTTTTCTTATGATAAAATACCTAATTGTATAACAATTATATCCGAATTGATAGGAATGATAATGTTTCAAAGTTTGAGTAAGATGTTACAAAGGTATGACATTTATGTGTTAGTAACAAATTAGACCACAAAAAATACATGTTAAACTAACATATTAAATTTCATGTACTATAGTTGGGTAAAGAATGGCTGAAAAATATGCACAAAAGACTATGATTTCATAGAAATACATCTAAAGATAAGTACATTCTCTACTAATTTTTAATCACATAGACCTCTAATTTCTGGCCATAATAGATCATTGTTATGATCAACATTTATATTTGAAAAATCTAATTAAACTTTTCTACTTACATTAGGCGCAAAAATCACATCAAAGAGGAAGTTTACTATAACAACCTAAAATTTAGTAGTGTCAGAAAATGCGGTTTTGAAACCCCATTTTCGTAAACCAAGTCTGTAAATATAAAATAAAAATATTTACAGAGTTAACATAAAATTATATTGAGGAATGATTGAAAAATTTAGCCAATAAAATACTTAATTAAAGCTCAGGGACTAAATTGTAAATGTATAATTACTATGTAGTTTTAATTCTAAAAAAAGCTTAAGGATCTAGATAGCAAATAACCTAAGGGATAAAATGGTTATTTAACCAATAAATAACATGAGTTAGTGGATGCTGATGTTAACATCCATTTATATTAGTTATGTGATTAAAATTACATAAGTATGCTTGGTTAAGATAATTAAACATAATTTATTAGATTAATTAATCATTAATTGGACTATAAATAACAAGTTAAGTGGAAAGAAAGAGAACATCATCATCTTCTCCGTCCTTACTTAACCGTTTCACCATAGAAAGAAAAGGAGAAAACCATTTTGAGATTTAACCATTCGTCCATTCAAACAGGTATGGAAATCAAGTCATTTTCTTATAATTTTTATAGATTTGTGATCATGAGAGCTTGATTTAGTTAGCCTATGCATCAAATTGATCAATTGTTAAAGTTTAGAAACTGATAGAAATTAAGCTTAGAATTATAATAAGGACTAAATTGTAAAGCTTAATAAACTTGGTTGTTAACTTTGTTGGATCTAGTACCCTAAGTGTAGTATTTTCGTCAATATACACTTGTAATTTTTTCAAATAGATTGGTTAATAAAACAAATTCATTGATTATATTAATATACTTTGTATAATTGTCCTCACATGGTTTTTGCATGCAAAGCAAAATGGAAGCAAATGTTGCTCATTGGTTGTCTAATGCTTAACTAATACTAAGCTAGTATTACGTGGTCAGATCTTAGTATAGAAAGACTTGTATTAGTAGACAAGCCTAAACATGACCTTAGTCTAATCAGAAATGAGTAAAACGATTGAAAGACTAATATGTATCAAGTCCAATTGGGGTGGTGTCTTGTCTTGGGCATTAGAGAGGATGACTTCCAGAAGATAGAGACATAGTTGTGACGGACTGGACTGGCAGTATATTGGATAGGACCTAAGTAGAATAGATCCTGAATCCGTTTATGGGTTCATTCACTTGTAACGTTCATAGTGTGGCATACCTAAATCCTGAATAGCTGGCGGACTATGTATATGTGACTCATACACTTTGATGTAAGAAAAAGCTTGAGTTCAAATGGATGACGAACTAAGAGTTAGTGCATTGGGTGTACGACTTTTATAGTATGTAACATCATTCACAACAGTGGAATTCATAGCCCAAAATATGGGTAAGTGATATCCTCTCATTGGCATTACATGGTTGATGAAAAGTAAACATGTCAACGGGTCGTTCATCTTTGTAATGGATGACTTAATCATTATTTGATAGTGATTGACTTTTCATGAAAGAAGATGTAATGGTTACCATGAGATAAAATAGGACCATATTGGGAGAGTGAATATTATCCCAAATAGATCAAGGATATCCTATGAGGGTAACACACTTATAACAAGGTCATTGGATGAGCATTGAATAGTTGCTTTCGTAATGGTATGTCATTGGGGAGAACTCAACCATGTTACTATAGTGGAATGATTTCATGACTAAATAAAGTTTATAATTAATAGGTGAAAAGCTGGAACTTAATTATAAGTCATTTGAGCCTCAACTACATATGTCCAATCGGTCCTCTACTAGCTCGTTGAAACCATAAATGAATTGTGAGTTTGAATAGAAATGAAAAGAATGAATAGAAAAAGAGAAATAGAAAACATTTATGAATGATTACGGTTTTCTCCGAAATGGAGAAATGAAATCATTTGAAAATGAATGTAGGTATCCAAAATGGAAATGGAAATGAAAATGAAAATAGAAATTTACAATCCTATAAAGGATTACTTAAAAATTGATAGAAGAATAAGTTTATATTTTTGGATTATTTTGAAGCACTAAAATAAAAATAAACCATTCAGTCATAGTGAACATGTTAACTTGTGACATGTTGAATAAATTTTCTTGAAATTTTATTTGGGGTAAAATGGTCAAAATTTTACTTGGGATAAAATTGTCAAAATTTTCTTGGGGTAAAATTGGGATGAAAAAATTATTTAATATATAAATATTAAATTTTATTTTGGGAAATAGAAAAAACTGAATCGGCTTGGATCATATTATAGAGTATTAGGTCAAAAAGGCCTAGGAAGTACTTGTAATTGGACTTTATGAGAGAGAGACCTAAAACCCCTTATATAACATGAAAGGGGTGGCAACCATGGTAGAAATACAAGGGTGAGTCATTCACCCCTCTCTTACTCTAAGTAGGATGTTGTTTTTATATTTAAAATAAACCTCTACAACTCTACAAGGTTTTAAATTCTATTTCTATAAATAGATGGCACCAGTAGGGCTATTTATAGAACTTTTGAAATATTGTTATTCTGCCGAGAAATAGAGAGAATTTATTCTCAAATTTTAAATATATTTTTCCAGAATATTAATTTTACCGATTTCTATTAATAGGAGAGAATTTTTGTTTTCAGCTCAAAAAGAAAACTTTTTCTAGTTATGTGTTTTGGTTCAATTGGTTCAAGCCTACACTCGAAGCAGCTCGTGGTACAAGAATAGCGGAGAAGATCGGTTGGTTGAAAGTTGGAAAACATAAAGGATCCGCTTATCTGAAAACTCATGTACTTGTTTGATTAAGGTTTATTGCTATAAATATCACAAATCAAATCAATTTTCAAAATTTCAATTTTTCGTTGTGTAAGAAAATCATTTTCAAATAAAGATTTTTTTCCAACAAACTTTGTTATCTTAGGGAAAAAATTAAATAAAATGAAAATATGTCATGAAATTATGCTAGGAATTGAAAGAATAGAGTCCTTAATGAATAAATGTGAAATCAGATTTTAATCTAAAGTTAAATATCAAAATATATGCTTATCGCGAGTTTAGGGATTAAATTGAGTAAAATATAAAATATGTGTGGATTTTTATTTGGATGTAGAATGAATGAAATATGGTATTGTTTTTTTTATTGAATTATCGGTCGTAGAGAAAAACAGTCATCGAGAAAGAAAGGAAAAGTAGAGTCGTCAACGAGTGTCGTAAGATTTTGATTTGTACTTTTATGATTTGAGATCAAATTATTTGTTTGCATATCCATGTTAATTGCATGGTTAAATATCGATGCGAGTATATAATTTTCGTGTGAATTGATTTATTGTGATTGATTTTGAATATCGAGAGAATGGACATTGATTTTGAATATCGAGATAATGGACTGAATTAAATAAAATGGGAAGTAGTATGATTTAGTGGAGTAGCGTTTGTAATATGATAATGGATTGAAACATGCTAAATGATATGAAATATTGTGTGTTGATAATGAATTGAAATATGATCCTGAAATTTAATGTGAAATTATACATACATATATATATATATATGAATTGGATTGAAATGAAATAAATGATTGTTATGCGATAAAATAGTGTACATGGTACAAAAATGCAAATGTGACTGAACATAGGGTTTGGCAGGTAAATGTAAATGATTACAGGGTACGAATATGAGAATAAGAGTAATTATATGTATGATAATATAAATATGAATATTGATGCCCATATGAATTTAGTAAAATGTTAGGATATGATTGGCATGCCAATAGGGTCATATGCGCACTTGTACGGGATATGTGATTGTACAAAGATTATTACAAGTTATATCTAGATCTAGCATCTATTGCAGATCATTGTGTATTATGTCTCTACAGAAACTTTGGTATGGTGGAAGTATGTATTTGAAAATGTTTATCCCTTTGATGCCTACGGGCTTTGCACTTCGGTGCCTTGATGTAGTGTAGTTTAAACTCCTACGAGCTATCTGGTGTGGTGCAGTTCACCCATGTATCCGAGTCCGTTTTACTAGGATTCCATTAGGCGAAACATTAAAATCAAAACTTGAAATTGGAAAATGAAATGAGTCGAATTTTGGTAACTATTATAATGTATGATTTGAATTGAAATGGTATGATATTGTGATTGATATTAGTATATGAATTGATGTGATAATATGGAACTATAGGAGTTCATATATGTAAATCGATATAAAAGTATATAAAAGATTATGTGATCCATTTAGATCCGAGCCCTAGGGGCCGAGTGGAATACAAATAAGCCAATAGACTCCAGTAAAAGGTTTGAATGGGAAGTTAAATGGTTAAATGGTTTTGATTGAACATGAATATTGAATAGCTTAATGTCAATGGCATACATGGTTGATACATAAATACTTTTGAATGTTTAATTGGCATAAAGATTAACATTTGACAATTTTTATGATTTAGTCAATTCTATTGAAATGTTGAATGGCATAATATGTTAAGTTTAAATGTTAATATCAAATGAATTGATGTACAAAATGAATATATACGTATTTCATATGATAATGGAAGCTTTTGGCATGTATGTGTTTGTAATATGGCTAAAGATTGAGCTTGAATTGGTTATATGCTTTTGAATAATACTTGTGTTATATTGACTTGAGTCATGAAAGTACCATTGAGCATTATCACTCAGCGTACAGTTTGTTTATTCCGTGCACAGGTATAGGTGGAACTCAAAGTTTTGGAAGGTGATTTTAGCATCCAACCCATGGTCCTCAACTCGACAATGCTTGTATACTCCTTTTTTGTTTAATGTATGGCATGTACCTAGATTTGAGTCGGATTAGCATAGTATGAGATTTTGTTGATATGTAAAGCTAGAAAGAGTAAATTTGATATGACAAAATGGTTAGTTTTCATGTTTGAGAATAATATATAGTTCTGAATTGGATGAATAGATATAACAATTGTGGCATGTAGGTGAATTACTACCAAGTGACCAAATGATTGGTATCATGAAATTTGATTATGTATTTGAATTGAAATGATGAAATTGATGTAATGCAGATGTATATAATGTGTTAAAGTTTAGAAGTGAACCTATTGGAGATGTATATTTGGCTAGAAAGGTGGATGGAAACATTGAATTGTTTTGTTTAAGTATTACAAATTGGAACCTTTTGGACCATTTGAAAATAGGGTTCATGTCTCGACGAGGAACCCCCAAAGTTACAATGTCAACCCGGTATTTTGTAAACTTTACAAATTGATCATAATTCGACCTTGGGTTAGTATAAGAGCTTTCGAAAGCTCGTATAAGACCTGAGAATGATTATGTAATATATTATAAATATGTAATATACTTATCTGCATGTGTAAATAGTTTCATTGTTTATAATTTATCGTAGTTGCTCCGACAATGGATGTGACATCCTATAGCTCGAACTTGTTAACCGAATCGGATATGGAGTGTTACATTTATATAATAAAGGTGAGATTATAAAAATACTAACAATATAATGCAACATATACCATTTTGATGAGGAATCTGATGACCATAAAATAATTTTGCAGTTTTTCAAACAAAATAAAAATATACAAAGGTCAAAATATGATGAAATGTGTAAAATTATTACACGGTATGTAACATATGTTTACTATATTTAGCATAATTGTGCTAATTCAATAATGCAATATGTATGCATTTTTCAACTTGTAATATAACATATGTATTTCATTTTGACTAGAAACACTGCTAAACAAGCGGGAAAGCAATTGGAATGCATGTAATATTGTTTAAGAGATGCATCTATTTATATTATATTGCTTTCGACTAATTTATTTTAATTTTTTTTGGTAGAAATTACAGCTCTAGGCGATTACATTAAACTGTCGATTCCTTTAGAAACATTTATGTCTTCATGTAGAACTCCTTGAATTAAGTTTGGCAAATCTATAAACAGTAATAAACTTTGTATATCATTATTCGCACGCTTAGCCTTATTTTATATCAAAGTAATTTTTCCACACACAAGTGAGATATATATTCGTTTTAAATAAAAATTCAAATTAAATTTATTTTCACCCGCGTTGTAAAACTGACACTATGTTTGGTTGGAGGGAATGGCTATTCCATTCCCTCCTTATTCAGTGGCCCATCCTTATTCCATAGTTTGGTTGGCTGTAATGGGCTATTACAGTCGTATTCCATAGAGCCATTCAGAATAGCTATTCAAGCTAAAATCGCCGTTTACCATTCGTCACTTTAACCACAGAATAGCCATTTTGGTACGTGAGTTTCAACTTTACCCTTCTCCCCTTTTTCATTCTCTTCTAATTTTTTTTCTGAAACATCTTTTTTTTCTTTCATTCTTCTTCCCCTCTTTTCCAATCTCTAAAGCGTTTTCCCTTTTTCATTCTTCTTACCATTTCCTTCCTACCTTCTCCCTCTTCTTCCCATTTTCTTTCAGCTACTCACGCTTTCAAGCTTCCAACCTGAAACCGAGGAGAAAACACTACAATTCCCTTTCCAAGGTATAAAGCTTGATATTAATTTCATCATTTTATTTCATCAGATATGGGTTACTTTTATTCAACTCGTTCATGCTCAAAATTTGGTCCTTTTTCAAAAAATTAGTCGATACGTTTGATTAGTTTGATAGTGGATACCATACCATGTTTCTTTTATGTGAAACAACGCTTTGCGATAATATGATGCTTTCCGATTAGGTTTTTTTGTTAAGTGAGATGGGTTGTTCACTTGAATATGGTTTACTAGGAATCAATTTGTAATATCTCGACAATTCGAATATCATGCAATTACATGATATCCATGGAACCTTAGTGCGAAAAAAAATCTAAATAATCTAGTTTGATCACTACGATACATATGTGCTTACCTATGTCCAATTTTATTTACATCAAAATATGCGTCTTAACCACTAGATTTGGGCTATTCCTTCACCATTTCCTTGATACTAATATTTTCTCTTTCTTTCTTGTCGGAAATTTGTTGTTGGAGCATTGGAAATCTGCGGGACTACAGACGGAAGGTCAACCTTCATGTTGAAATTTGTTTGTTCTTCATTTATTATGGTTGTTTTTATTTGCAATGACTACATGATCATCTTAGTCTGTTAATGTGATATATACTATAGTCGACTTGATCAAACTTCTTGTATTTCTAAAGAAACAAATTGCATATGTGATAAGCCACTTTAGTTGGATTTCTATGACATCTTACTGACTAAGTTTTTTGTTTGAGATGTACCAAAAAATAGTTACATATACTCCACTTGTTTTTGGTTTTCAAGCGAGGCATTAGGAAGCACAAGGATATTGTTAGTGGAGAGGTGGTGGATGGTGTTGCCGGTTTGGAAGCGATTGTAAGTAGGGTTTGAACAAATTGTTTGTTTTATATATCACTAAAAGTAGTAACTTGTATAAGTTTTAAGAACTATACTTACGTGAATTTTGGAATCGCCTTTTAAATTACGTTCCAAACAAGTAGTGATTTGGATTCTATTTCTTGTTACCTGTATTGGATCAATCTGCATTCCAAGTAATACTTGGCATGATACAATGCATTTTTGTTCTGTAATTTGGCTTCTAAAATTTTGAACTTCTTTGTACTCGTGTGTGTGTGTGTGTGTGTGTTTTGACTTAATGCATGAGATGATATATATATCTCACATCATCTTTTTTGAAGATTGAGATGATATATTTGAATGTGTGAGGGGTCTGACATCTTTTATTCTTGGATGCAATTGAAGAAACAAAATAATTTCAATAGTGAAATTTTTATGTAATTATTTTATACCTCAAAATTTACACATTCACGATTTAACAAATTTAGCCCATAATATTTGTGTAAATATGTAAACGATAAAGTTAGATTTATTGCCTTTTAGAGGATTAAATTGTTTGATTTTTTTAAAGGGATCAACTTGCTCAATATAAAAATAGAGAGGGACTAGAGAGGTTTTTACCAATTATTTTTAAATATAGATGAATTAATTTTTTAATTTAAAAAAGATTATTGAACTTATTTATTTTAATATAATGTCTATCTCTATTTATAATTCACTCAAAATTTTAAATCGAGTAAAAATATGCATGTACTTAATACCAACTAAATTGAAATTATATCATTGTACTGGAAAGATTTTCTTTTCTTTGGTTTATATTGAGTTACAGGTATAAATGGCAAGGAAATGGTGGCACTAAAACTATACATATATGGTAATGGAGTGCATTAAATATAAAATAAATAACAAAATGAGCATCATTGCATGTGTATCAAGTATGCTTATTAAGTGGTGGTGCTTAGACAAATAATATTCAACAATTGGGTACCAAAGCTTTAAAGTAAATATGTATTGTAATTTAAAAATAATAAAGTAAATTATATATATTTTATAATATTATATATTTTGATTTTTTAATTCATATAATAATAATTATATTAAGAATGCTATTAAATTATTTTTATTAAATTATATTTAAAATATTTATGTTATAATATGGTTAAATTATTTATTATTTTTATTAAATTATTTTCAATAATAATCTTATTAAAATTTAATAACAATAACAATAACAATAATCATCTACTTAAAAAAAATTTTGTTAAGAGTATTCTGGTCATTTTAGTTCTTTTCTTTATGCTATTACAACATCATTCCATTCAACCAAACACAAGAATACTATTACAGTTCTATTATATTCTATTCAACTAAACAGTTGAATTATTTATTACAGCTCTATTTAATTACAGCTCTATTTAATTACAGTTTTATTCCATTACAGTGAACCAAAACGTAGCCTAAGTCATTACCGGAAGCTAATTGGGTCACCGCATATAAGGCCGCGGGGGCATGAAATGTACGGCCCTGATCCTGTTTGTAATTGTATAAAAGCAGAAAAAAAGAAACAACTAGGTCTAATATTGTCTCCAGTCCCTATCCTCTTCTAAATTTGAAATTTAATCTTTCTTTTCTTTTTAATTTCAAGAATTTAGTCCCCTACTTATTCGATTTAAAAAATTAAAATCTAATTAATAACACTATTAATTGAATTTTATTAGATTTGAATATATGTTATCAATTAAACTTCAATTTTAAATCAAATATTTCAAAATGAAAATATCACATATTCAAATTGGGATAAATACCAAAACTATACATGAACTTTGATATAATGTGCAATGTCATACATAAACTTTGATTTTGTGCAATTCTAACCATTAAATTTCGATTTGATTCAATTTTTAGAAATCGCTAATGGCATTATCAAATTAGCACTATTTTATGTTGATATATTGCCAGGGGCAAATTTAGGGGGGTCTAGCATGGGCCCCGGCCCCCCCCTAAAATGGAAAATTATTATTTAGCCCATTATAATTTTTAAAAAGGGGCAAATTTAGGGGTCTAGCATGGGCCCCAAATTAAGGTTTATGTATCAAATTACATATTAAAACAAAATTCCCCTAAAATGGAAAATTATTATTTAGCCCCTTATAATATTTAGCCCCTTAACTAATAGGTGGAACGTGGGGATTTATATATTAAATCTACAGTTCATAGGTCATGCCAACCTTAAGCATGCGCTTATGAGGGATATCGAACACTTTCTCACTTTGTCTCAAGTTTTTCTTCATGAAATTGTAAGCATAATCTATTAACAACCTTTTCCCTATCCCACTCCCTTTGCTTGCAATCACCTCATTCTCACCTATCAAATGCACCACCCCACCTTCCCATGCTTTCTCCACTATGCTCGTCTCGCTCACCACTCTCTCTTGCCACTCCTCTTCCCCTCCCTCTCCGTTCATCATCCCGTTTTCATCTTCCTTACCTTTCTTTCCATCTATAATGTGAGCCAAATATATGTTTTCCGTGATGAAATCTTTCAACTTCTCGACTAAAGTCTGTTCCAACGGTT
The DNA here is from genome assembly GCA_025506655.1 of Gossypium rotundifolium. Lineage (NCBI taxonomy): Eukaryota > Viridiplantae > Streptophyta > Magnoliopsida > Malvales > Malvaceae > Gossypium > Gossypium rotundifolium. The sequence continues at coordinate 1,084,707 of CP106733.1, forward strand.
CTACTTTGTTGCGTATGTCGGTGTACCCGTATCTGACGACGCAACGGAATATGTTTAACTCCTTTGGTTCCACCCTTCTGAATAGGAACCGTTCTTCGGCTGGAACTTTGCTGATAGGTAGTGACTTGATGGAGACAAAAACAAGGACCGAATGCAATGCTGGTATGTTCGCCACATAGTGCTCGAATATGGGTGGAATGCCTTGAACGAGCTCTGAGTAAAACAGGGCAAGCCCCGAATTCTACACAAGTTTGTGCCGGAAGCAATGTCCTTTACCCTTTCGAGGGAGAGTTTGTGTTCGAGCTCGAAATTGTATTTCTTTCGGTACACGTTGTTCCAAACGTACATCACGGTCATCAAAGCCGCCGCGAAAGCCAAAGGCAAGTAGCCTCCTTGGTCAAATTTGTATAGGACGGAACTCAAGTAGACGAACTCAACTGAGCCGATGATGACAACGTAGGCCACCACAAAAAGTATATCGGTTTTCCATATCACGATCATGATGAGAACCAACAGGGATGATGTTAGAGTCATTACAAACACCACTGCAATCCCTGCAAATATTACATTACACTCAATAAGAAATGAAATAAAATTGCATTGCATTGCATGAATGTGAACTGAATGAAAATATTACCATATGCATTGCCAATCTTCTCCGTGGTTCTAAATCCGAGAGTTACCCCTATACAAGCTATCATCAACAGGTAATTCACCTCCGGAATATAAACTTGACCTTCGTATTTAGCCGATGTATGAACGATTTTAACACGAGGGAAACACCCCAACGACAGCGACTGTTGGATTATAGAGAATGTCCCCGAAATCATTGCTTGACTTGCTATAATCGCAGCCGCCACCGCCACCACAAACATCGGCCAATACAAAGAGTGCGGAATCGATTTAAAGAACGTATCGGAGACTAAACTTTGGTGTTTACGAAGAAAAGAGGCTTGTCCCGTATAGGCCATGATTAAAGCTGGGTAAGTCACCGAGCACATGCTAATTTGTATCGAACGAACCGTGAAATGGCCAACATCAGCAAACAAGGCTTCGGTCCCTGTTATGGCAAGAACCACCCCACCAAGGGAAACCCATGCATCTTTTTTGTTCCTCTTAAAGTAATCCACAATATATTTTGGGTTTATGGCTTTGATCACTGTTGGGTCAAATTTAATGAAATTGTAAACCCCAATGCCACCAATGAGACTGAACCAGACACAGATTATGGGAGCAAAACTGTACCCCACTTTGTCTGTTCCAAATCTTTGAACCATGAAGAGACAGATCAAAATTGCTGTTGAAGTCCAAACAATCCTATCTGTATGTATTAAAACCAAACGTTAGCAATGTTCCAATATATAAGTATATGTATATGTTTACATATGGACCTTCTGTCATTGCAGATGTAGCTTCCTTGATGCCACCCACAGCTGATAAAACTGCAATGGAGAGTTTAAAAAAAAAAAAAAAAAAGGGGGTAAGATAATCGTTTTATGTTAATGGATGGTGAAAGTATATGGGGGCAATGGGAGGTAACCTGAAATGCAAGGGGTGAGGACGCCATCGCCGATGACCATGGAAGTGCCGAGCATGGTGATGATCAGGAGAAAAAATTTAGCGAACTGGCTGTTTTCAAGCTTGGACTTAAGCTTTGAAGCTCTACGTAAACGGTTGCTGGGTAATTCAAGCTGGAAATTGGATACATCTCGATCCTCGGCTTGTTGACTTGGGATTAAACCCACCCTCGCGTATCGGCATATTAGTGAGTATAGTGCAAATGTTCCACCTGAAAAATACCATTCAATTATGCATAATTCTTTCAAAGGTCGTTGGAACTGTTATGAACCGGCTGGTCGACCAGATGATTAGTATATCGGTTCGGACAAAAATCGATTTTTGGGCTAACAGTTTTGGTTTTTCTATTTTTAATAATTTCTTAAAAAATTTATTTAATTAAAACCAAATCAACTCGTTAAACTGAAAATTAATGGTTTGATCGGTTCAATTACCAGTTTAAATTTAAAAATCTTATTTCTTTCTATTAAATCTCATGGGAAAGGATTGTATGAAACAGTGACGCCACGTCATCTGTATCCCTTTTCCAATAGTTTTATGCCACATCAATATTTTCATCCTAAATGTCAACATTTTCATCTTGAAATTTAGGATAAGAATACCGATGTGGCATAAAACTATTGAAAAGAGACAATATCTCTATTTCATACAATCCTTTCTCTAATTCTCATTTGCACCCGGATTTTAAATCGATTCTAATTAAGTATTTGAAATATCGGTAATATATCATTCATGTTATTTTGTTAAACTTAATTGTCAATTTAAACGTTAAATAGTAGTTTTGAAACACATGAATCAAATTAGAAATAATATTTCTAGATTTTATTAACGGCCTATTTTTTAACACGTAAGATTTGAATTGTTGATACGATAAGTATACATGTATTTAGTATTGGGACAAATCTCAAAACTATACATGAACTTTAGTTTAATATACAATTGTATACATAAAATTTCGATTTGATCCAATTCACACAAATTATTAACACAATCGTTGATATAACATAAGTTTATGTTTATATATTGCATACATAAATAATTATATTTATCCAATATAAAAATAAATTGATATTTTTATTTTTAAATGTGTGAGTAAATAAAATTAAAGTTTCATATATACATTAAAACTATAATCAAAATTTCATGTGTATAATTTTTTCAAATTAAAATTCATGTACTAAATTACACATAAAACCAAAATTTATGTATGATTTTAAGATTTACCACTTTAAATTAAACTCGTGTTTTGTGCATCATATTTGAACTAAAATTTAACACAAAGACCAAGACTTTTATGTAGAGGTGTGCATGGGTCAGGCGGCCCGGACTGGCTCGAAGGCCCCCCGAAATGTGGAAGGGTTTGGGCAAAAATATAGGCTCGAAAAATGGGCTTAGACAAAAAAATAAAACTCGTTTAAAAAATAGGTCGGGCTCGGGTAAGGCATTTTTGGCTTAGGCCCAGCCCGAATTCATTAAATGAAAAAAACCCTATTTTTTGGCCTAGGCCCAGCCCGAATTCATTAAATGAAAAAAAAAATTATTTTTTTAATAATATTTTCTTATTGTTTTTATCCTTATTTTACTACAATTTTACTATTATGTTTCTATTATTTTGTTGTTATTGTTTAGATATTATATAAAACTTATTTTATTGTTAATTTTGTTATTATTTTAAAGACCTTTGTTAATTTTATTATTATTTTAGAGGCATTTGCTTGTTAAGTTGCATCTATTTTAGTGTTATTTAAGTCTACATATTTTTTAAAATTTATTTTCAATTTGTTGAAAAATATTTATTTTGATTTTTAGTATTTTGATGTATTATATATATTTAAAATTAAATAAAATATTATAAAAAATTAATACTGGTAATTTGAAATTGGGTCGGGCCCGAATTTTAGCATTTTTATATGGGCCGAGCTTAGGCAAAATTTTAGGCCCATTTTTGGGCCCAGCCTAAACCCGGCATGGCCCAGCCCATGCACACCTCTACTTTTTATGAATTAACCCTTTATTTTAATTTATTTTCATAAGAAAGTCCAAATTCAATTAATTTATGTAAAGAAATCTTTTAGGGATCAAGATGCTTTTTGATTAACTTTTCTAAAAATATTATTTTATGATCACTTGTTTCTAAAATTACCATTAATCAATTCCCCCCAACAAGTTGGGATTGACAACGTTTTCATGCCAACTCCAAGTGATAATTTTTTTAAGTATTAATATATAATTTTATAAATTTTCAACGTTTTTATGCCAACGCAAGCACTGGACTTTTTGTTTTATCAAGACTTTTTACCCAAGTAAAGTTCTCCCCCACATGGTTATGTAATTATTTTATAAGACTCGTGCATTAACAGCCAATTTGCTTCTTAATTAACTTCTCTCTAATCACCCATGTTCAAACTGACAAAAATATAATTAATTAATTAATTAATTAATTAATTAATTAAAATTTGAATATTCAGACCACACAACAAGTTCATGAATCATGTCATGCTTAAGATCTTAGTATTCATTAGATTTGTCAATATATAAATATAAATTAATTTCGAGGTAATTAAAAAAAACAAAAACAGCTTCCATGCAATAACTTAATCATGTAATAAATGAAATGTTTTTGAAGTCTTCTTTTTTTTTTTTTTTTAATTACCTTCACCGTTGTCGTTGGCTCGTAAGACGATAAAGATGTATTTGATCAAAGGGATGAGAGTGATGGTGTAAAAGATCAAAGACAGAACACCCAATATGTCGTCGCTGTTTTTAATACCGTTGGCGAAGGTACTCGCGTAAACGTAAAGCGGCGACGTCCCTATATCGCCGTAAACAACTCCGATGCTTTGAAATGCTAGTTGCAGTATCACCGACCATTCCACAGCCTACTCGCAAATTGTTCAACGTTATTACAAACTACTCATATACATATAACCTGAGACTTTATATATATATATATATACATACCTGAGAGGCACGAATGTGATGGCTGGGGACCTTGGCGGATTCCAAGTCCATGGAATCGGACCTGTGGAGCTTGTGTAACGATGGGTGGGTTTTAGGGTGATGGGTGTCGTCTGATTCGACATCCTCGGAGTCATCATCTTTATGATGAGTTTGTTCAATAGGTTCTTCTTGTACGAAGTCATCAGTAGGCATAGTATGTGAAAGGGAAAAAGAATACTGAAAAGGGCTGTTGGGGTATGCGAAAGAGTGAAGAGTTTAGCTCCCAAATCTGAGGGTGGTGGATGGGGTTTTTATATTATTACTAATTAGGAGAATATTCTCCTTCCCTCTTCACCAGTTGGGCACTTTTTTTAAAGGATAAATTACATTATTAGTCATTTAATTATAGATCAGTTTTATTTTAGTCACTTAATTAAAAAAGTTATAAATTCACCACTAACGTTTTTTACTTTTTTTTCTATGGAGTACTTTTATAATTAGTATAATAACAATTTTAATACTCAATGTTTATATTTTTTATCAATTTGATGTTGATTCTATATAAAATTACAAAATATTCAAAAAATATAAAATTCTATAATTCTAAAAAATAAAAATAAAAAGATTAAAATATATAGTTTAAGGAATCAAATTGTAATATAAGCCTATTATTATTATTATTATTATTATTATAAACTTAGTTCCAAAAACCAAGGAATTAGTAGATAAATAAATAAAAAGTTTGCTCAGGAAATATTATAATGTTATTAGAGTAACCAAACTTCGAAATTAGATCAAGAGAAGCAACAAAAGACAAAACTATAAACAAATAACGTATTAATGTTTATAATTTTATCATTAACTCTTTTAAGAAGAGTCAAATATTTTTTTAACAAAAATAATTATTAAAATATTAATTATGCCAATTGTACATCGAAACCATTTTTTTGAAAAGGGGTCGACTTTTGATTTTGAAAACGAAAACGAACATGAGAGTTGCCAACAATCCTTTTTATTTAGGTGTGATTGGATCATCTCGTAATTCAATTATTTTAATAAAAGTTTAAATTTATTAAAAAGATGATTTTTAGTCTACAAAATTTGGAAAACGGGTTCGAGAGTTGATTATGCACGAGGAAGGATTAGGACCTCGATACGCCCAAAAATTGGTACCTAGTTGATTATTTGATGTCTTTTGTGTCGAAGATTGAAAATTTGAAGAAATTTTAAAATACGATCCTTCGTTAAAATATCGCTTAGTTGAAAAATTTTGAGAAAAGGGCGTATTTACGTTAATCAAGAAAAAGAATTATGTCTCGTAAGTTAGAACACAATATATTAATTCCTTGAAACGAGAATAAACACTGAAAATTATTTATTTCAAAAGATGTTTGATTATCTCGGTTTTAAAAATTAGAAACTATGTTCCGTAAGTTAGAACATGATCTTTTCGTAATTCCCGAGATTATTTAAAAATTTTAAAACGTTCGTTTGTTCGGATTTATCGAGAAATGCTATAATAATGATGATGACAAAATTAATAATCAAATTGCAATAACAAAATAATAAATAAAATAACATAAAATGCATAACAAGTCGGATTTTAAAAATTTTCGTAATTCTCTCAATACAAGTTCGTTTTGAATTTCTTATCGTGATGTTTTCTCAAATCACAAGCTAAACCCTATTTTTTGCTAATTAATTATTTTTTCTTCAATTGTTTCGAATTTTGTTAATTATTTATTCTATCTTGTGTTTATTTAATTTGTTTGCCTATCGCCAAGTTGCATTAATTCGATAATCTTGATTTGTCTTGGAAGAGAAATTAAGATTTAGATTTAGATTAAATAAATAGATTAGGGTTAACTTTAGAAGCACCGATAAACAAGTTAATTTGGGCTAGGATGGGAATATACCTAATACCCTAATCAACCCAATAGGTTTGTTCGTAATGACTTCGACCAACTTGCCTAGCATAAGAATATAGCTAGTGGAGAAGGGGGATTAGCTTAGCTAAATATTGGAAGGATTGAATCCTAAGTTAGTAATTACATAGATTGAACAATTGAACGAGAGATAATTGATTAACTGGAATAGGTGAAGTTAGAGTTTCAGGATGTTAAAATTGATTGAGAAAGTTATAGATTTTCATTATTTTAGTTTAATAGAATTTTCATTATTTTTTAGTTTAATTTTAGTAGCAATTAGAAATTATTTTCCTGATCCGAATTAGATTAAACTAAATAATTTATATTTAGCAATTTAGAATTTAATTCTCGTGGAAACAATATTGTTTTATTGCTTTATTATCTGATTCAACAAGTGCACTCGCGTAAGGGTGTTTAATTGGTTAACTGACCGGTTAACCGATCCGAACTACCATTAACCGAATTAATCAACACTTTTAAACCCTTAACCGTTAATCAAACGAAATTTTTAAAAAAAATTAACCAAACTAAACTTTTTCGGTTAATTCGGTCGGTTAATCGAATTAACTGAATTTTATATGTTTTTTTATTTTCAGTTAAAACAAGTATAAAACATATAAAAATTAACTGAATTAATCGGCCGATTAATTTATACTTCCAAAAACTTAACCTAACCGACCGAATAATTATATATTAAGTTCGGTTAATTCAGTTAACCGATCGATTTCGAACTAAATTAACCGTTAATCAAACTTTTAAAAAATTATTAAAGGACCCCAAGCGAATTAATTTGATAAACCGATCGATTAACCAAATTAATTCGATTTTACCCGAAATTTACACACCCCTATAATTGCGTAATAAAATTTTCACACGTCCAAACACTTATTACACATCCATCGTGACTTATAAATATGTACATATACATTACTTAAGTACAATTATTTAAAGAAAAAAGTCAAGGATTTTACAGATTTTTATTTGAGATAATGGAGGTAGATGCTGTTTATTAAAAAATAATCAACGAGGCGCGTTATCACCAATGTTTGCCCCCATTGTAATTAGCTTCAATTTGATGATCACCAACGTTCAACCCAGTGTCCTGTTTGATGAAACTCTTTCAATCTTTCCATCAACTTCGGCTTCAAACTGTCACCCTCGCCGTGTTGGTGCAACGGAACCAATCTTTTCGTAATCGGATTATTTGTGGGCTTGATTACTCCACTAATTCTTTGATCTAGTTTGATTAAATATAGTATTAAAAACTTATAAAAAGATGAAAAAAAATTAAGTTGAATAAATTTTTTAATCCGATCAATTATTTTACATTAATTCGTAAATTAATCGATTCAATTTCTTTCTTTAGATTAGTGTATTGGTTCATTTTCGATTCATTGATCCAGCCAGTTAATACAATCTGGTTCCAACAACCTTGGACGAAATATACAAGCTCTCTTGACTCGAGGGATATAATTAATCCAAGTTGAAATTCGAAGTTTGATACTCAGCTCGAACTCAATAGAATTGTACTGAAATTCGTGTTCGTGGTTAACTGCTCGAACTTTTCGGCAGAAACCATGGTGGTCGAGTTTGTAATAGTACTTTTTCCGATGTATGTCGTTCCAAATGTTTCTCACAATCATTAAACGCAGCATAGGTCAATGGCGAGTACACTGTTATATATGGAAAGAACGACGCTGCCACCAAGGGAACCCCACGTATTCTTTTTGTTCCTCTGTACATTGGGTTTATGGCTTTCACCGCTTTTGGGCCACCATGGATGGAAATGGTGAATGCTTGTACGAAGTTGAAGAAAATGTAGGTTACCTTCAACCAAGCATGGCATAAATATTTTATCATCTATATAGACTTTTATTGATTTTATTTTCTCATTTATATATGCCATGTAATGCTGGATCTAGCATAGATTACCCAAAAAAGTAATAAAAACTGCAATCATTATGTATTAAACTATTAGGGTATAATTTTAATTATCCCAAATCCCTTTCAACAAAAAAGGCTACATGAGAAAATATATATATATTTTTTATAAAAAGGTACAATTATTGAAATATTAAAAGGTTTCTTGAGTGGAAGAATTACTACTCATGATCTAAACAAAGTTAGAAAATGCATCCAACTCAAATTAGGTCAATTGAATATTTTTTATAAAATAATTTAAAAATAATAAATATTATTATCAGAGTGTTTTTATTTTTATAAAATTTAATATATTGACAAAATATTTTAATTAGTTTTTAATTGATATTTAAAGAAATAAAAAAATTAATAAATAAGATCATGCATGTGAAACCAAAGTTTCTATAGTAAATATATCAAAATTTCTCCTTAAATTTTGGTTTTAAACGTGATTTGAGGATAAATTTGGTATTTTCATCGTAAATTTATTTTTGAAATAATTATTATATTTTTTAAAGTTACGAGTACAAATAATATATATGAATTATTTTCATCTGAATTAATCATTACAAAATATATCAAAACTTAAATTAAAATAATTAATTATTGGAATTTTTATTTTTTTTTTTTGCATTTTTTTCTCGGTTTTAAAGAATGATGAATCTTTAATGTCCTTTTTTAGGTTGTAAATGAAAATAAAACATGATGAACAAAAATAAAATTTAAAATTTAGAGAAAATTTTGGGTAAACTTTTTAATATGGAGAAGAGATTGGATGAAATTGTAATTACACGTCATCCTTATCCATTTTCAATAGGAGTATGGCAAATTAGATTTTTCTCCCAATTTTTAGCATTTTTAATTGGATTTAAATTATTTCAGGACCCAGATCATTACGCCTTTCGTGCGGGTCGGAACTTACTCGACAAGGAATTTCGCTACCTTAGGACCGTTATAGTTATGGCCGCCGTTCACCGAGGCTTCGATCGCTGGCTCCCTGTCATCAAGTCACCAACTTCCTTGACCTTCCAGATCAGGGTGTCACCCCATACATGGTCTTACGACTTTGCGGAGACTGTGTTTTAGTAAGCAATCGCCGGGCCTCGTCACTGTGACCCCCTTTGTAAGGAGGCACCCTTCTCCGAAGTTACGGGCTATTTTGCCAAGTTCCTTAGAGAGAGTTGTCTCGCTCCCCTAGGTATACTCTTCCTACAGAGGAAAAAGCGGAAAAATTTGATTTGTCATGCTCCTATTGGAAAGAGATAGGGATGATATCTGGAATCACAGTTTCATACAATCTTTTCTCTTTAAAATGAGGTTTTGTTTTTGTAAACTTTTATAAAATACAAAACTTTTAACCGATTATTTCTATAGACTTCCAAAATTTCTAACCAAATATTAAATTTTATTAATATATACTTTGAATATTTAGTTACTGAAATTGTGTTTTCATTATAAATTTGAGTAAATAGTTAATGAATTTTGTAGTTGTTATAAAATATTATTATTTAATGAGATATTTTTTATGTATTATATACATAAATTTTTAAATCAATGATGTGACACGTTAATCGGGTGTTCATTGTTATTCACCATATTTTTTATCATTTTTCATTAAATGATTAATTGAATATATTATCCTAATTGGCATCATAACATTAAATCAATATTAATAAAGTTAGTGACAAAATTGATATTTTTTAAATTAAGTGAATAAAACAAAATTAATACTTAAAATAATCAAGCAGATAATTTATATAAAAAAAATATATATTGGGACCCAAAAAAGGGGGATTCTGTTGCGGTGTAAGTAGTATGAGTCGGGAAATTCTGACCCGGCTTTAAGAAATTGTCGTTTTGGATTATGGAGTTTAGGGTTTTTCCACTGAAACGGCAATGAGCGATGGCCGGTCAGTCCTTAAGTCCCATCGGATCAACTTTGCTTTCTCAAGTTCTTCGTCATTACCCTTTCACCTTCTCCATCGTCTTATTCTGCGTCATTTTCACCACTCTTTCTCCTAACTTATTATATTCTCTTTTCAAAGATATCATTATTGTTCTCGTGATTGTCTTCCAACTTTGCCGAAAGAGTGTGTTGTCGCTTAAAATGTGAGTTTATAAAATTAGAATGTCTTGTCAAATTAAATCGTGCATGGTACAAGATTATTTTATATAAGGGGACATGAGCATCCATGCATGGCACTTGTGGGCTCAAACCCTATCATGTACAAATGCTTACATCCCCATGATAGGTACTTATGCCCCACACATGACCAAGGCAAAAACAAGGGGGCTCTCGAACGAAAAATTGCAATTCAACATGAACCTTCCTCTTCAAGCATGTAAACTCTCATCAGAGTTGAAGGACAAAACCTCATCTTAATCCAAGTACAACACTTACATGTTGATGAGTCTATTGACTCTAGATATACGATAATTGAAAACTTATCTAAAAAAAATCACTCTTTCGTTACTCTATTTTTGTCTTAAACTCTCGATATTCAATACCCATATTCAACCTTAATTAAATTTAAAATTAACAAAAACCCAGTGTCTCTCAATATGTAAAAAATTCAAACCTCAAACGTAATCACTTGGTTCAGCTAAAACCTTTTTTTCTATTACCTCAATCGAGTTTGTCAGTATGATGTTGGATTATTCAGCGAATTCTCTACTAAAATTGATTGCTTGATTTCAATAAGCAAATATTGGAGGACCCTAATTGCAACAAACCATATCAAACAATTAAATTGGACTGACAATAGGTTACAAGCATATATAATATGGTAGGAAATCAAGGAATATTCGAAAATGGAAACCCTAATGAGATCAATTATATCTGCCTGTATTTTGTTTATCAACGAAAAATTCTAACTCATATTTGTACAAACAAAGATCCAATCATTTTTGTCCATCCACTTCACCTGGGTTGGATTTTATGCACTTTGTATTTTGCCTAAAATACTCAAAAGTTAATGAGCATGTTAAATAATTATTTGAGTACATATATTAAAGTTAAAAGTTTATTGATTTGGATATAAAATAAAAAGTTATGATCTTATTCATATACGAGACTAATATAATTTGAAGAAACGAACAATAAATACGTACGTGGTGAATGACATGTTTCATCAACAGAACATAGATTTCAACCTCAACATTAATAAAATATTATGATATACGTTGACAATTGGCTCTGTTATAGCTTAAGTACGATAAATTTGGAGTGATTGTAAGCATTTAATCCGATAAGAATATCAACCTTGGATGGTCTGAAGCAACGGACAAAAATTGGCAAAAGAACCGAGTCCACCAAACTGGAGAGGACGATGATAAAATCATCCTTAAAACGACTTGCGAAAACAAGACTAAATGACATGTTATAATAACAGACAAAAACTTCTAAAAATGAAAGTAAATGATGGAAAACAAACAAACAAACAATATATATATATAACTTAAGACAATACGGGTCCAAAGTGATTGGTGAAATAATTTATTATTCTGAAATACGCTCAAAATAGAAAGAGATTAAGAAGTTGACGAAGAGCTACTCACTTTTCAAGAGAAACTGTTGGTGGCCGATGGAGTTTTGGTGGCTACAAGCATAATTATTTATCCATCACAACTTGTTAAGACAACAAAGATATAACCACAAAACTAAAAAGAGAAAAGGTACACACAGTGAACAATGAGAAGAAAGAAAAAGAGAGGGTTGATGGGAGGAAGAAAAAGATGGATGGTAGTCAACCTCCGGACTAGCACAACTGCTGGGCAAAACAAAAATGAAAAAGCAAACGGGTTGGAGAAAAAAAGACTGCTGGGCTAACCCTGCTGAACACGATGGAATGGGACAAATATATTGAGTTTTAACTTTCTTATTTTTTAACCCAGGTCCAAAAAATTGGGCCTCCAAGCCTATTTAACTGACCAAAATTGGGGCCTTCAACCGGACAGGCGTTGACCCTTGACTCTAGATCTTATGCAGCTGTCTGTCTGACTTATTCAGACGTTGACTTTTCTCGCGATAACAAATTCCACGTTGACTTTCCACTATCAACTAATGAAGCAATCCCGTTGGAAACCACGAAGTTTCATTTCATCGTCCAACTCAACTATTAACTAAGCTCCCTTGTCCGTACCTTCTATACATATATATATATATATATATACACACACAGTACTTTCACCATCATCGCCAAATATTGACATTAAGGGACAATCAGAAACAATAATGGAGCAGAGACCCTTGGAGTTAACTGTAGTTTCCGCAGAAGGTCTCAAAAAGGTGAAACACCTCTCCAAGATGGACGTATACGTCGTCGTTAAAGTCTCAGGAGGAGACTCGACTACCGAGCAGAAAACGCCGGTGCACAAAGACGGCGGGACCAGTCCCAAGTGGAACCATCCATGGTGTTTATCTTCAACGAGTCACTTGCTCAAACAAATACTACTCTGGCCATCACTTTTAGGCTCATGTGTTGCCGCACTTTTCGTGGTGACAAAGAGATTGGTGAAGCTCGAGTTCCCATAAAGGAGCTACTCGACAGCGCCGGTAATGGTAACTCTGCTAAGTACACTACGTTCCCGGTTAAGAAACCCTGCGCAAAAGGTAAGCTCAACTTTATGTATAGGTTTGGGAGAAAATAGCTAATGCAGTCCCTGCGTATCCGTTGGTTATGACGGCAATGAATCCACTGTACCCTCCACCACATAATGCAGCTGTGCCGGCTTATCCTACCGTTGGTTATAGTTACCCACCTGTAGGGTTTCAGCAGCTACCAGTTCAAGAAGCGTACAAACCAGCTCCACAACCACCCGCTGGGTATCCTCCTGGATTGTATTCTACACCACCACCGGCAGGGTATCCACAAATGGGACCGGGAAATGGGTACCCGCCGGTTGTTCAGCCGGAGAGAAAGAATGAAAGTGGTGACGGGTTGGCATCGGAAGCCGCAGCATTGGTGGGATCTTGCTAGGGGATATGGTGTCTGATGCAGCCGCTAGTTACGAAGCTGTTTGTGATCCATATGCCAATGCTGCTGATTACATTTAAGTTTGCTACCTCCCTGTTTGTAACATTGGTGCTGAAAATTTGGTTCATTTGATAAAATGATGTTGCATTTAAGTTGAGCACCAAAAATAAAAATGTATTTGTATCAAGTAGTTGGAACGCGACTCAATTTAATTTTTATATTCGGGATTTGAGGTTATTCTTGATAATATAATATAAATTTTTTATTTTATTAAACTATTTGTCGTTCAAATTATAACATAGTCTTATGATTTTAGCAATTGGGAGATGCTGTTGACTTTGGATAATTCAATTGAGGGACCACTAATTACCAAACTTAGCAAATTATTCATGGCTTCTGTTCGTTCGTCAGCCCGAAGTCCAGTACCCAGCAAACAATCTTTCCATGACAAAGGTTTTCCTGTAGTCGGAACTGAGTCCATGACCACATCCGGATCACCCTCCGTCTCCCTGATGCGAACCACATCATCGATGTTTTCATGTTCTATCGCGGATATTTTTCTTTAGATAATTTATTCAAATTAACTATTAATTTTTAAATTTAATGTTGTTTTTTTGGTATAAAACAAGGAGAAACAATCAGTACACCAATCCATTATCATTTTTGGTCTCCGCAAACCATCCCGATCACATCGCCCCACATCCGACACTTCCACCGGCTCTTTGTTATAAATTTGGTCCCCAAAAGGGTTACTAAAGGCGATATTCGCCATCACAACAGCTAATGCATTGCCTTCCCAATAGGTATGGTGCACTTGTACTTCCCAATTTCGCTTGAGCATTTCGTTTATAGACCGGCATACAACATTCAGTTCAGTTTCATCCCCCGCTGCAGCCACCAAGGACCTTCACAACCGCGAGATTATCGACCTCCAATAAAACCCTGCCCCAGTTTCCATGCAACCTTCAATCCGTCGTATACCCCCATAACTCAGCATCAAATACAAAACAACACCCTCGCAACAGCATGTCCCCATTCGGTATTGCGTGCATCATCTGTATTGACTTTGAACCAACCCACTGGAGGCCTTTCTCATTGTATCATCGCAAGCTGACTCTCACGCCTTTGTTTTACCATTTGCCAAGCCACCTCTAGTGCATTTATAATATATTCAAAATTTTTAGTTTTAGTATTAAAAACTATTTTTATCAATTTAAATTTTAAATAATTTTTCTATTTAAAACTAAATAATAATTTTAGTAATTAAAAAAATAAAACTTTATGAATCTTGTTTAAAATTAACTTGTCTAATTGAGATGAGATTATCATAACATATTTTCCAATTTTATAATAGTTTATTTTTGTAAGTGAAATAACAATTAAGATTAAATAATCTAATTGTATTAACTTGTCCAAAAGTACTTAGTTGGTACTTATTTGTATTCCGTCACTTAAGTTGATACCTCTACACTAACATTGTCAGTGTGTGCTGATGTGGCTAATTTTATAGTAACAAGTTGTAGTCTCTCAGTATGAAAATATTTTAAAAATATAATTTTTTGGACAAGTTCAAAAGTAGTAATTACCTACTTTTAGATATATTAATTAATATATATTATTGATAAATGTATCCAAAAAAAATTAATCTTATCTTTATTTTCGGGTTCCAAAGGTTCCGTTTGTTTTACTGAAAATAACTTTCAGAAAATGATTTCTGGAAAATGATTTACTTTTCTGGAAAAGCTAATATTTTCGGCGTTTGGATGAATCATGTAAAATATTTTACATTATTTGGTAGATTTCTTAAAAATAATTCATAAAAATTATTTTCAATTAAACAAACATACATTTGAGATTTTCTTTTTTTCATTGTTTAATTGAATTTATTTTTATCTATAATTTTATATTTTACAATGTTTTGCATAAATTAAAAATATAATGTTAAATTGATTCATTTCAACGACATTTTTAACTACATGACTACTAAGTGAGTATTTTTATTTAAAATGTGACATTAATAAAATTGACAAAAAATTAAGAATGTCAACAATTTGACTTGATTTTCAAATTTGAAAAATAAAGAGACTAAATTCTTGAAAATAAAAGTACAAAGACTAAATTACAAATCTCTAAAGTGTATATAGACTTATGATATATTTTAATATTTATATTACAAAAATTTATTATTAATATATTTATAATTGTAATAAATATTTATTATTAAAATATTAATATTAAATATTTTTAATAATATATGAATAATATTATTTAAAATTATTATTTTTAAAATTTATTATTAAAATATTAAATAATTTATTAAAATAATAAATTATTTTATTATATTAATAATTTATATATGACTAAATATAAATAATTAAATATGTATGTTTAATAATATTAAAATATAATATTTTAAATATTTTAAAAATAAAAATAAAATTTATTATCAATATAATAATATTTAATTTAATTTAATTTAATTTATATATAAAAATAAAATTTAAGTAAGTAGAAATCTTCCGTCTTTCAATTTCAAGGAAGTTGGCGTAGCGACGAAGCAAAATTCTCTATTTTTTATGGACACGTTTCGTCAAGAGAAATTTCTTACTGTTTTTCTATGTTCCCAAACCGGACCGTAGCCTCAAAAAAAGGACACAATTGTCATTCCCCTTCTCCTTCCAGTAGGACACCATCGTAATTTGCTATGTTTCTCTTCCCTATTCCCTTTTGCTCTGCTTGTTTTTAGTTTTTAGTTTTTACCGCCGTCTGCGCCCTCCATAACTGTTTTCTAGATCCCTCCAATGGCCACCCTCTCAGCTTATCCTAACACTAACCCTAACACCAATTTCCTCTCCCCCACCGATCAATCTAGTCACGACCGGGAATCTATCCCTCCCATGCAACATCACCCTTCTTCCGAACCGGACTCCGATGCTAACCCTAATTTTCACTCCCCACTTTTGAACCCGCCCGATTCGGTTCCTCCAGCCGTGGCTCCGTCGTCTCTTCTCCACCTCTCCTTCAACCAGGATCATGGCTGCTTTGCCGCCGGCACTGACCATGGCTTCCGAATCTACAATTGCGATCCATTCCGCGAGATCTTTCGCCGAGACTTCGATCGCGGTGGCGGTATCGGGGTTGTTGAGATGCTTTTTCGGTGTAATATTTTGGCTCTTGTTGGTGGTGGACCCGATCCGCAGTACCCGCCTAATAAGGTTATGATCTGGGACGATCACCAAAGCCGGTGCATCAGCGAGCTTTCGTTTCGTTCGGAAGTGAGATCGGTTCGGCTTCGGAGGGACCGAATCATAGTCGTTTTGGAACAGAAAATTTTCGTTTACAATTTTGTGGATTTGAAGCTCCTACACCAGATTGAGACAATCGCGAATCCAAAAGGACTCTGCGCGGTGTCTCAGGGAGCAGGATCATTGGTTTTGGTTTGCCCTGGATTGCAAAAGGGGCAGGTTAGGGTGGAGCATTACGCCTCGAAGAGGACTAAGTTCATCATGGCTCATGATTCGAGAATTGCGTGCTTTGCGCTCTCGCAGGATGGTCAGTTGCTTGCTACCGCTAGCACTAAAGGGACGCTGGTTCGCATTTATAATACCATTGATGGTAGCTTGCTGCAAGAGGTATGTTACTCAATGATATTAGCACAACTCCATTTTCAGTTCATCATAGGGTCTTTTCTCGCACGCGATGCAGCTGAATAAATCCACTCTTCCATGGCTTTTTATTGCACTATTATCTGGCACTGTATTAATTTTAATGTGCAGTTGATGTAAGAATTAAACATAATAATATCTCACTTTCGTAGATTACTCCTAAAATGTTTTGATGTTCTGAACGTTCTCTTGTATTTGAACATAGGTAAGGAGGGGTGCAGATAGAGCTGAAATTTACAGTTTGGCATTCTCTTCAAATGCCCAGTGGTTAGCAGTTTCAAGTGACAAAGGCACGGTCCATGTTTTCAGCCTTAAAATTAATGCCGGATCTCCTAGCATTACCCACTCACGAAGTACATCGGAGCCTATTGTTTCTCCCCATTCATCTCTTTCTTTTATCAAAGGTAAAATGCCCTATTTTTGCCCCATGCATTTGCTCTTCTCATTGTTTTAAACAATGTAATTATATTTGTGTTTAATCTTCACTGGGTATCTGTGAAAATTGACCAGTGAACTATTTCATTTTCTTTCCCTAGAATTATTAGATTATGCAAATGCTCAAGCTTCCCTTTACTGAATTATATTAATAGAAGCCATGGAACAAGAACATCCATGTGAATTAGCTTTGATGTCTTCCATTTTTTTATATCTGAGGTACTAGTTACTCGTGGCATGAGAAACAATACAACTTTCGGTTGGATGACAAGTATGTCTTCTCAGTAAGTTAGCATTCTAATAGCACGAAAGAAAGTTGTGGCTGTTTTAGCTCTAGAAAATAGGCATTTGAGATTATTGTCTTCAAAAATTTCTTGAGCAACTATGATGAGCATCTAAACTGGTTTTCTGCATATTGGAGACTTAACCAAGTACTTCAGGCAGCAAAGAAACTAGCACTTGAGCAGACCTTAACCAGATTGTGTCTAACATATCTAGAGATTAGTTGTTTGAGAAATTTATTTGTTTTTGGGGAGTGTACCATGTTAATCATGTAAATATGTTTTCTGCTTGCAGGTGTGTTACCAAAGTACTTCAGTTCAGAATGGTCAGTGGCTCAGTTCCGCTTGGTTGAAGGTTCTCAGTACCTTGTTGCTTTCGGTCACCAAAAGAATACAGTGGTAATTCTTGGCATTGATGGAAGGTAAGAAGGAAAAAAGAAAGACCAATAATGGTATCAAAAAAATTGGTTGGAACAACCATCAATAATCGGTAAAAAATTTTCTATGGTTGCTGTTTAAGTCTAATTTTAATATGCTGATGAATCAATAAACTATCATTTAGGGTAACTTTAGGAAGTATCATGTGACTTAACATGACCTTAACATAGAAGTTGTTGATCCACCACTCTCCTAGAGTTATCTGTTTGTCGGAGCATAATTTGTAAAACTTGCTTGGAGTAAATTTTCCTAGGAAATTTCCTTGAAGCATATAGGTGAGATGTCTTCAAAATGTTCCCCCTTGAGGTTGCCAAAACCTCTGATAATATTTATATCGACTTTTCTCTCTCTCCTTCTCTAGCTAGCTATTTTAAAAACGACATGATCACAAGGTAGTACAAATGCAATCGATAAAATGCCGCTTGATATGGGTACATGAATTGTTTTATGTACTTAACATGCACATGACATGGGGTTAACTTGCATCCTTTTCCCTTGGTCTTGTACATTATTACATTTTTTATGTTAGTTTTTATTAGAGGGGAAAATTTTTATGGGATATATATATATATAGGAAGGGTCTAAAAGTGGTAATTGATATAATGGAATGCAGCTTCTACCGATGCCAATTTGATCCGGTGAATGGTGGGGAAATGACTCAGCTGGAATATCACAACTTTCTGAAGCCAGAGGCAGCTTTCTGAAGATTTACATTTATGTATACATGTTTATAAATATGTCAAATATTTGGCATCTTCCACGGTCTACTTCCTCCTTTCCCGTCACTCACTTAATGCATTTCCCAATCTGTAAATATATATTTAAGCATAGTTTTGTGAAGCTCGTAACTGTTCTTAAGAAAAAGTAAATAAATTTCAGCTGTTCATAATTGGATTCCTTTTATTTAAGAATGTGTTTGGACTACAGATTTAAGGGATTTCATTAGATTTCTAAATTTTCGTAAATGATTTTACCTCTTTGTATTAAAATTTTAATAAACACAAATTTCACCTCGAAAATGGTTTGTGAAAATTTCTTATGAACTTTCTGTCAAATTTCGTTTAATCCATATGGTTCCATTTCAAATTGAATTTTGACATGATTTTTTTTTTTACACATGGATCAATCATTGTGTTGCGTGTTACACAATTTTAATGGGAGTGATCAAAATGAATAAATTATTTAATGTTTGTGTAAGGCTCAATTTTTTTTTTCGAGGCCCAAAGCAAATGAAGCCCAAAATTACAATCCAAAAACAAAGCCTAAATTTCCACTAAGCCCAATATCCTAAGGTTTGCTTTAGGGTTTCAGAAACCCTAACGAAACCTAACGCCGACGACGTTCAAGCACCTCTTGCGCGCAGATCGCGCCACCAGACACCAAGCCACCACGCATACGTCCGTATCCGGTAGCTAGCACGCGTCTCGCAAAGGAGAAAGCGATTATAAACAATAGGTTATAAAAGGCAAAAGCAGTTGTAACGGAGGAGATTAGGGTTTTAGGGAGAGAAAGAAAAAGAAAAACAAACATTGTAACGAGATAGTTAATCTACGAAACAAAGCAAAGGTCTATTTATTTTATTTTATTTTTTCTTTCTTTTTCGTTTTTTTTTTTTCCTTTTTTGAATCGACTTTTGAGTTTTTAAAAAATACAAATAAAGGTTTATTTTAAAAAAAACTTACTTTTCAGATTTCGCCATCATGATGGCCGTGACAACGGCTGACGGTGGTTCGTGATCGTGCCTTGGCCGGAGTTCAGTAGACGAGAGAGAGAGAGAGTTTTTAGTTTTTTTTTTGTGAAATGAGGAAATGATTTTTTGAGAAAAATGTGCTTTATATAGAAGGATAAAGCGGTAGCAGTTTTGGCTTTGGTCGAGGCCAAAAGCAGCGTCGTTTTAATCTCGACCATGACTTGACCCGCACTGAGGATAGGATCCGCGTGTTTTGTCTCGGAGGGGCTAATTGCGCGTTTAGCCCCTCCGCTTTTTACTGGTTTTAAAATCAGGTTTTCTTATTCACGATTTGGCCCCAAAATTTCTTTTGAGTTTAATTAAGTCCTCGGCTGAGCGCAGCGTTTTACAAAGTGGGGTTTATTTCTCTTTTGGTCCCTCTAAGTTGCGCACATGCTACAATTTCCTCCTTTATCATTATCTGTTTTTAAAATCAGCCCCAGATATTCGGTTTTTAACCCAATTTAGTCCTTTTTTTAGTTATTTGGTTATTTTATCATCAAATTAATTTTTATCATCAATATATATATATATATATCATTGTTTTACTTTAATTTTTTTATATTACGATTATATCCACTAAAACATTGTTATCAAATATTTTTTTTACTATTTTATTAATAACTATTATTTTCTTATTTTCCTTTTGTTATTATTATTATTATTATTATTATATATATTCTCGTTTGCTTTAATTCTTTTAATTATATATTATTGTTTTACGGTTTTTAGTATTACTTTAATTATTATTATAGTTATCATTAATATCACTTTTATTTTTGTTTTTTATGCTATTATTTTGATATTATTATTATTTTCTCATTGATTTTTTTATTATTTTCTCATTGATTTTTTTACTTATTGTTGTTACTATCTTATTATCACATTGATATCGTAATGTTGTATTTATTTATTTTTACTATATTTATTAGTTGCATTAGTAGTATTATTAGTATTAGCCGTCTTATTTATCACATATTTTCTTCAAGTAATATTATCGTTTGTTCGTTTTTTTGCATATCTTGTTCCCCATTATTATCATCGTGTCCATATTTCAAGGTTTTTGCCTTTGTTTTTAAAAATTCATAAAATGGGCTTTGATGAAGGTAATATTCGTATTTAAGTCAGAAATCGTGCCCAATCGTCTTTGGTTTCGATTTTTCGTTCATCTAGATCACTAAATATCCTTTAAAGATTTTTGATCATGTTTCATAAAGGTAATTTTGTGTGTTTGGAAGTTCGGAAATCGTGCCCAATCGTCGCTGGGCTTCGACTTTTCGTTCGTCCAGATCACTAAATGTCCTTTAAAGATCTCGATCATATTTTTGAAAATAAGGCAATGTTTCGTGTTTGGAAGTTCAAGAAATTCGTACCCAATCGTGCTGGGTCTCGATTTTCTGTTCATCTAAACAACTAGATATCCTTCACAGATTTTTCGTCGTATTTCTTAAATAAGATTATTGGAAATCCAAGGAATCGTACCCAATCGTGCTGGGTTTCGATTTTAGTTTAGCCAAATAGTGAAATACCCTTTTCAAATTGCACTACATGAATTTTGGAAATCGTAAAATGATCTTGGTACCGAGAGTTTGAAGCATCGTGCCCTATCGTGCTAGACATGATACTTTAGCTTTTCGGAACAAGAGTGTTTGATTTCCAATCTGAATCATCAAACATCTTTTTTCCATACTTTGAAATATTTTCTAATTTTCGATATTAAGGACATTAATCAATCAATACGGTACCAATTTTGGGCGTTGCGGTGTTAACCCTTCCTCGTATGTGAATCAGACTCCAGAGCCCATTTTCTTAAAATTTGTAGACCAAAATGTTTTATAAGTGGCCCAATCACACTTCAAAAATGATTGGTGGCGACTCAGTTTTTCTTTTCAAAGTCGGCCCGTTTTCCAACAAAAAATGGTTAAATGACTTGGCGACTCCAGGGGACCAATAAGAGAGTCAAGTAGTAAAATTGGTTGATTAATGTCCTTTTTATCAAAAATAAAATTTTTCGTTTTCAATCGCATGAGTGCGTGGTAGCGTCATATATACGCTTTGGTGCATGAGACATAGAATATTTTTGGCATTCATATTGCATGGCCGTTGTGGTCACAACCCTTAAGTGGGAGCGAAACTATGCCTTCGTGAGGTTTTCACCTCGCGTGGGCTAGGGACCGCTTAGGGATACATCCGTACTTATGGTTCCGTGAGGTTTCACCTCCGCATGGCCATAGGAAATGTATTCCTGAACCGAACTCGATCTATATGAGCCTATAATGGGTGAGGATTGAGGAATCTGTTTGGTTCGGTGCCACTTTTCTTTCTTTAGAACCAAACCACATATAGTGAACCTTAAGAGCCCACCCTAGGTAGAGCCATGCTAAACCCTAGTGGCTACCTATGTAGTGGTTAGACATCTTTTTCACTTGCTTTGGTTACTTTTATGTGATACTAACTTGTTTTATGTTGGTCATATTTACATGTTATCTCATACTTAAAAGGCGTGGATTCCTGTTTTAATTACTAAGTTAGAATACTTGTTATGGGGGACGGATTCCTTGATAAAGTAGAGGATAATGCGATTCGTGCGTATATGGTCGAGAAAACACGACTTGAGAAGGGGATAGCTAGCTGAAGGCTACACATCGAATTATTAGACTTCACTCGTGTCGAGTGTGACACGAGAATGAGCTACAAGAGCTAAGAGATATATGGGCTGGTTGGGACGAAGCAACTAGGCAAGCTGTTCTACATTAATTATGGTGATCTACCTTACTTACTCGACATCGAGTGGACAAACACTTGTTTGGGCTATGACTCAATATTGGAATCCGCTTATATTTGTTTTACATTTGGGGAAGTAGACTTGGTGCCTCACCGTGGAGGAATATCTGACTTTGTTTAGCGATCAAAGGGCTCAGTCGACAAAATTTACTTGAGGCGCTAATGCACCTTCTTTTGTAAAGAAGGTGATGAGCATCACCGGGATGAGCGAACAGTGGGTCATGGCACGAATTGATGATGAGGTGAAGGAAATGCATCCTTGGGTAAGCTTGAGGGACGATGACGGCACACCGGATATGAAGAGGAAAGTCGACATTTTGCCTTAAGTATCTATGGTTTGGTGATTTTCCCAAGGCTTTGAGGCATGTAGACGAAGCGATTATTGATTTGTTCGACCGTCTTGACAAAGGGGTTCTGTAGGTACCGGCGATTCTCATTGAAACTTTTAGATCTTTGAACTCGTGTCGGAGAGCAGGTGAGGGAAGATTCATGGGATGCGCACAACTATTGTTGGGGTGGTTCCATAGCCATTTCGAAAAGTAGATAGAAATTCTGTCGGGTCTTTTTGCGAATTATTCCCCATTAAAGAGTTGGCCTTGCGCTTAGGAGGATGACATATCGAAGAGAACTGGATCGCTTCTTGAATCTTGGGAAAAAGATGTGGAATGGAAAGCTCCTTGGTTTGTTCCGATGAAATCCTCTACCGGTGTGGGAGTTATGATTGGGTTCCTCTGTTAGAGTGCAGGGAGCTGTTGGGTATGCTCCTTTGCTCGTCTTAAGGCAATACCAATCGAGGCAGTTTATCTGCGTAACGCATGGGTTAGCTTAGTTCAATTCTCGTATAGTGGGAATAATTATAAGAAAAGAGTTTGAGAAGTTTACGATCGTGAAGCAGATTCACCGAATGAAAAGAGTTGCTATAAATCCAATGGTAACTCTCGAATCAAGACATGGTGGAGCGGGAGAGTGAATGATAATATTCCCGGTGGCACGGGATCTTGCTCGATCGATAGAAGAATACTGCGGGTAGTCCCTTCGAGTTGGAGATCATGAAGCGGGACTTTGAAAGTAAAAGTTGAGTTAGGGAAAAGATAGAACAAGCTGGAAGGGAAAAATGGATCGATGTTAGATATTGATATCCGTAAATCGAGGTCGGAGAAGCTAAGGAAAGGAAAAAGGAAGGTAGAAGAAGATTTGGATAGCACAAGACCGATTACAAGAAGTTGCATCTATCGATGAGGACTGCTGGGCTAGGTAAAACCTCGGAACAATGGCGTCAAGAACTTCAAGAAGAGAAGACCAAAGTCGACCAGTGGAAGAAGAGATTTCATGGGGTTCAAGCACAAAAGGATGCCCTGAAAAAGATGGCGGGGAGAGCCAAAGCGAAAATAAGATGCTAAGGGCTCGAGTTGCGAGAATTAGAAGGCATTGAGTCAAAGTCACAACTCTACGGTGAAGTTGGAATCAAGCTGAGCAGATTGAAGAATTGAAGGAAAGGTGGTGCAACTCGAAACAATCTTTGCAAAGCAGTGAGCTCGGATCCAACTATTAGAGGAGATAACCGGTGAGGAAAGAACAACTTCAACAATCTCGTAACCGGGTTAGAAAGGACTACCTTATGGGCGAAGCGTGGTTCGAACACGAAGTGGTCGATCATCTACGAACCCTAGCGATTGGTGATGTGTTAAGCATATTTTATGAGTCAAAGTCGGATCGAGGTCGAGAGTTAGCCTCTCTTCTTGAGAAAGTCAAAACTTTGGGTATAAGGGCTAGGTCGTATATGTGACTCATTTTATGTAAAGGATTTTGTCTTTTCAATGAGTATTTTAAAAGAAATTGAATCAGAATCGACTCTTTTATTTTTGCATTCATTCACTTGCATTACATTTCATGCATTGGCACTGCATCACTACATTTGCATTAAATACTATAAGACAACCCTATTAACCAAAAGTCATACTATAGTTATCCTGGAACACCGCTATTACACTCGGAAAAAGACGAGGGCAATGGATCAAAGGATAAAAAAGTTGGAGCAGATGCAAAAGAGATGCAAGACCAGCTGCGAGGCTCGGATGCAAGCAAGCGATTAGCCAAGATCCGGCAGGATATGAGGATCAAATCTGGAATCCCAAAGAAGCATGATGAGCCACTAACACGTTGTTGGTGGAGGGCTTGGAAATGAAAAAGGCCTATGGTCGATCTTGGAGAAGATAATGAAGATTTTGCTTGCCCTCGGGCCCGGCCCAAACAAGTTTCCAAGTGCACGCCGTCGAGTGTCGGTCAATATCAAGCCTCAACACCAATCCGTGCTCACGACTGGTAAATTTCCATGGCTCGAGCTCCAACCCGAGGTCAATCTGGTAAAACCAATGGTCCCAGGACTTGATGAGGCGGCGGAGGGGAGAAAGTAAAAGAGAACTTCCAAAAGAGTTCGAGGATCGATGCAAGTGGTGGAAAGAAGTTTGAGCATTGGAAAGTTGATCACCAATCTGAAGTGGATCTTAAGAAGTGAGTCTAGTCCCGATTTAGTACTTCCTCCAAAATTCAAGATGCGAGTTCGAAAAGTACAACGGGACCGGTGCCACGAGGCCCATATTATGATGTTCATCGGAGAATGACAGGATATGTCAACAATGATCAGTTGTTGATCCATTGCTTTCAGGATAGTCTGATTGGGGCTGCAGCAAAATGGTACAACCAGTTGAGTTGTACCCAAATCAAATCGTGGAGAGATTTGGCGCAGGCTTTCATCAAGCATTACGGCCATGTGACCGATATCGCACCTGATAGGATCACATTGCAAAACATGGAGAAAAAGCCAAGTGAAAGCTTCAGAAAGTACGCCCAAAGATGGAGGGAGGTCGCCACGCAGGTCCAGCCACCATTGCTAGAAAAGGAAATGACCATGCTCTTCATCAATACCCTGAAGGCACCATTCATTAACCACATGTTGGGAAGCACGACTAAGAGTTTCGCGGACATGGTGATGTCAGGCGAGATGATAGAGAACGCAATCAGGTGTGGGAAGATAGAGGTAGGAGAGCACAAGAAGAGGCGCCACCAAGAAAAGGGAAGTGAAGTGGGAAATATAAGCTCGGGTTATCCTAAACCCGCATTATCACCCAACCGAAAGTCAGAGTGGGGGCAAGAGTTCACCAAGGCAAGAGCCCAACACGAGACAAAGGTGAGAGATTCTAATTTACTCCTATATCGGTGGCGTATAAGGAGTTGTATAAGACTTTATTCGATCGCATGTCGTGTCCTGTTTTACTTGAAGTCACTGCAACCTCCATATCCTAAGTGGTATGACACAAACGCCGGTGTGAGTACCATGCGAGATGTAGTAGGTTATTCGATGAGAAGCGCACTTCATTCAAGAGACTAGTCGGCGACTTATCAAGGCGGGTCGAGACTTCAAAGACCCACTGGTGGAGGAAATCCGTTACCAGTCATGCGATAGTGGGAATACGCGATAGTTAAAAAGCAGGGGAGGAGGTTCAAACAGGAGATTCTTGAGGTCGAACCCGTTGAGAATGGTTTAGAAAGAAATGCGAGAAGGTGGGACTAGTTACGCAAGAGAATGTGAGCAGGTCTTGAGATACAAGGAACTACTGTGAGTTCCATGACAAGGAAGGTCACGAAATCCAAGAATGTAAGCGAATTTAGAGCCTGTCTGAGGGCTAATGGATAATAAAGAGTGGAGTTCTTTGACTTGGTAGAAAGAGAGGATGTTTGTTCCACGAAGGAGGTCGTGAAAGGATCCTTAAAGTCAATCACCCACGTGTGATTATCACGCCGAGGGGTTGACGAGGTAGAAGTGAAGGTGACAGAGGGTCATAATCGAAAGCACGTAATTTACGCTCCTAAGAATGCATCAAGATCGTAATTGAAACCCGTGACTTTTCCTTATAAAGATGACAAGAGGTACCTTGGAATTACGATTGTACTATGACGATTTTGGGAAAAAGAATTGACAAAGATACCCGAGCCAGTGAGTCTTATGGCGAGAAGGGAGGCGAGAAGAGCGGGACCACCGGTTAATAAACCGATGAATGAGAGGATGAGGTGGGAGTTCTTGAAGTTCTTGAAGCACAGTGAGTACGAGTGTGGTGGAAGCGATTACACAAGCAATAATCACGCACATCAAGATTGACCTTATTACTAAACTCGAAGGACACCGTAGTGCGTTAATGAAAGCATTGAACCGGTTATGTTCTTGATGACATTTGATGAAATAATTTGGACCGTCTTGTAAATAACATGAGCGCAGATAATTTCATCTCGTTCGGTGATGATGAAATCCGTCGAAGGCGGGGATCTACCAAGGCATTGCATATCACTACCGATGCAAAGGGTATACACCGCCAGGTATTAATTGACAATGGCTCGACCACGAATGTTTTACCCCGTCTACACCGGACGAGTTACAGTAGACGGCTCACATGAAAGCGTGCCAAAATACGGTGAGAGCATTCGATGGCAGAGAGAGAGGTAATGGGAGGATTGAGGTACCCTCCTAATTGGGCCAAATCGTCGAGGTAGATTTCCTTGTGATGAGCATCAAGCCCTCTTATAATTGCTTATTCGGGAGGCCGTGGATCCATTCGGTGAGCGTACCATCGTCATTGCACCAAAAGTTGAAATTAATGTAGAGGGCGGTTGATAACTATAAATGCAGAGGAAGATATCATCGCGTCAGTTACTAGTGATGCACCGTACATAGAGAATGATGCGGAGGCCATAGAGTGCTCCTTGGTCGTTAGAATTTGTAAATCGACTTTTATAAGTGAAGGAAGTAAGATCCGGTGCCCAAACTCTCAAGCAACGAGGATGGGCTACAGTTGATAATGGGAAAAGGAGCAATGCGGAATGGGACTTGGAAAATATCTCGTGGTCGGTCAGTGCGAGGTTGGTTGAAAAGCGGATCGCTTTGGTCTAGGGTATAGACCGGATACGAACGAGAGAAAAGAGGAGCTAGAGAGAGAAGCGTGAAAGGCGAAGGGCACGATTGAATGGTCTTTGAGATTGAGTGGGGTTCAATAACCTTTCCCCATATATCTAATTTATTCATGTCGGAGGATTATTCATTCGTGACGGAGGTCATGAATGAGGAAGCAGTGAGGACATGATGCGAAGTTTGAACATCAACTCGTATCGAAGAAAGTTCGAGGAGAGGAAACTTAGCGGGTATTCGCCTTACAAGCACGGAAATGTTACGGACAAGCTGGATTGCGGAAGAAATTTACGTAGTTTTAGGAATAAAACAGTAATGTTCAAAACACACTTATTGTTTCAAGCCTAGGAACAATAAGAATTTTTGTGAAATAGGCATGTTCACGCATCATTATTTTCAATAAGAAGTGCATTTTCTTTCCATTTAGTGTAATAATTCTTCTACTTGCTCCACTCCATTCATAATCATAGCATAAATAATTCGTCCTTAAATTTATTTTCATTGAATATTCTTTTATACCTACCATAGGTCTCCGGATATCGACGTCATGAGTGTGTTGCTATGAACTCAAAATTTCCTTATGGCGAGACACGTGCCGGAGGATCTCGGGACTTTCTGGATGTCGAAGATTATGATTTATCCCGAATTTGTTAAGGATGGTAGAGCGAGAGGAGAAGCGATTCTACCTCATGAAGAGATAATTGAAAATGTGCTTCAGAGGATGGGAAAGAAGTGAAAATCGGTACTGCATAACCCATGAAACAAGGCGGGACCTCATTAGACTTCGATGGAGTTCAAAGATGTCTTCGCGTGGTCGTATCAAGACATGCCAGGGTTGAGTGCTGATATTGCAGTACACCGTATCCCCATAAAAAGAGAATGCAAGTCGGTCCAACGAAGCTTCAAAGGATGAGACCGATGTCACAGTAAAGATAAAGAAGAAGTTAAGAAGCAATTTGATCTTTGGGTTCTTACGAGTAGTAAATTACTCGAATGGGTAGCCAACGTGGTTCTGTCCCCAAAAGGATGGAAAAGTCCGGATGTGTGTCGATTACGGGGACCTAAATAAGGCCACCGAAGACAACTTCCCACTAGCTCACATTGACACTTTAGTGGATAACGGTGGGATTTTCATTTTTCTCCTTCATGAGCGGTTTCTCGGGATACAATCAAATAAAGATACATCCTGAGGACATGGTAAAGACCACCTTCATAACCTTATGAGGGACTTTTTGTTACCAAGTGATGCTATTTGGGTTAAAGAATGCGGAGCAACATACCAAAGTGGCTATGGTAACCTTGTTTCATGACATGATGCATAAGGAGATTGAGGTCTACGTCGGCGACATGATCGTAAAGTCTCGAGCGGAAGGGAGCATGTGCAAGTATTGAGGAAGTTGTTCACGAGATTGAGGAAATTTCACCAAGCTCAATCCACCAAATGTACCTTGAGGGCTCGATCGGGAAGCTATTGGGTTTCGTGGTCGGTCTGAAAAGAAATTGAAGTAGATCCGGATAAAGTCAAGTAGTGCAAAATTGCCTCCGCGCCTTTCGGAAGGAAGTCCGAGGTTTTCTAGGGAGATTGAATTACATCGCTCGGTTTATTTCACAATTGGTGAGAAATGTGATCCAATATTCCGCCTTCTTAAGCACAATCCGGGCATTTGGGATGATGAGTGCGGAGGCGTTTGACAAGATTAAACAATATTTGTCCAACACCCTAGTGTTAATGCCTCCCAGTCCTGATAGACCCTTGATTTTGTATCTAACAGTGTTCGATAACTCAATGGGATGTGTGCTAGGCCAACACGATGAGACAGGGAGGAAAGAAAGGGTGATATATTACCTCAGTAAGAAATTCACCGAGTGTGAAATGAGATACTCGCCAATTGAGAAATTGTGTTGTGCATTGGTTTGGACAACTCGGAGGTTGAGGCAGTACATGTTGTACCACACGACTTGGTTAATCTCGAAATTAGACCCTCTAAAATACATGATGGAGTCGATGGCCCTGAATGGAAGAATGACCCGATGGTAAATTTTGCTCTCTGAGTTCGACATTGTCTATGTGAATCAGAAGGCGGTGAAGGGGAGTGCAATAGCAGATTTCTTAGCCAGCAGGGCGCTAGATGATTATGAGCCCTTAATTTCGATTTTCCTAATGAAGATCGATGTTTGTAGCTACAATTGAAGAAGATATCTTAGAAGATCGTCCTGGAAGATGAACTTTGACCAGAGCATCAAAGCCGTTGGTAATGGAATTAGAGGCGATCTGGTATCCCCAAATGGAGAACACTATCCATTCACTTGCAAGTTGGACTTGATTGCACAAACAACATGGCGAATCTGAAGCGTGTATCATGGGGATCCGAAGCGACCA
Source organism: Gossypium rotundifolium (assembly GCA_025506655.1). Lineage (NCBI taxonomy): Eukaryota > Viridiplantae > Streptophyta > Magnoliopsida > Malvales > Malvaceae > Gossypium > Gossypium rotundifolium. Next base: position 1,114,718 of record CP106733.1, read on the forward strand.
TAGACCACAAAGTTAAGGTGCTAGAGGTATACGGAGACTCTGCTCTTGTCATATATCAGCTCAAAGGGGAATGGGAAACAAGAGATCCCAAGCTGATCAGCTATCGAAAGTTGATTTTGGAACTAATTGAGGAGTTTAATGATGTCACATTCTTTTACCTCCCGCGGGATGAAAACCGGATGGTGATGCTTTGGCCACTCTAGCTTCTATGATCAAAGTGAATGAGGAGGAGGGTATGAAGCCTATCCAAATGAGTATTTACGGGGCTCTGACTCATTGTTTCAATATTGACGAAGAGGAAGAGAGAGATGATCATCCTTGGTACTATGATATTCTGCAGTATGTGAAAAGCCGCGAATATCCCAATCAAGCGACTGAAAATGATAAGAAGACATTGAGAAGACTTGCCCGTGACTACGCCCTAGATGGAGAGATCTGTATAAAAAGAGGAGGGATCAAGTGTTGCTCGGATGTGTGGATCTTTGTTGAAGCTAGGAAAATCTGGAGGAAGTCCATGAGGGTGTCTGGAACACATGCCAATGGGTTTACGATGGCGAGCAAATCATGAGATTTGGGTATTACTGGTCCACGATGGAAGGAGATTGCATCCGTTATGCCAAGAAGTGCCATAAGTGTCAGGTTTATGGAAATAAGATCCATGTGCCTCCTTCACCTCTTCATGTTATGACTTCTCCATGGCCTTTCTCAATGTGGGGCATGGATGTCATTGGGCCAATCTCACCGAAAGCTTCTAATGGACATCGTTTCATCTTCGTGGTCATTGATTACTTCACCAAATGGGTAGAGGCAGCTTCGTATGCTAATATCACGAAGATGGCAGTTAGCAAGTTTTTGAAGAAGGAGATCATATGTCACTACGGTATGCCAGAAAAGATCGTGTCCGATAATGCACTAAACTTGAACAACAAAGCGATAGCGGAAATCTGATCGATTCAACATTAAGCACCATAACTCGTCGCCATATCGCTCAGAAGATGAATGGAGCAATCGGCGGCTAATAAAAATATCAAGAAAATTGTGGGAAAATGGTTGAGACCTATAAGGATCGGCATGAAAAGTTACCGCTGCCTCTACGCTCTATCGAACATCGGTTAGAACCTCTCAAGGGCAACTCCTTTCTCGTTGGTTTATGGGATGGAAGCGGTTTTGCCTATTGAAGTTGAGATCCCTTCACTCCGGGTTTTGTCGAGTGAAGTTGGACGAAGCGAATGGGTTCAATCTCGATATGATCATTGAATCTAATTGAGGAAAAGAGGCTAAAAGCTATTCGCCATGGTCAATTGTACGAAGCGGATGATGCGAGCTTACAATAAGAAAGTCCGCCTGAGTATTCCATGAAGGAGACTTGGTGTTGAAACAGATCCTCCTATGCAAAAAGACTTGAGAGGAAAGTGGATGCCTAATTGGGAAGGACCCTATGTTGTAAAGAAGGCCTTTTCGGAGGAGCCTTGATACTAGCCGAGATGGACGGTAAAAGTCGCCAAATCAATTAACGCAGACTCAGTCAAGAAGTACTTCGCCTGAAAGTGGACCAAGATGAAAACCCACAAAGAGCATCTTGAGTTCAAAAAAAAAAACCGAGAGGCCAAAGCGAAACCGCAAAGGGCGCTTTGAGACCAAAGGGCTTTGAGTTGAAAACCCAAGAAGGCGGCTCAAATTATGATCGACCAGTGAGGGTCGATGGTTCGCTATACAGAATTAGCAGCGAGGAGATCGTTACGTATTGGGGCATCTACAAAGTATCATGGATCTTCTAGACACATGTTGAACTCGAGTGGTCTTTCAAGAAGTACATCTGTAAAAGCTCAGATTTGTGATATCCGGGGCATCAATACCATTCTTACTCATATTGTACCTAATAGAATTTGTTTTCCTTGTTCAACCTATTTTTTACGGGTTTTATCCCGAATAAATTTCAGTTTTATTCATTTCTATAGTCTTGTTTCAAGCACTTTCCTTTGAAATGATGATTACTGAACTAACAATACTCTCACAAAAGAAGTTTTATGCACTACTCTGAAAGTTTCTAAAAATACAAGAATCCGAAGCAGGACAATTGTTTAAAACTAACCAGACTCAAAAGGGCTCAGAGACTTGATATAAGAGTTTAAGCAGTGACGACATCTTCAGAATTACTTGTTAGAAGTATCAGCTGAACAGAGAAGACATACGTCAGGGGTTACCTTAATAAGTAGCAAGCAATAACAGCCCAAACGTTAAAATGGATCATTCTCATGACATTTTGCATCCATTCATAACATTCACGATACATATGGTTAGGAGCATCTTTCATGACATCCTAATCATTTGACATATGCATAGACCCCATGAAATCACTTCTACAGGTAGGTTCCCCAGAGGACAATGTAGCAAAGTTAATGAGAGTTATTGAAGACCATAGATCTTATCTCTCTGAAAGCGAGTAGAGCGGATCGAAGATTCGACCTTATCTTCACCGGCGAGGTGAAGCGGGCTAAAGATAGTAGATCCTATCTCTCGAAAGGAGTGGAGCGGATTGAAGACAACAGATCTTATCTCTCTGGCGGGAGTAGAAGCGGATCGAAAGCAAGAGATCTTATCTCCATTGAGCGAGTGGAGCGGATCGAAGATACAAGTCTTATCTCCACCTGGCGGGGTGGAGCGGACTAAAAATAGTAGATCCTATCTCCATTTGGAAAGGTGAGTGGGCGGATTGAAGACCCAGATCTTATCTCTTGAAAGGGGAGTAGAGCAGATCAAAAGACAAATCCTATCTCCACCGAGCAAGAGTGAGGCGGATTGAAGCGGCAGATCTTATCTCTCGGCGGAGTAGAAGAGATCGAAGAAGCCTTATCTTCACTGGCGGGAGTGAAGCGAAGCTAAAGATAGTAAATCCTATCTCCACCGGCGAGAGTGGGCGGATTGAAGATAGTAGATCGAAGACCAAAGCCTTATCTCTCTTGGAAAGGGAGTGGAGCAAAGCTAAAGATAATAGATCGAAACAAAACTCCCACACCTCGGGAATGCAGTGGGTGGAATAAAGCTACCTGGAAAAAGGAAGCATCAGGAAGTCAAGATCGAACAAGCTAGGGCAAAATTGGTCCTTTTAAAGTCTTTGCTCTATTCTCGTTGCACGACAATGAGCAAAGAGGGGCAGCTGTAAGGCCCAATTTTTTTTTTTCGAGGCCCAAAGCAAATGAAGCCCAAAATTACAATCCAAAAACAAAGCCCAAATTTCCACTAAGCCCAATATCCTAAGGTTTGCTTCAGGGTTTCAAAAACCCTAACAGAAACCTAACGCCGACGACGTTCACAAGACTCTTGCGCGCCAGATCGATGCGCCACCAGGACACCAAGCCACCATGCCACGTCCGTATCCAGCGGTAGCACGTCTCTGCAAAGGAGAAAAGCAGTTATAAACAATAGGTTATAAAAGGCCAAAGCAGATTTGTAACGGAGGAGATTAGGGTTTTTAGGGGAGAGAAAAGAAAAAGAAAAACAAACATTGTAACAGCAGATAGTTCGAAAATACAGAAACAAAGCAAAGGTCTATTTATTTTATTTTATTTTTTTCTTTCTTTTTCGTTTTGTTTTTTTTTCCTTTTTTCGAATCTGACTTTTGAGTTTTTTAAAAAAAATACAAATAAAGGTCTATTTAAAAAACTTACTTTTTCAGATTTTACCATCCATGATGGCCATGACGACGCAATACGACGGTGGTCCGACGATCGTGCCTTGGGGAGTTCAGTATGGAGAGAGAGAGAGAGTTTTTAGTTTTTTTTTTTGTGAAATGAGGAAATGATTTTTTTTCGTAAAAATGTGCTTTATATAGAAGGATAAAAGCAGTTGTTTTGGCTTTGGTCGAGGCCAAACGACGTCGTTTTGATCCTCGACCATGACCGACCCGCACTGTGGATAGGATCCGTGTTTTGTCTCGGAGGGGCTAATTGCGCGTTTAGCCCTCCGCTTTTCTTGGTTTTAAAATCGGGTTTTCTTATTCACGATTTGGCCCCAAAATTTCATTGAGTTTAATTAATGCCTCAATACCGCCTTGATGATTTTTACAAAGTGGGGTTTATTTCTCTTTTGGTCCTCTAAGTTGTGCACATGCTACAATTTCCTCCTTTATCATTATCTGCTTTTAAAATCATTGAGATATTCGGTTTTAACCCAATTTAGTCCTTTTTTAGTTATTTGGTTATTTTATCATCAAATTAATTTTTATCATCAATATATATATATATATATATCATTGTTTTACTTTAATTTTTTTATATTCGATTATATCCACTAAAACATTGTTATCAAATATTTTTTTACTATTTTATTAATAACTATTATTTTCTTATTTTCCTTTTGTTATTATTATTATTATTATTATTATTATATATATATATATATTCTCGTTTGTTTTAATTCTTTTAATTATATATTATTGTTTTTACGATTTTTAGTATTACTTTAATTATTATTATAGTTATCATTAATATCACTTTTATTTTGTTTTTTATGCTATTATTTTGATATTATTATTATTTTCTCATTGATTTTTTTACTTATTGTTGTTACTATCTTATTATCACATTGATATCGTAATGTTGTATTTATTTATTTTTACTATATTTATTAGTTGCATTAGTAGTATTATTAGTATTAGCCGTCTTATTTATCACATATTTTCTTCACCGTAATATTATCGTTTGTTCGTTTTTTTTGCATATACTGTTCCCCATTATTATCATCGTGTCCATATTTCAAGGTTTTTGCCTTTGTTTTTTAAAAATTCATAAAAATGGGCTTTGATGAAGGTAATATTTCGTATTTAGAAGTCCGAGAAATCGTGCCCAATCGTGCTGGGTTTCGATTTTTCGTTCATCTAGATCACTAAATATCCTTTAAAGATTTTTGATCATGTTTCATAAAGGTAATTTTGTGTGTTTGGAAGTTCGGGAAATCGTGCCCAATCGTGCTGGGCTTCGACTTTTCGTTCGTCCAGATCACTAAATGTCCTTTAAAGATCTCGATCATATTTTTGAAAATAAGGCAATGTTTCGTGTTTGGAAGTTCAAGAAATTCGTACCCAATCGTGCTGGGTCTCGATTTTCTGTTCATCTAAACAACTAGATATCCTTCACAGATTTTTCGTCGTATTTCTTAAATAAGGGCAATATTTCATTATTGGAAATCCAAGGAATCGTACCCAATCGTGCTGGGTTTCGGTTTTAGTTTAGCCAAATAGTGAAATACCCTTTTCAAATTGCACTACATGAATTTTGGAAATCGTAAAATGATCTTGGTACGCAAGAGTTTGAAGCATCGTGCCTATCGTCTTGGACATGATACTTTAGCTTTTGAACAAGAGTGTTTCGATTTCAATACTGAAGTCATCAAACATCTTTTTTTCCATACTTTGAAATATTTTCTAATTTTCGATATTAAAGACATTAATCAATCAATACGGTACCAATTTTGGGCGCTTGAGGTGCTAACCCTTCCTCGTATGTAACCGACTCCCGAGCCCGTTTTCTTAAAATTTGTAGACCAAAATGTTTTATAAGTGGCCCAATCACACTTCAGAAAATGATTGGTGGCGACTCCGTTTTTCTTTTCAAAGTCGGCCCGTTTTCCAACAAAAAAAATGGTTCAGACAGTTTGTACTTAAATTGTAAAATGAAATTTTTTTATAATTAAGTAACTATTTGTGTAATTATTTTTTATTAATTTTAATATATATTTTATATTTTATATTATTATCCACATGTGTTTCTCCTATATATGTATTTTAATTTTAATATCATCATGTCTTATAAATATAATTTTATTTCATAAAACTCTAATAGAAATTTTATCACATGTGTAGCATCTGAAAATCACAATTTTAGAATAAAGATATGTGTTTAAAATATATATAATAGATAATGAAACGTATGACTTGAACTAATTAATAATAATTACACATAAAATATATACAATATTAAAATTAAAAATAGATTTAATTGTTTATCATTGAGTTGTTGTAAATCTTAAGACGGTATCGACTTAATATGTAACACTAACTCAATCAAATACATTAGTATAGATATATAATTAATGTAAATAACAAAGTGAGATAATTAAAATTAATATGTATAAAATAAATAAAATTTTAGTTAAATGGTAAATTAAAGATTTTACTAATATAATTGGTTTATATTCAAATCCCACCATATCATATGCATATTTTATTAATTTTTTAAATAAAAAATTAAAATATCCTTAAATAATATAACTTATTTTAATTACTGAAAATATCTCCTTAATTTAACATCTGAGTTGGTGACTCGAAAGAGTAATACCAATTTAATAAAACACTTAAATAATAATATAAATAGATTAATACTTTAAAATGAGAGATTTTAAAATTAATTAAAATTAAAAAATTATCCAAACAAAAGTTAAAAGATTTACTGTCACTCATGAATATATGAATAGGGATAATGGCAAGGTTTACCCCTATACTTTAACAAAATTATTAATATGGTATCTATATTTTTAATTTGTTTGATTTGTTACCTATACTTTTGTTCCATCCAACCTTATAATACTTCGATCTAACGTTAAACTCGATGCATCTTGACATGTGGACCACTAAAAGGGTGCCACGAGGCATGGTGAACAGGAAAAAAAATAAATGACATATAAGGACTTGCTGAAAATTTTGCCTTTTCTTTTTTAAAGTCAAAATCATTTAAAAAATAAAATAATTAAAATATATCTTTTTAAAAAATATATTTTAAATTTATACATTTTTTAAGTTCACAGCACGTTCGAAGTTATGTTCCAGATCCAATCCAATGCATAAGTTAATAAAAAGTAAATAATAATAATAATTTAATTTAAAGGGTAATCAGATGCATATAAATTAGACTTGTTCATTAGTTGGGTTATTTGTTCAGGCTTGAAGGTCCGTCTAAAATTTAGGAGGATTTGGATAAAAATATTAGACCTGTTTAAAATATAGATCGACCTTGGACTTAAGAAAAAACTTAAATTCTCAAAACGAAAAAAATATGGGATTGATTGTATAAATTATCCTAAATTTTTTGTTTGAAATGATGATTTAACGAGTCATGTCAACTTACCGTTACACTGTTAATGGCTCAATGACTAAAATATTATAACGCGATAAACTAAAACATAATATTTTAAATATAAGTGACTAAAATATAACACGAAATAAATGAAATAATTATTTTTATAGTTTAACCTAAAAGATACCCAACAAACAAAGTCAAATTATTATTGAACAAATTAATAATTATTATTGAATTTTAGAATTTTAGAATTTGAATAATGATTGGTGTAGATACCCTTTGGTCATTGTTAATTTTGAAAATGAACAAATTAGTCTTTCTCAACAAAAATACAAAAAAAAATCAAAATATTTATAAAATCTCAAATTTTATATAATTTTAAAATTTAAAAATTCTAAAGAATATATAAAGAAAGTTAAAATTTTAAAATTTTTCTAAAATAATAATTTTGGTAACCTAAATAAGTTAATTAATAATTCAAATTTATTATGTACAACATTAGCAAACATGATTTTCCACCTTACCCCCTTAACTAACAAATTATCCTCATTCTTGATATTAACCAAAATCCAATGTTCAAAATCAAGGGTAAAGAAACCATTAGACAAACCATCAGGAACTAACCTTTTCCAAACTGCTTGAGTCTTACCTCAATTGGCATTGACATTATTGCTAATACAGGAGGACGTGGGTTCGAATGTACTGAAGTGCATTATCCTCCTATTTATGAGTTGGGGAAGGGTTATTGACAGTTTTAGGCATTATGTCAAAAAGAATAAATATGATCAAAACCTATATGTTAATTTATATTTTAATATTACTTAGTCTTTCATCAAATTTGTATTTAATTAAGCTTACATGTTTCTTTTCTTAATTTATTTTCCTTGATATATTCAATAGATTTTTATATTTTGAAATTATTTTAGTTATTTTAATTTCAATTCAAAAGTTTAATGGCTTATTTGGGTATCAATTAAAGTTTAAGGACTTATTTAGATGTAATAAAAGTATAGGAGTTTATTTAAATAAAGTGACTCAGTTTAAAGGCTTATTTGGATGTAACTATTCAGGCAAGTTTCGGAAGTGGCTGATGGAAGTGCCCTCTTCGATCAATCACTACACTAGACATGAAACTTGTCTTATTTATTGGCATGTTTGATCAAAATATTCTGATGATTTGCTTGTCTCTTTTTGAAGATTTTGTGTAGCCAATCTCATATTTATCATTAGAGAATAGATTAAATCAAGCAAGATTAATTTTCAAGCATTCTTATGTGATCTACTTACCTTGTATTCTGAGATATGTTATCCAAGGAGTTGCGGGTTGACTTTATGATCATTTGTATCCTTATATTAATGATAATTGATTTGATGTGATTTGGTGGAAGATCAAGATGGATTGAAGCTTACCTCGTGAAGATGGATGTGTGCTCTAAATATAGAAGACTTGATCAACCTTGATAGGGTTGGATCTGGTGTTCCAAGTGTAATATTTTCGTCTATGTACATTTGTAATTTTTTCAAACAGATTAGTTAATAAAATAACTCATGGATTTCATTAATATATATTATATAATGTCATCATGTGGTTTTTTCATGCAAAGCAAAACAGAAGCAAATATTAGCTTACTGGTTGTCCAATGTATAAGCTAATGTTAAGCAGTATTACGTGGTCAGATCGTAAGTGTAACACCCCCTAACCCTTATCCGTGGCCGGAACAGGGTTACGGAGCATTACCTGACATTTCAGAACAAATACTAACATTTCACAATTCAATAAGCATATATTGCATAAATTAATCATATAGTCCCTTTTTGGGGTCCTCGAGGCCCAAAATATGTGTTAAAATCAAATCGGGACTCAATTGGAAACTCAAAGAATTTTTCACGAAATTTCAAAAATTTTCCTAGGTGCAGGGCTCACACGCTCGTGTGGCCAAGGGACACGCCGTGTGACCCCATGATATGCCCGTCTTCAGGCCGTGTTCTACCCTATGTAACTCCCTGACTTATCTTACACGGCCAAGCCACACGCCCGTGTGCTAGGCCGTGTCCTTCACACGGCTGAGACATACACCCTTGTCTCTGCCCGTGTAGCAAAACCTAGGCATTCTGTTTTGAAAAATTAAATTGCAGGGGACACACGGCCTATCCACACGCTCATGTGTAAGCCGTGTGGACTCAAAATGAGTCTTATTCATTAAATTTTACCAACCCTGCAACCTTAAACCACAAGAAATTCAACAACCAATTGTTCAACCAATCCAAAACATGACAAATAATCAATTTAATAAACTAACCAATGTATATTCATAAATACTTCATATGTTTTATCCAAATCAATCTAAATTTGCATATAACAAATTCATTCATACTTTAACCAAAATATACCATTTTGACACCTTAACGAACACATAACTTATATTCATGTATATAAAACCAACCATTATCACAATATAACATCATTTATAATTATTTTCCAAAATAACAAACATAACATCCTAGGTACATGCCATTTACCAAAAATAAATGTACTTCACCACAATAAGTTCGGGATCGGCCTGGGATGCTGATTCAGCAATTCGACTTTAATCTAACATGCGCACGGAAACAAACCGTACACTGAGTATAAAATTTAGTGGTATTTCTATAATTCGAATACTTATTAAACAATAATTTATAACATTTACATGTATTTAAACACACGTAACCAAAGATCATTAAACAAATAATCAATTTCTTAAACCACCATTCATAACACTTTTATTTCTCATCAATTGCTTTTCAAATAGCTTTTCTCAATATGATTCACATATCATCTCACTATGTTAATAACCATATAATGAACCCATTGGTTCATACATTTCAATTTCATAACTCAATTCAATATTATAATTCAACTCATGTTCGAAATCATCCAATATCATTCATATTGCCAATGCATTCATATACCCCTATTAACAAAACTTGGACTTTGGCGGATACACGGATCCAACCAAACACTCCAGTATGGCACCCAATACCTCATCGGATAATTCGAAGTAATAAATTGACACCCAGTGTCTCATCGGCCATGCCGAAGTAAGTTGGTATGCAGTTCCTCGTCAAATTTATCCGAAGTAATAGTTTGACACCTAGTGTCTCATCGACTCGTGGTCGAAGTATCCCTTAACACTTCCAATCTTATGGCATGCCAACTATATCTGGCTCAGCCAATACAGTTAATAGAGTTTTCAATCACTTTTCAATTTCAACAAATTTTCACATATACCCATAAAATCAATTCAATTCAATTCAATATCAATATCACAATATCAATTCATTTCAATAATAACATACAATCATATATTTAATTCAATATCATAATGTCAATACTTACCTCATTGCTTACCATAAGCGTTAAATGTAAATTTAGCAATTAATAACTAGTTTTCCGATTATAAAAATACAAACCGTAATTTCGAGCTAATCCTCGTTAACTATGTCTTTTCCTTTCCTAGCCAATGTCTCTGGCTAAACGTTTGCTATGGAATTAAAATAACTGAAAATCATCAATACAACACAATTTAACATTGAACATTTCAATTTATACACAACTTTTGCCTAAATTTCAATTTAATCCTTAAATCAAACTAACTCATTTTTCTTACAAAATTAATCCCATATCTCAATTCAATTTCCACTTTAAACTAATTTTAACTCTTTAATTTCATCATAAAACCCTAATTCAAAATTCTTTCAATTTAGTCCCTATTACTTTAAACTTATGATTTATTTTGCAATTCAATCATTTTCTCAATTCTAACTTGAAATTCTATCAATTTAACCCCTAATTCTTCAATTTATTCAACATGAACAACATCTAAAAATTCAATAATTTTCAAATTTTCAACTTAAATTAAGTAGTATTTTGTTCTAGGTTTCTAAAACTCAAAATTACAAGAAAATGAGCTAAATTGACTTATCAATTAAACTTTTGAACCTTTAAAACCCTAATTTCCCTTTTCATTTTCTCCTATTCTTCTCTGTTTCGTCACTTTGTTTCTTTCTTTTATTGTTTTATTTCTTTTATTTATTTAGTTATTATTATAATAATATATTATTATATTATATACTTAAATATTAAGTATATATATATTAGTATTTTATACATATGTACACTATTTTTCCACATGTATTTTACACTTACCATACGCTTGTATTTACTTTTTATTATACAAGTGTTACATATGGCTTATTTATTTATTTAGTCCTTCAACTTTTCTTTAGTCTATAAGTAAACTTTTACAATTTATTCAATTTAATCCTTATACCTAATTACTCTTAATTTAAACAAATTCAACTAACTAAAACCTAATTAAACTCACAACTGATATTTTTAATAAATATTTACGAACCCGTTTTTTTAAAACAGAGACCCGAAAATATACTTTTTGATTACCGTAAAATTTTGGGTCATTACAGTAATATGGAAAGAAAGCTTATATTAGTAGATGAACCCAAACATGTCCTTGGTCTAATCGGAAATGAGTAAACTATTTACAAGATTAATATGTCATCTATCAAGTCCAACAGGTTACAAGATAGAGACATAGATGTGACTGACTGAACTGACAGTACATCGAATGGACCCAAGAAAAATAGATATTAATCCGTTTATGGATTTATTCACTTGTGAAATTCAAAGTGTGACATACCTAAATCTTAAGTGGATGACGGACTATGTATGCGTGTCTCGTATACTTTGATGTATGTAAAAGCCTGAGTTCAAATAAATAAGGAATCAAAAGTTGTTACGTTGGGTATACGACTTCTGCATTATGTAGCATCATTCACAACACTGGAATTCATAGCCCGATATATGGGTAAATGATATCCTTTCATTGATATTACATGGTTGATAAAAAATAAACATGGCCACAAGTCGTTCGTATTTGTAATGAAAGACTTGATTACTATTTGATAGTAATTGATTTTTCATCAAGGAGGATGTAATGATTACCATGAGTTAAAATAGGATCATATTTGAAGAAGGGATTTATCCGAAAGAGATTAAGCATATCTTATCAGGGTGACAATGTCATTAGACGATCACTAATCGAGTTGCTTTCGTAATGGTATATCGTTGGGGAGAACTTAGTCACATACTATAATGGAATGATTTCGTGACTTAATAAGCTTATAATTAATAGGCGAAAAGTTGAAATTTAATTATAAATCATTTGAGCCCTAATTGCATATTCCCAATCAGTCCTTCCGCTAGCTCGTTGAAACTAGAAATGAATTGCATATTGAGTCAAATGAACAGAAATGGATAGAAATGGAGAAATGGGAAACATTTGGAAATGAATGAGGCTTTCTCTAAAATGAAAATTAAAATGAATTAGAAATGAATTTATAGTTTTCAAATTAAATGGAAATCAAATATGGAAATAAATCATTTGCTCATAGTGAATCCGTTGAGTGTAGAAATATTAAATATATTTTCTCATAAATTCTTTTACGATAAAGTCATCATGATTTTAACAGAATTAGAATTGGAATTGAAATGAGAAAATTGTTTAATTTAGAAATTAATTTCATTAAATTAATTTGAGATGATTATTTTGGGAAATAGAAAAATAAATATCGGATTGGATCGAATTAAAAAGTATTGAGTTAAAAGTTCATAAAGTACTTGTAATTGGACCCAATATGAGAGATATATAAGAGTCTTTATGTTTGAGAGAGGGACAACAAACCCTACTTTATTTAACTAAGGTTGTCACCCCTATGCTCCTACTTAGACTAAGAGTTCGTTTTTCTATTTGAAATAAATTTTTATAATTGAATTGGGTTTTGACCTTTTCTCCCTAGAAATAGATGGTATCGGTAAGGCTAAAAACAAAACTTTAAGATATTGTTACTCTGCTCAAAAATAGTTAGATTTTATTCTCGAAGTATTAAATCTATTTTTTGAAATAACAATTTTATCGGTTTCTATTGAGAGAAGTTTTGTTGTCACATTGAAAGTAAAGAAAATTATTTATGATTCTGTGTTTGATTCGAACTGTTTGAACCCAAACTCGAAGCAGTCCGTGGTACGAATAGTGGAGAGGGTCATTCGGTTGAAAGTCGAGAATGGCAAGGATCTGTCTAGCCAAAAACACAAGTGCGATTTTAGTAAAGGGTTTATTGTTATAAAAATCACAAACTAGCTCGGTATTCAAATTTTTTATTTTTCGCTGTGCAAAAAAAATCGTTTTCAAATAGGATTTTTCCCAACATATATATAAAGGTTTGACTGTTGAGGCAAGTTGTTCTGAATAAGTTGAGTGGCACTCGATAGTGCCCATTGCAAACTACCACCGAGGCAGTGAAGTTACTTTTCATAATTGAGTTGGCAATTTAATGAAGCAAAATCTTTGGACTAGTGATTGTGTTGATGTAACACCCCTAACCTGTATCGTTGCCAGATTAGGGTTACGGGCATTACTGAACCCGACACAATCCAAATTATTTCATACGCAAATGCATTGATAAAGTACATTCCACTGCTACTATTTTGAATAAACTGCATTTTCCATTCTATCCCAAATCCCCATCATGCATATCATACATAATATTTATTCATTTTACGGATATCTACTTACATTCATTAAGCAAGCCACTACTCATGTAACCATGTATAATGCAATAGCCGAAATAATGTATAGCACTCAACCATTTAATAAGTATGTATATACTATCCACCAAACATTTATCATTAAAGTATTATTAAACAATATACTCATTCCACAAACGTTCTTTATACTAAGCACTTTCATATATATATAAACATACATCCTTAAACACTCAAAAATCAATCTCTAATAAGAAACAAAGCCATTTTAGCATGGCTCATACATATATATACATATAACCATCAATTTGGTCAACTGAAAATGGTTTAGTCTATACATGCCATATACTTAAAGTTTATACACAAAAGAGATACCAAAGTATCGATGATAGTGTGATGAACTGCCCAAGATGATCCCCGAGCTCAAGTCTTTACGTCAAGAAATCTATAAAACAATGAACAAACACACCAAGTAAGTTATTATAGCTTAGTAAGTTTTAAGCAATTAACTCACATATAAACTTTATCACAGTTAAATAATTTGTTTGATTCACATTCTCTTTGCCGAATAATCAATCATTCAAAAATAATTTGCTTAACTACGTTATATGCATGTACAAATATATATATATATACTCTTACACCACATTCGCATCATTAAAATGAGCAGCATATATTTTCTTTACTTACCATAATCTCTATTTTACAATTTAACCCGTCTTCCATCGTAAAGTGTCATAAAGAGTACATACCTTTGGTTTACTTATCCATCCACCCTACCGATCGTGCTTAACATGTAATAATGCACTCGTACATTTCCGAATACATAATATCATTATTAAAAGGAATCTTTTAACAAACCTCGTACTTATACACTTGTTAATAAGGTTTAGTAACGTATCGCTCACATAGAGCCATTACTTAATACTTCTCGTAACGTATCGCTCACATAGAGCCGTTACTTAATACTTCTCGTAACGTATAGCTCACATAGAGCCGTTACTTTAACACCTCGCACCTTTAGTGCTTATTAACCGATTTTCACGCACACATAGTGCCATGTTCCTTCCCAAAATTCCACCTCATTCTCATAAACATAGATTATTATATTTAAACTAGAATACAAAACATCATAGATATACATGACCTATTCCATCTATCCTTCCCATGAAATCATACCACATTCGGCTTTAGAAGGCAATTATATACTCTCATCAATTCGATACCATAATCATACATTATAAATCTATACTCAATCCCATCTTAATCATACATCATTTATTCAAAGCTAATAAGAACACTAAGCTCATATTCGCTTTAGAAAGAAATTATATACTCTTATCAATTCAA
Organism: Gossypium rotundifolium; assembly: GCA_025506655.1. NCBI lineage: Eukaryota > Viridiplantae > Streptophyta > Magnoliopsida > Malvales > Malvaceae > Gossypium > Gossypium rotundifolium. The sequence continues at coordinate 1,129,742 of CP106733.1, forward strand.
TACCATAATCATACATTATAAATCTATACTCAATCCCACCTTAATCATACCTCATTTATTCAAAGCTAATAAGAACACTAAGCTCATATTCGACTTTAGAAAGAAATTATATACTCTCATCAATTCAATACCATAATCATACATTATAAATCTATACTCAATCCCACCTTAATCATACCTCATTTATTAAAAGCTAATAAGAACACTAAGCTCATATTAAGACACCCATGAATATATTTTCATGTTTCCATTTCACATTAGGTCTTATACCAATGAATATATTTATCCTTACTTAGCAATTGTAATTCATGTAATCAATTTCAATTGCTTAAAACTTACATCAATAGTTGTCAAATTAAGCTTCCCGGCTACTCATTAAATTTTATTTTCCGCTGTTCCAAAGCCTTTTCCTTTTTTTTGTACTTGATCTAAATAATTTAAATTGAACTCAATAATTAATTTTTTTAATCATTCAATTTGATCCATAACACAATAATTTAGCAACATTACGAATTTACCCTTAACTTTTACAATCTATGCAATTTAGTCCCTAATACAATACTCATAAATTACTCAAAACTTGTCCAATACCCTTTAGGGCCGAATCTTTCTAAGGGTCATATACATCAATACAAAGTAACTATTTAGCATTATAACCCCTCAATTATTTATTTTAACCTTAATTTCTAATTTACTCTATTTCATCAAAAATGCAAGAATAGAACTTACTAATCTAACACCTAACATTAATATTTCACCATTAATCCATAAAAATCTCAAGCTTTCAACAATGGTATCTCATGAAAACCACAACCATGACATAGATTATTACATGGGCTATGTAAAGCTCTTAATAACCATCTCAAAAGTGCAAAAATCATCCAAAAATCTAAAACATACATACCCAATTCTTGACTTGAGATGACCGAATAAGAGAAAGCTTATTCTCTTCTTCTTCTCTAATGGTTTCGACAATGAATGGTAGAAAAATGAGCATGCAAATGATGTTTTCTTTCTTTTATTATTTTAATCTTCCACTTACTAATAAGAATTCAGTAAAAAAAATATATAGTGGGCATAATGCCGTCCACTTCAATTGCAATTTGTTTAATTGCAAATTTGATCCTCACAATGAAATAATAAGTTAATCTAGCCACTCAATTATAAAATATAATAATACACCACTAACTAAAAACAATTGATATTTAATATTCATGTAATCATCATGCTGTCCACTACAAACAAAATGGATTATTTGACATGCAAGTCCTTTCTTTCAACCAACACTTAAATTAAACCCTTTTATTTAATGAATGCTACTTTTATACTTTATCTATTTAATCCTTTCTCTCAATTCAAGCACATCAAGCAATAAAATTTGCACAATTTAACACATTCTTACTCAATATCACTACACGAAAATAAAATAATATTATGAGATTTTTTCGGCTCGGATTCGTGGTTTCGAAACTACCGTTCCGTTTAGGGTCATAATTGGGCTGTTACAGTTGATATGTTGAAGATACTATGGTCTATCCATAGAAATCCATGGCTATTGAAGATTGGATTGGATTCAAGTGAATCAATTCAACCTATGTTATGTGGAGATTTGATCGAGATCGTGCTTTTGATTTTAACAGATCATATCTTCATTAGATTTTGCTTTTATTAGTATATTATGTAATTGCTATTTTTAACGGGTTGCTTTGTATTTATTTAATTTCTATGTTAGCAAGTCGAAACATATATATGGTTTGTCTAGGTTTAGAATAGAGATTTATTGATAGCACTTTATTTTGTTTATTGTGGAATTGTTTTGAGAGAGTCCAATTGGATTGAAAACTATTAGAGTTTATAGTTAAAATTCTTTTGGGGGTAGATTTAGAAGTGAGTGTTCTAACCTTTAGGTACCAATATGATATCTCTATATTTGGGGAGTAATAGAGTGTGATTCACTTGTTGTATTTTTGACTAAAGATAGTAGAATTACTCATTGAGATAAACTCCGCAAACATAGAGAAACCGAAATGCGTAAACAAACTTGTGTTATTTGTTATTTTGTTTACACAAATTTCATAGCGCTAAGTCATAATGGCCACTGTAGTCAGACACTTCCATTCAACTCTGACAGTTAAAGCAATTAACTATTTTATGTGGTAGTAGTAACAAAAGTATGAGGGTTACCAACAAGTGCTAAGTGCACTTGTAAGACAAACCCTTAAAGAGAGAACTATGATTCGAATCCTAAAGATAACATTACTAAGAGGAGTAGTCGCGAGTCAAACCCCAAAAAATTAATCTTCATATCTATAAAATCAATACGAAAATTCTTCAAACTTATTTAATTAAATTGAATCACTAATTTGATATATTCACCTCATAATAAAAAAATAAGAAAAAGATACATTAACATGCAAATTAAGTATTCCTCAATTATTATACTTGTGAAGGAATAATCCAAGTTGTCACTAGATTTTTGTAATGCAAGATGTTCTATCACTAGACAGGGGCGAATCTAGGGGGGCTGGCATGGGTCCCGGCCCCTCCTAAAATGTAAAATTATTATTTGGCCCTTATAATTTTTTAAAAATTTTAAATTAATAAATGTAAAATTATACTTTGCCTCCCTAAAATTATAAAAATTCGATTTAATCTTTTACAAATTATAAAGATATAAACTATAAAAAATTAAAATTTTATCCGGCCCCCTAAAAAATTTTTCTGACTTCACCTCTGTCACTAGATTAAAACATGTATGCATTTTATTGTATAAGACTAAAAGAAATGGTTTGGTAATTTAGCTGACCTAAAAGCAAAGTCTATTTCACACAACTCATACCATTTTTCCTGGGGGTTTGGACTTTGAAAAAACTAAATTATTACAACACAATTACCTCAATTTTTTGCTAATCTCTAATATACAATTTTAAAAAATATCTATAAAAATATATTCATAAATCACAATAATTTATTTTAATATAAATTATATATTATAAAATTAATTTGAAAATTATATTAATAAATTTTAATAATTATATGGTTCAAAATTTATATGGAAAATCATTGAAAATAATATTAAAATATATTTTTTTTAATAATTTCAAACCCCAACCACTAACCACCAACCACCAGAGACCATCACTTGTAGCATTCCTTCGGCACCAGCCACTGTCATCTGCCGCAGTCTACCATCACGAACCGGTAAAATTACATTTTGATATAAAAAATAATAAAATTTTAATTTAAATTTTTAAAAATTATAAAAATTAAAATTATTTTTTATTACATAAAATATATAATTTATCTATAAAAAAAACCGTGAAACCCACGATGAATTTCTTAACCAAAATCCAATAAATAAACATCACATCAACACTAGGAATTTTTAACACTTCCTTTATCTAGCTAATTTGCTTTGTCATTTATGCAACTTTGAATCATTGCTGAGATGTGACTTGAAATATAATAAAATGTTGAAGGGTGATTTGGGAAATGTAAATTTTTTTACCTCTTCCGTTGAAGTGCCGATGGGAAATATAAAATCTTTTAATTATTTAAGCAAATCCCACAAGTTACTGATTATTTTAAAAAAATTAAAAGTAAATTATATAATTGTCAGATTCAACTTTGATAAAGTTTATTTTGGTAATTAAAAATAGTAATTATTTATATTTTTAATATATTTATGTCACATCAATATTTTATTTAGAATATTTTATCTTGAAAAATTAAATCCAAATTAAAATCTTAAAATTCTTAAAAATTGTTTTTTATTCATTTAATTTTTCTCATTAAAAATATTTATTTTCACTTAAAATTTTTTAATTAATTTAATGTTATTGTACATTCATTTTAATCACTTAATTTAATTAAATTTTCGTTTTGATTATTTATTTTATTTTTAGAGTTAATTTTAGTTTTATAGAAGAATAAAAAACTTGATTTTATAGAGAGAAAATTGTGTTTTTACATAAAAAATCATTTAATATTTTTTATTTTTATTTTTAGAGTTAATTTTAGTTTTTCCGTTAAAGGGAAAAATTGGAGTTTTATAGAGAATTACATAATTTTATAGGAAAAATGATTTTTTTCCTTTTAGAATCCATTTTATTTTTACTAATAAAGGACAAAATTTTGGAGTTTTTACGAGAAAAACTTTATTTTATCTTTTAATTTCCTTTTTCCCCACTTTTAAAAATAAACTTAGTTTTTAGTAACAAGGAAAAACTTGGGTTTTTCCAAAAGGAAAAACTTGGGTCTCATCTATGTAGTTGAATAACTCAAATTTTGTATTTTAAAAAAATTAAATTACTAAAATAGAAATTTATTAAAGTTGGATGACTAAAATGAACATATAATAACATTAAATTAACCGGGAGTGACCCAAATGAAAATTATTTTTGACGGTAGTGCCTAAGATGAAAATGATTTGTAAGAGTAGTGCTTAAAATGAAATTTTTTAGTTTTTAATGCCGTAAATAAAAATTTATGAAAGTTGGATGACCAACTATTTAGTTTACCCAAATATTAATTATAATGGAGACTTCGAGAAGGACGGAAAGGTGTCTCCTCCTACCACGCTTTTATAAATTAAATGCATAAAACGTCCCATCGCCCAAAAACCCACAAAACAAAAATATACTTTATCTTGAGCAAAGTTTCAGTCGTCCTCATCGAACAACTATGGCAGCCATCAAAGTCCACGGAGGCCCTCTGTCCACTGCTACACAGAGGGTTCTTGTTTGCCTTTACGAGAAAGGTATTGATTTTCAGTTTGTTCCCATAAACATGGCTACCGGTGAACATAAATCCGAAAACTACCTTTCCCTCAACGTAAGTTTTTCGATAATCACAGATCTGCTTTTTTTTTTTCATCTTTTTTATCTAGTAATCCGTGTTTTCCATGGATCTAATATTTCTCGTCCGGTTGATACAGCCATTCGGTCAAGTTCCAGCTTTTGAAGACGGGGACTTGAAGCTCTTCGGTGCGTTTTTATGACCCAAACCCTTAGTTTTCTTAGCAGTTCTACTGTTTTCTTTTATACGATTTTACTTACTCATAACCTTAAACTCTTGAATCGGAGAAAAATAGGCGTTTAAGTGTGATGATTATTAAAATAGCAACGGTGTTGCGGATTTACTGCTATATATGGCATGGTTTGAGTATGAATATTTCAACAAGGTAGTTAGCATTAAATTAATTTTAGGGTGGGTTTGGATGTGCGTTATTTTATCTGATAGTGTAAAAACAGTGAAACAGCGAGATTAAATATGATAGTGATACTGTATTATGGGGAAAAAAAAATAAGCTAACGCAGCTCACCATACCTACTGCTCATCCAAACTCATCTTTATTTCCGAATTTTTTTATCTACTTACTTGAGAAATAGGTATTTTGTTGGGGACCAGAATGAACTTAAAAAATTTGAAGGACTAAAGCTAAAATTTTAATACATTAGTATGAGATTAGGGGCGAAGCCAGTCTGGGGCTAGGATGAAATTAAAATTTTTTGTATTAAAATAGTTTAAATTAAATTATTAAATTTTGAGAGGGTCGAAGTTTTCCTTTCATAAAATGGCAAAAAGAGATTAAATTGATTTTTTATTTTATTTTTCATGCCCATGCTGAACGGATATTGAGTTGCTTATCATTTCTTTTCATGATTAGCTAACCTTATCTTTTGTACAATGCAGAGTCAAGAGCAATCACCCATTACATTGCTCATGAATACAGCGACAAAGGGACCCAACTCGTAATCCCTGGCTCTAACAAGGATATGGCTGTCTTGGAATTATGGAAGGAAGTGGAAGCCCACCAGTTCGATTCTCCATCTTCAAAAATAGCCTGGGAGGCGTTTTTCAAGCCATTATTCGGCATGGTTACCGACTCTGCGGCCGTGGAGGAAAATGAAGGTAAGCTTGCCAAAGTTCTTGACGTGTACGAGGCTCGATTGACACAGTCAAAATACTTGGCAAGTGATTGCTTCACCTTGGCCGACCTGCATCACCTTCCCAACATTCAATGCTTGTTGGCTACACCTGCCAAGAAGCTGATTGATTCTCGTCCACATGTTTGTGCTTGGGTGAAGGAGATCACTGCTAGGCCTGCTTGGTCTAAGGTCCTCGCTATGCAAAAACAATGAAAAGCTTCGGCGATTTGGAGCCCACTGGAGCTGATATCAGTAGTCTAATGTTGAATAAATCATTCGCATGTTTATTTCGGTGTTTAAAGTCTAATTCGCATAGACTTTTTCTGAGTGTTGTCTGCTATCTAGGGGCTCTCTTCTTGTGTCTTTATGTCCTTTTATGTGTCGATTGACTTTGTTCTTATGGTTGCTTCATCGCTCATCTACGACTAATATACTACAATAATTCACACCTGCAGTTGATTATGATTTCTTAATTATTTTCATTTTATTTTATGGTATGAGTATGATTAGAATACAATATTTATTTAAACAAAAAGAATATAAAATATAAAAGTTGTCAGAAAATGAAATTGAAAATATGTAAGATCACTAAAAAAATTTTGAATGTGACAAATTTGTGAATCAAAATTTAAACATTTATTTTTTTATCTTTGACGTTGATTGATAGATTGATTTAGATTTGAAGTATATTTTTTTATTAATTAACAGGCATTGATTCATTATATCGATCGAGTTATTGCTTAAAACTCTTAACAGAGAGCATTAAAAATAGTAGCAAATTTAGGGCATTATGGTGTGCTCCACTTTCAGGTTTGTGTAAATGAGGTGGTAAGTTGAGCCATCTTGGGCAGAAATAAAGGCAAATGCTGGTGGGTTGTTTTGGGATCCAGAGGGTGTCGGTGACACAACAGTTTTGTCTCTCTATCTTCGGTATTTCTATATTTCATACGTTACATGTTTGTGTTTTTTGAATCAGAAATCCAATTTAATTTGTAATTGGAATTAAATATTTTCAAATATGAAATTGAAATTCAATTTTTCTTCTATTTTTGTTAATTAAGTTTGAATTCGGAGATTGTTAATTTTTTTAATAAAGTAGGCGGCGAAGGAAACAGGGGATTGGTCAAAGGGAAAGATCTGAAACAGGGAGCGAAAATGAGGTTAGTGGGGCTGACCGGCGGGATTGCTTCAGGGAAGAGTACCGTCTCTTCCATGTTCAAGCACAACCATATTCCCGTCGTCGATGCTGACATCATTGCTCGGGTACTCTCCCCTTTTTCTTGGGGCCTATCACCTGTCTGATGAAATTACGAACTGGTGCTTTTTTTTTTTTTTTTTTTTTGCAGGATGCCTTGAAGAAGAAATCCGGCGGGTACAAAAAAGTGGCGGCGGCATTCGGACCGGACATTTTACAAGATGATGGCCAAGTTGATCGTTTGAAATTGGGACGAATTGTCTTCTCTGATGCCTCCAAACGTCAACTTCTTAATCGGTTGATTTTTCATTCATTTCATCCTCTTCCTTTTTAAATATTTTAAACTCATATTCATGTTTGGAATAGCTTTAAAGCTTTGTTTCTCTACTATTATACTTATCCGGTAGTCTATACTAGTCCTGGAGGTCAGAATTTTATCTCCAAATTGCAAATTTTATTAGCATTTTTAGTGTAAAATTTGGTCTTTCTTTAGTTCCTTTTTTTATGCATGATTTTCTCAATGTTATAGCAAATTGATATCATGATCCCTAGGAGGTTGATTTTTAACGATTTAAAGGCTAATGGAAGTTATGTATGTTGCCTTGTGGTTCTCAAGTCATGGAGGTCAAATTCTAGTACTTTGATGTTTAATTTTCGCCAAGGCTAAATGGCGGAAAATCTAAGTGTCCTTTTATCTCTGGAGGTAATCTGGACGGAGGCTTGATTACTATCATCTGTCATTTACCTTGTCTTGAAACTGTGGATTGTATTGATTCCTTAATTTGGTTAATTTTCTTCTCGTAGGTTATTGGCTCCCTATATATCTTCTGGTATATTTTTAGAAATTTTGAAGCTTTGGATAAAAGGTCATAAGGTGATCATTCTTGACATTCCGTTGTTGTTTGAGGCCAAGATGGATAAGTGGACAAAACCCATTGTTGTTGTATGGGTTGATCCTGAAACACAACTTCGACGACTTATGGAAAGAGATAATTCGACAGAGGAGGATGCCAGGAACAGGATTAATGCTCAGATGTCTCTAGATTTGAAGAAGAGCCAAGCAGATATTGTGATAGATAACACTGGATCACGTCAAGACTTGCAGGAAAGGTTCAGTGAGGTACTGTCGCAGGTCAAAAGGCCCTTGACATGGACTGAATTCTGGCTTTCAAGGGATGGAGCCTTGTCAGCTTTACTTGGTGTGATAATAGGTGTTCTTGCAGGCAAGAAATTCTTTTGGTAATTTATAGGTACTGCAATCACCACCATGGCACCAACTTGTGGTTTCAAACTGGTTATAAATCTAGTCTATTCTTGATGAGGAGGTGATATTGTTGTAGGTATAAATAACAGCAAATAAGATGAATTATGCTTACTCCTGCCAATTTTATATTTAAGAATTCACTACTGCACCTTTCACTTAAAGGTTGTAGAATGTTGTTGGTTTTCTTTTGATTGCTAACTGTGATATACGTAGTTTTTTATACCATGAAACTTAGATTTACCTTCAAACTCTTTAAAGTACTTGGTTTAAATTGAATAATCATTTAATAATCTAGATGTGAATCTGACTATATTGTTACCGAGACCAAAGATGCCTCATGTAAAATTGAACTTGCTTCTAATTATTTTCATGCCATAGAATGAAATTATGGAATTGGCTTCTGTTTTTACTTTTTAACTTTAGGACCATAGAAGTAGGTACCTTTTTGTTGCTACTGCAGGCTTACTGGGTTCACACCAGGTGAAGAGATTTCATTGATTGTAGTGGAAAAGTATTTCAGCTCGCTTGGTTCCATAAATCTCCTGGCTGTTGATTACTTTCTAGGATTGATTCTGTAAGTTCCTTCCATCCCCGCCTCATCTTTCCGTGGGTTCATAATTAAATCCGATTCTTCTGTTATTACTTGAATAACATACTTGAATTTAACTACTACATTTTTGAATTGTCATGTTTTATGATTTGATTGTTCCCTAGTATTCATCATCTGTGGTAGTCCTTCATTTAGTCTTCCCCGATATAATATGCTTCATACTTTACTGCCTTACCTATTCTACAGCTTCTTTTGATCTAGTTGAAGGCAAATACCATAATGAGTGGTCTACTTACTGAGATAAGTCCCCTTAAGTGTGGTTGCATACCGCATTAAGGTTGTTGCCGCCATCAGATTTTATTGAATTCTTCTTTTGAGATTTGGGTGATAAGACTTTTAATGATAATAAACTTGTTCCTATTGCACTATTTCTGTACAAAGGGCATAAAAGCAAGACCTATGAATTGTGAGTGCCAAGTGTTGTCACAAGTCAAGCATGGTAGAGCCATTGGCTTAGACAAAGTGTATTGGGTGGTGTTTTACAAAGTCCATTAAAGTTTCTTATCCTCTTTTCTGGGGTAAATATCTATACATACCAGTTAACTTAAAAGCTTCCAATTCTTTTTCAAAGGTGCTCGTACCACTGAATTAGGTTGTTCAAAGCTAGCAAGGTTACAATGGCTTTATAATTTATTTTGTAGTTTAACTTTGTTAATTTCTATTTCTGTTAAGGGCACTTGCGGTCGTTGTTCACTTTCATGTCTGGCTGTTGAAAGCATGAACTGGACAAATCGAGAGATTTATCTTCATACGGGTACGTCTAGGTTTTTTCTTATGCTATCATTTGTTGGTTTATAACTATTTTTCATTGAGATGTTTGACATAAATGAGAACCAAAACTGATAAGATATTCTCAGAGTAGAAATGGGGGTAAAGCAAGGGACGGGTAGGAACACTTGCTTCTTTTGATGTCTGATTTTATGAGGTCGGTTTTCACTTCTTCCTTTTCTAAAATGAATTTATTTTCTTATGATATTTTTCCCCAAAATTTCATATAATTTAATTCAACGTAAGTCTTTTATTGGTATTGTCTGTTGGACTTCAAAATCTAAATCAAAAGAGTAGAGGGACTATATTTCAAATGTGTGAAGGGTAGAGGGACTAAGAGCATAATTAAACTGTTTTATGGTCCGTGTAATTAGTGGCATATTGCAAATAACTGAAGTACGTGTGACTGATTGTTGAACAATATAAAGACATGGAGAAATTACTAATGTTCCCCGCTAACCGGCTGCTTATGACAAAACTGTAACTATCTGCGAGGTCTTCACTATACCTTTTTAAGCAGCTTCAAGAAGAGCAATGGCACAACAATGGTTATTAGTAATTATTAGCCACTCTTGATTTTTATGGTTTTAGGTAGGTTTGTTTGTAATTATATATGTGTGGCATATTTGTATAACTACAAGTTAAATTCAATTTTTAAAAATTTTTTTTTACAAATTTAAATTATAATTTTTATATTATAAGCATGAACACATGTTTAGGATGACTATGGTCAAAATTTTATTATATTATAAATCTTAGAAAAATTTATTATAAAAATAGTTTTGTATTTTATAAAGTTATAACAAAAAAATTATATTATTTAAATTTTATAATATTTTTAAAGTTATGGTTAAAAGGTTTATTACGAAAAGTAATTTACATGGTACAAAAGTGTTATAATATATTTATTTATAAAAAGTTATAGTTAAGAACTATATGTATAATTTATTTGTGTTCATACTATATGTTATAAAAATAACATGCTTATTCAAAAAAATTATAATTTATTTGTAAAAAATTTAAAATTATGAAAAAAAATATTATTTATAAGTGTTATGAAAGTTATTGGATAATTGTTTTATAAAAGTTATATATTTTAACTTTATATTATTTTTACCTTGGCATAGTTTTTCTCCATTCTTATAATTAGAGCTACTATTTACACCATGAACTCAAATAATATAGGGTAGAAGTAGATTATGCAAAAGCTAAAGATTTTCTTGCATCATATCATGAGTTATGATATCATTTGAGAAAATAGAGTTAGACACAAGAATTAAAAGTGACTCGTGAACTCTTTAATTTGAGTCATTCAAAGTTTTAAAGTGTGGTTGATAGGACACTTGTTGTTCTAAAAAAATATTTCTTATATTAACATCTCATTAGTATAGCATAAAAAAATAAGATCAGATTGTGCTAGCATGTTGCATATTTCATAATTTTATTCATAGGTGGATTTTGGATGATTCATATTTCGAAAGTATATGGAAGAAAGAGATCTTGATAACGTTAATGATAGCAATTAAAGTGATGATGAGCTCGATCAAGGACAAATATTTGACGGAATGAGTTTATTTTAAATATTAAAGAGGAATAATTCAACAAATATGGAATACTAGAAAAGTAAGATAAGTTTGTATATAATGTTTATTTTTCTTGTTAATTTTATTAGTAATCGTATTATCAACTATTTTTTGGATTAACATGATTCATATAATTATATAATTTTAATTTTGTTAGTTTTTTAGTTTTTTTATAGTGGTAATAAATTTTTTATAGTAATTAATAAATTTTTTAAAAATAATTATATAATTATAATTTATACTACCAAACATAATATAAAAATTGAAATGTAATTACACTCCATCAGTCAAACACATTTAAAACAAGAGTGTAATTATCATATTGTAATTGTACTTTTATTTAATTACTCTATACTGTCTAAACAGGCCAATAAGGTTCAAAAATAGTGCTTAATCTAATAGAATCAGTCGTAGAATATTACATCTTTAAATTATGTGGCTCTGTTTGAGAAAACCAAAAAATCAATTCGACCAATGTATTTGACTCGGTTTGGGTATTGTATTATTTGGTTCGGTAATGGGTTGATGTTATTACTTAAAACGCACAATTTAATTCGGGTTTAATTTTTCACATACAAAAAATTAAAGTTAGGAAAATATTTCATAAAAAAGGTTATGAAAGTGTAGATTTATATTATAGTAAGTGAATTTTTTTTAAAATATAATAATTATAATTATAAGCATATGCATAATTCTATATTTTAAAAAATAATTTATGAAATTTTATAATATTTTATTTATAAAAGAAATAACTATTCATAAGTTGTCAATTATATATATTTGATTGTTAAAATTTAATCGATTATACAATGCCTCAGTTATAACTAATTGAAACTAGCAATTAATTAAACTAGTTGAAAGAAATGACACAACAAAATAAGTATACGAATGATTCAGTATGATATTTTTTAATAACTTCCAATAATTTAACTTAAAATATTTTTTAAATAGTCTTATAGATCATTATGATATTAATTTAATTATTTAATTCACTTTGTACATGTATAAATGAATATAGAGCATGTATTATGTTGTGAAAAAATCAATAATTATAATATTTGGTCCAAAACAAGGTGTTATTGAGGTTTTTTACCAGGCCCAAATTTGCTAAATACCACCGAACCAAATCGAATCGTAAATATCGGTTTTGGATATTCAATTTTAATTCAATATGATTTTGATATCAAATGTTAAAAATTGAATAGAGCAATTCAATTCAATTTTTATCCAAAAATAAATTTTAACTAAACCGAACCGAACCGAATACACCTTTAATTAAAGTATTATTTTAAAAATTTAGATGATAGTGTTATTATTTATTTTATTAACATGTTCATAGATCAAATATTAAATTTTGTTGCTTAAAATATTTTGGTTTAATTCTAGTGTTAGTCCTTATACTTTATGAAAATTGTGAATTTAGTCTTTTACTTTTATTTGATCATTTTAAGTCTTTGTGCTTTTGTATTGGTCTACTTTAGTCCCTATATTTTTTGAATTTTAAAATTTGATTCCAAACATAAATAGTAGTAGTTAAACATGTTTGGTTAAATTCAATTACTAGTCATGTAATATGCATACAATTGTAGATTTAGTCCATATTCTCCAATTGAATCATTTTAAGTCCCTATTCTTTTTTAACTTTGAAATTTCAATGTTGACGTAAATGGCGTGTGGCCAAGCCATGTGATATAGCCCAGCCGTGTGGCCAACCGTAACTTTCAAAATGATTTCACATGGCCATGTAAAGAGATCGTGTGCAGTACATGGCCGTGTGACAGCCCGTGTGCACCCAAAATGATCCCTAATGCAAACCAATTCAACATCCATTTCTTGGACACCAAACCAAACTTTTTCCAATCACTTTCACATGGTTAAAACACATTCAAACATATAAAAACATGCCAAAATCACACCCTAAGTGCCTATCCAATGTATTTTTATTGGTACCACAACAAAACATTCAAACATACATATTGCAATAGGAAGTTCAACATTTAATTGCTTCTACATATGCTCATTGTAACACCCCTTACTCGACCAAATCGTTGGGTTTGAGCTATAGAATACTACACTCGCTTCCAAAGTAAGAATGAACGAAAATATACTCAATTTATGTTCTTATACATTAAATATGAGAAAAATATGCATATGATATGATATAAAATCAATTCTGGGTCTTACACGAACTTACGAAAACTCTTATGCTAACCTAAGCTTGAATTAGGACCAAATTGTGAAGTTTTAAAATTCTTGAATCGATGCGTGACTTCTTTATTTCCTTGTTGCAGTGTGGTCATCTCATGAGTCACGTCACGAATATATGCATGTGAATGCTGCGACATCACTCTTTGCCAGACGACGTTGCGACGTCAAAAGCTCGTCGTCACGATGTTGCCCTATTTTTGACAAAATACACATTTGATACCTAATTCAATTATACCAAACCATTTCTTAAGTGTTTCATTCAACCTTACACACGAAATAAGCTATTAGACCAAGTCAAATGACTACTAATTCAAGTATCTAATCATTTAATCCAACCAATCTTTAGCATACAATCCAACATTTCAACATTTAAACATATTTAAATCCATTTAACCTATCCACGCCAAAAATGCTTTCATTACAATCTCAAAACAATGTTCATTTTACCTATTGGAAACTAAACCGTTCAATGAGTTTGACTAAGCTATAAAGCATGCATGTTTAACATTTAGCTTACCATTCCTACATCCTTAATCCAATTTAACTAATGCATATAGTCTAATCGATAGCTTAAACATACCAAAACATTCAAAAGCAAAATCATTATTTATATAGTATCAAACTTAACCAAAATATGTACCATTAAGTTATATACCAAATGGTATGATCAAAATCAACCATTACCACAACTAACATAAGACTTTCATTTCAAAATGATAATTTGTATACTAAAATCCTTATATACATGCATGCCACATAGCCTAGAGATCAAATCAAACATATAACTACCGTCTCAAGATAGTGTATGCTCCTTATCCCTTTCCTTTTCCTTAGTGCTTCAGCTATTGGAAGTAGTTCTAAGGATGGAGTGAGTTGGGTGTCCTCCACGATTTTTTCACATTGGTGTCACCACTTACGGGGTGTTGTTTCATTGTCCATTTCTCATCTTTTTATTACTTAATCTTTTATTCCTCCTCTATTAGGTTTGGTGTTATTTGTGTGAGTCTTGATTGGAGGATCTTGATCTTTTATTTGCTTTAGGGTGGTTTTGTTTAGCCTATAAGATTTAAGATGATTTATGGCCCTTGTTACTACTATTTTCGAATACCCAATTTGTTGTGTTCGTTGTGCTTTTAGTAATTAAGTTTTATTGAATCCCAACATTTGGTTTAGCGGTACTAGACATTGACCCAATGACTCAGATTGTGAGGCAGTGGCATAGCCAGGGGTTGGCATTATAAAAATTGCACTTCGGCCCCCCTTAAAATTATAAAAATTCAATTTAATCCTTTACAAATTATAAAGATATAGACTATAAAAAATTAAAATTTTATCCGACCCCCCTAAAAAATTATTTTGGCTTCGCCCCTGATTGTAGGGCGTTTGTTTGTGGTGTTTGAGTTGACAATAATTTACCCCTCTTAAAGTCAGGGACTCAAATGATAAATGTAAAAAAAAAAGTTTTATTTGAAAAAAAAAAAACCATAAAAATTTGAAAGTCACGTGATTAAGCTAAGGCCGGGAGTAAGAGCTCCACACCGAATAATATTGCACTGTACATCACATTTTCAGTTCCATTTTTCTCCTATAAATATAATCATTTCTCATCTTATTCTATCAAGAGGTTTTTGGTCCCCTTCTCTCAACACTTTCCTTTCCTCCCCCTTCCTCCACTCTCTCACTCAGAGATGGCTACTAAAGCTGCTGATCCAGAACCTGTTGGAGCACTGAAGTATAAGGTGAGAAATATACATACATATATACTAATGGGTATTTCAATTTTGCTCATATTTGATGCATTTCACCCCCCCTTTTCTTTACTGTTTTATAGACATGGGTCTTGAAAGTCCTCATCCATTGTGAAGGCTGCAAGAAGAAAGTCAAGAAAGTTCTTCAAGCCATTGATGGTACGTCGTACATACATATTATATACAGATATATGTATGTACGTACTTCATAAGAAATGGAGATACTGTTTTTATTTCAGTCTCTTTTTGTTTCACTTTTAATTATTCTTTTCAGGTGTTTATGAGACGAAAATAGATTCTCAACAGCACAAGGTGACAGTCACTAGCAGCGTAGATGCAGAAACACTCATCAAGAAGCTGACCAAGTCTGGGAAATACGTTGAGCTTTGGCCGGAATTAAAGCCTGAGAAGAAAGACAAAAGTCTGGGAAAACAAATGACAAACAAAAAGACGCCGGAGAAAAAGCTGGTGATGGTGACCATGGTCCAAAGAATAATTCAGCAGAGAAGAAGCCTGAACCAGCCGCTGCCAAAAATGGCGGTGTTGGAGGCGGTAAAGGTTCTGCTAAAGATAACCAGCATCCAAAAGAGGACCAAATGGGAGGCAAAAGCGAAGAACCTGACCCGACTCAAATTACTGCTGCTGGTGGTAAAAAGAAGAAAAAGAAAGGGCAGAAAAGCAACCCTGGTCCCAACGGTGATACACCACCACCACCTAGTGACACTCAGTCAGCCATGGCAGTGGCACTCCCAGTCCCAGACCATACCCCACCACCACCACCACCACCCAATGCTTCAATCGAACTAAATCCTACAAATCAACCAATGTATCCTTACACACCTATGTACTATGGACCTCCATTTTGTGGGGTAAGTTACAACACCATTTACCCTAGCTCAAGCTCTTCATATTATGCTCCCACCATGCATTCAAATCCATACGGACCACCAGCAACACCGTCTGATCCAATCAATAAATTCAGTGAAGATGATTATTACGATGACTATGAAAGTGGCTGCTCAATCATGTGAACGTTGAAAAAATGAGGTACATGCAGAGAAGAATTTTGTGTTACTGAAGAGGGAGGATATAGGAAGGGATTAATTTTGTAAGACGCAAAATAATTTTAAAAAACAAAAATATAAAAAGGGGTACTTTTTGCTTAGGGAGAAAAAAAAGCTGTTTTTGCGTTTTATTGGGGTTTGTAGGGCTTTTATAGTTATTAGGTTGTCTTTATTTATGTTGTCTGTCTGTAATATTTTTGCTACTGTTTTTGGGGTTTCGTTATTAAGCACTATAAAAGCCCTCTTAAAGGGGTATTGTAGGGCCCGAAGACAAAAATCTCTCACTTCCCCCTCTTTGTTATTTTATAAAAACAAGAATTTTGCTCATGTTGCCTCTCTCTCCTTCTATCTCACTTTCCCGTATAAAAATATAAGAATAAAAGTAGGACTAAAATCTAAATATATGAATAGTGTAGGGAGTAAAGCACATTTTAACCAAATATATATTATATATAAGAAATGCTTAAAGATATAGTTTTAGGAAGCTATTTTAATTTTATATATATATATATTGTTTTGGTTAAAACATGCTTGTATTGTATGTATGTCTTTTGCTTTCAACGCTAAGGGGGTATTAGTAGGTTCCCATTTCTCCCTAAAGAAAGAAAATTTTGGTTTAATTTGAAAAATTGTCTATTTTTTTTGTTGTTTAATCCTTTAACCCTAATCTTTAGCTAATTAGGCACTCAAAATGCTAGAAAAACCATGTCTGGGTTCGGATTATTTTGTTGTTTCATATGAGGTTTAAGCTAGTATTTAATGCCCAAACTAATTGTTAAACCGATGGAAGGTTAGATTGATATGAAACTGATAATTTAAGGATTCAATTAAAATATTTTAAAATCGATAGACCAATTTAAAATCTAAACCCTAGTTTAAGGTTCTCTCTTTGAATTAACCCATTCCACTATCTTACCTTTTATCTTGAAGCAGAATTTCCATGGTGGATTATACCTACTTTTTACATATCTTGGAAGGGAAAGTTGGGGAATACATAATACAATACCTATGTACTTATCCTTTCAATAAATATGCATATTTCAATTCTTCACTCCTCAGTGATTGAATTATTGGTTACTCCAATCTCCAATCCATCATTCTCACTATTCCGACTCGTTAATTAAGGATGTTCACCTTTATACTCATATCGAGATTGAATAACGGAATTTGTACAATCACATATATTTTCATGATTCTCAAGCTTCAACATTTTTGTCAAGAAACTGAAGGTTCCGCTATTTTTGCATTAACTATAAATAAACACACTGTTTGCAAACAGAATAAACTATTTCAAATATTTGGCATTTACACCTTTTAGATGTCAAAGATGGAATCACAGTATGCATGATGCTGATATTTTGGGACCCTCTTACCGGACAATGATTCATAAAATCTAGACAAGAACCCACCCTTATTACTTTGTCTCTATCTCAATTCCATCACTTAGTAGTATTTTATTTTATTTTTGTCCGAAGAACACAGCTTGTTTGATTCCCTATATGCCTAAAAAATCAAACCTCCTAATAATTAATGCAATAAACAATAATCATGAATTGCAGCTTGTTAGAATATTCGCATACTCTCCGGCAACCTTTGAATGCAATTAATATCTCTCTTTCTAACCAATAATTACATTATTACTGTATAAAAAACCAAACTACTTATAATGTCGACATCATCTACCCTAACAGTAGTAGTATTACATGTCATAAAATTAGGGTTTTGAGGAAATGCATTCAGTGACAAAATGCATGGCGAGTCGAGAGGAAATGAATGGGTAGGTGTAGTAATATTAGGACAAGGTAAAGATATTGTAAGATTTGCTGATTTGAAAGCCAGGAAATGGAAAATGGAACTGCTAATATGCAGGACAGTTCATTATAACAATGGAGAAAATAATTTTAGTGCAGAGGGGAATCTTAGTTCAAAACCAGACATGTCATCTGTTTTCTTTGGGTGTGTTACCAACTGATATTTAGTCCCTTGTTTAGTCTTGTCTTTCCTTTGCTTATTAACTTAATTAGTCATTTTTTTTTGATAAATAAATAACAATTTAAGAACTTTTAAGAGACATTAAAAGCTTTGTCTTGTTGAAAAACCGTAGTTACTGCATCAAGCGGAACTTTAAATATCTGAGTGAGGTCTGCCAAGAGAGCCCAATCTTCGCCATTTGATTTGCGATTAAATTATACTCCCTGGGAATATGCTTAATTTCTCATTGATCTTCAGAAAATAGAAATCTTTTAACTCTTCTGAGTAGTGTAATTCCAAAATCCGCCATAATCTCCGTGGATAAAACTTTAACCACTTCAAGATTATCAGATCGAATCTTGATCCTCTTGTATCCTTTATTTATTAAAGTAAGCACACCATCCAAGATACCCCAAAATTTTACTTCTAACAGTGAACGATTTTCCAGATAATGCGTGAATCTTAATACCCAGTTGCTAATATGAGTAGGCATTGCAATGCCCAATTTTAGTAGTCAAATGGGTTAATTAATGAATATTATTGTTACTTAGAATGTGAGGAATGATTAAGGTAATTGTTGAAAGATTTCTTTATTCAATCCCGAGAAACATGCATTAATTTACGGTTAATCATTCATTTGCCAACAAAAATTAAAAGTGAAACATAAAAAGCTAGAATTGGACATGGAAATAACATCTGGGTAGACTTTATTTGTCCTTAAAATTACTTTTGTTTTTTTATTTTTTTATAAAATTTAAAAAAAAAAACCACATTCTAACATATATGGGGTTTTTTACCAAAATATTACAAATAAAAAAAAAAAAACTAAATTGGGGTGCACTTTTTAAAAATGACGAGAATGGTACAAAGGGGTAGTCACGCCTGTGGTAGAGGTGGCACCACCTCCTGCACACCTACTAAATATAAAAAAAACCCTGAAATAAAAAAAATATTTAAAAAAAAAAAAAGGAATGGCGAAATGCTCGCATGTGGCACCAATGGTGCCTCTAGCAGAGGCGGCACCAATGGTGCCACTGGCAAAGGCGTCACTAGCTTTCCCCATTTTAAGCTCCCCATTTTTAGCTCTAGGCTTTTTTTATCAAAAGTTTAGAGCTGAGTTGAAGAAGAAGAAGAAGAAGAAGAAGAAGAGGAGGAGGAAAAGAAAGAGAAAGGAGGAGAAAGAAAGAAGAAAAATAACAGTATGTATAAATTTTTTTTAATAAGGAAGATATTATTGTTGTTATATGATAATATTGATTTTTATTTTTATTTTTGTTGTTAGTTTAGTTTATAACTATTGTAAATTAGGACTAGGTTAATAATATAGTTAGTTAGTTATTATTATTTTTAGTTAGAAGAGAAACCCTAAAATGATATTTTAGTAGTTAGTATATTGTTAGTAGATTAATATGTTAGTGAAAAATCCTAAAACCCAAAAATAATAGAATGAAAAAAAATAGCATATTGAAACATTATGTTTTTTATTTAAGAATAGTAAATACTGGTCGAAATTATTCTAAGCAATTTTGTTTATTTTTTAACAGATTGAATATTAAAGATGGATGATCAGTTTTTCGTATGTGTTTATTTCGACGGAATCATCTTGACAATGTAGTTGGATGCATATTTGAATGTCAGCAACAAATAGCAATGAGATTTAAGAGAAATGTCTCGTTGGATGATATGAAGCAAAGGATAAACACAAAAATTGTTAGACGTTGTGGGAGAACGATCTCAAGAATTTTCTACAAGTTTCCAATTTAGACAGATCCAATCAAATTCACAGAAATGGAACTTGTAGACGACGAAGACGTTGAGACAATGATCGCTCTTTACTGTGGGAATGGGAGTAACAGAAATGCACCGATTCACTTATTTGCTAAGTTTACAGGTATTGGTATCGAGGCAAATGAAAACAGCAATGCATATGGTGAAGAACATGGAGCTGAAGAATCGTGCATGGTGCCTCCAATATCATATGTTGATGCCGATTCGAATATACGTGGGATCGATATCGATCTTAATATTACACCAGATATTGATGTGGTTGGTGATGATGGACACGACAGTAGTGATCATTGTGAGGAAGAGGTCGATAGTGACAGCGATCCCGATATAGATGATTCTGATGATATTGACGATGAAGACGTGAACGACGATGGAAACAGTAGCGCGTCTTCGGTCGGGAACTAGATGGGATGTATTATGATACACAATAATGTTGGGCCACACATGTCGCTCATAGACCCGACGCCTACAAGGCAAATGAGTTCTCGAGTACCCTGAAATATATCCTGCTCACCGGCTGGCCGTAAATTTCGAGCATGAGTTATTCGTAGGCCAGAGATTCAAAAGTAAAGAAGAGTGCGTATCTGCTATTAAACGGTATAGCATGGATATATCAGCAGATTACAAAGTCGTAGTGTCCAAACCGACGGTTTATATTGGGGAGTGTTGGAAGGCAGCGGAAGGCTACAATTGGCGGGTACGAGCTGCATTCATACAAAATTCACAGATGTGGGAGATACAAAAATTGGTTGGACCTCATACATGCAGATCGACACGTATGACAGAAGATCATAAAAAACTTGATTCGAGAACCATCTGTACGTGTATCCTTCCAACGGTGAAGGACATGCCAACCATTAAAGTTTCGATATTGATTGCTGAAATAGAAGCACGATTTCAGTATCGAGTATCGTATCGAACAGTGTGGATAGCTAAACAAATGGCAATGGAGCAACTGTATGGAGATTGACTCATCGTATAACGAGTTGTAAGGATGGATAGCTGCTATGAGAGAGTACATACCAGGAACAGTGGTTGAGTTGCAGACACGACCTTATTACAGTCCAGATGACCAATTATAGCCAAGGAAAAGAATTTTTCATAGGATGTTCTGGACGTTTGATCCATGTGTGCGGGCATTTCCACACTGCAAGCCGTTTGTGCAGGTGGATGGGACATGGCTATACGGAAAATATACACAGATCTTACTTATTACGGTTGCTCAAGACGGCAATAGGAACGTGCTCCCAATAGCGTTTGTCATAGTAGATAAGGAGAATATGGAATCTTGGGAATTCTTCCTTACCAACCTGCAGAGGTATGTTATTAGCAACGATAATATTTGCATCATCTCCGATAGAGCGAAAGGATTAATTGCCGCAATTAGGCAT
The DNA here is from genome assembly GCA_025506655.1 of Gossypium rotundifolium. NCBI lineage: Eukaryota > Viridiplantae > Streptophyta > Magnoliopsida > Malvales > Malvaceae > Gossypium > Gossypium rotundifolium. The sequence goes on from CP106733.1 coordinate 1,151,262, forward strand.
TCCGGTGTGCCATGGAGATCCGTTTACTGCATGCGTCACATTGCGACTAACTTCCTTCGAGAGTATAAGAATGCAGATTGGAAGAGACAACTGGTGAAAATGGGTAAAAGATAACCTTAAATTTTTAATATAAGTTTAAAGTTTTTATGTTATCTAGTTACCGTAACTTATCTTTTATTAAACATATACAGCGTAAGAGTTAGAGCCACATATTTTTCGGCTAAGAATGACTCAACTTGAGAGTGACATGGAAGGTCAAACGAACAAATCTTTTTGAGAGTGGTTGGGTACAATGGAGCCGTGGCAATGTGTAACAACCCAATTTCTGACCCTAATCGGAACAGTGGTTTCGGGACCACGAATCCAAGTCGAAATAATAATTTAATATTATTTTCTTGTTAAATATTTATGATTAACTATGTGCTAAAATTTTGAATTCAATTGTTTTGGTGTGCTTAAATTAAGAGAAAGGACCAAATAGTTAAAGTAATAAAAGTCTTTGGTATTAAGTAGGAGAGTTTAATTGAATTGGTCCATACATAAATGGACTTGCATGTCAAATAGACCAATTTCCATGGTAGTGGACGGCATGATGATTAGTTCTTATATTATATTAAGTTAAATCTTAGTTAGTGGCATTTTTTATTTATTTTATTTTGGGAATAGAATAAAGAAATAAGAAAAGAAGGAAGTACCATCTTCTTCCTTCTTTCATCACCAAATAGAGAGAAAAGAAAGAAGAAATTGAACCCCATGTTCGGCCATTGCATGTGGTGCTAAGGTAAGTAATGGAGCTTTATTTTAGTAAATACTTACATAATTGAGTTGGTTACCTTGAGTGCTATCAAAATCATGTTAAGATTTCTAGAGTTTAGAATGTTTAGGTTCGCCATGGGGAGAAATTTTGGTTTGTTGTGTTGGTGAACACAAGATGAGTTGAGAAAGAGATTTAGAGGAAATGGAGAATAGTAATTTAAATTGTTTGAATGCTATGGAGATTATTTTAATTTGAGCTTAGAGATGCCCTTTTGCATTCGCAAATTTTTGGGCAAGTATGTATGATGGTTATTTAGTTTAAATTATTGGTTATATATATGTATAGGTGTGTGTGTGTATTGAGGTGATATATGCGGCCATAAGATATGAAGAGGTAAATTGTGTTAGATTATAAAATGAAAATGAAATTGAATCGATATAAGGGCTAGGGGTATTCGGTCTTCAATAAGTATTAGTCAATCTTGATAGTTTGGGTTTTAATGCTTTGAGGATTTAATTAAAAAGGTGTAAACTATATGAGAAAAATAGTAGAATCTTATAAATTTTAGTATTGGATTAAATTGAATAGAAAATGAATTTGAATAAACTACTTGGCATTTATTAGATCAAGTACAAAAGGAAAAGGAGCTTGATCGGGGAAAAACAAAACTCAACGAGTAGCCGGGGAGCTGGTTTGGTCAACTATCAAAGTAAGTTTTAAGCAATTAATTTAAATTGGATTTTTGTACCTTATTATATGCTTTGTTTCGAATGGTAGTAAGTGTATAATATGTGCATAACCGAATGTACAGATGGTTTTGGTGAGTTTAATGAATGTATGGATAATTGGGATGTTAATGCAATGGCATGATGTGTATTTATATGATGTTGGTACCTTAGTTATGTAAAATTAGTGAAATAGATGCATGAAAATAGATTAAAAGAGTTTGTGGGTGATTTGATATTGCTTAAGCCGAATGAAATGTAGAATTGGATTGCTAAAGCATAAATATTATTTATATATGAATATGCCTATGGGTGAAAATGTGGTAGATTGGATTTGTATTTGAATTTTATATTGAATGGATGATAAATTATATTAAGCACTATGTGTGGGTATGATCGATAACGGCTCTATGTGAGCGTCGTTACATAAATTTTAAGTAACGGCTCTATGTGAGCGATACGTTACGTAAACTTTAAGTAACGGCTCTATGTGAGCGATACGTTACGTAAACTTTAAGTAACGACTCTAAGTGAGCGATACGTTACTAAGTTCTATTAAAGATTATGTAAGAATGAAATTTATTAAAGGGATGTTATTTCTAATGTTTTTATGCACGGAAAATGTTCGAGTGAAATATTACGCGTTAGAACCGAATGGTTAAGTTTGGAAGGGTAAGTATATTAGAGGTAAGTGTTATACATTGACTGAGGCTTGGTAACTTGAATGTTAAGTAGATGAATTAGTGAATGTACATGACATGTATATTAGTTATTTCTCATGCAAAGATGGTGTATAGAATGTATATTATAAGCATATGATGATGTTGTAAGTTCAACCCTTAAATGGGTTGGGGTGTTCGGTAAGAGTATACAAATTAAGTGGGTTTAAATTCTTGGTATAAATATTCTACATTTATATGTGATATTATTTGCTTAAACTTACTAAGCTCTGAGAAGCTTACCTTATTTCGGTTGTTGCATTTGTAGTCTTCTTTGGAACTCAGTCTGCGCTCAGGGATCATCTTGGGAAGCTCGTCACATTATCATCTATTTTGGGTACCTCTTTATTTATGAAACTTTTGGGAATTTTGGCATGTATAAGCTAGGTTGTCCTTTTGAGTTGCTTTGAAATGAATGTATATAAGGCCATGCGAATATGGCTAAATTTTTAGTTAAGTATGCTGTTGTGTCTTGATATGTATGTTGGTTTATGATGGCAATGTTTATGCATTCTTAATTAAATTTTAATCGTTTTTGTTAAGGAAATGTTTGTATACGAAATGAATCCTTGAATTAGGGATGTAGGTAGGTTCGGTTAGAAGCTAGTCTTTCATAAAATGCAACAAAACAGCTTGTAGTAGCAGCAGTGATGTGAGTTAGAAAAATCACCAAAATAGGTTATATTGAATTAGAAGGTGAATGAGATATGAAATTAAACCTTATTGTGTCTATTTTTACATAAGAGAAACAGAGTAGGCAAAAGATTTATATATTATGAGATAATTAAGTTTTAGTGAGACCTGCTCTAAATGAATTCATGAGCCACTGTTCTGTTTTGGAAAAATTGTCAAAATTGTAAAAAAATCATTAAGAAGCATGGTTTATATGTGTAGAACCTTAATGAGTCTATTTTTCATTGGTATAAACAAGAACATTATAGGAAATTTTGCAATGAGATAACTGTATTTTGTAGAGACAGGTCAGAATTGTCAAGCAGTGTAATAAGGGTAACTTTGATGAATAAACTGTACTAATTGGTCACATGAAAATTCTGGAAAAATTATGGTGAAAAGTTATATGAGTCTAGTTTCAAGGAAAATTTACGGATCTAAATTTTGAGTTTTGTAACTCAAGTTATGGTCGATTTGGTCAGTATGACACAGTTGGACAGCTTTAAAATCTTACACCCGAGTTAATAGTCAAGTCTAGTAATGCCATGTACTCGATTCAGCAAGGGTTTCGGTATGGGGTGTTACATTTATTGGTATCAGAGCTACGGTTTAGTCGGTTCTTGGACTAACGTAAGCGTGAAGAGTCTAGCTATACATGCCATGTTACGTGATAAGATAATGTGATGACTTGACGGTGAAACTTACTTGTTTCCTTCGTCGAGAATGGAACCGGATCCCGAGCAAGCATTGGCGGATGATGTCGAGTGTGGCGCTGCTCCTGCCCAAGGGATCGTCGGAAGAACCTCGACCGCCTGCGAGTGGCGGATGAAAGGGTTAAACAGGCTTTCCAAAATATGATGAGCGATTGGTTTAGCCACTACTTACGAACCACCCTTTGGACCCCGATAACACCAAAGTGGTACCTCCGGTGACTAGTCTTGATCGAACAACTAAACCTCGATTGATCGTATTAAGAAACATGGGGCTCAAGAGTTTAGAGCGAGGATGATGACGACGCGAGCGAAGCTGAATTTTGGCTCGATAACACTATTCGAGTATTCGATGAGCTGTCTTGTACCCCCGACGAGTGTTTAAAGTGTGTTATATCACTATTGCGGGATTCTGCGTACTACTGGTGGAACACGTTAGTATCAGTTGTCCCTAAAGAGAAAGTTACCTGGGAGTTCTTTCAAGTGGAATTCCGTAAGAAATATATCAGTCAGCGCTTTATTGATTCTAAACGCAAAGAGTTCCTTGAGCTCAAACAGGGCCGTATGACTGTATCTGAGTATGAACGCAAATTTGTGCGACTTAGTCGCTATGCTCGAGAGTGTGTTTCATCGGAAGCTGCTATGTGCCGGAGATTTGAAGATGGCTTAAATGAGAATATAAAACTTTTGGTTGGTATTTTGGGAATTGATGAGTTCGTAGTGCTGGTTGAACGAGCTTGTAAAGCTGAAGAATTGGGAAAGGAAAAGCAGAAAGCTGAGTTTGAATCCAAAGACATTTGAAAGAGGATGACAAGCAAATCCTCACAGATGCCTCTGAAAAAGTTTAAGAATGATGGTGGACGATTCAAGCCTAATGCCGGATTTCTATTAGAGAACGACGACCCGGTGAGTTCTCGGGCTACCTCGATGGCAAGCGTGGGTAATGAGAAATCGGGTAAACTCGAGTGCCAAAGAATGCGATGAGCGACATCATGGAGAGTGTTGGGGTAAATCTATTTCTCACACATTATAAGTGCGGCTCCCAAGACCACTTTATCTGAGATTGTCCGGAGAATCTTTGAGAGGTATGCGGTGCAGTCAGCGAGACCGAAGTGGCAATATAGCTCGAGGTAGATCATCTCGTTTTGGGGGTGGTAGGCGGTACTCATAGGGGAGTTTCAGTGATTGTTCGATCATATGCTAGGGCACCAGCTAGGGCTTACGCAATTCGTACTAGAGAGGAGGCCTCGTCCCCAGATGTCATTACTGGTACTTTCCTTCTCTTTGATACTAATATGACTGCTTTGATTGACCCCGGCTCAACTCATTCGTATGTGTGTGAAACATTGGCATCTAGTAAAAATTTGCCTATTGAGTCTACCGATGTTGTGATTCGAGTTTTAAGCCCTCTGGGTAAATGTGTGTTAGTCAATAAAGTGTGTAAAAACTGTCCATTGATGATTCGAGATATGTGTTTCTCGGCTGATCTGATGTTGTTACCGTTCGACGAGTTTGACATTATTCTCGGTATGGATTGGTTAACAATGTATGATGCAGTGGTAAATTGTAGAGGAAAGACTATTAAGTTGAAAAGCCGAAGTAACGATATAATCCGGATTGAGTCTGCGAATTTAATTGGACTACCTAAAGTGGTATCGTCGATGTTGGCTCAGAAGTTGTTGAGAAAGGGTGGTGAAGCTTATCTTGCTTATGTGATTGATAGCAAGATAACCGAAAAGGATATCAAATCTGTGCGGTTGTTAGTGAATATTCGGATGTGTTTAGGAGGAATTACAGGATTGCCACCTATCAGGAGGTAGAGTTTGGCATTGAGTTAGTGTCGTGGACCACTCCGATCTCGATAGCTCCATATAGAATGGCACCCACTGAATTAAAAGAATTGAAGGCTCAGTTGCAAGAGTTGACGGATAGAGGTTTTGCACGACCGAGTTTCTCTCCCAGGGTGCACCGCTTTATTTGTAAAGAAGAGAGATGGAACATTAAGAATGTGCATCGATTATCGACAACTCAATAAGGTGATGATTAAGAATAAATATCCATTGCCTCGTATAGATGATCTATTTGATCGGTGAAAGAACCTCGGTGTTTTCGAAAATTGACTTGAGGTCGGGTTATTACCGATTCACGGTTAAGGAAGCGACGCGTCAAGGCGCCTTTCGGATGAGATACGGTCATTATGAATTTTGGTGATGCCGTTTGGGCTCACTAATGCCCGGCAATATTCATGGATTTGATGAATCGTGTCTTCAAACCGTATCTAGATCGGTTTGTGGTCGTATTTATAGATGATATATTGATCTATTCGCATGATTAAACCGAACACGCTAAGCATTTGAGGCTAGTGTTACTGATTTTGGGAAAAGCAATTGTACGCATAAAATTTAGTAAATGTGAGTTTGGATGAAAGAAGTTGGCTTTTTGGGGCATGTCATTTCACCTCCGATTTGGGTTGACCCAAGTAAAATTTCAGCCATACTTGATTGGAAACCTCCATGGAATGTTTGGAGGTTCGTAGCTTTCGGGACTTCTTTGGATATTACAGACGTTTTGTGAAAGGCTTTCGATGATAGCAACTCGATGACAAAACTTTTACGAAGGATATAAAATTGAGTGGATCGACACGTGTCAAAAGAGTTTTGATCAATTGAAGGTCAGATAATCCAAGCTCGATTCGCTCGTTCGGCGTAGTCGGAAAAGAATTCGTTGTTTATAGTGATGCCTCACTTAATGGACTCGGATGTGTATTGATGCAGGAGGGCAAAGTGGTAGCTTATGCCTCGAGACAGTTAAAATCACACGAGAGGAACTATCCGACACACGACCTTGAATTAGCCGCCATAGTCTTCGCTTTGAAGATATGGCGTCACTACTTTTGGTGAAAAATGCCATATCTATTCGGATCACAAAAGTCTAAAGTATTTAATGACACAAAGGATCTAAATCGAGAGGCAATGGCGATGGTTAGAATTATTGAAAGACTATGAGCTCGTGATCGATTATCACCCGGAAAGGCTAATGTGGTAGGTGATGCACTTAGTCGCAAATCATTATTTGCTCTTCGTGCAATGAACGCCGATTTAGCTATAATCGATGATGGGGTGATCATTACGTAATTAAAGCGAGACCATCATTTGTGTCACGATCCAGAAGCCCGGGAGCTTGATGATGATTTAAAGGCAAAAGGAGTCGTAGTAATTCGAGGTAAATTCGATTTTCTGGATAGATCTTTGAAGGATGTTTACGGTTCAAGAATCGATTGTGTATACCTAAGAAAGCTGATCTAATTCGGATGATTTGTGATGAAGCTCATAGCGGTAGATTGACGATGCACCCGGGTAGCACAAAGATGTATAACGACTTGAAACAACATTATTGGTGGCACGGCATGAAACGAGACATCTCGGATTATGTATCGAAGTGTTTGATATGTCAACAAGTGAAAGCTGAGCATCAAGTACCATCGGGACTTCTTCAACCGATTTTGATACCTGAGTGGAAATGGGACCGAGTTACCATGGATTTTGTGTCGGGATTGCCTCGACGCCGAGCAAGAAAGATTCGATCCGGTTATTGTGGATAGATTGACAAAATCAGCTCATTTCATCCCCGTATGCGTATGGACTTCTCACTTGATAAATTGGCGAATCTGTATGTATCTCGGATCAATGCGGTTGCACGGGTACCCATTTCTATTATTTCGATAGAGACCCAAGGTTTACATCGCGATTTTGGAAGAAGTCAAGATGCTTTGGGTACTAAGCTACACTTTAGTACCGCTTTTCACCCTCGATCGGATGGACAATCGAGCGTATTATTCAAATACTCGAGGACATGTTAAGATGTTGCGTTCTTGAATTTGAGGAACATGGGATCGATATTTGTCTCGATCGAATTTGCTTATAATAATAGCTTTCAATCGAGCATCAAAATGGCACCTTACGAAGCCTTGTATGGTCGTAAGTGTCGTACTCGCTGTATCTTGGACCGAATTAGGGAAAATAAGATCCATGGGGTCGATTTGGTTAAAGAAGTTTGAGCGAAAGTGGCAAAAATTGTGATAGTTTGAAAGCGGCATCGGATCGTCGAAGTCTTATCTTTGATTTAAACGCAAGGACATTGAGTTTCGGATAGGTGATCGAGTATTCTTAAAAGTATCGTAGTGGAAAAAGCTAATGAGATTTGGTCAAAAGGGAAGTCGAGTCCTCGATTCATTGGGTAGTATGAAGTTATTGAGCGGATTGGACCGATTAGCGTATAAACTTAGGTTACCTTCCGAGTTGGACAAAATTCATAATATTTTTCACGTGTCGATGCTTTGGCGATACCGATCCGACCCTTCTCATGTGATCATCATTCGAAATTGAAATTGACCAAATTTAACGTATGAGGAGGAACCAATTCAGTATCTTGACTCGTGAAGTGAAAGAATCTGCGACATAAAAAATACCATTGGTTAAAGTATTATGGTGTAAGCATGGAATCGAGGAAGCTACTTGGGAAACCGAGGAATCAATGAAAGAACGTTACCTCACCTATTCACGGGTAAGATTTTCGGGACGAAAATTTCTAAAAGGGGGAATGTGTAACAACCCAATTTCGACCCTAATCGAATAAATGGTTTGGGACCACGAATCCAAGTCGAAATAATAATTTAATATTATTTTCTTGTTAAATATTTATGATTAACTATGTGCTAAAATTTTGAATTCAATTGTTTTGGTGTGCTTAAATTAAGAGAAAGGACCAAATAGTTAAAGTAATAAAAGTGCTGGTATTAAGTAGGAGAGTTTAATTGAATTGGTCCATACATAAATGGACTTGCATGTCAAATAGACCAATTTCCATGGTAGTGGACGGCATGATGATTAGTTCTTATATTATATTAAGTTAAATCTTAGTTAGTGGCATTTTTTTTATTTATTTTATTTTGGGAATAGAATAAAGAAATAAGAAAAGAAGGAAGTACCATCTTCTTCCTTCTTTCATCACCGAAATAGAGAGAAAAGAAAGAAGAAATTGAACCCCCATGTTCGGCCATTGCATGTGGTGCTAAGGTAAGTAATGGAGCTTTATTTTAGTAAATACTTACATAATTGAGTTGGTTACCTTGAGTGCTATCAAAATCATGTTAAGATTTCTAGAGTTTAGAATGTTTAGGTTCGGCCATGGGGGAGAAATTTTGGTTTGTTGTGTTGGTGAACACAAGATGAGTTGAGAAAGAGATTTAGAGGAAATGGAGAATAGTAATTTAAATTGTTTGAATGCTATGGAGATTATTTTTAATTTGAGCTTAGAGATGCCCTTTTTGCATTCGGCAAATTTTTGGGGCAAGTATGTATGATGGTTATTTAGTTTAAATTATTGGTTATATATATGTATAGGTGTGTGTGTGTATTGAGGTGATATATATGCCATAAGATATGAAGAGGTAAATTGTGTTAGATTATAAAATGAAAATGAAATTGAATCGATATAAGGGCTAGGGGTATTCGGTCTTCAATAAGTATTAGTCAATCTTGATAGTTTGGGTTTTAATGCTTTGAGGATTTAATTAAAAGGTGTAAACTATATGAGAAAAATAGTAGAATCTTATAAATTTTAGTATTGGATTAAATTGAATAGAAAATGAATTTGAATAAACTACTTGGCATTTATTAGATCAAGTACAAAAGGAAAAGGAGCTTGATCGGGAAAAACAAAACTCAACGAGTAGCCGGGAGCTGGTTTGGTCAACTATCAAAGTAAGTTTTAAGCAATTAATTTAAATTGGATTTTGTACCTTATTATATGCTTTGTTTGAATGGTAGTAAGTGTATAATATGTGCATAACCGAATGTCTGAGATGGTTTTGGTGAGTTTAGCGAATGTATGGATAATTGGGATGTTAATGCAATGGCATGAATGTGTATTTATATGATGTTGGTACCTTAGTTATGTAAAATTAGTGAAATAGATGCATGAAAATAGATTAAAAGAGTTTGTGGGTGATTTGATATTGCTTAAGCGAATGAAATGTAGAATTGGATTGCTAAAGCATAAATATTATTTATATATGAATATGCCTATGGGTGAAAATGTGGTAGATTGGATTTGTATTTGAATTTTATATTGAATGGATGATAAATTATATTAAGCACTATGTGTGGGTATGATCGAGTAACGGCTCTATGTGAGCGATACGTTACATAAATTTTAAGTAACGGCTCTATGTGAGCGATACGTTACGTAAACTTTAAGTAACGGCTCTATGTGAGCGATACGTTACGTAAACTTTAAGTAACGGCTCTAAGTGAGCGATACGTTACTAAGTTCTATTAAAGATTATGTAAGAATGAAATTTATTAAAGGGATGTTATTTCTAATGTTTTTATGCACGGGAAAATGTTCGAGTGAAATATTACGCGTTAGACCGAATGGTTAAGTTTGGAAGGGTAAGTATATTAGAGGTAAGTGTTATACATTGGACTGAGGCTTGGTAACTTGAATGTTAAGTAGATGAATTAGTGAATGTACATGACATGTATATTAGTTATTTCTCATGCAAAGATGGTGTATAGAATGTATATTATAAGCATATGATGATGTTGTAAGTTCAACCCTTAAATGGGTTGGGGTGTTCGGTAAGAGTATACAAATTAAGTGGGTTTAAATTCTTGGTATAAATATTCTACATTTATATGTGATATTATTTGCTTAAACTTACTAAGCTCTGAGAAGCTTACCTTATTTCGGTTGTTGCATTTGTAGTCTTCTTTGGAACTCATCTGCTCGTGGATCATCTTGGGAAGCTCGTCACATTATCATCTATTTTGGGTACCTCTTTATTTATGAAACTTTTGGGAATTTTGGCATGTATAAGCTAGGTTGTCCTTTTGAGTTGCTTTGAAATGAATGTATATAAGGCCATGCGAATATGGCTAAATTTTTAGTTAAGTATCTGTTGTGTCTTGATATGTATGTTGGTTTATGATGGCAATGTTTATGCATTCTTAATTAAAGTTTAATCGCTTTTGTTAAGGAAATGTTTGTATCTGAAATGAATCCTTGAATTAGGGATGTAGGTAGGTTCGGTTAGAAGCTAGTCTTTCATAAAATGCAACAAAACAGCTTGTAGTAGCAGCAGTGATGTGAGTTAGAAAAATCACCAAAATAGGTTATATTGAATTAGAAGGTGAATGAGATATGAAATTAAACCTTATTGTGTCTATTTTTACATAAGAGAAACAGAGTAGGCAAAAGATTTATATATTATGAGATAATTAAGTTTTAGTGAGACCTGCTCTAAATGAATTCATGAGCCACTGTTCTGTTTTGGAAAAATTGTCAAAAATTGTAAAAAAATCATTAAGAAGCATGGTTTATATGTGTAGAACCCTTAATGAGTCTATTTTTCATTGGTATAAACAAGAACATTATAGGAAATTTTTGCAATGAGATAACTGTATTTTTGTAGAGACAGGTCAGAATTGTCAAGCAGTGTAATAAGGGTAACTTTGATGAATAAACTGTACTAATTGGTCACATGAAAAATTCTGGAAAAATTATGGTGAAAAGTTATATGAGTCTAGTTTCAAGGAAAATTTACGGATCTAAATTTTGAGTTTTGTAACTCAAGTTATGGTCGATTTGGTCAGTATGACACAGTTGGACAGCTTTAAAATCTTACACCCCGAGTTAATAGTCAAGTCTAGTAATGCCATGTACTCGATTCCGGCAAGGGTTTCGGGTATGGGGTGTTACACAATGGGCTCAAAGTTTTGACGAGGGCTTTCGTAATGGACAAATGACCACGAACTTGGTAGAGGGGGTCAACGCTGTGTTGTTAAAAACACGACATCTTCCCATTTCATCTGCATTCTCGGCCACATTCTACAGATTGGCGACCTTGATGCCAAGAATGGGTGAACAGCAAGTTAACCAGATGAATGCGGGACACGTGTTTGTGGAAGATGTTAGGGATGCATTGATTGCAAACCGCCGGACTGCGAGGTCGATGACTGTAGAAATATACTCACGACGTATGGAAACTTTTCAAGTTACGGAGTCTATCGGTCGTCGACTCGGTTTGCCACCTAGGTCTTATAGAGTCGATCTTCGGAACAGACAGTGCGAATGCATGAGGTTCCAAACACTTCATTATCCGTGCGCACATGTCATGGCAGCGTATGATAATCGAACAATTTGTGAATGATGTGTACACGCTCGAGCATACGTTGCGTGTCTGGGAAAATGAGTTCCCTGTAACAAAGTGTAAATGGGTCAGCTATCGCACTGACGCCCGTAACAGAACTCCCGTCAATTGGGAGCCCAAGCTGCAATGCAACATCCTCTAGAGTGACTGTGCACTCTCCACACGGAAAATGAAAAGTGTGGGTCTCCGGGCGCCAACGCTCGACTAGTGCGGATATTAAATCATACCGCAAGTCAAACGTCCGGATCAGTAGCTCTACGACCCAAATCCAGCTTGCTCAATATACGGTACCAATCGTTCATCTGGGGGACTTCTTAACCCATTCACGCGGCCCCTTACTAGACGGTACGAGTCCTGAAAGTGTTAAATCAGAAAAAATTTATTATTATAACATAAATTATTATGCACCTATTTTGTTAATATATCTGACGATTAATAAATAACAATATATTACCAAATCATTAGCTGCGTCAGATATGTGTGGAGCTTTACTAATCAATTGAGTCATTGCCATCTGAGATATTTGATTTCTAACCTACATAAAATATTTAATTTTATATTAAATTTCAACAAAATAATATGCCAATAAAAATAATACAACAAAAACATAATATATTTTAATATAAAAAATATAACATAATTTAATTTATTATGTACCTATTTTACTTTTTCTAATATAAATTTAGTAAAAACCACTTATTTAGCCCTTTCGTTGTATTATTCTTATTTCCATACTCTATTAGTTAATGTAAATATATAATTTTCGTCTTTTATTATTTTATATTATTTTATTTATTTATTTAGTACTATTTTTTAAAATCTATATATACATATTGATTATTATTAATAATAACTAAGGTAGGTAAGTAAGTAGTACTAACAATAATAATATTTTTACTAACTAACTATATAAAATAAAATTTTAGTCTATTACTTAATGTAAATATATAATTTTAGTCTTTTATTATTTTATATTATTTATTTAGTACTATACATATATATATTGATTATTAATAACCACGGTAGGTAGGTAATACTAACAATAATAATAATTTTACTAACAACAATAATAATACTAACTAACTAAAATAATATTTAACTTTTTTAACTAGCATTGTTTTTACTTACTACTACCAATATACTAAAATAATAATTAGTGTTAGGTTTTAACCCACTTAATAACTTTTATTACAATTTAACCAATAAAATTATTATTTTAGGGTTTTAACTAACTATCTATACTAAATAACTAACTAATAAATTTATTATTTTAGGGTATTTAACTAACTAACTATTATTATAACTAACAATTTATTATTTTAGGGTTCTTAACTAACTAACTAAGTATAATAATAACAAATAACAACTACTAACAATATAATTAATATTTACACTTGTTACTAATCCTAATAATAACTTATACTAATAACTAACTACCTAAATTACCATTTCAAGGTTTTAACTAACTAATTATAATATTAACTAACAATATTATTTTAATATTTTAATAAACTAATTATAATAATAACTATTTAATAATACTAATAATTAAAGTACTTTTTAAACACTTTTTAATCTAAACTAACAATAACTAATCTAAACTAACAATAATAATACAACTAACTAATAATAACTACTAAACTAACCTAAACTAAACTAAACTAACAATAACTAAACTAATCTAAAAATACAACTAACAATAACTAAACTAACCTAAACTAAACTAAACTAAACTAATCTAATAATACAACTAACTAACAATAACTACTAATCTAACCTAAACCCTAAACTAAACTAAACTAACTAACAATAACTAAACTAATCAAATAATATAACTAGTTACTAAACTAACCTAACATTAACTAAACTAAACTAATAATACAACTAACTAACCTAAACTAAACTAACAATAATCAACAAAATAATAATAACAAAATAATCATTCATATTAAAAAAAAAATTACATACTTCTATTAATTTTTCCTTCTTTTTTTCTTCTTTCTCCTCCTCCTTTCTCTTCCTTTTTTCGGCGCCGGGTATGCTGCTTCTTCTTCTTCTTCTTCTTCTTCTTCTTCTTCTTCCTCCTTTCCTTTTCACAGTTTGCTTCAACAAATTTTGGGGACCATTATATGGTCCCAAGCCACCCACAACCCGACAACCTCAAAGCGGTGCCGTCTCTGCCAGAGACACGTTCGGTGCCGCCTGTGACAGAGGCTGCACCAGTGTGTCATTATTTTTTTTTCGTTTTCAACTTTTTTTTTTGGTTTTGTTAAAAAAATAGGCTGACAGAGGGTGGTCGCGCCTCTGCGACAGGCGGCACCACCCTCAATGTACCAGATTGATAATTTATGAAAAGTGCACCCCATTTCCGATATTTTCCTTTTTTTTTTTGTATTATTTTTGTAAAAAACCCAACATATATGCTTATGCATCACAAATGATGGAAAATCAAATATATATATATATGGGAGTGACAACATAATATTAATGGAGCAATATGAAAGTGAGAAATTTGAGTACAGATTCTAATTTGAACTGCAATTAATGTTCCATACTTTTTACAATCGGATCATTGCAGCAGATGGGAAAGCGCCGGTCTAGTCATTAATTTTTTAGACATTAAATAATTTTTTTTTTTATTTTACAAAAGTGCAAATGAAATATCATTTAAGAATTGAAATATAATAAAATTGGAGTTTTACGTGATGAGTCTAGAAATTGGATTTTGGGGTTTAATCGATATATGAGTAGATACATATCTTTTAAGGTTGAATTTTGGGGTATTTTAAAATAGACTGTTCATTCTACTCAACAAATGATATAAACAGGCCACAATGCAGATAGATAATTCGAAGAGAAATGATTGAATAAAATAGTGACGTCAAGTCATCTGTATCTCTTTCCAATAGATTTATGCCAAATCAGTATTTTTATCCTCAATTTCAACATTTTATCTTAAATTTCAAGATTTTAATTTGGATTTAATTTTTTTCAGGATAAAAATACTGATATGACATAAATCTATTGGAAAGGATCTGTATGACGTAATTATTCATCGTTTCATTCAATCTTTTCCCAATCTGAATGTGGTCCAAGCCTTGATTGGTAATGAGTTGGAAGATTCAAGTATCATTGTGTTTAGAAGAGTCCAGCGGATTAGATATATACCAAGAGACAGAGGTAGATATAGGGGGTTGGTAGGGGCCCTGGCTCGCCTAAAATATAAAATTTCTATTTAGGCTCTTGAATTTTTTTTAAAATTTTAAATTAGTAGAGGTAAAATTCTACTTTGACCCCTTAAAATTATAAAAATTCGATTTAATCTTTTAAAAATTATAAAGATATATCAATTTTAATGGTTTTGAGTAGTTCGCTCGTAGGTCAATTGAATTACCTATTTAGAACTAATATATCAATTTATTTCCGATCCGACTGATCAGACTACCTAATCTAATTCGATTCCAACAACACTAATATTAAATTATTTATATTAAGGGCACATACTGTATAAGAGCTTGACTTTGGGCTTGAGCGTTAATGGGTTTCGCTGGACCCAAATATAAAATTGATCATATCTTTATAGTAAGAGGACCTGCAATAAATGATAAATGATAAATTAACAAGTTGACCTTGTACTTTTTATAAATTTAAAATTTAGTCCATATACATTTTTTATTTTTAAAATAAATTCTTGTGCTGAAAATTAAATCCCAGATATTTGTATAAAAGTCTGAACTTCAGTCTACAAGGGACAAAAAAGGAAAATGAAAGAACGAGCGGGCGGGTCCTCGAGATTCGGCCCGAGAGACAGAATCCAAAAGGCCAGGTGTCAGCAGCTGCGTGCCTTAACCGAAGTGGTATGAGTGAGGTGGTTTTTGGTGATGAAGTCTTTTACGAGTCGTTGAAGCCAAATCTTAGACCGCTCATCATTCACCGCACAAAATGGCGTCGCCCTCTGATCGTAAAGCTACCATTATCGACGGCAAAGCCATCGCTCAGACGATCAGATCTGAAATCGCCGACGAGGTCCGTCATCTCTCCCAGGAATACGGCAAGGTAATGGTTACACCTCACTCTTTTCCCTCGTTTCCATTGACTTTGATTTGGCGAAGGGCACCCATTAATTTGATTTCATTTATTAAGGAGTGATTGGTAAAGTTGATAACATCCTGATCAGGTGCCAGGCCTAGCTGTTGTAATTGTTGGGAACAGGAAAGATTCTCTAAGCTATGTGGGAATGAAGAGAAAAGCCTGTGCTGAAGTTGGGATTAGATCTTTTGATGTGAATCTCCCTGAAGAAGTACCTGAATCCGAGTTGATCAGCAAAGTTCACGAGCTAAATGCAAATCCTGATGTACATGGTTCGTTAATTTTGCTTTATTGTTATTTATAGATCCATTATTTTTAAGTATCTTTGCCTTATTGTAATTTGTAGCTCAACTGCTTATATGGAGGTTTCCTGTCTATATATATATTTTTAACTATGTATTGTTTTGATGAATTCATAGGCATATTGGTTCAGCTTCCTTTACCAAAGCACATAAATGAAGAGAAAGTTTTGGGTGAAATCAGTCTTGAAAAAGATGTAGATGGTTTTCACCCTTTGAATATCGGCAAACTTGCGATGAAAGGCCGAGAACCCCTTTTCCAACCTTGTACTCCCAAGGCAATCTTACAATGCTGTCAAATCTTGTATTATTTAGCCTTTGTTCTTTTTGCTAAGATGGTATGTAATTGTTTCCCCTTTTCTCTACAGGGGTGTCTTGAACTGCTATCTCGAAGTGGTGTAAGTGTAAAGGGAAAAAATGCTGTTGTTGTGGGTCGAAGTAACATAGTTGGATTGCCTGTTTCCTTGCTGCTTCTCAAGGCTGATGCTACTGTTAGCATTGTTCATTCACGTACACCGGATCCCGAAAGGCTAGTTCGTGAAGCTGACATTGTTATAGCTGCAGCAGGACAAGCTATGATGGTAATTCGATTTTAGTTGCGCAAACATTTTGAAG
Source organism: Gossypium rotundifolium (assembly GCA_025506655.1). Classification (NCBI taxonomy): domain Eukaryota; kingdom Viridiplantae; phylum Streptophyta; class Magnoliopsida; order Malvales; family Malvaceae; genus Gossypium; species Gossypium rotundifolium. The sequence continues at coordinate 1,168,060 of CP106733.1, forward strand.
TTTTCTGGACTGGTCTAGCATAGTCAATTATTCATCCTTGCTTTGCTTCTCCCATTAAATTTTAGCATTTAGGCTTAGTTTAGAGCTTAATTTTGTTGAGTAATAGTGTTGGTCCTCTTGGATTATGACATGATTGTGAAGTACAAGAAAACACTTTACTCGAAGCACTCCACGACACCAAATATCCATAATATAACCTTGTCTGGAAAATTGAAATGTAATGAAAGTGAACCTTAATAATTGTTTGCTTTGCTGTGGGTTAAATGATTGATCCTCAAATTGTTTTGGGGCTTCATCATTTATGTTTACTTTGGTTTTTTGTAATGGTATGGTTTGGCCATAAGTTATTCTAATTGACTTTCAGATCAAAGGCAGCTGGATCAAACCCGGGGCTGCGGTTATTGATGTTGGAACCAATGCCGTCGATGACCCAACTAAGAAATCAGGATACAGGTTAGTGGGAGACGTGGATTTTGAAGCAGCATGTAGTATTGCTGGATGGATAACCCCTGTGCCTGGTGGCGTTGGCCCGATGACAGTCGCAATGCTGCTCCGGAATACCTTAGATGGTGCGAAGCATGTGATTGAGCAATGACGTATCTCATTTCCATCACTCGTTTACTTCATAATAAAATTTGCGTAAGTTTAACCTCTGAGTTGCATCTCTGACTTCAAACAAAAAAAAAAAAAAAAGCCCTTTTTTTTTGAAGTGTAAGGTATCATTGCCTCCCTCCCATACTCAAAAAGTGTAATAGAAATCAATTTCAGAAAACTTTACAGAGCTATTTTAGGACTTGGGATTTTGTCTGTTGTATGTTTAAACATGTTCACCTTTTCTTTCCATGAAGGTTCCAAATATGCTGTCGGTTTCTGTATTTATTCATACCTTTTCGATTTAAAATTTCAAGTTAAATAATTTATATTGTTAATATTTTTCATCAAAATTTGTTTACTATGTATTTGCTTCTGGAGATGATATGATTTTATGGATGCATTAATGGCAAATTTTGATGGTAATACTATTTGATATCTGAGTTTGTTCAGTTTGGTTCCCACATCATTGCATGGTCAGATTAAATGGCACCCTGTGTGTGGTCTAAACAAGAAGAATTAAAGATGAAAGTCAAACCCAGGTACGTAAAAAAAGTTCAATCTACAAAATTGTGAATGTTTTATATAAGGATGTGTATTTTAAATTCAAGAAATTTTGGAAGTACAAAAATGAATTGTGAAGCATGTATTTTAATTTCAACACCGCTCTACATTGGACCACACTCGCCCCTAGAACTAATCATTTTTCTAGTTTTGGCCCCAATAATCCTACAACTACCCTATATTAGGTATTCAATTCTACTAGCATGCTAGCTAACTTTTCTTACTTAGTTGTGTTATTAAATATTCTTAGATTATTGACTTTTTCATTTTTGACATATTTATGCATAGGGTAGTCTAGAAATTAAAAATATACACAAAAATTAGTACAAATTCAGAAAAAAGAAGAAGAAGAAGAAGACATATGTATGAATATATAAGTTTAGATAAGAGAGTGGGATTGAGTTGTTAAGAAAGACATTAAATCAAAACTTAAATATATACAGAAATCCTTTACTAGGAGTGTGGATTTTTCTTTTATATTAATGGGGTCACTCGAAATGGAAAAAAAAAAAAAAAAACATTAATAAGTTTTGATTTATTTAATGTAAGATTATTTTTATAATAGAGTTTTTGAAATAATATGTTATTTTGTTTGGTTTATTTTATTAGAATATATATTTTTGTTATTTGATTAACAAGATATAAAATTATTTAAAGCCATATTTTACAAAATTATTCTTATAAAATTTGCTTTTATAGTATTCAATTTTACGGAATCTGTGCTACCTTAAAAAAAACATTTCAGTGTACAAAATATACATTGTGCCAATTTAGTCTTGATATTTAAAAAAAAACTTAATTCTCAACATTAGCATATTTTGTAATTTGTTTTTTTTTTTGCACTGGTTTTTTTTTTTTTTGTGATTCTTTCACTTAAAAGTTAAAAAAAAATTTATCAGCTAAGTTAGATTGAAAATATACCGGAAAATGGAAATACTAAAATTTTAAGATAATAATTTTATATTTTCTCGTTATTTTAAAATGATCTTTCAATATTACAAAGAAAAATGAAACTAAAAATGACCAAAGTACACAATCGTGAATGTTGAGAGTTAAATTTTTTAAGAATCAAAGACTAATCAAAGTTCAGAAAATGTTGTGGGTTAAAATTGTTATTACGTCAATTTTAAAAGTTGATATCGTTAACCAACTTGTGATAAAAAAAGACAAAATTAAATAACTTTGTTATCAAAAAATAAATTTACTTATAATTAAATAACTACTAATATAATTTACCATATATATTTCCTATTGTTTAATTAAAAAGTTAGTAGTTACACATATTGTATGGACCTTGTTTTTATAATTGAAAATAGGCAAGGATGGGGAATATCCAACTCGGCCAACCCTACCACCACGTCCTAGTGTGTTTCATCCTGTGATTGCTTCCCATTGGGATTTAAAAATTCATTTGATTAAAAAATTATGAATATATTTTTTATAATTAAATTTTTCATATTTTGACATTATTTTAAAATGAATTTTCAATGTTATAAATAAAAATTAAATTATAAAAAAGATCAAAGTACACAACGTGTAAATATTGAGGGTTAATTTTTTAAAAATCAAGATTAGTTGAGATTTAGAAAATGTTGTGAGCCACTAAAAATCAAGACTAATCAAGACTGACCAGGCTCATCAGTATTAATTTTTATATAATTTTTAAATATATATAATACATCAAAATTACTAAAAATATCAAAATAAAATTTTCTAATAAATTGAAAATAAATTTTAAAAAATATGTAGACTTTAATAACATTAAAATAAATACAACTTAACAAGCAAATGCCTCTAAAATAATAACAAAATTAATAAATGCCTTTAAAATAATAACAAAATTAATAATAGAATAAGTTTTATATAATATCCAAATAATAACAATAAAATAGTAACAACATAATAATAAAATGGTAGCAAAATAGGGAGAAAACAGCAAACATTCAAAAAAAAGGCAGATTTTTTTTTATCTTTTGGTGAATTCGGGCCGGGCCGGGGCCAAAAATATATTACCTGAGGCTCTTTTGTTTTTCAAACGGGTCTTATTTTTTTGTCTAAGTCCATTTTTTAGGCCTATATTTTTACTCAAATCCTCTCACATTTCAAGCGGGCCTTCAAACTGGGCTAGATGGCTCAACCCATGATCAAGTCTAGTTGTGAGTTAAAATTACTATTATATCAATTTTAAAAGTTGATATCGTTAGTCAACTGGTGACAATCTGAATCAGAGACGAAGCCAGAATAATTTTTTAGAGGGCTAGATGAAATTTTAATTTTTTATAGTTTATATCTTTATAATTTGTAAAGGATTAAATCGAATTTTTATAATTTTAGGGGGTCAAAATATAATTTTATCTTTACTCATTTAAAATTTTAAAAATTTTAAGGACTTAAATAATAATTTATATTTTAGAAAATCGAACCCATGTCAACCCCTCCGGCTTCGCCCCTGAATATGATACATTTGAATAACCAACTTTGCTAATGTTGTTACAAATTGCTTGATCCCTACGTCTTCTCTATTTTGAATTTTGGTGCGTTGCATCTTTTCTAACTAGAAAAAACCAACCACCACCTCCTACCATCATTGGGATTAAAAATTAAAAAAATATTATTTTATAATTAAAATAAATTATATTATCTGCAGTATTTAAACATTTCACTTTAAAAGAAAATAAAAAAAAATACGTGCATATAGTAAGATTTGAATCCATATCGATTACATTAGAAAAACTTTTAATTTACCATTTATCTAAAGCTCTATTTTAATATTTTTATATATTTTATTTTATTATATATATTATTAATTTATTTTTACCTGTGCGAATCACGTTTACTATTTATATAAATTATATTGGAATATAAGACATTTGTAATATTTTGAATATGTTATATGCATTAATATATTAAAATTTAAATAGTATTAAAAAATATTTTACATGAGATGACCATGTGTGTTAATTCTAGAGGTGATCATAGGCCGGGCCGTGTTCGAGCTAGGCCCAGATAAATTTTTAGGCCCGTTTTTTAGGCCCGAGTCCGATCTAAAATATGGGCCTAAAAATTTATCCAAGTCTAACCTAAAGAAAATTGATAAATCCGAGCCGGCCGGCCTATATTAATTTTTTTAATATATTTGATTAAAAATAAAATATATATTTAATATATAATTCGGGCCGAGCCCAGCAAAAAAAGTTTTACTCGAGGCCTGGCTCGTTTTTTAAACGGGCATCATTTTTTGCCCAAATCCATATTTCGGGCGGGCTGTCGGGCCAGGTTGGGTAGCCCAACCCATGATCACCTCTAGTTAATTCCAATATATTTCATTTTATGAAAGGTTTAATCAATATATTAAAGAAAATGATTTAATGTGATGATATTTTTATTTACAATAAAAGTTAAGAAAGTATTGTAAAAATAATAATATTATTAAACTTTCATGTAAAATTTCTGAAAACACTATAAAAATAGCATTAAATTGACTTGAATCATGAAAATAATACCGCGAAAACTTTAGTGTATGGTTTATTTTCTCCATGCTCAGGTGTAGTCGATCCTCGAGAGTACAAGTAGTAGATCCAGCACCCATAAGACGATCCTTGACCTAGCAAAGTTTGGATAATTTCGTTTTGTTCTAAGTATGACAAGTACCTAGGTCGAGTCAATTTTCATGATTCTTTTAACTTTCATTTAACATACACAATCATTATGCTTTTGATTATTATTCAATTTAATCCTTAAAACTCACATATCTTTTAACATATAGTTTTATCATAACTTATCTTATTTCAGTTATATACATTTCATAACTTTACAATTTAGTCCCTAGCATCATGAGAGTTCATTATTTAATGTAATTTCACTTTAATATCACCTTTAAATTTAATCCTCTAACACCTAACACATCATTTAAACCCTTCGTCATAATACTTTATTTAAGTTATAAACTTTTGTACACTTTATAATTTAGTCACCATTATCATAAATACAAGTTAACTTAGTAATTTCATCACCCTTTATTTATGTTCTCTTTTTAACATTCAATTCCACATAACCTATTTTGTTTATTTTACAATTTAGTCTTTTTCTACTACTTCAATGCACCAAATCAATTTCGTACATAATATTTGCATATTCATAATTAATTTAACTATTTAACATTCTCTACACTTGTATTAAAATTAAATAAAGTTCTTGAAGTACATACTTTGTCTCTTTAATCTCTTCACTTTCTCCTCAACTTTCTTCACTCCCAACCCCAATTTCTTGCTTCCAAGACGGTATTCTAACTCTCTAGTATCTTCACTTCACTTCTCCTTTTGGGTGACTATAAAAATTTTCAAAGAATTTGGGAGAAAAAGTGGGGTTTCATGATAAAGGACCAAATTGTAAAAAAAAAAAAAGAAAAATTTCTTTCTTTCTCTTTTCCACCAACGTGCATGGAGAAAGTATGAAGTATTTTCTTCATCTTTCTCCCTTTTATACTAACCTTAAATTAATAAAAATAATAAATAAAATTATATTAATAAAATAATATGTATCTAATTAAATAATTATAAAATATCATCAAATATCTTCAACACATCATTACCTTCTTGAATTCTCTCTCTAGCTAATTGATCATTTTTCCCTTTATAATCTTTCAAAATTCAATCATGTAAAATTGTGATTCAGTCCCTCATAATTCTCTATTTATTCAATTTGATTCTTGCATGCTAATTCTATGTCATGATAAATTGGACTATTTTTACTTTTGGTCCTTCAACTTTTCACTTTCATTTTTACTCTTTGTATCTTGTTTATTTTCTGTTTTGCATTTGGTACTTGAAAGAGTGCCCACCGTCTTAGGCACCACTTTACTTGAGCGGGTTGATTCCAAGCAATGTTTAAGTTATTCCAAAGTTAATAGATATAACCAAGATGTGCATCACACGAGAATGTATACTAATTTAGTAATATAATTAATAATAATACCCGAATATGGGGTCGGATTTTAATAATTAAAATTTTTTTAGTAATAATTAAATATTAAAATATTAAAATATTTATTTTAGTATTATTAAAATTTTATTTATTTAATAATGAATTATTTTGTCCGTATATTATAACATATTTAATATACAATTAATAAATTTAAATGAATTTTAAATTTTCCAAATATATAGTTAATATGTTTTATTCTCCTATTTTACAAAACATTAAAGAATAATGAAAAGTAATTATTATAAAGCGTAAATTCTAACAAATTGAAAAAGATGAATAATTAAAATATAATAATAAAATTTAAAATAATTACATAACTTTATTTTTCAAAATACCCAAATTACTTTCAACTTTAAAGGCTTCAAAAGAGATTTTTTAAAAATATATCTTTCATATTTATTTTATTTTTATAAAACAAATCAATTTTATATTATATAAAAATAAAAATATTATTTTGAATCCCAAATTGTGACTTATTTGTTAAGTGTCCATAAGAATAACCTAAATTATTAAATTTTTTTAAAAAAGTCAAATCATTTTTTAATGAAAATACTAATTAATACATTAATTTTTCAATGATGTTGGTGCGGCAACCCGCATATTTATCTTATATATCACATCAATAAATTATTTTAAAATTATAAAAATATTTAAAATAATTTTAAAAAAAAAACATAAAGTATATACCATGTAAGGTGCTACATATAAAATTTAACATTTTAGTTGATATTTTCGTTAACAAAATTAATTCGATTTTTTGACAAAATGCTTAAATTTATGATTATATCAAGAAATAAATGAAAATGATAATTCAACTATAGCACACGTACATGCCACTTGAACAGAAGTAATTAAGCAATTAATATTACCCCCAACATACATGCAACCTATAATATACCAAATTTTCCTTCATCTTCTTCTCTATAAAAGCAGACTAACACAGCCGCTGATGAACATCAACCCCATTTTGAATTTCGTATAAGCAGGTTTGGTTAAGCAATTCAAAGAAAATGGCTAACCCATCATGCTTATTGTATGCGTTTCTTTTTTTACTTGTTGCATTTCAATCTACCATGATTAATGCCAATACTGTTATTCATACACCTCAGTGCAGACCAGTAGCTGCTTCCTCCAACGAAAAGATCATATTCTCTGTGAACTTGCTCTTATACCAAGCGCAGTTTCTTCTCCATGCTTCATTTGGTGTTGGAATCAATGACATATCACCAGGTCTGGTCCAAGGTCCTGCTCCCATTGGAGCCACCACTGCAAATTTCAGTAACCCCGTCCGTAGGGTTATTGGGGAACTTGGTTTAGCTACTGTTGGCCATCTCAGGTTCCGACCTCTTTCATAGGTTTCATAATCCTTTTTATTGAATTTAAGAAATGGTGAAAAGATCTCTCTGATTTCAGCAGATTTATCCCTTAAAAGATTTTCATCTTTTTTTCAATTTGATACTATGGGGTTAAATTTGTTGAATTCTTTTACAATCCGAGCCAAAATGACATAATTTATAAATATCGAAGGTTAAAATTGTTATTATACCAATAGAGAGTAAGATAGATTGACAAAAAATGTAAAGATATAATGATAAATTTAATCCTTAATATTTATATATTTTATCGTTTAGCTCCATTTTTTTTTTTGAGCAAGAATTAACTCTCAACTTTTAAAAGAGCCAAATTGAATTATTATTTTTAAAACAAAATACTAACTAAAACATTAAATTCTTAAACAAGGTGACCCCATGACAATTTGCGTTTATTTCATGCTAATTTTTAAAATTTTTGAATTTTTTATAATTTTTGAAAATTTTAATTTCTATAAAATATAAAGTATTTGTCTAGGCAACATATAAAACAAAATAGTCTAACGTCAACATGAAATATATGTAGATTGTCACGTCAATATCGTTAAAAAAATTTAGGGTAAACAAAACTCATAATCACTAATCTATTGATAAGATTATATTTTAGCCATTGAACTTTAAAAATTATAAAATAACCTTTGAACTATTAGGATATTTTAGATAAGTAACCTAAAAAATTAAAATTTATGAAAATGACCTAATATTAGATTATTTAAAAAATAATCTAATTTTACTGATAAAAGTGGGTTTGCTCATCTCAAATGGCAAGCACTAGAGGTGTGCATGGGCAGGCTGCCGACCAAAGCTTGACCGAAATGTGGGAGGTTTGGACAAAATAAAGGCCGAAAAATGGGCTTGGGCAAAAAAAGGAGGCCGTTTAGAAAATGGGCAGACCTCAGTATATTTTTGGCTGAGCCAGCCATTGACCGACCGAAATATTTTTATTTGTTATATTTTAATTGTATTTGATTTATTTTTAAATGTTTTTTATTTATTTTTTGTTTTAATATTTATTTTTGTTTTTTAAAATGTATTGAATTTATTATATTTTATTTTTTTAATAAAACAAAAAAATTATACTAGTCGGGTCGAGCTTGGACCGGGCTCGGGCCTATCAATTTTAAAGTGGGCCGGGCCTGGATAAATTTTAGGCCCATATTTTGGGTCGGGCCGGGCTCAAGCTTATCAATTAGGCTGAAATTTTTTTTTGAATCCAGCCCGAACCCGACTCGGCCCATGCACACCTCTAGGCAGCACTACCCCAAATCATTATATCATCATTACAAAAAATGATAGAAACAACCTTAGTGCCGTCACTTCCCAAAGCGGCACCGATATAAAATGTGGTATTTTCAACCGTATTTCATTACCCTAAGAAATGAAATAAATGATCTAAAAAGTTGAAAAAAGTTTGATTTTTTTTTTTTTTACAGGGCCCTCGTACAAGCCGAAGTACTCTATGCTCCAATAACAAGCCCACCAATAGATGTCAGCGCAGAAGCATATGCCGGATTTGTGAACGTGGCTTTCAATGTCTCTACTTTGACTCCTCCATTCAATATTTACGCCAACAACCCCAGCTTTGTGGCCGCAGCGAAAGGTTTTTCTGCATTTATACAACAATATTACGCCGGAATTATACCTTCGATTGTGGGCAACGATCTACAGCGGGTAATTTCAATTGAGCTATTATTAAAAAATTACTTTCAATTGAATTGCTAATGATTTAAAAAATATCAATTCACCCAACCCTTTCATGGAAATCATTAGTCGATCGATTTGATCGTAAAACCGTGGTTGACTAAAGCTGTCGAAAACTATCACATGGCAGTATGCTGACGTGAAAAAAATAAAATATTTTTCTAAAAAAATAATTAAAATATGCATACAGAATAAATCTGAAATAATTATTTGTCTAGATTAATTTTGATGAGTATAAAATTAAAAGAACCTCTAAATTTTAAAAATATATAATTAATTATTTAAAATTCTAAAATATACATAAAATAAGATATAAAAAAAGTTTAAAAGAATTTTAAAACGTAAAAAAAAAAATAAAAATAAAAATAAAAATGTGCCGTTAGAATGTACCTAGACAAACAGTTGTTTAGGTTCAACTAAATTGGACAATCTTTTGTCCATATTCATTCTAAATGACTTCAAAACTATAAAAATTTAGAGTTATAAAACATAGAAATTATATAAAAATTAAAATGTGAAAAATAAAAAATATTTAATTTAAAAAAATTATTTGAATTTTATAATTTTGTACATATTTCGATGCATTGTCTAATTCTATTCTTTTTATAATTTTTTGATTTTTTTTCTATTTTAGCCTAAATTTTTAATTATGATCTTTCAAAATTTATTTAGATTCATTCAATATGCACATTTTAAATAATTTAAAAGATTTATTTTTGTAATTTTTTATTTTTTATTGACGTGGCATGCCACATTAACATACTACTACGTGGCAGTTTCTAGTGACTTTCGTTGTAATATCAACACGATTAATGGTCAAACCAGTCAACTAACCTTTTTGTTAATAAAATGAGTCAATTGATTTTTAATCACTAAAGGCTCAATTGGGTGTATTTTCTTCATAAGAGATCAATTATAATTTTTGATTTTTTATTGAGGGCTTTTTTGACCTTTTAGCATGAATAACATGTAGTATAAAAATTTAAGGGTAAATGCACTTTTTGGGACACAAATTGACATCTGTTCCCATAGTCCAGCCTTAATTTTTTTTTTTTTCTAAGTTAATTTTTGAACTGAATAATTGTTCTCATATTAGCACATTGACTTTTTTTTCTAACCTTTTTTACAAGGAAATGTTAGGGACTAACTTGGACAAAAAAAATCAAGCTCGAAGGTGGGAACAATTGCAAAGTTTAAGGACTAATTTGGAAAAAAGTTCAGGACCTAATGTGAAAATAATTACCAAGTTCAAGGACTAACTTGAAACAAAAAATAATTCAAGCCCTAGTGTGGAAACAATTATCAAGATCAGGAACTAACTTAGACAAAAAAATTTAAATCTATGAAAATAATTACCAAGTTCTACCCTAAAAAGTATGTGATTTGTGTATTGGATTTTATATTATTTTAAAGAAATTTTCACTGCCTGTTTATAACTTCATTGTATTATTTTTCCTTCTACTTTATTTTTAACATTGGCTTCATATAAAATCATTGCCTGCATTTTTCTTATTTAGCTGGTGACTCGAATCGGGCTCAGCCAGGCAGCAGGATTAGGAGTTCTCCGAACACTACTTAACGATGTGATCAATTCAACAGTGCAGCCATACACATTCACAGCGGCGGAGCTCAGCAACCGTACTTCAGAAGTGGTTAATCGGCTTGGGGGATGTGGTGTGAAAGCTGAAGGTTTGATTGTGCCATTGCAACTTGGAGCAGAGAATCGAACTACTAGTAACGTCGTGCCGGGGGATGTCAATTCCCTTGCGTATGTACGGTCTGAACGTGAGATCTTGAGGATGGTATTTGGAACCGGTAACGCCACCATGCCTGGTGGACTTTATCCAGGTGGTTTCATTGGGTCACTTTATACACGCATTCGTGACTTAAAACTTAGCTAATTAAGAGCTTTTGAAGCTTTGACGATGATAATACTATGTTCTATCATAAATAAAAACCATTGCATGTAATAAAGAAACACATACATGCACTATGTATGTGATTTAGCCCAATTTTGTTTTGCATGTCATAACAAAATTGCATGCCCCGCCAGGGCATAACGAATGCCACTAGTATACCTCATCTTTCTCTAGAGGGAAAAATGATTTTATTACATAGGAAACATTAAAAGAGGGTTAAAAAAGGACTTACACACCATCGATGGGCCTTAAGGGCAACCCTCAATGATGACCTACTATAAACCCTAACTGGTGGCTCAACCCAACAATTGTCGACTACCCACCCCTGTAAAGATGTTAAAATGTTTTTATAGAAATGATACTAGAAAATATAAAGATGTTTGAAATGGGGACACTTTTCTAAATACAAAAGGACTACCCTCCCCAAGATTCCTCTACCTTTTGCCATGGCCCTAGGCATAAGTGGCCCCTTGGCATCCTATCCTGCTAAAGTTGGCAAAGCAGGCCCGAGCACGAAAGCTTAGTCACGTCGATTTAAGCCCGTAATGATGCAAGTTCGAAAAAATTCAAGCTTGTAATAGATTTGAGTCAAAAAATGTCAAGTCGAAGAAAATCTGAGCCCAAGAAAACTTGAGCCTGTAACAAATTCAAGCTCGAGATCGATTTGGATTGAGCCCAAGGTAAATCCAATCCAAAGCCCAAATTTATAATTGAACAAATATAATAGACACTAATAATTAATCTGATTTTATGATATCACTTAAACTAAAAGTAAAATATAAATAAATGATAATTTTTATTTTTGAAAAATTATCCATAACCACCGCATACTTATATTAAAATTTTATTAATAGGAAAAGTAATTAATAGTATTTTTAATATTGAGTTATAAAAAGAAATAAAGTTTTAAAAATATTAATTTAATATAAAATATTTTAATACTATAATTATATATGTATAATATATAATTATTAAAATATATAAAATAAACTTTAATGATAATATAAAATATATAATGATACAATTAATTAATCTAATAATACAATAACTTAGTGTTATACATATTACAAATGATTAAACATGATTTCTTATACAATAATATTACTAATAAATTTAATTTTAAGCCCTATATCTTTTAATAAAAAATTATCTATAACAATATAAATTAGAAAATTTAACAGTTTTTTATTCATTAATATTTATTTTTATTAATATTAAATTTTATGAAAATTATTATTTTATATTAATTTTTAATTTGATTTGAGTTCTTTTTATTTAGGTTGGATTTTGAAGAAATTTTAAATTGGGTTTAAGTTTGGATTTGGTTGGTATTTTGGACTATTGGTCAATACTATTGAGTTTGGATTTAAATATAAATTATATTTAATAGGTGTAAAGTTGGTCAATTGTTTAAACGGTGTTGGACACAACCATGTGAACCACACGGCCTGAAGACACGACCATGTGAATCACACGGGTTTAAGACACGGTCATGTGAATATTGGATGTGATATTACGTGGAACCACAAGGTTCCTAAAAGGCACACGGTCTTGAAACACGGTCATTTGACCCACACGGGTTGACGACACGACTGTGTGAATACTGGAGCATAATTTTATCTTAGCGAAAACCACGTAGGCTGAAGGCACGACCGTGTGAGCCATACGGGTCAATGACACGACCATGTAGAGACTGTGGACCATTTATTTCCTTCATTAGATCCTTTTTCGTTTCTCTTTTTATTTCACTTTCTTTTTACCTTTTTATTTTTTTTGTTGCAAGGATAACTTTACTTAACTTCGAATCTCTAATGCTTCAAGATTTCACACTCTCCATCCATTCATCCCAATTCAAGGCGGTTTCAGTTCTTTCTTCATTTTATTATTTTATTCAGTATATTGTGTTTATCTTTGTTTGTACATTGAGGGTATTGTACATCTTAAGTGTGGAGAGAATTTTATACTTTCATTCGACTTAGTCCTTGAAATTTTGCATGTTTGCTTAAGCAATTTTCTTAATTTTTGTATGAGAGTTATCTTTTCCAAATCTTGATTTTTTGTTGATTCTGTTTTGTGATAATTTTAGATTTTTATGCATTTTTCATTTATACTTTAATACATGAGAGAGCCAAACATTATGAGCTATTTTCAGAAAAAAATTATTTTAGGTTTTCTGCTTGAATTTAATACTTGTAATGAATTATAACTTTCCACGTTTTGACATCAAAACCATAATTTTATGAGCTTTTGAGCCTTTAGAGCATCTATCCTTTTATCCTCATTATTTTTTGGTTTTGAGGGTGTCAAATAAGTCCGTTATTCTAGAACTTACTTTTATCATGGATATCAAAACGACATTAATGATGTGATATGTTGAGATGATAGAAACACTTAAGATTTAACTCATTTAGCCTTTAAATAACCTACCCATTTTATTGTCCACTAGTAAACCCCTTTGAGCCTAATTCTTTTTTTGTTCATTTATCACTCATTCATTTTAACCCTTAAGACCCCATTAATCTTTGAATTACCCTTTTATTTCTTTCCTTTAGTCAAGATTAGATTTTGGTAAGTTGTCTAACCATGTTTGACCATTCAGATTGCTGAAGTTTTCTTTGTTTAAAAAAAAAAGAAAAGAAAAAGAAAAAGAAAACATGGAAAAACTTTGGGCTGTTTTGTTTAATTGTGAGATCACTCTTCATGTTATAGCCCCATTAAATTGTTTGTTGAGCTTAAATCATCACTACTATATTTTGTATAAAGGCTCACTTCAATTGTTTGTTTATTATTCATGTCAATTCTTTGCAATTTAGCATCTTATTCTTTTGGTCAAGTAGCCTATCACTTCAGCTCTCGACTGTAATCACCTATTATACCCTTCCGTACTCTTAACCTAAGCCTCTTTGCAACCCTTATAAAGATCTCTTGATCTTTGTGTCATCTCATATTTTTAGTGGTGGAAATTTGGTTCTTAAGCAAGCTTATGACAATAACATTCATCGTTTAACTATTGAGTGCATATCAATTATCCTTTAAACACTTTGAGTGCTTTGAGTGAATCTTAGTGAGGATGTTAAACCTTGTTGAGTTTGAATTTTAAGTAATTATTAAGGTGGAGGAGACACATAGGTTTGCACATACAGGATTCGCAAACCTAGGGTTTGCTCCTCTAGGTTGGCGTATAGGGCTCGCCTATAAGGGGTTCGCATAAAACATAAAGGGTTCGTATAATTCAATATGTAGGGTTCGCATACCTAAAACATGAAAGGTTTGCATGTAGTAGCATGTAGAGTTCGCATGAATAAAATTTATAGGGTTCACACCTATGCACTAAGGGATCGCAAATATGTTCCCCTAAGGGTTCACATACTTAAGGTTTGCATACATGGGGTGTTTCGCATAATAGTTCATATATAACGAGGGTTCGCTTACAAGCCTCTTACTCGGGGGTTCGCATACATGTATTAAGGTTTTGTATTACAAACTACCTTACTTCCTACTTCCTCAATTGAATAATCATACATAATGATTTATGTTAGATCCCACACTTGATTTGAGAAAACACAAAAACCTTAATTTGGAAGAGGAGGTTGAAAATCTACTTGAGGGAGAGGGATGATTTTGAAACTTTGACTCCTTTAGCATTGAAAATTGATTTGGAAAGAAAAGAGTTTGAGGGTGTTTTTCTTGAAAACTTGCTAGGTAAAAATTCTAGAGTTTGATTAAAATTGGCTATTCATAATATTTCTTTCCCTAATTGAAATAGGTTTTAAAAATTTATGTAGAATTATGACTAATTTAAATCATGGACTAAATTTTAAAAAAAAAGCTTTGGGTTGGGCTATTTTGTAAATTTGACACTTTTATGGGTATAAATGAGAAAATAAAATATTTTAGCTAGATGCTTATTAGGGGTTTCAAACTTAGGACTTAAGGGAGTGCTAAGGCTTTATCATCAAACCATCAAATTCATTCTTGTTAATTTTAACAAAAATAATTTTTAAGACATACTAAATTCTCTTACCCTTTGTTTTAAAAAATAAAAATAAAAATAAAAATAAATTTTTATCCATATTTATTCTAGCCCTATTTTTAGGATGTGACATTAACCCCCGGTTTTCCTTAAAACCAATAGATATTGTTTTCCGTTGTCAAATTAAAAAATTAAGATTTTGAGGATAATAAAATAGTTTATAATTGAATTTTCTACTGAATTAAACAAATATTTTAAATTAATTGTTTTCAAAATCCCGATAACCCTGCTAGGCCATCTTAGTGGTCGATGTAACCTCCCCAACCCGGGCTAAACGTTGGGTTGGGGAGGTTACACATTATATATTTTAGTGTGGTTTTTAAAAGAAAATAAATGGAAGAGGAATAGCTTCAACCTTTAATCTTTAGGAAGGCATTAACTACTTAACCACCAAGCCTAATTCATTTCTTAATTAATTATTTCAACTAGCCCCCTAATTTTTGGGGCATGACATAATGACTTTCTTCGGACGGGCACTTTTGTCAATTTTGATTTAACCGGTGCGACCGAATGATTGGTCCAATTTAAGTTTTTAAGGTTTTTTTTTATAATATTTATATATTTATATCAATTTTAATATTTTTATGATTTCTTATAAGTTTTTAAGAATTTTTATAGGTTTTTATAAAGTTTTAAATATGTTTTATTAATTTTATTAGAATTTTTAATATTTTATTTTTATAATATTTAAAAAGTATTTATTATTTTATATTTTTTATAAATTTATATCAATTTTAATATATATACTTAATATTTAATAATTTTTATACTTTTTATTTTTATAAATATTTTATGATTTTTAATAAAAGAAATGGGACTTGTATGAAAATTAAAAGATATAAAATATAACTTTCAAAAGTTAAAAAAAATAAAGTTATGCAGTAAAAAGAGTTTAAGTTATTAAAATAATTTAATAATAAATAGGATATTTAAAACACAATTCATTTAAATAGATAATTAACAAATTGAAAATAAGAATAAATTAAATATAATAATAAATTTAAAATAATTAATTAGAAGTGTGTTTGATACACTATTCAAAATTTTCATTTCATTAAAAACGAAAATTTTTAAAATTTAATATTTTAAATGTGTTTGATAATTATTTTAATTTTTTTATTTTATATAAAATTTTCAAAAAAAAAAAATGTTAGAATAAAATAAGTAGGTTGATTAGGTAACAATCTATGGTAAAGCCTTGCACTCTTTTCCCCTACTTTTAGGTTTAAATCATGCCAACCACAAAAAGGATAAATTTCCCTACAGCCCCTTAAAAGTTTGAAATCCTAACTATTTACTCCCCTTTCCTAATTACATTAAGATTTTATTTTATTTTTCATTCCAAAATAGAATTCCTCCCCCTTTTCTCTATATCTTCATCTTTTCTTTTCATCTTATTTTTAATCCATTGCTGAATTATTATTGACTTTCTCAAATCAAAGTCAATCTTCGTTAACTTGTTTATCTACCAGAATCGAAATTGTTATTATAAACATTCCAAAACCTAACCAAGAATCGGTAAGTACGCCTCAATCTCGATGTTTAAATTTTGAATCTTTAAAGAATTCCTATCTAACGAGAATCTTGCAATCGATTTTAGGATATCGAAATATGAATATTAATTAGTTATACATGAACTTCGGTTTTCATTAAAAGTTTAAACTATTATCACTTTTCCGCTTCTAATTTATAAATAAGTATTGAGTAGTAAATAAATCGGAAAATTAACTAAGTTTCCTTAAAAGTAGTCACTGTTACATAGGAAAGTTAAATTGAATCGGTTTTTTTGATAACCTCTGAGTTTTCTGAAAATAGACTAAGTTTTCTTCAAAAATAAATAAATGTTCTAAAAAACTATTTTAAAAACTCCGATCATACTAGGCCATCTCGGTGGCTGATGTAATCTCCCAAATTTGGGTCTAAAGTCTAGGCTGGGTTGGGGAGGTTGCATTTGGTGGTATTAAAGCTACAAATTTACAAAACTCGGGCTGTGGAAATTTAAACAAGTTTGCATGCATGTCATAGAAAGGGGTATTTTAGGAAAAACTATGCCACAAACTTTTGAAAAATTGATTTTCTACAGGAAATTAAATCCGAGACTCCGATGTCGGTCCTACTTTAGTTATTGATACTTTTGGGAAACTTTAGATAAATTGTGATTGTTAAACTGCAAATACTCAGGAAATAACTAATGCTTGATTTTTTAAAAAGAAAAGAATATATAAAAAATTCATAAATTTTTTTTTAAAAAAATCATGAAATACACACGGATTGCCATACGGGCTGCTATGTTTAAAATTTTAACATTTTATTTAGTATTTCCGGTAAAAAATTAATTCAACTCTTTTTGAAAGGTTTTAAAAGGTTAATGGTCAAATCTGACTTTTTTTAAAAGATTGAGGGCCAAATTTAATAAATAAAAAATAAAAACCAAATTGAAATTTAAGGCTAAATTTGACATTAAATCAATAATTAAATAAGAGCTCTATATGGACCTAAATGCCACTCGTATAGAATTAGTTAAGCAATTAATGTTAGCCCCAACGTACATGCAACCTATATTGCTTGCATTGATATCGAATTTTCTCTCATCTTCTTCTCTATAAAAGTAGACTAACACAGCCAATGATGAACATCAACCCCAGTCTGAAATTCGTATAAGCAGGTCTGGTTAAGTAATTCAAACAAAATGGCTAATCGATCGTGCTTATTGTATGCGTTTCTTTTACTTGTTGCATTTCAATCCTCTATGGTTATGGCCAATACTGTTATTCATACACCTCAATGCAGTCCAGTAGCAGCTTCCTCCCAGGATAAGATCTTATTCTCTATTAACTTGCTCATATATAAAGCAGAATTTTGTCTTCGTGCTTCAGTTGGTGTTGGAATCAATGATGTATCACCAGGTCTGGTCCAAGGTCCTGTCCCCATTGGAGCCACCCTTGCCAATATCACTACCTCCGCCCGTAGGGTTATTCAGGAACTTGGTTTAGCTACTGTTGGCCATCTCAGGTTCCGACCCTTTCATACGTTCCATAATCATTTGGTTAATATATGCTCCAAGTCCCTATACTCTTCATTCATTTGAAATATAGTCCCTTTACTTATCTTTCCAAGATCATTACAATGTTTTCTATTTGTAACATGGTATCAAGTAGGGGAGAATCTGAACAGGTAGGCAAGGCCGTGACCTCCTAAAAAAAGAAAAAATTGCTTTTTAAGTCCCCATCAACGAGTAAAAAAATAACTTAGATTCAAATTAGATTCAAATTAATCTGATAGTCAGTGTCAAAGACCAGAGAAAAAAATGTTTGAATTTTGGTTTGCAGATTTATGGTATCCAAACCTATTTCATGAAAAAAAAAATTGAACGGTAGAAGAGAAGGGAAAAGAGAACTTTCGATGGTGCAGGCAATGCAAATAGAGAAAGCCATTAACATATATTTTTATAGTCTAATGACTTAAATAAAAATTTTTAAATAGTTTAGTGACCTAATTATAACTTCTTTTAATTAACTGACCAAAATGAAAATTTACCCATAATTTAGTGACCAATGTAGTTCACATGTTTTAATGAAATTGATTTTTGCAGGGCTATCAAGCAAGTACTCCGGAGCAATCTTCCATTACCAGGACCACAGTTGGATCTTAGCGCACAAGTATTTGCTGCATTTGTGAACCAGGGTTTCAATGTCTCTACTTTGTCTCCTCCATTCAATATTTACGCCAACACTCCCAGCCTTGTGCTGGCAGCGGAAGCTATTTCTGCATTTACAGTACAATATTACGCTGAAATTATACCTTCGATCGTAGGCGACGAGCAACGACAGGTGACTACTTTTTCCTCCTTTCATTCTTTTGAATCGAATCTCGAATCATTGCCTTCATTATTTTTCTTATTTAGCTGGTGGCTGGAATCGGGCTCAACGAGGCAGCAGCATTTGGAGCTCTCCGAACAATACTTAACGATGGGGTCAATTCAACAGTGCCGCCGTACACATTCACAATGGCGGAACTCACCAACCGTACTTCAGAAGTGGTTAATCGACTTGGGGGGTGCGGTGTGAAGGATGAAGGTTTGATTGTGCCATTCCAACTCGGAGCAGAGAATCGAACTACCAGTAACGTGGTACCGGGGGATGTCTATTCCCTTGCACATGCACGGTCTGAACGGGAGATTTTGAGGATCGTTTATGGAACCGGCAACGCCACCATGCCCGGTGGATTATATCCAGATGGTTTCACTGGGGCACTTTATCAACTCATTCTTAACCTAAAACTTAGCTAATTAAGAGCTTTTGAAGCATCGATGATGATAAGTATATTGGAGAAACACTAGGTTCTATCATAAAATAAAACCATTGCATGTTATGAAGAAACACATGCATGCACTATATATGTCGTCGTATGTTAGTTCCAACTTGGAACATTAATCAAATAATAGAGCATTGGGATTACGTGATTCAGCCCATTTCGCCTCATCTTTTGCACATTATAACAAAATTGCATGCCTTATAGGCAGAGGTGGATAAAATTTTAATTTTTTATAGTTTATATTTTTATAATTTGTAAAGAATTAAATCGAATTTTTATAATTTTAGGGTGGTCAAAGTGTAATTTTACATTTATTAATTTAAAATTTTTAAAAATTTCTAAGGGCCAAAATTATAATTTTACATTTTAGGGGGGCCGGGGCCCATTCCAACCCCCTAGCTACGCCCCTGCTAATAGGTCTCCAACTTTCCAAGTAAAAACATAAAAGGAAAAGAAATTTAAGAATAGAGCCAACCAAAAAATTCGACATATACTGATTTTTGGGCATGAAATACGGAATGTTGGCAATGTAAGGAAATGATTGTATGAAACAGTCATCATCTGTATCCTTTTCTAATAGAATTATGTCACATCAGTATTTTCATCTTGAATTTTAGCATTTTTATCCTGAAAAAAATCAAATTCAAATTAAAATCCTGAAATTCAGGATAAGAATACTGATGTGGCATAAAACTACTGGGAAGAGATAATATCCCTATTTCATACAATTCTTTCTCGCAATTGTAATATCAATTGCTTTAAACAATTCAAGTAAAAATAAAAATAAAATCTCAAGAATAATAGTTGTTTTTTACAAGAGTAAATTGCATCAAACATCCCCAACTATGACCCTCATTTTAAATTGTTCCTCAAACTCTAAAATTTTCTAAATACATCCTCGAACTATCGATTTTATATCAATAAAGTCCTTCCGTTGCTAAAATAATTAATTTAACTGTTAAATGAGACGCCTAATCTTATGTGACATTATTTAAAATGAAAAACTGAAAGAAAAATGAATATTGTAAAAATCTTGGTTGCAGTTTTTGAAGCTTTTATAGAAACTATCATTCACTCTCTCATTTTTCAATTTTACTTCTTTTTTAGTTTTAATTTTAAAATTATACAACAATATTTTACTTTTCTTTAAAATTTTCATTTTAAATTATCTCACATAAGATTTTAAATGCCATTTAATGGTTAAATTAAGGGTTTCAATAATGGAAGGGTTTGACTGATTTAACATTGATAGTTTGAGGATGTAATTAGAACGTTTTGATGTTTAAGTATCAATTTAGAATGAGGGTCATAATTTGGGGATGACTAGTACAATTAACCTTTTTTTTAGTGAGAAGTATAATTTAGGACAAGCCATTTAACCCCCCAACAAAGCAAGCAAATGTGCACCTGTCTTGGCTTGCGAGTCTGCTAACAAATTGGCTACACCATCTTGATCTTGTTTTCAAACAAAGGTTCAAAATGAAACTCACAACACAATTCTATAGTTATGATTAAGATCACCTACTAGTAAATAAATCTCCCCTGTCTACACCTTTATTTGCTAGTAATAACTGAGTACATATTCAATCAGAGGCGAAGCCAGAATAATTTTTTAGGTGGGGCGGATAAAATTTTAATTTTTTATAGTCTATATCTTTATAATTTGTAAATGATTAAATTAAATTTTTATAATTTTAGGGGGCCAAAGTGCAATTTTACCTTTATTAATTTAAAATTTTAAAAATTCTAAGGGCCTTTTAAGCAATTTTACATTTTAGGGGGGCCGGGGCCCATGCCAGCCCCCCGGCTACGCCACTGTATTCAATATATATACATATTAAAGCTTATATTGTGATCCAAATCCATGCATTTTGTGCCAAGACCTCCAACATAGTCTTGATCGCTTCCAGTTCACACTTCGAAGGATGCCTCAAATTCTTTGAGCCAACTAACATTACACACACCTGAGAATTGCAAACAAATCAAGAACTGAAATAATCCAAACTAAAATCAATACATGGTGGAACTTGTGATCCGCACATGGTGGGCTTGAACTTGAATACTCAAAGACCTAATGCACAACCTTTGCTAAAAATGCCAAGGTTTCATTGGCATATAATTTCTCATCTTCAAATTGTAGCATCACTCACACACACATGCGCATAAGCTTAATGCTTACTTTGGTTCTCGAACTAACCCATTTTGAACAAAATTCGAAAAAGAGTTTAATAAATGAAGCATTGAGGAATTAATTCGATATTTAGAAAATGAATTATCGAGAATGATGGTGAATATAAGATTTTGGCATATAAGACCAAATTATAAATTTTGAAAAGTTAGAAGACTAAAATGCAATTTCCCAAAATTGAGAAACTAAGAGTTAATAATGATTATTGGACATGAGGGTGACTTGGAATATGTATTAATATGATAGAATTCACTTTTGGGACTAAATTGTAAAATTTAAAAGCATGATGACCTAAAGTGCAAATTTCCCAACGATGTCAAAATGAGTTTAAAGCATTAATAAATTAGCATACGATCAGAATGGTAAGTGTAAAGAATAAGGATTTGTGGGATTGAATTGAATAAAAACGAGAGTTTAAGGATTAAATTATAAATTTATCATTTTTATTGAAGGTTCCCAATGCGAATTTATGCATAGATTATAGGTGAATATGGATGAAAAGTATTAATTATGAAAATTTTGGAGGTATAATATGTAACACCTTATACCCAAGCCAATCGTCAGATTCAAGATAATGAGATGCCACATTCATTACCAAAGCAACTTTACTTTCTAACTTTATTATGGAGAAATTATTAGGTAGATTTTTTCTACCACATCAATCATGGTTCCATCCAATAGTTTGAAGTTTATTATGAGTTTCTGTAACAGTCCAAAAACGACTCTAATGGGAAAGGTGGTTTCGGGACCACGAAATCCGGATTAAAATATTAATAATAAAATTTTTTATTTCTCTTTTACTTCTAATTGGATACATATGATATGTGTTTAAACATGTTTTAAAATGATGAGCTAATTCGTTTATTGGATGCTTAATTTGAATCAAGGGATTAGATTGTGTAATGGTAAAAGTAGCTTATATTTAAAATAAGGGATTAAATTGAATTGATTCTTCATAAAGGGACTTGCATGTCAAATAAACAAATTTTCATGCAAGTGGACGACATCATGATTAGCATGTATATTATATATTAAAATTGTTTTAGTTAGTGGCATTTTTATTATATTATAATATGAGTTGAGTAAAGAAATAAAAAAAAAAAAGGGGAGAAAGAAGTATCATCTTCTTCCTTTCATTCACTCACCGAAAATTGAAGAAAGAAAATAGAAGGAGAACGCTCATTTTGTTCGGCCATTGCATGCTCCATAAGGTTAGAATTTAAATATGATCCTAATTTTCTTATAGTTTTGAGTTAACTACCTTGCATAATTACAAAACCATGTGGAAATTTTTAGTATGAAGCATGTTCTAGATTCAGCCCTTATTGAATGTTGATGCTTTGTTGTGGTTGATGGAGGAATAGGAATTTTATGCTTGAAAGTTACATGGTTAAAGTATGAAAGTTCATATAAAAAGGAGTGGGATGACTTAATTTTCGAAAATAAATAGTTGAAGGGTTGCTTTGCTAAATAAATAGGTTATATGGAAGTATAATGTCCTTAGGGAGATTCGGCCCTAAAGAATGTTGGGTTAATTTCGAGTAATTTATGTATATTGCATTAGGGACTAAAATGTAGATATTATAAAATTTAAGGGTAAATTCGTAAATGAGCTAAATTATGTGTTGTGGATTAAATTGAATGGAAATGATTTTTGAAAGAGTTTAATTGAACTTGTATAGATCAAGGTTCAAAGGAAAAGGGGTTGGACAAAGGAAAGGCTAAAGTAAACGAATAGCCGGGACACTCGAATTCATCGACCACCGAGGTAAGTTTATAAGCAATTAGGTTTAATCGAATAATATTTGAAAATGAGAAGTATACGATTTGCTAATGAATTATTAGTGGAATTGCCGAATGAAGCATGGGCATATTAAAATACATTGGTTGAATGGAGTCTATTATATGCATGTAAGTATGTGTATATATTGACTAGTTGAATTAAGCATGTTGAAATTGATTTCTCTTCAGTTGACGAATTTGATGTGGATTGGGGTTTAACATTTATGTTAGCTGAATGTGTGGATGATTTCTATGTGATAATCGGTAGCATTGGTTTAGATAAACAATTGTGATTTGAGTTGTAGTAGTTAAATATGGACATTGGAAATAGGTGATGGAATTGAATAGTTATTTTAGCATATATATATAGGTGTGGCCGAATGTGATATAAAGTGATAAAAGATAGAAGTTGTTTGAACTTTTAATTGTAGGGGTATATATATATGGATGAAATTGAAATCATATGCATATATACTTTTGATAAGAAAATGAGTCGGAAGGCACTATGTGTGCGAAAAATTAATTACCGAGCACTGTGTGTGCGATATCGGTTGAAAGGCACTATGTGTGCGAAAATATATTCACCGAGCACTGTGTGTGCGAGATCGGTTGAAAGGCACTGTGTGTGCGGAAAATTAATCACCGAGCACTGTGTGTGCGATATCGGTTGAAAGACACTGTGTGTGCAGAAAATTAATTACCGAGCACTGTGTGTGCGATATCGATCAGGAGGCACTGTGTGTGCAGAATTATAATCACCGAGCACTGTGTGTGCGAGATCGGTAAAAGGTAAGAATAGAGGCAATTATTAAAAGTAAATAAAGACGTCAGGTATGTTTGGCGAATGGTTCATCATTTTAATGCGAATTTAAGTAAGTTAATTTAAATTGGCTATGAAGCATGTGACTATATGATTACTTCGATTTTTGATTTGGGATTGAATGAATATGGGATTGATGAATGTTAGTTTTGGCTACATGTTGATAGATTGAATTATTCTATAGTTAGTTTGAAAACTAAAGAAATGATGTAATGCATATTTGTGTACTTTACCTTCTTGCTTAAACTTACTAAGCTATCTAAGCTTACTTGGAATGTTTATTTCTTGGTGTTTAGATCTTGAAGTCGCAGCTTAAACTCGGGAATCCCCGTCGAAGTCAAGCACACTATCAACTTTTGGTACTCTTTTGTAAATGAACTTAATATTATGGCATGTATAAGCTAGCTTCCCTAGAACAAATTTACATGTTATTTTGCAAATGTATATACAAATGCCATGCGAAAATGGCTATATTTCTATGCTTGGGAATGAATTGGTTATGCTTGATCATGTTGTTAGCATCTATGTATGTTCGGTCTTAATATAATCTTAGTATGGAAATTAAATTCTTGTTTTTTTTTTTTTTATGTAAGTTATGAGTGAATTGTATTAAGTGGTAGGTACTAAGTCAAATCATGTATGTTCTAGCAAATGTAATATATAAATAATCAAGTGCTGAATGTAATATGGGAATTGTAATAGTACATGTCAAAAAGGATATATGATCATGTAGTTGTGGTGATTTATATTATCCTTGGTCTCTTGATATATCCATAATGGTATATAAGCATAACCATTGATGTGTATACACAAGATGGTTGATTGTAACATGGCGTAGAATTTAAATTTATGGAGAAGGCGAATGGGAATAGTATCATGTATGCAACTAATGTTTTAATGATTATTTGATTGATATGAATTGAATGAGTAATTGGTTTGCATATGGATTGGGTGTGTATCATTGCAAATGGTTTTGGTTAGGTCGATGAATGAGCATTGAGTAGACGGGAATGAGTTGATAGCATAGCATGGAATAAAATGCCTAGCTTGTACGTTGACTTCTTGTTGTATATTGAAGTGTTTTGCATTTATGAAATGTCTTAAAATTTTAGCTTAGTGTCATGGGTGATAAGGGACTTAGTTGTAAGTCAAATGCATGATACTTGGTGGTTAATTATAAAATCTAGTAAGAGTTAGTGGCATTGCTATTTGAAAATGGAAAAAGTTGAGTTCCTACTCTTTATTAATGTTTCGGTGATCTGTGCTAAGTTTTGTAAATCATAGGTTTGAATGTACGGTTGGAAGTAGAAATTATTGAATGTTGTTTTTACTTAATAATTGAGTTAGTAATGCCCGTAACTCTAATCCGGCGACGGATACGGTTTAGGGGTGTTACAGTTTCTTTATTTCTTGTGGTTATACTGCCTTTGAAATGTTTTTATTCGCGATTACAAACTAATTTTCTAAATACCTAGGGGAGATAAATCTTATGATGAATTATGTCTTTTGATTTCTGTTTTACGCAATAAATGCTTAAATCTTGTTCTCAGTTATGTGTGTTTAATTCTTGATTTAATATTTTCGGATTATTAATTCACATTTGATGTGCTTAATTCAAAGGCAGAATAGACACTGTTTAAGAGTAGATCTAGCATAATTGAGTGGAGTTGTATGCAATCCTAGAAATAGGACGACATAAATCTATCGGATTAGAGTTAAATCTAATAGGGGAATTCATAGATCGAGTTAATGCGATAATAGATGTTTTAATTAGAAATTTTTTATTAATCTTACAGAGAGATATTAGCATAATTTAGGAATTTCAAGATCAAGATATTAAGTGAATAAATTGTTTAATTCAGATTGATAATGACAGATGAAGTCTAGATAGATTCTTTCCTAGGTATTGTTTCGCTTCTTGGTTATTATTTAATTATTTTCTTGATTTGTTCTTTGCCGAGATCTTAGTTGATTAATTTAGTTAATTTTAGTTTAATTCAATCACTTCAACTTGTCGGTTAAATAATAGAAAGACGGTAATTACTAGTACTTTTAGTCCTCGTGGGAGCTATATATCTTTGCTCACCATAGCTATAGTATTTATCGATAGGTGCACTTATCTTTGTCTTATTTTTAATTGGTTTCGTGGACATCAAGTTTAGAGAGAAATAATTGGCTATGAAAGACAGGTACATACATACCCAATCTGTTTCCTTCATGAATCACCATCCATGGCCCTTGCAACCTTCACTGCCTTGCTTCTTAACTATCTGTAATTTTTATTTTTCCAGTTTTCGAAACCAGACAGAAAACACCATATCATGGCTCGGTAAACTTAAATCCAAATCGATGTGATGGTTAAATGCTTTTTATTTGTTTTTATAAGATCTATAATTGATGGGTGTTTTGTTAATACAATGGTGTTTAAAAAAATTGCAAAGTGAAAATTGAGTTTTCAATCATGAAGAAACAAATTTTATAGATGGAAATGATGAAGAAAAGTTAAAGGTCCACAAGATCAAATAAACATTTATTATCTTTCAGTCGAACAAAGATATATTTCTAGATTCTCAGTGAATAATGATCAAGTGAGACACAATTTATTCAGTTCGGATTTTTCAGATAAAAAAGAAGATAGGATTTACGATTATTCAGAATATATTCTGTTATTCTCCGCGAGAATGCTGATTTATTGGCAAAAGGACGAAGAAATAGATTTATTATTCCATTTCAATTGACTATGATATGGAAAAATAATTTTATGTGACATTAAATTATCCGATGGGATCATGACTGATATGGTAGGAAGGACTAATTTAATAATTTCTCTTTAATATTTATTATTTTTTAAAAAATAATTTATAAATATATTCTTAATTTTAACTCGTGACACCAAATTAATTAAAAATATAGTAATAGATTTGGGTGTATTTAACTTTATGGTTTGGTCATATACCTAATTCTCTTCCATGTTTAATGGTCGACATACTTAATCAAAATTATTTTAAATAATTAGTTTGTACTAATATTAAAATTTTTATTTAATTAATGTTGCAAACAGAATAATACAATTATATATATATATATATATATATATATATGCCTTTTGTCTCAATATTAAGCTTTCGATATTAATGACTTTTTCTACGTCAAAAAGTAGAAGCATTTAAAGTCAATTAATTCTACCTAAAATAATGTCAACGAATGATGTAAATACAAGTCTTGTACTGTTCTACCACATTTGTTAATATTTTCTAAACGAAAGTAATTAAAATAAAATTTAAAGTGATAAAAAAAGTATAATTAAAAATTTATCCTGAAATTCAGGATAAAAATATTAATATAGCATAAATCTATTGAAAAGAGATACGAATGACGTAACGTCACTATTTCATTCAATCCTTTCTCTCTCGAAGAACCCACAAAGGAAATGCAGATACAAGAAGAGTTGGAAGAACACTGGTTCCACTTGTTGTGTCTACCAGCTTAACCCCAACAGAGCCAAAACCGCTGGCCAATTACCTACCGTAGACTTGAGGTCAATCCCCATTGGTGGTGCTTCCACGAAAATGGAAAGAAGAAAAAAAGACCAAGGCATCATTACAGCCACTCGATTGCCATAAGAATGTCATCAACATATTGCAAGTTTTTCTACCCACCTGGCTCAAACAACCATCATCTACATCTTGATAATTCAATGAACAATTGTGCACATACAAGAACAGCATAACCCCGCAGCTCCTGCAGACACTAGAAGCAGAACTAGAGTTCTTCCAACTCTTCTTTTATCTGCATTTCCTTTGTGGATTCTTTGAGGTGGTGGCCTGGTGGTTGATTGAGGCGATGGTGGCCATTTCCACCCTCTGCGAGAGGCGCAAATGTCCCAAAATTTTTTTAAGGTTTTACCTCATTTAAATTAAATTAAAAGTTTAGGTAAGAAATGATAATTTTTATGAATAATAAATACATGGAAAATAAAAATTTAAAAGAAATTTTTGAATGCCTAAAATTAATTTTTTTTTTAATATTTGGGTGAGTAGTAGAGGAGGTGATCATGGGCTGGGCTAGGCCAAGACAAAATTTTAGACTCGTTTTCTAGGTATGAGCCCGGCCCAGTCCATATTAAATTTTTTTAGCTTTTTTCATTAAATAAAAAATTTTAAAATAAATATTAAAATAAAAAACAAATAAAAATATGAAAATTTAAAAAGTATATTTGATTAAAAATAAAATATATATTTAATATATAATTCGGGATAGGCCCGGGCCAAAAAAATTTTACCCGAGCCAGAAAATGGGCTTTTTTTACCCAAACCCATATTTCGAGCCTATATTTTTACCCAAACCCTCCCATTTTTCAGGCCGGGCCAGGTAGCCCAACTCATGATCACCTCTAGTGACTAGTTTATCTTATAAAAAATAGGAAAACTATATCGGTAGTCACCTAACTATTAGCATGTTTCTATTTTGATTACACAACTTTAATTTTTTTTATTTAGTCACTAATATTATCGACATTTAATAATTTAGTTACTTATCGTTAAATCATTAAAGGAATACTGATGCCATCATTCTATATTGGTATGATAATAAATTTAGCCCTAATATTTTTAGATTTTATAAATTTAGTCATAATTTTAAGAATTCATAGAATTTAGCCTTTAACTTTATATATTCTTTCAATTTAGTCTTGATTTGATAGAAGTCTATCCTCAAAGTCGCCCATAAGAATCATTAAACAAAGATTTTGATAAAATTTGTAAATATCACAAGACCAAATTTATTATTATGCCTAAAAAGCCACATAAAAAGTAATATTTAGGATTTGTTTTAATTACCATTTTCAAAAAATTTCTCACCAGAATTTCTCGTGTTGATTTTATAGTTAGAGTATTTACTGTCTCAGTTCAGTTAATCGCATTATTATTAGAGTTTTACCCTCCTCTTATAATTCATTAACAAAAATATGTTTCTTTCGCACTTTTAAAATATTTTTAAATTTATTAATTTAATTTAATTTTTATTTTTTCGCATTAATTCTTGAATTTAGATTCCATTAATTCTGGTTTTGATTTTTATAACTTTTGAAATTTCTTTACAAATTTTAATAAAATTTGTTAAATTCCTATAGTTTGTTATATTTTAATAGCTTTTATTTATTTTCTATAATTTTTATATTTTAATAAATTTTATAATTTTTTATAAATTCTTATATATTTGAAATTTTATCTATTTGTAAATATTTTTGAAAAAATAATTAAACTCCGCTTCTTCTTTTTATACTCAATTGAGTACTTAAACTGTCAAAATGCATAAAAAAAAAGCCTTTTAATAGTTAACTTTAACAATTGACCATTAGAATTAATTGCCCCTAATTTTTTTCAGTTAAAGCCACATTGTGCCAAAATCACGTTGTGACATGTGACAAAAAATTATAAAAAATAAAAATTATAAAATATATAAAATTATAAAAATCATAAAAATATAAAATTTTATAAAGTCATAAGAAAATTATAAAAAATGCAAAGTAATAAAAATTTGGTAAAAAAATATAAAAATTATCATACTAAAAGAAGCATTTTATAATTTTTTTATAACTTTTATTAATTTTATTTTTATTTATCATTTGTTGCGACATGTGATGCTTTGTTGCGACATATGTGATGATTTTAATTAAAAAAACTAGAGGTCGTTAACTTTAACGGTCAACGGTTTAAAGTTAAAGTTAATGGTTAAAGGCGCTTTTGATCCATTTTATATTTTTTATGATTTTATAAAATTTTATAATTATTTTTCTAATTTTTAATAAAATTTAAAATTTTTATATTTGTATTAAAACTTAATAATTTTTATAATATTTTTTATAACTTTTGTTACATATAATGCCGTAATTATGATATGGGTGACTTTAACTAAAAAAAATTAAGGACAATTAACTTTAATGGTCCAAGGATATTTTTTTATGTATTGTAAAAATTCAAGCTAATTGAAAAAAAAAAAACTGAAGAGACTGAAGTTGATAAAAAATGGGTTCCCTTTTTGTGGTAACAATAATAATAATAATTAAACAATTAGAGTAGGGATCTAGAATCGTCGTACATGGCATTTGTTAAGCAATTAATATTAGCGCAACTTGTGATCTACTCCACGTCGCATGCATCAAGGAATATACCAGATTTTCCCCTCTATAAAAGGTGACTAACAATGCCGCTCATAATCATCACAACCCATCTTCAATCTCGTATAACCAAGTTGGATTAAGTATAATCCAAGCAAAAATGGCTAGTCGATCATGTGTGTATGTTTTTCTTCTACTTCTAGCATTTCAGTCCACCGTGATTAAGGCCAATATTATTCCTCTTCCTCCACCTCAGTGCTTACCCGTACCAGCTGGTACCACAGATCGGTATGAATTCCTTGTTAACCTCATCATAGCACTAGCAGAATTATTTCTGCGTTCTTCGGCTGGTGTTGGAATCGAGGATATAGCACCAGGTTTGGTTCAAGGCCCCGTTCCCATCGGAGCCACCGTTGCCAATCTCGATAACCCTACCCGTGCCGTTATTCGGGAATTTGGCTTAGCTATGGTCGGGAATCTCAGGTTCGATACTTTCATATTTTTTCATAATGCAGTCAATGTTGTAAAAACATTTTTTTTAAATTATGTTTTTATTTTTGCAGGGCGATTGTGGCAGGTGCACCGCTCAATGCTCCGCTCACAAGGCCACAGTTGAATTTTACCGCTGCAGTTTTTCCCCGTATTCTTAATCTCTGCTTTGATTCCTCCATTCAATGTTTACGAAAGCGCAGCCAAATATCTTCTGGTCGCCGATCCCTTACTTCTCTTTTACAAGACTATTTGGATCAATTTATCCCTTCGATTATCGGCAATGCTCAACAGCAGGTAACTACGAATCTTGGTATTAAGTTTTGGAGGTTTAATTAAAATTTCGCAAATATCACATATCGCTGCCTTCATTTTTCTTATTTAGCTGGCAGCTGGAATCGGACTCAATGCCGCAGCACAAGCTGGGTATATCCGAACACGACTCTACGCCATGGTCAATTCAACGGTGCCACCTTATACGATGACAGTAGCTAATTTCACCAACACTACTGCAACAGCAGTTAACCAACTGGGAATGTGCGGTGTGAAAAACGAAGGTTTGATTGTGCCACTATCACTCGGAGCCGAGAACCAAACTACCACCAACGTCGTACCGGGTGATGTCTATTCCTTATCATACGGACGTACTGAGAGGGAGGTGTTGAGGATCGTATTTGGAACTGGCAACGCCATCATGGCCGGTGGAATTTTCCCAAGTGGTTTCAATGGGATACTTTATAAACTAATTGTTGGCTTAAGACAAGCCTAAGAACTTTGGAGCATTAGCCATCACAACAACATCCCATGAAAGCTAGCTTAGAGTTTGAAATAAGACCATGCATCGTATTAAAAAAAACATGCACTAGATAGATATATAGATATATGCTAGTTCGAACTTCGAACAATCAATAACACAGCTTTGGGATTATGTTGTAAGCCTTCCTCCTGTGGTGGTTGAGCAAGAATTATGATATTAATATGCATTATTATAGGTTATTAAAAAGAATTAATCGATTAATATTTTTAATCGAATCAATTTGCGATATGTGCAATTGATTAATATATTATTTCTTATTTAAAAGGTAAAATTGTTTAAACTAAGTTAAAAAAATATCATTAAGGGAAGATCAAATTTCTTCTTGAGTTTGATGGTTCTCTCAACAAGTCATCATTATCTTTGGGTCGGATTAGGTTTTGTGTCCTAATTCCGTCAAGAGATCTAGTTAGAGATGGAGTTTACAAAGCGAGAGCTCCTTGTTGGATTAGACTGTATATGATGCAGGGGCCACCTTCTAATTAGGGAATGTACACGTCACGCTCTTGGTAAGAGTTTAAACCCTTGCATCTAATGAGGTATTCTCGTTCCGTGAATTCACCTTTAACTTGAGCTCTCAATGGAATCAAAAAGTAAAACTTCAACCCAATCCGAAGACAATATTAACCTACTAAAAGGCACATCAATTATGAACAAATGACATTTCGAAAACCTTTACGAAAGGAATCCAAGCTCCCCTCAAATACGTAAAATTCATCTAAAAATATCATAACTCGAATACCTAACCATAGAACTAGATTTGCCTAGGCTGTAATTAATTCTACTAGCTCACTAGCTAATATTCCATCATATTATTGTTCTCGCAAACACTAACAATCTTCCATAGATGATGAAGTTATTTTAATGTGATAATCATGTTTAGTTTATATTATATTTATAAAAATTTTGATAACACATAAAATAGGTACAATATTAAAATAAAAAATAGATTAAATTGTGAGTAAAATGAAATTCAAACATGTAAATACATTATATTGAGAATACTAAATGTATTATAATTGTTTATCATGATGTTGTCATCAATCTTACGTTAGTGTCGAGAATATTGAAGAAAAGAACTTGGAAAACACCATTGAAGCCGACTCTAAAGTAGATTTCCATCAAAATTGAAGATCTACTTTTGATTTCTTTGAAGTTTATTTTGAGTTTCTTTATTTCTTGTGGTTATACTGTCTTTGAAATGTTTTTATTCACGGTTACAAACTAATTTTCTAAATACCTAGGGGAGATAAATCTTATGATGAATTATGTCTTTTGATTTCTGTTTTACGTAATAAATGCTTAAATCTTGTTCTCAGTTATGTGTGCTTAATTCTTGATTTAATATTTTTGGATTATTAATTCATATTTGATGTGCTTAATTCAGAGGCAGAATAGACATTGTTTAAGAGTAGATCTAGCATAATTGAGTGAAATTGTATGCAATCCTAGAAATAGGACGACATAAATCTATCGGATTAGAGTTAAATCTAATAGGGAAATTCATAGATCGAGTTAATGCGATAATAGAGGTTTTAATTATAAATTTTTTTATTAATCTTACAGAGAGATATTAGCATAATTTAGGAATTTCAAGATCAAGATATTAAGTGAATAAATTGTTTAATTCAGATTCATAATGACAGATGAAGTCTAGATAGATTCTTTCCTGGGTATTGTTTCGCTTCTTGGTTATTATTTGATTATTTTCTTGATTTGTTCTTTGCCGAGTTCTTAGTTGATTAATTTAGTTAATTTTAGTTTAATTCAATCACTTCAACTTGTCGGTTAAATAATAGAAAGACGGTAAGTACTAGTACTTTTAGTCCTCGTGGGAGCTATATATCTTTGCTCACCAAGGCTATACTATTTATCGATAGGTGCACTTATCTTTGTCGTATTTTTAATTGGTTTCGTGGACATCAAGTTTAGAGAGAAATAATTGGCTATGAAAGACAGGTACATACATACCCAATTTGTTTCCTTCATGAATCACCATCCATGGCCCTTGCAACCTTCACTGCCTTGCTTCTTAACTATCTGTAATTTTTATTTTTCCAGTTTTCGAAACCAGACAAAAACACCATATCATGGCTCGGTAAACTTAAATCCAAATTGATGTGATGGTTAAATGCTTTTTATTTGTTTTTATAAGATCTACAATTGATGGGTGTTTTGTTAATACAATGGTGTTTAAAAAAATTGCAAAGTGAAAATTGAGTTTTCAATCATGAAGAAACAAATTTTATAGATGGAAATGATGAAGAAAGGTTAGAGGTCCACAAGATCAAATAAACATTTATTATCTTTCAGCTGAACAAAGATATATTTCTAGATTCTCAGTGAATAATGATCAAGTGAGACACAATTTATTCATTCGGATTTTCAGATAAAAAGAAGATAGGATTTACGATTATTCGAATATATTCGTTATTCTCATGAGAATGCTGATTTATTGGCAAAAGGACGAAGAAATAGATTTATTATTCCATTTCAATTGACAATAATATGGAAAAATAATTTTATGTGACATTAAATTATCCGATGGGATCATGACCGATATGGTAGGAAGGACTAATTTAATAATTTCTCTTTAATATTTATTATTTTTAAAAATAGTTTATAAATATATTCTTAATTTTAACTCGTGACAAGAAATTAATTAAAAATGCAAGTAATAGATTTGGGTCGTATTTAACTTTATGATTTGGTCATATACCTAATTCTTTTCCATGTTTAATGGTCGACATCGTAACAAAGCAATACTTAATCAAAATTATTTTAAATAAATAGTTTGTACTAATATTAAAATTTTTATTTAATTAATGTTGCAAACTTAATCAAAATTATGCCTTTTGTCTCAATATTAAGCTTTCGATATTAATGACTTTTTCTACGTCAAAAGTAGAAGCATTTAAAGTCAATTAATTCTACCTAAAATAATGTCAACGAATGATGTAAATACAAGTCTTGTAATTGTTTTACCACATTTGTTAATATTTTCTAAACGAAAGTAATTAAAATAAAATTTAAAGTGATAAAAAAGTATAATTAAAAATTTATCCCGAAATTCGGGATCAAAATATTGATATGGCATAAATCTATTGGAAAGAGATACGAATGACGTGACGCCACTGTTTCATTCAATCCTTTCTCCTCAAGAACCCACAAAGGAAATGCACATACAAGAAGAGTCGGAAGAACACCTGGTTCCACTTGTTGTGTCTACCACCTTAACCCCAATGAGCCAAAACCACTGGCCAATTACGTACCATAGACTTGAGGTCAATCCCCATTGGTGGTGCTTATTCCACGAAAATGGAAAGAAGAAAAAGACCAAGGCATCATTACAAACCACTCGATTGCCATAAGAATGTCATCAACATATTGCAAGTTTTTCTACCCACTGCTCAAACAACCATCATCTACATCTAGATAATTCAATGAACAATTGTGCACATACAAGAACAAGATAACCCATGACTCCTGCAGACACTAGAAGTAGAACTAGAGTTCTTCCAACTCTTCTTTTATCTGCATTTCCTTTGTGGATTCTTTGAGGTGGTGGCTTGGTGGTTGATTGAGGCGATGGTGGCCATTTCCACCTCTGCGAGAGGCTAAATGTCCCATGTACAAAGCCCAAAATTACCCGGCCCATTTACATACCCTAAACCCAGTAACAAAACTAAACCCAAAACAAAAAACAGGCTCAAATGGCCCAAAACCAACCCTCAGCCAAAACAGAAGAAGACAGAAAACCCTAGCCCTTTGCACTCGACTCTCGACCCGACCTTCCACGCCCTCTGCACACAGACGCCATCCGTCGCAGCTTTTAAGACGCTCACCAGTAGCTCGCAAAACAAAGACATGCAACAGCCACAGCAAGGAGCAGAAGTAATTTGTCTTCTTATTTCAACTTTGGCTATAAAGCCACAAAAAACTATTGTAAAGAGGGGGCTTTTTTCGGAGAGAAAAACAGAGAAAAAATGATAGCAAAAAGGGGGCTTTTTCTGTAATAAAAAAAGAAGAGATTTCGAGCAAAAAAAAAAAAACAAAAATACAAACCAAAAAGAAATTTCAAGGCACAAAAGCAGCAGATCCAAGCACAAGAAGAGAAAAAAAAAATGCAAAGATTCATTAAAATCGAAAGAAACAGAGGCCAAAGGTTTATTTTTTTTCTTTTTATTTTTCGAAAGTCATTTCCTTTTTTTCTTCTTTTTCAGTAAACCTATGCATAACGATATCATTAAAATATCTATAGTCTAAAAAAAAAAAATAAAAAAATAGAACTGTTTTATTTTTCCTACCATGGTAGGGTGGTGGAGCGACAGGACGGCAAGCAATCTTCTCGCCAGATTCGGACTGGTCGGAGAAAAATCACCCTCCTCTCCTTTTTTTTCTTCAAACAACAAACAATAATTTTTTTTTCAGACAAATCGCCCTTTTATAGTAACACAACACGGTTTGCTTTTGCTTTGAAACATTAAGCGTCAAAACGACGCCGTTTTTGGCAAGATCCGCGCGCGCGACCCGACCCAGCCAGAGGATCCGCGTGTTTCTGTTAAATGGTCTATTTGCGCGATTGGCCCTTTCGCTTTTTTGACTTCTTTTAATTAAGTTTTTATTATTTGCAAATCTTGCCCCACAATTTATTTCAGTTCGCAATTTAGTCCCCGGAACTGCGGTGCGTTTTGACCGAAGGGGCTTATTGCCTTTTGGGTCCCTCCAGTCTTTCCGCGCGTGCAGATAGGCCCTTTTTTTATTTTATTTCAAATTAACCCCTAAACTTTCGTTTTAAATGCAATTTAATCCTATTTTGGTTATTTTGTAATTTTTTTTGCCTTTTTTGATAATATATTGTTGCAACTACCATCATTATATTTTTATGTAGATGTTCTATAGTTATTTTGTTTCACTATTATTTGTTTCTGCTATTATTATCTACTATAACATATTATTATTTGTTATTGTGATTTTATTTTCATTATTTGTTTGCTATCACTATTATTCATTATTACGATTGTATGCGTCATTATTTTCTCTGCTATTATTAACTAAGATTATTATTTTATTTGTTATTATTATTTGTTGATTTCATTATTATTATTATCTATTTTCTATCACTATTTTATCGTTATTATTACTACTATTATGTTTTATATGTATATATTTTTATGTATTTATTTTATATATAGTATTTCATTTATTAATTGCCATCATTATTTTTTACATGCTACCATTATTATCTTTTTCTTTTTATTTTAAGTATCATCATCATTATTTTGTCATTATTATTATTTGTTTTATCTTTTACTTCCATTACTATTTTGTTATTATTATTATTATTATCATTATAAATATTTATATTTACTTTATTTATATCTCGTAATTGTCTTCTTAGTTTTGTACCATATTGTTAAACAAAATACGTTTTGAAAAATCATCATATTTCATTTAAAGATTTCTTTAAAAGGGCAATGTTTTGTTTTTAGAAACTCGAGTAAATCGAGCCCTAACTTCATCGGGTTTCGATTTTTCTCGTTCAAATAATGAAATATCCCTTCCAAAATCATAAGTCCCGGTTTCAAATTGACGTTTCGTGTTAGCAATTCGAGTGAATCGAGCCCTAACTTACTGGGTTTCGATTTCTCCTCGTTTAAAGCTAAACAAAGGATGTCCTTTTAAAATTGTGATTTAAATTTTAAAACAAAGCATGTAGTCTCGAAAACTCGAAATGTCGCGCCTAATTTATCGGACTCGACACTTAGATACTTCGGATAAGTTTCTTTTCCTAAAAATAGAGGCAATCTTCCGTATTTGAAATCTCGGAAATCGAGCCCTAACTCATCGGGTTTCGATTTCTCATTTGATTTAATAACGGAAGATCCTCTTCAAATAAAAACCGAGCTTCAAAAGGCGAGCTTAGTTTCGAGTTTAAAGTATTGTGCCCTAACTTATCGGACGTGATGCTTTATCTCTTGAAAATAAGAAAGCCTTAACGCCCTTCCAATTTTAAAAATAAAAGCATTGTATTTTCAACCCTTTAAAGTTTTCAACAAATAGGACATCAATCAATCGGTTTGGTACCAATTTTGGGCACGCCGAGGTGCTAATCCTTCCTCGCGACGTAATCGACCTCCGAACCCGTTTTCTCAAAGTTCGTGGACTAAAAAGCACTGTTTTAGTAAATTAAATGTTTTATTAAAACGAAGGTGATCCGATCACACCAAATAAAGATCGGTGGCGACTCATTTCCTTTTCTTTTTCAAAATCGAGTCGACTGGCTGCCATCGTTTCACCCAAAAATGGCTACGACGACTTGGCGACTCCACTTCGGGGACACGAGGTCAAGCCATAGATTGATTGATTTTGTCCTTTTAATTAAAATGGTTTTGGAAAAATCATGCTTCTTTTAATGCACCTTCAATATTAGCCTCGTAAATACTTTGGCATTGCATTGTATGACCGTTGTGGTCACACCTTTAAGTGGGAGCGAAGCTATGCCTTCGTGAGGTTTTCACCTCGCATGGGCTAATGGATCGCTTTGAATACATCCGTACCTATGTCTCCGTGAAGTTTTCACTTCCGCATGGCCATAGGAAATGTATTCCCCTGAACCGAACTCGGTCCGTATGAGCCTATAATGGGTGAGGATCGAGGAATCTACTGGTTCGGGTACCTCGAACTTTAGAACTAAGCCGCATATAGCAAACCCTAAGAGCCCACCTTAGGTAGAGCCATGGAAAACCTTAGTGGTCACCCAGATAGGCGTTTGTTTATTTTACTTACTTTATATTCCATGGTACTAACTTTTTGTGTTTCTTTCTTTTTGTGCATATCATTTCATATTTTAAAGAGACATCGATTCACGGTCCGTTTCTGAGTTGGGAAGCTGGTTATGGAAAGCGAATTCCTTGATAAAGTAGAAGACAATGCGGCCATCCGCATATGGTCAGAGCAATGCCAAATAGAAAAAGGAGATAGCTTAGTCGAAGGGTATATGTCGGAGCTACGGAACTTCACCAATATCAGTGTCACGCAGAACGAGCTCCAAGAGTTGAAATAGATTTGGACTCAGTGGGATGTTGAAGCGAAGCAGCTGTTCTATGGTACTTACGGCGACCTACCTTACCTGCTTGAGGTCAAAGTAGACAAACACCTGTTCCGAGCAATGACCCAGTTCTGGAATGCCGCTTATAGCTGTTTCTCCTTCGAGAAAGTGGATCCGGTTCCCACAGTAGAAGAGTATACTACCTTGCTACATTGCCCAAGAATTCAGGTTGACAAAGCTTATTCCAAGGCGGTTAATGTCTCAACCTTCTCGAAGAAGTTGATGAATATCACCGGAATGAGCGAACAGTGGGTCTCAGCTAGAACGCAAAAAAAGGGCGAAGGTAAATGCATACCCTGGATATGTTTGAGAGACCTGATCCTGGCGCATCCCGATACAAAGAAGAAGATAGACATCTTGGCCTTGTGTATTTACGGCCTGGTAATCTTCCCGAAAGCTTTAAGGCACATTGATGAAGCAGTTATTGATCTATTCAGCCGATTGGACAAAGGGGTCACACCCGTTCCTACCATCTTAGCCGAAACATTCAGATCCTTGACTGCATGTCGGAGAAGAGGTGAAGGCAGGTTTATTGGATGTGCGCAGCTGTTATTGGCTTGGTTCTATAGTCACTTTTGGAAAATAGAGAAAATTTCTTGCCGGTTCATGTCAGAAAAGTACT
This sequence comes from Gossypium rotundifolium, assembly GCA_025506655.1. NCBI lineage: Eukaryota > Viridiplantae > Streptophyta > Magnoliopsida > Malvales > Malvaceae > Gossypium > Gossypium rotundifolium. The sequence continues at coordinate 1,207,479 of CP106733.1, forward strand.
CTCCGCTAGAAGAGATAGCAACTACGCCTAGAAGAGAGGATGTGTCCGAAGAAAATTGGATCGCGCTCTTTCAAAACCTTCAAGAGGACGACATCGAGTGGAAGGCTCCCTGGATGATTCCCGACAGGATCCTTTATCGCTCTGAAGCTTTGGTTGGGTTCCCTATTGGGAATTTGGGGTGCCACCGCCACGCCTTTCTTTGGTCCTAAGACAAGATAGTTCAAGACAGTTTGTACCAACGACATATGGGCTAGCTCAATGCGAGTTCTCATATGAAGGGGGAAGCTATAAGAAAAGGGTTAAAGAGATTTCTAGTGCCTGGAATCAGATTCACAGAATGAGAAGATTATCTACAGGCCCGAGGACGACCCGGAATACCTTAAATGGAGGCTAGGAGAGTCAATGATAACATTCCGAGCCAAATCCGTAGCGCCCGATCAAGAGAAGAATGCATGCGAGTGGTCCCATCAGAATTAGAGATTGTGAAGCAAGATTTTGAACGGATGAGCTTGGAACTCGGGAAAAGGATAGAAAGGTTGGAGGAAGAAAAGATGCTCCTCCAATTAGAAGTGGACGGCCAAAAATCAGAGGCTGAGAAACTCAGAAAGGAAAAACGAAAAGTAGAGGAAGACCAAGATAACTTGAAGACGGAGTATAAGAGGATGCGCTTAACGATAAAAAATACGGGATTAGGGAAAACTTCGGAGCAGTGGTAACAAGAGGTCCGAGAGGAAAGAGCCAAAGTTAGCAGTTGGGAGAAAAAGTTTCATGAAATACGAGCGCAGAAAGAAGACTTAGAGAAGGGCAGGACAGAAGACCAAAAAGAGAAAAAGGGATTAGAAGCTAGAATAGCTGAGCTTGGGCGATCTCTACATCGCTAACGAAGTCGAGACTCGGAAAGCCAACTAAAGACAAGCCTGAACAGAATAGAGGAAATGAAAGGTAGGGTTGAAGAGTTGGAATCGGCATTACATAGCAGCGAGCTCCGGATTGAGCTTCTGGAAACGAGAGAAAGCTGTTGAGAGGAGGAGCTCCGCCATTCTTGCGAGCAAGTTCAAAGTCGAGACTATCTCATGGGTGAAGCAAAAATCCAGATTCGAGAAGTAGTGATCACCCATGGACTTTGGGTGAGGAGGCTGACATATTGGGCATAAGATATCGGCTACTACCGGGTCATGATGAAGAGCTAATCTCCCTGTTTGGAAAAATCAAAACCTTAGGTCTTAGGGCGAGAACATATTTGTAATCTACTTTATGTAAAGGGTTTTACCTTCTAATAAAGTTTTCTAAAATGAAGTTGATCAGAATCGATGTCTTCTTCCTGCATTCATGCATTTGCATTGCATCATATTACATACATTAAAATTTATAAAAAGAAACCTAATTGGTTAAGATTAACAGAGAAATAAGAGAGAAGAAAGAGGAAATCTGGGAACTGAACATTACTACGGGACTCGTGCTATGACAAAGAAAATGGATCAAAGATTTGAACAATTTCAGAAGGAAATGCAAGAACAGATGCAGGAGCAAATGATGAAACTCAAGAAGATATGATGGAACGGATGCAAGAGTCCCAAAACAACATGATAAGTCACCAAGCAACTATTGGCCAATGAACGAGGAAAGGGCACCGCTACTAGCTTAGGGAATAATGGCGACCACAACACCTCCGGATTTACCCGCCAAATACCCAAGCACCACCGTAAATATGTCCCCAAAGGACGCCTTTTGTTATCGAGCCACGGTGCGAGTTGAGATCAGAATGCCGCCAAGACTTCCCGATCGGTTCAGCACTAATCCGGAGAAGGTCCGCTAACCCTATAGTCCCGATTTTGATGAAATGGTGAAATGGATAAGGCAAAAGCGAACCTTCCTGCATAACTCGAGGATCGTTGCAAATGGTTAGAAGAAAAGTTTAAGGAAATAGAAACTCATCGACCATCGCTACGGGGTAGATGCTAAAGACTTGAGCCTAGTCCTGCACCTCATACTTTCGCCAAAATTCAAGACCCAGATTTTGAAAAATACAATGGGACCGATTGTTCTAAAGCGCACATCACAATGTTTCCGACGGATGGCGGGATATGTTAACAACGATCAACTGCCGATTCACTGCTTTTCAAGACGATACCATTTGGTCACCGCTAAATGGTATAATCACTTAGTCGTGCCCAGATCAAAACATGGAAGGATCGCACAAGCCTTCATGAAACATTACGGTCATGTGGTGATATTGCTCTGATAGAATCACGCCCAAAATATGGAGAAAAGCCGGGTGAAAGTTTTAGACAATATGCCCAGCGATGGAGAGAGGTAGCAGTACAAGTTCAGCCACCACTTTTGGAAAAAGAGACTGCCATGCTTTTCATTAACACCTTGAAGGCCCCTTTCATAACTCATATGATAGGGAGCACGACTAAGAGCTTTACCGACATAGTAATGGCGGGAGAAATGATCGAACATGCCATAATGGGTGGCAAGATCGAGGCAGGAGAAAGCGCGAGGAGGGCCACTCCTAAAAAGAAGGACGGTGAAGTAAATAACGTGAGCACACACAAGGCGATCACGATTAATCGGCCAAAGACAATCACCTCTGGACAACAAGGGCCGAGAAGGCAGAATCGGAACTAGACCAAATACTGAAAAGATTCAATTCACGCTAATTTCGATAACGTACAAAGAGCTATACCAGATTTATTCAATGAGCACATCGTGTCCCCTTTTTATTTACAACCATTGCATTTTATACCCTAAGTGGTACGACTCAAACGCTCAATGCGATTACCATACAGGATAGAGGGCATTCGATGAGAATTGCCTCGCCTTCAAAAAGGTAGTCGAGGCTAATCAAAATGGGTGTTATAGCGCTCGATGACTTGGTAAGAAAGGGGAACCCATTGCCCAATCACGAGGAAAAAGGGGTGAACGCGATCGGTGAGGAGATTGTGAGAAAGATCAAGAGGGATGTCACCGAAGTGAAGACCCCATTGTGAATAGTCTGGAAGGAAATGGTAAAAAGAGGATTGATAGAGTCAGATTCCACAGGAAGCGAAAGACATATAAAGAATCGCTGCAAATTCCATAAGACGAGGGGGCACGAGATCCAAGAATGTGCCGAGTTTAAAATTTTGGTGCAAGGCCTCATGGACAACAAAGAACTGGAGTTTGATGAAGAAGGAGTAGAGGAAGAGGAAATATGCGTGACCGAGGAAGAATTGACAAAGCCCGGGGTTAATTACCCGAGAATCATCATTTCATGGAACACGAGTAGGTGAGTATGTGGAAGACCAAAAATCACAATTCAGAAACCTACTTCTTTTCCCTACAAAGATAGTAAAAGGGTACCTTAGAATTATAATTGCAATGTGACAATACCAGGAACGCAAGGTTCCACTAGTATTTCGGAGGAAGTCAAGAACGAAGGTTCCTATACGCGTAGTGGAAAGCTTTATGACCACGAAACAGGAGAACGAAGCAATGAAAATCAAGATCGTGTCGACAAGGTGAAAAAGAACCCGAAACCGTTATCAATAAGCCCGTAAAAGAGGAAGAGGCTAAAGAATTCCTAAAATTCTTGAAACACAATGAATACAAGTGGTGGAACAACCGCATAGACAACCACCGTATCTACGTGTTAGCACTACTTAAGCTCCAAAGTGCACCGCAAGCATTAATGAAAGTATCGAATGAGACCTATGTTACTAAAGATATATCCGTCAACAAGTTGGATCGTCGGTTAGTAACATAAGATCGATAATTTCATCCTTCTTGATGACGAAATCCCATCGGGAGGTATGGGGTCAACAAAGGCATTACACATAACTACCGTTGCAAGGGATACACCTTGCCAAGTGTACTAATAGATAATGGGTCAAGATTAAATGTCTTACCACTAGCCACACTCAAGAGGTTGCCGATAGATAGTTCTCATATGAAATCGCCAAAACATAGTGAGAGCATTCGATGGCACCAGAAAGAAGAGTGATGGGAAGAATAGACATACCATTATTGATCGGGCCTAATACATATGAAGTAGACTTTCTGGTCATGGATATCAAGCCTTCTTACAACTACTTACAAAGGAGGCCCTGGATTCATTCAATGGGCCGTACCTTAAATCAACGCACTGTAAATTAAAATTGGTAACAGAAAATCTACCGGTAACTATAAACGTCAAGATGATATCATAGCAATCTGTTACCAACGAAGTGCCATACCTAGAAACGAATGAGAAGCCATTGAATGTTCATTTCGATCCTTATAGTTCGTGAATGCGACTTTCATTTCGAGAAAGAAATAAAGTCCCGTCACCTAAACTATCCAAGACTACCGGATGGGATTACAAATGTGATGGGAAAAGGAGCCCTACAGGAAAAGGATTGGGTAAATATCTCCAAGGAAAGTCCAAGCCCGATCTTTGAAGGAAAAAGGGATCGCTTTGGTTTAGGTTTCAAACCGGATGCTAAACAAATGAAGAAGGAGATGGAAAAGAAACAAGAAAGGAGAAATGCCAGGCTGAATGGAGAAGACGCTAAGTGAGAACCGATGACATTCCCCCACATATCTCGCACCTTCGTATCAGAAGGAATGATTTACCCGGGAAAAGAATCTCCTAGAGGGGAATGTCCTCACATCAATGCCATACACGATGAGGAGATTGATCAAAGAAACTTGTCGGGCATCCGCCCATATGAACCTGGAAGCACATTAGACAATTGGACTACAGAGGAATTTCCTGTAGTGTTTAGAGATTATGCAGAGTAATATTCGGAACACTCTTGTTATTTTTAAGCCTAGAAACAATGAGATTTCTTTTGTGAAATAGGCTCATGTTCGAACATTTTGTTTTAATGAAATGCATCTTCAATTCTACTAAATATCCTCTTATTTTACATTTTTACCATTTATTCTTTGTTCTCATTCATATCATGTGAATAATTGTCCTCAAATTCATTTGTTCTTTATACACCATTCGATACCCATTACAGTCTCTAGACATCAATGATATGAGTAATGATACTACTGATTCGTGAGGTGTCTTTGAGCAAGACATGTGTTCGTAAGAATCTCGGGACTTTGGAAATGACACAGAACGCGACTTGCCTCTGGATTTGTTGAGAATGGTAGAGCAAGAAGAAAGACAGATCCTACCTCATAAAGAGTCAGTAGAAACGGTGAACCTAGGAGAGGGGCAAGAGGTGAATATTGGAACTTGTATTACTACAGAAACCAGGCGGAACCTCATCGAACTACTCCATAAATTCAAGGATGTGTTCGCATGGTCGTACCAAGATATGCCCGGACTAAGTACTGATATTGCAGTACACCGACTGCCCATAAGAGAAGAATGCAAGCCAGTCCAACAGAAGCTCAGAAGAATGCGACCGGACGTCTTGTTAAAGATAAAAGAAGAAGTCGAGAAATAATTTAATGCCGGGTTCTTACAAGTGGTCAAGTACTGGATTGGGTGGCTAACGTTGTCCCCGTCCCCAAGAAAGACGGAAGGTATGAATGTGCGTGGACTACAGAGACTGAACAAGGCCACTGAAGATAATTTTCCACGCCTCACATCGACACTTTAGTAGACAATACAAAGAGGTATTCATTGTTCTCCTTCATGGATGGTTTCGGGGTACAACCAAATAAAATGCATCCTAAGGACATGGACAAGGCAACGTTTATAACCATGTGGGAACATTTTGCTACAAGGTAATTCCATTTGGGCAAAAAATGCAGTAGCGACATATCGGAGAGCCATGGTAACCTTATTCCATGACATGATACACAGGAAATTGAGGTTTACGTCGGCGATATGATCGCAAAATCCTGAACTGAAGAAGAGCATGTGCAGGTCTTGAGAAAATTGCTCTTGAGGCTGAGAAAATTTCAGATTGAAGCTTAACCCGGCAAAGTGTACCTTCGGAGCTCGGTCCGGAAAGTTACTCCGGTTCATAGTCGATGAAAAGGGATTGAGGTTGACCCAGATAAAGTCGAGCCATACAAGAATTACCTCCACCACGCACTCAAAAAGAAGTTAGAGGTTTCTTAGGAAGGTGAATTACATCGCCGGTTCATTTCACAACCGATCGAGAGATGTGACCCCATATTCCGCCTCCTCAAGAAACACAACCTGCACGGGATGAAGAGTGCCAAAAGACCTTGAAAAGGTGAAACAATACCGCCTCAGCCGGTATTAATGTCGCCTCAACCGAGACAAGCCCTCATCCTTTATCTAACAAAGACTTGATAATTCGATAGGATGCGTGCTAGGTCAACATGATGAATCGGGAAGAAAGAAAAAGCAATATACTACCTTAGTAAGAAATTCACCGCATGTGAAATGAGGTACCGCCAATCGAGAAATTATGTTGTGCCTTGATTTGGACAACTCAAGGTTGAGGCAATACATCTTTGTATCACACGACATGGCTCATCTCAAAGCTAGATCCCTTAAGTATATTATGGAATCTACCGCCTTGAATGGAAGGATGGCTGTAATGATCCCGCTTTCAATTTGAAATCGTTTATGTAAACCAAAAGGCGGTAAAAGGGCGCGATAGCGAACTTTCTAGCCATGAGAGCCCTTGAAGACTATGAGCCCTTAGATTTTGATTTCCTAATGAAGACTTGATGTACGTGGCGGACATTGAAGAAGGTACCTCAAGACCATCCTTGAAATTAAATTTTGACGGGCATCAAATGTCGTGGGCAATGGAATTGGGGCGATCTGATATCCCCAAAAGGAGACCATTATCCATTCACTTGTAAACCGGATTTGATTGCACTAATAATATGGTGAATATGAAGCTTGCATCATGGGGCTCGCTACCGCTATCGAATACAAAATCGTGGTGTTAGAAGTCTATGGAGATTCCATACGTAATCTATCAACTCAAAGGAGAATGGGAAACCAGGATCCAAAATTGGTTATCTATAAAAGATTGGCCCAAGAACTTGTCAAAGAGTTCGATGACATCACTTTCAATTACACGCCAGGACGAGAATCGATGGTCGATGCTCGCCACCACCGCTTCCATGGTCCGAATAAATGAAAGCGAAGATGTGAAGCCAATACAAATGAGCATTCATCAAGACCCAGCCCATTGCTATAATATCGAGGAAGAAGGGAAAACTGGCCCACCATGGTACCACGATATATTGCGGTATGTGAAGAATCGTGAGTACCCTGATCAAGTCACTGAGAATGAAAAAAAGACGCTGAGGAGATTAGCCTGTGATTACATCTTGGATGGAGAAGTCTTATATAAGAAAAGGAAGGATCAAGTGCTGCTGAGGTGTGTGGACGCCGTCGAAGCTAAGTTAATCCTAGAAGAAGTCCATGAAGGTGTCTGTGGAACTCACGCTAATGGTTTCACAATGGCCAGACAAATAATGAGGTTCGGGTATTATTGGTCCACCATGGAGGGAGATCAGACGACTATGCCAAAAATGTCATAAATGCGATTATGGGGACAAGATTCACGTACTTCGTCACCTTTACATGTTATGACTTCTCCATGGCCATTTTCCATGTGGGGCATGGACGTCATTGGGCCAATATCTCCGAAGGCATCGAATGGGCATCGATTCATCTTTGTGGTCATCGACTACTTCACGAAATGGGTAGAGGCTGCCTCATATGCTAACGTCACTAAATCTGCGGTTAGCCGATTTTTGAAGAAAGAAATCATTTGTCGATATGGAATGCCCGAAAGGATCATATCAGACAACGCACTGAACTTAAACAATAGCACGATAGCAGGGGTTTGTAGCCAATTCAACATCAAACACCACAATTCATCACCGTATCGCCCAAAAATGAATGGGGCAGTGGAAGCAGCCAACAAAAACATCAAAAAGATAGTGGGAAAGATGACTGAGACTTATAGAGACTGGCATGAGAAGTTGTCGTCAGACTTATGCTTATCGAACATCCGTCCAGAACCTCTACTAGGGCAACGCCTTTCTCATTAGTCTATGGGATGGAGGCAGTTCTACCTATTGAAGTGGAAATACCTTCTCTTCGAGTATTGGCAGAAGTAAAGCTAGATGAAGCTGAATGGATCCAGCTCGATATGATCGATTGAACTTAATTGAAGAAAAGAGATTGAGGGCTATCCGTCACGGTACGATGTACCAAAAGCGAATGATGCGAGCTTACAACAAAAAAGTTCACCCAAGGAATTCCACGAAGGGACCTCGATTGAAAAATATCCTTCCCATACAAAAAGACCACAGAGGAAATGGATGCCAAACCGGAAGGACCGTATGTGGTAAAGAAAGCTTTCTGAGGTGCAATCGATTCAGCAGAGATGGACGGAAAAGCTTGCCCAATCCGTGAACTCGATTCAGTTAAAAATACTTTGCTTAAAATAGAAGAAGCCAAGGTGAAGACCCGCAAAGGGCACTTTGGGACTTTGAAAAAAAAAACGAAGAGGCCAAGGTTAAAACCCGCAAAAGGGCACTTTGAGACCAAAGGGATTTTTGAGTTGAAAACCCAAAAAGGGCGGCTCAAATTTTGAATGGACACGTCGCGATCTCGCAGCGCCATAATCAACAGAAGAGGAAGTACGTTGCATATCGAGGCATCGACAAAATACTTCGAGTCTTCTAAACACATGACAGACTCAAAGCAGTCTTCTTGAAGTTTGTATATAGAAGCCCAATTGGCGATGTCTAGGGCATCTGATCCATGTTGTTATTTTACCATTTTTGGGTCCTTTTCTCCATAAAAAAAAGGAGGGGATATGTCCCCAATCAATTTTTTTTTGTTTCATAGATAAATTCATTTTGATTCTCTTTGAAATCGACCTACTGTTATCCATCACTAACATGCTGCATTAAAAATAAATTGATGAACTAACGATTTCACAAAGGGAAGTTCTACGTATCACTTTGAAAATCTCTAGATAAAACAGGAAGCCGAAACAGAACATTTGTTTAGAACTTCCATGAACACAAGATGAAGACATTGGAGAAAAGGGGTCTCAATAAAGACCATTTCTATGAAGTTTCTCGCCCGATTCAGTAATTGTGGCAAGGGTAAATAATGTTGCTTGGTCACTTTTAAAAAAAGTAAGACAGGCCAATTTTCGATAAGGAAAGATTCAAAAACCCTAAATGGTTGAGAGTCGAACAAACCAAGTCGAACATTCTTCGAGTAGGAGTTGTGACTCCCAGGGAAGACAGCTAGAAGTCAAGGCAGACCTGTGTTCTAAGGCCTAAAATAGGCTTCGAAATTTCCACAGGGGCAAGCCATTCATAAAACAGTCCACCGAGAGGAAACGAAGGTAAAACCTTGATGCAGACAAATGAGTGATAACACCTTAAATAGGAATCATACTCATAACATTCTGACTCATCATACTCATGGCATCCTAATTATTAGGCATAAGTATGTATTCATTCTACAGGTTACGTCCTCAAGAAGGACAGTACGGTTGAGCAGATCTCGTCTCCCTGAGTATGCAATGGAGCGATCTCATCTCCCGAGTATGCAGATGGAGCAGATCAAAGATTTGACATTCCGAAGTTGCGGAAGAAGATCAAAGATTGATCCGGTGATCCTTGAGTTTACAAGGATCGATTGAAGAAAGATTTGACGTTCACGAAGTTGCGAAGTAGATCAAAGACTCAGTCTGGTGACCCTTGAGTTTGCAGGGATCAGATCGAAGATAGCAGATTTGACCTTCTTGAAGTTGCAAGAAGCAGATCGAAGATAACAGATTTGACCTTCTTGAAGTTGCAAGAAGTAGATCGAAGATAACAGATTTGACATTTCTGAAGTTGCGGGGAGCGGATCGAAGACATCAGTCTGGTGATCCTTGAGTTTGCAAGGATCAGATTGAAGAAAGCAGATTTGACGTTCCTGAAGTTGTAGGAAGCAGATCAAAGATTCAGTCTGGTGACCCTTGCGTTTGCAAGGATCAGATTGAAGATAGCAGTTTAGACATTCCTAAATTTGCAAGAGCAGATCGAAAATAAACAAGTCACATCCTATTGAAGTCGCAGCAAGAGCAGATTGAAGCCACATATCGGTGAAGTGGATCAAAGCAACAAGATGTGGAGGATCAGGATGAGGCTACTTGAAGAAAAGCACCTGAGAGGCCAAGACTCGGCAAGGCCGGGCAACATTGGGCTTCTTTGAGTCTTTGCTCTATTCTCGTTACACGAAAATGAGCAAAGAGGGGCAGCTGTACAAAGCCCAAAATTACCCGGCCTATTTACATACCCTAAACCCAGTAACAAAACTAAACCCAAAATAAAAAACAAGCCCAAATGGCCCAAAACCAACCCTCAGCCAAAACAGAAGAAGACAGAAAACCCTAGCCCTTTGCTCGCACTCGACCCTCGACTTCGACTCGCCCCCCACCGCCCTCTCTGCCAAGACGCCATCCGTCAGTCAGCCTCAAGACGCTCCGCCCGTAGCCTGCAAAACAAAGACATGCAATGACCACAAAGAAGGAGCGAAGTAATTTGTCTTCTTATTTCAACTTTGGCTATAAAGCCACAAAAAACTATTGTAAAGAGGGGGCTTTTTTCGGAGAGAAAAACAGAGAAAAAATGATAGCAAAAAGGGGGCTTTTTCTGTAATAAAAAAAGAAGAGATTTCGAGCAAAAAAAAACCAAAATACAAACCAAAAAGAAATTTCAAGGCACAAAAGCAGCAGATCCAGCACAAGAAGAGAAAAAAAACGCAAAGATTCATTAAAATCGAAAGAAATAGAGGCCAAAGGTTTATTTTTTTTCTTTTTATTTTTCGAAAGTCATTTCCTTTTTTCTTCTTTTTCAGTAAACCTATGCATAACGATATCATTAAAATATCTATAGTCTAAAAGAAAAAAAATAAAAAAAATAGAACTTTTTACCTTTTCCTACCATCAGTGGCGGTGGTCGAGCGACGCAGCCGTGGCAATCTTCTCGCCAGATTCTGGACCTGGTCCAGAGAAAAAATCACCCTCCTCTCCCTTTTTTTTCTTCAAACAGCAAACAATGATTTTTTTTTTCAGACAAATCGCCCTTTTATAGTAACACAATATGACGCCGTTTTGCTTTGGGCTGTTAAGCGTCAAAACGACGCCGTTTTTGGCAAGATCCGCGCGTGCGACCCGACCCAGCCAGAGGATCCGCGTGTTTCTGTTAAATGGTCTATTTGCGCGATTGGCCCTTCCGCTTTTTTGACTTCTTTTAATTAAGTTTTTATTATTTGCAAATCTTGCCCCACAATTTATTTCAGTTCGCAATTTAGTCCCCGAACAATGATGCGTTTTGACCGAAGGGCTTATTGCCTTTGGGTCCCTCCAGGTCTTTTTCTGCAAGTGAGATAGGCCCTTTTTATTTTATTTCAAATTAACCCTAAACTTTCGTTTTAAATGCAATTTAATCCTATTTTGGTTATTTTGTAATTTTTTTGCCTTTTTGATAATATATTGTTGCAACTACCATCATTATATTTTTATGTAGATGTTCTATAGTTATTTTGTTTCACTATTATTTGTTTTTGCTATTATTATCTACTATAACATATTATTATTTGTTATTGTGATTTTATTTTCATTATTTGTTTGCTATCACTATTATTCATTATTACGATTGTATGCGTCATTATTTTTCTACTGCTATTATTAACTAAGATTATTATTTTATTTGTTATTATTATTTGTTGATTTCATTATTATTATTATTATCTATTTTCTATCATTATTTTATCGTTATTATTACTACTATTATGTTTTATATGTATATATTTTTATGTATTTATTTTATATATAGTATTTCATTTATTAATTGCAATCATTATTTTTTACATGCTACCATTATTATCTTTTTCTTTTTATTTTAAGTATCATCATTATTTTGTCATTATTATTATTTGTTTTATCTTTTACTTCCATTACTATTTTGTTATTATTATTATTATTATTATCATTATAAATATTTATATTTACTTTATTTATATCTGTAATTGTCTTCTTAGTTTTGTACCATATTGTTAAACAAAATACGTTTTGAAAAATCATCATATTTCATTTAAAGATTTCTTTAAAAGGGCAATGTTTTGTTTTTAGAAACTCGAGTAAATCGAGCCCTAACTTACTGGGTTCTGATTTTTCTCGTTCAAATAATGAAATATCCCTTCCAAAATCATAAGTCCCGGTTTCAAATTGACGTTTCGTGTTAGCAATTCGAGTGAATCGAGCCCTAACTTACTGGGTTCCGATTTCTCCTCGTTTAAAGCTAAATAACGGGATGTCCCTTTTAAAATTGTGATTTAAATTTTAAAAACAAAGCATGTAGTCTCGAAAACTCGAAATGTCGCGCCCTAATTTACTGGACTCGACACTTAGATACTTCGGGATAAGTTTCTTTTCCTAAAAATAGAGGCAATCTTCCGTATTTGAAATCTCGGGAAATCGAGCCCTAACTTACTGGGTTCCGATTTCTCATTTGACGAATAACGGAAGATCCTCTTCAAATAAAAATCGAGCTTCAAAAGGCGAGCTTAGTTTCGGGAGTTTAAAGTATTGTGCCCTAACTTCTTGGATGTGATGCTTTATCCTTGAAAATAAGAAAGCCTTAACGTCCCTTCCAATTTTAAAAATAAAAGCATTGTATTTTGAACCCTTTAAAGTTTTCAACAAATAGGACATCAATCAATCGGTTTGGTACCAATTTTGGGCATGTCGAGGTGCTAATCCTTCCTCGCACGTAATCGACCTCCGAACCCGTTTTCTCAAAGTTCGTGGACCAAAAAGCACTGTTTTAGTAAATTAAATATTTTATTAAAACGAAGGTGATCCGATCACACCAAATAAAGATCGGTGGCGACTCCTTTCCTTTTCTTTTTCAAAATTGAGTCGACAGCGTGGATTTCTATTTCACCCAAAAATGGTTACGACATCCCAAATTTTTTTTAAGGTTTTACCTCATTTAAATTAAATTAAAAGTTTAGGTAAGAAATGATAATTTTTTTATGAATAATAAATACATGGAAAATAAAAATTTAAAAGAAATTTTTGAATGCCTAAAATTAATTTTTTTTTTTAATATTTGGGTGAGTAGTAGAGGTGATCATGAGCTAGGCTGGGCCGGGCCAAGACAAAATTTTAGACCTATTTTCTAGGTCCGAGCCCGGCCCAGCCTAACCCATATTAATTTTTTTTAGCTTTTTTCATTAAATAAAAAATTTTAAAACAAATATTAAAACAAAAAACAAATAAAAATATGTAAATTTAAAAATATATTTGATTAAAAATAAAATATATATTTAATATATAATTCGGGCCGGGCCCGGGCCAAAAAAGTTTTACCCGAGTAAGAAAACGGGCCTCTTTTTTTGCCCAAACCCATATTTCGGGCCTATATTTTTACCCGAACCCTCCCATTTTTCGGGCCGGGCCAGGTAGCCCAACTCATGATCACCTCTAGTGAGTAGTTTATCTTATAAAAAATAGGTAAATTATATCGGTAGTCACCTAACTATTAGCATGTTTCTATTTTGATTACACAACTTCAATTTTTTTATTTAGTCACTAATATTATCGACATTTAATAATTTAGTTACTTATTATTAAATCATTAAAGGAATACTGATGCCATCATTCTATATTGGTATGATAACAAAATTTAGCCCCTAATATTTTTAGATTTTATAAATTTAGTCATAATTCTAAGAATTCATAGAATTTAGCCTTTAACTTTATATATTCATCAATTTAGTCTTGATTTGATAGAAGTCTATCCTCAAAGTCGCCCATAAGAACTGCTGAAACAAAGATTTTGATAAAATTTGTAAATATCACAGGACCAAATTTATTATTATGCCTAAAAAGCCACATAAAAAGTAATATTTAGGATTTGTTTTAATTACCATTTTCAAAAAATTTCTCGCCAGAATTTCTCGTGTTGATTTTATAGTTAGAGTACTTACTGTCTCAGTTCAGTTAATCGCATTATTATTAGAGTTTTACCCTCCTCTTATAATTCATTAACAAAAATATGCTTCTTTCTCACTTTTTAAAATATTTTTAAATTTATCAATTTAATTTAATTTTTATTTTTTCGCATTAATTCTTGAATTTAGATTCCATTAATTCTTGTTTTGATTTTTATAACTTTTGAAATTTCTTTACAAATTTTAATAAAATTTGTTAAATTCCTATAGTTTGTTATATTTTAATAGCTTTTATTTATTTTCTATAATTTTATATTTTAATAAATTTTATAATTTTTTTATAAATTCTTATATATTTGAAATTTTATCTATTTGTAAATATTTTTGAAAAAATAATTAAACTCCACGCTTCTTCTTTTTATACTCAATTGAGTACTTAAACTGTCAAAATGCATAAAAAAAGCCTTTTAATAGTTAACTTTAACAATTGACCATTAGAATTAATTGCCCTAATTTTTTCAGTTAAAGCCACATTGTGCCAAAATCACGTTGTGACATGTGACAAAAAATTATAAAAAATAAAAATTATAAAATATATAAAATTATAAAATCATAAAATATAAAATTTTATAAAGTCTTAAGAAAATTATAAAAATGCAAAGTAATAAAATTTGGTAAAAAATATAAAAATTATCATACTAAAAGAAGCATTTTATAATTTTTTATAACTTTTATTAATTTTATTTTTATTTATCATTTGTTGCGACATGTGATGCTTTGTTGCGACATATGTGATGATTTTAACTAAAAAAAACTAGAGGTCGTTAACTTTAACGGTCAACGGTTTAAAGTTAAAGTTAATGGTTAAAGGGCGTTTTTGATCCATTTTATATTTTTTTATGATTTTTATAAAATTTTATAATTATTTTTTCTAATTTTTAATAAAATTTAAAATTTTTATATTTGTATTAAAACTTAATAATTTTTATAATATTTTTTTATAACTTTTTGTTACATATAACGCCGTAATTATGATATGGGGTGACTTTAACTAAAAAAATTAAGGACAATTAACTTTAATGGTCCAAGGATATTTTTTTATGTATTGTAAAAATTCAAGCTAATTTAAAAAAAAAACTGAAGAGACTGAAGTTGATAAAAATGGGTCCCTTTTTGTGGTAACAATAATAATAATAATTAAACAATTAGAGTAGGGATCTAGAATCGTCGTACATGGCATTTGTTAAGCAATTAATATTAGCGCAACTTGTGATCTACTCCACGTCGCATGCATCAAGGAATATACCAGATTTTCCCCTCTATAAAAGGTGACTAACAATGCCGCTCATAATCATCACAACCCATCTTCAATCTCGTATAACCAAGTTGGATTAAGTATAATCCAAGCAAAAATGGCTAGTCGATCATGTGTGTATGTTTTTCTTCTACTTCTAGCATTTCAGTCCACCGTGATTAAGGCCAATATTATTCCTCTTCCTCCACCTCAGTGCTTACCCGTACCAGCTGGCACCGTAGATCGGTATGAATTCCTTGTTAACCTCATCATAGCACTAGCAGAATTTTTTCTGCGTTCTTCGACTGGTGTTGGAATCGAGGATATAGCACCAGGTTTGGTTCAAGGCCCCGTTCCCATCGGAGCCACCGTTGCCAATCTCGATAACCCTACCCGTGCCGTTATTCGGGAATTTGGCTTAGCTATGGTCGGGAATCTCAGGTTCGATACTTTCATATTTTTTCATAATGCAGTCAATGTTGTAAAAACATTTTTTTAAAATTATGTTTTATTTTTGCAGGGGATTGTGGCAGGTACACCGCTCAATGCTCCGCTCCCAAGGCCACAGTTGAATTTTACCGCTGCAGTTTTTCCCCGTATTCTTAATCTCTCTGCTTTGATTCCTCCATTCAATGTTTACGAAAGCCCAGCCAAATATCTTCTGGTCGCCGATCCCCTTACTTCTCTTTTACAAGACTATTTGGATCAATTTATCCCTTCGATTATCGGCAATGCTCAACAGCAGGTAACTACGAATCTTGGTATTAAATTTTGGAGGTTTAATTAAAATTTCGCAAATATCACATATCGCTGCCTCCATTTTTCTTATTTAGCTGGCAGCT
The DNA here is from genome assembly GCA_025506655.1 of Gossypium rotundifolium. Lineage (NCBI taxonomy): Eukaryota > Viridiplantae > Streptophyta > Magnoliopsida > Malvales > Malvaceae > Gossypium > Gossypium rotundifolium. The sequence continues at coordinate 1,223,509 of CP106733.1, forward strand.
GGAATCGGACTCAATGCCGCAGCACAAGCTGGGTATATCCGAACACGACTCTACGCCATGGTCAATTCAACGGTGCCACCTTATACGATGACAGTAGCTAATTTCACCAACACTACTGCAACAGCAGTTAACCAACTGGGAATGTGCGGTGTGAAAAACGAAGGTTTGATTGTGCCACTATCACTCGGAGCCGAGAACCAAACTACCACCAACGTCGTACCGGGTGATGTCTATTCCTTATCATACGGACGTACTGAGAGGGAGGTGTTGAGGATCGTATTTGGAACTGGCAACGCCACCATGGCCGGTGGAATTTTCCCAAGTGGTTTCAATGGGATACTTTATAAACTAATTGTTGACTTAAGACAAGCCTAAGAACTTTGGAGCATTAGCCATCACAACAACATCCCATGAAAGCTAGCTTAGAGTTTGGAAATAAGACCATGCATGGTATTAAAAAAAAACATGCACTAGATAGATATATAGATATATGCTAGTTCGAACTTCGAACAATCAATAACACAGCTTTGGGATTATGTTGTAAGCCTTCCTCCTGTGGTGGTTGAGCAAGAATTATGATATTAATATGCATTATTATAGGTTATTAAAAAGAATTAATCGATTAATATTTTTAATCAAATCAATTTGCGATATGTGCAATTGATTAATATATTATTTCTTATTTAAAAGGTAAAATTGTTTAAAATAAGTTAAAAAATATCATTAAGGGAAGATCAAATTTCTTCTAGAGTTTGATGGTTCTCTCAACAAGTCATCATTATCTTTGGGTCGGAGTAGGTTTTGTGTCCTAATTCCGTCAAGAGATCTAGTTAGAGATGGAGTTCACAAAGCGAGAGCTCCTTGTTGGATTAGACTGTATATGATGCAGGGGCCACCTTCTAATTAGGGAATGTACGCGTCATGCTCTTGATAAAAGTTTAAACCCTTGCATCTAATGAGGTATTCTCGTTCCGTGAATTCACCTTTAACTCGAGCTCTCAATGGAATCAAAAGTAAAACTTCAACCCAATCCGAAGACAATATTAACCTACTAAAAGGCACATCAATTATGAACAAATGACATTTCGAAAACCTTTACGAAAGGAATCCAAGCTCCCCTCAAATACGTAAAATTCATCTAAAAATATCATAACTCGAATACCTAACCATAGAACTAGATTTGCCTAGGCTGTAATTAATTCTACTAGCTCACTAGCTAATATTCCATCATATTATTGTTCTCGCAAACACTAACAATCTTCCATAGATGATGAAGTTATTTTAATGTGATAATCATGTTTAGTGTATATTATATTTATAAAATTGTGATAACACATAAAATAGGTACAATATTAAAATGAAAAATAGATTAAATTGTGAGTAAAATGAAATTCAAACATGTAAATACATTATATTGAGATTAATACTAAATATATTATAATTGTTTATCATGATGTTATCATCAATCTTAAGTTAGTGTCGAGATGACTTGCGATACCATCTTAATCGACAACCTTATTAATACTATATTTTATGACACCCACATGTGGGTGAACGAAAATATTTTATATTAATATATATAATTATTTAAACAAATGATTATGGGTGAAGTGGTATAAGAGTTTTTATTTGAATTTGTTGGTCTTGTGTTTGATTCTTAAATAATGTTTTCGAGTTGCTTTATTTGAAATATTATATAAAAGTATGAAATAACAAAAATACCCCTATAATAATATTAATTACCCTTTAAAGTAAGGTATTTTAGTAATTTCATAACTGAATTGATGTCGAGTTAACTCATGACACCAACTCAGTCAGCCATTTCATATATAGTATAGATGCACAAATTTGATGAGAGAAAAACATTTTATGTTAAATTTTTTTTTTTAAATTTACTTAAGAATTATTATTGGTTTAGTGGTAAAGAGTTTATTTATAAATCCATTAAACACAAGTGCAATCCCTTAACATGTTAATTTTAGTTATTTTATTTAAAAACTATATAAAAGTATGAAAAGGCAAAAAAGGCCATCAAAATAATAATAGTAGCCATTTAATAAAAGGATATATTAGTAATTTCTTAATCGAGTTGGTACCCGATTAACTTGTGACACCAATTTAGCTAGGGATTTTATTAATTATTGAATTTGATGCCCTAAGTGTAGTATTTTTGTCTAAGCACACTCGTAATTTTTTTCAAGCAGATTGACTAATAAAATTATTCATACATTACATTAATACTTTGTATATTATCCTCACATGGTTTTGCACGCGAAGCAAAATGGAAGCAAATGTTTAACTAATAGTAGCGATATTACATGGTCGAATCAGAAATGAGAAGACAGCTTGTACTAGTAGACGAACCTAAAAATGTCCTTACTTTAATCGAAAATGAGCAAACCAATTGAAAGACTAAAATGTCGTCTATTAAGTCCAATTAGGGAGATTCTTTGTCTTGGACATCGGAGCGGATGACTCCCAGAAGATAGAGACATAGATTTGATTGACTAAACTGACAATACATCAGACATGACCCAAGCAAAAAAAAAACATGAATCCGTTTATAGATTTGTTCACTTGTGACGTTCATAGTGTGGAATACCTAAATCCTAAGTGGATGGCGGATTATGTATGCGTGACTTATACACTTTAATGCAAGTAAAAGCCTAAGTTCAAATAGATAAGAAACTGAAAATTGGTGCATTGGTGTATGAATTTTGCAGCACATAGCATCATTCACAACGGTGGAATTCAAAGCCCGAGACATGGATAAATAATGTCCTCTCATTGGCATTACATGGTTGGTGAAAAGTAAATGTGGTTATGAGTCGTTTGTCTTTGTGATGAATGACTAGATTAGTATTTAATAGTAATTGACTTTTCATGAAGAAAAATGTAATGTTTACCATGAGACAAAATAGAATCATATTGGGAGAGTGGACATCATCCCAAAGAGATCAAGGACATCCTATGAGGGTAACATACTTATGACAAGGTAATTGGATGAGCACTGAGTAGTTGCCTTCATAATGGTATGTCATTAGGGAGAGCTTATCATGATACTATAGTGGAATGAATTTATGACTAAAAAAATTTATAATTAATAGGCTTAAATTGAAACTTAATTATAAATCATTTGGGCCCTAATTATATATGTCCAATCAGTCCCTCTACTAACTTGTTGAAACCATAAATGAATTACGTGTTTGAATCGAAATGAATGGAACAAATAGAAATAGAGAAATAGGAAACATTTAGAAATGATTATAGTTTTCTCCGAAATGGAGAAATATAATCATTTGGAAATGAATGCGGTTTTCTCAAAATGGAAATGGAAATGGAAGTGGAAATGAAAATTAGAAATGAGAAATGATTCATTTGCAAATGTACATGGATTACTTAGAAATGATCGGAAGAATGAGTTTATGTTTTTGAGCTATTTTAGAGCCCAAAAATAAAAATAACCATTCGGTCATAGTGAACATGTTGAGTAGTGAAATATTAAACATATATTTTTTTAAATTTTACCTGGGGTAAAATCGTCATAATTTTACCTAAGAATTATATATTAAATATATAATTTATTTTTAATCAAACATACTTTTAAATTTATCTAGTAGACCTGTTTATGGGTTAGGCTATTCAATTAAGCTTGAAGGCTCGCTTGAAATTTGGGAGGATTTAGGTAAAAATATTAAACCCAAAAAATGGGTTTGAGCAAAAAAATTAGGCCCATTTAAAATATGAGTCGGGCTCAAGCTTGAACATTCAATGCTCGAGCTCGATCCGACCTATTTTAAGTTTATAATATTTTATATTATGTAATCTAGAACACATTAAACAAATAAACCTATACTAAATATATAATATGATTCTAAAGTAAACATTAAAAAATTGTTAAGATAAGTATATAAAAAATGTATAAAATTATTAAATATTAAAATAAAACAATATAAATATTTTTTAAATAAAAAATAATATGGGTGGGCCTAAAATGGATTTGAGTTAATAAAATGGATTTTGGTTAATCTTTTGTAAATATGAACAAATTTAAGCAAAATTTTAAGTCCAGATTTTAGGCCAAACTGGACTTAATTAAATATAAAATATGTTAATATCATATTTAGACCTGGCCCAAACCCAACCAGGTCCGGCCACGAACACCTTTAACATCCATGTAAATGTCATTTAACAAGCAATTAATGTTAGCCCAACTTTTTTTATTTTATTTTCCTGTTTTTTTATCTTCCATTAATGGAAATCATTAGTTGACCAGTTTAATTGTTAACGGTGTTGATGTCGCATGCTATGCTAGCAAAAAAATTGATATTTTTTAAAGATTCTAAAATATTATTTTAAAATTAACGAAAATATATACATCTAGAATAAACTTGGATAAATAGTTGTCCAAATTTATTTAAATCTAGACAACCAATTGTCCAAATTCATTCTAAATGAGTACAAAACTATAGAAAATAAAATTATAAAATATTTAAAATAACTAAATATTATAAAATTTAATTTGAATCTGGACCTTTGTTCAAAAATGTTGTTTCCACAAGTATACGTGTTTGATGAAATTACTAGTTAAGTTTAAGTTACATATCTTTTAAATATTATTATTTCATAGATTTTTTTAATTTTATATTCTATTTATGGTTAAAACATGCTCTAAGTCTCTGTCCTCTTCATACATTTGTAATTTAGTCCATATACTTTTATTTTTAGGAATTTAGTCCATTTACTTTTTAGATTTAAAATTCATTTGTTAACATTTTTAAAATTCTTTTATTAAATTCAAGTCTGTTTGAATATTATTTTTGTTACATTATTTTTTCTTTTTGTTACATGGTTATTAAGTGAATTTTTTTAATTTCAAAATGTCATACTAAAAATTAAAACAAAAGAATTTTAATTGTATTAACAATTAGACCTGAATTTTAAATTTAAAAATTAAAAGGCTAAATTATTAAAAATAAAAGTAAAAAACTAAATTTCAAATATAGAAAAAGTACAATGACTTAGAATATAATTTAACATTTATTTATTAATACATTAAAATAAGTTTTTAAAAGTAAAAATTTTAAAAATGCCACAGTTAAGAAAGGGTTAAAAGTTTAAGGTTAAAAGGTTATAAAAAAAAATCAAAAAGAAAGATAATGTGGTGGAACGGTTAAAATAAGTATGGGGGAGCAGTTGAAAATTGGGGGATGAAAGTGTAAAAAAAAAAAAATTATCCGTTTAAATGAAATTAGCTATTACTACTCAGACTTGTTATTGTAAAAGTATTTTCATTATTTAGTTCATCCTTCCTTGGGTACGATCCTCGCAATACTTCTAAGTATCTCGTTGTACAAACTATATTACAATTTGATCCGTGCACTTAAGGACACTATCGTTCTCAATTCTTATATTTTTGGTGTTTTATTTATTCTATAAACGATAGTGTGTTTATCGGTGGTTAGTAGTTTTCTGGGCTTAGTTGGTTATTATTGACGATTTATTAAAAATTTCTCCACAATTGCTTTACCGATGACAAAATTGTTGTAGAAAAATGTTGATTTTGTTTGGTCAGATAAATTTCAACAGAGTTTTGATCAGCTGAAAGCTTTATTGACAGAAGCTTCAGTATTGATTCAACTTGTATCCAGGAAAGAATATGTTGTTTACAATGATGTGTTGCTCAGTGGGTTAGGTTGTGTATTGATGCAGGACGGAAAAGTTATAGCGAATGCTTCTCGGCAGCTTAAACCACACGAGAGAAATTATCTGACTCACAATTTAGAACTGGTCCCGATAGTTTTCGCTCTAAAATTTTGGCGACATTACTTGTACGGCGAGAGATTTCATATTTATACCAATCACAAAAGCATAAAATATTTGATGATTAAAAAAGAATTGAATCTGAGGCAACGAAAAGGCTTGAGCTACTGAAAGATTATGATCTAATAATCGATTATCACCCCGGTAAAACTAATGTTGTAACTAACGCATTAAGTCAAAAGTCTTTATTTGCACTGAAAGCGTTGAACGCTCAATTGACCTTAAATCGCGACAGGTCTATTTTAGCTTAATTGAAAGCTAGATCGTTGTTTCTTCAAAAAATTTGAGAGTTGCAAAATGATGACTTGAAATGGACAGATTCAAAATGACTAATCTACTGAATTTAGTGTTGGTAATGATGGTACCTTATACTTTCGCAACCGATTATGTGTTCTAAATTATCCAGAATTGAAACGAGACATTTTATCTGAGGCTCACAGTAGTACGTACTCAATTCATTTGGGTAGTACTAAAATGTTTTGTGACCTGAAGCAGATGTATCGATGGCCAAGAATTAAATGGGAGATTTTTTATTTTGTAGCTAAATGTTTGGTATGCCAACAGGTTAAAGTCAAACATCGTGTCTCATTTGGATTATTTACTGTTATGATTCCTAAATGGAAATGAGAGCGAGTCACGATGGATTTTGTATCTCGATTGCCTTTGACACCGAAGAAGAAAGACTCGATTTGGGTTATTGTTGATAGACTGAAGAAACCAACTCATTTTATTCCGATTAGAACAGACTACTCACTTGAAAAGATACCTGAGTTATATGTATCCAAGATTGTTAGATAATACAGAGTGTCGTTGTCTATTATTTCTGATCGAAACTCAAGATTCACTTCTAGATTTTGGGATAAACTTCATGAGGATCCGGGTACAAAACTTAATTTTAGTACAGCGTTTCATACGTAGATAGATAGACAGTCGAAACGGGTAATACATGTAACAGTCCGAATTCGACCCTAATCGGAATGATGGTCTCGGGACCATGAATCCGAGTCGGTAGAATATTTTAATATTTCATATTAGGTCTAAAATCTATGATTGAACATGTGTTAAATTTTGGTGATTTAATTTATTTATTTGTGTGAGTAATTTTACTAAAGGACTAACTTGTATAATGGGTAAAAATGACCTTTTAATGGATTTAGTGACAAATGCATATGGCTTTATAAGGTGAAGTCCTTAAAGGACAATTTAGCCAATATTATGATGGTGGACGGCAACATGATGGAATGTGATTTAGAATATAAGTATTATTATAATATGTTTTGGTGGTTGAAGAATAAATAAATAATAGTATAATTTAACACATAAAATAATAAAACATAGTGGAAGGAAAGAGAAGGCACCTTGTTCATCTTTTTGACCGAAATTTGAAGAAAGAAAACTCCATTTTTGGAGCTTGAAAGTCGGCATTTGAAAGCTCAATTAGGGGTATGTTTATGCTTAGTTTTCAATTGTTTTTGCATTTTTGGAATGGGTGCTTTGAATACTATATAACCCATGGTGAAATTTTAGAGTTTATGGCACTTTTATATTCGGCCATTGAAGCATTTTAATAGTAAATAATGGTTGTTGATAGATTATTAAGTATAAAGCTTAAACTAGCATGTTTATTATTTGAAGTTTGAGTGAAATTGATTGTAAGGGTTAAATCAAAAAATGAAAATTTTGAAGGACTAAATCATGAATTAAATAACATGCAAGGCCTTGTATAAGGTCAAGGAGTATTCGGCCTAGGGTATTTGTGATTGAAATTGGTGAATTTTGTGTGGTGTCCAAATTGGACTAATTTGTAAAAGTGTGAAATAAAGGGGCCAAAATCATAAATTTCTTATTTATATGTGTTGGGACCAAAATTGTTATAATATGCTTAATTGAGTTTAATTTAATTCATTTAGATCAAGAACAAAAGGAGGTAGGATCGGATCGGGGAAAAAGTAAATTGATCGGCTAATCGGAAAGTTGAATTGGTGACTACTTGAGGTAAGATTTTAAGCATTTGAATTTAATTGAACTCAATTTAGTTTCATGTACTTATGTTGGATAATTGTGGCATATAAATCATTATTATGCTGAATGGTTTTGGTATGTATATCTCCTTTAGTGAGTTTAATTGCTATTGATTATTAGAGAATATGTATGTGAATCACATTGAACAATAGCAAATAAACACCGGCACTATGTGCGAAGTTTATACCGAAAGCAATCGTGTGTGCAAGATCGGCGGTTAGCACTAAGTGTGCGAAAATGGGTAAGTAACGGCACTAAGTGTGCGATACGTTACGCTTATAATTAGCACTAAGTGCGGAGTTAACTACTAAAAAGACTATGTATGCGATATGTGACCAAATTAAATAATATGAGAATATAATGATTTGAGATTAGTTGGGATGTGCTGTGTTTATTCAATGTTTTTTTATATGTATGGAAATTCGCAATGGTATTATCCGTGTTACATAGTAACGAATGATTTGAAAAATCGAATATACTCAAGGTAAGTAATATTTACTTACGATATAAAGTTGAATAGTGGTTGAATGTGGTTGATTAATTACTTTGCCTTGAGATGTATAAGACTTAATTTATATGGTGGTTATGAGCCTAATTATGTGGAATGACAAATAACTTGAGATGAATGTAAAGGAGAAGAGTTATTTCCTTATGAGTTCATACATGCTTATGTGAATGTATTCATTGCTTAAGTCTTACTAAGCTTTGGAAAGCTTATTCTATTTTGTTAATTCTTGTGTGTATAGGTTACTTTGGAAAGCTCGATTTTGTGCTTGGGATTCGTCTCTAAGTTCACCATATTATCATCTCTTTGGGTATACCTTATTTTGAAGTAGTAAATTATGTTTTTATGGCATGTATAAGCTAAGGTATTTTGGAACAAGGTCAACCATGTATGTACATACTCATGCCATGCGAAAATGGCTAAATTATAGTTATTTGGTCTTGTTTGAAGTCGGCCTTGATGTTTGTTAAACTTGCCAATGATATATTATGAATGTGGTAGTTGTTAAGTTAGGTTGTTGGCATATAAATCCTTAGGCATATTTGGTCTTGTAATGCCTTTAATAACTTGATTAAATTGAGTAAGGAAGTTATAAACTAGTTAATCATATTTTGTTATGAAACAGTTTTTAGCTGCAGCAGTGATGTGATTTTGAAAAATCACCAAAAATAGGAGAAATTGAATTAGAAAGTGAATACGACATAGAATTAAAGTTTATTGTGTCTATTTTGATATGAAAGAAACAAGTTAGGCAAAGGAATTATATATTATGAGATATTTAAGTTTTAGTGAGACTTGTCCTGAATGAATTCGTGAGTCCCTGTTCTGTCTTGGAAAATTTGTAAAAATTTGTACAAAAATAATTATGGAGCATAGTTTATATGTTTAGAATCCTTAATGAGTCTATTTTTGATTGGAATAAACAAAGATATTATTGAAATTTTGTGCAATGAGATAACTGAGTTTTTGTAAAGATAGGTCAGAATTATCAAACAGTAAAATAGGGGTAACTTTGATGAATAAACTGTACTAATTGGCCACATGAAAAATTCTGGAAAAATTATGGTAAAAAGTTATATGAGTCTAGTTTCAAGGAAAATTTACGGATCTAAATTTTGAGTTTTGTAACTCGAGTTATGGTCAATTTAGTCAGCATGACGCAGTTAGACAGCTTTAAATTTTTATGCCCCAAATTAGTAGTCAAGTCTAGTAATGCCACATACTCGACTCCGGCAAAGGTTTCGGGTAAGGGGTGTTACATTTGATTGGTATCAGAGCTATGGTTTAGTCGATTCTTGGACCTAACATAGCATCTCGTGAGTCTAGCTATACATGCCGTAAAATATATGAATGATAATATGATGACTTCTGACTGTGAAATGTATTTATTTCTTACGTATAGTAATGGATCCGGATCCCGAGCAAGCGTTAGCTGACGATGTCGAGAGTGTGGCGCCTGTTCCCGCACAAGGACGCGTCAGAAGAATCTCGACCTGCTGCGAGTGGCCCAGATGAGAGGGTAAAGCAGGCCTTCCATAATATGATGAACGATTGGTTCAGTCATTACTTACGAGCCACTCCGAATGTTCAACCACCCCCAAATCCGAATGTTCCCCCTGTAACACAAATTGTTCCTCCAGTTACTAATCTTGAAAGAGTGACTAAACCTCCCGTTGATCGCATTAGGAAGCACGGAGCTCGTGAATTTAGAGCCGAGGATGATGATGACGCCGAGCGAGCTGAATTTTGGCTTGATAACACCGCTCGTTTTCGATGAATTATCTTGCACACGATGAATGTTTGAAGTGTGCTATATCTTTGTTACGGATTCTCGCTTATTATCGGTGGAACACGTTGGTGTCGATTGTCCCGAAGAAAGAGTTACTTGGGACTTCTTCGCGATCAATTCGCAAGAAGTACATAAGTCGCCGTTTCATCGACTCCAAACGTAAGAATTCCTTGAGCTTAAATAGGTCGTATGATCAGATCTCGAATATGAGCGTAAGTTCGTGCGATTTAGCCGCCACGCCATGAGTGTGTCTCGGCAGAGTGCTATGCGTAAGATTCAAGATGGCCTAAATGAAGATATCAAATTGTTGGTTGGTATACTTGAGATTAATGAGTTCGTCATGTTAGTCGAAGCGAGCTTGTAAAGTCAAGACCGGGAAAGAAAAACAGAAAGCAAAGCTAGATTCAAAAGATGTTGAAAAGAGATCGTGAGTAAATCTTCACGATCGGCATTCTGAAGTTCAAGAATGATGGTAGCCGTCCGCACCTAATACCGGATTTCTATACGAGAGCGGCCACCGTGAGTTCTCCTGCCACGCCATGGCTAGTATGGCGACGCCGATCGAACAAACCCGATCACGCAGTAGTGGTAGACGACATTTTGGGGAATGCTGGGGTAAATATATTAATCGCACTTGTTATAGGTGTGGTTCTCGAGATCACTTCATCCGAGACTGCCCGGAGGCTGATGATAAGAGTAATACTGTGGTGCGAGACCAAGTGGCACTATGCCTAGAGATGATCTTCCCGAGTTGGTAGGGGTAGAGGTGGTATTCAGAGGGGACTACCGATGCGCTATTAGATCGGAGACACGGTACCGGCGGAGCTTATGCCATCCGTAATAGAGAGGAAACCTCAACTCCGGATGTTATTATGGTAACTTTTCACTTTGATACTAGTGTCAATGCATTAATTGATCCCGGTTCAACTCATTCGTATGTGTGTGAAACTCTAGTGACCAAGAAGACTCTACCGTTGAGTCTCATCAATTTGTGAATCGGGTTTCAAACCCCCGGTCGCTTCGTATTAGTAGACAAAGTATGTAAGAATTGCCCTTAATGATTCGAGACATGTGTTTCTACCGATTTGATGTTACTACCTTTTGATGAGTTTGATATTATTCTCGGCATGGATTGGTTGATTCATAATGCGCTAGTTGATTGTAGACGAAAGACTATGGATTTGAGAGGTCCAAATTACGAGAAAATTCGAATTGAGTCGCCGGATTTGAGTGGATTACCGCCGTGATATTCCAATGTTGGCTCGACGGTATTTGAAAAGGGTTGTGAAGCCTACCGGCATATGTAATTGATAGCAAGGTTACCGAAAGGAAGATTGAGTTAGTACCTGGTTGTTAGTGAATATCCGGATGTGTTCTGAGGAATTACCGTGATCGCCGCCAATTCGTGAGGTGGAATTTGGGATTGAGTTAGTGCCGGGGACTACCCCAATTTCAATAGCTCCATACCGAATGGCACCAACTGAATTAAAGGAATTAAAGACTCAGTTGTAAGAATTAACAGATAGAGGATTCGCGAACCGAGTTTTTCTCCTTGGGGTACTCTGTTCTATTTGTGAAAAGAAGGACTAACTCGAGAATGTGCATTGATTATCGTAACTTAATAAGGTGACCATAAAGAACAAATACCCACTACTCACAGATTGATGATCTATTCGATCAGCTTAAAGGAGCCTCTGTGTTCTCAAAATTGATCCGAGGTCGGGTATTACCACTAGTGAAGTTAGAGAGTTGGATATTCAAAACCTGTCTTAACGAGATATGGTCATTATGAGTTTTTGGTGATGCCATTCGGGCTTACTAATGCCCTCATTGCTTTTCATGGATTTGATGAACGGGTATTCGAATCAGTATTTAGATCGGTTTGTAGTTGTGTTTATTGATGATATACCGATCTATTCGCAAATAAGACCGAAAGCATGTTGAGCATTTGAATTTGTGTCCGCAAATTTTACGTGAAAAATGTTATATGCAAAATTCAGTAAGTGTGAGTTTTGGCTAAGTGAAGTTAGCTTCCTGGTACATGTTATATCGGCATCAGGTATTCGAGTTGATCCAAGTAAGATTTCGGCCATACTTGATTGGAAGCCTCCACAAAACATTTCCGAAATTCGCAGCTTTCTGGGACTTGTCGGATACTATAGAAGATTCGTGAAAGGATTTTCTATGATTGCAGCTCCGATGACCAAATTGTTGCAAAAAGATGTGAAATTTGAGTGGTCAGAAAGGTGTCAACAAAGTTTCGAAAAATGAAGACCTTGTTAACTAAGTTCGATACTTACTCGACTGAATCTGTAAAGAATTGGTTGCCTATAGTGATGCATCTCTAAATGGCCTAGGTTGTGTATTGATGCAAGGGGGTAAAGTTATAGCTTATGCATCGAGACAGTTGAAACCTCACGAGAAGAATTATCCAACTCATGACCTTGAATTGGCCGCTATAGTATATGCTTTGAAAATATGGCGACACTACCTTTTGGTGAGAAATGCCACATCTTCTGACCATAAGAGCTTAAAGTATTTAATGACTCGTAGAGATCCGAATTTGAGACAACGAAGATGGTTGGAGTTGTTAAAAGATTATGAGCTTGTAATTGATTATCATCCGGAAAGGCTAATGTAGTTGCTGATGCACTCGATCAAAATCGTTATTTGCTCAGTGCAATGAATGCTCACCTAGCTATGTCCGATGATGGTATCCTCACAATTTGAAATAAAGGCGAGACCATTGTTTGTGCAAAGAAATCGAGAGGCTCAAGCAGATCGATGATGATCTCAAAGAAAAAAGGAGACTTTGTAATGCAAGTGTGAATTCAGAATTTTCTTTAGATGACGAAGGATGCCTACGGTTTAAAAATCGGTTATGTGTGCCTAAGAACTCTGAGTTAATTCGAATGACTTGTGAAGAAGCTCACAATAGCAAACTATCGATTCATCCGGGTAGCACAAAAATGTTTAATGACTTGAAACAACATTACTGGTGGCATGGAATGAAACGAGACATCTCTGATTTTGTGTCAAAGTGCTTGATATGTCAACAAGTGAAAGCTGAACATCAGGTACCGTCGGGACTACTTCAACCAACTTTGATACCTGAATGGAAGTGGGATAGAATCACGATGGATTTTGTATCGGGTTTGCCGTTATCACCGAGCAAAAAGGATTGATGCAGGTTATTGGGATGATTGACAAAAGCGACTCATTTCATCCCAAAGGCATCGACTTTTCACTTGATAAACTAGTGAGCTCTCACATATCGCAGACAGCGGTTGCATGGAGTACCGATATCTATCATTTCAGATCGTGACCGAGATTTACGTCGCGATTTTGGAAGAAATTACAAGATGCTTTAGGTACTAAACTACATTTTAGTACGCCACCCGCAGACCGATGGTCAATCCGAGCGAATCATTCAAATACTAGAGGATATGTTGAGGTGTTGTGTCCTTGAGTTCGGTACGTGGAGCGGATACTTACCTTTGGTTGAATTTGCTTATAATAATAGCTTTCAATCTAGTATTAAAATGGCACCTTACGAAGCTTTGTATGGTCGTAAGTGTCGTACACCATTGTTTTGGACCGAGCTCGGTGAAAACAAAATACACGGGTAGATCTAATTAGAGAGGTTGAACAAAAGGTAGCATTGATTCGGATAGTTTAAAAGTCGCATCGAATGTCAAAAATCATATGCCGACTTGAAGCGTAAAGACATTGAGTTTCATGTTGGAGATCGGGTATTTTGAAAGTTTCACCATGGAAGAAAGTACTCGATTCGGTCAGAAGGAAAATTGAGTCCAAGATTTATTGGACCGCTTGAAGTCACGGAACGTATTGGGCTTGCCTATAGACTACTATTGCCACACGAGTTAGAGAGGATACATAATGTCTTTCATGTTTCGATGCTCCGAGATATCGGTCCGATCCTTCGCATGTGATTAGCCCGACAAGTTGAGATTCACCGATATGACTTACGAGGAGGAACCGATTCGTATTTTGACTCTGGAGACAAAGGAATTAAGAAACAAGAAAATTCCCTTAGTAAAAGTGCTATGGCAAAAGCACGGTTTGAAGAAGCAACTTGGGAATTGGAGGAGACTATGAAAGAACGCTACCCGAACCTTTTTATCGGTAAGATTTTCGAGGACGAAAATTTCTAAGGGGGGAGAATTGTAACAGTCCGAATTCGACCCTAATCGGAATGATGGTCTCGGGACCATGAATCCGAGTCGGTAGAATATTTTAATATTTCATATTAGGTCTAAAATCTATGATTGAACATGTGTTAAATTTTGGTGATTTAATTTATTTATTTGTGTGAGTAATTTGACTAAAGGACTAACTTGTATAATGGGTAAAAATGACCTTTTAATGGATTTAGTGACAAATGCATATGGCTTTATAAGGTGAAGTCCTTAAAGGACAATTTAGCCAATATTGTGATGGTGGACGGCAACATGATGGAATGTGATTTAGAATATAAGTATTATTATAATATGTTTTGGTGGTTGAAGAATAAATAAATAATAGTATAATTTAACACATAAAATAATAAAACATAGTGGAAGGAAAGAGAAGGCACCTTGTTCATCTTTTTTGACCGAAATTTGAAGAAAGAAAACTCCATTTTTGGAGCTTGAAGGTCGGCATTTGAAAGCTCAATTAGGGGTATGTTTATGCTTAGTTTTCAATTGTTTTTGCATTTTTGGAATGGGTGTTTTGAATACTATATAACCCATGGTGAAATTTTAGAGTTTATGGCACTTTTATATTCGCCATTGAAGCATTTTAATAGTAAATAATGGTTGTTGATAGATTATTAAGTATAAAGCTTAAACTAGCATGTTTATTATTTGAAGTTTGAGTGAAATTGATTGTAAGGGTTAAATCAAAAAAATGAAAATTTTTGAAGGACTAAATCATGAATTAAATAACATGCAAGGCCTTGTATAAGGTCAAGGAGTATTCGGCCTAGGGTATTTGTGATTGAAATTGGTGAATTTTGTGTGGTGTCCAAATTGGACTAATTTGTAAAAGTGTGAAATAAAGGGCCAAAATCATAAATTTCTTATTTATATGTGTTGGGACCAAAATTGTTATAATATGCTTAATTGAGTTTAATTTAATTCATTTAGATCAAGAACAAAAGGAGGTAGGATCGGATCGGGGAAAAAGTAAATTGATCGACTAATCGGAAAGTTGAATTGGTGACTACTTGAGGTAAGATTTTAAGCATTTGAATTTAATTGAACTCAATTTAGTTTCATGTACTTATGTTGGATAATTGTGGCATATAAATCATTATTATGCTGAATGGTTTTGGTATGTATATCTCCTTTAGTGAGTTTAATTGCTATTGATTATTAGAGAATATGTATGAATCACATTGAACAATAGCAAATAAACACTAGCACTATGTGTGAAGTTTATACCGAGTAAACGTGTGTGCAAGATCGGTCGGTTAGCACTAAGTGCGAAATGGGTAAGTAACGGCACTAAGTGTGCGATACGTTACGTTTATAATTAGCACTAAGTGCGGAGTTAACTACTAACAAGACTATGTGTCCGATATGTGATTAAATAATATGAGAATATAATGATTTGAGATTAGTTGGGATGTGCTGTGTTTATTCAATGTTTTTTATATGTATGGAAATTCGCAATGGTATTATCTCGTGTTACATAGTAACGAATGATTTCGAAAAATCGAAATATGCTCAAGGTAAGTAATATTTACTTACGATATAAAGTTGAATAGTGGTTGAATGTGGTTGATTAATTACTTTGCCTTGAGATGTATAAGACTTAATTTATATGGTGGTTATGAGCCTAATTATGTGGAATGACAAATAACTTGAGATGAATGTAAAGGAGAAGAGTTATTTCCTTATGAGTTCATACATGCTTATGTGAATGTATTCATTGCTTAAGTCTTACTAAGCTTTGGAAAGCTTATTCTATTTGGTTAATTCTTGTGTGTATAGGTTACTTTGGAAAGCTCGATTTTGTGCTTGGGAATCTCATAAGTTCACCATATTATCATCTCTTTTGGGTATACCTTATTTTGAAGTAGTAAATTATGTTTTTATGGCATGTATAAGCTAAGGTATTTTGGAACAAGGTCAACCATGTATGTACATACTTTCGAAAATGGCTAAATTATAGTTATTTGGTCTTGTTTGAAGTCGGCCTTGATGTTTGTTAAACTTGCCAATGATATATTATGAATGGTAGTTGTTAAGTTAGGTTGTTGGCATATAAATCCTTAGGCATATTTGGTCTTGTAATGCCTTTAATAACTTGATTAAATTGAGTAAGGAAGTTATAAACTAGTTAATCATATTTTGTTATGAAACAGTTTTAGCTGCAGCAGTGATGTGATTTTGAAAAATCACCAAAATAGGAGAAATTGAATTAGAAAGTGAATACGACATAGAATTAAAGTTTATTGTGTCTATTTTGATATGAAAGAAACAAGTTAGGCAAAGGAATTATATAACAAAGATATATTTCTAGATTCTCAGTGAATAATGATCAAGTGAGACACAATTTATTCAGTTCGGATTTTTCAGATAAAAAAGAAGATATGATTTACGATTATTCAGAATATATTCTGTTATTCTCCGCGAGAATGCTGATTTATTGGCAAAAGGACGAAGAAATAGATTTATTATTCCATTTCAATTGACTATGATATGGAAAAATAATTTTATGTGACATTAAATTATCCGATGGGATCATGACTGATATGGTAGGAAGGACTAATTTAATAATTTCTCTTTAATATTTATTTTTTTAAAAAAAAATAATTTATAAATATATTCTTAATTTTAACTCGTGACACTAAATTAATTAAAAATGCAGTAATAGATTTGGGTCGTATTTAACTTTATGGTTTGGTCATATACCTAATTCTCTTCCATGTTTAATGGTCGACATCGTAACAAAGCAATACTTAATCAAAATTATTTTAAATAATTAGTTTGTACTAATATTAAAATTTTTATTTAATTAATGTTGCAAACAGAATAATACAATTATATATATATGGATTAAAATTATGCCTTTAGTCTCACTATTAAGGTTTCGATATTAATGACTTTTCTACGTCAAAAGTAGAAGCATTTAAAGTCAATTAATTCTACCTAAAATAATGTCAACGAATGATGTAAATACAAGTCTTGTACTGTTCTACCACATTTGTTAATATTTTCTAAACGAAAGTAATTAAAATAAAATTTAAAGTGATAAAAAAAGTATAATTAAAAATTTATCTTGAAATTCAGGATAAAAATATTAATATAGCATAAATCTATTGGAAAGAGATACGGATGACGTGACGTCACTGTTTCATTCAATCCTTTCTCCCTCGAAGAACCCACAAAGGAAATGCAGATACAAGAAGAGTTGGAAGAACACTGGTTCCACTTGTTGTGTCTACCAGCTTAACCCCAACAGAGCCAAAACCGCTGGCCAATTACGTACCGTAGACTTGAGGTCAATCCCCATTGGTGGTGCTTCAACGAAAATGGAAAGAAGAAAAAAAGACCAAGGCATCATTACAGCCACTCGATTGCCATAAGAATGTCATCAACATATTGCAAATTTTTCTACCCACCTGGCTCAAACAACCATCATCTACTTCTAGATAATTCAATGAACAATTGTGCACATACAAGAACAGCATAACCCCGCAGCTCCTGCAGACACTAGAAGCAGAACTAGAGTTCTTCCAACTCTTCTTTTATCTGCATTTCCTTTGTGGATTCTTTGAGGTGGTGGCCTGGTGGTTGATTGAGGCGATGGTGGCCATTTCCACCCTCTGCGAGAGGCGCAAATGTCCCAATTTTTTTTTTTTTAAGGTTTTACCTCATTTAAATTAAATTAAAAGTTTAGGTAAGAAATGATAATTTTTTATGAATAATAAATACATGGAAAATAAAAATTTAAAAGAAATTTTTGAATGCCTAAAATTAATTTTTTTTAATATTTGGGTGAGTAGTAGAGGTGATCATGAGCTAGGCTGGGCCGGGCCAAGACAAAATTTTAGACCCATTTTCTAGGTCCGAGCCCGGCCCAGCCTAACCCATATTAAATTTTTTTAGCTTTTTTTATTAAATAAAAAATTTTAAAACAAATATTAAAACAAAAAACAAATAAAAAATATGTAAATTTAAAAAGTATATTTGATTAAAAATAAAATATATATTTAATATATAATTCGGGCTAGGCCCGGGCCAAAAAAATTTTACCCGAGCCAAAAAACAGGCTTCTTTTTTTGCCCAAACCCATATTTTGGGCCTATATTTTTATCCGAACCCTCCCATTTTTCAGGTCGGGCCAGGTAGCCCAACTCATGATCACCTCTAGTGAGTAGTTTATCTTATAAAAAATAGGTAAACTATATCGGTAGTCACCTAACTATTAGCATGTTTCTATTTTGATTACACAACTTCAATTTTTTTTATTTAGTCACTAATATTATCGACATTTAATAATTTAGTTACTTATAGTTAAATCATTAAAGGAATACTGATGCCATCATTCTGTATTGGTATTATAATAAATTTAGCCCCTAATATTTTTAGATTTTATAAATTTAGTCATAATTCTAAGAATTCATAGAATTTAGCCTTTAACTTTATATATTCTTTCAATTTAGTCTTGATTTGATAGAAGTCTATCCCTCAAAGCTGCCCATAAGAACTGCTGAAACAGCATTTTGATAAAATTTGTAAATATCACAAGACCAAATTTATTATTATGCCTAAAAAGCCACATAAAAAGTAATATTTAGGATTTGTTTTAATTACCATTTTCAAAAAATTTCTCACCAGAATTTCTCGTGTTGATTTTATAGTTAGAGTACTTATTGTCTCAGTTCAGTTAATCGCATTATTATTAGAGTTTTACCCTCCTCTTATAATTCACTAACAAAAATATGCTTCTTTTGCACTTTTTAAAATATTTTTAAATTTATCAATTTAATTTAATTTTTATTTTTTGCATTAATTCTTGAATTTAGATTCCATTAATTCTTGTTTTGATTTTTAACTTTTGAAATTTCTTTACAAATTTTAATAAAATTTATTAAATTCCTATAGTTTGTTATATTTTAATAGCTTTTATTTATTTTCTATAATTTTATATTTTAATAAATTTTATAATTTTTATAAATTCTTATATATTTGAAATTTTATCTATTTGTAAATATTTTTGAAAAAATAATTAAACTCCTGCTTCTTCTTTTTATACTAAATTGAGTACTTAAACTGTCAAAATGCATAAAAAAAAAGTCTTTTAATAGTTAACTTTAACAATTGACCATTAAAATTAATTGCCCCTAATTTTTTCAGTTAAAGCCACATTGTGTCAAAATCACGTTGTGACATGTGACAAAAAAATTATAAAAAAATAAAAATTATAAAATATATAAAATTATAAAAATCATAAAAATATAAAATTTTATAAAGTCATAAGAAAATTATAAAAAATGCAAAGTAATATAAATTTGGTAAAAAAATATAAAAATTATCATACTAAAAGAAGCATTTTATAATTTTTTTATAAGTTTTATTGATTTTTATTTTTATTTATCATTTGTTGCGACATGTGATGCTTTGTTGCGACATATGTGATGATTTTAACTAAAAAAACTAGAGGTCGTTAACTTTAACGGTCAACGGTTTAAAGTTAAAGTTAATGGTTAAAAGGCGTTTTTGATCCATTTTATATTTTTTATGATTTTTATAAAATTTTATAATTATTTTTCTAATTTTAATAAAATTTAAAATTTTTATATTTGTATTAAAACTTAATAATTTTATAATATTTTTTATAACTTTTGCTACATATAATGTCGTAATTATGATATGGGGTGACTTTAACTAAAAAATTAAGGACAATTAACTTTAATGGTCAAAGGATATTTTTTATGTATTGTAAAATTCAAGCTAATTGAAAAAAAAAAAACTGAAGAGACTGAAGTTGATAAAAATGGGTACCCTTTTTGTGGTAACAATAATAATAATTAAACAATTAGAGTAGGGATCTAGAATCGTCGTACATGGCATTTGTTAAGCAATTAATATTAGCGCAACTTGTGATCTACTCCACGTCGCATGCATCAAGGAATATACCAGATTTTCCCTCTATAAAGGTGACTAACAATGCCGCTCATAATCATCACAACCCATCTTCAATCTCGTATAACCAAGTTGGATTAAGTATAATCCAAGCAAAAATGGCTAGTCGATCATGTGTGTATGTTTTTCTTCTACTTCTAGCATTTCAGTCCACCGTGATTAAGGCCAATATTATTCCTCTTCCTCCACCTCAGTGCTTACCCGTACCAGCTGGCACCGTAGATCGGTATGAATTCCTTGTTAACCTCATCATAGCACTAGGAGAATATTTTCTGCATTCTTCGGCTGGTGTTGGAATCGAGGATATAGCACCAGGTTTGGTTCAAGGCCCCGTTCCCATCGGAGCCACCGTTGCCAATCTCGATAACCCTACCCGTGCCGTTATTCGGGAATTTGGCTTAGCTATGGTCGGGAATCTCAGGTTCGATACTTTCATATTTTTTCATAATGCAGTCAATGTTGTAAAAACATTTTTTTTAAATTATGTTTTTATTTTTGCAGGGCGATTGTGGCAGGTACACCGCTCAATGCTCCGCTCCCAAGGCCACAGTTGAATTTTACCGCTGCAGTTTTTCCCCGTATTCTTAATCTCTCTGCTTTGATTCCTCCATTCAATGTTTACGAAAGCCCAGCCAAATATCTTCTGGTCGCCGATCCCCTTACTTCTCTTTTACAAGACTATTTGGATCAATTTATCCCTTCGATTATCGGCAATGCTCAACAGCAGGTAACTACGAATCTTGGTATTAAATTTTGGAGGTTTAATTAAAATTTCGCAAATATCACATATCGCTGCCTTCATTTTTCTTATTTAGCTGGCAGCTGGAATCGGACTCAATGCCGCAGCACAAGCTGGGTATATCCGAACACGACTCTACGCCATGGTCAATTCAACGGTGCCACCTTATACGATGACAGTAGCTAATTTCACCAACACTACTGCAACAGCAGTTAACCAACTGGGAATGTGCGGTGTGAAAAACGAAGGTTTGATTGTGCCACTATCACTCGGAGCCGAGAACCAAACTACCACCAACGTCGTACCGGGTGATGTCTATTCCTTATCATACGGACGTACTGAGAGGGAGGTGTTGAGGATCGTATTTGGAACTGGAAACGCCACCATGGCCGGTGGAATTTTCCCAAGTGGTTTCAATGGGATACTTTATAAACTAATTGTTGGCTTAAGACAAGCCTAAGAACTTTGGAGCATTAGCCATCACAACATCCCATGAAAGCTAGCTTAGAGTTTGGAAATAAGACCATGCATGGTATAAAAAAAAAACATGCACTAGATAGATATATAGATATATGCTAGTTCGAACTTCGAACAATCAATAACACAGCTTTGGGATTATGTTGTAAGCCTTCCTCCTGTGGTGGTTGAGCAAGAATTATGATATTAATATGCATTATTATAGGTTATTAAAAAGAATTAATCGATTAATATTTTTAATCGAATCAATTTGCGATATGTGCAATTGATTAATATATTATTTCTTATTTAAAAGGTAAAATTGTTTAAACTAAGTTAAAAAAATATCATTAAGGGAAGATCAAATTTCTTCTAGAGTTTGATGGTTCTCTCAACAAGTCATCATTATCTTTGGGTCGGATTAGGTTTTGTGTCCTAACTCCGTCAAGAGATCTAGTTAGAGATGGAGTTCACAAAGCGGGAGCTCCTTGTTGGATTAGACCGTATATGATGCAGGGGCCACCTTCTAATTAGGGAATGTACACGTCACGCTCTTGGTAAGAGTTTAAACCCTTGCATCTAATGAGGTATTCTCGTTGTGTGAATTCACCTTTGACTCGAGCTCTCAATGGAATCAAAAAGCAAAACTTCAACCCAATCCGAAGATAATATTAACCTACTAAAAGGCACATCAATTATGAACAAATGACATTTCGAAAACCGGAATCCAAGCTCCCCTCAAATACGTAAAATTCATCTAAAAATATCATAACTCGAATACCTAACCATAGAACTAGATTTGCCTAGGCTGTAATCAATTCTACTAGCTCACTAGCTAATATTCCATCATATTATTGTTCTCGCAAACACTAACAATCTTCCATAGATGATGAAGTTATTTTAATGTGATAATCATGTTTAGTGTATATTATATTTATAAAAATTTTGATAACACATAAAATAGGTACAATATTAAAATGAAAAATAGATTAAATTGTGAGTAAAATGAAATTCAAACATGTAAATACATTATATTGAGATTAATACTAAATGTATTATAATTGTTTATCATGATGTTGTCATCAATCTTACGTTAGTGTCGAGATGACTTGCGACACCATCTTAATCGACAACCTTATTAATACTATATTTTATGACACCCACATGTGGGTGAACGAAAATATTTTATATTAATATATATAATTATTTAAACAAATGATTATGGGTGAAGTGGTATAAGAGTTTTTGATTTGAATTTGTTGGTCTTGTGTTTGATTCTTAAATAATGTTTTCGAGTTGCTTTATTTGAAATATTATATAAAAGTATGAAATAACAAAATACCCTATAATAATATTAATTACCCTTTAAAGTAAGGTATTTTAGTAATTTCATAAGCTGAATTGATGTCGAGTTAACTCATGACACCAACTCGATCGACCATTTCATATATAGTATAGATGCACAAATTTGATGAGAGAAAACATTTTATGTTAAATTTTTTTTAAATTTACTTAAGAATTATTATTGGTTTAGTGGTAAAGAGTTTATTTATAAATCCATTAAACACAAGTGCAATCCCTTAACATGTTAATTTTAGTTATTTTATTTAAAACTATATAAAAGTATGAAAAGGCAAAAAAGGCCATCAAAATAATAATAGTAGCCATTTAATAAAAGGATATATTAGTAATTTCTTAATCGAGTTGGTACCCGATTAACTTGTGACACCAATTTAGCTAGGGTTTTATTAATTATTGAATTTGATGCCCTAAGTGTAGTATTTTTGTCTAAGCACACTCGTAATTTTTTTCAAGCAGATTGACTAATAAAATTATTCATACATTACATTAATACTTTGTATATTATCCTCACATGGTTTTTGCACGCAAAGCAAAATGGAAGCAAATGTTTAACTAATAGTAAGCGATATTACATGGTCGAATCGTAAAATGAGAAGACAGCTTGTACTAGTAGACGAACCTAAAAATGTCCTTACTTTAATCGAAAATGAGCAAACCAATTGAAAGACTAAAATGTCATCTATTAAGTCCAATTAGGGAGATTCTTTGTCTTGGACATCGGAGCGGATGACTCCCAGAAGATAGAGACATAGATATGATTGACTAAACTGACAATACATCAGACAGGACCCAAGCAAAAAAAACATGAATCCGTTTATAGATTTATTCACTTGTGACGTTCATAGTGTGGAATACCTAAATCCTAAGTGGATGGCGGACTATGTATGCGTGACTTATACACTTTAATGCAAGTAAAAGCCTAAGTTCAAATAGATAAGAAACTGAAAATTGGTGCATTGGTGTATGAATTTTGCAGCACATAGCGTCATTCACAACGGTGGAATTCAAAGCCCGAGACATGGATAAATAATGTCCTCTCATTGGCATTACATGGTTGGTGAAAAGTAAATGTGGTTATGAGTCGTTTGTCTTTGTGATGAATGACTAGATTAGTATTTAATAGTAATTGACTTTTCATGAAGAAAAATGTAATGTTTACCATGAGACAAAATAGAATCATATTGGGAGAGTGGATATCATCCCAAAGAGATCAAGGACATCCTATGAGGGTAACATACTTATGACAAGGTAATTGGATGAGCACTGAGTAGTTGCCTTCATAATGGTATGTCATTAGGGAGAGCTTAGTCATGATACTATAGTGGAATGAATTTATGACTAAATAAATTTATAATTAATAGGCTTAAATTGAAACTTAATTATAAATCATTTGGGCCCTAATTATATATGTCCAATCAGTCCCTCTACTAACTTGTTGAAACCATAAATGAATTACGTGTTTGAATCGAAATGAATGGAACAAATAGAAATAGAGAAATAGGAAACATTTAGAAATGATTATAGTTTTCTCCGAAATGGAGAAATATAATCATTTGGAAATGAATGCGGTTTTCTCAAAATGGAAATGGAAATGGAAGTGGAAATGAAAATTAGAAATGAGAAATGATTCATTTGCAAATGTACATGGATTACTTAGAAATGATCGGAAGAATGAGTTTATGTTTTTGAGCTATTTTAGAGCCCAAAAATAAAAATAATCATTCGGTCATAGTGAACATGTTGAGTAGTGAAATATTAAACATATATTTTTTTAAATTTTACTTGGGGTAAAATCGTCATAATTTTACCTAAGAATTATTTAATATAAATATATTGAATTTTATTTTTGGAAATAGAAAAATAGAATCAAGTTGGATCTACAAAGTACTTGGTCAAAAAATCCGAGAAATAATCGTAATTGGACTCGATATGAGAGAGACCTAAAATCCTCTCATGTAACATTAAGAGGGGAACAACCTGACCGCCTCCAAACGCGTGAATGTTTAAAGTAAAGATCGTGCAAATAATATATATAATTAAGTGTGGTATCTGTAAGCGAACATGTCAAATTGTAATATAGAAGTGTTACAACGGAACACTGTTAAGTATTCTGAGGATCGTACCCAAGGGATTGCAAATTGGAGAAATTTATTATTAAATTAATTATAGAAAATAAGTACTAATCTAATCGATTTACAAGTTAGTAGTGTGAATCCAAATTAAAAGATTAATTAAACTAATTAAATTAGTTAACCGAAAATAACCTAATGGAATTTCCTATTCCTAGTGTTAACGATGTGAGCTTTAGACTATGTTCGATTAATGGGTAGAAGATTAACTTGCTTCAATGGCTATAATTAATAGAAGAACATAGGTTTTGATGAGGAATTAGTTATTAACTAAATAGTATTACCTTTCGGCCTCTACTGCCAAACTAATCGACCAGTACATGTTTATCTTTCGACCTTATTTTCTTGACCGGGATAAATCCACGATTTACTTGGTAAACATATCTTTTGACCTCGTTTATCCTAAATTACTTCCTAGGGTCGTCAATCCTAGGGTTTAAAAACACAAATTTATGCCAACTAATTCGTATGAGAAACTCTCGTTAATTTGCTAACTATTTACACATCTACTTGTTAAACTACTTAATCAATTAAACAATTCCATAATCGAAACATGCCAGATATAAATAAAGCACAATTTATTCTAGTATTCGTACAAAAATTAGTTGATTAGGCTAACGAAAATATAAATAAAAGAATAAACAAAAGGGATAAAGAAATTGTTCATTGATAAATCATTAAACTGCGATTCCGGAACAATCACCGCTCGCAATCATATTCACTAATAGAAAAGTTTCGACTAATCAAACATAAAAATAAATTAAACCGAAAACTAAAGAAAAAGTGTATCTCCAAGTGGACTCCCCTCTAATAGGGTTATAAGGGTGTTTATATAGGCAAATATTAGGGTTTTAGGTGCCTAAAATACCCTTGATACTTTGAGTGTAAGTAAGAAATAAATTAATCTAGGAAAATTTGTCCAAAATATGGTTATTGACATTAGCACTGCATCATTGTAATGCCCTGAAAAATTTATTTATGTTCCTGTAAAATCTAACACAAGTGTGTATCTGTTTTAGTGGTTCAGTGTTCTAGGTATGTGTAAAAGGTATTGGGTTCAACTCTCACCTTTGTTAAATTTTGTGATTTTTGGAATCAAGCCTTATCTTTGTTCAGTGGGCTTATATTAAATTATCTGTAAATTCATATTAAAATGAGTCTGCTGGTTCAAGTGGTAAGGGTGTTGGTGTGTTGGAGGTCCTTTGTTCGAATCCTTGCGTGAACATGGGTATTATTTTTGCTCGGTTAGTTGATAGAGTTTCGGTTGAGCCAAACTTCTGAGGTAGTTGTGTGTAGTGGGTTAGTGGGAGAGATATGGAGGATTTTGGGATATTATCTTTTATTTTATTTTTTTTCAAAAAAAAAAGTTTTCTCTCTCTCCCAAAAGAATTCTAACGTATCTACTTTTCCTTTTTCGGAGTCTTTGTAAATTTTTCTTTGTTTTCAAATGTTCTTCGATTCTATCACTTTCGTTTTTGCGTAAATCATTTTATTTCAGCTTTTTGGTGATCTTTGTGTGTTTCTGGTAAGTGTGGTTTTTGTTTTGGTTTGTGAATCGATGGTTAATGGAGCTCGTTTTGTGCTTAGGAGAAAATTAAGGGGCTGGGGGTTTCCAATTGGCGCTCTTGTTGTGTGAAATCGTCATTGCTTGCTTAAAGGTAAGGGTTTTGTTAGATTAAAAGGAGTGTTCCATTCGATATAGTTTAGTTGACTATCGTTTTTAAACAACTAATTCGGTATCTTGTTGGACAATTTTAGGTTTTGGTGTCTCGGGAGTGTTTTTACATCAAAACCGTAACAGGTGTGTACCCGAAACACAAAAATGAAGTTTTAGTAAAATTGAAAAACTGCACTGTCAACGCCACATGGGCATGTGGTCACCGTGTGGATGGCCGTGTGTGAGACATGGTCGTGTGATTGACGAAGGCTTGGTCATGCGTAGGACAAGGCCGTGTGGAGGCTGGTGCATGGTCGTGTGAGCCACACGAGTTAGGCTAAGTTGGGCATGTAAGCCACACAGGCGTGCGGGTTTTTGGGCTAGGCCGTGTGAGCCACATGGGCAAGGCCAATCTGGGCGTGTGGGCCACATGGGCATGCGGGCCCATATATTAAAAATTTATCTTATGGTCACATGGGTCGCTCCGATTGACTGTGGGCCTACAGTAGGGTCGGTAAGGGCTAACCAAATCCTAGAACTATAGATCTGATAGACTGATATTCTGTTCTGAGTATGTAATGCTATGTATGTCTGATTGTTATGCTAGATGCATATATGTTATCTGTATATCAGCATGTTGAGCATGTTTAATCTGTTATATCTGTATCTGATTTCTGCATCTGTTTATTGGGGTGAGATTGTATATGAGGAGGAAGTGTTTTGAATGGCGATCATCGCCTATTTTTTGGCAACTTAGCTGCACAATATCTGACTTATGTCGTATTGGCATGATATGGTGTGTAGAGATGTGTGGATTTTTTAACCCCACATGGTGTGTTGAGATGGACGGAGTTGGTGTGTAGAGGATAGGGGTAGGATTCTGTATGTTTCGATCTGTATATCGGATTCCGATGATGATATCTGAAATGGGCATGAGCCCGAATCTGTATCTGATTGTTATGAGATTTCTGTATGTTTGCATGCTTAATTCTATTGGGTTCAACACTGAGTTTACGAAAACTCACATCTGTTTGTCTGTTATGTCCAGGTAATCTACAGACTTAGGCGGATAGGTGCGGCGGAGACTCAGCGGTGGCTACTTGACCGTAAACTGTTTAAATTTAATAATTTATGGTTTTTATATTAAATTTCAGATTATTTAAGAGTTCGTAAATTTCTGGACTGCATGGACTTTTAACTGTTGATTTTGGTTTTGGATAATTTGTTAAACTGCACGCTTCGATAAAATGTTTTATGATAACAATGGTTTATATAAATAAAGTTTTTCCAAAAATACGTATCGGGTTTTCAGAAAGGTATCGGTTTTATTAAACTTCCATTGTACATAAGTTTTGGCAAAAGAAACAATTAATTAACTTTTTCGATTATGTTAATAAAAGATTTGAGATAATAGACTGAGAGGACTTAATGTAACAAATCCGTTTTCAAAACCCATTCTTTGTGTCATCTCCGGATTAGGCCATAACGTCTAGGCCGGGTTTGGGGTGTTACAGTCATGATATCATCCAGGATGTGTTGCACAGGGTTACCAAATTTTGGTGTTGCAATATCGATGTCTGGTTTTCTTTAGGATTTTTTTTTTGCTTTGACCTTTGGTGTCACGACACTGGATGTCTGTGTCGCGACATGGTTATCATCCTTAATGCTTGTGGGCCTAAATGACACTTTGCACACTCTAATAGCCTATTAGTCATTCCCGAGGCCTGAGTTGGCCTCATGAGTCATTAAAACAACAGAAAATGCTTAAAAACACTTATTTTGCAATAAAATAAATCTAAGCTAATAAAACTAAAAATGCAATAAATAAACAAAAAAGGCTAGGAACAAGCTCAATAAGTGTCAAAAAGAATATAATTTGCCACCACGAATTGTGGCAGATCGCAACCCTTGTAGGAATACTAGGGTACATTGTCCACCATACTTCCACTCTAAGTAGGATTATTTGTCTATTTGAAATAAACCACTATAACTAAACAAGGGTTCTACCTTCTCCTCCTATAAATAGATGACACTGGTAGAGCTATACATAGAACTTTGAGAGATTATTACTCTGTCGAAAAATATAAAGTATTTATTTTCAAATATTAAATATATTTTTTCAAAATAACAATTCTATCGGTTTCTATTAAAGAAGATAGAATTTTTGTTTTCACCCCTAAAAGAAAAGAAAACTTTTTTTAGTTCTGTATTTTGATTCAATTAGTTTGAGCCCACACTCGAAGCAGTTCGTGGTATGAGTAGTGGAGAAGATTGTTTGGTTGAAAGCCCAAAAAAATCAAGGATTCACTTATCTGAAAGCACATGTATAATTTTGGTTTAAGGTTTATTGCTATAAATATCACAAACTAGGTCAATTTTCAAAATTTTAATTTTTCGTTTTGCAAGAAAACTATTTTCAAACTGAATTTTTTTCAATAATTAGTATCAGAGCTCTAGGTTGTGCTATATTTATAGTATAAACTAAGACCGAATCTCTCTCTTCATCTTATTTGATTAATATTTGATAAGATGTAACATTCTTGTAATTATTCACATGTTTAGGGAATGTATGTGAATGAATGTATATAATTATTTTATTGTCATGGATGATAAAGTAATTTTACCAAAATTGTGATTCCTAGAAATTTATGTGTAATTTAATTTATTTTTGAGCATTTATATTTTAGACCGTGGACTATCATCTCCACATAGGATTTTAATTTCATTATTTTAGAATAAAATATGTGAGTCAAAAACGAACATAGAAATTTTGTAACCTAATTATTTCTCGACAAAATCCAAAAAACAAGACGACAAAAAACTCAACCTAGTGGAGCTCGACGGTGGCCCGACAGTGGCCGATGGCGTTGGGGACACGAAAATGGTGGCGAAAAGACGGTAACAACAGAAACGTGAATCAAAACTGCAACAAAAGTCTGTTGCAGTTTTTATTTTTCTAGGATAGAATCATAGAAACTTTAGCTGGTCAGAGTCATTTATTTTTATGCTTTTATTTTATATGAGATAAGCATAATGATAATTATATGACTACGAATGTATGTTCATGCATATATGAGATAAGCATGCCATATATTTTAAGGTGAGAAGATTATCCCTAAATTTTTATTAGATTCGTTCAATATATATATGATCTTAACTCTAAAAGGAGGATTAACGATTAAATATTGTTATAGTAGCTCGATAAGGAATTGATGGAATTAAATATGGATCAGCAAAGAAAGAATCCCTAAGTTTGAAAAGCAGCGGTTACTGCTTGTAGAGATTGGCCAATTGGTTGTGGACCCGCTTCCGAACAACACCTTAGGCGGATAGCAGTTGTGTCGACTAAGGATAGCGTCGATATAGAAAGCCTCGTTTATCGGTAATTAGGTGTGTAGATCTCTACAACACACTACCAATTAACCAGTATGTAAATCTATTTATGTATGTTATGGGCTAAAAGCTAGGAATAAGTCATTTATGCTAATGATCGAATGGAACCCTAAAAGGCCTAGGCAAGGATGCGAATGCGTAAACATAGAACTCTCTATGTGTATCGAAAAAATATATATGATGTGCATGATATTTTCTTTATGTGTGTATGCATGGGATGGGATATTGATATGATGAAGGGGAAGTGCATGATAGGTCACTTGATGATCCATGATGAAAACCCACAAATATAAATGCTAGGTCACATTGTGATCGGTGGCTATGTCTGGTTTAATGATTCCTACTTAATAGGAATAAGGCGATCTTCTTGTCGTTTTGGTGTGTAGCGGATGGAGGGTTGATTGTAGAAATCTCCAAGGTGTGATGGTTGGTGCAGGTTGGTGTGTAGAGGATGGAAACCTAGGATGGGTTGGGTTATTCATTCTTTATTGTTTATTATGTGATTATGATTGATGCCTTCAGTATGGGCAGGGGCCCATAATGTGTTGTGGGCTCGGTCGATGTATGTTTCTTTTTACTCACGCTTTCCTTTTCTACTCTCTTCGATGAGCAGTAGATCGTGGACATGGGCCAAGGGCGGGACTAGAGGGCCATCAAATTCTATTTCTACAAGTTAATTTCTTTTGGGATTTCTTAAAGTTTATTTTATTTCATTGTTTTTTTTATGTAATAAGGCCCCAGCTTTCATTCAACTCGGTGAGTTATCAATGTTAAGCAACTTATGAATTTTATGATAATGTTTATTTATACTTAATAATAAAAATACAAAGAGGTTTATTTTCAAAAGTCTCTCCTTTATTCAAATTTAATTAATTTAACTTGTGTTTTCAAAATCGATAAAATGTTATGTGTTCGATAACATGCCAGATCCGTCGAACGTAAGTAGGGTTGGGGGTTATTCTGATCTAGGTAATCTCTGAGACTTAAGCGGATCGGTGCGGCGGAGGAGACTCGGTAATGGCCACTCGGACGTCAACTTAAATTTAATAATTTATGGTTTTATATTAAATTTCAAATTATTTAAGAGTTCGTAAATTTACGAATTGCATGGACTTTTAGCTATTGATTTTGGTTTTGATAATTTGTTAAAGCTGCACGCTTGATAAAATGTTTTATGATAACAACGGTTTTATACAAATAAAGTTTTTGCAAAAATACGTATCGGGTTTTCGAGATGGCGTTAGGGGACTATCTTAATGGCTAAAAACAGTAACAACAGAAGCGTGAATCAAAGCGCAACAAAAGTGCATTGCGTTTTTATTTTCTAGGATAGAATCATAGAAACTTTAGTGGTCGAATCATTTATTTTATGCTTTTACTTTATATGAGATAAGTATAATGATAATTATATGAGTATGAATGTATGTTCATGCATATATGAGATAAGCATGCCATATAGAATCATTTTCTTTCTTTGTGTTGTGATTTTTCTTTGGCGTATCCCATTTATTTGGGTTGAGTTGTATTATCTCTTTTGTTTAATAGAATCATTTATCTTTCAAAACAAATAAAAAAAAAGTGAAACGTTTAATTTTTATTATATTAATTTTTATAATTTGTATAGATGATTTAAATCGAATAATTGATATATTTTAATTATGTTTATTAGTTTTTATAGTTTATATATATAAATTTGAATTTGAATTTTGTTTGAATTGAAGAGTATTTTTTTATTTTTATGATATTATTAAATTTGTATTTAAAAATAATTATAATTTAATAAAATTGAAATAATTACACATTTAAAAATAATTAGAATTTATCGATTGAGTCTTAGCTCGATTAGTATAGGCATTGTTGTCGGTCTGAGGAGGGCGTGAAGTCGAAAGTCTTATTTGAAGCGCGATATCCTCTTATTTAAAGGTTGGGGATGGGTTATTGGTAGTTCTAAGCATTGATTCAATTGTGATGTTATATATGAACTTTGATTTTGTTCAATTTTATATTTGAAACTTTAATTTGATTAAAATTTCTCAAATCATTAACAACATTATCTAACTAGCACCATTTTACGTTGATATATTGTATACGCAAACAATTATATTAATCCAATATAAAAATAAATATATGCATTCAATTTTTTAAATGTGTACAATTGAATCAAAATCAAAGTTTCAGATATACAGATGAACCTCAATTCAAGTTTCATAGGTATAATTGCATGAAATTAAAATTCATGTATTCATTGGACCAAAACTCATGTATAAATTTGATATTTATCATTTTTTAACTATTTTAATACTAATTAGTTACAAAGTAAACTATTTTAGTAGTCAACAAACTATTGATAAGTTTCTTTTTAGTCACCTGATTATGAAAAATTACAAAATGATTACCCACATTTTTAATTTTGTCTTTTTTGTTCACCCAACCGTTAAGTTAGTAACAAAAAGTTATGTGTTGTAACGACCCGATAGTCAGGGGTGCCGAAAAGTGCATTCCCGAGACTCCGTTCTCATAATAAATATTTACGAAGTTAGTTGTGTAGTTAATTAGGTTTTCGTTAAGTGAATTTGCATGAATTAAGAGTAATTAAGTATAAGGACTAAATTGCATATAGGGTGAAAGTTGAATTATAGATGAAAGAAAAATTAAAGGGACTAAAGAAGCAATTATGCCATTATTCTTTAATAAGGCAGCATAAAATGTGAAATTATTGTTATATATATTATAATAACTAAAGTTAAAATATATTTTATAATATGTTTACTTAATATTTAAGTATATTTATATATATTATATAATAATAAAACAAATAGGTAAATGAAAAAGAGAGAAAGCAAAATGAAACAGAATGAAAAGAAAAAGGAAAAGAAAGAAGAATTCACGGCTTAGGGGTTTCAAAATTCCAAGTTCAATTGGTTAGTCAATTTAGTCTTTTTTTCTTGTAATTTTTATGTTTTAGAATCCCGGTGTTACGTACTACCCGACCTATGTCGAAATTTTAGCAATTATTGAGTTTTTAAATCTTGTTAATGTTGAATAATTTTAGTATTAGGGATTAAATTGATAGATTTAAAAGTTAGAAATGAAAAAGGATTGAATTGTAGAATAAATTGTAAATTTTGAGTAAAAGGGACTAAATTATGAAAAATAAAAATTTAGGGATTGAAGTGAAAATAGGGAGTTAATTTAGTTTAAAGTGGAATTTGTATGAAAATATAGGATTAATTGTAAAGAAATAAAGTTTGTCTCAATAAATTAGGCAAATATTGAGTAAAAATTGAAATATTTAATATGAAATTGAATTGTGTTGTATTGATGAATTTTAATTGTTTTAATTTCGTAGCTAATGTTTTACCGGAATCCTCAACTAAAAAGGGGAAAGATAAAGTCGATATCGAATAACTCGGAATTCTTGGTTTGTATTTCTATAAACCGAACTTAGTTGTAAATTTGTTATAATTCAATTTAATACATATGGTAAGTGTTGAGGTAAGTATTTGACACTTTGATATTGAATTGAATTGAAGTTGATTGAAATGGATTGAATTGATATATTATGAATGTATTAGTTATTTGAATTGAAATGAATATATATATGAGTAAATGTGATAATGTGCAAATACGATAATTGGATATTTGTTGTATTTGTATAGTGAATTGAATCCCTATTAACTGTATCAGGCTAAGTCGGATATAGACGGCATGCCATAGGATTGGAAGAGTTGAGAGATTTCTTCGACTTCGAATCGATGAGGCACTTGAGTGCCAATTTACTTTGGTTTAACCGATGAGACACTAGGTGTCAATTTACTACTTTGAATTATCCGATGAGGTACTGGGTGCCAATTTACTTCGGTTTAACCGATGAGACACTAGGTGTCAATTTACTACTTCGAATTATCCGATGAGGCCGTTGGGTGCCAAACTAGTGTGTTGGTTGGATTTGTGTATCCGTCCGAGTCCGAGTCGTGTTAATAGGGGTAATTAAATAAAACGGTACTATGATTGATATTGGATAATATTGTACGTAAATTAAAAATGGAATAGTGAATTGAAACATGAAAATGAGACACATGAATTATGTATTCATGAATTGGATATTGTTATTGTTTCAAATGATTTGTGGATCAAATTGTGAAAAGCTATTATATAGCAAGTGATGAGAATTGAGTATTGAATAGTTAATGTTATTGTATAAATAAATGTGTTTTAAAAATTCAATTGTGCTTAAAACTGAATTGTGCCTATTATATTGTTTTGTATTTAAATATTGATTATAAAAATACCACTGAGTTTTTACTCAGCGTACGGTTTTGTTTTCCGTGCGCAGGTTAGGTACTTAATTTTTTATTGTCGATTCAGCATCCAACAACGATCCCAAACTCAAATGTGGTGATGTTTATCCTTTGTGTCGGCATATACCTAGGGTGTCTAAATAATAGTTATTTTGTAGTTTGATTGTAAATCAGGTTACAAATTTAATATTGGTTTGGTATATACATATAAACATGTGTTTATTTTGAAGCTTTATTATGACATGTTAAATTGATGTTTAAGTGTTCATAAACTAGACAAAATGGATTAAATTAGGTATGTTTATAATTTGGACTTGAATAAGGGACATTATGTATGAGTTTGATTGGTTTCACACATGAATGTTATGTTATATGAAATGTTGAAATTTTTGTCTGTTTGATTTGTAAACTCTGGTAATGCTCCGTAACCCGGTTCCAGTGAGGGAAACGGGTTGGGGGTGTTACATGTGTCCTTTTTTAAATTGGTATAATGTGTAACACCCTAAACCTGGCCTAGACGTTATGGCTGAATCTTGGAGTGTTACGAAGAAGGGTTTTGAAACCGATTATACTTCGAAAAAAAACAATGTTTAGTTATTTGATAAAACGTCCAAGTTTTATAAAACATATTCATTTATATATATTACTGAAACAATTACAAGTTGTTTTTTAAAGTTAACCAATTATTTCGCAGCGGAAGTTTGAAAATTGTTTAAAACAAAACCATGCTCGTGTTTTCAAAAATAACATTTGTTCCTGTAAAATCGGTATTTTGTCGAATCATCCTAGTTTAGAAATCATAACGCAATCAAACCCAAAAATTCAAACCAAACCGTCCAAAAAGTTCGGAGAGTCCAAAAATTACAAAACTCTCACGAAAACTGGAAATTTCAATAAAACCGTTAAATAATAATAACTATAATAATGAAAACAGTTTCCGTCAAGTGGTCACCGTTAAGCCTCCGTCGCACTGACCCGCCTATGCCTGAGGATTACCTAAATAGAACAGACAAACAGATGTGAGTTTTCGTAAACTCAGTGCGTAACCCAATAGAGATAATCATACAACATACACAGAATTTCATATACAGTCAGATACAGATTTGGACCTAAGTCCATAACAGAAACAAATATCAAAATCAGATAACAAATCAGACGTACAGAATCTTACCCCAATATATGGGGTTAAAAACACCCACCCGTCCCTACACACCATATAATGTCGATGCGACACATAACAGATAATATGCAGTCAAGCTGCCAGAATATAGGTGAAAGGTCATCGTACAGATCACTTCCTCCACATATACAAATCCAACCCCAACACAGAGACAGAATACAGATGCAAAAATAACAGAATAAACATGCTTAACATGCTCGTATACAGATAAATACATACTTAATAGTACAGTCAGACATGCATATCAGTTTCCTACTCAGATCAGTCAATTAGATCATATGAAATAGGGTTTGGTTA
The DNA here is from genome assembly GCA_025506655.1 of Gossypium rotundifolium. NCBI lineage: Eukaryota > Viridiplantae > Streptophyta > Magnoliopsida > Malvales > Malvaceae > Gossypium > Gossypium rotundifolium. The sequence goes on from CP106733.1 coordinate 1,259,322, forward strand.
GCCCTCACCGACCCTATGGTAGGCCCACAGTCGATCGAAACGACCCGTGAGACCTTAGGAAAATTTTCAAAATTTTGGGCCCACATGCTCGTGTGAGCCTACACTCCCAGATTGGCCTTACCAGTGTGGCCCACATGGCTTGGCCCAATACCTGCACACCCGTGTGGCATGTTTATGTGGGCCTACAAGCCCAACCTGGCCTAGACCGTGTGGCCCACACGGCTACACATTTGCTATTACACGGTCTGTCTTGCACACGGCAAGCCACACTCTTGGCACACACCCGTGTGGTGTCGACAGTGCCCTTTTTTTGGCTTTCATCGAATCTCGATTTTTCATATTTAAGGTACGATTTTGATGCGAAACCACTCCCAAGACCACCAGCACCACTATCAAACTCGATCACAAGCACAGATTAGACCGTTGGAACGAAACTCACTACTTCATCATCTTCTCCCAAACGAACGACAACAAATGAATTAACGACCCCCAAAGATAAAAACAATTGATTCAGAATAAGGAACGAAAAACAAAACAAAAAGAAAGCATAGAGGGAAGGAAGAGGAAAAGTGAAAATTGACATCAAAAACTTTGAGAAGAGAGAGAAAAATAAAAATTAAATTAAATTAAAAACCCCATAATATCACCACGTCTGAATTTCACTTCCACCGAACCTCTATCACACAATCGGCACAAAAATTTTCCAGAAAGTGGAAATTGAACCCAAGACTTCAAACTTATATTCAAAACACTTATCCACTAAATCAAAAACTCATTTATTATAAAATTCACTAAAGCAAAATTAAATATTTTAGGGCGTAACATAATGACAAATTTAACCCTCAATGTTTATATATTATATCAATTTGATCTTTATTTTAAAAATTTACCCCATATTTAAACATCATGTCAATTTGATCCCTATTCTAAAAAAAAAATTAAAAATTCTATTTTTTTAAAAAATTATAAATTTTCTAAAAGTGATCTAACTTTTCCCTCCTCTTCCGTCCAAAGTTTTTTCTTTTCTCGGTAAATCAACAAAAATCAATCAAATACAGACATTCTCTTCTCAAAAATCAGCAAAAAGATGAAAACCTAAAATTATTGACATGATTTTGAACCCAACTTTGTTATAAAAACTTCCATTTTATTTCCCTTTATACTCCTTCAATAGCAAAATACCATGAGGAACGTTGGAAGTAGCAGAGTGTGTAACTAAAGGAGAAACTGCAGTCGGCAAAACCACCCTCTGCTGCCACAACTGCCTACTCCATTGCAACCAAAACCTGAAATTATTGCCGATCGTTATGTCTTTGCTGCCGCTAAGCCTTACCCGCCCCAACACCTGAACACGAACCCACCCCAATACTATGAGTCGCCAGCCGTCAGGCCCTTGCCTCTTTCGGCGCATTACGGTCATCACCATCGAAGTACGCTTATGGACCAATGATGCCACCGCCTCTAGTGTCCTATACTGAGTATCAAAAATCGAGTGACAAAATGCAACAATTTGATAATATTAATGACTATTTTGTAACTTTTAAAAGTTGAGTGATCGAAATATAATTTTAAACAAAGTTTAGAGGTAATTGGTGTAGTTTACCCTTTTTTAAAAATTAAAATTTTCAAAACAATGATTAAATTGACATCATGTATAAATATTGGGGTTAAAATTTTAAAATCATTATGAAATTGATATAATGTGTAAACATTAACGGTTAAATTTATTATTTTTATACTATTTTAAAAATGAGCCATCATTATTTTATTACGGACAGGTGGCTGATCAAAAAAGATAAAATTAAAAACTTAAATAATCATTTCGTATCTTTTCATAATTAAATGATAAAAAGAACTTATCAATAAAGAGAGAAAAGCTTAGCAAGTAGAGGTGATCATGGGTTGGGCTATCCATTTCGATTGACGGCCCTTGAAAAATAGGAAGGTTCGGATAAAAATATAGGCCCGAAATATGGGTTTTGACAAAAAATGGGCCGGGCCTCGAGTAAATTTTTTTTGGCTCGGGCTCGGCCAATTATATATTAAATATATTTTTGATTTTAATCAAATATACTTTTTAAATTTACATATTTTTATTTGTTTTTTGTTTAAATTTTTTAATTTTTAATTTTTATTTAGTGAAAAACCTAAAAATTTTAATATGGGCCGAGCAATGGGCTCGAGTTTATCAATTTTCTTTCGGGTCGGGCTTGGATAAATTTTAGGCCCATATTTAGGGCCAGGCCTAGATTTTTTGTCTAGACCCTGCCCGGCCCATGATCACCTCTATTAGCAAGTAGATCACCAATGCTTTTCTTACATGTTATTAGAATCGAGGCGAGTGTTTGATCGAATCGAGTCGAATCAAATAGAATAAAGTAGAAAAAATTGAGTTAGTCGAGTTGATGAAAATTATTTTGTCATCCTAATTCAATTTGAAATTTTTTTGAATCACGTCGAGTGAAATTGAATTCAAATTGAGTTAAATTAAAAAAATTTAACATGTCAAAATAAAATCTTGTTACTTTATAACCAATTTCATGTTAACACATAAATTTGAAATCGTATGTATTTGAAAACTATTTCAAAGTAAAATAAGAAAAAATATTTTAGTATGATAAACTTAATTTGATAATTTACTTGTTTAGGTCCGTAAAATTAGTATTTTGAAAAAAATTAAAATTTTAAACAATTTTATATATTCTTTAGATTTTTAGATTATTTAATTTTATAATTTAAAAAATATGACATTTTAGAGTTTCCCTGAATTATGTATTGATTTGCAATTTTTCTGGTTGTATCAAAATCGTTGTTTAATAATAGGTTGCATGAGAACGGGTTGAATCTACTGACCATCAATTGGCCTTAGACACCCAAACGCCTAGAGTTAGACTATTATTTCAAGAATTTTATGCAAACCTATCCCAATCAGTGTTTTCCAATCCAGCTTAACATCACTTAATGCAATCACACATTAGGGTTTTAAATAACCATATCCCACCTGACTTTACCATTGTAAAACAAAACATGCTCTGTTTTCAAAATACATTTGCTCGCAAAAGCCACTTTAATCGAATCTGTAGAAACTACTAATCAAACCAAATTCAAACCAACCGTCCAATTGAGAGTCAAATTACAAAAGCTCATACAAATGTAAATTCCCTTTAATAAACCAACCCTAATCATCAAGGTACGGCATACTTATCAAAACATATCATCTTATGTCAACATTCTTAAGAAGAATAAGAGTCATTAACGTGATTCGTTTACCTCATAGAGTTAATCCAACAAATTACTGATATTTGCATTTAATGAATATTTAAATCTTATCATAACACAAATATAAATAGGATAATCTAATGGTATGAAAAGTTACCCATCTAAAAGACTACTCTATGCATACCCATTGGTTAAAATCTACAATCTTGCTCAAACTAAATGTCGAAAATAAGATAAAGCTTCAATATTCCGAATAGTTAAAGTGTTATTACTCTTTATACATTAAAATCAATAAAACAAACCTTACCTAAATCGATTATCAGTAATACTTAACTGCGTGCTATACCATTTGAAACCTAAGACAGATCGTTTCCTATCAAACCACAATTGATCAAATGAAAGATGTATTACGCCAACATTGGTAGCCAATCGATCAACGCTCTAAGACCAAAATTTTAAATTTTGGGCCAATATCTGTACTACATCCCTGAAGATTTGCTATCCTTGTAGAATGATTTGGCAATACAAAGAAGATCAAGCATAGAAAAGTAGAGATCTAGGAGTTTCCCAACTCTTTAAGAAAATCCGTGAAAGATGAACTAGATGTGTTTTTGCTTTTAAAAGAATTGAATAGGGTTTTGGTTTGGCTTAGGAAAAGTAAACAAAATAGAGCCTTAGAAATTTTGGCTAGGAAGTAATTTCGACAAAAGAAGAAAAGAAAATGAAGTTTGACATTGAAAAATTGAAAGAAAGTTCTCGGAGAAACTAATGAAATTTCGACACAAGAGAATGAGAGAAAAGAGTAGGGTTCAAATGCAAATTAAAGAGATTCCACCCTATTTATAATGAATTTCGACACCCCTAGAGTTGAAATTGCACCATATGGACCAGAGATCGGATCCTAAATTTTCTCCCCTTATCCTCATCTGACTACTCATCCACAGGTCATGAATGAACTACCTCTTCCTTTCTTAATTAGCACATTATCTCCCTTATTATCACATTAAATAAATCCTAAATTTCCTCACTTATCTCACCTTGCAAGTGACCTAAATAACACCACCTCTTTCATTATGTATGAGTTTGATTGGTTTCACACATGAATGTTATGTTATATGAAATGTTGAAATTTTGTCTGCTTGATTTGTAAACTCGTAATGTTCGTAACCGGTTCCGATGAGGGAAAGCGGGTTGGGGATGTTACATGTGTCCTTTTTTAAATTGGTATAATGTGTAACACCCTAAACCTGGCCTAGACGTTATGGCTGAATCTTGGAGTGTTACGAAGAAGGGTTTTGAAACCGATTATACTTCGGAAAAAAACAATGTTTAGTTATTTGATAAAACGTCCAAGTTTTATAAAACATATTCATTTATATATATTACTGAAACAATTACAAGTTGTTTTTTAAAGTTAACCAATTATTTCATGGGAAGTTTGAAAATTGTTTAAAACAAAACCATGCTCGTGTTTTCAAAAATAACATTTGTTCTGTAAAATCGGTATTTTGTCGAATCATCCTAGTTTAGAAATCATAACGTAATCAAACCCAAAAATTCAAACCAAACCGTCCAAAAAGTTCGGAGAGTCCAAAATTACAAAACTCTCAAGCGGAAATTTCGATAAACCGTTAAATAATAATAACTATAATAATGAAACAGTTTCAGTCAAGTGGTCACCGTTAAGCCTCCAATCCTGACCGCCTATGCACGAGGATTACCTAAATAGAACGAGACAAGCAGATGTGAGTTTTCGTAAACTCAGTGCGTAACCCAATAGAGATAATCATACAACATACACAGAATTTCATATACAGTCAGATACAGATTTGGACCTAAGTCCATAATGAGATACAAATATCAAAATCGGATAACAAATTAGGCGTCTGAATCTTACCCCAATCCTCTACACACCATCTCCGTCCATCCCATCACAACATGTGGGGTTAAAAACACCCACCCATCCACACACATATAATGTCGATCGACACATAACAGATAATATGCAGTCAAGCTGCCAGAATATAGGTGAAAGGTCATCGTACAGATCACTTCCTCCACATATACAAATCCAACCCCAACACAGAGACAGAATACAGATGCAAAAATAACAGAGTAATCATGCTTAACATGCTCGTATCTGAGATAAATACATACTTAATAAATGCATCGGACATGCATATCGGTTTCCTACTCGGATCATCAATTAGATCATATGAAATAGGGTTTGGTTAGCCCTCATCGACCCTATGGTAGGCCCACAGTCGATCGAAACGACCCGTGAGACCTTAGGAAAATTTTCAAAATTTTGGGCCCACATGCTCGTGTGAGCCTACACTCCCAGATTGGCCTTACCAGTGTGGCCCACATGGCTTGGCCCAATACCTGCACACCCGTGTGGCATGTTTATGTGGGCCTACAAGCCCAACCTGGCCTAGGCAAGTGTGGCCCACTGCTACATTGCTATTACAGGTCTGTCTTGCTGGCAAGCCACACAGCAGCACACACCGTGTGGTGTCGGCGATGCCCTTTTTTGGCTTTCATCGAATCTCGATTTTTCATATTTAAGGATACGATTTTGATGCGAAACCACTCCCAAGACCACCAAACCACTATCAAACTCGATCACAAGCACAGATTAGACCGTTGGAGCGAAACTCACTACTTCACCATCTTCTCCCAAGCGAGCGACAACAAATGAATTAACGACCCCAAAGATAAAAACAATTGATTCGAATAAGGACGAAAAACAAAACAAAAAGAAAGCATAGAGGGAAGGAAGAGGAGAAGTGAAAATCGACATCGAAACTTTGAGAAGAGAAAAATAAAAATTAAATTAAATTAAAACCCCATAATATCACCACCTCGAATTTCACTTCCACGAACCTCTATCACACAATCGGCACAAAAATTTTTGAAAGTGGAAATTGAACCGAAGACTTAAACACTTAACCACTAAATCAAATACTCATTTATTATAAAATTCACTAAAGCAAAATTAAATATTTCAGGGCATTACATAATAACAAATTTAACCCTCAATGTTTATATATTATATCAATTTTATCTTTATTTTAAAAATTTACCCCATATTTAAACATCATGTCAATTTGATCCCTATTCTAAAAAAAAAATTAAAAATTCTATTTTTTTTAAAAATTATAAATTTTCTAAAAATCTAACTTTTCCTCCTCTTCCGTCCAAAGTTTTTCTTTTCCCGGTAAATCAACAAAAATCACTCAAATACAGACATTCTCTTCTCAAAAATCAGCAAAAAGATGAAAACCTAAAATTATTGACATGATTTTGAACCCAACTTTGTTATTAAAATTAGAGATATTTATAAAAACTTCCATTTTATTTCCCTTTATACTCCTTCAATAGCAAAATACCATGAGGAACGTTGGAACTAGCAGAGTGTGTAACTAAAGGAGAAACTGCAGTCGGCAAAACCACCCTCTGCTGCCACAACTGCCTACTCCATTGCAACCAAAACCTGAAATTATTGCCGATCGTTATGTCTTTGCTGCCGCTACGCCTTACCCGCCCCAACACCTGAACACGAACCCACTCCAATACTATGAGTCGCCAGCCGTCAGGCCCTTGCCTCTTTCGGCGCCTTACGTTCATCACCATCGAAGTACGCTTATGGACCAATGATGCCACCGCCTCTAGTGTCCTATACTGAGTATCAAAAATCGAGTGACAAAATGCAACAATTTGATAATATTAATGACTATTTTGTAACTTTTAAAAGTTGAGTGATCGAAATATAATTTTAAACAAAGTTTAGAGGTAATTGGTGTAGTTTACCCTTTTTAAAAAATTAAAATTTTCAAAACAATGATTAAATTGACATCATGTATAAATATTGGGGTTAAAATTTTAAAATCATTATGAAATTGATATAATGTGTAAACATTAACGGTTAAATTTATTATTTTATACTATTTTAAAAATGAGCCATCATTATTTTATTACGGACAGGTGGCTGATCAAAAAGATAAAATTAAAACTTAAATAATCATTTCGTATCTTTTCATAATTAAATGATAAAAGAACTTATCAATAAAGAGAAAAGCTTAGCAAGTAGAGGTGATCATGGGTTGGGCTATCCATTTCGACGACGGCCCTTGAAAAATAGGAAGGTTCGGATAAAAATATAGGCCCGAAATATGGGTTTTGACAAAAATGGGCGGGCCTCGAGTAAATTTTTTTGGCTCAGCTCAGCCAATTATATATTAAATATATTTTTGATTTTAATCAAATATACTTTTTAAATTTACATATTTTTATTTGTTTTTTGTTTAAATTTTTTAATTTTTAATTTTTATTTAGTGAAAAACCTAAAAATTTTAATATGGGCCGAGCCATGGGCTCGAGTTTATCAATTTTCTTTCGGGTCGGGCTTGGATAATTTTTAGGCCCATATTTTGGGTCGGGCCTAGAAAAGCGGGCCTAAATTTTTTGTCTAGGCCCTGCCCGACCCATGATCACCTCTATTAGCAAGTAGATCACCAATGCTTTTCTTACATGTTATTAGAATCGAGGCAGTGTTTGATCGATTTAGAGTTTTTTAATAAATATGTTGAAATTTTAAAATTATTTTGATTTTGTTTTTGTTGAAAGAGACCAATTTACTCATTTAGGGAGACTAGCTTCAATTAATGACTTTAAACAATATGACTAGTCCCTCATGTTTCTGTGTGTTTCTTTAAACAATATAAAATATATTTTATAATTAAATTAAATTAAATACTATTTTTATAAATATTATGTATCTAATTAATTCGGTTCAATTCAAAATAAATCCCGACTTCACAAATAATATGACTAATATCTATTTAAAAAATTTAAGATAAAAAGTGGTTCTTTGCAAGTGAAATTTTACTCTTTTTGAAATGATAAGTTGTTTTATCTAATTACTTAATAGTTTATTATCAATTATTTCTAACTCTTTTTTTTTGACAAAAATCAAATTGGGCTTTATTATAAAAATTATAAACGAAACTAATGGAAACATTGAGAGCCATGTCGAAAACAAAAGCGGAAAAGGAACGAAAATCTAGAACTCCTAATTTCAAAATTCAAATTATGCCTATCTAAATGCCCAATCGACGTCTGTAGCCTTCCAATCAATCATTCATTCGATCGTCGGAAAAGTAAACAAAATAGAGCCTTAGAAATTTTGGCTAGGAAGTAATTTCGACAAAAGAAGAAAAAGAAAAGAAGTTTCGGCAACAGAAAAAATTGAAAGAAAGTTCTCAGAGAAACTAATGAAATTTCGACACAGAGAATGAGAGAAAAGAGTAGGGTTCAAATGTCAAATTAAAGAGATTCCACCCTATTTATAATGAATTTCGACACCCCTAGAGTTGAAATTGCCACCACTGTGACCGAGAGATCGATCCTAAATTTTCTCCCTTATCCTCATCTGACTACTCATCCACAGTGTCATGAATGACACTACCTCTTCCTTTCTTAATTAGCACATTATCTCCTTATTATCACATTAAATAAATCCTAAATTTCCTCACTTATCTCACCTTGCAAGTGACCTAAATAACACCACCTCTTTCACCCTTTATTTGCCACATTATCCATATTGTCCAAGTCAAGAAATCCCTCCTAATTTTAAGCCTTGTTGCCATCCAACCTTACCCACCTAAATGCTGACATTAAAGAGAGGCCCAAAAATTTTACAGAGAGAGGTCCTCTCTAAAATAGAAAATTACTATTTAGGCTTTTTAAAAATTTTAAAATTTTAAATTAATAAAGGTAATATTATATTTTAACCCCCTAAAATTATAAAAATTCAATTTAATCATTTACAAATTATAAAATTATAAATTATAAAAAAATTAAAATTTTATTTAGCCTCCTTAAAAAATTATTCTGACTTTGTGCTCACTTGTGATCTACGTCATGGCGTGCATGAAGGGATACCAATTTTCCCCATCCATAGAAAGGAGATTGAAAGTGTCTCTGATAATCATCGACCCATCATGAATCTTCAATAAGCAGCTTCAATTAATGACTTTAAACAATATGACTAGTCCCTCATGTTTGTGTGTGTTTCTTTAAACAATATAAAATATATTTTATAATTAAATTAAATTAAATACTATTTTTTATAAATATTATGCATCTAATTAATTCGGTTCAATTCAAAATAAATCCCGACTTCACAAATAATATGACTAATATCTATTTAAAAAATTTAAGATAAAAAAGTGGTTCTTTGCAAGTGAAATTTTTACTCTTTGTCAAATGATAAGTTGTTTTATCTAATTACTTAATAGTTTATTATCAATTATTTCTAACTCTTTCTTTTTTTTTTTTGACAAAAATCAAATTGGGCTTTATTATAAAAAATTATAAACAGAAACTAATGGAAACGGCCCAGTAGAGCCCAGGTCGAAAACAAAAACGGAAAAGGAACAGAAAAATCTAGAACTCCTAATTTCAAAATTCAAATTATGCCTATCTAAATGCCCAATCAGACGTCTGTTCGCCTTCCAATCAATCATGTCTGTTCAGTCGTCATTAATGGCGAAACTCATTACCGAGGGGGTTTAAATCTGCCCTGCGTCCGTTTGCTTTACCATTTGAAAAAATCCCCTCTTCTTTCTCTTCATTTCGTCTCCTTAGTCCAATTCTCTAATACTATCATCTCTCGCCTGACTTTCTGCATACCATAGAGCTCTATTTAGCAGGTAAATCTCTTCCTTACTTTTCAAAGTTTCTGTTGCTAATAGATGCGCAAGTTTGTTTGCCGATCTTGGGATAAACTCGAACTTTAAACTGTTTCTCCTGGATTTTATCTGATAAATTATTTCATTACTTTAAATGTAATTTTTTTAAAATTATTTTTCAAAATTAATAGACTTTCATTATAAATTAATCAATTATCATTTAATTAGTAAATATTTTTTAAAATTTTAAAATATATTATTTAATAAATTTAAAAATTAATTAATAAAATAACGTGCAGCACAAATGAAATGAGGACTAATTATTTTTAATAATGTTACTTGAAGTAAAATTATATTGTATGCAACAAATGCTTAAAATGTGATTCTAAATTTTGTTATTATATTTGGATTGTGAAATAAATTAATATATTTTAATTATGTGTAACCATTCTAATAATGAAATCAAAAATTAATTTAAAATAAAATAGAAACACATTTATAATTTGTTGAAAAAATTGAAAATAAAAAATAATGATGAGAGATCTGATATCTAGTAGACTTGTTTATGGGTTGGGCTATCCAACTAAGTTTGAAGGCTCGCCTGAAATTTAGGAGGGTTTAGGCAGAAATATTAAACCCGAAAAATGGGCTTGGGCAAAAAAATTAGGCCCGTTTAAAATATGGGTCGGGCTCAAGCTTAAACATTCAATGCTCGAGCCCGATCCGACCAATTTTAAATTTATAATATTTTATATTATGTAATCTAGAACACATTAAACAAATAAACCTATACTAAATATATAATATGATTCTAAAGTAAACATTAAAAAAATGTTAAGATTACTATATAAAAATTTTCAATAAATAAAAAATGTATAAATTTATTAAATATTAAAATAAAACAATATAAATATTTTTTTAAATAAAAATAATATGGACGGACCTAAAATGGATTTGAGTTGCAAAATTTTAAGTCTAAATTTTGGGCTAAACCGGACTTAATTAAATATAAAATATGTTAATATCATATTTAAACCTGACCCAAACACGACCTGGTCCGGCCACAAACACCTTTTAACATCCATGGAAATGTCATTTAACAAGCAACTAATGTTAGCCTAACCTTTTTATTTTATTTTCCTGTTTTTAAATGTCAATGTCACATGCTTGAAGGAATACCAGATTTTCCCTCTATAAAAGGAGACCAACAATGTAGTTGATAATCATCACAACCCATCCTGAATCTCATACAAGCAAGTTTTAATTAAGTAATTCAGAACAAAAAAGACAATGGCTAGTCGACCATGCTTGTATGCTTTTCTTCTGCTTTTAGCATTTCAATCCACCATGATTAAGGTGAATACTGTTTCTCTTCCACCACCTGAGTGCAGACCACAAGCCAATTCCAATGCCACTGTTGGGTATAAGCCCACAAGCTTATAACATCTTTCTCACCATTATTTTGAATGACACTAAAACTTCATACAATCCATGCGCCAACACAAACAGCTTTCTGTTTCGCAGCTCTTTTTGCTGCTTCTTTTCTAAAACAATATTACGCTGGAATTATGCCTTCGATTATCGGCAACGATGAACGACAGGTAACTACTCTCTCCGGCTCTTCCCCTCTTACTTAACGGTGCTGATGTCGCCTGCTATGCTAGCAAAAAATTTTGATATTTTTTAAAGATTTTAAAATATTATTTTAAAATTAATGAAAATATATACATCTAGAATGAACTTGGATAAATGGTTGTCCAAATTCATTTAATTCTAGACAACCTATTATCTAAATTCATTCTAAATGAGTACAAAACTATAGAAAAATAAATATTAAAAATAAGAAAACATTATAAAACTTAATTTGAAGCTGGTCCTTTGTTCAAAAATGTTGTTTTCACACGTATACGTGTTTGATAAAATTACTAGTTAAGTTTAAGTTATATATCTTTTAAATATTATTATTTCATAGATTTTTTTAATTTTATATTCTATTTATGGTTAAAACATGCTCTAAGTCTCTGTCCTCTTCATACATTTGTAATTTAATCCATATACTTTTATTTTAGGAATTTAGTCCATTTACTTTTTAGATTTAAAATTCATTTGTTAACATTTTTAAAATTCTTTTATTAAATTCAAGATCTGTTTGAATATTATTTTTGTTACATTATTTTTCTTGTTGTTATATGATTATCAAGTGAATTTTTTTAATTTCAAAATGTCATACTAAAAATTTAGAAAAAAAAGAATTTTAATTGTATTAACAATTGGACCTGAATTTTAAATTTAAAAATTAAAAGGCTAAATTATTAAAAATAAAAGTAAAAAACTAAATTTCAAATATAGAAAAGTACAATGACTTAGAGTATATTTTAACATTTATTTATTAATACATTAAAATAAGTTTTAAAAGTAAAAATTTTAAAATGCCACGATTAAGAAAGGGTTAAAAGTTTAAGGTTAAAAGGTTATAAAAAAAAATCAAAAAGAAAGATAATGTGGTGGAACGGTTAAAATAAGTATGGGGGAGCAGTTGAAAATTGGGGGATGAAAGTAAAAAAAAAAAAAAAAAAAATTATCCGTTTAAAAGAAATTAGCTATTACTACTTAGACTTGTTATTGTAAAAGTATTTTCATTATTTATTTCATCCTTCCTTGGGTACAATCCTCGCAATACTTCTAAGTATCTCGTTGTACAAACTATATTACAATTTGATCCGTGCACTTAAGGACACTATCGTTCTCAATTCTTATATTTTTGGTGTTTTATTTATTCTATAAATGATAGTGTGTTTATCGGTGGTTAGTAGTTTTCTGGGCTTAGTTGGTTATTATTGACGATTTATTAAAAATTTCTCCACAATTGCTTTACCGATGACAAAATTGTTGTAGAAAAATGTTGATTTTGTTTGGTCAGATAAATTTCAACAGAGTTTTGATCAGCTGAAAGCTTTATTGACAGAAGCTTCAGTATTGATTCAACTTCTATCCAGGAAAGAATATGTTGTTTACAATGATGTGTTGCTCAGTGGGTTAGGTTGTGTATTGATGCAGGACGGAAAAGTTATAGCTTATGCTTCTCGGCAGCTTAAACCACACGAGAGAAATTATCTGACTCACAATTTAGAACTGGTCCCGATAGTTTTCGCTCTGAAATTTTGGCGACATTACTTGTACGGCGAGAGATTTCATATTTATACCAATCACAAAAGCATAAAATATTTGATGATTAAAAAAGAATTGAATCTGAGGCAACGAAAAGGCTTGAGCTACTAAAAGATTATGATCTAATAATCGATTATCACCCGGGTAAAACTAATGTTGTAACTAACGCATTAAGTCAAAAGTCTTTATTTGCACTGAAAGCGTTGAACGCTCAATTGACCTTAAATCGCGACAGGTCTATTTTAGCTTAATTGAAAGCTAGATCGTTGTTTCTTCAAAAAATTTGAGAGTTGCAAAATGATGACTTGAAATTGCTAGCTAAATGTGAACAGATTCAAAATGACTAATCTACTGAATTTAGTGTTGGTAATGATGGTACCTTATACTTTCGCAACCGATTATGTGTTCTGAATTATCCAGAATTGAAACGAGACATTTTATCTAAGGCTCACAGTAGTACGTATTCAATTCATTTGGGTAGTACTAAAATGTTTTGTGACCTGAAGCAGATGTATCGATGGCCAAGAATTAAATGGGAGATTTTTTATTTTGTAGCTAAATGTTTGGTATGTCAATAGGTTAAAGTCAAACATCAGGTCTCATTTGGATTATTACAGCCTGTTATGATTCCTAAATGGAAATGAGAGCGAGTCACGATGGATTTTGTATCTAGATTGCCTTTGACACCGAAGAAGAAAGACTCGATTTGGGTTATTGTTGATAGACTGAAGAAACCAACTCATTTTATTCCGATTAGAACAGACTACTCACTTGAAAAGATACCTGAGTTATATGTATCCAAGATTGTTAGATAATACAGAGTGTCGTTGTCTATTATTTCTGATCGAAACTCAAGATTCACTTCTAGATTTTGGGATAAACTTCATGAGGATCTGGGTACAAAACTTAATTTTAGTACAGCGTTTCATACGTAGATAGATGGACAGTCGAAACGGGTAATACAGATTTTGGAAGACATGTTACGATGTTGTATCATTGAGTTTGAAGGTAGTTGGGAAAAATATTTGTCTTTAGTCGAATTCGCCTAGAATAACAACTATCAGTCCAATATTAAAATTGCACCGTTTGAAGCTTTATATGGAAAAAAATGTAGAACTTTGTTATACTAGTCAGAATTGAGCGAAAGCAAGTTAGTTAGGATAGATTTTATTCGAGAAACTGAAGATAAAGTCTGTGTTATTCGAGATTCTTTGAAAGCCGCCTCTAACCATCAGAAATCATACGCAGACTTGAAAAGAAAAGATATTGAATTTCATATCTGTGACAGAATGCTTTTGAAAGTCTCCCATTGGAGAAAAGTATTACGGTTTGGCAGAAAAGTGAAAC